>CM057384.1:70762500-72107500 GCA_030015415.1 Cynopterus sphinx | reverse complement strand
GTGTGTATAAAGCAAGACATATAGTTTAAACAAACAGCAAAATGTTAAATACTGGTGAGTTTGGATAAAGGTTTATGGTGACTTCTTTCAACTTTTCAACTTTTCTGTAAGTTTGAAATTATTTGAAAACACGGGTTACTATAAAAGCAATAAAGCCTAAGGGTTTACAGTTCCCCAATTTTTAAAATAACAACAATTAAAACTGAGAAAAAGAATCTTAACATTAGCCAAGACTCAGCTGTCTCTTACTGTAAACTCAGTCTTATTAATGGACAGGCACCCTGGTAATGGTGAGACTTAACTGCTTTCTCACTTTATGAATACAATACACTGAGTCAAAGTTCTTTTCAGATCGTCTGCCATGTGATTTTGGGACATAAACAATTTTGTTAATTTTAGAAAATAACCAACACATACCTGTCACGTGTATAACCCAACTTAGGTTCAGTATAATTAATGATATCCTCTGCTGCCCAGGATGGCGACTGGTTTCCACAGAGAATCATTTGGACTTCTTCATGGCTGAAGGAACTTAATTTCTCCATTGGAAAAACTTTATTAAACCCATCTACATTATACAAATAACAAGAAAAACACACACACACCTCAGTTACTAAGTTATACTTTCAAAATACCATATTTCAAATCAAAATATTATTTGGAAAAAATAAAATATAAATTAAAATAGCTTGAAATAATAACTGTGCTAGGGTTTTAAGTACAGAAATCTCTTGCTTAATATCACGAATGTAAACAGAGAATATTTGGTCACTATGGTCAATAACCTAGTTCTGATAATTTCCCAACCAGTACCCTGCATCCATCAGGTAAGCCAGCCAAAGCTATAAGTGATAAACAGTTTAATATATGTTCCTTTCACCTTCGCCAAAACAACTTAGGTTCTAACATGGTTTGATTCATCCAAATCATATAATGTGGAAAGAATGCAACCTATGACCACTTAAAAATGAAGAAATGGAGGCCAAAAGTGGGTCCGCCATTACCTAGGAGGAACAAGCTGAGCTATCCTACAGCTTGCAACGTTCCAACCTGTTCTGGGTCCTGCAGGACCTAACTATCTGGAAGATAAAAAGTTAGAGAGTAATCTGGAGATCACCAGCAATTCCTGACCATAGCAGTACCTTAATTTCAACTTTCTCAAGGTAAAAAAAGAGAGATTAACCTAAGAAACCTTAAAAATTACCTCTGAAAGCTTCCATCTGTTTCTGAATACCCGTATGCATACAAAAGTCAAACATCAAATCTACATACTCTTCTGCATTATCCATTGTTATCATCTGCAAAGGAAAATTTACCAACATTATTGTTAATATCTAGGAATATTTCAGAAGAACCTAGTACAACTAGCTTCAGTAAGAGAATGACTCTGAACTTAAAACCACATCAAAAGCAAAATTTTTACCTCATCTTCACCACTTGGCTTGAGATCCACAGCTGTAAAACCATATATTCTTGAGGAAGGGCAAAACTGGAAATTTAAACTGGGAGAACAAAATCAAGATTAGGCTTGTTTGGCTATGCCCACTATTTAATTTTCATAACATTACTGCCCAAAGCATGAACCACCTCCTACCCTTCTCCAACAACAAAGTCGGTGTACTGCTTAGATGTTAAGTATGACACATTTTTAAAGGCAAAACCCTGTACACAAAAAACAATTAGGCCAACTGTTATCAAACCTGGCTGTGCCAAGAACTGAATGAAACCACCTTTCCGTATTTCACTTTCCCCTTACAACAAAAAACTAAATGAAATGATTTCTGAAATGAATTCCAGCAATACCAAATTTAGAAGATATTTCTCTTTTCTTGCAGGAAGAAACAAACTATTGCTTCAGTAAAGTTATTCACACTATGCCAACCAAGCCACTGCCCATCAAAACGTGAATGTGAGGGAGGGTGGGATGAAAAGCAAGCCTTGCAGTCAACCTAAAATCATACAACATACCAAGACTATAATAGTTACATGTATATAAATTAATATAATTTTATCAAAAGATCTGCAACATCTGAGTTAGTTAATACAGCCACTGAGGATAGGCTTACATACAAAGCAAACTATTTTGAGCTTTGCCAAGTGGGCTGGCTGGCTATACACACACACACACACACACAAATTAGCTAATTTGTCAAAAATTTTTGGCTTTGGAGTTTTTTATACAAGATATATACATTTATCACGTTTGATAAATCAGATAATCTTTCAGGTTATTAATAAACTATATTCTGATATTCTAAGCTATCTTTATATTAATAAATCAAAGGTTCAAATCAATAAATAATCAGTATTTCCTATATTATTGTTCTACAAGACTTTACTCTTATATTGCAAATTAGTGGGGACAAAGAAACAAAAGCTTTAGAAATTATTCATTCATTAGGTTTAAGAATATTTATATTAAACTTACCCTAAATCCTCTATGCTAAGAGGAGGCCCAGATCCTGATGGATTCTTTAGCACTAGTTCCTGTAATTTTGTATTCTTCTCATCTTCAGAAAGACCTTTGCTACTTAAAATCTGGCGCCTCTTGATAGCAAGGTCTTTAATTTCTTTTAAAAATCTGGCTCTGTGTGGATTTACTAGTTCAAAGTCTTCCCAAGTTAAAATTCCATTAAACCAAGCTGGGGGTTTTGGTTTGGGAGGATCTAGAATAAACTCGGATTTTGAATCCTCTTCAAAGCTTCCTACTGAGAGTGAATCATGACCTTCTTCTGTAGAAGCTTCCGACTGACTTTCAGTACAGTGTAAGTCTCTGTCACCTCGTGACTCATAAATCAGTTTACTCATATTGCTTTTAATGTCACCCATACACATAAGTTTAAAGAAAGGTTTAGAAATAGGTAAGTCCACAAGTCTATTGTCCTGAATGCATTTAGCCAAGAAAATTCCAAGGAAATGAAAGAGTTTTGTGATCCTTTCAAGCTCATCACTATCTTGTGGAAATGGTGCTGTGAACAGTCCACATGACCTCTGCACATAGTAGCCAGGAGGTTTCAATCCACCTCCAAGATCGACCTAATTTTTTAGAGAGAGAAATGCAAATGAAATTAAACAAAAGATCCATAAATGTTAAACATCTTATCAATTAGCTATCCAAAATTAGCTATTATTTGTATATACATTTTATTAAATTACTTTTGTAACTAAATATTATCCTTTAAAAACAGTTTAATATTATCAAAATTATTCAATAATAAGTTGAGAGTCAGAAAAACCTGGCTTATGTTCTGAAAGCATAACCTTTAACACTTTCTAAAAGCAAAATCACCTATAAAATCATAAAATGGGGGGGAAAAAATCTTACATGACGAGATTCATCATCTGGAAAGTTATCATCACAAAGCCAAGCTCCCAAGTCAGTTCTCTGGAATTCTGCTGCCACCAAAGCATAAAACTCTAATGTGGGTCCCAAGCCAGTTCCTTCTTCTCCTAAAAACTCAACCTGAAGTGTGAACAAATTAATTGTAAAGGTAAGTGAGTTCAAATGACCCCATTCTTGCCAAAATTAGTCATATCCAATCCAGTACTATAGTTTGTTTTATAGCAGCAGTATGATACATTCATTATAAGGAATATGGAAGTTTTTTCATGATTATTGTACACTATTACATGTTTAAATACTGGTGAGAATTGTTCATACATTAATTTACTTCTCCCAACAACCCTGAAAAATAGATTAGTTTCTTTTCATCCATGGGGAATACCTTCCAAGACCCTCAGTGGATTCCTGAAATTGTTGGTAGTACCAAATCCTATATTTATGTTTTATGTTTTTCCTATACATACATGCTATGATAAAGTTTACTTTATAAATTATACACAGTAAAAGATAAATAGTAATAAACAATATACTGTAATAAAAGTTATATAAATATGCCCTCTCAAGATACCTGATAACTGGGACAGCTACTAAATGACTAACGGGCAGGTAGCATATACAGCATGAATACACCAGACAAAGGGTGATTCACAGAAGGAACAATATTGCATCATGCTCAATGGAGTCAATTTAAAGCTTAAGAATTATCTCTGAAATTTTTCATTTAATATTTTTGGACCACTGTTGACTAAGGGTAACTGAAACAGCAGAAATTGAAATCTTGGACAAGGTCAGACTACTGTATCATCTTCTTTTTACACCAAAGGAAATTAAAATTCAGATAAAAAAAATTGTATCACTTGCTCAAGGAAATGATGGTATACTGAGTTGTATGTGTCCATGTAATACCAAAACCTAAACTCTCTTATTTCTGACTTTAGGCAATCACTTTAAAGGTTTTATCCATACTCTGTTCCAAATGATTTAAGACAGCTTACAAAAATATATAGTGCACAGTAAGTATATATATGTACATACAAAATCTAGGTTATATATAAATATATATATAAAATCTAGGTTAGAAACATATGGGTAGGAAAAATAAGAAGAAGGCAAAGAAAGTTTAAAGTGAAAGACATAAGGCTTACATATTTTCTAGAGATACAATTGTTATGATCAGTCTGTAATCGAAAACATAAACAAAATGGCTGGTTCACAACTGTTAACAGGAAAGATATTTCTTCCATCACCCCTCATATAAAGAATAATATGTATATAGCGTATAATGGACAATGCCCACAAAAACATTCTCTAGTAAATATATTGAATTTCACACTGCCATTTATCACATCTCTCAATACAGATCAATGATATAATACCATGCACAATTTAAGAGAACTAGTATTATAAAACTATGATCCAAAAATAGAGATATCTAACAGCATAGCTTAATATAAAGGTAACTTAGAATATCAAAAAGAATCCTTTGTGAATACTATTATTTGGTCCAGGCTTTGTTAAGAAATGGATAGTGTCCTTCAAATAGACCAACCACTTTCCTATCTCAAGAATGAAGATAATTTTTTGTTGCTCATTGTAAATCACAAAATCCTGACCCCTGGGATGAGCTGACATCCTCTTATGAAAGATGTTCTGCTAGAAATCCCTCTTACTTTCTATCTAATGCAGATCAGCTGGTTCTCTGTGATTTTACTGCACACACACACAAAAATTTTAAAAAAGGTACCTCAAGAACTGATTTCCGATCTGCATGTATTTGCATAACATTCTCAGCCCATTCCATCAGTGATTCACCACGTGGAACTTTTACTCTTTCATGCTTTAGACGACCAACTCGAAACTCTCCTGGGTCATCTCGCCTTACACTACTTGTGGTCCTCGTTCTTTCCACAGTGGCCTCACGTCGATTTTGTAACCACACTATTGCTCTGAAATAGAAAAATATCTATGTAGCTATAGCATACAGAAATAGGTGACTGTGCTACCAACCTGCTACATAAAAATATAGACATATGTTTCCAAACTACCAAAGAAACTAAACAATGGTTATGCTATCTATTACTGTGATACAAACTGAAAGCCATCATTAAAATGATATTGTGATTTTAAAATATTTTCTTTTTAGCAATGCAGACTAACCCATCTACGGTGGGAGAATCTTGAACAAGGAATAAGATGAAAGATCTACTCGCGTGTGTTACAATTTTTGGTACTCTCAGGCAAATCAGCTAAGTACTTTGAGAATCAATTTCCTCATCTATAAAAGAGAATCATAACCACTGCCATTTATCACAATAGGCTTGTAGTTCCATGTGTACAAATGCTTTATAAATGGTAAAAATGGGACAACAACGTAACCTATCAGGGAAACAAATAATTCCATTTTAAATTAGAATTTTTATATCTACTTCGAAAATACTCTGGATACTCAATCATTCAACAAATATTTATTGAGTATTTACAATGTGCTATACACTACTTTAGGAACTACAGCAAGAAGTAAACAAAACAGCCAGGAATTCCTCCTCTCATAAAACTTTCATCTAGTGGAAGACGACAGAAATAAGTAAAATACGTAGTATATTAAATGGTAATAAGAGAAAAATGATGACCAGAATGTAGATATATTTCAATGCTACCAAAGCTATTTGCAAGCATTTAATTTGGTATTCCTGGGATCTTTAGCAACTAATAATTTATGTAAGCTATTTAAGAACTGTACAAAATGCTAGTGAAAGCAATATATCTGGCCTTCCATATGCACAAGTTGGCCCTCCATATCCACGGAAGGCCAACTAAGGAACCTTGAGCATCAATGGATTTTGGTACCCTTGGGGGTCTTAGAACCAATCCCCCATGGAGACAAAGGGATGATTGTATTCCAACCCACACTATTCCAAAAGATCAATTCACACTACTCCAAGAGCATATATCCAACTGGAAACAAAATAATAAATGTTGACAACTCTTTAAAAAGAAAAGGAAATAATATATTCCCTCCATAAGTCTCAATATAAAGTATATTAGTGCATTTTGAGCTTAAATAACATTAAAAAACTTTTATTCTAAAAATATAAAAGGATACACTTCCTACCTTGATGCACCAAATGCAGTACATGTGAAATAAAGCTGTCTAGTTTCAAATGGTATTAGAAAAGGACACTTGCTGGTTAATTGTTCACACCAATCTGGCAGAGCCCCACTGGCCAATGCCAATGGTTCCTGTAAATTAACAAATGACAATGTCTTAAAGCAATTATCTAAAAAGACAAAAAGAAGTCAATTCTTAAATGTAATTTAAGAAATGAATGCAATAGACCAAATGGCCCAAATCACTGAATCAGAGGGATGGGAGAGATGGTGGAAGGTAGAAAAGGAAGTCCAAAGGTTACAGACTAAAGGGTCAACTATGACTTTATTACCTCAATCTGCTGCAAAATTTTTGTTGTGATTTTTTTGCTAGTGAATTCATCTGGTGGAAAAGTAAACTGAGGCTGCTCATCACCTTCTGTAAAATTAATAAAATAAATAAACATATAAACTGATTTACTATTTAAAATGCCACAGAAATGAAACAAGGCTTCTTACAAACCTTCTTGGGATATTCTTGAATAAGGGTCACTTGCAACTATATACAGAATACGCAGAAGCTGAAGGACGTCTTCTACTCCACAAGAATTCTGTCCATTGCCTGCTTTGGCCTGAGGTTGTTCTTTTGTTAAATTAAGAATATCACTGCTTTGAAGAGTAGAAATGGCCCCCTGGTTTAAGCCAGACTTTGTTCCATGCTCACAAAAATCCTGAGGAAATCATTAGCAAAACTAGTCATTAATCACATTTTTAAGAAAAGCAATATATCATCCTATTAGTATTCCTTTGAAAAGGTTGAGATTTTTTGAAAAATTGCCTTCTTTTTAAAATAAAAACAGTATTGTCCAAGTTGAAAATTAATGCATTCTACACCATTAAAACTCTAATAATGTAAAACCACTATAAGCCACAATTAAAACTATATACACTTAGACTCCAATACCACAAACTAAATTTGGAATTTTAGCATTGGCATATTTACAATGTTAATTCAACCTTATTTGTTTGGTATGTCCCAATAAACCTCTCTTAAGAATATTTAAAAGCTGCAAAACAAAGCACAAAGCCATTCCCAATCAAAACAGTGTTTTGATACCAATATATACCTTATATGCAGCTATGAGCTGAGAACAATTTCTGTTTTTCCTAATACTTTTATTAGTGCCAGTTAATTTCCAGTGGCGCAGGAAAGCGGCGTCTGCATTCTTCTGCAGGTAGGTTATCAAGTCATTCTTTGGTAATTCATCAGTGCCAAGGTACTGTTCCACATGCTCTATAGACCAACAACCCTACAACAGGAAAAACCAAATGTTGGCCTTTCCTGATTACAAAGTCTACACTATTTCACATGCATTACATAAAGTAGTTTTAAGATCATGCATTTAATCTAATTTAAAGATATTTCATGTTAGTGATTCTGTCCCTCAAATGTTCAATTGAAAACTTAGGTTTTTTTCATTTTTTCTAAATAGTCAAGAAGTAACTTACCATTTTTCCATTTTCCTTTTCTTTGTCAGAGTCCTTCATTTCTCTGTACATGATTCTAAACATGGACATATTATTCAAGTTAATTCACGTATCAAACGATTTGTGGTTATTTCTAATAAGATTTCAATTTTTAAAAAACAGATGAATGATGCCATTCACTAGTATAATCTTATATTAAATTCTGAACTCAGGGAGAATTTATCAAAAAAGAAATATTAATTTGTTGAACATAATGGAAAGTAGCAGAGATCATATTCCTGAAATAGAATTATGGTTTATAAGTTTAGCATTATTGCAAAGAAAACATACCTCAAACCTGGAACTTTTAAAGATATAAATAACATGCTATATCATGTATTATAACTTTCATATATTGTTGTAAGAATAAAATGAGAAATGGTTTGCTTCTGTGTCTAGATGGAAAGGACAAGAATAACAAGGGCCAGAAGTGATTATGTTCATGTAAGGTAGCTGAGATCGAATTTTCATCTAATAAAAACTGAAGGTAGGGTATTGCCATAATGATTTATTCTATCTCAATAGGACCTAGTTTATTTTATGGGACATTATAAGATTATCGATGTTGTTAAGAGAGCATTAAGAAAATACAGTTAAAGTCACATAAGGATAATTATAATTTTCATATAAATACGCTATCATGTAAAAATATATAAATTAATGATATAATAAATTATTATTATAGGTAATACTGAGCACTTTCTACATTGCAGAGAGTACTGAAAACACTTTATATATATTAATTCATTGATTCCTCACAACTACTCTCATTTTACAGATTGGGAAAGTGAGGCACTAAAATGTTAAATAAATTTGCCCAAGGTCACTCATAATTATTTGTTGAATGAACGAATGAATGAATGAATGAACAAAGAGGTAGGGTTAACTCACAGACCCCAAATAGAAAATCTTTAGTACGTTATGCACAATCCCAGTCAAAGAGTTCAACTATTAAGTGAGGAACTAGTTTAAATTATTTCTAAAGTTCCTTTCAGTTGTGAACCTTAACCTTTCTACAACAGGGGTCAAAAATGATCTTAGCTGTTTCTATAAATCAACAGAAAACCAAATCTTTTCCATTCCTATAGTTCAAAATACAGAAATACGATGCTTCTTGGCTCATGTACTATGAAAATATCTACTTAAAAATTAAATTTAAATTTCTTACGTGTATGTTGGCTCCCAAATACGCCTAAGTTTATCTGATTTCACATTGCCATTACAGGACAATTGAAGCAATTTTTGTACATAGTAAAAAATGGTTGATCTGAAATTAGTGAGTGGTAATTCAACTTCACGAGTTGTTCCAAGACCTGTTACTTTCAAAGTGAGGGCTAATCGAGGTGATGGGGTACATTCGACTTCTTCCAAGAGTTCTGAATGAGGTGTTCCTAAAATATAGAAGATGTAAAAAACAATTACACTAAAGCAGTCCAAAAGAACGTTAGGAGACAGGCTACACAAAATCTAAACTCTTCTGCCACATGTTAGCTAAAGATGTCAGCTACGTAGCACTCTCCTGGCCACGACATTTTTGTTTTTTTAAATGGGAATAAAAAACCAAGGTTATTTAAAGACAGATAATAGACTAGAACTTATGCATATAATATGAATCATTTTTATTAGGGAACATGCTAACTATATGAATATTTTGGTAACATTTTATTTTTATAAATGAGAAAACTAAAATTGTTCTTATTTCTACATCTAGAGAAAATCATATACTTTGGTCAATTACTTGTGAATCTTTTGCTTACACTGAATGAGCGTGTTGTGAGGTAAACACATACACATATACAATTAGGTTCATAGTACATTTGGTGATGTACTTTTTATTAGCTCAGGAATCTTTTCCTCATATCATAGAGCTTTCAAAAATATTTTATTCACTGCATGACATTCCATTGTACCTCAAATCCCCTTCTCTAACACTGGTGATTACATTGGGCTCAACCAGATAATCTAAAATAATCTCCTCATTTCAAAATCCTTATCTGATCACATCTACAAAATCTGTTCCGTCATGTTAAGATAACATATTCACATATTCTGGAGGTTAGGATCTACATATTGGTGGGGGCATTAGTGTGCCTACCACACCTAAAACAGATGTGAGAGACAGAGTTGCCACTGAGGCCAACTAACCACTATACAGCTTTTCAAAGTACAACATGAACAGAAATATTCCTTAGTAATTCTGATCCAGGAGAAAATAAGTTATTCACCTTTAAATGAAGACTTGCTTTTAAATATTACACAAATAAAAATGGTATTTTTAATATACTCTAATCTGCTCTTTTTAAAAGAACTATTTGGTAAGGAATGTGGCTGACAATTTTTCCTGAAAACTTTTATTTATAACCTGCATATACACATAGCACCTTACTTTTCTAATTGTAATTAATAATCTTATTTGGAATCTATTAGCTCACAAAAACTAAAATATACTGTACCCGGAGGTGGAATTTCTAGATCAGTTGTCTGTTGGACATTAGTACGACCAGGTCTAGGATCAAAAGCAGGAACCAAAGCAGAAAATTGCCGTTTTAACACATAATCATCATCCCATGTTCTCCGGCGTCCTCCCTTAGTTTCATACTCTTCTTCTTCCTATTAAAATGTCATGTATGACCATTATAAAACTTGTTATTGCAAAAGTGATATGCTATCAATAAAATAAGATATATGTTTAAGTACTTCTCTATAGTTATTACCACTCCTTAATTAGCCATATTTCTTAGGCACAAAATGAAACAACACATATTTAGGTAGATACAGTTCTTAATGATTTAAGTTTATCAATAGTAAGTTGCATTAGTGTGGTTACACAAATCTATAGGAGACAAAATGACAAAGAACCATACACATACATTTTATCAATGTCCTGGTTTTGATATTGTACTCTAATTGTGTAAGCTGTAACCATTGGAAGATATTAGGCAAAGGGTACATAAGACCTCTCTGTACCATCTTTGCATCTTTCTGTGAACCTATAATTATTTTTAAAGATGTTTTTTTAAAAAATGGAAATTGCATTATATACTAAATTACATACAAAAGATATAATGCTTGGGAATTGCTTTAAATTACTATGGGGCAAATAGTAAAGTTTGACAAAGTGTTGATAACTATTAAAGTCAAACGTCTGGCATGTTTGAAAATCTTCATAACTAAAGTTTTTAAGGAACATTTTCTCCTGTCCTTCACTTTTGGTATCAATGAAAAGAGATCAATGAATTGTAAATATTGTAAATGTCTGATGTAACAATTTTAAAATAACTATGATATATATACTTATATGCACACACACAGCCCCTTAAATTTTAACGTTTAATTGAAATTAACTTTTATAACAAATCAAACTGACATTTGACAGCTTTGGAGCCAGAGTGTCTGGGTTTTCATCCTGGATCCAAAACTTCTACGTGTGACCTTTAGCAATCACTTAATCTGAAAACTGAGGCTAATAATAACTTTTATAGGGTTGTTGAAAGGACTGAACTAGTTAATACATATAAAGTATTGAAAAAAGTGCCCAAGACTTAATTAATGATCAATAAATGTTAGCTAACAGACTGATATTACTACCTCTACTACTATTATGAAAACTGTAACTCTTAGATAATAGCTATTAGCTTTTTTATTATATGGTTACTGTTAACCAAAGGCCAAGATAAAGGAGTCTCAAGTAAGAAACTTCTGTATGCATTATGACAGAGAATTCATGGGCTCCATCTGGGATATGGAACCCAAGCAGTTGGGGATGTCTCTTTTGTTAACTCTATTTTGTAACTCCCTCTCCTCCCCCCATATATTTTTCTATAGGCATTTTGGTAGATGCTTTATTGTGAAAGGGGAAAAAATACACTGTAGGGAATATAAACATAAAGCTATTACCTGCTCCCCAATAGGCCGGCTCCCTGCTCCAGCAGGAACCTGTGGTAGCTGCGAGGTAACAGCATGGTGTGTTACATCAGATCGAGAGCCGGCTCGCCTCTGCAGGGATGGACGTCTCAGAATCTGAAATTAAAAAATGTAAAGAGACATGTCTAATTATTTGATCCATATATATCCCCATGCAGCCTTGATGTGAAAGTATCAACCCACATTACCAAAATGTCGTTAATAAAATTTATATTCATTAGCTAGCTTCAGAAAAGTTATAAAATGAATGTTTTAAATTTATCGAGCATCATATATTAATAGATGCAAAAAATATGCTAATGTACTATTTCTTAAGCAACATATACTAAAAGCATTTCTTAAAATTCTTCACCCCATTAAAACTCAACTCAAGAAGTTTTTTGAAATCTAATAACTCTTTATAAGAGAAATAAAAAAGATATACAAATTACAATAAAAAGTATTTTCAGGCAAAAGTTCAATTCAAAGATAATCACAGTGGTTAAACATTGGTAGCTCTCTAGATCATACTGCCTCAATTTAGGTCCCTACTTTTCTACTTAACTCTTATTAATTAGATCAAATTATTTTTTCTATGCCTGTACCCCAGAGCTCTGTATAAAGAACAGTGAAATAAAATATTGCTTGCAAAACAGTAGGTACCAAAAAATTCTATGTAAAAAAATTACTGCAGAACTATGAAAATTGTATTCTTTAGGATTAGTGCAATTTTTCACACTTTTAAACCTGTTAAAACATCAGCATGTGACATTTTTCCATTGTAACCAACTTATTTTCTTTTAAAAGAGAATTATAAATGCTCAAATTAAAAGCATTTTTCTTAATTAACCATATTTTTCATACTGGTACTGTATTTTCTTGCTTTAAAGTTTAACCAAGACTTTGCTTTTTCCTCTCTTCATTTATTAACATCCTTCATTCAATTATTAACATCCTATTTTAGTTAAGAGAATGAAGGACTCTCTCTCTACCATAACCTCCTCGTATTCCTGGTCCTCCTGATTGTCATCTTCATTCTCATCATCTTCCTCATCGGGCTCAGGCAAGTCCTCATCATCATCTAGCTCAGCTAACAGAGTACTGGCACGACAGCTATCAAGAAAATCTAGAAAACAAAACCAAGAACCTTACTCTCAACACAATTAACAAAGAATAACAAAATAACTCTGTTTTGGTTTTATAAAACAAAAGCTAAATTCAAAAGGGACAAGTATAAAAGCCACAATTAGTAGTAATGCCATTCTTCTTATACCAATCACACACACAGAATGACTGTTAAATCATCACAAACATGGCAGAAAACAACATGGGATAAAGGATGACCATAAACTAAATTTAAATGTACAAAATCATAATATAAAAGGTCAACAATATGGGCTATGCTAAAAAATAACAATGCTATTATCAGTCTCTGCATAAGTCACAGGAAGTATATAACATGGTAGAAAGAGAATACTTGGTGTCATTCATTCTGTCAATATCTACTGAGTACCTACTATGTGCCAAGAATTGTGTTAGGCGCCATATATATATATACAATCACATACCACAGTATTTTCTAGCAACGGATTTTTATTTTACCTATAATAATGATATAGTTTTTTCATACAGTATGTGATGAATGTTCTTTGGTGATGGGGACTGAGGGTACTTGCGTTTTTATGACTTTGGCTACAGAAATTACTGTAATGAGCTTTATTTTTTTTAATATATAAGGATATTCATGTCTTCATATATAGTTGCTAATGTGTAGGGCCATCCCAAAGGATATTTCCAAATGCCAAACCTTGGAAGGAATATAGCCTTCTCACTAGCATGTGTGTGCTCTCTCTTTCTGTATATATTACTTTTATAGCTATATAGTCATGTTTTGGTCACAACAATGGTGGTCCCATTAAGATTATAATGAAGCTGAAAAATTTCTATTGCCCAGTGAACTACACACTGTAATGTCATAGCACAACGCATTACTCATGTGTTTGTAGTAATGCTGATGTAAACAAACCTATTGCATTGCTAGCTGTAAGAAGTATATTACACACAATTATTTACATAATACTTAATACATAACATACATACTTTATGTATTTACTTAGTAGACTATATTTTTTATCATTGTTTTAGAGTGTATTCTTTCTAAAGTGCTGTAAAACAGTATGCCATGAAATGCCAGCAGCAGCCTCATATCTCATGTTTTTTGATTGCATTATTCTTCCTTGTGCCAATTTAATCTCATATTTTATAAATTTAGTGTAACCTTCGTGTACAGTGTTTATAAAGTCTACAGTAGTGTACAGTAATGCCATACACCTTCATATTTATTCACTCACCACTTACACCACCAGAGCAACCCCTATTCCTGTAAGGTCCATTCATGGTTGATACCCTATACAACTCTCCCATTTTTTTTCTCTTTACTGTACCTTTTCTGTGTTTAGACATGTTTAGATATATAAATACTTACCATTGTGTTACAACTGCTACAGTATTCAGTAAAGTAACATGCTGTACAGATTTGTAGCCCAGGAGTGACAGGAAATATAGCTATACTGTCTAGTTTGTGTAAGTGCATGCTGTCATGTTCACACGACGACAAAACTGCCTAATGACACATTCCTTAAAATGTATACCAACTGTTAAGTGGTGCATGACTACTGTTGTAAACAGACCAGACATGGTCTGAGCCCCCATGGAGCTCCCAGAGAGGCATTTAAAAACTAAACAAATGAATATATTAATATAAACTATAAAAGATCTTATACAGGAAAAGAACAAAAGTCAGTCAGAAAAGTCCTAGGCTTAGCTATGTGACCTAACAAGTTAATTAGGATAACACGTATTTATGGAATAATATCTTTCATTTGATCCACATTATCTAGCACATAAAGAATTTCAATAAACTTGAATACATTTTACCTCCCTCCTCCTTAGGATCTCTCTCCCTCACCCCACAATAAAGACTGTATCAAATTTACATTATCCTACATAATGGTGTTGACATGCTGTTTTTCACAAAAACTGAAAACAAAAAAGGAATAATAGGACTATAAGAGGAGAATTTTTTTACTAGGTCTAGAAGAATAAAAACTTCTATGGCTAAAAAGACAGTATATACTCCACATTCCACAAGAATATTCAAAAGACAATTTATAATTATTTAATAGACACTTGCCTTTGCATACCCCTGAACCAAATATATTAAGTTTAATAATTACATGAGACTAAAAATTCAATGTCTTTTACTGGATGGCTGGCTAGTAGGAAAAAAGAGGCCTGAAACTACATTCAATTAGTTTCTATAGTACGCATTTTTTAACACTTTAATATTCTGAAATCAGAATATGCCTTAGAAGCTATGGCAAGTCACAGTGAAACTGGCAACATTTTTTCCTTAGTGACATAAAATAATGCCATCTCATAATTAATGGCATCTTAAATTTGATAAAATATATTACCCCTAATACATGTAAGGTGCCATCCTGCAATTTAGTCAGTGGTTCTCATGAACATGACATGGTAGAACACAAAATAAATTAATTCCCCTTTTAGTTTATTTTTAAAAGAAAATCATCTAACTTTATATACTGAAATTTCGTCTCTTGTGTTACAATTCACTGAAGCCAGGTTCTTTTTACTCGTTATCTTCCCTTTAATATCAGAGTACAAGAAGATAAAAAAAGTTCTTTATTTCATATACTTGACCATATCACAGAATCACATCATGTCCCTCAAAATACACAGTAAAGATTTGCATATACACAAATTATTTAATAAGACAGATGTTACTCTGATCCTTCACAGCAGCAATCTTAAGAGTTTTAGGAATGTAGAAAAGAAAATTTTAATTATCTAACAATTTTTAAAAGGCAACCAATAGCCCTAACTTTTTAATATTTTCTCCCATTTTTAATATTTTCTCCCTTCACATGACCAAGAACTAAAAGCCTGATGTTAACATATTAGCAAGTGAGTAGGGGTGAATAGAGGGCCTCCATAGCAAAACTTGAAGTGGAAAATAGCTTATTCAATACATTTATAATCTTCTGGTATACTAATCATCATTATTTTGCTACATACATATTTGAAAGATAAAGTAGAAACAGAGAAATGTAATGATTTTCCTAAAACCATAAAACATCAGATCTAATTCTTGGCTTAGAATAAGAGAGGCCACATTCTCAGAAAAAAAAAAAAACATATTAAAATGACATGTACAAATAATGTACTTAAAACATATCTTCATGTAAATTTTCTTGCATTTGAAATTAATAATAAAAATATTTTGTTAAAAAATAATAGGCAATGTGATCAAGAATTTATGTAAAGGGTATTTTAAAACAATAACGATGAGAGTACCTTTTGGAAGGCAATTCAACAATTACAGCTTTAGGAATTTATCCTAAGGAAATATACAAAAATACAATTCAAGGATGCTCATTCATAACAATGTTTATGGTAATGAAAAGCTGTAACTTAAATATCCTAAATGGAGTATTTGCCAGCCATTTCAAATAGTATAAAACCCAACAAACAATGTGATAATGTTTGACAATGTACTGAGTGAAAAGAGCTCTCTGGAAAGGATATAACCCCTTTTTGTTTAAAAAAAAAAAAAAAAAGGGAGAGAACATATACCTCAAGTGGTAGTTACCATTTATTTAACAGTGATTATCTCAAGAAAGTAGGGACTAGATTTTTTATCTTCATTTATATTTCTATAAAATGTTTTCCTTTTCTAATAAGAGAAAATAAAATTTTTAGAAACATTTTAATTGAATCATATTGTTTTATCACTGACTATACAGCATAGAAATCATGATGATATAACTGCAGAACTTTCTAAGCAAAAATGTCAAGTGTTATCTAATTAAGAAATTATTTCCAAAAGACCTTGATAATATTGTGATATTATAATTTATAATTAGAAATGTATTTTTGGTCTTTGTGTCTGTTCTAGACACTGAGCTCCTAAACTCTTGTAATTTCCTAAATGATAAGAAAAACAGAGGTGTCTTTTGTTATTCATTCCCAGGGTTGTTTTACTGTTGTTTTACAGGGAGCTTTAAGAAAGCTCCTAGGTGATCTAAGAATGAGAGCAGGCTGGCAGTGGAACCAACCATAATTAGTGGGTTAGAACTTACATCCCATCTCTGAGACCTCTGGGGAGGAGTGAAGAGCTGGGTTCAGTCACCAATGGTTAACAATTTAATCAATCGTGCCTAAATCATGAAGCAAGCCTCCAAAAAAACCCAAAGGATGAGGTTCAGAGAACAGAATTCCAGGATGGAGGACAGAACACAACTATTGGTGGGGAGGGTCCCCAAACTCCAAGGGAACAGAAGCACCTATGCTTAGGACCCTTCCAGACCTCACTCTATGGATCTCTTCTAACTGTTCCTGAGTTAAATCCCTTTTATAATAAACCAGTAACAGACTAAATAAAATATTTTCCTGAGTCCTGTGAGCTGCTCTAACAAATGAATTGAACCTGAAATGGGGACTGTGGAAACCTCCAATTTATAGTCAGTCGGTCAGAAACAGGAATGACAATCTGGACTTGCGATTAGCTTCTGAAGGAAAGAGAAAGGAGGGAAGGGGGTCAGTGTTGTGGAACTGAGCCTTTATCATGTGGGATATGATCTCTCTGGGTAAGTAGGCAGTGTCAGAACTGAGTTAAATTATAGTTGGTGGTGTCCGAAAATTGGTTGGTGTGGGAAAATGTCACACACTTTTGGTAGTCAGAAGTAATGGAAGTGAAGTATTCCATGAGTATAGAGAGTAGACACATTATATTAGCGTACAAAGAATATATTTATTAATCTATTATACTTCTATTCTCTGATAAAGGTGTCAGATACCTTTGTTATGGTTCTTCTAACTTCATTAGTGACAAAAGGCAAATAAAAGATGACACACAAAAGTTCCTAGATGTCTTTTTATAATCTGATTTCTTAATAGTGCCTCATATCACTGTGACTCTTTTCATCTTATATAAAAATGCCATATTTGTTAAGAAAAATTCTTTTCTAATCACAAGTTAAAAACAATCCAGCAGAAAACCATAATAAAAGCATCACTATATAAAGATATATATAAATATCTAAATATTTTAAACTATAACTTACCATATAAGGAATATTCTGCTTCCTGACCTGTGTCACTCTCACTGGAGGTTGATGTGAGGCTGGTGGTTAAGGTATTACTTAATGACTGACCAACTGATAAAACTGTTGTTGCTGTAGCTACGTTGCTGTTGCTAGTCACACTGGATGTTGACATAGTCACTGTTGATGTAGTACCAGGTGTGGTCAAATTAGGGAAACTCTGAGCACCCATAAGAGGAGAAGCTAAGAATACAAATGAAACAAATCAGTACAAATAAGCAGGATTGTACAAACCTAAAAAAAAAACAAACTAGGTTCTATATTTAGAAAAAAATGAGGTCATAAAACACTAAATTATTACAAGGCTGAAAAGCAACAACTTTGGGAACCCAACTGAAATCCAATTAAATATTCTTGTTTTTATAGCACTATTATTTTTCAAAAAATTAAGCCTAGCTTTTTTAAAAAAGTGAAGTAGGCAATGTAATAATTCCCAAAGATATTTTCCAAGGGAACTACTTTGACCCATTAGTAGCTTGAATTAGAATTAAATAACTTTCAGCAGCTAATACAATTTAGAACCTAAGTAAAAGTTATACCAGTATGAAACTCTGATTTCAACTGACTAGGATATTTAATGGTAATTTATTTCTTCATGCAACTATACTTAACGATTTATCACAGAAGAGAGAAAAACAAAAGTGTGTTGTTTTATCCTTTCAAAATAAGAGGTTGTTTGTCACACCTGAACTGATTCTTAAAATGTCATGATTCTATAGAACTTCATGTTCCTGAAGTGCTAAATTTGACATAATTGCATATAACATGGTAAATGATCTAGTTAAAGACTGAAGCCAGAACCCGCTGAACAAGAAACCCTATTTTGCATCCCTCACAGTGGAAAAAGCATTGGGTTCCATAAGGAAAAGCTCACTTACTTGCTGTGCTCATCACATTCCTCCCCAAAGTATTAGTGTTGTTATCACTGCTGCTTCGGCTTAGATTCATGTTGTTCGTGGCATTAGTCCGTGCTATGTTTGCCACTCTCCTTACAAAACTCTCCAAGCTAGATGTTTCTCTTGAGGACAGATTAGGTACACTTGCACTAGAGCTCATAGGGGCCCCAGCAGCCAACAAAGAACTCACTGATAGTCTGTTACTTGCTGAAGAGCTAAGGGGTCGTTGTGAAGCTGCTTCTTTATTAGTTAACTCAGATACTGAACTAACATCAGGAGAACTAACGCTAACGATTCCCATGGATATTGCACTAGACTCCCCAGGAGTACGAACAGAACTATCAGGGCCTAACTTTCTTTCAGCATTTTCACTTCCCGTTTCCGCTGTTAAGGTACTGGTGCTTGCACTGGAAGATGACCCTACTTCTGTTTGAGGGACGTTTTCAGCAGATGAAAGAACAACAATTGGTTCATGGACATCAGCTCCTGAAACTATACTGTGTTCCATTACAATTTCTGATCTCCGTTCCGTTTTGGTCGAACCCAAGCTGATGTCGCTGCTACTGGCCACGCTACACACAGAACTGCTGCTTCCTTTTCTACTTGAGGAGCCTGCAGCAGCAGATGTCTTGTCTGGACAGTTGTTTTTCACCAAGCTGCTCCATGATTGCGTTGTGCCTGAAACAGTGGATGAAACAGGTTTGGGTGATGCCACTGTATCAGGGTCGTACCCTGGTGCAAGCTTGAGGTCAAATTTTCCTTCTGCGCCCATACGGTAAGAGTTTGAGCCACCAGCATCCCAGGTGACATCAATCCAGCCTGGAAAGGGACAGGAGTTTGTGAGACCCAGCAGAAAGCAGATAGGAGCGTGTCAGACAGTAGCTCCACAATATGGGATCAGCTTTTTCATCAGTGTTGTACTTTTCCGAATTTCTATAGTCACTTAAGGTCTGCAAACCTAAATTAAATTCTTCCTTTATTTCTATTATTTCTAAACTGTATGCTCTGGTAATATTTAAAAACAATGTAAGGGTCATGTTTACAACTACTGAGGTATCTTTTAAGGGGAAGAACTATAAAAAATTTTTAAAAGTTGATACAAATGGTAAAATACTGCAACTTCAAGTATAAATAAAATCTAAGTAAAAGGATTTTTAGTTGCTAAGTATGATTATGTGGCTAAATGTTCTTTATAGAAAAAAGTATTGGCTTACCATTAATTTCTGAGTTTGGGCTAAATCCTATAATTGACAGACAAAAATTCACGTATCACTAGCTCCAATAACACTAAGTTAGCATTTCGGTTGTGTTCTCAAAGTTCAGTGGTTACTTGGTTCCCTTATGATTAAGTTTAATAAATTTAAATAAACACAGAAAATTCTTAAAACAAAATTTAAAAGTATACTAAGCTCTTTTACTAGAACCTACATGCTAAAGCTAATAACCTGCAAAGAACTAATGAGTAAAATGATATTCAATCTATATTTACTTATACTTGGAAAATGATACTTATTCTTTTTTTTAAAGCAACTTCCAAAAGCAATAAAATAAAGTAACTATTAGAAAGGAAATTAATAGAAATTTTACAATCTTATTATAGTGTTATAAACTAACTACTTCAGGGAAAAACACAACACATAAATGTATTTATTTTTAAGCATAATAAGTCTTTATAAAGTTTAAAAGTACTTTACCCATAGACACACGTACTCCCATGCATGCGCACTGTGCACACACACACATACACATGCCAAGTTCATATATGTTTATGATGAGACTCAAAGGAGTATAAGTAATATTGAATTACCTGTGGGGATTCTCTGCATATGAGTTCTTTGAGAGGAAAACTGCCCCAAATCTATATAATCTAGTTTACATGAGATTTCAATTGCCTCAATTTATTCTTTATGCTGAAATAACCTTTGAAGAACCAAAACTTAACTATCTCTTCTGCAACATGGAGAAGTATGAGAAAAGAAAAGGTTCAAAAACATAACCCAACCTCAAATAAAAAAACATTTGTACTGTATTAATTGGTGCAAAAATATACTGATAATTTATTTCATAGCACTTATCAAAATCTGTAATTGTATTTTTATCTGTTTCACCCAGAAGGCAGGGGATCATACTTTATTGTTGACCATTATATAAATGAAGTCTAACAAAGTACCTTCACATAATAGGCATTCATATTTGCAGAATAAATAAAAAGTATTATCTATATATTGGTTGGGACTTAAATGATATAATGTGGGAAAATAATTTTAAAATGTAAATCATATGAGGCTTGAGAATGTGTTTAAAAATTGACATCTAATGGGAACAAAATAAGGTACATACAATCCATAAGTATACAAACTGAACTCCTCCTATGCCCACAGATTAAAAGATAAAGTTAGTAATAACTAGCCATTATTAGAAATGGTAAGCTTAAGTATTTAAAAGCTAAGAACCCTCTCTGACATAACAGTTTTAAGGTATGAGTTAACAGGAATGGCCAACTTGGTAAGCCAAAACTCTGATTCCCCACATTTGTCAAATCAGCAAAAAAATAAACTTTTCTTATATGCTAAATTCTGTAATTAAGATCCCCATTTTCCTATGCAGTTGCTTCAGTTGATTTTGGCCTAATAAAAACGAACTGTCCTCACTTATCTCTAACTATCCCACACACTTAAAAGCCAAATCAAACAATATAAAAGAATATTAACTATAATTAAGATGCAAAAATCAAGAACATTTGAAATGTATGAGCTGAATGGTAATATTGTCATCTCAACTATTACTGGTTTTTATGAATTCTGGCAGTTTTTATGAATTCTGGCATGTATCGTTGATACATGCCCACTCACTATAAACTGGCTATGGTGACGATGATTTGCAATTAGGGTATGACTATAGAGAAATGCATTTGTTAGTAAGGTATATCAAGGAAAAGAATCTTAAAAGCAATAAAAATCAGAGTTTAAGAAAACTGATGCCTTTATCACACAGAACATGAACATATTAAGATATTAAATGCCAGTCATTCTAAGCATTGTCAGTTTTATTACAGCTCTTTAAATATCTGGTGTTTACAATATGAACATTTTCCTTTTCTTTTTGTTTTTAATGCTAGGTAAAATTCATAGGACCCCACTACTGGTTAAGCAAATTATCCACTAATAAATCAACCTTTTCAGTTATAAGAAAAAAAATTAGTCATAATAGTTGCTTCTGGGAATTGATATCAATTTACTAAGTGGGTATAGACTCCCCAAAAAACCTATAGCAACAAAGGTTAAAAATTAACTGATATAAACAATAACCACCATTATAAAACATGAAAGTTTAAAATCTCAAAGAAAAAAATCTGGTAGTCTGACAAACATTGTGATATTGCTTATAATCTAATAAATAAGGAGGTATGAATCTTGTTCTATGCTTTCCTGAGAAACAGTAACTATAAATGTTAATGCTTTTTCTTCTACGTGACTTATATAATAGAGTAAAACATGAATCCCTGACTCCTGTCAGGCTAAGTAGATAAAGACAAGCACAAGAAATTAAGATAAAAAGCAATGGAAATTTATGAATAAACTTAAAATGTGCTATGAGAGTATTCAACTTATACTAGCTTATTAACCACTTCAAAATATTAGCAATAAATTTTGAGTCAAACCTAGGAATTCAAAATATTCCCTTATTTTTAAATAAATGATTTTTCCACTTTTGATGTGAAATAATACATCAGTTTTTCTAAGTAGTGCTGAGACATTTATACAATTTATATATTATCACAAAATAAAAGAAAAATATTTTGTTATTTAAGTACTTGATTTCTCTACTACAAATGCTAAGCACCTACTCACCATTATGCAGTTCTCCTGTGACAGTGCCTTCTCCCTGTGGGCTGCCATCCTGATCTCGCCATTTCCAATCAAGGCCTCTGATCACACGAGCCCCTGGAACCATGTATTTCAGAACCTGAGAGCGCACCAGACGTCTCTGTCTTCTAAGATTAGCTTCTGCTTCCTTAGCTGCTTTTCCTGTAAGGTAAAAATTACAGAAATATAAACAAAATCACTTTTGATAAATACAATTATTTGTTCATTAGAAAAACCTACTATCATCTCTTTACCTAGCTGATCTTCACATACTCCATTTACGGTGCCATAAAGTTCGAATCCAGAGAGTGAGAGGTAGTGAGTCTGTCCACTAGCATTCTTCCCCATCTGTTTAATTCTCACATGTCGCCATCCTTGTTTCTCATCCTTTGGTGGATCAAGAGGCCAGGTTGCTGTTGACCTGTGAACGCATTAAAGAAAAAACTGTGTAATGTTTTAAAACAGATGAAAAAGATGTTTAAGAAGGGAAGATTTTTACATAATAAAGACTATAGGAAACAAACTAACTTTCTTATTGTGTCAATAGTTTATTACACAAACATCAAGAAATCAAAGGGAGAAAATAGCAGTAAAGAAAATAAGTTAAATATGAAATGTTTAAATGTATACTATTAATTTGACTCATAACATTAAATAATTTATGAGTAATAAAATCCAAATGAGAAATTTTATGAATGTGCTTTTATGAAGAGTTTAATTGCAAAGTTTTAAATGATATATTTAAAAATTAACTTTAAAGCTTGAAAATATTACCTATTAATCCTAATGTTAAGAAGCTCCTTCCATATTACATCTAATGCAGTTATTTAACTCCACCTTCTATCTAACCCTCAAACTGTCACAATGTACCATTATAACTTATTAGAACTAAAATTTTTAGAAATGTAATACTGACCTTCAGACTTTAAAAAAACAATTAAATATGGTCATTATATAAAATTTAGGAAAAGAAATACATAAAAATAATAAAAAATTAAAAGTCAGCCATTATTCAATAACCAGTAATAAACCACTGCTGATTTGTTGAAAATTCACATGTATCATGTGAATATATGAAGTTTAGTAAAAAGCTAATTTCTTTTTTTTGGTGTTTATTTATTAGTGTGCTATATACACGCACGTAACACTATGTATCAATTTCTTTTTAAATAAAATATACTTAGCTCTCTACTAATGTTTAATTTAAAGCTTGATAAAGTTTTGGTAAAATTTTGGTAAAGGATTTTAAGTTTTAATACCTAAATTGTATTGTGATGTTTTTAAAATGAAAACCTTGCTTCAATATCTGACAAAGAAGAGAACTCTAAGGGTATACAATTATAAAAATAAACAAAGCTCTTTATTGAGTTTTCCAGTTCAGAAAGATTTCTCAACTAACCCTGGTTCATTGAGACTGCAGTCATCAACATGGGTATACAAAGACGTCCAGTTCTGTCCATCTTTGGATACCTGGAAAACCCAATTTCTCAGTGCAGACCTTCCATAACCACGAGCATGACGGAGTGTATATGCTGATGGTATCACCCAGAGACCCAGATCTATGGCAAACCAGGCATTTTTATCATCATTGCTATGACAATTTAAAGCCGAATTATCACGACTTAATATGTCTTCTAAGCGTCCATAAGGTAGATTTCTTCCTTCAGATGATGTCACTACTACAAGTCCATAAGCTGCTGGATTTACCCATTCATATGCAGTTCTATACAAAAATAAAAAAATATACATTAAATTAAAACTATTAAAATGACTGCATTTGTTCATATTAGTTTTCCACATGAAATCATGTCAATTTTTTAAATTCTACAACTAATAATTCAGATTTTTTCTTCACAAAAATTTAGACAGTCATAAATTTAACCTATAGACAAAGCTCCTAAACTCCTAAACTACAAGATACTTAAATTTTATTCTGTTACCTAGTATTCTTTTTCCAGATGTATGTTTTCACTCTTCATTAAAGAGAATGACTTACTTGGCATTTGTCCCAATCCAGTAAATAATTCCATTTTCATCAAAGTCATGCTGGTGCCGAAATATAAAATTTTGGCCTTCTCTTAATTTTCGAACAAAAACAAATGAAGATCTGTCAAAGTCATACCACTGCTTTGCTACCTAAACCAAAGAAAATACAGAAGATGCCTTAGTAATGCTATTTTAAAACATACGCCCACTTTTTTCCTATCCCTTTAATGTGAGTTGTTTTAGTATAACAAATACTCATTAAAGACTATTTTGGAAAACAAAACAAAAAATAGAAATGTCCACAACCAAAGTACCCCACTATTAATATCATAAGAGTATTTCTTTAGTCTATTATTTCAATGCATATGATAAAACAAAGTCTTTCTTAATCATCTATCTCTTGTCAGTCTTTATACATTTTATAGCCACATAACAGTATTCAAATTAATGGTAATAACTATCAATTTGATATTCCTTTATTGACTGGCACTAAGTTTTATTTACTATTTTAGTTATTACCGATAACTATAATAAACATCTTTCTTAAGAAATCACTTGCAATGTATAAGATTATTTTCTTAGAATAGATTCCTAACAATGAAATTACTAGGTCAAATTGAATTACCATAACTCTGGAAATACACTTCCCAACTACTTTATTCTAAAGAGCAAAACCACAACAGAGAATGCTTATTTCACCATGCCCTCACAAGAGCTCACCATTTTTAAGAGATACTGTTCCAAAGATTCAACTGTAGCTAAAGGTTCCATCTTCAACATCCTGCCAGTCCTATCTATCAATGCAGTTTCACCAGGTGCACGTTCCAATCGAAATCTTAATCTTCTAGTAAGTATCTACACAGAAATGACCAAAATGCTTCAGAAAACACCTTGCATTTTTCTTATAATTATAAAAATGAGACATGTTACATGAATAGGGTAATTCATATTTATAAAAAAAAACCATAAATGAAGTATCAATGTCTGTTTTCTATTAAATATAAAAATATTTTTATAAGGTCCAATGAATAAGTAATATTAGTTTTCAAGAAAGTTAATTACTTTTAATTTCTAAACGACTTCAAATATACATGGTGTAAATAAAATTATAAAATACTTTAACAGAAGTATTACAACTATAATTTATAACTCAAATTTTTTCAGTTATGAAAAGTACCTGATTAGCTTATTCCATCTACAGCTAATAAACTTTTAAAAATACAGATAGCTCCCAATCCAATATGTTTTAGTAAGAACAAGGATAGACTAACAATTTGAGATAATTTCATTGCTTTTTAAATCTTAACTAATTACTATAGACACATCATTAAATACTTGTATGTGCATTCGGATAGCATTTTAGACTGCAAAATAACCAGAAGGCAACATTCCTAGCCTTCCTGTCTTTGTATCTTGCAATCTCCTGAAATGAGACGTACATAATAAAAGATGCTGGTGTTCCTAGGACTGTAAAAGCAGGGGAATTTCCAGTCTTTGAGATTTATCTCTACTTCACTGATTTATTTATCAAGGATAAAGCCTTAAAAATGACAGACCAAAAAATACCCTTGCTTCTATATGTTATTCTGTTTGAAATGACACAAAGTAGACCTCTACATCTTATTTAATAATACATACAAAGTCAGCTGTACTAACTACACTTAACTTCCTGGTCAAACTCACTAGCCTGAGAGTCTAGTGACTTTAATAACACTATTGGGTTCTTGAGGGTATTTATGGCAAGTTTTTTACCTTAAATAGGCATTGTTTTGGCAAATACAGATTCTTAGTCATTTACCACAGGCTATATTATATTTAAAAGAGACTTATGCCATGCATTGGAATTAATAAAAGGCTGGACAAAGGACCTGCTAGGAAATATGAAAGTAACCCACAGAAGATATGATGAAGATATTAATAATAAGAATATTTGTTTTGTCTATTCCTATCTGGATCCAAACTGCTAACAAAAGAATAACTGAATGAATAAATGAGAACGTCAACCAAATAACATTTAGAAAAAAAAAGGCATTTTATAAATGCATACAATGACAGATTTCTGAAAGAAGTAATAGGATTAGCTAAGGAAGGCCATCTGGCTCCAACCAATAATATAAAAAAAGCAAAAAAAATTTGTGCTTAACATATTTTCATATTTTCTCTTATTTTGACACACACAGAGATGAATAGACTTAACTCATAATTCTAGAACAAAAGGATGCTTTTTTCTGCTTTTCCACTGATAGTGCCTTTTTCCACTTGTGACTTACCAAATATGATTACTTACAATAAATATTTTATTGAAAATCCACAATGATTTGATTAAACAAAGTAGAACTGAAATGTCAATACATACAAGAGTCATTAAAAAGAACAATCAAATAGCATTAGGGTTAAAGTCTTTAATAATTAAGCAGAACTGTTATTTAATATACTATAGCATTTTTTGTTTAAGTATAAGACTGCTCCTAAATGCATTCAGCAATAGTAATGACTACATTTTTCATGGTTACCTGTAGGTTGTATGTGGATCCTGGTGTATCATATAAATGAAGAGGTAGGCGTTCAATAGATTCTAGTACAGCTATTAACTTTCGAATTAATGCAACTGCTGGTCGACTGTGAAGAAAAAAATGGTTGTTATAAGAGTTTTTACATAATTTCATGCAAAAGTTCATACGTAAATTGCAATAACCAACCTCATTAGATCCCTACTTTATTAGTGCAAAGTTTAATTTTGTATTATACTACATCTAAGTAAGCAAAAATAATCTCATAATCCAATTCCCTTCACTTAAGAATACACTGTTACATTTTTCTTATAAAGTTTTTATATACTACATTCAAACCAGATGTGTAATTTATTTTTTTTAACGTTTAAACAATTTTAAGTAATATTTGACAAATAAAAAAGAATACATAAAGCAGCAGTTTTGAAAATGATAGTATTTGTTGGCAAGGCAATATTGGTATAATGTTTCTGGAAAATAATTTAACAATTTGTATCAAGAAACTTTAAAAAATCATCTATAACCTTTAACTCAGTAATACCGCTTAAAGGAATTTATGTAAAATAATGTTTCTACTGACATTAATATTTATTAGTATTAAAATATTTTGTAAAGACCTAAAATT
Source organism: Cynopterus sphinx (assembly GCA_030015415.1). NCBI lineage: Eukaryota > Metazoa > Chordata > Mammalia > Chiroptera > Pteropodidae > Cynopterus > Cynopterus sphinx. The sequence goes on along the minus strand of CM057384.1, from coordinate 72,079,572 downwards.
TTTAATTCAATATTTAAATAATTATGCCCCCATAAAATATGCACTCATTTAAAATACTTAAAACTAATAAGATTTGGTTTCAATTATTTTAAAAATTCACATTCAAAAGTAAATAGTAACATGAATATCATCAACTCATGACTATTATCTACTCATAGCCAATTGTTTCTATCTATGTCTCTACCCATTTCTCTCCTTGCCGTATATTTTGAAGAAAATGCCAGAGAACATATTTTATATAGAAGTATTTTTAGTATGTAGTTCTACAAAAAAAGAATTCTTAAAAAACAAAAATCACATTATTATGAATATTATTTAATATCATCAAATATTTAATTGGTGTTCAAATTTCCAGCTGTCTTTAATCCATTATTAAATATGCTTTAAAAATCTTTCTCTTGAGAGAGCATTCAAGATGACATAGAAGGTAAAGGCTGTGCACATCTCCTTTAGCAATCACACCAATATTATATCAGAACTACAGAACCACCAGCATTCAGAGTCACCAGAAGTCTGGCTGAACAGAATTCCTACGACTAGGTCACATCAAACAACAGGTTATGTCAGAAGAGTAGGAGGGGTGGAGACGTGAACCAGCCAGGTCCCACAATTCCAAGTGGCAATTGAGATTGGTAGAGTCACCTCCCCAACCTAAAGAACAAGGGCTCCTGGCCGCACACTGGGCTATCCAGCCCAGGGTTCTAGGGCCAGGAAGAGAAGTCCCCACAACCTCTGTCTGTGAAAACCAGTAGATATTGTGGATGAGTGAGACAGAGGACTGCAGGAAGCAGACACCTTCTTTTAAAAAGGCCATGCCAGGCCTTACCTGCTGACAGACTCACTCAATCACTCTGAGCTCCAGCACTGGGACAGCTGCTCGAGCGGCACCAGGGACATACAGGGAGGTGCTAAGCTATCAGGCTTCAGAGTGAAGGCTGGAGGTGCAGCTTGCTTCCAGACAGAGATGCAGGTAGAGCCATTGTTCCTTTGTTAAGCCCTTCCCATACCCAGCCTGCAGATGCAGGCGCCATCAACCTGGATAACACAGGTCACTCAGCCCAGGTGATTCTGAGACCCTGCCTCTCCCAACTTATGGGCCCACCCAAGCCACTCTCAGTGATATAATTCCATACAAATGGTTGTCCTTAGCTCCTGCTGCAAAATTTCATAAAATCTCTCAAAGGCTCACAAAACCCAAAGAAACAGCATCTGGCCTCGGCATGGCCTGTGCCTCTTGCTGAGTAGCCCTAAGCCCTACACCAGTGGCAGCCAGTCTCAGTGTCTGACTCAGATACTTGAGACACAGATGGCAGCCATATGTGGATTTCTTGGTGACTCTTACCAGGTGGCCCCAGAGGTGCACAGGCTACAGCTGAACTTGGCCTGCAGATACACTTATCCCAGGTTTCTGCCATAGGGCCCCACAGCACACCTACTACATAAAGCCACTCTGCTAAGATTGGGAGACTTAGGAGCCTGACCTAATACATAGAAACAGACATAGAAAGGAAACCAAAATGGGGAGACAAAGAAGCATGTCCCACATAAAACAGAACAGAGCTCCAGGGAAAAAAAATCACCAAAATGGAGACAAGCAATATACCAGATCCAGAGTTCAAAACACTGTTTATAAGGATGCTCATAGAACTTGGGGGAATAATAGACGAATTCAGTGAGAACTTTAACAGAAATAAAAAACAAAAACAAAGGTGAAAAACGTAAAAGGGAGCCAGTCACAAATGAAGAATAAAGTATCTGAGATGAAGAATAAATTAGAGGGAATCAACAGAGTGGATGAAATGGAGTATCAAAATCAGTGACACAAGAGATGGGGTAGCAGAGGACACCTAATAAGAACAGCAACAAGAAAAAAAAATCCAAAAAATGAAGATAATTTAGGGAGTCTATGGATAACATCAAGTGTAACAATGTTTGCATCATAGGGGTACCAGAAGGAGAAGAGAGCAAGGAATTAAAAATCTATTTGAGGAAATAATGACAGAAAATTTCTCTATCTGGTGAAGGAAATAGACATACAACCCCAGGAAGTTCAGAAAGTCCTAAACAAGATGAACCCAAAGGAACCCACATCAAGACACATATTAATTAAAATACCAAAGGTTAAATTCAAAGAGAGAATCTTAAAAGCAAGAGAAAAGTAATTAGTCCCAAACAAGGAAGCACCCATAAAACTGTCAGCTGATTTCTCAACAGAAACTTTACAGACCAGAGGGCTTGGCACAAAATATTTTCATTTTGATGAAAACCCAGGATCTATAACCAAGATTATTTTACCCAGAAAAGTTATTATTTAGAATAGAAGGACAGATAAAGAGTTTCCTAGATAAGAAAAACTAAAGGAGTTCATGGCCACCAAGCCAGTATTACAGGAAATGTTGGGAGACTTCTTTAAGAAAAAAAACATATGTATTGAAAGTATAAATAAAAAATGGCAATAACTACATGTCAATCAACAAGTACTTCAAATGAAAAAAATTAAATGTTCCAATCAAAAGATAGGGTGGCTGAATGGATAATAATACCTTTACATATATAAGAGACTCACTTTAGATTAAAAGACACACACAGCCTAAAAGTAATGGGATGGAAAAGATATTACTTGATAGACCTAGAAGGTAGTGTGATGAGTGGAATAGGTCAGATAAAGAAAGGCAAATGCATATGATTGCACATATAAGTGAAATCTAAAGAACAAAATAAACAAATGAGACAGGAACAAACTCATAGATACAGACAGCATTTTGAAGGTTACTAAATGGGAAGGGGTTTGGTAGCAGTTGGTGAAAAGGGGGGAAGGCATTAAGAAGTACAAATTGGGAGGTGGGAGTGGCTCTGTAGCGTAATGGTTAGCATGTCTGCTTTACACACAGAAGGTCTTGGGTTTGCGCCCCAGGTGGAGCATGGACCATACCATGGGTACACCAGACCTCCCAAGTGCATCGGGGGTGCCAGGCCCTGGGTGCACCAAGCCCCAGTGTGCCAGGCCCCCCGGGTGCGTGCCACAAGCACATGGGAGGAGACACCCAGCCTTCAGAGATCCAGTCCTTAAGGGGAAACAGCAACATCCATACGTCAGGGGTGGAAGTGTAGGTGATGGAATAAAGACAGGGTAGAAGAAGTACAAATTGGCAGTTACAAAATAGGAAGATAGTACAGCATAAAGAATATAGCCAATAATATTGCAATAACTATAGTGTCAAAGTAATAGATTTATTGAAGTGATCACTTTCTGAGTTGTGTGGATATCTAATCACTATGATGTACACCTGAAACTAATATAGTATTGTATGCCAACTACAACTGAAAAATAAAAAAAATAAAAAATAAAAATAATCTTTCTCTTTATTATGCATTTGTAATGTAAGCTACTTTTTTATTGACTAAAATGTTCCTATTTTGTGAATAAACACTATATTAGATTCTATTTTAAAATATACAACTTGAAAATACTGCAAATATCAAATTAAAAGAAACGTGGGCATGTACCTTTCATCATCTTCATTTTCACTAAAGGCTGTTTTAAAAACATTTATTCTTTCAACCAGTTGACTACAATCTTGTTTCATATCTAAATCGATGCTCTAAAGAAAACAAAAAAAAAGTATGAAAAAAATGTTTTCAGGCTATTGTTAAAATTATCAAAAATACAGGCTACAAAGATGAATATTAATATTAAATAATACAATCTAACTGAAATCATTATTTTCTTTCCATTAAAATTCTTTAAACTACTATATGACTAGTAAGCCATAACTAAGATATACTTTTCTTCCTTCTCAATGTTAAAATAGACTAACAATTACATTGTTATTATCAATTTGTCCAGTGTAATATATGCAAGGTGGTTTCAGATTTATGATTTTATATTTTAACAGTACTATTTAATTAGTATTAAAAAAATAACTGCTTTATAAAAATGATTTCATAGAGAGCACTGATATAATGTAGTATATCAATATAATTTTAATAAATGGGAATAAATGCAAATCATAAAAAGAAAATATGATACTGAAGTTAAAGTGAATCTTTAATGTATCACCACATATAATGATTAAGATCAAGAAATTAAATGGGCAATAGAACTGAAATAAGGAGAAAGCTTTCATTTTTTACATTTATGCTAGAATCTGTTACAATAAGCATAGGTTTCATTTTAAAATAAAAGAAAAATTATTATCACAATAGATATTAAAGGTAGAAGAAACTGAAGAGAAATATAAGGTTATTAGCAAACACTTGTCAAATATTCATATAAACATCCTAAATATTCATTGCTCATAAATTAATTTTGTGCAAATAATTTAGGTATTTAAGAAGATCTATAGACTAATTCCATTTTTAATAAGGAAATCAAAGCAGTGAATAATGTTAAATCAGGCCAAAGTAAGTGTTTTCTCCAACAAAATCTTGAACAAATTATAATTAGGTAATTCAAAAATCTAAATAAGTAGACTCAATTATTTAATTCAAATGAATCAAACTAGTACTACAACTTAAAGGAAAGGCTGGGAAATTATAAATATTAATATTTATTAATCAAGCTTTTAATATTTCTTGACAAAATAAATATCACTCTGCCAAAAGTGTCCCTACCAATAATTTCTAAAACTATACAGTTTTGTACGACTTCATAAACTTACATTGTTTAGAACAGTAAGAAGTGCTTGTACCAAGCCACTACTGCACATTTCATATGGTGAAATTGTGTTTTCATCCTTCAAAAGTACAATTAGATTTTCTAAAGCTGTCTTCATTAAATCTCTCCAAGTGTTTTCACTCTCAATACACTACAAAAAAAAATATTTTTTAATAAAGACAATCAAAAAACAAACAGGTCTCAATATTCTTAATTTATCAAAACATCAATTACCATGAAAATAAAAGATATTAAACAAGATTAAGAAGTTCAAATTATTAATGCAAATTACCTGTACCAGGGTTAGCAAACTTTTTTTTGTAAAACACCAACAGTAAATATTTTAGCCTTTATAGGTCACATGGCCACCACGTGACCTATAAAGTTTTAGAGTTCTAAAACTCTGCTGTTGTAGCCACCAAGTAGTCACAGACAATATGTAACTCAATAAGCATGGCTGTGAACAATAAAACTACTTATGGACACTAACATTACATTTTCATATAATTTTCATGTATCACGAAATAATCTTACTTGTTTATAACCATTTAAAACTGTAAAAAAAAACAGTCATTTAATTCTCATCTAGCAAAAAGTAAAATAAAATAAACATGTAAAAATCATTCTTTCCTCACAAAGCCATACAAAATTAGAAGGCCAACTTTAGCTCATGGGTGATAATTTGCTGGCCCATAATCAATGCCCAGAATATAAAGGAAAAAGGGGAAAAACTAAACCAAAAGTAAACACTGCATGTCATAAAATCTGGAGGCTAACATACTTGTCTATTTGTATGAAGTTCCCAAGATGACTCTAACTGAGTTGCTATGTTTCTGAGTGTTACCACTACTCCACGAGGCATGCTTTCAACGGCTTTAAAGTGGTCATCATATAAATCTCGAGCCATAGTTCGTACCTATCAAAATTAAAACAGCAAATGTGAATTTTCCCTATAATTTTACCAAATCTTCTCTTTTACACACACACCACACACACACACACACACACACACACACACACACACACCTTTTAGAATTAAAATATTTGTGCCATTATCAACTTCCAAAAAATGATACTACTTCTACTCATATGCCAAAGATTCTAAAGGTTGAAAAAGTACTCTAGTGTCGAATAAAAGAACCAATAATTTTAATTTTGGGTTATTTAAACGTTATATTCATCGTATACAGAAAAGCTTATTTCATTTAAACCAAATTTAACAATCTAAAAAATTAATTTTGCTTTTTTTTATTAAAAGTAATCTGTTTATAGTGAACCCCTTAGAAAATACAAATAAGCAAAAAAAAAAAAACAGGAAAAGAAAATTAAGTTATCTGTAATTCCATCAACCAAAGTTGAACCTTTTAACATTCTGGGGTATACCACAGGTTTTATGTCTTTTTCTATTTACGTTACTCACACAAAACACAATTTATATCACATTCATACGTGTACATATTTCATAAGAAAAAATGACTATATTGTTGGCTTAGATACTAATTACCTCTCATTTAAATTAAATTAATGTTACGAGAAAGAACAACCCATACACGCCCTAGACTTGGGTCTGATAAAATTTCATACATAACACTTTTAAAATAAATGATTAAATAATGTAAATTTACACTTTATACAGTTTCATTTAAATCACAAACTAACCTAGCATAACCCTAATGTAATATAACACAATTTGCTCCAAAAATGAATTAGTAGTACCTTTCCATTCTGATATACCTTTCATAATTAAATGATAAGTTTTCGGTATTAGACAATACCGAAGAAAGTATCCTTTTATAGAACACTATTAATAAATAAAACCAGAGCTTAAAACTCATAAATTATTTTTACCTAAAATTAGTTTATGTTAATAAATACTGCTTTCATACACAACAGTCACATGATCACTGAATTACTATTAATTTAAAGAAAACAGGTCAATAATTACATATTTTTAAGAAAATGAAAATATAGGACTGAGATGATGATTTCTCCTTGATTTATTTTTCTTTTTTATTGTGAAATTTCAGTTCCCTGTGAGTAAGCCTAAATTTTGTTGGTCAACACTACAAATCAGATATTCCAAGAATTCTTGATAGCTGAGTGATAGTTTTAAAAAGAATTACAGTTGATCTTCATTATTTGAAAATGAGAATTCACTGGCTAAAATTTATTTCTAATCCCCAAAACAATACTTGCAGCATTTTCAGTCATTTACAGGCACGATAAGTACAGGGAAAACTTAAGAGTTCCTTCACGTGCATGTTCCCAGCTGAGGTGAAACAAGGTAACACTATACCTTCTTGTTTAAGCTCTTATACCAGAAACAAGTGTCCTTTTCACAGTTATTTTGTGCCAAATTTTTCACATTTTTTTGCGCTTTGTTGATTTCAAATTTTAAAATGGCCTCCCAAACACAGTGCTGAACTGCAGTCCAATGTTCCTCAGTTCAAGAAGGCACATGTGCCTTATGAAGAAAATACATGTGGTTAAATAAGCATTGTTCAGCCATGATAGTGCTGTTTGCCACAAGTTCAATGCTAATGAATAAACAATACATATCAAATATGCCTTTAAACAGAAATACACATAAAACAAAGTTATGCATGGATCAGATGACAAAAATGTGACCAGAGTCTCACAGAAACCTAACCCTTTATTTTCCCTAGAAACAATTCCCCTAGTAGTTATAGAATATAACTACTATGAATAATGAAAATCAACTGTATTTAGTTCAAATTCCTTTTAGCATCTAATTATGTCATCCTCAAGTGCCCTTAATATATGGTGAATTAGAAGAAATGTCTGGTTTCACACCCTCTTTAAAAAAACAATGAAGCAATCATGAAATAACATACAGTCATATGCCACTTAACGACAGACAGGAATACACTCTGAGAAATGTGTTATTAGGCGATTCCATTGTGCAATCAGAGTGTACTTATACCAACCTTGATAGTATAGCCTACTACACATGTAGGATATAGGGTATACCCTATTGCTCCTCGTCTATAAATCTGTACAGCATGTTACTATACAATACAAGATTAAATCAAGCGTAAGGGAAAATGATGCACCTGAGAGACTTGGTAAACATGAGATGTATGAGGCTGTTGCCAGTGTAACATGGTATAATGTTTTCTAGAAAGTGTATTTTTTATGTAAGTAAAAAAATGTCTAAAATAACAATAAAGTCATTTGTTATCATTATCGAGTATTATGTACTGGACATAACTGCATATGTTATACTTTTATACAACTGGCAACACAATAGGTTTGTTTATACCAGCATCACCACAAACACATGAGTAATGTACTGTCCTATAACATACAATGGCTACTTCGCTAGGTGATAGAAATTTTTCAGCTCCATTATAATTTTAATGGGACCACCATCAAAAATGTGGTTGTTGTTGCCCAAAATGTTGTTATGTGGTGTATGACTATAGAAGTAATATGAACAGAATGCACATGCACAAGTGAGGCATAGCATCTGGAAATATCTCAGGGATGGCCCTGGACATTAACAACTGGAAATGAAGACATCTTTACATACAAAAAAAAAAGAAAAAGAAAAACTACTCAAAATAAAACCTATTATAACCATTTCTATGGCCAAAGCCATCAAAACATACAAGTACCTGCCTAATTCCAATACCAAAAAAACATCCTTCACATACTATATAAAAAAAAAAAACTTTATATCATTATAAAGTAAAAATAATCTGTCATCAGAAAATATTGAATCTGATTACTAGATTTTCTCTTTTAAAAATGAAAAAATGTAAGAACAATTGACATAATAAAGAAATGTACTGAACATATTTTTTTTAAAAAAATGCATACTTAATAGAATTTTAAAATTAGTTTTGTGATTTTGAGGGTGGAGTTAATAACATATGTGTTCCTATATCTTTTTGAAACAGTGATTTCATCTAAGATGGCTATTAATTCAAGCATCAAAATAATCTGAATCTAAAATACGGCACTCAAGTTCTTTTTTCATGAAGTATTAAATTAGATTTATAAAATATAATACATTTTCAATCCCACTGTACCACTAAAAATATTACTATCATTAATAATAAAGCATGAGTTTAAAGATTTTGTGATATTGTCAAATTATTTAAAAATAATTTAAATTTTATTCTTTGTCTTAAATTTTCATTTTGTTTCTGTTTAATGATTTGTCCAGTTGACCCTTGCTTGGCTTGAATGACAGAATTTTGAACTGCACAGAAAAGAAAAAAACTAAAAGTATGTTAACCAGAAAAGAGGGGGGAGAGGAAAGGGGGGAAATTAAAAATATAAATAAAAATTTTAGAAATTAAATGTTAATAAACATTTTTTAAATAATTAACCAAAAACAAACAAAAAAAGTGTGTTAAATTAGTGTAGCTTGTTATATGGCTCAATTTTTTAAATGTTTAGAATCTACCACTGAAACCTTACCGTGTCAGCACAAAAGACTTAAAAAGGAAAATCCTAGCAAATCCCACAAATATACCTTTTGCTTTGTTTTTTCTAACTTAGATTTCAGTTTTCTGCCTCTTTTGCCAGTCCAGCCAGTCACAAATTCTGAACCTTAAAAAAAAAAAAAAAAAAGGACATTTCACTTTTTTTTTATTACCATTCACTTATTCTTTCTGATATATTCACTTATTCTTTCTGCTACTGTTATATACCTACTTACCCAGAGAAGTTTCCGCAGTAAATGAATGTTTGGTTCCTCTATTAGATTCAAATACAAAACCAGGTAAATCTTCTTTCAATATTGTTGCTTGCTGGCCATCTGAGTTATGAATAGCAATTTCTCCTTCTTTTAAACATGTTAGTGACCAATTCCCTACCGTGAGTTTAGTGGGTCCTGGTGCTGAGAGTATAGGTTGACTTGAAGTAGATGGCTTTACTTGACCTCGAGCTCTTTGTAATTTCTCTAAGAATTCACTTCGGCTTTCTATAAAGACAAAATGATTGTTTTAAAACCTCACTCCTTTCAAATATTCTATTTTTTTTTTAATAAACCTATTAGAATTTCTTATCAAAAAACTTAATTAGCAGTTTTGTTCTTTGGTATACTGGTATACTGGTTTGATATATTTAGGTTTGGGCATAAAAACAATCCTACAGCCAAAATTTTTTAAATTCTAAGGCTTTTGGGATAAGTTATAACTTGAGACAGCATCACACAAGTGTAATTCATCATTACATGACAAAAGACAGCTTTACCTAAAAGACTGTAGTGACAAAAGGAGATATAGTGCTATTCCTTATCTCATACAATAAAAAAGTATTTATGAAATGCTTTCATGATACAATAATTTTTCTCTGTTGATATTAAAAAAAACCAACCTTAAGATCATCAAGGATGTGCTATTTCTATGACAATGACAGCAAAAATATGAGCAGAAAAACAAATTATCAAACTAACAGAAACTAGTAAAACATTTAAAGAGAAACAAAATACTACCTGAACTATCCGATCCACCTTCAGGACTACCACTTGAATACATTGTGGCAAGTTTTCCATCCAAGATAAATCTGAACCATCCATTACTGCCATTAGATAATTCCAAGGCTGCTGCATCACTCCATATATATAAGCAGTCCCTTCCTCTAATGATTGACCAGTCTCTCCAATGATATGGTTTACCTTGCTGTAATTCTTTAGCATCTTCCTGCGGTTCATCTTCCTAAATGTGTAAAATTATTCAATGAAACATGAAAAATAATTTCTATTCTAAATATTCATAAGTATTTTTAAAACATGAACACGAATCAAATTTAGAATTAAAACATCCTGAACATAATATTAGTTGCCAGTAGTTTAATTAATAATACATTATTAATTACCTATATCTAAGTCTTACAAATAAACCCTAAAAATGTTAAGAAATTCATACAAATATTGACCTAAGTTATAACATTTCCAGGTGTAGTGGTAAAGAAGACCAATGGATTAGATCCACACATAACTAGCTAATTATCTACATCTTCGGTAAACCCAATAATTCTCCGGACCTAACTGTGGGGAAAAAAAATGAATCCTTAGACTGGGTCAATAGAATTTGAAATTAGTAACAGAATCACCAGAGAAGCTTTTGAAGAATGAATTGTTAGGCCCACCATTAGCCAAGTCAATCAAATATACTGGATCATTCCTATCATCACAAAAATCTTTTAATTAGAGTATATTTTAAAAACGATATTATTTGCCTAGCCTGGTATCCTAAATTTTTTTTTACTTTGTTGACATTTAAATATTGAGAATATTTATCTTAAACAAACATGAACTTGGCATGTGTGCATGCATGTATGTATGGGTGAAGTTCTTTAAAACTTTACAGATACTTGTTACACCTAAAAAATAAATACTTTTCTATGTTTTTCCATGAAGTAGCTTAGAATATTAAAATAAGATTCTAAAATATGAATAGTTTTCTCTAAACACAGTACCTGTGCTCTAGGCCATGATAGATCAACACACAGCAAAACCTGCCATTTTAACCAATAAAAACTTGACAAAATATGAGTGTTTTCAAACGCTGAACAACACAGGACTGTGATCCTCAGAAAATGGAAAGAAACAAGGTAAGCCACCTTAGACACAATTTACAGGCTAAGGTCTTAAGAAAAGGGAACACAGGGTCCAGCTATATGAGGTGAAGAAATGGAGATCTGTGTTTGAAGAGGCTATGGCAAACCAAATATATGGAGGCTAAATTCAGTACAGGGGGTCAAGCAAAAAAGGACCTCTAAAAATTAGTAGCCATCATGAGTCTCTACTGAGTAGCAGACCACTAATGCATAGGGTAATAATACTCCATATGGTTGAGCAAAGGACAACTGGAAAAGTGTAAGGTGAACAATTCCAAGAGGTCACACAAGGTAGTTAGATATTTACATTCCAAACAGTCAGAGCGGAAAATCCTTTGTACTACTAGCTGAAAATTTTCTAAATCTGACAAAAACTATAAGGCCACTGATCAAAGAAAACTAAACTATCCTGAGCAGTGATGGAGCCCCACATCTGCATGTGCACACACAGACTAAACACAGCAAAGCATATCAAAAGTCAAATTGCTAAAAACTAGTGATAAAATTAAAAAGACAGAGAATAAAAAGATATGTCACATACAAAGGAATTAAAATGAGGATTACAGCAAACTTCTCAGTAGGGACTATGCACAGCACCTAACAAAGGAACATCTCAATGTTCTAGAAAATGAGCACACAAGAGTCCTTGTATGCACTGAAAATATCCATCAAAAATGAAGGCCAAATAAAGATATTTTCAGACAAAACCTGAGAAAACTTTCTGGCTTGCCTTTTTATTTTCTAAACAACTTAATTTGAAGAACATAAATTTAATTTTGATGAAGTACAATTTACTGCCTTTTTTTGTTCTTTTATAGTATAACCTTTTGATGTCATATTTAAGAAATCTTCATCAAGCTCAAGGTCACTAAGATTTTCTTCTTTTCCCCCTAGAAGTTTTACATTTTAGCTCATACATTTCAGTCTGTGATTTATTTTCTGTTAAATTTTGTATATGGTGTATATGGTAAGGGTCAAGATTTCATTTCTTTGCATATGTTATCCACTTTTTCAAGCATCATTTTTTTAAAAGATCATCTTTCCCTGACTGAACTGCCTTAGCACTATGGCTGAAAATCAATGGACTGTAATACATGTGGGTCATTAATCTATCACACTTTGATTACTATAGTATTATAACATTTGAAATCTGGGGTGTATGTCCTTCAACTTTGTTACTTTTCAAGATTGTTTTGGCTAGTCCCTTGCATTTCCATGTGTTAGAATCTGCTTGTTAGTCTATAAAAAAGACTGCTGGTATGTGTAACCTATTTCTTGAATGTAGAATTCCAGTAGGATGAACCCAAACGTCCCCTCTTTTGTTTTTTACTACATCCCCAGTAATTAAGAATGCACACACAAACATACTCTTTCAGGATTCTACAATTACAACCCATACCACCATCATCAGTCTCAAAAATCAGTACTCAGTCACTAATATATAGCAAGTTTTCACTGTTAGAACTAAACTACTGCAATCAGTAGAGACAGATATGGTATATTTTAAATTTGTAATCTAAGGCAAGAATTATCAAAGAATACTGAAACTAGCTGGTAAAGGTTTACTGAGGAATGACATATTTTCACAGTCTCAAATTATCTCCCCACAAATTGCTTATTAATTACAAAAGGGAAAAGAGTGACTTTACGATAGAGGAACCTGGCAGAGACAAACACAACCAAGTGACCTAAATTAGCATCATCAAGACATCATGGGTCTATAAGAAGGCACATTATGCACTGAGAAGGACATAACATCACCTCTACAGTCATCCTGCTAAAAACACATAACCTGAATTTGATCAAGAAACATGGCACCAATGAAAAATGAGGATCATTGTCCAAATTAAGTGGTCTGTCCTCTTCAAAAATGTCAAGGCTATGAAAGAAAAAGAGAAGCTAAGAAATGACTGCAGGTTTTTTAGGAACATAATTACTAAATGTAGTATGTTCTCCTGGACCAAGGAGAAAAAATGCTATTAAGGACAATGGCAAATTTAAATATTATCTCTGAATTAAACATAATTTTATATAAATATTAAATTTTGTGATTTTGATAACTATCATTACATAAAAGAATGTCCTGATTTCTTTGGCAAAGTTTTTAGGTATAAAAAGGGACACTGTATCCAGCTTCTGTCAAATAATATTTTCTTAATGTACACACACACACACAAGCATCTGCAAATGTTAAAGCAAATGGGGCAAAATGTCAATAATTAGCGAATTTGGATAGAGGACATCCTGATGTTCTTTATTTGCAACTTTTCTGTAAGTTTAACATATTATCAATAATTTACTTTATTAATTGACCAAATTTTTAAATACAGCACTATTTCATACAGCCATTATTTTGTCAAAATCTATTATAAACTACAAGTAGATTTCCCCAAAAGAAACCTTATTCCTAATACCACTGCAATTAAGATCACTCACCTTTTCTGGTTTTGATTCCTCTTCATTCTCATCATCTGAGGAAGGACCTGCCAAAGTTGACACTTTGCTAATTACACCAAGTCTGGCTAGCTGATCCAGAAAAATATCACCACCTTTATCTACTAAATCCCTTATGATCTGCAAAGCCAGCAAGTGGCCATCATCATCATCCTGGAGAAAATTTTAAAAAAGGAAATTAAAAATTATAAAAATAAGTTTAGATGCTGGAGTAAACAAATGCAATAATTTTCACAGACAAAATGATTTACTGAAATCAAGATAAAAGTTACATCATTTTACTGACCATTACCTAAAGGAAATCTATAGGAATTCCAAAAAGATAAAAAACTGACCTCTTGATCAAGGACAGTTGCAGTGATTTCTACTAGTATTGTAGGCAAATTGTGACCAACATCAGAATCGCAAACTTCTTTTAACAGTGCTTCAGAGCAAAAATGAATCATTTTTCGAATCAGAGCAAGACTTGCTTTCCTTGAGAAAAGAATTTTATAAAGTTACGATAAAATTAAATGCAAGTACACATTAATGAAAGCTAAAATATCCAATCGAATTTTATATGCTCCACTAAAAAGTACTCTCAATAAAAAAATACAAAAATTTAAGACAATACTAGCAATAGTTTATGATCATTTTTAGGTAATTTCATTTATTTCCTAATATGATTGTATTGAACTTATGAAAACAAATTATCTATAATGTTCTTATATATGCTATTCTATTTTACATTTAAAACTAGCATGACTGTTAACATACCATGATAATTTTAGAAAATCAAGTAAAGAGTAATGCAATTACTAACAGAATAAATGGTATAAATTGTAACTAACCTGTAATTTCCTATAACCCAAAATACAAAGCTCTAACAATTTATACCTGGTAGTTTATATGGAAATCAAATTTCAAATTAAGCATTTTTGTCATCTGTCAAATTCAAAATCCATGTTCATTTTCAATATATTCTCAAAAAATGTTGAGATCCTAATAATCCCATGTTCCCCATATCTCCACTGTTAACAACTTAACGTGCCTTCTTTCTATTCTATTTAACCAGTTTTGTTTAGAACATCGGAGATACAGAACAAGTCACACAAACCAACCTCAATTTTATAACACACAACCCATTGTTTTAAAATAAACACATATCCACACACATTTAAATTATAATAAACTAAGAGATCATTCTATTATATAAAAGCCAATAATTCATTTATCACATATTTCATAATATTCTAGGCGCTGCACTGTAGATATCACTGCCCTTGAGTTAATTTCCACAGGAAGGATGGAGAAGCAAAAACTGATATTGATGTCAAGAGAAGTATATAATACACCTGTTAATTCTACAGCATGTAGTCTCTATTTTGCGTATTTCATGACTCTTTTTAGGGATTGACTGGTAAAGGGTACACAGTAAGTTCTCACTATCGTAGTGAATAGGTTCTGCACCTTTAAGCCAAATGACCTTGGACCAGAGTGTTAGCAACAGATGGATAGAAACGGCAGACTATGAACACACTGTAAAGGAAGAGCCATCAAGACTTGCATCAGGATCGACTGACTTATACCTCCATGCCTTTGCACATACTGGTACCCACCAACCCTTCCAAATCTGCCTACCTAGAAAACTCTCAAGTATCCTGTCAAGCCTAATTTAAACCAGGCTTCTATGTAAAATCTTCTCCAATTTGCCCAGCCCAATTAGTTGTTAAATAATCTATATTCTTGGAGAATTCTGATTATATGTTTAATCTGTCACTTACCACCCTATATTATTATGTCTTCCTCACTAGCCTGCAAGGATACAGTAAGTAAAAGCTAAATCTCATTTCCTTGGGCAACTCCTCCAATTGCCATCTCACACTGACTCTAGCAAAAAAACCATAAAGCTCAATAAATGTTTGCTTACTCATCAAAATTTCCCTAGAGTTGATATTCAGAGTTACAAAAATTATGTTAGAACCTAGACTTCTTAATTTTTTAAAATCCTTAAGTCAGTACAGAAGACTTACCTTTCCAATCTAATTGCCAATCTAAATTTTATTCTTACCATACCTTTTCAATATTAAAATAAACCTCAAATCATTCTGGAAAAGTGAGATAAATAAAACCATATAAATAGTAAATACAAATAGTATGAACAACTACCTTATTGAAGGCAGCATAGTTTGCTGAAATGTTTGTGCAAACACTGGCAATAACCTTTTCAAGTATATGGGTGCCATTTCCGGATCTCCTTTTGGCTCATTACATTCTTCTTCATCTTTGTTTGTATCTTTCTTTTTCTTATCATCTCCTTTATTAACTGGACACATCCAATCCCCTGCAGAAAAATATTGTTCAATAAAATGACTTTTTGGCAATTTTTTCTTTCAATGAAATATATTAAAATGTACCCAACTCCAAACTATTATTATCCCTAATT
Source organism: Cynopterus sphinx (assembly GCA_030015415.1). Taxonomy (NCBI): domain Eukaryota; kingdom Metazoa; phylum Chordata; class Mammalia; order Chiroptera; family Pteropodidae; genus Cynopterus; species Cynopterus sphinx. The sequence continues at coordinate 72,063,442 of CM057384.1, read as the reverse complement.
AACAATAATTAAACTGAAATTAGGATGTTGTATCTATCAAAGTTGCTTGTAAGAATACTAAAGAACATTAGTAGCTCCAATGAGCTCAATCACAACTTAAGGAGATAATTCTGGATATTCCACTTGATTCTAAAAAATTATTTCAAAGAAGGTATGCATTCATCTACTCTTTGAAATCTAAGTTTAGTCAAAGTACTTACTTCATCTACATAATACCCAACAATTCTTCATGACATACCCACACCACTTAAACTTTTGATTTGGTCTCCCTGAAATCATGTAGCCACAGTTTCAAAGAACACAGAACAATATACCGGTAAAGCTATATTAAATGTAAGCGTATACATAATAATTATTTGATTTCATAGAAATAGTTCATTTATATAATATCAATGTCTACTTCTATGGAAGTGAAGCTGAAAAGTAAGAGTAGATGGCTTAAAAGAAAGTATTTTACCACTCACCTGGAGACTGAAGAATAACTACTACTTCACTATGGCCCCTTTCCCGAGCTTTATCTAATGGAGTTTTCCCATCTTCATCTCTCAGATCTGGGTTTGCACCATGCCGTAATAGAGTCTAAAAAAGAAAAGCATTTAGTTTGGATATAACCATTAACACATTATTACTTTAGTATCCAGTTTTACAATCTTTAGAGCATACCCACATACTTTAGATTGCATACTTCCAGAATTACTTAATCAAGCAGATACCAATTCAAATCTCTGCCTTTGCACACATCACCATAAAAGTGGTCTATTTATAACTTGAAAAAATTAGATTAACTTTACTTGGTTATTAACAACTCAAATTAAACATGTTCACACCTTCGCTATCAAACCCCTCCTCCCAAGTTCTTTAGCTACTAGCGTTCAGTTTATGATGTGGTAATCATCTTCATTATTTCTTACACTCTGCCAATAACCAAGTTAAATCAATTCTTCTAAAATGAACTACAAAATTTAGATCTTAAATACAAATTCATACTATACACCAATTTTTAATAAACATTGGATTCCCTCCCCAGCAAACTGTAAATTCTTTGGAACACAGAACACATCTCACATTTTTCCTATCAGCCTCAATGATAGTTTTTTGAACTTCATTATGATGTAATAAATAAATATACTTGATGAATAAATAAATCAAGCAAGTATGCAGTACTGCCTAAAAGTTTCAAACTATTGGGGTTTGAATCACAATAATTCAGTATTTCATCAAATCTAAGATGCCAGAGATTTATTCAATATATCTTCAAGTACTACTAAGAAAGAAAACACAAGGCCAATTAAATTTTACAACAATCCTTTTTCATTGCTTGGAATTTATTTTTCAACTTACTGAAAGAACTTTTGTAAACTCAGATATTTTTTCATATATTACTTGAACAAATTAGAAAATATAAACTAAACATAATATGGTATTTCTGTAATTTCTTCACATTCCAAATATAATTCTTCAAAATTAATTACAATTTGATTCAAAGTCATCAATATGTGTACATAATGCTGTCATCAGTGCCATAAACAGTACTAGTGACATAGCATTTCTGAGAGTGCTCCTCTATCAAACAGGATTTTTCACTCAAGTTACTAAAATCCATTTCTCAATTTTTGTTGCCTGGACAGGTAATAATTATGATGCAATTTCTATCTGTCTATAATAATTATAAGACATTTACCTACTTAAGAGATGTTAAAATGTGTATGTGGAGGGGTAATGTGGAGGTATATCTTAGAATCAATTAAAAACAAAAGAACCTGTGAAAATTAAATAAGATGTGTAAAATGCTTAAGACACTGGCTGCCACAGAAGACATGCCTAGTGAACAGTACCTATTATACCATTGCTAGTATTGGCAGCTATAGCTCACTAAGGGCTGATGGGTAATCAATATAGGTTAGAGTTAGATACAATTTATTTGGCTCTTTCTCTCCCACTCAGCCACTCATAACTGCGAAATAGTATAAGTCAAAAGAAAATGGCTCAATAAAAAATATTATCACCTTAAGAAGCATCATTTTTTCCAGAAACTAATTCAAACTGACAGAATTCGAGCTTGAAGAGACCACCTTTCCCAGATTATAAAGCTAAGTTATTACCAAAAATTTTCTTATAGTATAAAAGTGACAATAACGGCAGCTACCATTTGAGTATCTACGACATGCCAACTAGTATTCTAAGAGCTCTTCATGGATTTTTTTCTAATTATCACAATAATCATGCTAGGAATATATGTGCATTTTATTGATAAAACTTCAAGTCAAACGTAAGAAATTTGCCCAAAACCACTTAGCCTTTTTTTTGTTATAGAGCTGACACTTGAATCCAGGTGTGCCTAATTTTGTAGCCAACAAACATTGCACTATGCCAAATTGCTTCACAATAAAAAGATTCTAGCAACCTAGATCATGTATTTAACCCTTATCATCTGACCTCTCTGAATCTCAATTTCTCCTAATTGTAAAAAAAAACTCTCCAAAGTCTTTTGGTAACTAAAAGTCAAATAATATAACTCATCTGCAAATAGAGGATTTACTTTATTGTTAAACAGAAATAAGAAAAATATATATGGGCATAATTCACTTTATAGTGCTTTAGTTTATTGAGCTGCACAGATATTGAGTTGTTTTTTTGTTTTTTGGTTTTTTTTTTTTTTACAAATTGAAGACAAGACTCTCCACGAGCAAAAAGAATATGACTCACTTTACAGGGATACTCGTACTTTACAACAATATTTGTGCTTTATCTCAGTGGTCTGGAACTAAACAGCAATATCTGAGGTATGCCTGTACAAAGTTATTCATTGCCAAGAGTAAGAAATTGGAAACAATCAAGTGTTTAGCAATAGGTGAGTGGATAAACTTGCAGTACATCCACACAGGGTAAGTATGCAGATGTAAAAAAGCTCTCCAATTATATAAAAGGTCTGCCAACTATATTATTAAATAAAAAAAGCAAAGTATATATCAGTGTATAAAATATTACATTTTGTATAAGTAAAAGAGGTATTAAGCATACATATTTACTTTTGCTGGTATCTGTATTAAGAAACTCTGAAAAGATAAACAAAAAGAAACAATAAAAAATGCTTACCTACAGTGGGCAATGGGGAATGAAATGAATGAAGATGGCATGGAAGCATGACTTAATATAATGAAAGCTTTTATAGCATTATAATTTTCAAACCATGTAAATGTCAAATATTAAAATGATTTAAAAATGTGGATTTTACCTTTGCTACTTGAGGCCTTCCAAAACATGCAGCATAATGTAATGATGATGACCGCTGACCTCTATTAACATCGGCACCTCTTTCACAAAGAAACTCTACCTGTAAAATGATAAATAATCATAAACTGCTTTGTTAGTATTTCTATCTTTGATTTAAAAGATTAGCTTTTATTTATTAGCTTACCATTTCCTGAGTTCCAAAAGCAGAGGCCCAGTTTAATAGAGTCTGACCCACATCATCCATAAAATTTACTTCAAAGGCTGGAAATTTAAAGGAAGAAAAATAAATTTTTTAAAAGCCAACAAAATAATGTTGAACTTTTCTAAAGTGGAATCATTTAAAGATTGTTATTAATAATTACTAAATACAGAGACAATTTTAAACATTTAAGTAAACTATAAAGTGGTAAATAGTCAGCAAATGTAAATTCTGCTAAGAGGAAGTCTTCTAAAATTTTAAACCACTGAGAATTTGCAAGGCTTTAAGTCTTAAAAATAAATATAAAATAAGAAAAAAAAAAACTATATAACACAACTCAACAGGATACTAGCTGCCTCATGCCAAAATGTATAAAAGAAACTAATCCACATGTTATCAAAAGAACACAAAGACAAGTCTAATGACCGAGAAGCATCTTTCACCAATCTATATTTGTTCATCACCTCATGAAATAGTCTAAAAATGTACTATATAGTACAATAAATCACTTGTGTCAGTTTCATTTAATCTTTAGAAAATGACAGCCCTAAATTTGATCTGCAGTTCACCATATAACATGACTTCCTTCTGACACATAACCGGTAAATTTCATTTACTCGTTCATCAAGTATTTACTCAGGTCTTACCATGCATCAGGCTGATATTCATACACGTGAAGAGAAAGGAAGATATGAAGAGGTTTGGCCATTCTTTATCTGGCCTAATTACTAAAAATACTGTCCAAAATCTAGAAACTATAAATTGTGTATGTAATTCATCTTAGTTTCCTTTTTATATTTAAAACAACAACAACAACAACAACATTTTCTGACCTCCTGTGTCAATTGCATCTATAAGGGCATCGGTATCTTTACTTCGAATACAGTCAATAAGCTGCCGATGCGAGCGCTCCCCAGAACTATCCAATCTCCGGAGTCCTGGGATTCTGCCTGTAGATCCAGCACTAGACTTTGGCAAAGCCTTTCGTCCTTCAAATAACAGCACCAAGAGAAGGTCAACCAAACGCATGGTATCAAGCACACATCTTTCATCACCCTGCAGTGCACTTTCAATTGAATCTGGAAGCTCTGACCTCAGGAGATCCTAAACAGATAATGGGAGAAAAACAGTTTAACACATTTCCATGACACAAAAACACTTTTCTGAAAGATTAAAAATCAAAGATTCAAAAACATTCTTACGTGTGTTACTACTGGAGAGCCTCTGCAAAGTGTTGAGAGCAGACTGACAATTGTTGAAACCTGGTTACTCAATTTAGAATCTGCAGCTGTAGAAGGTGCTCCTGTGGTGCTGCGACCTGGTTTGCAAGCTGATGATGGCCCCGACACAGTACCACCAGCAGCAGCCATTCGAGATAACAGCTCCTCAGTTAATCCATGCTTGGCTAACGGAGCTGGATCAACACCACGACGGGTAAATCGATCAGCTAGTGATGCAAAACATCGTAAAGCTCCATCTGAAACCTAATGATGTAAGTAATACGCATATAAACAAAATTCACCTAAATAAAAAGAGCTAGTATTGTTTATTTCAATACTGAGACAGTAAGAAAGGCAGATGTAGCAAAGAGATAAGGCATACAATTTGTCTAAACTTGAATCCTGGTGCCATTTTGCTAATTGTATGATCTGAGGATATTACTGAACTGCGCAAGGCCTCAGTTCCCTTATTTGTAAAATGGGGATAATAGTACCTATAATTCACTGTCTGAGCTTAAATAAGACATATGTAAAGAACCTAAATGGACAGTAAAACCTCAACCAACATTAACTATTATTACGTACAATTCTACCAAGATAATCTAAGAGTATCAACTGAAAATAACACCTGAATTAAAAAATCATTAAAAGTCAAGTTTTATTTTCTCACGTGCTAATTCAACAAAAGTTTACACATATAACACTTTAAATATTGTGTTATTTTACTCCAGAGATAACTATCTTTTTAAGTCTACAAAATTGTGCTTAGTCAACAAATAACACTAAGTACAGCTTTAAAAATTATATATTTCTTAAACATTTAAATTTTAAGAATAAACATTATCACCTTTAAAATTTTAAATGTTTCACTGGCAAACAAAAAAGGATGACCATATAGATATAAAAAGAGAGAAAGTGAAGATGGAATTACCTCTACTTCATCAAGGAAAGTTCAAATTATAGTATATCATACTTACAAATAGGGGACATTATAAAATCACTTTTTGAAATCAAAGTATACAATAGCAATTTACTTACCTGATGATCTTCATGTTTTAATAAACTAGACAGAGATTCTACACAAATTTCTAAAGAAGAATCTTGAGGTTCCATTTTGCCACAGAGTCTTGATACCACAGCCATAGCAGAGTGCAATGTATCTTTATGAACCAGGTGTCCACTGTCACGAATGAAGGTAAGCACACAATTCAAACCACCAGCCTCGAAGACTGCTCCTGACTCACGAGTGCATATCAGTTCTAACACCTATAATAGTAAAACAAAATTAACAAAAGAATACAGTAAGTCCAATTTTAATTTTCCAGAAACAAAGAAAACATAAAGCACCCTCCAAGTTTATTAGTAGCCACATTTTAAAAAGTAAAGCAAAATGAAAAAAATTAACTTTAATATTTTCTTAAGACCAATATATTCAAGGCATCATCATTTCAATATATAATCAACATAAAAATTATTCATCGATTTTACATTCTTTTATGTATTAAATCTTCAAAATCCCATTTATATTTCATACTTACATCTTCATTTGGGTAGCCACATTTAAAGTGTTCAATACTCACATATGGCTACCATACTGGACAGTGAAACTTATATGGCAAGCTAAGACACTACAAGTAATTTAACAAAAGTGTGTAAAGATCCTAGACATTGAAAACATTTGTTTAATGCTAGCTTTACATTATTCATCACCCTCTTTCTCTATGAATCTCAGAACATTAAAAATGAACTTATTTTCTAAATTATATTGATGTTTAAGGTGTTAAACAGAGTCCATAGATCATAAAAGCATACCAGAAATTTAGACTTTATTCTGAAAGCAAGAAAAATGTTTCAAGCAGGAAATAATATGATCAGATTTACAGTTAATAACTGTGGGAAATTAGGTACAAGGAGAGTATAAAGGCAAATGCAAAAATTCAAGCATTAATATTCAGGAGATAGATGATAGGGGCTTAACTAAGGCAAAAATAGCAGGGACAAATAGGAGGAAATAAACTAAAAAAGGACTTGATCATTAATGACATGTACAGTGGAAAAAAGGGAACAAGAGATAAAGCACAGATTTCTGTCTTCAGTGACTACATGAACGTTAATGTCAATTATCAGAGTAAGAGTTTATCTTTAGTGAAAGAATAAACACAGACATCAAGCTGGAGATGTCCAGCAACCCTTTGAATACAGAGTCAAGAACTCAAGAGAGAGGTTAAGTCTAGAGATAAAGATGTAAGGGGCATATACATATGAATGGTATAGGTGCTGATAGATGAGACTGTCTAGGCAAAGTCTATATAGTTTTAAGAAGGTAAAAGCAGAACCTTAGAAAATACTACCATTGAAGAAAGCATGAATTAAGAATAATCTGCGAAGGAAACAGAGAAAGAGAAAGCAGAGTGTAACAAAGCAGAAAGAGTTTGAAAATATAGCAGTAGAGTAAAAGTGACATGATTAGGAGAACAAGGAAGTGCATAGCTCTGAACAGGAAAATGGATACCTCCTCTTCTGAAACTTGAGACAGACAAATCTACAGACATAGAGGCAGAATGTCAAGACATTAACACCTATAAACAGCAGCTCTCAAAGTGCGAAGAAGACATTTTCAGGGTTCCTTGAAAACTTTTTCATAATAATATTAAATCAGTAATTGTCTTTTTCCTTCTCAATCTCTCAGGAGTAGAGAGTAGAATTTTCTAGAAGCTAATATGAAGTGTGATATAGGAACTAAATGAAGAAGCAGATATGAGGATTCAGCTGTCTTCTATTAAGCCAGACACTTTTTAAAGATACTTGGAAAAATGCTTAGCAATGCTAGTCTTCTAATATTCTATTTGTTCAGGAAATTGTTATTTTCACTAAAAAATGTAATGCATGTTAACATGTAATGAGTGTTATTTTCAGACAGATTAATAAATAAATACTTTAAATTTGTTTTAATATTTAATATGGTAAATATAAATAGATACAACCTATATAAACAAAGACTCTTTGGGGGTGGGTCGTCAATAATTTAAGACTTGTAAAGGGATCTGGAGACAAATAGTCTAAAAATTGCTGACCCAGAGCAACAAGAATAATAAGAGTAAAACATGAATCATAAAAAGAGAATTATGTAAAATCTAAATGCATTCAAAAGTAGTTCCAATAAATTACTGTATTGATGCTTTTAGAGTCACATAAAGTTTATTTAGCTACACCAAGAACCAAACAAAAAAGCTTACTCTAAAATAGTACAGCAAAATAGTTAAATCCATAGGCCCTACAACAAGACTTACTAATCTTCAAATTTATAATCTCTAAATCTTGGCTCTACCACTATTTGCATCACCCCAAGCTAGTCACTTAACCTCAGTATGCTTCAATTTTCTTCACTTATAAAATAGAAATGATATCAACAGTACCTAATACAGAGTTGTATTAAGATTAAATGAGTTAAAGTTGTACACTTGAAATTTGTGTAATATTAACCAGTATTATCCAATTATTATCAATATTAACCAATAATAAATTGTCCTAAAAATGATTACATGAGTTAATACATATGAAGTGTTTAGTATAATACCTCGCACTGGTAGTCAATGTTAGTTGTCATGGTAAAGGTTTTACCATTTTCATACAAAATCATTTTGGCTGAGAACAGGGACAACCTATCTCAAAGGTGTTAGTGGCTACCAGGAACTGAAGAGCACTGAGGCAGCACAAAAGAAAATTATCACTGACCTACAATTTTCCTTCAAAAATAAGATTTCTTTTCCCAAGCCTTATGGGATCTCCTATGGAGTCAGAAGAGCTGTGACCTTCACTGTTCTCAATCACTCTCAATAAAGTAAGTCTGATGATTCAAAGTTTATTTTATTAGCAAAATACATTTTTTATTCTCTAAGTGATTTTCAAATAGGCCAAAAAATAAGACTTACCTTTACACATTGTTCAGCTAAGTCTCTGCTAGTTCTGTTGTTAAGTTCGACCACAACCAAACGATTACAAAGTGCTTTTATAGCTCCATCTACCCCAACAATCCTTCGGGTGCATTCTGCAGATACATCCAGGTAGTATGTTATAGCACGGGCTGTTACCTCTAACACATTGTCTGGAGCACTTTCATCAAGAAAAATTTTGCAGAGGGCTGGTAAGAAAGTACGAGGAGGACATCTGTAGTAAAAGAAATCACATTATACCTAGAATTACTAAATTCTTAACATGAAAATAGTATTAAAATAATAGATAATAAAATTATAACATAATATGTCATGCTCAATACTGTGTGTATATTAGGTAATATTTCTCACGTTGCTTTTGATTCCACAACAATGTTCAGATGCTAATTTCATCATTGCTGAAAATATCAAGTTGTAGACAGTTCATAAAAAAAAGAGCCTTAAGTTGAAACCACACTAAAAAAATTCCTATTCAATACTAAGCTGCAACATCAACTGTTCTGCAAAAACCTCCCCAAATACGTACGCAGTACTTTCGTGTTCCTAAAACCTCATAAAAACAGTACCCACACTGTTTAATGTATCACTTTATTTCCTTATTTACATTGAGAGTTCCCGAAGGCCAGGGACATTGTTCAATTCATATTTTATCAGAACAAATGCTGATTTGGGGTTTAACAAACCAGGGTAAAACAGAGTAACAGCTATGTAACCATTCTGGTTTCTTTATCCTCATCTGTAATACAAAGATATTATCTAAACAATAATTACTTTACATAAATGATATGAAAATTAAATGAAATTATATACATTAAACACTTAGCTCAGTACCTTGGTACAATATTAAACTAATTAATTTTAGTTCCCCTTCCCTATGAACAGTCTAATGTGTGCTGTATAAACCTGCGTTAAGTTTTATCAAAAGCTGAAATGAGGTATCAATATCCCCTATATTTAATCAAAATTTAAAATATGAAAGACTATAATTTATATTTAGTAGAAATTTCAGTTATATTAGATGAAACACATTATTTGAATTCCTCTGCACAGACTAAACTTTAAATGAACTACGGTAAAAGTATTCTCCATGTTTTAGTTTAATTATTTTTCCTCTAATTTTTAATGTGTAACATCTTCAGCAGCTTTTTAAAAATATCTGCATGAACCTCAAAGTAACTCTACTCTTAAAAGTCTGCTTAGATGTTCATAACTGAAGGGGTCCAGCAGCAGGAATTTATCAAAGATTTTAAAAGCTCTCTTATATTCAGTGATTGACCAGACACTGATTAAACACAGGTAGTTTATATTAACCAGCAACACTGGCAATCCTACGTCAAGTAGTCATTTGTAATTTTTCTGAGGAGGAAATACTTTGAGGCTAGAAGACAGATCCCTTAGTTTGCTGGTAAGATCAGAGGACTGACTAGCATTATCAGAATTTTGAAGCATTTTTGCTGTTTTCTACATATGCATATGTAATAAACCAAAGAGATAAGAAGAGAGAGTATAAGTATTAGTATTACTGAAAAACAGCACAGTCTAAAAAAGTAATGTTATTTTCCTTTAAAAAATAGTAGCTTTTGGATAAAGAATAAAATGTTGAAGTTGACAGTCCTTGAATCAAATGGCAAGAATGAATCTACTGTATGTTTAACATTAAAAATAATTCACCTATATTTCTTATCCAGTGCAAAAACTGCACACCAAAAAGTAAGCAAAATTTAAGAGAAGCTTTTAGTATAACTTTTTGTATTTCATGGGAAAATGTAGTACATATTTGCTAATTAAAAAAAAAAAACAGAAAGTTCTAAACATAGGCTCTCAAATTTTAATTGTGACTAGTTTTATTCTAAGAGAAAAATAAAGATGGCCTGCATACATAAGAGCTTATTTCATGTGAGCTATAATGAAAACTCGCTTAGTGAACTTGTTAAAGGTATGATACAAAACACCTGTTGTACTTTTGGCTATTAGGAAAAAATTGTTTTTCTAGCTCTTGAGTTACTTTTCAACAATGAGAAGGTATTTAAGCATATTCATAAACATATATACACAAACATACATATATATTTTAAAAAAGCACTAATTTTTCAATTTAGAACCAAAGCAAGTCACAAAATCTCAACAATATAAGCTATAAATTAAGCAAAGAGTTAGGAGAAAACATGCCAATATTAATTAGAAAATTTTAAGAAGTTTACAATACTTGAAAGAACTATAGTTATATTACTTGAAAGTTCATATTGAAACTAAAACTAGCAAGTTATTCCTAACATACTCTGCTGGATATCCTGCTTTAATATAGCCATTATAATATAAACACATTAGACCTTAAAACTGCCTTTTCAGTTGTTGGTTAGAAAATTCCTTAGTCTCATTTCCAAAGAAACCCTAAATTCACAGATAATTCACCCTGGTCTTTGAATTCAATTTGAGCTTTAGGGTTACTCAACAAGCACTTAACTACCTTCCATTAACAAGAACCTCAAGTCTTTTGCCTTTTTCCTGGGCTACAAACACAGCCACAACATTTCTGGGTCTGAATTCATGTCAAAAGGGAGTAACTAAAAACAAGATTTACATAATCAGGAAAACTGACCTCATTATAAATTTATGATCACTAGCCTTAAATGAGCAAAATGTCCAATACTGCTATATTTCTTCCACTGTGTGCAATGAGTATTTCACATTTTTTTCAATTTTCTCTTGATTTTGACTCCCTTGGTTTTCCAAGGCAGCGTGTCCTAAGCTCTCTTCTCTTTCTCTAGTTGATCTCATCTATGCCTTTAGTTCATATACACCGTGAGTATAAATCTCGTCCACATACTATGAAAATTCCCAAAATGTTATCGCTACCCCCAACCAACTCATTTTACTATTTCCATTTAGGATTATCACAAGCATCTTAAAATGAGAGCATTCAAAAAACAAAACTCCCAATATGTACCACTATCCCCAAATTGCCATCTTTATGAAGTTCACCATCCAGAAAGCTAGTTTTTTCCCTCCATCACATTATACATCCAATCCATCAGTTAAATCTCACCAATTTTCTCTCTAAAATATATCCTAAATTTGTTCACTTCTCATCACATCCTCTTTTACAACTTTAATCTAAACTAACTTCAAACTCTTGTTCAGATTACTGAAACATCCACTTAAACACCCACATAAGAGATAAGTCTAGCACCAGTGTTGAGGAGGGTATCTCTACAGGGAGGGAGGAGAGGGTCAGTATGGCATAGGATGTCACAGCATGAGGAAGGTGAAGATGGCATCTGTGCAGGGAAATGCCCCAGTAATGGGCAATTGATACATACAAGGGAAATGATCCAAAAAATATAATAAGGATAATGGAAACAAAGTTTCTGACTGCAGAATAAAGTTGCAAAATTAGAAAGAGAAAACCAGAATGAACCCTGTGGTGTTATATCGGAACTGGGGGTATTGGTATAAACTCATGATTTTCAACAGATGGAGATAGAAAAATAAAGATGCTAATGTGTGCTGATCTCTCTGCCTAAAATACTTTCCCCTTAACTCTTCCCATTGCTGGATCTTTGTCAACATTCCTATTTCAGCCTAAATGTCACTGTCTCAGCTTTCAGACTTACACTTCCTAAATACCCAAAACAGAACTCCTACTTTTTTTCATCTTAATTTATTTCACAATTTACATTTTACTTTTTGTTATCCACTGTATTCTCTCCTATAAGTCTGTAAGCTCTGCAATGAGGATTTCTTACAGCACCCAGCAGGGTTCTCTGCACATAGGAGACACTAAAGTTTTGTTAAATGGTATCAAGAAAAAATAAGAACCTGTTTGCTTATGGAAAGAGAAGCCAAGGAAAAAGAATTCCATCATCTCCCTTACCAACCTACTTCTCCACCCCACATAAATTCATTCTGGCCCAACCCTTATCAAATAACGTACTTCCCCCTACCCACCAACCACCGCCTCACACCATTCCACCACACAAAAAAAGTGAAACTATTTCCATCTTTTTCTATTCTAGCAAAATAACAAGTTTAGATTCTAGCCCAAATTACTCTCCTAAATCCCAGAAATGCAGACCCAAATGCCTCTCCCTATTCACCTATCACTACGTGAAGATGTTTCAGGAACCATCAAATACAACCCATCCAAAACCAAACAAAGTTTCCCTATCAAAAACCACATCATTTATTCTCTAATCTACCATCAACACCAGTCACTTAAATAAAAATCACGAAACACTCCCAAACTCCTGGTTCTCAAATACAAAATCTAATACCTAATCTTGATGGTTTTACCTCATCTTATCTGTTTAGTATCTGCCCCTTTCTTTGCATTCCAACCTTCATTATTTCTTACCTGGATTACTGCAACAGCTTCTTATCGAGAACCTCTCACTAGACTCTCCAGTCCATTCACTATATCACCAAAGTTATTTTTCTAAAATACAAATCTGATACTGTCGCATCTTGCTTAATTCCTCATCAGTTCCCCTATTACCCTGAGGATAAAATCCAAATTCATCATAATTACAATCTCATCTGTCCTCAGCCTCATTCATTGCCCCTCTCCACTCCACAAACACTCCACTCCTGCTTTACCAAATAGAATTACTCACTATTTCCAATCTAAAGTTTCTAGATTCTCATGTCCTTGCATATGTCCCCTCTGGAAGAAACAATCTTATCCCTTTCTCCTCTGTTCCACTTGTATTCCTTTTTAAGACAATTTTTAAAATTAAATTTTAAAATTTAAAGACGACTCAGGTCAGAAAGTACCTCCTCTAGGAAGCCTGCCTAAGATCAACCTCACTACCCATTCTGAATTATGTTCCTCTTGGGTGGCTTCAGAGATCATTCAGTGAAACCCATCTATCAAAAGCATCCATCAAACTATATTATATTTTGCCATTTACCTGTCTCATCCATGAAAACATGAGCTACTTGAGAACAGGGTCTGTACCTTATCTATTTTCCTACAACCAAGCCCAGCAATTTTTATCTAGTGGACACATAAATATTTAATAAATGAATGCATAAAAATTATCCATCTCAAGAAGTTCAGTTTAACAGGGAGAAAGACAAAGTAAATAGAATGAGTGCCGTAATAAAACCTAAAAGTAAGTTAAATAAAAAGTGCTGAGGGAAAGCTTAACTCAGAGAATTTACAGTAAGAGGGACCTCTCAAAAACGGAAGAAGTTTGAGTTAAGTCAAGGTATTCTCTGACTTGAAGAGTTATTACAAAGACTTAGAATAATGTATATAAAATACATAATACAGGGTTCAGGACATAAAAGATGCTCAATAAACCATATGGTAGAACTTGGCCAAGCAGACAAGCTCATGCATTCTAAGTAAGAAAAGCATACGCAAAGGATGAAAGCATGAAGAATTATATTATCCCCCATCCCACATATCCATATATTCTTTTTTATGTTATTTTTATAGTCTTCCAACCCTTTGAATCTGAGCAGATTTATGATTATAATGAAAGTGACCACTTTGTGACTTCTAAAGCTAAACCAATAAAAGCTTCTACTGAATTCTCTTGGTAGTCTGCCTCTTGGAACACAGCCACCATGCTGTGAGGAAGCCCAAGAAGACACACTGCAAGGCCAGCAGGTGTTCCAACCAGATCGCAACCAGAAAAAGCCAATATTCAAGGCATATGAAAGAACAAGTCATCAGATGATTCCAGTGCCTAATCATCTAGCTTTTGTTATTTACAAGTAGGATCATACTATAAATACTATCCTGTAACTTGTTCATTACCTTAATCGATATGTTGTATCCACCTTTCTACATTAGTACAGATGCAGTTCAATCTTTCTAATGTCTACATAATGTCCAATTTAATGAATAGCCTAGGTTTCCAGTTTTTTACTAACTTGAAACAGTGAACAACGCTGAAGTATATCTCTGCACACCCTATCAGTATTTATGAAGGAAAGAAGTGTTTCTGTGTGTACATTTTTAGTTTGGCAGATATCAAACTTACTTTTAAAGAAGATATTCCGAATGTATAATCCCAACAGAAACATTTAGAGTATCTATTTCCCCATTCCCAGGCCACAAGGAATGATATTACCTTTAAATTTTTGCTAAATTGGTAAATATTTTTAAACTTCATTTCATAAAATTTGGCTAGCTATGACAGAATTAACCAACTTTTAAAAATTCTCACCAAGAAAATAGAAAAAGAATATAAAGTTGTACACACGCATGCACACACACGCATTCAAGATGTAGTCTCTAATTAAAATAGCAAAAGTCATACTAAATTCCAAAATAAATTCAATCATTCATATTTTATTTCTGCATGTTTGATATAGATTTTATTTCTTTATGGACATATAGATACAAAATATGAAACTATCACACTGGGCATCTATTAACATCATTTAAAATTTCATTGGGATTTCTCCTAAAAGATAAAAATTACAATTTACTAACCTACTCATTTGTTCCTCCAAGGAATGAAAACTTGTTAACACTGTCTTCAATTAGATTTCCTACAATCAACTCTAAACTTCAAAACCATCAAAACCTCTATCAAAAACAGTATCATTTTGAAGTTAGTTAGAAGATAATTTTATACAAACATGTTTGGCCAGACTTCTAAAAATAATTAAATGTTGTTATTTCAAACAAATTAGTAAACTTTGATTTTCACTTACATGTAACTTTAGAATCAGCAGTTCAAAAAATATGTTATCAGGCATAATGTATATACAAAGGTGCTCACTGTGAGCATGTTTTATAATACACATATATAAAGCCTATATCTAATAACAAGGTCATAATTAAGTATAGACACAACACATAATAGAATATAGTATTTTTAACTGTTTACTAAGAACTTGTTTGGTAGAAACAGTAGGTAAAAGGGGAAAAAAATCATATCCATTATGGTGTTCATCGTGAGAAAAGAAAATACAGCAAAAAGTTAAAATGGGTAATTTCTAGATGGTGCAATTATAATTTTCATTCTCTCAACTTTGATTTTTCCAAATTTTGAAACTAATGTATTTCGTAACTCCTAAAATATGACTGTAAAGACTGGGGCTAGTCAACTGGAGTAAGCTTATTACTGCCTATCTCTCCCAATGATTACAACCAAAAACTTTGGACAGAACACAAAAAGAGCAACTATCTGAGGACTCTGAAAAATAGACAACAGCAGGTGTATTAGGGAAGGAAGTCAAAACTTAAATACTGACCCTTAATGGAAATGAGTTTCAAGAGCTTTTTCCCTCTCCTCTTTTCCAGTTTTGACCATTGGATGGGCCAAGTCCCAAAACTATATAGCAGAAGCACACAACGAAAACTCTGAAAGGACCAAATAAAAGGAGTCTCTGTGAGCCAGAGGGTACGGGGAGAAATTCCTAGGGTTTTTTCCTCCCAGCCTGGCCCCAAAGCCAGCCTTGGACTAAACCCTGAGTGACATGTGCACAGTACAGTGGAGGTGCCACATGCACCTCCAGCCCAGGAAGGAGAACTGAGAACTAAGAACAGGAACTCCTGTGGTCAAAAAACCACATGAGAGGAATCCTATTATTTTCTTCTCTCTTTTTTCTCACTACTTATACCTTCAGGGAAGCTCCAGTCACAGAAAAAGTATATGACAGCACAAGGGGGAAGAAGGGAAGAGAGTTGAGAGAAGTGTGGCTAAAACTCCAAGAGAAGCCCTGCTTTCTAGCTAGAACACTAGTAAAAAGGGCTCCTGGAAGCCAAAAGATATAAGGGAAATCTCAGAAAGAGTTAGAAAAAGGATCCCTGACACAAGTTCTGAGCTCACCTCCAAATTGTACACGTGGAAGTCAGAGCTAATGACTTTAACAACTAAATTATGATATAATCACCCAAGTTCCAGACTAAACTCTGACACTCATGCACAGAATAGAACCAAACATTGTAACAGAGGCATTCAAACCACTGATACTGGTACCACCCATTCATAGAGCAAAACAGAACTTACAATCTAATCTGCCCAGGTTGAATGCATGACAAAACAAAACAAAATCCACATACTCCAAAGGATTTTTATAAAACCAGAGTCTCAAAATACAACATTTCAAATGTCTAGGATAAAATCCAAAAGATCTTGAAACAAAAAAATTCAGTACAATTTAATCTATCCAATTCAAGAAAAAACAGTCAACAGATTGAAGCCTGAGACAACCTAAATGTTAAAATTACTAGAGACGACCCTCAATCAGCTATTATAACTACACTCCATGAAGTAAATGTGAACATTCTTTAAGTAACTGGAAACAGTTGCTTTCAACAGAGAAAACAAAGTATAAAAAAACAGTCAAATGAAAATTTCAGAAATGAAAAATAAATCTGTGGGGTAAAAAACTCACTGGATAGGCTCCACAACAGAATGAGGATGACACAGCCAGTGAATGTGAGGAAAAATCGGTAAAAATTTTCTGATTTAAAGACTACAGAAAAAGGATTGAGGGCAGGGAGAAAGAGTCCTAGGGAACTGAGGGAACATATCATAAAGTTTAACATTTGTCACTGGAATCCAAGAAGAGAAGGAAAAAAAACTGGTACAGAAAATAGATTTGAAGAGGAAACATTTCCAAATTTGTTGGAAGACATACAGATTCAAGAAGCTCAACAATCCTCAACAAACAACAAATTCTAAGACAACCATGAACAGATAAATCATAATCAAACTGCAAAAAATGCTGAAAGTAGCAAGAGGAAAACAACACAAAGAAAGCTTAGAATGAATGCAGATTTCTCATCAGAAACCACAAAGGGCAGAAGACAGTGGAACGACATCTTTAAAATACTGAAAAAAAAACTGCCACTCTTAAACTCTATATCCAGGAAAAGCATCTTCTCAAAATGAAGGCAAAATAAGACATTCTCAGATGAAGAAAAACTAAGAGACTTCATCACCAGCAGACTTCCCCCAAAAGAAATGCTAAAGAAGGTACTTCAGGATGAAATAAAATGATGTCAGAGAGATAACATGGAACTTCAGGAATGAAAGAAGAGCAAGAGAAAAGATAAATATCTGGTTAAATGTAATAGATTGTTTTTCTCTTATTAAATTGACTACTAAAGGTAAAATGATAACACTTTATCTTGAGATTATCCATGTATATAGATTTAATACGTACGAGAACTATAACATAAAAGGAGAAGGTGGTAAAAGGATCTACATGGTTTACTTTAAAGGGTAAAACATTAACTCTAAATTAACTGCAATCCCTAGAGCAACCACTAAAAAATAGAGACATGAAATACCAATAAATAAATTAAAATAGAATGCTACAAAATATTCAAAGAGGGAACAGAGAAACAAAACAAGAAACAGGAAAAAAAATGTTAAACATATCTAAACATACCAAAAATTACACTAAAGGTAAATGTTCTAAACTCATCAATTAAAAACAGATTGCTGAATTAGATTTAAAAAAACACAATCCAGCCACATAAACCAGCCACATAATGTCTACAAGAAAGTTATGCTATTTAATGATATAAATTGACTAAAACTATAAGGATGGAAAAAGATATATCAAAAAACACTATCAAAATAAAGTTTGAGTGACTGTATTTTTATCAGGCAAGGTAAACTTCAGAATACCAAAATTTACCAGAGATTAACAGGGACATTGTATAATGATAAAAGGGTCAATTCACCAAGCAAACTTAACCTTAAAAGCACCTAACAGGGCTTTAAAATACATGCAAAAAAAGGGAACTGTAGAGAAATAGGTAAGTCAACAATTATACTTGGAGACTTCAACACCTCTCTCAGTAAATTATAAAACAAAATAGAAAAACAATGAGAATAAAAACTGAACAACTTAAACTGACACTTGTAGAACATTTCACTCAACAACAGAATTTACATTCTTCTCAAATGCATGTGGACCATTCATCAAAAATAGACCATATTTTGGGCCAAAAAAAGAGTTTTAACAATTAGTTTAAAATAATTAAATATGAAGTAGGTTATCTGACAACAGTAACACAAAAATATCTGGAAAATACACCAAAATTCGGAAGTTAACACACTTTTCAATAACCCAAGGGTGAAAAAGAGTTTCAAAGAAAATTTCAAAATATTCTGAACCAAATGAAAATGAATATACATCAATTAAAGCAGAAAGAAAAATTTATAGTATTAAATGCTTATATCAGAAAAGGTCTCAAATCAGTGACTTCAACTTCCATCCAAATTAGAAAAAATGAGCAAATTAAACACCAAACCAACACAGAAGCAGATGTAAATAATAAAGAACAGAAATAATGAAGCTTAAGACAGAAAAATAGAGAAAATAAATGAAACCAAAAGCTGGTTTTTTGAAAAGATTATTGCAATTGATAAATCTCTAGCCAGAATGATCAGAGGATAAAAATGATCAATATCAGGATGAAAAGAATTATCACTACAGACTGTACAAACACCCAAAAGATAAAAAGGACTACTAAAAACAACTCTATACCCATACATTTTAATTTATGTAAAATAGACCAAGTCCTAGGAAGACATACTACGAAAATTCACTCAAGAAGAATCAAGTAACCTGAACAGTCCTCTATTTCAGAAACTGAATTAAGGGTAAAGCCCTTCGAACATATCAATTTAATCATCTCTTATGGATTGCGCTTTTGGTGTTCATTTAAGAAAAATTTGCTAGGCTCACAAAGGATTTTTCCCATTTTCTTCTAGAGGTTTTATAGTTTATAGTTTAATTCTAGGATCGTTTTGAGTATATTTCTGTATATGATGTAGGGTACGGGTGCAAGTTAATTTTTTTTTCTTTTTGCATAAGGATATCCAACTGTTCCAGCTCCATAAAAAACTACCCCTTTTCCTCTTAACTGCCTTTGCACCTTTATTGAAATAAGCTGTCTGTGTATGTGAGTCTATTTCTGAACTCTCTTTCATTGATCTTTATACCAATAACACACTGTTTTGATTACTATAGCTATTTAATAAGAACTGAAATACAGTAGCATTAATTCTCCAACATTATTATCAAAATATTTTGGCTAGTCTATTATGTACTTTGTATTTCCATATGAATTTTGAAATCAGTTCATCAATTTCTACATCTTGTCAGACTCATCTCTAAGAATTTTAGAAGATCTGAAAACTCAAATATACAAAAAAATCTGTATGCTATTTATAGCAACTTTGGTAATAATCACCAAAATAAGAAAAACCCAAATGTCCTTTAAGAGGTCAATGGAAAAACCATTTGTAGTACACCCATAAATGGAATACTATTCAGCAATGAAACGAAAGAAACTATCATACACACAGCAACACAGATTAGACTCAAATGCAATATGCTACATAAAAGAAGCCAGATCCAAAAAAGGCTATACACTATAAATATTCCATTTACCAGACATTCTGAAAAAGTCAAAACTACAGTAACAGAGAACAGACCACTGGTTGCCAGGCACTGAGATTAAGAGAGGGTTTTTAACTTCAGAGAGACAGTGATAGGGAATGTTTCGGGATGGAACTGTTCTGAATTTCCATTACAGTGGTAGTTACATAACTCTATACTAATTTGTCAAAACGCAAACTCTAGTTTAAATAAATTTAAGAAAAAAATCAAATATCATGCATATAATAATCATAGCTTTCCCTGAATAGTGCTAAAAGTATACATCAATGACACAAAATTTTATACACATTTATACAATTAAAGAGTTATTCAAAATTTTTAAACTTCCTAAATATTTACCTCTTACATTACAGGTAGAAATTATTTTTATATATTAAACCCAGTACCATACTATAATACCAATTTAATAGGAAACTTTAAGGTCACTCAGTCTGTACAGACCTACTGTGTGACCAGGCAATCACACAAATGATAAGAATCTTTAGATGAATCCAAACTTAAGCAATCGTTTCCAAAATGCTACCTGCAATGACATCAGAATCTTTCCCTGATGAAAACAGAGATAAGTAACTTCAAACAAGAACAAAAAAAAGTCTCACAAGGTTCCAAAGAGAAAGAATTTTCCCTGGGAACTGTAATAGTTTCTATACGATAACTATCATATGCTTTTTCCAGACTACAGCACTTGGACTTGGGCCAAAATTTCAGATTTACGATATAAAGAAATTTAACTTTTTTAAATATAGAAAGTTAGCTAGAGTTGCAATATTTTACTGAATAGTCTATAAATTGGGTACTTCCTTTATTAAAAAAATAAGAATTTTAACTGTAAAAGTAATAAATTTGGTTTCTTGAAGATTATTAATAAATAGCATCTTTTGATCCATTCCATCTTTTATTCTATTGTTGCCCCTGCTCCCAGCCTTGACTCTCTCTGTATTGTTCAATTAAAAATAACTCCTGACATAGCAGTTGAAAATATGGCCTTCCCTCTCAAAGAAAAAGGAGCAAGTCAAATTCCAATATGTACACTTGATTTCCTCCAATTAAAATACACACACAAACCTAACTGCAATTCACTCAACAAGTTTTCTATTGAATGCCTGTTTATGCCAAGTACTATGTGCTTACTGGGGGGCGGGGGGGAAGGCGGGGCGGTGTGAAGATGGACAAACAGGACAAGTGCTGAGCTCTGAAGAACTCAAAGGTCTCATGACTCAGCGAACAAGTATGCAAAGTATACACATACATTGTTATAAACTAGAAGTGTTTTTTTTTTCCTTTTTAAGGTGATAGATACTTTGGTAAACTTAATAAAAGCTCACTGAAGCTCATTACTTACTGGCTCCTCAGAACTCAAGGTTAAAAACACTGACAGAATGCTTCTCATCTTCTAGCAGTTCCCTCTACCGTCCACTGCAATGAAGCACATACTGTACACATACTGTTCACTTATTTAACTTTCAAGGATTGAATGTATTTGATATAATAAACATTCTCTAATCAGGGAAGGAGAGCTGTAGGGCTGATCGAACAAAATAATTACACCTCCCTATAACTCTGCCACTGGGTAGAAGAAAACAACAGTCAATATGGGAGAAGCAAGTACATCAATGCAAGGAGGTAGGGAAAATACATATCGACACTATCTCTGTTTCTACTACATACTCCTCAACAAGTTTCATGACTACAGAAATACCGTCTATAGACATTTTAAGCATAAATGGAAAACAGGCACAATATAAAGAATTTAACCTGTTCAATATCCAGATACTAGCTACTGTATGCCAGGCACTACACTTAGCAACGAAAAAATAAAAGCAGTGGTAGGATGTATGTGAGAATACAGGAAAGATATTTAAATTTTATTCATTAGGTAAAGAACCCAAAAGATTTTGTAAAAAAAAGAATGGAACAATCAAATCAATATTTTAACAGTATAACCAAGTATACTTCAATAAAGGGCCATAAAAATATTTTAAGACTATAATTCTGGATACAGTTAGCTTAGACGCAGAGATATCTGTTATTAAGCTACTAGCACTACCTGAGCATAATCATTTCCCCATACCAATTCTCGATAGTAACCTTTTTAATTTTCTACTTCAGGGAGAAAATATATGTCATCAGACAGAAATCCCTTCAACGTTTTTAAACCTAAAACATCTGCATTTAACCTCTCCACCTTCCTGGTTTAACCACAAGGAACACACTACCTCTTATATACCAGTGAGTGGATCAGAGATTTGCTACTCAACCTGGGGTTTTCTGACCAACAGCTTCAGCATTATCTAGAAGCGTATTAGGAATGCATAATATCAGGCACCACACCAAACCAACTGAATCACAATTATGCATATTAACCCATTTCCCATTTGCCCTGAGAATACTCAGGTGGGCAGCACTTGAGACTGCAGCGTTTACACAGAGATACCTCGCTAATTATAGTCCTAACCTTACCCTCAAGGTTTACCATGAAATATCTCGCTTTTATTATTTTTGCATCACTCTAGTGTATCAATAGCATTTGGAAACAAATGAAATCAT
Organism: Cynopterus sphinx; assembly: GCA_030015415.1. Lineage (NCBI taxonomy): Eukaryota > Metazoa > Chordata > Mammalia > Chiroptera > Pteropodidae > Cynopterus > Cynopterus sphinx. The sequence continues at coordinate 72,040,901 of CM057384.1, read as the reverse complement.
CCTATTTATAGCATTCTGGTTTTAGTAGTGGTATTTCCATTTACAAAATATAGTAATTCTCGATCACGGAAAATGTCGAATTCTAAAAAACACAGCATTCCTATGCATGATGTTAACATTCTCAAACAGTCGTTAGTTGAAGATTCATTTGATGAATCCGGTTTGTGTAAACATTTGTCACATTAGGATTAGAGACAAGTTCTGTTTAGAAATAACTCCAAGGACAGTTTTTATATTTTATTTTCACATTGAAAACCAGTCAGATTTGCTTGAGCTTCAAAGAGCATGTTTATGTAAAATTAAATTAATGCTGGCAGCGAATTGCACTTTTTTCCTAAACAGGAAATAGGTTAAAGTTTTAAAAGCACTGCTCCTGACAAAAGCCAATTCTCTCTGTTTCTCAGAATCCTCACACTATGGATTATCTATTCTGCCTCTCTGACCTTTAAAAGGAAAAGTCCTCCAACTCATTCCAATTTCTCAAAAAAGTTTGCCAAAGCCCTTCTCTTCATTTCTTCATGTCCTACTTACTCCTCAATCCATTCAAATCTGCCACTCTTCCCACTCCACTCAGCCCTCATTGAGATCAATGACCTTGAGAATGCTGCTAAATGCAAAAGACACCTTCTGGTCTTCACCCTACTTGACCTCTCACCAGTATTCAACACAATTGTCCTTTATCTTCTTGAATTGCTTTCTTTCCTGTGTTGACATGTAAACTAATGATGCAAAAGCAATGGATAAAACTGCTCCTGCATTAGCATGAATCAAGGCAGCACCACTAAACTGTACTACTAGTCCGAAATACCAAGCTCTGGCATGGGAAAAGAAAAGCCAGTTTCATTACAGAATAATCTTAATGAAGCAAAAAAACTATTAATTTTACTAATCTCAATCCTCAATACATATATTTTTAATATTCTACTCAAGGAAATAGGAAGAATAAAGCACTTCCGCATACCAAAGAATGATAGCTGTGTCAAGAAGGAATACTTGTACAACCTTTAGAGAGCTGGACTACTAGCTAGCCACTTTTTTCATGTAACACTATTTTTACTTGAAAGAACTTCAGATGAACTGTGGTTATTCAGACTTGGATATCTGGCAAACATTTTCTCAAAAATTAATGAAGTAAGCCTTCCACTTCAAGGAAAACAATTTGAAAATATCTGCTGCCAATGATAACTTTCAAGTGTTCAAGCAAAACTTAGAATTTCAGAAAACTTATCTGCCACCATGAGCCTGACAGCTTCCCAATACTGTCTGCTGAAATCAGCAGTCACATTAGCAAACATTTGCGATACTGTAGAATGATATGTCAACATTTGGAATATCTGTATAACTCAGTAGGCCAGTATTTTTCATATGACCAGTGTATGATTTTACTCACCTAAACATGTTAAAAATCCACTCAAATAGATTCTAATGTAACAAGACAAATAGATTCTAATGTAACAAGAGTATAAAAAGTTCATTGATACGGCAGAATCCACACTATAACTAACCCCTTAAGAAACTATCACTTTTATAATTTAGTACAGTATCAAAGGAGAATATCCATAATTATGTAAAAATTCATTACAACGTTCCTTCTTTTTCCAACTACATTTATGGAAGAATGATTTTTTTTCAATCAAAACAACATAATGCAACTAAATGCAGAAGCAGATATGAGAATCCAGCCAAATCCAAACTCATGATCTCAGCCCCTCAAAACATGTTTTTTCCAGTGTTCTCTCACTGAATGGCATAATCATCCATTGTAACCTCAGTCATCCATAATACTTCCTGCTTTCCTATTCTCCTATCCAACTAATCAACAAGTCCTATTTTACCTCCTAAATCTATCTCAAATCCACTTTCAACTTTTATAACAACAACCCTCTCCTTCTGGATCATAACCTACCAACTCTATAAGCATTTGTTCTTTCTGTCCTCCCTACCCATCTATTCTATATAAAGCAGGTAACATTTTTAAAAGACAAATTTAATCACATCTCTCACTCTTTCACAGATCTTCAATGCCTTGCCTTGCTCTTGAGATAAAACTAAAAGCTTTATTTACTTAATGTGCACAAAAAAAGACTCTATCTGATCCTGACTCTACCTTCAACACAACCCTCAAGCAACTCTTCCTTGCCCCAGTCACACTAGCTTTCTGCAAGTTCCTCAATCATGTCATGCTTAATCCCTCTTCAGATTCTTCACACACAGCCTTCCCTTTGAACACCCTCCTACCTCACCTCCTCCTACTTCATTTCATAAACTCTTACCCTTCCTTCTATCCCTAGAAACCACTTCCTCAAGAAGGCCATTCTGACCATGTCCCTGTTATATATGCTGTCATAGCGCCCTGAACTTTTCCAAGATGGCACTTACTACAGTTTGTAATCACAATTTTATAATTATTTAATAGCTGTCTTCCCTATAAGACTATTAGGCACCATAAGGGCAAAGACTGTACCTGTTTTGGTCATCATAATATCTCTAACACCTGACAAAAAATAAGAAGACCATTTAAAAAGTTAAAATCCTTGTCCTGTTGTAAGTATTATTCTTCTTTTACTATAAATATACCAACAGGAGGTTTTTACCATTGTGTTCAACAACTTTGGAATCTAGACTCAAGGCAGTCTTCCTTGGAGTATCTCTCAAAGGATACACTAGGAGAATGAGTAATAGTGGTTGTCTCTAGAGAGGAAAACTGATTAGCTAAGAGACAGGAAAGGGAGAGACTTACTTTTTAACGTATATTCTTTTGTGCCTTCATAATTAAATAAAATGACTATTTTTTAAACAGACCTTTCTAGTACCTAAAAGCACTATCCCTAATATTCTATCTTCTAGATATTTTGAGATCTTAGATTCCTCCCAGAAAAAAAAAATCACTTTAAAAGTATATAAATATTTAGTAGCAAGATCTACAGCTGCCTAGGGTTAATCTACTTATAACAATATGTATGATGATTATCTATTTTAATGTGGATGCAAGTACTCATCATTTATAACATTAAACTTAAAACTTATTAAATTTAACTCAATAACATGACAGATGAAAACAAAAACTAACCCTGAACCTGAACTTTACTTTCTAGAGCACTACTTTAAATTTAGGCATTAATAGGAAGCATCTCCGCTTCACAGAAAACTTACATTCCTTAACCTAAAAAAAGACTAGCAAAACTGGTTAAAAAAAAAAATGGAGCCATGTATTTACTCAGTTAAAGGAAAATAAACATTTGATTATGTGAAAAGCACTGTGCTAGGCATTTCACAAGTATTATCCCATTTAATCTTCACAAAAACCTGAACCCAAGTCTATCTCATTCCAAAGCCATTACTTCTATCACACCATCTGGCTTTCCTGACTAAACAGACATATAACTATTAAGACCAGCTAATCCACGCAAAAACAGCTGAACATATAGAAATCTTCTGCTTTACTCAACAAAACTAAGGACTATTTGCTACTATCTTATGAAATCAAGTTGGTATGTTAGATTTTCACCAATAATCAAAATATCATCTTGCTTTTCCCCTGCCTTATTTGTTGACTGTTTCAACAAATTTTAAAAGACTCTACAAAATCAGTTTCATGAAATAAAGTCCCAAAATAATATTCAAAACTAGATATTTAATAATAATGACACTTAATAGACCACTTTACTCAAAACACTTTTCACATACATTCTTTCCTTTACTCCTCACATGAAGCCTATCAGAAATAAAATTACAACCATTTTAAAGGAAGAAACCAAGCCTCTAAGAAGCTAAATTACATGTAGCTGACCAAAAATCTGAAGCCAGGTCTCAGATGCCATAGCCCATTCTTTCCACCTCACCAGGCTGCCTCTTGTTTAAAAGAACCAAGACCATTTTCCTTGTGACAACAAGAAAATCTGGCTTTAGAACAGAGAGCAAACTGAAGTTGTTGTTTTTTTTTAAATGTCACAAATTTAATCAAATGTCTATTTTTGATAGACCAATTACTGGCATTCTACATTAAAGAGGGTAGACCATTCCATTTTGAAATACTCTTTTATCTTAGTAAATAAAAAAATATAAAATGCATCTGACTTTAATTTCTTCTTTCTTAAAATTAGATATCAAATATGTATAAAGCCTGGAAGGGAAAATGGAAAGAATATCAATGTTAGGATAGGAGGATATTATACAGGGATGAGTTATATATTTTAAAATTTTTCTTTATAACTGTTTTTAATATGGTAACACTTTTATTTAAGGCCATTACAAATACCTCTACTATAGGTTAGTACTTAACAAAAGATATGAATTGACAGTTGATTTGACTGGCAAGTATGGCTTACTTTTTAAAATACCAGAAGTAAATTCTCAGGTTACTGAAGACCTTCTAATGAAATCTATGAATACTCAAAAATCTACTTCACTTTTCTATGAATCCTGCTAACACAAGTATCAACAAAGGGGCTAACTTATGATGTACTCAGTTTATCAATAACAAGAACTAGTTCAAATAAATGGGCCACTAACAGACTATGATTCAGAAATCATTTATAAAGATTTTTATCATTAGTATACTGTGTTCATGAGATTTACAACTAAGAATTATTGATCATTCACTTACTAATTCATCTTCAATATTTATTTATTTAAAAATGTAAACAAAAATACTGTCAATTTAATAATACAGCCTTTATTCCCACCTCAAAGAAATTAAGACAATTATACCAAATTTTATGTCAACATATCAAATATTTTCTACTAATTACCTCAAAATGTTATTAACAAAAAAACAGAAACATCTGAGTTTTCGTTTAGTTATTACCGGAATTCAAAATTTTAAGTATAAACAGTAAAAACCAGAAGTGTTCAGCATTCAGAAGAATGATACCAGGCAGTATCACATAAGAAGAAAAACATGGCATTAATGGCCCATCTAGTAATGAATTCTTTAACATTTCTGCACAATTCTACATTATAATCTCTAGATAAAATTGTTTAAACTCTCCAAACTTCAAAATCTGTTTCTACTATTCCAAAAAGTATGCTATATGGGTAACATCAATTTATAACCTCAAATAAAATTTACAAATCAATGATCTGCTGTAACAAAAGTATGCTGTCATATGACTTAATATCTATGAAGAAATGGGCAATTGTAAATCTATGATCATGATCAACTGTATTTTCACAGCGATTTTAAGTCAATTTCTTAGCAAAGAAATAGCTACCTTTAAAGAGGATAAGTATTTGTAGTTTCCCAGTTCATAACCAAATTATGGGTTAAAATAGCATTCCCTACTAATCTCTATTCATTCAACAGACATGTGTTTGTGTCATAACAATTATTACTACTCAAGTTACTTCACCTACCAATTTTTATTTCTCATAAAAGTATAAATTCAAAACTGCGGATACTTTTAAAAAAGATAATTTTTAAACTCACTAGAGAAAAGTCTACACAAACTGAAGTCAGCAAATGGTTAAAAATATGTCACTACAGCAACCCCAAAGGAAGATGATGAAGGGATGTACTTACGTTTCAAAACAGCGATCCACGTTGTCAGACATCAAAAGCAGCATGCATAGCTGTTCAAGGGCTATTAGTTGCATGTCTCTTTCATCTCCCTGTCCCATCTGTAGCCATTCCAGCAATGTATCAGGATCCACATCTGCCATGGTTTTTTAAAAGCCTCTTCGCTTAAATTAAAAAAAAACTAAAGGGAAAAAGTCCTTTAAACGTCCAAGAGGTTTAAAATTTTTTCCTTTACATCGGCTAGAACCAAATTTTCATGGTGTCCTCCTAGGAATTAGAAAAGACTCATAAGTATGTTTGGCTACAGTGCTTAATGCAGTTTTTCAACTACCCTTATTTCTCAAGTTTAACGTTCACATATCCATACTAAACAAAAACCAGTTTTGCACAAGAGTATAAGCTGATTAGGTTGCTGCTTAACTGGAAACCAGAACTGTCTTTGTCAAAGACAGTCAAACAAGCTTCGGATCCCACTTGCTATCACCAATGTCTGTACCAAGAGGCAAAGAACATCTTACTAAAGGTTCTTTTTTTTTTTCCAGCAAACTTATTGCTCCCCTTCTCCACACTCAAAACTGTTCTTCAGATAAGGGTTAGATTCAGTATTTTGAAGAGAGTCTAAGCACTCTGATCCAATCCCCCTCCAAATTAAGTTTCTGCTTTAAAATTACCCCTAATTTCACAAATTCTACTGACTTCTCAATTTACTGACTGCTCTTCTTAATATGTCCAAATACAAACCATAACGAGATCCAAGATCTATCTGTGAACAAAGATTTGGTTAAGAATTCTGATGGTCTTGGCAACTGTTCTTAAAAGTTTAAAAAGAAATGCGAAAAGTAAATTGCAATGAACTAACACGTTTCGGATCAGAATATAGGCCACTATATGTCTGTCCCTCGTTCCCCCACAGAATGGAGCAGTTGGTTTAAAAACAATAATACAAAACAGAGTAGCAGCCCCAAGAGGCAAGTCACTACCAGAGCTTATAAGCTCCCTGAGTCCCACGTAACCAAGCTGCAGGTGTCTGAATCCAGAGGCGGGCCTCGGTGGTCGCCCAACGGCGGCGGCCAGCAGAGATGACCCAACACTAATCCCGGCCCAGCCGAGCCCCGCACGGGGAAGCGCAAGCAGCGCGCTCCGGGATGCCGGCACCAAACCCCGCTGAGCTACCTGTGTGTCGGAGGAGGGGGAAGTTCGGGAGGAGCAGCAGCAAGCCTCGGCGCCCGTGAGGAGGCCGCAGCGGGTCTCCCGGGAGCGGCGCCCGGAACTGCCGAGGCCCAGAGGGTCGCCCCTGGCCTGGCAGGGCGGCAAACCCTTCTGAAGGGCAAGGGGGGGGCCGCCTTGGGCTCCGGCTCGGGCACGCCGGGCCCGGGCGCGGGCAGGGCCGGGGGAGGGAAACAAAGGGGCTAAGCGGGTGAGTCGGCAGCAGCCGCGCCGACCTCGCCAGGGGCCGGGCGCTCGCTCGCTCGCGGCCCCGCGGCCCGGCATCCGGAGCCCGGCCACGGCCCTTCCGACCGCCCTAGGAGCTCCCGCCTCCCCTCCCCTCAAGCTCTTACCGGGCTTGTGGTCCCCAAGCGCGACAGTCCCGCACCAAGCAGGCCGCGGGCAGAGCCAGGCCCGGCCGCGGCCCTCGAGTTCCCAGGCAGCCGCAGGCCGCGCAGGTCGAACCGGGGAGGCGGCGCAGGAAAAGCCCTGCCTCGTCCCTCCTCTTCCTCCGCGGGGACCTGGTGACGGGGAAGCGAGAGGTCCCCTCGACCAGCGACAGCCAGAGCACGTCCGGTCCCCGGCACGCGGCTCCGCAGGCCCGGCAGGCAGCTCAGAGGCCCGCGCGGCGCTGCCGGCGGCGGCAGGGGGAGGCCGCGTCCATCGCGAGGCCGGAGGGGGAGGGAGGAGGGTCGGGGGAGCGGGGCGGGGAGGCTGAGGAGGGCAGCCGGGCCCGGCGGGGGCGGAGCGAACAGGCTCGCCCGGCTGCGACCCCGCCGGCCGCCACGCGGGGCGCTGCGGGGCCCGGTCAGCCCGCAGGGCCGCGGCGCCACCCCGCCGGGCCGCGCTGGCGCCCGGGGGCCTCAGACCCCGTCGGCCTTGGCGAAGGGCGCTCCTCTGTCCGCCCAGAGCCCCGGCGTCTCTGTGTTCCGCCGTCAGGGCGAGCGCGCTCCCCGCGGCACACCGAGCCCCCTGGTGCGGGCCGCCGGCTCGTTTCGCTCGGCGCCTCCCCGCTTGGCGCGCCCCTGCCGGGGGCCCCGCGCTGCGCGTCGGCGCTGCGGCCCGGCCCGGCCTCCCGCAGCCCGCGGCGCCGCCGGCCACCCCTCCCCGCGCACGGAAGTGCGTGGCGGGGGGAAAGCGCCCAGCTGGCTGTTCGCCAGAAAGGGAAACCTTTCTCCACAGCCCTAGGAAGCAAACTTCATCGAGTATTAAGGATCTCCACTGTGCAGATGTGAGAAGGGAGGCTCCGGAGAGCGTTCATCCGGGTCCGCCGGCGTCCCCACGAGCGACGGCGCGGAGAGCGTGCCTTTGACCCCTTTGGGTCGTGGTCTCAAGGATGTCGGAGGTTATTCCCTTCAAACGTTCCTTTTCGCACACACACAGAATAAAATAGGCCTTCTTATAGGACGCACTGGGAGGTAGTTAGGATGTAATTCATTGGGAAAGTAAATATAGCTTTTTTTTAAAATCAAGAAGTGAATCCCTTGATTTCAGATAAACCCAAGCCCCAGAAACTCACCCTATACTTTTCCATCGTTTAAACGAAAATGAATATTACACGATAGTATTCGAGACGTGTTCTTTTAGGCAATCAGAGAAGCCAATACCTATGGTTAACGAAGTAGTATTTTGGAAATTACAGATTTGCACTTCAGAAATCTATAAGCACATGTACCCCTGTCACAAGGAATGGTCCATACATAGGTCTCCTGCTAACAGATCCAGAGAACTACAAAATGTGAGAATAATTATTTAGGAGCTATGAATGTGACTTGGAGCTACCAGGAAAATATTCGAGAAGGAAGTGGCATTTTTTCTGGACCTTGAGGAATTGGTAGGAATGTGGACACAGCAAGAGAAAGGAAAGATTACCAAAAACATGATATGGTTTGAGATAAAGGAGAGAGGACCTGTGCCCCAAGCAAAGAACACTCATTAAGCAGAAAGGAGAAGATAAGGTAAGGTAAGGCCTAAAGTATGTAGGGCCTTGAATGTAGGGCAGGGGTGGGGGGATCAGAATTTAGGCCAAGGTAACAAGTTCTGGACCAGAACTTTGACACTGGAAAAATCAGAGCCTTAGATTGATTTATAGAGAAAGAGAGTCCAGAATGGCTAAAAGAAGCTACCTAGACAAGAAGATTGCTGGAAGACTGCTGCAATCCTCCAGTACTGGAAGGGCCTAGGTATTGATGATAAGAATGGACAATATTACATCTTAAAAATATGTTTTTTTAATATATCAGAAATTAAACAATCAACTTCAATTTGTTTTTTAACTTACAGAAAGAATTTAGCTAGGAAAATGACGATGCTGTTAACAGAAACTAGAACAGAAAAAGAGACTACTTTGTACTAAGTTTTTAAGGTATATTTTCCTTTATTCCCTCACCATCTTCATTTCTACTACCCACTTTCTGTCGCCAAAATTAACGACTGTAGCATCCTTTAAAGGAAGCTTATCAAAAAAAAAATACTGCCACTTTTATTATGATTCTATTATTTTAATTTTATTTTAAATTACAATATGAGATCCCAGAACAAGAACATTAAAGGAAAGGAATAAAGCCCTGAAGAAAACAGAAGATCCAGATGAAGGCAACTGACTATACTTAAATGTATGTCCCAAGAAACCAGGATATGTTTACAAGCTAATATCTCACCTTGATGTCAAAATATAGGAATAATGGACATCGAGAATTCCAGGTGCCAGACACAGTATAAGGCACAGTAAATCACAGACTTCATCTTTGATAAACTATAAAAGTCTAGGGGAAGATAGGTATAAACACACTTCCCATGTCAGTATATGTGATAGTGCTTATTACATAATATTATCAGGTACACTAGGAATACCAAGGACATGATAGCATGTCAGAAGGCTTCAAAAACGATGTAGATGTCAAATTTTAGATATTGGAGCTGGCCAGACCTTAGGAAGACCATGTGGAGACTCGGCATAGAGATATAAAGAGACCTCCTCTTGAGGGAGCGGAGAAACAGGCTGCCTTTTGGCCCTACTTTCATGAAGCATCTTGTTGAAGGGATCACATTCTGTGATCTATTCACAGAATCAAAAAGGAAAAAAAAAATTGAATCTTGTAGTATAGAATGAATATATTCGTATCTAAGATTCGAAAGAAAATCTTGTCAAATGCCTTCTTAAAATTTACTTACTTCAATTATGGCATCCAATAATAATATTTGGGAACGTTTGGTAAAATATATATAGAGAGAGGAATTATTTTGAAACTTCTGCAACATTTTTAATGTCTAAAGTCATTTAATAATTACAAGTTAAAAAACAACGCAGTATGTTTAGCTTGAGATGACTAATTCTTAGTAATGCTGTCTTCTAGGAATCAATCTTCTAAAGATTCAAAATGATGTACCTAAAAATAAATTCTAGAATTTTGACAATTTTTTACAAAATTTCCCTTATCTACCATATATCCCTTGGTAGTGAAGACAAAAACCAAATAATAGTTGTAAAAGTTGTATGCTTTATATTCCTAGTTAAGTTGTTTTTGCTCCAAGGCAAAAACCCTTCTATAATTTGCTAACTCTTTGTAAACATTCTGTACCCTTTGTCTTAAGGAAAATTATTCTTGACAATAAATAAAAAGGTTGATACTCTTTATTAGCATACTTGGGTGCATAATGATTATTTTATAAGCTTAGTTATAAACTTAGATAAAAAATATGGGAGCCTACATAAAAAATATGAAGGGATTAAGAGGTACAAATGGGTAGTTACACAATAGTCACAGGAGATAAAATACAGCTTAGGGATATAGTCAATAATATTGTGATAAATATGTGTGGTGCCAGGTGGGTACTAGATCTATCAGGGGGATCATGTTGTAAGTTATATAAATGTCTAACCACTATCCTGTACACTTGAAGCTAATATAATATTGACTGTCAATGGTAATTGAAAAATAAATTTTTTAAAGATTTAAATTTAAAAAAGTAGGATCTGATTTACAAAAATTCATTCAGCAGGAAACTTTTAAGAACCTAACTTCTATAAATAATTATATTTCCTTTTTTGTTATTGTTTGTTCTTTTTTAACTACACACTAGAATAACAGCCTTTACTTTTGCGCGATAGCTAATGCTCTATTGTGCAGTGCTTTATAAGTAAAGAAACTGAGGCTCAGAAAGGGTAAGTGGCGTCTTCAAAGGTACTTAGCAAGTCTCCAGTAGCACCAAGGCTGGAACCAAAATCCCTAACTCCCTGTAGACCACTTTTTCTCTGGATTAAGTGCTCCCCCTCTGCATTAGTTTCAAAGGGCTGCTGTAACAAATTACCACACATTTAGTGGTTTAAAACAACAGAAATTTATCCTCTCAGAGTTCTGGAGGTAAGAAGTCCAAAATTAAGATTGACACACTCCCCTCTAAAGTCTCTAGAGGAAGATCATTCCTTCCTCTCTCAGCTTCTGGTGACTCCAGGCATTTCTTGCCTTGTGGCTGCATAACTCCAGTCTCTGCCTCTTGTCTTCACTTGGCCTTATCCTCTTCACCCTATCTGTCCATTGTGTACCTTTCATAAGAACAATTGTCATTGTATTTAGGGCCTATGGTAGCTCTTATTTGCAGATCCCTCACTCAGATGTACTTGTGTGCAGGTTGTATGTTTTTTGTTGAGATTTAGATGTTCACATTGTTGTTTCAAGAGGAGAGATCTGAAGATGTCTCTCGCTCCACAATGTTTCTGATGTCATTCCTATTTGTTTTTACTACAGTTTTTAAAGTGTGTATTAGGGAGAAAACCTATGTAATAATGGTATAAATTTGCAGTTTTCTCTTCTGGATATTTGCTATTAAGGAATTTAATTGTTTTTATCTATGATAATTGTATAATGATTATATTTTCTGAAAAAGATAGACACATACATACCAAAATATTCACAGATAAAATGATAACTAGGATTTGCTTTAAAATAATTTGAAGGGACAGTGGACAGAGGATGGATGAAACGCAGTTGGCCATGTATTGAAGATAGTTATTGAATTTGGGTCATAGGTACATAGGGGTTCATGATACTGGTATCTCTATGTTGTGTATGTTTGAAAATTTCATAAAAATGGTTATTAAAAAACATATGGGAGGTCTAGGAAAATGAAGGAAGCAATATTGACATACTGGTTTTTGAGACAATCTGATAGAAATGTTTCTTAATTTTAAATTATAACATCATTTACCCTAATATTTATGCAGAGAGATTGCAATAGTTATTTAAGATTTTTAAAACTCAAAATAGTTGAAGTGTGTTCCTGTATTTTCTGTTACATGGTAAATTAAAAATAGGTAACATTCTAGGGGGAAATGAAAGGAAAGATATCTTTAAAATTGATTTACAAACACATAGACCTTACTACGTGAAGGCACCCTTTTATGTGCTTTACAATTACTAATTCATTTAATCCTCCCGACAACCCTACAAGGGAGATAATGTTATTGGCTCCATTTTACAGATGGGGAAATCAAGACCTATAGAGATTAAGTTACCTGTGCAAGATCACACAGCTGGTAAACTACAGAAGTGGGCTTTGAATCCAGAAAGCCTGACTACAGAAGTTCCTAGCCTCATACTCTGCCATCTCTCTGGATTGAATGATTTTCCAGCCGTGGTGAAAAGAAATACATCTTGAGGAACCAAGCCTGTAGAAATCATAATATTAGTGCAGAAAAATAAATATACTAGATGTGTTATTACATCATTTTTGTATTTATTAAGTATTGAAAATAGCCTGCATTTCCCATCAATAGCAAAGTGAACAACTCTGCACAGATTCATCTAACCTGTGCAGATGCTGAAAAGAAGACTGACTTAGAAAAATGACAAATATTTTGAACTACATCAGAAAGTTGCAGAATCATAAACCCATTAAGTTTAAAAACTCTATATAATAGAATGAATAAACATAAAGGGAGAAATTTAAAAGAATATACATCAAACTGTTAAGTGATTTCCTCTAAAAAGTGGATTAGAAGAAAGGGAATAAGGGAGAGCATTTTGATTTTTTATTTCATATCCCTTTTTTAGTGTTTGAATGTTTTTTAACAATCATTTTTGTAAGTAAAATTTTTTAGTATAATGCATACAGACACCAAAAGATCCCAATAGAGTAAAAAGAAAAACAATAATCACCTACTACCTTGAGATTATTATTAACACTTTTGCCTTTTTTCTAGACATAAATATAAATATATATAAAATCATATGAATCCCGGATTGTGATCATATTATTAAACAATAAGTTAATATAACATTTAGCAAGTCTTAAATCTTTTTCTTAGACTTATATCACCACCAAAGTCCAAAATTCATCTATCTATCACCCTCCAAACTCATGTGTTTTTCAAGATGTCCTTTTTTTATTCCTTGCATCAGCTAACTAAAAAAGCCTCAGGGCCAGGCTTTGATTACCTGAGCCAGGAAAACGAGCTGCTTTACTTCAGCCATGTGGGTTAAACTTTTACTCCCAGTGATCAGTGTGTCTGCTGTAGCAGAGTTAAAGCAGGGATGGGAGGGGGGTGCGTTATTGAAGTAAAGTTGCTTAGGAGAAAAATCCATCTAGGTCAGGGATCCCCAAACCCCATGTCCACCCTGGGCCGCAGACCAATCTGGGTCTGTGGCCTGATAAGAACCTATTCACACAGCAGAAGGCGAGCAGCTAGTGAGCAAGCAAAGCTTCATCTGTATTTGCATCTGCTCCCCAAGCTAGAACACCACTTCAGCTCCACCTCAGATCATCAGGCATTATATACTCATGGGAGCACCAGTCCCTGGTGCAAAAAAGGTTGGGGACCGCTGCTCTAGGTCATTCAAAACCAAAATTACCTTTTATTTCCAGGAGGTCACTTGCCATAGATTATCTAAATTCTTGTCTATAAGACTTAGGAATGTAAATCAGGAGACCAGGGCATAGTGTTTGACTGGCTAGGTAAATGACAATGGTTTGGTAACACTTGCAGACTACATGTATATGTGTTGTGAATGTGGGAATGTGTATAATGGTGAGGTAGTCTAGTGATTAATGCAGGGAGCTTTTTGACCAAGGAAATTAACCACCAAGCTTTCAAGGAAATGTTATCTGTACTAGTTTTACTTTGAAAATCTTCATGACTATATTACTTCAAGGCTTTTTATTATTCAGTTTCTTTAGGTTTATATTCAGTTTTCTGATGTGTGCATCATATATACATATATAAAATTTATGTATATAAATGTGTCTATATCATATATGTGTGTATATAAACTTTTAATTATAGTTTTATTAAAATATAATTCATATACCATGAAGTTCATCCTTTTAAAGTGTACAGTTCAGTGGTTTATAGTATATTCACAAAGATATGCATCAGTTACCAGTATTTAAAGACAATTCATACCCATTATCAGTCACCCCACATTCCCTTAAACTCGTAGTCCCTGGAAACCACTATTCTACTTTCTATCTCTAGGGATTTGCTACTCTGAATATAAGTGGTATTTAAATGGTATACAACAGGTGCCTTTTTATATCTGACTTCCCATTCACATTATGTATTCCTTTTTATGGCTGAACAGTATTCCATGGTATGGATATACCACTTTTTCTTTGTCTATTAATCAGTTCATGGACATTTGGGCTGTTTCCAGGTTTTGGTTATTATGACTAATGCTTCTATGAACATCTATGTATGTACAAAGTTTTTGGTAGACATATACATTTTCAATTCTCTTGGGTATATACCTGGGAGTGGAACTGTTGAGTCATATTGGTTAGCTCCTGGAGAAACTGCTAAATGTTTTCCAAAGCAGCAGTACCATTTCACATTTTCACCAATAGTACATGAGGGTTCTACCTTGTTATAATCTGTTTTTTTACTATATTTATCCCAGTGGGTGTGAAGTACTATCTTATTATAATTTTGATTTGCATTTCTATAATGACTGATGATGTTGAGCATCTCTTATGTGCTTATTACCTCTTCATATGTCTTTGGAGAAAGGTTTTTTAGTCCTTTGCCCTTTTAAAATTGTGTTGTCTTTTCCTTGTTGAGTTGTAGGTGTTATTTTTCTTTTTTTTCTTTTTTAATTTAAATTAGTTTTAAGTATACAGTGCATTGGTTAGACATTATATTGTTCATAAAACGATTCCCCCAATTGCTCCATCCATCCCTCACCTAATCTTCCACTTAACCATCATGTTAATGATAACTGCATTCCCTGTGCTGTGCTCCCCGTCCTCGTGCCCAACTATCAACTACTAATTTGTACTTCTTTAATGAGTTGTAGGTGCTCTTTATGTATTCTGGATACAAGTCCTTTGTCTAATATAAATTTGCAAATATTTTCTTTTATTCAATGAGTTGCCTTTACAATTTCTTGATGGTATCCTTTGAAGCACAAAGTTTTATATTTTTCTGAAGTCCAGTTTACCTGTTTTTTCTTTTGTCACTTGTTCTTCTGTTATCTGAGAAACCATTGTGTAATCCAAGATCGTGGAGATTTATATTATGCTTTTCTTCTAAGGGTTTTATTGTTTACTCTTATATTTAGGTTTATGATCATTTTAAGTTAATTTTTTTATATGTCACAACATAGGTGTTCAACTTTATTCTTTCTTGCCCATGGATATCCAGTTGTCTCAACACCATTTGCTGAAAAGAATATCCTTTCTCATGAATTGCTGTGGCATCCTTGTTGAAAATCAGCTGACCATAAATAAAAAGGTTTATCCGGACTCTCAATTATGTTTCATTGATCTGAATTTCTATCCTTATTCCAGGACTACACTGGCTTGATTGCTGTAGCTTTATAGTGTGTTTTGAAATCAGAAAGTGTGAACCCTCCAACTTTTTTCTTCTTTTGCAAAATTATTTTGGCTATTCTGGCTTCCTTGCATTTCCATATGAATTTTAAGATCAGCTTGTTAATTAAACACACACACACACACACACACAACACAACAAAAATACCAACTCTAATTTTGATAAAGATGCATTGAATATGTATATCAATTTGGGAAGTATTGCTATTTTAAAAGTCTCCTAATTTATAAACATGGGATGTCTCTCCATTTATTTAGTTCTTTTTAAATCTCAATGATATTTTGTCGTTTTCAGTATACAAGTTTTTTTTTTTTTGGTAAATCATGGAGACATTTTCATGTGAACTTGAAAAGAATGTGAAATCTGAATTTGCTGAGTGAATGTGAGTTCTAGTTAGTTTATAGTATTGTTCAGCTCTTATTTCCTTGTTGATCATCTGTCTGGTTGTTCTAGCCATCACTGAAAGTAGAGTTTTGAATTCTCCAACTATTATTATTGAGTTGTCTATTTCTCCTTTAGTTTTATTAGTTTTTACTTCATGTGTTTTGAGGCTCTGCTATTAGGTGCATGTATATTTATAGTCATTATATCTTTCTGAAAGATTGACCATATTATCATCATGATATATTCTTCTTCAGCTTGAGAAACAATCTTTTTTCTTAAAATCTATTTTGCCTGCTTTTGGCTACTCCAGCTCTCTTTGGGGTATTGTTTTTATGTTATATATTTTATTCATTATTTTCCTTTCAAATAATCTTTGTCTTTGAATCCACAGTTTGTCTTTCGTAGACAGCATATAGTTGGATCATTTTTTCATCCACTCAGCAAATTTCTGCCTTTTGACTGGAGTGTTAAATTCATTTACAGTTAATGCAATTATTAATAGTTTTTACATCTGTCATTTTGCTATTTGTCTTCCACGTGTCTTACATCTATTTTGTTGTTCTAATTCTCCATTATTGTCTTCTTTTACCTTAAATAGTTATTTTCTGGTATAGCTACAGTAATCAACATTTTAATTCCTTTGTTGTTTCTTTTACTATGTTTTTTAGTTCTTTTCTTATTGGTTATCTTGAGGATTACAATTAACGTCTTGACTTAAACATTTTTTTGGATTAATACCAAGTGAATTTTAATAATATACAAAAAATTTACACCAGTATAGATCTGTTTCCTCCCTCTATTTCATGCTGTTGTTGACATATAAGTTGCACCTTTATACTTTGTTAACCTGTATGTACAGTTTTGTAACTATTGCCTTATACAGATGTCTCTTAAATTAGATAAAAGAATAAAAGAATTACAAACAAAAACACATTTAGACTACCTTTTATGTCTATCTATATATTTACTTTTATCAGTGCTCTCTACATCACATATTAGCTTACTTTAGGCTATTATTAAAATTTTTCAAAATATTCTTTTTACATCTGCTATTTCCCTCATATATTTCCTCATTTCAGCAGTTTTTTACACTGTAATTATCCTAAATAATGTGGTTTAGTGGAAAGACTGAGTTTTGAATTAAAAGTCCTACCATTTATTAATGGCTTCCAGTTCATTGACTGATTTTGTAAACTGGATTAAGCCATGCAGTCACTATCTGGGCTTCAATTTGCTTAACTCAAAAGTGGAGAGAATAGTATCTTACAGTGTTTGACTACTGATTTCAAATGTAGCACTCTCTCAAGTATAGGTCCTACCATAGATGAGAGATGTTTCCTTGTAATTCTAGTCTAGCAGCTGATGTCCAGAAAGATCAAAACCTTTATAACATTATACTGTTATATGAGTATTGCAACAACAGAGAGAAAATGACTAAGAATAAATTAAAAATTATAAAAGCTACTTCAGATGATCCATTGCTATTTGCAATACGCTTATTTAAACAAAATTCTTTAACTTGCAAATTACTTTCTAGGTACATTTCCATGAAGAAAATATAACTAAAAGAATGATCTCATGAATACTCCCAAAAATATCATAAATACCCATTCCTTAGGTAAATTCATTTTAAAAATCTAGTCATAGCCCAGCATAGGGATCAGGAATACCCTGGTCAGCCAACTATTTGGAAAGAGTCAGAGGCGGGGTAGGGGAGGAGGGAGACATAGTGGGAAGACGAGGGGCTGTGGAAGGAATACCTGAGTTTTAATATATTTTAATATATAATAGATTTAATATATTGTCTTAGTCTCTTATTTCTGTAGGTGTAAGGTCTATTCTTTCTGTCAGTTTTTGTTTTGTTTTATTTTTAGGGAAGAAAATAATCATAATTACCTTGGAAGTGATTTTGAACAAGCCAGGTATTAGTTTTAAAGGGCCAGAATCACCATGATTTAGAGTGTGCAACCCATTGACTCATGAAATCTATTTTGACCATTTTCCTTGACCTCATTAAAAAATAAATAAAAAATAATAATAGGTATTGAAAATAATTTCCATATACCTAGGGTTCAGGTATGAAATTCTTCATCATAGACATTTAATTTAAAGATTGAATTTTAGCAGGGATACCAGCTATACCTAGGGCAATAAGGTATTTGTTGGTGATTCATTAAACAGAAGATATGTTTGAGCTTTTTGCTCCTGTTGGAAACAAGTTCACACTGGAAACATCTTGCACACTCAGGTATTATTGGTTAATGAGGTTTCTGACTATGGCGATTCCTGAACATTAATGAAAAAGCAAGTAAAAGTAGATGATCTGGTTAATATGTATTTATATGATTCAGACCTATTATATGAAGACATTCATTCTAAGGGACTTATTTTGTCCTCGATCTTGAGGAAATGTGGCTAGATTGTAACATGTGGACTGTAATCTCGCTATTAATTGCATAACTTTACATATAATCCTACTTTATCAAAGAATGGCTAGCTTTTGCCTTACTTTTTACTCACTTCTTATAACTAAATAAAAATGAAATATATATTTTGCTCTTCTTTCACACTCAAATTAAGCATTAGGTACATATTCTTGTTTTCTTTAGCTAAGAAACCCTATGTCTTTTCATTAGTGGTCCGAAATCTTATTAGCAAACAAAATTTACACATAGCTTTTATATTAGCATTAGTGTCACATTGTGTACACAGGAGAGATGTTAGACTCTAAAAATAATCTAGCTTCAGTAAATTATATATGCTACATATTCTCACAGGTTTAATGATCTGGGTAAGATAAAATTTATTCTCAGGACAAATCACAATTGAAATCCCTATTCTCTCATTCAGGGTTTTTTTCCCCCTTTTGTTTTCTCCAACCTGGGCGTGGCTGAAGAGTTTTTTTAAAAGAGGCTTGCAGTCTCAAGAGAGAAAGCACAGAACCTTCTTTTCATAGTAATTTCTTTGGTCAAATGCATTCTGTATTGCGACATTGATGAAATTATAACTGATTTTTTTTTTTTTTTTTAATAATAAGGCAATCTCTTTTCCCCATCTGACCTGTTTAGTCACTGAAAAAATGTTCTGTCCTCAGGGATTTACTTATTCCTTATTGATGGATTAATAGAAACATATTAAGAGTATTGATTTGTTTGCTTGTTCTACTTCTTAAATTCTAAATCTTAAGAGTAAGTTTATTTGTAGCTACAGCTTTTCATTTCTTTAAGAAATAGAACAGAAAGTGATTAACGTTCTCATCTGCTTCTGATTCTTCCTCAAAGGTCCCCCTAGCTTCTGCCTCCTTTTTCTCTCATGTTACACAACATTAGGAAGCCTGGAACATAATGTCAGTGTATTTCTAAAGGCAGTGGGAGTTGTTTACACACTTAAGTTGCTGGAGCTGACAAGGTGACTGGAGTCAAACGTAAACCAGGGCATTTATCGTTCCCAGTGAAGTATATTGTGCAATGGGTAGCAATGGGCACTGTGTAAAAGGTTGCCTTATAGGCAGCCCCAGGATTAGTCAGCTTCTTACTGTGAGGTGTGTGTGACCAAGATACTGGAGGTTGTTGGAGATTGAAAGGCAGGCTAGCCAATGACAGAAACCAAAAGGAGAGGAAATTCAACTCTTGGCAAACAATTGAATCTTAGCACAAGACATTTGTTCTCTGAGGTGCAGAGGCTGAGAGACTACTGAGAAGCAACTGAGTGAAAGGTGTTTTCTGACTTTTATTGTTTTCATGAAAACTTTTCGTGCATAAAACGTTAGAAGCCAGTGCAATTCCTGGTCACATTAATTTATGGTGGAATTGAACAATTCTTTCTGGAGAAATCTTTTTTTCTTTTTGTAATAAACAGTTTAATTATTAAAAACAACAACCACACTTAAGAAAATTAGGGGAAAAAAGCAAGGGTGAAAACACTCATAATCCTTTTGCTAAAAATAATCACAATATCATCATTCTTATTCTCTGATCTATTTTACATGGTAGTAATCACACAGTCTGAGGATTTTGTCATGTGATTCTTGGTAACAAGGTTGCCCTCCCAGAAGTGCTACATAATCATATTTTCAATAACTGAGTACTACCCTATTCAGCATATGGTTAAACCAATGTTCACTTTAACCATTTTAACAAATAGGCTGTTTCCATTTTATGCTGTTGTTATAAGTCACACTGAAATAAATGTAACTTGAAATACAGCTTATTTTACTAATTTTTTTTATTTTAAGGAGGCATATCAAATACAAAAGTTGTATAAGCATATGTGAGCAACTTAAAATTAATAATAAAATGAATAGCTGAAGGTTCACTTCCACCTTAAGAAATAAAACATCGCCTATAACTTAGGCTGCCTGTGTTCTTCTCTCTGGTCGCATCCTGCTTTCTTCCTCTCCTGCAGAAATAACCACTGGACTAAATGTTTTGTTTATTCTATATATATATATACACACGTGTGTGTGTGTATGTGTGTGTGTGTGTGTGTGTGTGTGTGTGTGTGTGTTATTTATTTTAGATTTTTCTTAGGATAGATTCCAGGAGAATTTAACAATTAAGGTAAGTGAGTTGTGTTTACTAGGGCTGGTTTCTGATGTTGCTGGAAAGCACTGGCTTACGTTCCTCCTTCACAAATTTATCAGGCTTGACACACCCAAGTAGGCAGCATGGGCCCACAGATTAGAGAAAAATTTGCCTCATAAGGAGGTGCACTCTGTGACGGCTTTTGGCAGTATGAAGAGATTAGGTGTTAGGACTGAGAACCTTTATCATAGAGCGAGTGATTCTGGTTTACCTACAGAAGAATTACTCTCTCCCCAGTTCTTCTGCCATTCCCTAGTTATTTTGTTTTGGTTTGTTACTTTTATGTTGTTATGTTAATCACTTGTTCATTTAAAATAAATAGTGCTTTTTATTTAATATATTGGTGTCTCTCTTCTGGGATAAATGCCAACATAATCGTGTTCAACTTTACCTAACTTCAAGGAATCAGAATGGTCAGATTTATCTTTTCAGCTTTAAAAACTTATAAAATGAAACAATTTTAAACTAATTGGTCAGTAATAGAACCAAAGATGATCATTAGCTTTTAGGTCAATAGTAAAAACCCCAAACTAGTGTTTCTGATCACATGCATCAGAATCAGTTAAGATATTTAATAAATTCAGTTAAATAAGTATTCCAAAGGTAGGATGTTGGCTTGAAGGGTCTCCTTTGTTATAGAGAATGCAGGCTAAGGACACATTGGGGAGAACACAAATTTTAAAATAATATACATTATTACAAACTGAAGTGTAGGGATGGGGAGAATAAAACAAGGTAGAAATAAATCACTAGTCTGGCAGGTGAGGGATGAAGGAGGATTTGGGGAGGTTTGGAGAGTGGACTTTGGAGCAGCTTTGGGAGAATGAGAAAGAAGAAAAGAAAAGATGTTACATAGTGCTGTGGGTGACAAATTGAATCTGCTTTAATACTCTTTGAAAAAATCAAGATGGAAATTCCTCTTGAAAGAATTTTGGCTACTGAACTTTGTTTCTTTCTGTGTGAAACTGAAGCATGTGGAGTCCACACTGAATGCAAAACTAGGGTATGTATGGAGAGCAACTTTTTGCCAATATCACACAAACAGTAAAGAATCACATCAGAATTTGAACTCAGACCTTGCCAGTTTCAAAGCCTGTCCATTTTTCATTCTCGTGTGCTACCTGTGGTTCAGAGGTCTGTTGAGACACACTTCCAAAAATTCCATTGAAATTGTATTGAAAGTCATGTTTCTAATAGTCGTTACTCAATTGCAGGAGTGCCACATGAGAATCTTCTTGTTTCAGGGATGGTGGGAAACTTGAGAGGTTGTTTAGTGAACCATTTCCTTGCTCTACTATTTTCTGGCTTTCATTTATGATTTGTAGCTTAGTGTTTCTGCTTAAGAATATTTCCTGATTTAAAAAAAAAAACTTAAGAGAAATAGTAGCTTCAAAGCCTAAACTCGCCCCAGGGATAAAAGAGGAAACATTTCTGCAAGTGTGATCTATTTACAAGCACCACAGGCTCCCACTCCGTCTGCAGAGGTGACAGTATTTTGAATCAAGGAACTCGAAGACCTGAATTTAAGACTCTTTAAAATACATTGTCGTAGGAGTTTGGAAATGTAAGAATCATTGGCACATAAACACCATGAGAAGTGTGGACAAGATGAAATAATAATAGCGATGAAGATGAAGGTGGTGATGATGAGACCAGTCATTACTGAGTGCTACTTGGTACAGGCACTATGCAAATTATTTTATATTGTGTGCTGGATAATATTTTCAGATACTAACTTTTCTCTCTTCTTTTTCCTCCCAATATAATCAGGCAGTTAGTTCTTTGCCTCAGAAGAGGTAAGTATCAGGGCAGGTAATAAAAATGGCCTACAAATTTCTCAGTCTTTTGTTTACCTTAAGTCTTTGAAGAAATTGGAGAGTTTATGAAGTTTGTTAAAGAACAAAATTCAATTGAGTAAATTTGAAGATCTAATTTGCTTATTAAGTGATTAATGAAGCTAACAACTAGAAGGGAGATCCAAGGTGTTGTACAAAAGAAAAGGTTTTTTTATAGGAAGAAGGCTGGGGCAAAGGAGTTATTAGCAAAAGAAAAGGAAAGATTATTTTTAGGCCAGGAAATCTCATTTTGGGGGGAGAAGGGAAAGGCAGGGATTTTATCATCCAGGTTGTCTCTCCTTCCTATGGGGGATGAAAAGAGCCCACAGGACATAGATGTTGACCAGAAAATTCTAGACTGGTTGGTTAAGATTACATTTCTGTTAATGGTTGAAATTGCAATTAGGTCATTGACTTTGGCACAGGTGACATCATTTGGGTCCTGTGTTTTTCTCTTCAACAAGGTAAAAGGAAGAAGTAGATTTCTGAAAATAGCTAGAGCAATTCTTTTTGGTCTCAGAACCTCCCTATATTCTTAAATATTATTGTTTTGTTTATGAGTTATACCTATTAATATTTACCAAGTTAGAAATTAAAGCTAATTAAAATTAAATTAATTCATTAAAAAATAGTAAAATAACATGTGACATGTTTTTTGTAAAAAATAACTAGACTTTCCAAGACAAAAATATATTAGTTAGAAGAGTGGCATTGTTTTACATTTTTGCAAATTCCTTTTGTGTCTGTTTTAATAGAAACTAGATTCTCATCTTCTGTATTCAATTTGTTACTTGTTTTGGTTGAAGTATATGAAGAAAATCCAGCCTTATGCAGATATGTGATTGGAAAAAGGAGTAGTATTTTAATAAACTTTTCAGATAACTTGTGAATATTGTTTTTGGTTACAATACTAAAACTCAACAAGTGCTAATTTTTTATACTTTAGTTGCATTATAGAATCTGAAACTAGATAAATGGTCATATACCAATACATTTCATTGATCTATATTGCACTTTGACTGGATCTTCCACCCCTGCATGATTTTATAACATCATCTACTGTCCATTTGGAAAATATTAGCTCATGGAGCTTCGCAGATCTTCCAAATATAATATCTTTATATAATACCAAAAGATCACATTTGTTATTATCACCACTGATCTCATCAGAAAGATTGTTAACATGTTGGGAAACTGTCAAACTCAAGATAGTGGCTACAGGTTTTCCAAAATTCTAAATTTTATTCTCAGCAACAAACATTTGTTTTACTTTATATTTTATTTTATTATTTTATTATTTTATTTATTATTTTTAAGTAGCAGAAAGGAACCAGCCTAATGCCCAAATCTAAATAAAATCTTTGTCTGTCAGTAGTCATCTTAATTAAAATGGTGTTCCATAAAAAAAGAGCAGCTAAGTTAGCTCACAACTCAATCACTTGCATGCTTTGTACTAGTAGGTGTATCAGAAGCACATTATGTGTATTTCACATTTCACCACATAGAATGTTGAAAAGATGTATACACTGGGTCAAGATTTAATAAAAGTAATACTTTTTACTGTTTCATCAAGGGCATTCATAATTGGATGAGGAGAAAGAGCACTTATGGAAAAACAAATATTTTGGAAGATAAACAGGCCTTTAGGAGAAGTCTGTTTAGGTGTGGTGTGGAGACTTCTTATCTCCAAAGATAAGAGTCTTTCTGTTCCATTGCTCCAGGAGAGGGGATTGAAGACAACTGAATTCTTTAGGAGGCTTCTACTTTTAGGCAGAGAAGGGATTTTGGAAACTCTAATGCCTTCTGCTTAAAATAACTTATGCCACGGTGGCATGTTCTGGACCCCTCAGTGCCATTGTCTTGATTTGTGCCAGAACACCAGCATTTTGACCCACCATTGTTTTTGTGTCATTGGTGCAAATGCCAACATGGTAAAAAGGACAAAAATCATTTTACTGTAATTATAAAAATAGTGTTTACTTTTCAACCTTCTTAACTGGTCTTGGGGATCCCCAGGAGTCTGTGGATCACATTTTGAGAACTACGGGGCTAGGATGTCTTAGTGAAGCAGAGCAGAAAGCAGATATTATTATCCGAAGGCCTGAAAAATAGATTTTTTTTCAGATAGGTGGATAGGATGAATAAGAGGGAGTACTAGAGAAGTGGAGAAAAGCACCTTACTTTTGGGCACTAGCATGGGGAGGCAGCAAGACTTCAGAGAATGAGTGAATACTACACCTTAGCAGAAACACTATAGGAAACCTTGGCAAAAGATTATTTTGCTTCAGGAATGGTTTAGGCTGTTCAGAGTGCTGAGGGACACGAAGGTCAGACATCTCAGCTGTCACCTGTTTGAACTGATGGTTATTGACAGAAAAGAGAAAAAACGTACATACGTACATACATACACGTGCCATACACTGTGGCCTGAGTACTCTGTAAGAGTCTTGTTACAACTCCATGGTTGAGCAAGAGAAAGCTCATAGAATGACCATCTTGGCAGAATGTAGGCCAGATCAGATGTCAAGTAGAGTTATAAACATTTTTAAATATCACTTTTTGAGGTAAATATTACTTCTCACAAGTGGGTTTGAAGGCCCACATTTACTTACTCTACCTGCATCATCTTGTTTAATCCTTGACAACCTTATGAGGTAGATATTATTATCATCGTACCTATTTTATAAACGGGGAAGCTGAGAGACCAGATGATTTACTTTATGCACAGCTAGAAAGTAGAAGGGCCAGGATTAGAACTGTCTCTCTGAAAGTTTACGCTCTTAGCCAGCACGTGCTCTGAGTACATCTTAGTATAGATAATTTCCCTATTTTCACTCTCTCCATTTATCTAACTTCTAACATCCCTGGTCACAGGATCAGGGAGAGAGAAAATAAGATGCTTACTTTGCTTATATTTACCCAGTTGTTTCAGAGATATTCTAGCCCTGGCAAGAAATGACCTAGCAGAACCTGGATTCCTGTCTGGAATGACCACAAGAAGGAAGGGATGTTGAATGAAGATGGTAAGTGATGGCAGGCACATTTTTGTCAGACTGCCCAGGAATCCCATAGGACTATAAGTGGTGGTATATGGCTCATCTCCTTACTCTCTGAGCCTTAGACCTGAAAATAAGGCTCATGATCAAGATATGGAGGCTCAGAAAACTCTAAGGAAGAGGTAATCAGATCCTGTGAATACAGGGTCACGCTACAGCCCTGTCAAAATGAAGTGAATGTGTTTCCTGTCTGCCATTTCTTTAATTATAGAAACATAGCACTCCTAGCTGGCACTCCAGATATTCCAAGGCACTCCACAACTTGAAGACTGAGGTAATTTAAAACATGTCTACAAGTTGAATTCTTTGACACTCTTCCCATCAAGAACTGGATTCTAATCCCCCTACTCTGTAATATGTGCTGCTCTTAGTGATTTTCTTTTCTAGAATTGAGTATGGCAGTGTGACAGCTAGGTTAAAAAAGGCAATGCAACTTCTGCCTGGTTCCCTCTAGGGACACTCACCCTTGGGACACAGCTGTCATGCTGTGAGGAAGCCCAGACCATTTGAAGAGCCATGAATATGTGTTCAGGCCAACAGCCCTGCTGAGGTCCCTGCTTAGCTCAGGCCAGCATCAACTACATCAATTGCCAGACATTTGAGAGAAGTCTTCGGGAAGAATGCAGTCCTAGTTACTACTGTTTGACTTCAACTGTTTATGAGAACCTCCTAAATGAGCCCAGATGACACTTAGAACCGTCAGAGATAATAATAATAATAATAATAGGCGATCATTATTGTTGTGAGGGCTAAAAAAATTAATACTTTCCTCCCACCTTCTAAATTCTTCTAGCTGGGCTAATAAGAGACAGATTAACAGGGGAAAATCAAATTTTAATACAATCACATGGAGAATTCACATAGACATGAAATTTGAAAGATAGTGAGGCAATAACGGGTACACATGCCATTTTGGACAAAGGAGAAGAGGTGGACAATGAGGTCTTAGATTTTGCGAGTGCAAATAAGTGACTTACAGGTAATTGTGGCAGAGGGGAAGATCACACATGGCAGGCAAATTCTTGCTGGCAACTCAGAAACAATTTGACATAGGGGCTTTCTAGTGAACTGGGTGGACTCTGCGTGAAGCTCTGCTATTTACCATACTTAATTCAAATTAGGCTAAGGCAGCATCTTAAGTTTCCATTCCCAGAGTAGATCTTTCCATTTGAATCTCTTGGGCAGAAAATGGGGGAGAGAGTCAAAGGTATTTTTTCTGAGTCTTTTGTTTCTTAATAAACAGCTTAAAATAGGTATCCTCAAAAGGTAGCTTCAGGGTGGCAAATTTTGGGTCCCTTCACTGTTTTACACCACAAATTTGGGGGTGATTTGGCTGGCAGCAACCAAACTTCTTCCATGGTTGCTCTTTCTGCAGTTGCCATTCATTAATTTAATGAATATTTATAGAGTGCCTTCTCTGTCCTTGCCAGCCCCTCTGTGTTTCTCTTCCCTTCCCTGATGCCAGTGTTTTTGTTTTGAGGCTCTAGAATGGAGTCAAGTCCTTGAAAACAAATGCTCCAGCCCTTATGGTATCCCCAGACTTAACAATTATTCTTATTCAGGAGTTCAAGAGCATGTCTCTCACATGTTTGAGTGAGTCATTTATGGTGCTGCTGAGGCATTGTGCCACCCAAGATGGTATGTCTCCAGCCAATGGAGTGATCAGATTAAGACCCTGAACTGGGCTAGTTGAAACTGTGATAGGCCCAAGGTGTAACAATGGCTTTGGGTAGATGTGAGACTCTTATGGCTTGTTGTGTCTGCAGTGGCTGCTGCAGGAAATGAGAAAGGAATAGACAAATAAGAGAAGGAAGAGGAGCAGGAGAATTTATGGCACCAGGAAGAGGATGGAAAAGAGGAAGAAGAAGCCTACGAGAGAAGGAAGAGGAGAGAGACTAAAAGGGGTTACTGTAGAATAAGGAGGTGTAGCCAGAAAGAGAAGTACTATTTTTCAAAACATGCAAACATTGAAAGAGAAGCTTTTTTTTTTTTCATTTAACCTATTCCATATCCCTAAGAAGTAGGTATTATTATTATCTAAAGTAGGTATTATTATTATCTCCCATTTTGCAGGGAAGCTCAGAGACTGAGAGGTTAAGTAACTTGTCCTAGTGAGCAGCAGAGCTGGCAATCAACCCCAAGCAGTCTGGCTCCAGAATCTGTGTCCTTGATGACTAAACATTTTTTTTCTCATCATCCGCAATGTTTTTGAGGCTGCTTCTCTGAACATAGAGGCATATTTGTTCTTTCACAAAAGAGTGAGGATGAAAGAAAAAGAAAGTGGGGTGGAGGTAGGCAAAGACAAGGCCAGAGATGAAAGAAACAAGAACCATAAAATCAAAGACAAGAGAGAAAGAAAAGTTGCAGGACAGAATGTATCATGCGATCCTATTTATAATTTAAGACATAGGACACACACATACACACACACATTCTTTAGAGGGAAAAAAAGATATTTTAGACTCACTCGTGTCCTGATCTGCCTGATTAGATTCTTGTTTGTCTGTTTGTTGTTAACTTTATTTTCAGAACACTATTTATACCAAGGGTGGTGAGAAAGTTGTTCCTTGGAAATGGAAAAAAAAAAAAAGCCTTAAATCCCCTAATCCAAAATCTAATAGATTTGGAGGATGTTATGAGTGTCTACAGCTAATCGGGAGGCTTGAGAGACAAACCCTTTGTGGGAACTTCCCCCTTCTGACTCTTGAGTGTGTAAGTCTCAGCTTCTCCTGTACATAGAAGAACAGGATATCCTGACTTAAATCATAAAGGCAGGAATATGAAACCTCCAGATGAGGGTCCCAACTGCTTTTCCTGTTACCTGAATTAACGTCTCAGTTCAAAACAAGATCCAGAATGAAATTCTCTTCTGTCCTCAAAGGATGGATCCCAGAAAGCTGGATATGTGGGTGGACAGTGGCCAAGTCCCTTCTTTGAGCCTGGAGCAAAGGGGCCTGGCTCATTACCATGGCTCAGTGGGTTCCATGGACAAGCATGTAATTTTGTCACATCCGATAGTGGAACCTTGCTCAGTGACCTCCTGGGTCAGAGGTATCTGCCTCTGCTGAGCTTTCTTCCCTCATCCTAACCGCCCTGCTGTAAGCTGCAAGTGTGTTCTTCTTAGCTCTCCAGGGCCAGTCATTACTCTCTACAGACACACGCCTGACTGCAGCTGGGTCTGAGCCGTGTTGATTGGCAACTGGGGGACAGAGCATAAGCCTCTTCTCCTGATGGGAGCACTTAAATCAACAGCGCTCCCAAGGACCAGAGATAATGCAAATAATTGTTATATATAAGTAACTAATTATATAATTATAGAAGTTACTTATATGATTATATAAAAACAATGGTAAAAACCTCATGCTGGAACAGAAGAAATTGATGACTCAGATATATTTAGAAGGGGTCAACAAAATAGAAGAACTTCCCTCTCCAATCCTTCTGATTCTCTCAGTCTCTCAGTGGCTAACAGAAAGGCAGATCTGGAGTACTTAGAAGATGCTAGAGTCACCATAAGACTTAACTGCCCTCCTTCCTCAAAGAAAAAGGAATCCAGAAGGATTTTCTCACTTGGTTACCTCATGAGAAGGGCCTTGAAAATATCTAAACATCTAACTAAAGAGTGTGTGTAGTAGGGTTGAGTAGGAATGATTTATAACAGTATCACAGACTCATCCTCATTTTCAGACATGAGGATTACACTGTTTTCCTCAAATACAGGAGCTACACAAGAATTTAATGCACTCATGCTTTTTCATTGGGGATTCAGTAGCCTAAATGACTAATGGAGATTCAAAAGCTGCCATTAAAATACAGAATTTTGTTAAGCCCTGATCTAACTCTGAGGCAGATTAGTTTTCAGAGAGGTGGATATGATAGCTTCTTAAATATATTAAAACATTTTTTTTTTGTTCATCAGTATTTGAAATGATAAAGTTTGTGCTCATGTAAGGAAATTCAACAATAAAGAAGGGTATAAGATGATTTCTTGGTCTTAGTCCTTCATCACCATTAATAATTTCTTACATATCCTTCCAGAAAATTCCCACACTTAGAAAAGAAAGCGAGTGTATGCACACATGCTACAACAAATACACAAATTTGTATACAAACAAGTATATGTGCATTATATATAATCTATAAAATCATAAATAGGCACGTGACATACGTTCTATTCTGAAACTTTTTTTAACAATTAAGTGGATGTTGGCCTTTTCACATATTAGTATAGTTCATCTACTACACCTAAGTTTCATCCAATATTTCTATTACTACACTTTAACAAAAACCTTGGTAATGGATGCTTAGGACGCTCATAGTTCTTCTTTTTAAAGTAGGTATTACTTAATTGGCCTCCAGTTTGTTGTATCAATTAACTCTCCTACCCAATGGTGTATGTGTATGCCTGTTTCTAAATACCTCTATTGTCTGAGAATTATAAAACTCTTCTGAATATATTTAAAAAATTTTTCTAAGTCTGATTTTGGAGTAGAAATGTATATACTGTAGAAATGCATGAAGTCAGCACACTTACCTGAGTAAACAAACTGTAGATTCTAATGTCAGTATAAGAGAAAAAGTATAGAGGAATCACTGATGTGCTTTATTTGCTTCAGATCTGGGGTTTGGAAAGAATTTTCTCATACAAGGCTCCAAGTGGTGAGTGGGTTCACAGGCTAGGTGACTATTTTGCACTGTGGACTGTGCTAGGCCTCTGTTTCCGATTTTCAGGATACTTGGAGGTAACACCCCCTAAGTATAAGGCTGTGCTGGTAGTTTGAGATGCTAATCGCTGTGTTTAAGCATTTTTTTTTTTAGGGGGAGGGTGGAGACATTTAAACATCCACATTGTGAGCCAGAAACACAGTTCCTCTCTACTGAAATGATACGAGGTGTACATACTGTCTCACCTCTCCTACTTTCCTCGCACTGGGAGATGCCTTCCCCAAGTTTTGGATCTTGGCAAGAGACCAGTCCACTTTATATTCTACCATTGCTGAATGAAGGACAAACTGAGAAGCAGAGACCATTAAAAGGGAGAAGAAGAAAGAAGAGCGGGAGGAGGTAGATTACAAATCCCCCTCATCTATGGAGGCAAGGCAAAGGGTTTCAGTTCCCTTGTAGACAGGCAAAGATGGCATGGAGCCCCAAGAACAGGCTCAAAATTGTGATCCTGGCAGGGCACACCAGACTTCTAAGATTGATCAGAAAATCTTCCAGCTTATGAGGTCTCCAATGTTTTTTTTTTTTTCAGTCAGCAACTGCAGTGCCAAAGGCAAAGCATTTTTGCAGTTATTTGATGTACTTCCACCAGCTCGCAGTTTCTTTAGACCCCTTGAGTGAGGAAGCAGAGTTAGCACTCCAGTGTACCTATACTGAGGACAAGGAACCCGTTTCCTGGAAATAGCTCTGCCATATTTCACCAGAAATACCTGAATAGCCTCACTGGTTATATTTCACAAGGCTCTGACAGTGTTCTATGTCCTCAGAAGGGAGGAACCAGTAAACACAAATCACTTGAGCATTCTGGGTGCCTGGGTCACAAAGCATATGGTGTTCACTCTCATCTCTACATTCACTGCAGTATTTGTTCCTGGCACTGGGAAACATCATTCACTGACCCTAGAGACACTGGTTTGTTAGGTTTTTTGTACAATGGTCTTTTTTTTAAATCCTCACCTTAAAATATCCCTCGATTGATCTTAAAGTTTTATTTTATTTTATTTTTTTTCAATTATAGTCGACATTCAATGTTATATTAGTTTCAGGTGTACAGGATAGTGGTGTGACAATTATATAACTTAGAAAGTAATCGCCCCAATAAGTCTAGTATCCACCTGACACCACACACAGTTATTATCATATTATTGACTATATTTTTCATGCTGTACTTTATGTCCCCAGGTTTTTAAAAGCTAAAAATCACAGCTTTTTTGTTGCATGTTTTTAAAAAAAATTAATTAATTAAAGCTAAGTATCAAAGAAACTCAGATAGTCATCAAATATTTGTCCTCCAAAAGAAATGCCAGGCCCAGATGATTTTACCAGTGAGCTCTACCAAAGCTTCAAGGTATATACTTAATATCTATATTGTGCGAGTTGTTCTAGAAAATAGAAAAGTTCAGAAATGGCTGGCTCATTTTTGAAGGCTAAAAGTCTTGTTTTAAAAACCAGACAAGGGCAATGTGTGAAGAGAAAATTATTGGCCCCAAACACTTATGAATACAAATGAAAAAAAAATCCTAATAAAGTATTAGCTAAATAAATCCAACAGTTATTTAAAAAATGATACATCCAAATCTAGTAGTATATTCTAGAAAAGCCAAATTGATTCAAAAATGGAACTCGACCAATGTAATTCACCATGTGAAAGAACTGAAAGAGAAAAATCATCATCTTGATTGAGAAGAAATCGTTTTATAAGTCTTGGTGCTTATTTATAATTTTCTTTTAAAAGCAAGAATGCTTAGCAAACTTGGAGTAGAATGGGGCTTCTTTAATTTGATAAAATTTTTATACCAATTTTACCTACATCTCTTAAAGATTGGAAACAAACCAGTGTAATTTAACATAGTGTTTCTAGGGGAGAAAAAATAATTTCACCTCTGCCCTTCTGAGTTTTTCAGCTGGGACTCTTGTAATAAAAAACATTAAGCAAAGAACCAACAGAAGTTTATTAACATGTATACATTATGTATACATGCAAGATACTTAGAGAAAAATGAATTATTCCCTGAAGTGACTTAAAATTCAGGGTCAAATACCAGCTTAATAGGTAAAAGGAAAGGTAAATGTAAACCTCAGGGGAGAGTAAATGATTTTTAGGAAAGATAAATGGGTCCTTAGAAGAATAGATGGGAGGCATGATAGTTTGTGACAAAATTTATCTAAGTGTGGTGCAGACTTCTAGTCTCCTCTCCTGTGATAAGAGTCAGTCTTCTCTGGTTTATGAAACCCCCAGGGAAAAGATTTATGACAATTGAGTTCCTTTAGGAGGATTTGTCTTTAGGCAGATAGGGGAGTTCAGAGAAAGCCTCTCCCTGCATTTGCTGTTTTTCAGATGCCTATAGCTCAACAGAATCGATATACTAAAGCGACATCATGTTTCAGGGTGGCATGTCCTGAACTCTTATAGTCATTTTTTGGGGGACAGGGTATTATTCTGCTACCCTTCATGCTATAAGAAAGCAAAAAATTTGTAGCAGTTTATTTGATCAGATTTCACATGTTATGTAAGTTCCTTGAAGATGATTTATAAAGGGTTGACAGCATTAAAAGGAAAAAAATGGTGAACTTTTGTCATTTTTTTGGTTGTCCAATTTCCAAGTCCTCTTCTGAAAGGGAGAAATCCTTTATTGTTGATGATGTGAGATGCAATGCTCTGGTTCCCACTATAGTAGCTTAGGTGGGGACATCTTTCTTCTTCTGGAATGGTAGACCTTCTGCAGCCAGTGAGGAAGGTATATGATCTTAGCTTAGCCAATGCAATGATGAGGTGCTCCTGCCCAGACTCTGCTCTAGACAGGTGGCCCATTGTGATCCAATTACGCTAGCCATAGTGATATGCCGACAGTGCCCTGTTGCTGCCGACTTCTTGGTCTTTCAGAGCTGCTTTGATTCTTGCATGTCTTCTAATTTTGGTATTTCTTTTCCATTGATTCACTGAAACTATGAGAACCTTCAGTAAATTCCCATTTTTCTTTTCATTAAAAAACAAACCTTAAGATAGTTTTGTGTTGCATGCAACTAAAAACCTTGACTGATATACCTTTCTACCACATAGAAGCAATCCTGTTAATATTTTATTCTATTTCTGTACATATTTTGCTTTGCATTTTTTATTTAATTAAGACCAAGCTCTCTATATTTTTTGTATGTGTTTATCTAGCTTAACCTGCACAAATACATCATGTTAAATACTATGTAAATAAATTTTAAAATTTACGGAATTGTCTATAGTATTTGTACCATAATTTCCTTATCCACGATCCTATTAAATATTTGAGTTTATTCCAAAATGTTTGAGTTATTATAAATAACTCTTTGAATAAATTATTGTGTATATTTTTCTCAGTTGTTTTCAATATTTCCTTAGGATAAATTCACAAAAGTAGAATTTTTATACCCAAAAGTAAGAGTCCTAATATTAAGCTAGTGGCCAATACATGCAAAAATGCATGGAAACAGAGAATAGAGAAAAGGCACTGGTCATTTTAATCATCAAAAATTTGAGCACTAAGTAGACATATGGCCACATTCATCACTAAGACATGACCCTTGCCCTTACAATTGAGTCAAAATTTTTCTCAACATCTAACTTGTAAATAGGATCTACCAACATATAATCTACATAAGCAAATCGAGTGCAGTGAATAAAGAGGACACTGCACTAGAATATGTTGTGATGGAAGATTTAGAATGTTAGCAATAGAAAAGACTTTAGTAATTTTACAGTATAAATAAATGAAAATAAGGCAACAAAACTCAGAAGTTTTTCTAGATTTACAATCAGAAAAGCTTGAATAAGTAGGTAAGTGAACCTAAGTACTTTAGGTCAAGATACTTAAAAAGACTTTTCTTTATGGCTATAAATTTATTCAAACAAAGCAATCCCCTCCAACGGGAGTGGGCTGACCAAATTTATAGCCACATCTTCCTCAACAGTGGAATCTGGTTGCTGACCCAGCAATCCACTGATCAGGCTCTCTATTGGCTTCCTTGCGTGAGTCTTACACGTGGCTTGCCCTCCAGATCTTTCAGCCAGTCTTCAGTCACAAGGTGGATGCTGTGCACAATAGCAGGCACAATCTCAGGGAGGGGGCAGAGGGTGATAACTATGGAGATACTGGCTGTCCCTGTTGGAAGGGTACCAGTAAAAATGTCTCCAGGCAAACCCTCCCTTCAGTAGCCCTGTGGCTTGAGGGACTGCATGGCCTGCATGGCATGACATGACACATTCTTGTCTGCCAGCTTGGGGTGCTTTTCCATGCTGACATCCTTTTTGGCCATCATCATGCCCTCCTTAAAAAAGACTTCATAAATGGTAGTTTAGTTCTTCGTGATCATCAAGATCATCTGGGCCTGGGGTTGGAAAGCTGATACACTATTAAACCTACTCCTTCCTCATAAAAATTCAGTATGCCTCTTAGGACCAGAAGGAACTGCTGGAGGAAGATCCAGGTCTTTTCTTGTTTTTCATATAGGGCTATTCCCAGACAATACATAAAGAGCTCAATTTCTTGGAAAGGTTGAGGCAGTTGCGAAGAAGAAATCCTTTCTTATTCATAGCTCTAAAGAAGAACAACATATCATTTTTAAAATCTTATTTCATTTATGCTTATCTCTAAAAATGAAAGGGCATAATGACCAATTTGTAGAATTCCCTAATGAGTTGTTTCTGTTTAGTTGTTAAACCTCACCTTTTGTATTGACCAGTTGCTACAGCTTCCAAAAGCAGTTAGAGATGCTTTAGTCTGCCCCAGGAAATGGGACTTTACAAGACTTTTAGACCAAACAAACTAAATCACTCACCTGCAAAAAAGGCACAAATTGCCACATATTTTCTGAAAAGTTTGGCAATACGTTGAAAAATGTGTGCCCAGTTGGGAGGCACACATTTAGATCTACTCTGTTGCATTTTATATTCTTTGAGACCGGAGCCTGGAGCTCTAAATTTGTCAGTTGCAGCAGGAATAAATACTTCAGGCGGAGACCCAGAGCGTTTGGGCCCAGAACACTTGGCATAAATGCCATTTTTCCAGTCAGGATAGACCTCCACCCCACTTCTGGGCATTTTACGTCCACATCAGGCTACACTATGTCCAGAAAGCAAGGCGAAGTTACATTCTCAGTAGGAGAACTCGATGTGGTCATGAATTTAGCCTTTTCCATCTTAACAGAGAGGTGCCTTCGATTTGCATTAGATTTAGAGGAAAACAAAGTAGTGGTTGAATTCATTCCTAACCTAGGGTGAATGGCTTGAGGAAACAAAAGCTACTGTTTTTAGAGGATCAAGATGACGTGGCAAACAGAACCCCTGATTACTGTTTCAGAGATCAGTGTAATATATACAACTTTAGTGTGAAAAGCACAAAACCGTCCTTGACAAGCCTTTCTCATGAACTCACCACACCTTCAAACTCCCCATCTTACAAGAAAAAGATATAGGGAGGGGTTTGTGCACCTTCTCTGCTGAATGTCCTCAGCACACAGTGGGTGCCCAGGAGACGTCTCTGGAGCAGGACAGCACTGCCATTCAGGGAAGAGCACCACAAGCCTGGCCTTGAGTTTGAGCATTCTGATACTCAGGCCTGGATCAGGCTTTGACTGGACATATTTGGTCTAATCTGATCTTTTTTCAGAAATTCCTTACCAGACAGGATTTAAAGAAGTTAAAAGCTCTACCCAACCCATCCCCCTGCTTCCCAGATGAAGAGTTAACAAACTCAAAGGCCAGGGGACAGGACAGGTAGCTCAGCCTTACCAAATCTGAGAACTTTGGCCACCTGCCAGGGAGTACAAAACAAACCAGTACACATCTTTTAATTTCTTTGCAGTTCATTAGGTAACAAACATATAATACTCTTTGACTGAAAGAATTTAAAGTCACATGCTTAGGGCCTTCTTATTTAGCTGGTCTCTCCCTATGCTGACTGTGCATCCCCACAAATATCTTCTGTAGATATTCATGCTACTAGATCCTTTTACTACTATCTTGGTTATGTGTAAACAGGAATTGTCATTTGAGTCATAATTAGTCTCCAGATAATTAACTCATGAACTTGTGGCTAAAAGTTTCCTTTGTTAATATAGCCTTAGATCCCACTACGGTCGAAGTCACAGAAAGGGGAGAGGAGTAAATTTGGTTGAGGAAATTACTATTTAGCACATACTTCTTAAACCAGTTGAACTTGATCTTACTGATTTTTTCTTGGTCAAATGATGGTAAGAGACTTTACATAACTGCTGTCTTAATTTGCTAAGTTAGAGAAGTTCCTTGATTTGTTACTTAGTTCCCTAAATAGCTTGTGTTAATCTAGCTCTTTTGACTTTCTCCATGCACATTTATTCTATCACCATTCAATGATTATTTGGGGCTGTGTTTTTGGATCTAGCTGTTTAAGAATGACTGAGAAGGAAATTGGACCAAATTTATTCTACGAGGTGAGATCAAAATAGGAGTTGATTTAAGCATAAAGCCAAAATGAAATCAGGCACATGGAAAATGTACAGGGTGATTATGAAGTTTGCTTCTAAATTAAATATAAATCTGCAGCAAGCTGCCTCTCTTCTCAGAGTCAGCTCAGGGCCAGCTGGCAGCCTCTGTAGTCCCTTGCAGTATGGTGAATCCACTCAAGACCTTGACTTCAATCATCTTCCTTCTTGAGTCAAGTCATCCCAGGATCCTTACTTGAAAGTCATCGAAATAGGACAACAGATTCAGTTGTTAACACCAGCAGTGGCAGTCACTCGTTTTTTTGTTTTGTTTCGTTTTGTTTTTAACATTTAAAGCCTTTATTAGCAAGTTGATTTCACATGTTCTTAGACTTCTGGGCTAAGTCTATATCTGAGGATGCTAAAAGCCTTACTGCCAAGCCAGTTTTGAATACAGTCTAAACTGGGGATAAAGAAGCTTTCTTTGGAGTGAAGGCCAAGAAGCTAGTTAGTTGTAGATGTAGCTAAAAAGGTCATTGGCTCACTTGCAAGAATGCTGGCAGCCTCAACATTTGCTACAAGTTCCTCACATTAGTCAATTGTTTTCAAATTTCTTTCCCACTGGGAACCCCAAGAATGTCTCTTGCCTGAGTGTACCATTCTCAGCTGATCGCTCTTCCTTAGATGTTAGAGATGATGCCTGACAGCATCCCCTCTGAGTCACTGGTCAGGAGGCAGGAAGCCTTCCACGTTCTTTGCATAGACAGTCACCACCCTGCCTCACTGTGACTCAGTCCACACTCTCAAAAGGGCATAGACAATATGATTTGAGAAGCACCTGAGGCTTAGACCCAGAAGTATCAGAACCAGAAAGGACCTTGGATAGCCTGTGCAAGAGGGGAATGAACCACCCTGGCTTACCTGGTACTAAGCACAGAACTTTCAGTGCTAAAACTAGGCTAAGTGGAATAGCTGGTCACATTATGCTTAACTCTTTGCAAAGGAGAAACTGAGGCCTAGGAAGCTGACCTGCCCAAGCTAACAAAATTAGTGAAAGATCCAAATTAGAATCCGAATTCATTGGTGCTAGAGTCCAGTGCTCTCTCTCTGCTGGTACTTCCTTATATTCTCACAGTGCACTGCATACCATAGGTGCTTAAGTTTCTATTATGGTTGTTTTTTGAGTTCAAGGGAGTGCTTTTCACAGATATGATCATCTCTAATTAGCAATGATCTCAATAAAGGTCATCATGAATCAATGGTGAAATGAGGTCTCTACTTCTAGACTCCGAATAGAACAGAATGAAGGAAGGGTAGGAAAGATTAGCGAACAATAACTGAAGTGGTTAGGAAAACAGAAGGATTGTGCAAAGATGAAGAGTCCTATGTGTACAGGTTGGCTGAGTAACACTGTAGCAGGGGACACATAAAATACAACATGGGGTGTAAACACTAAAGAGAAGGCTGTATTATTTGCCTGTCCTCAGAGAAAGAGTATGGTAGAAAGAAACATATCATAATTTTTATGACAAGGGAAGAAAGGTAACCACGGACACACACACCACACAGACAAATGGTAATGACCATGTGATGAAAATTATATCTCTTGATTTTCACGGTTATATGTTTTCAGAGGACTTCAAAAGAACCTAACTCCCGGCAGTATTCTTTGTCCTTTCAGGTCTCAGATCTGCCCTGTTTTTCTTGCCGACTTTCTCCCTGGATACTGAGTTTTTAATAACGTAGCATAAATTACTAGGGATCCTTAGCTTTTTATACCTAGAGCTTTAGATCACTTATCTAAACAATGTTGTATTTCAGTCAATGCTATAGTCTCACCTGCAAGTGGCACTGGTGTTATCCATATGAGGGAACAGAATGGATTAGGAATAAGACTTGCTGAGGATTAAGACTAGAGAAATGACTATTGGAAGCCAGGGTCCAGGAACAACATCATTTATTGTGGCCTTTTTCACCAACTCATTTTTGGGGTAGTGCTTGGCATTAGGTTTCTTTTATCTGGAATGGAGCCCAATGATGTGGTACATGGAAAGGGAGCAGCATAAACAAAATGGAAGTGACTAAGGTGTTTTGACACTCATTAAGATGGGTGTTACTCTCAAAATGGAAGCCAGGTACCTACTTTTCTATTCTACCACACCTTTTCCTGCTGGTGACCAGAGACAGAGCTACCTGTTCTTCTGACTAATCCCCCGAAAAGCAGGTGAACTGAGGCTGAGCTGACCTACTTTGCAAAACCTGTTACAGTGTTGATCAGCGAACTTACTGAAGGCAGTGGTCATGTTATGACAGCTGTTCTGCCTTAGGCTGAAGCCCAGACTGACAGCCGACCTTGCAATAGTGCTTCTCAAATAATGAACTGTGACCACCCAACAGAAACAAAGGGGAGGGGAAAAAGTGTTGGTTAAAAATGCAAACTATTGAACCTTACTCCAGACATTCTGAATTGATTTTTTTCTGTTTAAATAAACTTTAAAATTGATAAGCTTTAGATTTTACAGAAACGTTATTAAGATACTACAGCATACCAATTTTGTTCATACATTTATCAAATGATGGACAGTTGGGTTGTTCCCACTTTTTGGTTATTATCAATAATTCTGCTATAAATAATCATGTACAAGTTTTTGTGTGAATGTTTTTATTTCATTCCTACATAGGAGTGGAATTGCTAAATCGTATCATAATTTTTACTTTTTGATAAATTACCAAACTGTTTTCCAAACCAGCTACACTTATTAAATTCTCACCAGCAACATATGAAGGTTCTAATTTCTCCACATCCTTCTCAACATTTGCTACTGTCTTTTTGACCATAGCTATCCAACCTAGTGGATATAAACTGGTATCTCATTGTGGTTTTGTATTTCTCTAATAACTAACAATGTCGAGCAACTTTCATGTGTATTAGCCATTTGCATCTTCATTGGAGAGCTGACTAGTCAACTCTTTTGCCCATTTAAAAATTGATTTGTCTTGTTCTCTCTCATTTTGTCTTTGAGAGACCATGCTCTGTTTATGGAGCATTTTTCTTTCTCTAATAAACTTTCCTTTTGTCTTTTAAAAATAATTGAGTTGTCTTTTCATTGTCGAGTTGTAGGAGTTCTTTATATATTCTGGATATATAAAGATATAAGATTTGAAAAATTTCCCCTCCCATTCTGTGGGTGGTCTTTATACTTTGTTGATGGTGTCCTTTGAAACACACAAGTTTTTAATTTTAATGAAGTTCAATTTATATATTTTTCTTTTGTCACTTGGACTTCAGGTGTCACATTTAAGAAACCATCGACAAATAGGCTCTTTAAATGGGCATGGAATACATTGCAACACTCACATAATGAGATATGTTAGACAGGTTTTCAAGAAGTGTATGGAAACTTCCAACCTTTTAAATTACAATGAATTGTTCTAAATGGTTTAGGTATGTGTTTGCCCTGGGACAGGTTCTAGGATGATTTCTGGAAGTTTCAGTACTATGTTAAGAATGTAACTCAAACACTAAGGAAACATCTTCATATGGCAAAAAACCCCACAAACTTTTAAATATAACATTGAGAAATCAGAATGGTCACATTATTAATGAAAAGAAAAAGCATCTGCAATGACAAATGTAGCAAATGACAGAGTAACAATACAGCTGACTGGAGGGTAGAAGGAAGTGGTCTGGTCTAACCACTTCTTTTGATAGTGATTCACAATAGGTCTGTTGACTGCTGAAAATAAAAGCAGGTCCATAATTTAGAAAATCTACTTTTAGAAAGCTTTCGTGTTTAAAAATGGCCTAGATAATGGATTTCTAGTACCTGACAGTGCTAGGGAGGAAAAAATATGGGAAGACGAGTTGCACTGGCAATTCCGGCAGTGGTGAGCACTCCTTCAGCATTTGATTATAAAACACAAGTCCCAAAGCTTTGATAATCAAGATTGGAAACAAGTAATCAACAGAGAAATACTGATTTTAAAAGTCTCATGGTTTAGCCGAGAGCCAGTTTGGGTGCACATGCCTATTTTTATCTGAGACCACCTGCACTACAGTGCTAGCAAACTGCTCTTGCTGTGTGTCATTGGCATACTTTAAAATGATTTTTAAAATATCTCACTTATTTTGTTCTCTCTTGGAATATTTTATTTTATAAAGAAGTTGATTACTTTTGATATATATGTGTGTATATATGTGTGTATATATGGCTCAGTTTTTGCCTCTAATTTTCAGAAAAAAATGATTAAATTTCAATCCCTTAAGCAAAACATTGTTGATATTCATTTTTCATCAGCAGCAACGGGCTCTTTTCTTTTAAAAAAATGTGGTTAGAATCCTTAAAAAAAATATATATATATATTGTCTATTTAAAGAAAGGTATGTGGCCACATATTAAGAGTGACCATCAAGCAAAGAGAATTTTCCCCAAGTAGTCTGTGGATTCTAATGTTCCAAATAGAATAGTGCATGAGTCCTAACCAAATTGAAATGCAATTAGAGGAAGCTAGCTCCTTTGAATTTACAGCAACTGGAATTGTATTTACGGCCTGTACTGGATATATTCCAGCTCTGTATCACAACACAAAAATTCCCATTTCCTTAAAGCTAAAACCTAAGCATCAGTTACACAGACTGGTGAACAGAAAATTCAGCTGGGCACAATTCATTAACTGGCTGATCACTGTGAGTTGGCTGGTGGTTGAATATATTGCTAGCAAACACAGAGATAAATTTCTCCTAATAAATCGAGGTCTTGCAAGGGTTAGCAAGTTATTTGCAAAAAGGAAAGTGCACTCAATTGGAGAAAATACAGTATGTCATTACTTTGACCCTACTTATAAATAACGAATTCTAGAAAGATTTATATAGGCAGGCTGTTGAAGCTTTAGGACTGTTGCCCTAATGTAAGAAAATGCAGACATTAAACCACCAAAAATGGTTCAACATTTTTAACTTTAGGGTTTTGAGTATAGTATTTCATATATTGCCAGTTCTGTATTAAGTTTATTAGCTGACGGTTCAATTTCTTCTCCTGTAATGCAAACTAATATAATAAAAAGATGAAATTCTTTAGGATATAAGAATTCTCTTCAAAATCAATGTTACAAAGACTTTTGGATTATGCACTTACTGTGCATTTACTTCATCAAGTTAAGCTATTCTCTAAGCCTGTATCACACGATATTCCTTCCATGAAAGTCTATCTTGAAAGCCCATTTCTTCTCTGGGCTCCATAACACAATACTTACACCAGCATTTGTTGGTAACTGTTTGTGTTCCCTTTAAATTAATGATGAAGTTTGAAGTTTGTTTTGAAAGTAAAATTTTGCTTTAGTGCTTTATGAATGGAAATCTATTATTTCTATCCAATGTTAAATCTTTCCATGGTAAGCCTTTAAAGTCGGTTAAATAGAATGAGACTCAATTGGTTGTATTGGTTCTATTTCTTCCCTTAGAAAAATATAAAGCTTAAGACAGATATTATATTACTTTGTTTCATCCAAGTTACCAATCGACGTATTTAATTTGTAAAGAGTTACCAAGCTAAAGTGCTACTGCTTTCTCATAAATGGAGACTTGTTAAAAATAAAATAGATTATGTTTTCACTCATATGTGGAATAAAAAACTGAAAGTAACAAATGAACAAGACCAAACAAAAACTCAGATACAGAAAACAGTTTAGTGTTTAACAAAGGGAAAGGGTAGAGGGTCAAATATAAGGTGACAGAAATATGACACGGGGAGGTGAACATACAATGACTGTACACTTAAACCTATACAATTTTATTAACCAGTACCCCCAATACATTTAATTAAAAAATAAAAAGCAAAAAAGCACTGTAAACGATTTTTGATTATTTTTCAGATCTATTCGCCTTTAAACAAACCAGAATATCAATATCTAATCTGTTCCCCTCTATATTGTAGATGGCAATTAAAACAAAACAAAACAAAACAAACTTCCTCCTACCGTACTAGCCAGAAACCTTTGGTGGCAATTTGGAGAAAGTGGAAACATATTCAGCAAGGAGTGAGGAAGGCCCCAGAGGGAACCTGGAGCATTGAAATAAAAGCTAAAAAAAAGAAAAAACAAAACAGAACTATACTTTGGTGGAAACGGGACTGCCAAACACAGACACTGGGATCAGAAAGATGAGTTCAAATTTCAGCTGTCAAGCTTTAATTTTCTCATCAGTAAGGACACAATTTACTAATTCAATGTTGTAGTAAACAGGCTGTCTACATTTTTAAAAAGGTGATAGGACAGAGCCTAACTCAAAGTTCCTAATTCCATGACACTGGATGTATTTTCTTGTTGACATTCATACAGCACCTTTAACCCAATTATGGACAACATATCACTAAATGATGAGTTCAAATCATATTTAAAAATTGATAAAACCCAAAATTCAACTGAGTATATTTTAAACATCTTGTTTTAACAATTCATGAATCAGGCAGGATCCCATCTGGCAGATAGCTCTGAGGAGCTATAGAAAATAAAAGACAGGCAAAAGGAAGTGGGAACAAGGTTACACTAGCAGAAAGTAGACTGGTTGTGGCATGGTCACTTTCTTTAGAGGATTGCAAGGGTCTTTTGGGCAGATGACCTTCCAGTGGTGATGAGATTCCGGACTGATGTGTGTAAGATTCCATTTCTGGGAGATAACTGTAATTAAGTTTTAGTGTGATGATAAGGGGCCTAGCATAAGCAATTCTATTTTGGCCCTATTGTCTTGTTTAAAACAAACAAACCAAATGACACAACTAAACATACAAAACAATACAACCTCTGCCCCCCAAATCAAATTCATAAGTTATGAGAACCACCCAGTTTACCATTTGCCTTGGCAAAAAAGTAAATTTCTGAGCTCAACTCCTCTATCATTCCAATTCAAGTTATTAAGTACCTAGTTGATGCTACAGAGGGAGTTTAAACATTTCTCCCTTTGAGGAGGCACAGTCTAAAGAGATAAGATATTGAAATGCAACAACGTTTCATGCATAGAAGAATGTATAATCTACTACCGGAACACATGGGGAAGCAGTTAAATTTGATGTAAGAGGGAAAGAAGTGTAAAGGAGATTTATCAAGGAGAAGAGACATTGGTGACATTTAAACCAGGCCTAAAAGGAGTTTGCCAAATAGAACAAAGGGAAGGGCGTTCAAGTGAGAGAAACAATAAGAAGTACACACTCAAATTCCTAGAGACCCTCAGGAAGAGAGAATCCAAACCACTGTAAAAATTGCTCCAAAGAAAGGGCTCCTTTGAGAAAAAAGGCTAAGTTACAAAGGATATTATTTGCTCTATAGAACTGATTTTCTGTTATCTGTGAGATTAACCAGCCATCTTATGTGAATAAATAATTTCAAATACAAGAATAAAGAAAATTAGCTTTATTTGTGTAAATTAGAAAAACTGTAGTTAGAATTTGTCAAATGTCTTCATTCTGAACAATTTACAAGAGTATTTACATACAAATATAATAAAATAGAACACCTCACATTGCTCTTGCTTGACTCAAAGTGTTTTCCCAATTCTGCCCCCAACACTTTGGTTTTTAATTTTTAACAGGGAAATGCTTTGTTTCAACACAGTACTCGAGTCAAAGATTATAACACTGAAGTGGAAAGAAAGTCAATGATCAACAACAGTTAAAAAATATTTTTTAACCAATATGACTATCATTAGTTTTTTATATATTAAAATGTGTCATGTTAAAAAAACATCTTGTATTCATTGATGATCTAAATTTGTTGTACTAAATTTGACAATTATATAAACCCATAGCTGATCTAAATATTGAAATGAATCTACATTAAACTCATCAGTATGAATGTTTGCCACAAATGAAAATGAACAATATTGTTAGGAACAAAGTTAACAGAAAATTTATTTGAGAAATTGAAGTGGAAATGTCTTATTTTATTTAAAAATAGAAAAATTCCCATTTTCTGAACCCAATATGAACAAAACCAAAAGATGGTAAGAACCCATGATTGTGTAGATACCAAATCTTAAGTCACATTGTAGAGCTATAATGAATTCGTATTATTATATACTGAATACTTTCAAACCAAGTTTCCTAAACAGCTTTCCAATCATTTATGTTGTTTGAGAAATCCAAGAAAGTTTAATACAATTACTGAATAGGACAAAATTTAAAGTTAGCAATTAAGATACAATATAAATGCAGATAATTCATGATAGAGTTAAATCTGTCATAGTATTAAGTAT
The DNA here is from genome assembly GCA_030015415.1 of Cynopterus sphinx. Taxonomy (NCBI): domain Eukaryota; kingdom Metazoa; phylum Chordata; class Mammalia; order Chiroptera; family Pteropodidae; genus Cynopterus; species Cynopterus sphinx. The sequence continues at coordinate 71,996,093 of CM057384.1, read as the reverse complement.
ACCATGTGTGTATGGACTGTCAAAAGAAATTCATTTCATTTTTAAAGCAGTGGATTGTATAGTAAATTAAGTTCTTTAGCATTTTCTTGAATTCCTGGCAAGAATTCTAACAGAGCTCTGCTGTTTTATTAAAGGGGAAAAGCCCCCCTACAAAAAATGCTAAGTTTGCTATTACTTTGAAAACTCACTGCTATTTAAATTAAAACAATCAACCAGACCTCTAAGTGCACTTGTGTCTAAATGTCACCTTAGTTCCCAAAGAGAAGGAAACGATAAAGTACTGTATTAAGGTGCTTACTAGTCAAAAACAAACAAAACAACAACAACAAAAAAAAACATCAGAGGAAATTAGTCTTTAATTGGATGCTTGAATTCTTTCCAGAGTGCTTAGTATGTTTAGATGTTGGTATCCTGACTTTGACACTTTCTTGATTGCCCCTTATAGCAGCCTCAAGGCGGGCTTTCAGGGCTGGAGAAGAAGCCATTACACTTTTAAACACTGATGAATACTGAGGCCCAATGTGCATGAGATTTTGCAAAGCAAAGTCGTGTAAATTTCTCATTATGGAAGTTGCTGAACTCAGAGCATTCTCATCCAAAAGGAAGGAAATGAGGATAGGCAGAAGACATGCTACCAGCTGAGAGCCTGGAAAATAAACAAATGATGTAAGCCTAGGTTTAGGGATGTAAGTGTTTATTATACAAAGTTGTAAACACACTTGATCCGCACTCATATTTCTCTACTTAAGGAGAAAACAATTTTTTCCCATCTCTTCCAGATTAATATTACTTAGGATTAACATGATGGATATAAAAATATAATGTTAAGTGACTAATTGAATGTTTTACATTTTAAATATCAATTTAATTTCTGAATCTGGATAGTTCTGATACAGTATGAATTTAGAGCTAAAACTTACGATGCTGCTCTTCAGCAACAGCTACAAGTGATTCCAAGACCTTTATGCCTTCTTGAAAGATCTGAAGCTCAGCAGTGTCTTCAGGTTTTCTCTTGTCAATTTCCTGTAGTTTTTCCACAATAGAGGATACTAAAGAGTAAATGTAAGGGTAGGAAACAGCTGGATTTGGATACTGAAAAATGGAAAGTAGGAGCTGATAGGTCTTGATCTGAACCTAATCAGGTAAGAGACAAAAACAGTATAAACCATAAATATCAATTTACATTTGTATTAAAATGTAGATTTTAATGTAAATTTTAAAAAAGTAAATTAAAAAAGGTATTTATTTCTAATTTATTTTTTTCTCCCCTCTTTAATCCCACCTCCCCCACTGGATCTGAAGGTGGGGTGTCTCCTCCCACGAGCACACTGCTCGACCCCAGGGCCTGGCGCACCCTGGGGGCCCAGTGCACCAGGGGTACAGTCTGGGGCTCCATCTAGGGTGCAAACCCAGGACCTTCTGTGTGTAAGCGGACGTGCTAACCACTACACTATGGAGCCACCCCTAAATTTAGTTCTAATTTTGAAAGTCCAAGTAGTATAATAGGTATTCTAACTTGCACACTGACAACAGTGGTTTTGACAGTTTTAACTGGGAATAGGGGCACGTGGGTATGACAGAGAAGGATAACTTATTTGCCTTCCCTATCATATTTTTCTTTTCTCTAGTTTCCATTTTCCCTCTCATGTGCCCCTGTATACTCTATAAAGTCAAGATTAAACCAAAACACACACACAAATTTGAAAAACATGAGATTTCAGAAAATGTAGATAAAAAAAATCGCATATATCTGAAATTCAAATGTCATGGTCTAAAGTTTAAGAAACCATGTCTGGATCATATTAACTATGTGTCATCACATAGCAGAACCATCACTTTGGGACTGCTGCATAAAGCTCCTTGCAATGCTGTAGGCAACAAATAGGACAGAAGAACAAAGGAGATAATTATACATCAAATACAGCAGGTCCTTGAATAATGTTGATGACATGCCTTAGGAACTTAACTCTTGTTTATATCAGTCAGCCTCTGGTAAAATTGGTTTTTTTATATGTTCTTCTGCTTAAAGTTGCAGAACTTATCCAAGATATTAAGAATTTACTATATATGTCATTCTTTATTTAATTCATTATGATGGTATTTGATGACTATCTTTTTGAGAGAAAATCTGGTTCCTATATTTTAGGAGTTGATATATTTGTGATCATATGCTACAAATTCATTTTGTAGCACATAAAGGAATAGAAAATTAACCCAGCAAATGAAGGGATCATAAAGCAATGGGATCAGCTTGTGTTTTTAGAATGGGTCCTATTATTTCACAATTGTATATTGAAGGCATGTGCTGGATCTTCCTTTTTCTTTTCTCATTTTTAAAAAGTAAATCTACTATAATAAGCTACAATGTATCTTACTAAATGTCCCTTGTAGAGTTCTAGAGATACATCAATTTTGAGATGCCCCTCTTTCAAATTTATCTTTTCTTTAACATTTCCTTTACTTTTCTCCAACTATGCTCTAATTTCAGGGACAAAGAATAAGATCACTATTATTTGCTTTTGTTACTACAAGAATAGAAATCAATCCAGACCTAAAAATAAAAATTTAGTCTGATACTTCTTGTTGGAGTCAACAAAAATCACAAAGAAAAGTTTTAGACAAGCCTAAACACATTTCTATTAAAAATATCTCTCTGTTAAATACACTTACCATAGGATCTTTTATTTCAAGAGTAACCTTAAATTTCTCAATACAGCGCTTCTGAAGGCATGGAATGGTAGTTACTTCTGGACTGGTAGACAAAATAAATACTGTGATAGCAGTAAGCAGACTGATTTCATCAAGTTCTTGATGTGTTCCGTCTATTAAAGAGAAAAAGAATTTATGACAATTTCTTTTGTGTACACAACAGTTATATAGACAGTGACTGACTTTAAGAATCCTGGCAAATGTTGCAGGTTTAAAAGTGTGCATTGTAAGTAATTCTAGAGCCAAGGATTACCAAAATAATGATAATCTTCACAGATAAAGATAGTAGTAAGTACATGTACACATTTACTAGGAATATCCATTTACTAGCTGTGTGACTTTGGACATCCAACCCTGTCTTCAGCTTTCTCATCTGTAAAATGGGAATAACAATAATACTAACATTTATCAAGTTATGAGAATTAAATGAGTTAACCCATTAGAATAGCATGTTGTACATAATACTTAATATGTGTTAATCATTATATTACTATTTTTATTGTGCAGCAATACAGAAATGCTTGGACAATTGTTTTTCCTTTGTTAAGTTTAAAGCATTCAAATTTGATAATATCCATGTCTAGTGAAAATACCTTAGTATTCTGCCACATACACCATTTCTTAACAGTACAGGAAAAAACCTGGAAATACCTGCAATAGTCCAATGTGGTGGTGTGGCGGGGTTGCGGGGGTAGGAGGAAGCTAAAAACAAAACAAAACTTTCATCTTCTAAGTTCTTCTTGCTGGGCTAATAAATTAACAGTGTCAGATTAACAGGAGAAAATAAAATTTTAACATATGTGCATGAGGATTCACATTAAACATGAAGATTCCAAAGACAGAAAGGCAACATTGGGTATATATGACTTTCTGGACAAAGGAGAAAGGGGGGAATGGGATCTCAGATTTTAAGAAAGAACGGGCCATTTACAAGTAACTATGAAGAGAGAACATAAAAGGCAGGTAAATTTTGCCAGACAATGCAGAAATAATGAGATGGGAGTGGTGGGGGAATGGGGTTGTCTAAACAGGCCCCTGCTGAACACTGCTCCATCTACCAAACTCAATTCAGATTAGGTCAAGGTGAATATGTTATGATTTATTTCCTAAAACAGGTTTTCCCCATCTGAATCTGAGGGAGGAAAGAGAAGAGAGTCAAAGGTTCTTTGTGAGTCTTTTGTTTCTTAATAACTTAAAAATCAATATCCCCAAAGGCAAAACTTTTGGTCCCTTTCACACCAAGAAATTTTCTATTAGATGTAATTCATTTCCCAAAGTCATGCTCTTATTAAATAATTTTAATAAGCCTGTTGTGAAAAATCAGTATTATTTGAAAGGAATGGCAAATTCAGCTAATTAAAGTGTATGAGAACAGAGTGCTACTTATGAGCAAATGACTGCTATATATAATATATGGGGGGAGATGGAGGAAGGGAGAAGCTTTAGTAACATTCATTCAACAAATATTTAAGATACTATGGACTAGCACTCTTTCTGGCACTGAGATATAATATAAAGAGAAAATACACTATATACCAGAAACTAAATAAATGATTTAACTTCAGCTAGTCACAAGGTCTATGAATATAAAAAAAATAATTAAAATAATACAAATCAATCCAGGAGCTGCTATACTGGGTGGTCAGAGAAAGCCTTGAGGAGATTGATATCTGGGCTGACACTTGAGAGAGAGTAGCAATGAAAGCAAAATATTATGGACGAGATTGATTTTATAAAGATAATCTGAATAACTGTGAGGTAGAATAGGCACATGGACAACACTTAAAATTACGACAGCATTAGTGTAAGCACTTCACATACAATAAATATTTAATCCTCACAATAGCACTATTAGTTTGTGTTACCAGAGCAAAAAACAGCCTGTGTGTGTCGAAGTCAATCAGGTACGTACAGGTTTATAGCAAAGAAAGTTAAGGATTTATTTTAGAGAGTTGCCAGTCTGGGAGACACTGGTGAGCTATCACTCAAAGCCTGACCTGTGGCCTGCTGGGGTTGTTTTGTCACAATGGGCCTTGGATTGAAACACATCTAAAGGCAATATGTTATCCTTTGTCTGAGGTCTAACTGAAACCTACTGTCCTCATCAATTTAGACCTGAGGCTCAGTTAATGTTGTCTTAAGGCTTAATGATTAAAGAAGCAGGCATACAGAGGTAGAAGGATAAGGGTGGAAAAAGAAAGTGAATCAGTATGCTTTTGTCTGGGAAAAACCAGCTTGAATCAGAAAAAAACACAAAAACTCTATTAAATGAAGTTTGTGTGCAGTTATAGCAGGTACTCTTATTTCCATTTTATGGATGAGAGACTGAGGAACAGAAATTCGATTTGTCCAAGTCACACAATTAGTAAGGCAGTTTCATTCCATAGAGCAAACTGTTAACCATGATGCTACACTACTTCCAATATAATTATTTAAGTCATTTATAGCAACTTGAAATTAAAACATAGTCAGCTGCTTTGTTTAGAAAAAAATGTTTTTTGTTTTTTTTTTATTCTCAGTAAGATAAAACTGTTCCAGGTTCCTCAACCCATTTCTTCTAAAATTCCAATATAGTTATGCCTCCCTTACTGACAGGGATAAGTTCTGAGAAATGCGTTAGGTGATCTCATCATTGTGCAAATATTGTAAGATGCATTTACACGAACCCACTACACAACTAAGCTATATGGTGTAGTCTACTGCTCCTAGGTTATAAACCTGTACAGCATGTTACTGTGCTGAATACTGTAGCCAACTGTAATATAATAGTATTTGTGTATCTAAACTTAAAAAAGGTACAGTAAAAATACATGTACTTGTGAGTGGGTATGAGTTGGGGGGCTGTGGAGGGAGGCACCTTTGGGAGAAGAGATGTCAGGAGGAGGAAGAAAGGGAGAGAGGGGAGTAAAAAGGAGACTCAGAGAGGTAAAAGCTTGAAACAAGAAATGATGATGAGAGTGAGGAGGAGGAGAGAGAGGGAAAGAGGAAAGGTAGAGGAAATGGTGGGGAAGGGAGTTTCTGAGAGAACAGGACTGTGAGAAAAGAGAGATTAAAAGAAATGGAGGGAAGGGAGTGAATGTGTGTGTGAAGGGACAGGCAGGGGTGGGTGTGGAGATGGGGTCCTGGGCTCCCCTTTACTCCAGCCTGTTCCTCTTGCTCACTCGCCAAGTCCTGGCCCTGGCCTCTGGTGGACAGTATGCTAAGCCTTCTGTTTATTTATACCACTCAGTTAGCAGAAAATTCAACACCATAGTTTAGTCCAGCCTTTTCTCTTAAAATCCAAACAAACTTTTGCTTAGAGTCAGTTATAATCTTATGAGACCACCATTGTATATACAGTCTGTCTTTGACTGAAATGTCGTTATGCAGCGCATTCTCATTTGTTTTAAAGCCACTAAGTTTTGGGGAAATTTGTTATGTAGAAAATGGTTTTCTGTTATAATCAACTCCTTTAATTTCTCTCAGTAGCTAGTCAAAATACTCAAGTTCCGAACCTCATTCCCTGACACACAACAAAAAAGCATCTCTGTGTATGTGTGTGTGATGAGTCAAGCTCATAATCACTCATAACATAATCACTCATACCTACAACCTTCCCCCCTTATCTTCTTTTCTTTGCTCTCACTGGCAGGTTAATCTTTCTAAAATTCAGTGAATGTTATTTCTTCCTTCCTAGAAAGGAATGTTCTTTCCATCCCTAATACTTCCAACTCTACCTCTACCTTTTTTTCCCATTAGGCACGAACTCATACTAGTCTTACCTTTAAAAAAATGTCCTTGATCCTACACCTTCCCTCAGCTTTCTCTTCTTCCTATAAGAGGAGCCTATAATTGATTCTTCCCCTTCTTTACCTCTTATTTGCACCCCAACACTATACATTATTGACTCCCTCATCACTAAAACTCTTTTTTTTTTTGGCTTCTGTGACTGCATTCTCTTCTGACCCACCTCTTATCTTGTTCCATAAACTCAAATTGGGTAATTTCAACCATCCTATCGGTTGCACCAACAACTCCCAAATACACGTAGTCTAAAATCATCTTTAGTCCAGACTTTCTTAAATGCCGGACCTCTACATATTCTGTTCCACTTGATTATCCTATAGGTATTTCAAATTCAGTTTCACTATATTCTCCTAAAAATGCTCACTTTGGTATTTCTGTTGATTGTACTGAGTGTTCTAGTCACCCTATGTTTCAACTCCTAAACCAAACCATTAATAAATTCTTAGTACATGCTTAGTATTTTAGTTTTCATTATTCTACTCCTCTTACTGCTACTATTTCCAGAATCTTGTTCTTTTTTATACTGCAGTCTGAGTGATTCTTCAGAAATACAAATCCCATCACTTTATTCTCCTTAGAACTCTTTAGTGATTCCACACGCATATTAAAAGCAGTCCCGATTACAGATCACGCCAAACCCTCCATAATCTGGCCCTATGTACCATTCAACTTCATTTCTTTCTCTACTAATTTCTACCCTAGTACGTTTTCCCATCAAATCTACATTCTCTCACTTCTCTACTAGCTGTCTCAAAATGTACCATAATAATTAGGTTCCTAAGTTTTTGATCAAAATTCTGAACTAGAACCCCTATATATGATGTCCTGTGAAGAATGCTCTCTAATCCTTTTAGAAACTGACTCTTCTGAGAAGCCTCTTGTGGCAGATACAGAGGTGTACCACTGAAATCGCCCTTGTGGAGGAACGTGATACTCAGTTATGAAGAGTGTGGTTAGCTCTCAGCTCCTTCAGGGTTGGCCTTACCTACAAAGTTGACTTGACCAAGATCACGTCCTTCCTGGGCAGCATACACCTGCAGGTAAAGGCCAGGCCATTTCTGTCCTATGTGAAACATTCTGATGGGCAATCTCCAGAGCTCTCAGGTTCACTGTGCTTCTTTGGGGCCTACACTGTAGTCTGACTTCTTTTTCCCAATATTGCTTTCCCCTATTCCCTTCACAGATCTAGCTCCTCAATAAAACTCTTTCTCCCCCAAGTTCCAGGGAACCCTACCTGTGACACTATATTTGATTCACTCAAATAGAGCTGATTACTCCCATTTTTTGCCAGTTAGTCTCTTTTTTATTGTATTAGAGATACAGTGATCATTAAGATATTACTTTTGCCTTCAAGTACTTTATATTATTAATCTTACCCTATAGCAATTTATAGGTAATAGACTCCCAACTTTGGGTACAAAGTAGGTGGTCAATAAAAGCTGAATTCAGTTGAAACCTTTTTAGCATATGAAATCAAATATGGTGAACTATGATATTTATAAACAGAACAAGAAAAGTGGGAATAATTTATAATTTGTCTAAAGACATTTTATAATCACTGTAATATATGCTGAAAGTGAAAACTATATAAGAGTAAACAAATTTTAATGGATACTGAACATAATACTAGCTATCACTTATTGATTTATGCCAGGTAATAAGTGAGATGCTTTTCATGTATGTTACTGCTCTAACAATTTCTTGAAACATAATATCCTTATTTCGTTAATGAGAAAACTAAGGCTCAGAGAAGCTGGGTAACTTGGCTAGTTAGCTAGTAAGTTTGAGGACATAAAACAGATCGGTCTTATTTTATATTTATAATGCATAGCTTATGCACTTTTCACTTTACTGTACACATTAAAAAGTTCTGCCAGCTAGTCATGGATTATGTTACATTTTTAAATTAGCATATTACATTTAAATGTTTCTCACTGTTGACATAGGGCTGCCAATCATTTTACTTGTATTAAAGGTTAAAGATACTAAAATAAGAACATAGATGTTTCTATCTACTTAGATATTCTCTAAACACATACAGAGTGACTGTGGTCTCTTCCAGGTGAGACTGCCAAACATCATCAATATATCATTCTCTAAAAAATCATCTATCCCTCTTGCTTTTTAAAACGAACTGAACAACTATTTCTGAAGAGCTTTAATTACCTGGATCCCAAAAGTCAAGAACTGTTTTTAGAGCACTACGGAGAAGGTCAGTCCAAGCAGTGTGGCTCTTTTCTGCTCTGGCCATCGGAGAAGACAATATTCCTTTCAGAGCCTGTAGGGAGGCTGCAACTGTTGAAGATAACTGGCCACCAGGTAATCTCACAGCAGTTTCTCTGAGGACCCCAATTGTGAGGAACAATATGGTAGGGAGAATTGAGATGCTTCCTGTAAGATATATATTTAAAAACACTCTATATTTCATTCTATGTATGTATGTAGTTACTAAAAAGAAATCATTAATCAGTAAGATAATGTCAAAAATTTCTCCCTTTTAAGATATTTGACAAAAAATGATAACTGCTAAGATAACTTAAATAACTCAGATTTTAAAGATTAGATTATATTTTGGTTATAATTGATGTTACTTAAATTGTCACCGTATCGTCTTTTGCTGTCTTATTTTGTTTTACTTGGCAGTTAGCAAATGTCAAGTTTATTTATTATTTTTTGGGTGTGGGTAAAATATACAGAACATAAAATTTACCACTTTAACCATTTTAAAGTGTATAATTCAGTGCTATTAAATACATTCACAATGCTGTACAACCATCACGACTGTCCATTTGAATTTATTTTATATTAAAACCTTTTTTCAAGAAATTTATAGCAATCCACTCAAGACAAAATATTAGTTTTCATGGGGGTGGCTCCCTAGTGGTAGCTGTCTGCTTTACACGCAGAAGGTCCTGGGTTCAAGCCTGAGGTGGAGCCATAGACCATACCCCGGGTGCACCAGGCCCCAGGTGCATGCCATGAGTGTGCGGGAGGAGATGCGCCACCTTCAGAGATCCAGTTCTTAAGGGGAGATGGCAACATCCATAGGTCAGGGGTAGAAGTGGTACAAAGGATTAAAGAGGGAGGGAAATAAATAAATAAAGTTTTCATGGCCATTAAGGAATTGAAAAGTCAATATATTTAAAACAAGAGACTAAAGCTAAATTTTTCCAGAGGCTACTCAACACAATTTGTGTATTTTTACTAACCTAGTCTTTTGCCAGGCACTTTTCCTGAAACTCCTGGTATAAGGCAGTGTGTGAGTACAGGAATATAGGTTTCAATTCAAATTAAAATTTAAAGTCATGTTAAAAGTAAGAGAGCACACAAATTGGTCAAAATACATTTAAGCAGAAATATGCTTACCAATGAAAAAGTATTAAGTACAAAGTACCTATTTATTATGTGCTAGATTTCCTAGAGGATAAAAATTTTATTGGAAATAAGACACACACCTGTATATACTCTTGTGTGTGTGTGTGTGTATCATCTTTCTATATGATAATCAATTACATATAATGCCTCTATATGACATAAAAAACTAAGTACATGTAGAAACAACATGTGCGTGTGTACACACACACACACATGAGGTGACTTCAGAAATGAGGTAGTCCTGGAGTTGAATTTCAAAGGAAGGCAAAATTTTCAATAGGAGAGAAGGGATGGAGTCATTTAAGATCAAGTGACACCATCAACAATAGCACAGAACAGGAATAAGCTTGAAGCCTCCTGGGTTTAAGATTCACACAGAAGGTATGAAGAAGTAGTGGCTCAGCAGAACCCTATGGAGAGCCTTAAAATGTTATGTTGAAAGTATGGACTTGATTCCAAACAGAAATGGATACGATGACAAACTTCTGTCAGCACTGAGGGAAAGTCCATTGAATATTGTATACCAAAAAATGCTCAAGAATGAATAACTACCACTGACCATTATGAAATACTGTCAACTATAAAAGAGTACATCTGTAGTACATGTTGTCTCTATATTTACTTTCACCCTTTTAGTAAAAACAAATTATTAGAATGCAATGTTAATCTTCGAGGATTAATGACATTACTTAAACTTTTGGGTCAAATTTGGTTTAATGAGAAAAGGATTAACAACCATTATCTTCTTTATCCAATAAAACCATTTCTCTCCTTTCAGGTCAAGTAAAGCAATCACATACCACAGCATACCTTCAGGAGAGCACACGGCAGGAAGTTCAGAGAGGATAACTAATGCAGCTGAAACCAGTCTACTTCCATCTTCTGACAGCATCTGTGGCTTTGTAGCTTTTACTCCTGAGCTACCTGTCAATTTAGGATTTAGTTCTGGGAGCTGTCTAACGAGAATGCATACACACAATTCCAGTGTTGCAAAAACCAAAGATTTTCCAGGCACAAATCCTCCTGTGTCCTTTCCCTCTCCAAATTCTGGCAGGGTTTCCTTTTCAGCAGCCCCATCATCAACTAAAAGACAGAAAAAACAGTGTCAAATAAACATTTCGTATTTACTTTGCTTCTAGTAGATGACAACTTAGTTCATTTCTGTTGTAGGCAACACATTTAAATGGCTCAAGTCTTGGTAATTAAAGATTGAAAGAGAAAACAATTCTGAAAGTAAAAGTAGTTGTCTTTACTACTTCTTATTGTAATGAATCAAAAGAAATCCTTAGTAATCCTCACGACCTTAAAATATTATCTGGTTGACTCCTTGCTATTAAGAATGTGAACCTGACAGCTGGAGCTCCAACACTGATCTTGTGACCATAAGAAAGTTAGGAACTGAGGGCCCAGATGCCTTTAAGAACCTGCCTTACCATCCTAGGACTGCCTACCTCTGAACTTCTTTTAGATGAGAGAATAAGTCCTTGTGTTTTAAATCCACTGTTACATGCAGTCAAATGTAATCTTAAACAATGAATTCACCAATACCAAATTAGATTTGTAAACAAGCAATTTAATCATTTTGCAATGCCTAAGTCATTAAAAAATTGTTAGTCGTTCTTTCTATGTACACTGGTAAACACTTATAACCAGCGTAAGTAAGTACTCAATGTAAAGGCATCTTTTCCCCCTCTTCCAGGGGTTTATTAAAATTCTCATTTTTCTTAAGGAATAGTAGTTTAGCTACTGATGTATCCAAGCTAACATGAAAAGGTGAATGGGAGGACTTAAAGCCAAACTTAGAAATGTTTCATTGGTGCTACACATGATGAATTATCAGAATGACATAGACATATAAACAATACTTTAAAAAGTAATGATTAATTTGACATTATGGATAAACATTCACCTTCTGCACTTCGTCTCTTCTCCTTCACATGTTCTTGAGCTGCACATATAATCTGTCTTACCACTTCAAGTGAAGCCAATTGAATGGACGGTGATTCTCGGGTCAAAATTACTCGATGTAGTACGTTCAACAACTCGATACCCAAGTCCTATCACAGAAAACATTTAGGGGAGACTGTATTAGAAATAACATACTTTCTTTTTTAAAAATACTAATGCTAACTTCTATGACAAAATTTAGAAAAAGAGAATAAATTGCTCACAAAAAATAAAGGTGTTAGTGAAATAAAATTATGTAACAGTTGCTCCACTGTAAACCAACTCCAGATTGGTTTTTGTCCAATCTTGTGGGAGATGGCTCTGTGACCAAAGCTCATTTTCACACAGGTCTTAAACTGGGGAAACAAAAAAGGAAATTTCTAAAACAAGATGAGAAATTTGGATAAAAGAATAAAAGACTGCTACATAGATGACCAAATTTACATTAAGGATTTTTAGTAATAACAAAGAATGAAGAAGTATGACATTAAAAGTGAGTAAGTTAATGAGCACAGAATGGATATCTCACTAACGAATAAAAACACTAGATAAATACTATTTCATTCTCCCCACTTTTTTATATTGGTTACTCTAGTAGCTTTCTTTCATCTTTGAAAATAACAGTAAATCTATTGTTATATTTGTTTTAACATACAGAATAAACAAGCACAAAAAGTTTAAAATTTATTCAAGTATGATTCAAGTCAGGCGGCAACCTGATTAATATTTTAAACCTAATAAAATATAGTGTTAATATGGTAAACAATAGTCCATATAAAGAGGAAATCATACCATCCATGTTTCTTAACATCTAAGAGTCAGTGATAAAAATTTAATACACTGGTAATACACGATGCTAAAGGTGCCTGCTCAATGCACAGCTGCACTTAGGAAAGCAGTTAAAATAAGTGCCACACTTTGTGCAATGGTTTTTTTCTTTTACCATGATCAGAACCGGGTCAGATATTAGCGTCTGATTCCACTTATAGGCTAGCTGGTAGTCTCTTAAAAAAATCTGGATGGACAAGTCAGTACACAGGAATAATTTGTAATAGACAGTCACTAAATGAACCAAGAAGATTCTCTCTTGGGAAATGGAATATAAGGTACAGAGTATACAAAGACCAGGGTGTACTAAAGCAGAAAGAGACAAAGACGACCACACATAACTAGTAACTACCATACTGAACACTTCAAAACAGAACCTTCGAAACTGAAGGGCTGCTATGCAGAGTGGTTAGCTGGTCACAGCAGAAATAAGTGCAGCAGAATCAGAGACAGAAGGTGGCAGTCAGAGGCATGATTCCTCCTGGGTCAGCATAGTTGCTGACAGCATTCCAGTTCTGAGGCCTAGCTGCGCAGCTGTTTAGTTTTCTTTTTACTTTTCTCTGTTCACTCTGATCGTTGTAGTAAACTAAACGTGTTTCTGTTCCTGTTCCTTGAAATCTATAGACGCCTAACAAAAAACAAGAAATCACCTGATCATTGCCAATTTTAGATCTGGGCCAAGGAACATCTAAAAGGGCCTGTAATGCATGTAAACAAGCAGTAATGCTTTCCATGGTTGAATCTGAGCGCAAGGAACACAGAAATTCCACACTGATTCCTGTAGAAAGCAGACAAAAAGGAGGCTTTTTTGAGATTCTTAGTTTATGAAGTTAAATAATAAATTTTCCATTTTGATAAGAAGTATAAATAAGCAAAAACGTAATTAGCAAATAAGCTACAATGAATTTAGGACTCTAAACAATTAAGTGATAAGGCAAGTCTTTAAATAGTTTGTTTTTATCCACATGTACACAAAGAATAATCTCAACTAGGTTGTGCACTATTGTGTAGTTGCTACAAAATAGTTAAAAAACACAAAAATTATAATAAAATTTATACCAGAGAACTTAACATATAGAGCCTCATAACCTTTTTTTTTTTGACTAAATTTTGAACGATTACTATATATCAGGTGCTGCACTTTACACATACCGTTTCATTTCATTCTTAGAATACCTCAGGAAGTAGGTACTATGACCACTCTTTTTGAAAGGGAAATGAACAGTGTTTAAGTGATTTAATTTATAAAAAGTTAGTTGTAATGGGGTATAGTGAGAATCTGTACGGGGGTAGTCGAACTGCACAGCTTATGCTCATAATAGCTCTGCCATCCTACATTCGATAAGTCTGTTTTTAAAAAGCTCTATCTCAAGGCAAATGGGAATAAAAATTTAATATACCCAAGAATATATAGAAAATTTGGTCATGTCTGGCCTGGGAAGGAATAATTATAGAAGCTCTATAAACCATAACTCTTACTTAATCACTTACCCTTAAAACCCTCACGTTTCATTTAATTAGTAACTTCTTTTAAGGTAATGAATGATCTAGGTAAAATATTAAAAATATTTATTCCATTTATTCTAGAAATTCACTGTACCTTAGAAAGATATCTCACTTTAAAAATGAAGTTTCAAGAAAGCCAAAAAACAGGTTAAAGTTCATAAATGCAAAAATCTCATTTATCTTTGACCTTAAAGATTTGTTTGTAATTCAGTACCTTTGAGTATATATTTTTTGAACTCTGCAATTCTTGAGAATGAGAAAAGGGGAGGGAATGATCCCCTAGTATATTGGTATTTTTTATATATATATACTACTGAGAAATTCATAACAATTGTAGATATCATATGGACATTTGAAAAATTCTGTGGAACTAGGCTTCTTTTGCAATTTCCATAATTCATTTAAATTGATGCTAAAGCTTTCCAATAATATTTTAAGCAATTATTCTACTTCCAAAAAAATTAAAAAACCCAAAAACGAATGCTAAAAGCCAGCTTGTAATAGGATTCTAGATTTAACACATAAAATTTACAATTTTATAAAATGTTTGCAAGTTCACTCAGTTATATCAAGGCTATCACTAACAACTAATGAAAAATGAGGTAAGAGTCACCAAGAACTGATTGACAGTGAAGCGTAATTTAAGAAAAACTCTGTAGGACTGGAAGGTTGTAAGCTCTTTTACTGACCCAAAATAAGATGGAATCTATCAGTGTAGATATCCTCAGGAGACTTTACTGTAGCTGCAGATGAAGAACCTTGACACATGGAAGTTGGTGTTACAGGCCTTGAGAGATTAGATGCTCCTTCATCTGGGTCAGCAACAACAAAGCCTGTGCTTGTAAGCCACAATGCTGTAGCATGGAGGATAAGCGCCCATGAGTTGTAATAATGCAATTTTGCATTTTCACTAGTCTCTGCTGTGTAGAAAGCACCACCTACCAAAAAGGGGAAGCAAACAGTTAGAGGAAGAATAAAAGATGAGATTAGCTAATACTACATTTTTTCTTTTCTCGGTTCCTAGCTACAGACCATTTTCATTATCCCAAAACTTTTGTTAAGATCCTTTTTCTAGTCAGTCCCCAACACCCCAAGGCAACACCCCTACTTTCTGACTTCATCAACAGATTAGTTTTGCTTTACATAAATAAAAACATATACAGTGTACACTTGTGACTGAAATTTTATTTAACAGTGTTTTTGAAGATTCATCCATGCTGCTATATTATCAGTGTTTTTACTTCTCTGGGAATAAAATTGTTGGGTCATAGGGTTGATGTACCTTTACAATTTTATTAGAAATTTGCAAGCTAATTCTTAAATTTTTATCTTAAGCCAAAAGGCCTAGAAGTGATTTTTTAGATCATATTTTACAACAAACATGTGTATGTGTATTTAAACAAATACTGATACCTATTTACCTACCTCCAAGATTAACAATAACATTTTGCCTTTCTTAAACCTTTTGCTTTTTAAACCTAACACTTTGTTATACTACTAATTCTTGTCCCTCCTTCTGTAACCATTTTCCTCAAGTCAGTGTGAATCACTCCCGAGTATGGTTTTACACTTTCACTGCAGATATTTGGATTAAAAGATATATGCTATGGGGGTAGGGGTGGCGGGTAGAACAGAAATGAATAAAGAGAGTCAAATATATGGTGATGGAAGATGACTTTGGGTGGTGAACACACAATGCAATATACAGATGATGTATTATAGAATTGTACACTTAAATCCTATATAATTTTATTAAAGAATGTCACCCCAATAAATTTAACAAAATTAAAAAAATATATATGCTATTATTTTGTTTTTAAATTTACTTAAAAGGCAGTATATTGCATGTATCCTTTTCGAACTTGCTTTTTTTCACCTAACATGTTTTTGAGATTTACTTATGTTGTTTTTGTCTGTCATTCTTTTTTGCTGATAAATAAAAATAAGTTTATTTCCATTTTTATGCTATTGAAAAGTATAATAAACACTACATACCTCTTTGTGTATAATTCCAATAGAATTTGACAGACTGACCCTAAAATTCTTATCATAGAGTGGCTCTCAAACATGCAGTCCACAAAATGAGGTATTAATAAATGACCATAAATTAGATTCCTATCTCTGTTTCACATATGCAAAATAAATTCTAGATGCATTAAAGTCCAAAATGTAAAAAGCAAAGCTGTAAAGCTTATAGGTCTTTATGATTTTAAGTAAAAAAATGTACGAGGCATTACAAACCATGAATGACTGATTACATTAATTTTAAAAAAGGTAAAAAGAACAAGCTACTGACTAGAAGATATCTGCAAGACATGGAATCACAAAAGAGTAGTACTAAAATTATATAAAAGATTAACAAACTAGTAAGCAAATGACAAATGCCAAGTAGAAAACGGGTGAAGACTTCACGATTTGTGGAAGAAAAAAATTAAATAGCCTATAAACCTAGGAAGAAAGACCCTCAAGCAAGGAAAGAAAACAATGAAATACTACTTCACCACCCATTAGACTGGCAAAAATTAGGCATAACATATAATGGTGGGGAGATGTGGTGAAACAGAAACATGTTGATGGGCATAGAAATTGTTATAACCACTTTGGAGAGCAATTTAGCAGTAGCTTGGGAGGTAAGATATACATGCATCATGACCTAGCGAAATCAATTTCAGTGTGTCTACTCCAAAACAACTCTCACATGCTTATTCTACGAATAAAAATTATTCTGGGGAAAATATTTCAGATAAACACTACCTGCTAAAGGAGAAGAGTTGAGAAGTTACTGTCACCCTAGGAATTATATAAATGTTTTACCCCCTTACCTTCAACAGGAAGTTGGGAGGCAAATTCTGAAGGCAAAATTAAGAGAGCAAAATCCTGAAGCGCCGCTAGCCAGAGCCTACTTAGTGTGCCCAGGTCCACGTGGACTAGGTCAAGCAGTCCATCTGAGGAGTATGACCCATTTCTAACACTTTCTTCTGAACAGGTCTTCAAAGGTTGTTTGTGGTTTTTATGTCTTTCTAAAGCAATTATGTAGACCTGTTAAAAGTTAATTTGTAAATAAGAACTCATACCCCTTAAAAAGGTACTGTCATATTTTTATTTTGCTAAGGAGACTGATTTACCTTTGAGCATATTGAACTTGAAATATATTGTGATACCAAAAGGTACACATGTGTACCCACATACACAAAACTGGAGTACAAAGATCCAAAAGGGTTCTTGTTGGTAAGCTATATTAGGGATAACAAATACTTGGCTAATGTGCCGCCACTCTGTAGTTTTACAAATATGAGCTGTAGTTAATGATCTTCGCACTCTTTCTCACTAAGTCTAGTTATGGCCTTATAATTCATCTCAACATATGGTTTCAGGTGGCTGTCTCTGAACTGCAGTAAACTGAAATACTGAAAATATTTTCTTTTTAAGTTTCCACCAAATCACTACAAAAAGTTTACATACAGACAACATGGACTCTTTACAAGACTATATAGGATATTAAAGTATTCAACATAGTACTACCTCTTTATCTATAGTTCTAAAATCCAATAAGCTCTGAAAAAATTTAAGTGTATGGGAAACTAATATGGTGGCAAAACTGAATTTATATGAGGCTATTTATCCAACACAGTATGAATATCCACACATTTTACTAGATATATTAATGTGTTTGATTACACATTCCACGGTATTAACCCAGACTTCTTGCATAATTACATGGAATATGAATTACATTACTCTTTGAAAATCCCCCAAATTCTGAGTTACAAATGTTATCTGGTGCCAAGGATTTCAGATAGCAGATTATGAACTCCTTTATGCAGTACCTATTGGTCAGTTACCTTTACTAAAGAGAGAATACAAAGTAATGGCAGAGACTTATTTGTAAAACAGGTTATAGAGATTATGGAATTTGCTCTTTTAAAAGCATATGTTTAAAAGCATAAAGAGTTCACTGTTTAAGACAGATCCAGTTTAGTTAATCTAGGCGAAACTTTCCTAATCAAGATTTGCCAATCCTAAATAGTGGGGAAAAAAAAACTAAACAGATTCTACAATCTTTAGGTTTTAATTTCCTCCTTTTCTTACATATTAATTCTCTTAGTTGCCATCTGAGATTATAATCCTTCATTAAAATGATATATGAACCCAGACTGGCCATGCTGAAAACTGGATGATGGGTGTAAGTGGGTTCATTATACTATTGTTATCGACTTTCATATTTACTTGAACATTTCCATAGTAAATTAAAAAAAAAGATATAGGTTTTTTTCCAATTAGAAAACTAATAAAAAATTAAGCATATTCCTATAAAATTTTTTTAATCTTAGAAAATGACTTAATATTCAAAAATCATTCTATAAGAGCATAACAAATTAAAGTTGTGGTATAGAGTTGATAAAACAAGCATACTCACATTTCTATTAATTCAGATTTCAATAAAAATTGATTTCCACTGGCTATTATAAAGTCTCTCTGACTCATAATTTCCCTTGCTTAAAGTAGCAGATAACAGACAATAGAGAACATGTTAGAATGCCTGGCCAAAATACCAATTAACATATAAATAAATCATATGTTCAAAATCTTTTCTTAACCTTAAAGATGGATTTATCGGTTTTAAAAAGTTGATTTCAGTTTATGGCCTAAGGTATTTATTAACAACTTCTAAAATTTCAGTTATAAATTGAGAAATACTAACCTCAGCCCAGGCTTTTAGTACAGCTAAGATCTCCATGGTAGAAGCACTTTCATTATATAAGTGACTTAGAGCTTCTTTTCCAGCCTGTATTTTTGTTAACGATGAAACAAGCAACTGATGAACTCTTCGGAGATCATTAAGGTCACTCACAACTCCACTTGCTATCCAGGCACTGCAAACCTGGTTTTTAAGAAAATAAGAAGTTACATTTAAAAATGATAGATATCTCCCTTGTGAGTTCAGCAGAGATATACTACGACTTAGGAATCTAGTCATTGAAATTACCTTGATATCAAGAAACCCAATGGGATGCTGCTGACAATGACACTCAAAAGCCAGAATTTCAAAAGGAAATGATGTGTAAGGTTGAAGAAAGGAAACCAGTGCTAATCATAACTAAAATAAAAGAGTTTCAAATGTTATTTATGTGGGGAAATGAAGCTAGAAGGTACCACTTTCATACGTTTGGATTAACATCTGAATCAAATCTCTAATCTTGATTATTTAATCTTATTTTAAAATCTAAGTTAATTAATATAACTTTGTTAAAAATAAAGCACCTAACACTTAAAACCCCAAAGATTTTGATTCTTTAAGACAAGATATTAAAAATTTCTAAAACAAATCATTAATTTTTCTCCAATGCAAAAAGCTTACCCAATTATCATGGGCTGTCTATGGTTTTCCTGGGTATCACAGAATTTCTCTTTTTCTAGAGAAAATTTAACATTTCCTAAATACAAGTGAAAGTTGAAAGACTTCACTAAAGTGAGTTTTTCCCATTATGTTTATAATTAATTCAATTAAAAGCAGTTCTGCTTTTAATCATTTCAAGTCAGTCAGGGCTGGTTATTATTTGACAATCACTTGGAGAAAAGCACTTGTCTAAACTTGTATATTATATGGTCCTTAGATATATGAAAAAATGCTCAATCTCGCTTGAAATACAAATCTAAACTATCCTGAGGTACTCTTTTTACTCCATCAGGTAGACAAAGTCTAAAAGTTTGATAACTCACAAAATTGCTGAGACCGTGGGCCAACAGGTACCTGCACACATTACTGGAAGGAGATTAAATTGGTAAACCTCCATAATGTACTCTTCAACACAGCAATTCAATTTTGGAGAATTTCTCTAACAAATATGCTTACACCCAGTGAGATGACCCATGCTGAAGTTAGTTCATTTGCTCCAGCACTACTTGTAACAGCAAAAGATGAAAAAAACCCATTTATCTGTCACTGGTTAAATAAATTGTGACTTATTCCTATGCTGGATGATTACGCAGTTATACAAAAGGAAAAGAAATTTTTCTTAAAAAGTAAAGAAAAAGGAGCAGCTGAGATTAATGGTTGGACAACTAATATGTAGAATGGTGGTATCAAATACTATCTGAAGAACTGCTTTTGAAGAGAACATTTTACTTCTTTAAAAAAAAAATCCCAGGAATTTATTTAATGTTTACTTGATACGTTTTACATAGACAGGTTGGGACTGTTTGCTTTGGGTGGTCCCTTAGAGGGTTTTCCTTCTTAAGCTTTATCTTTTTAAACATTTACCTGACATGCTTTGGCAGTGACATCAGGTGGTGTCTCTGAAGTGAAAGCTGGTCTAAGTGCTGCTCCTACCTGGCAAGAAATGATATAACATATTAAGATCAATGAGTAAGATAACACAAACTCTTTTTCTTTTTAATGTTATTTTAAAATTATTTATAATAGGTATTATGGACACCTGTTGTTTTTGCCTGCCCATTATATTGTCCCGTTTTTAGATGAAAGCACACAATTTTCAGTTGGGGGACCTCTCTCTCCCCAAACTTAGCCCAAGTTGTTCCTATGGAGCTGACAGTACTGCCTGGCTCCAGAGACCCATGTTGAGAGTACAGGAAAAGAAGCATTGTTTCTTTATAAGATTTTATGTGTTAAGATAGCCATCTTGATAATGATAACATTTAAAGATAAGAAACTTGAGAATAAAGCCAGTGTAGAACCAAGCAGAGCCAACTAAGATTGCTGACAATTTTCCTTTTCTGCTGCGTAGTAATTTATTTCTATCATTTGCAATTTTAAGAGGGCTAAAAATATAACAATGTTCTACTTAATTAAGTTGAATTATAGTATTTTATTCTAATAGGATAGTTCTATGTAACTCTACTCCTTTTGCTTTCTCCTTAAGCATATACTGGCATTACCTGCTGAGAAGATGGAGGCTGCTGACAAATTGGTGAACTGCTCTGGTCTCCCTAGCTGCTAGAAGCTACCTTTGAATCATAATGAGAGGTCTCCTGGGATGAATGCTGCTGGAGGATTACATGCAACGTGATGTAACATGTGATGATTTTGTTATCTTCCTTGTTCTTCCTAAACTGCTCAAACGCACTAGTCAAACATCACTTAAAAAGACTATAGCACCAGTAATAAAAACCTGAATTCTTTTCTTAGTCCAGAACAAAAATGAAGGTGGCTACATTATTCTAGGAATGAAAATAAAACATGCACGTAGCCTAAACTGAATGTTTAATAATGAATTGGTGTTATCCTCAGGTTATTCAGATATTTTGTAAAGAATTCTATTACACCAAAGTCCTTATTTCCCCAGGTTACCAAGATTTTAATTATGAAAATTAACATTTAACGTTATAAGACCTATTTCATATACTATTTTGCTTTTACTTGAAGATTTTTTCAAACCTATGCATTTTCTATGTATTGATTATAATGGTGATATATTAGCAGAGCTATATACTCATTCATGTTTTAAGAGGTGACATACCTTTAGCTTCATAGTATTTTTATCTGATAGGGTGTTTAATAACAATTCTCTAATGGCAAGTGCTTACATTGGCTTGATACTGTTCTAGAATCACATGACCTGGAAACTCTGGTTCTGGAATAGTTGCAAATCGTCGAATAACAACTAACAGTGTTTCAAGGCCAGAAAGACGGAGCTGGTCACTATGATCTGTGGCAGCCATAAAAGCCATACGAATTAAGTCGGCAAGATGTAGCACCAAAAAGTCATCTACAAGATTAAAAAAATCTTATTAAGAAAAAGAATATGCTGGAACTAAGATTTATATTGAGTTTTAAATTTAATTTTGTAAGAGACTTTCTTTTAAGTACCTCTGATGTGATTTACTGTTTTGTTTTAGTATGTTAAATATAGACTTCAAAGATGAATATACTGTACCACTGCAAATACACACAAGATATTATTTCAAAGCAAGTATTTATACAGTTATTAAAAAACCAAAGGCAGAATTAGTATCTTTTAAAAGAGTGCTAATAGTACCTTCAATAAAAATTTTGTTCAGACTTTCTAATAAAAATACATTGGGAAGGACTTAGGAGATTTTGGGTTTTGATGAATTAGGCAGAATAATTTAATCTCTTTATGTCAAGTTGAAGCTAAAATACAATGTTCCTTTAAAAAAAGTTTTATGTAGTGCTTTGTATGGATTAGATTATCTTATTTTTGCATGTCCTGCCATACATATAAATTACTGTAAGAAAAAAACTATTTGCTACAAAATTATAAATGAGAATTCCTTTTATTCATACAACACATTCTTTGGTATAATTCTACCAGGAAATGACATAGGACAACTATTTAACAATGTTCCAACAAAAATGTTTAAGGGTACAGCTAATCTTTACCTAAAATATATCTGAGACCAATCAAAGGAAGAAGAGCTATAGGTTACACTGAAGAAACCAACTCATCTTAGTAAGTGTCAATCACAATTTTAACTGGAGCACAGCAATCAGTAAGCATCTATGATACACTAATGTTAATAGTTATCAGTGTCTAACACAGTGCTTGCTCATCCCAGATAAGAGACTCGATAAATGCTGCTTGAAAAAATAATTTAAACGTACATAGCTAATTCAAACTGAGTGGCAACAGCAACATTTTGCTTTATAATTCTTCTGTCTCGTAAAGAATATTTTCAAGGCATTTAGATATGTGCATTGCATCTTGAACACACGTGCTGAAGTAAATTTAAAAAATTAGACATCAAATCATAACACATATTTAGGCAAAAATAATCAAATGGAACAATAAAAAAGGTTAAAATGCAATGTACTGTACACTTGAAATTTAGATAAATTAAAAAAATTAATATAGTGCATGCTAGACAAGACAGAATAGACTCATTTCTCTTTGTTCTGCCCCACTAAGTACAAATGTAAACCCTGTAAATAATACAAGAGACAAGCTTCTGACAGTTTCAAAAGAAATTGTCAAAAAGAAAAAAGAAGGTTAAAATGGTCTTATAACCATAGTAACACTGAGATAGGCTCAAATGTTTTCTGAGTAATTGCCATGAAACAAAAAAAATCTATAAACAAAACTGCTATGTTATAATTTAGCAAATTAAATTTGAGAAGAAGCTAATGCACACACTACTTTACAAGAACACGATTATTCCCTATAAATTTAACTCACTGCATGTGCCATCAAACAAAAACCAAAGCTAATTTAAAAAGTTTAATCATTAAAAATGTATTTAAACTTTAAAAATATACTAAACTTATAGCTATACAAATGCTGTGTCAAGTTTCGTATCTGATTAAAAACAATAAAAGCTACATTTTAGTTTAATTTTTAAAATTAATATTAAAAACATAAGCAGATCACATTTCTACATATGTCACTTTGTTTTTTCATTATTATGCCACTTACTTCTTGAATCCCTTTTTTTCATTTCTTGTGCTAAACCAATGTCAAAATGAGCACTGTGTGCATTCTCACACTGGTTAATTATTCTACAGACACATTCAGCAGCAAAGACTCTAGTAGTCCATCGGGGGTTGGTAAAAGGATGGGATCTGTCATCGTTTCTGGTGGTCAAAACTGAAGCATCATCCCCTTTATCACCTTCTTCTTCTTGCATTGTATCCACACAAGTTACAGCTGTAAAATCTTTTATCAAGGGAGAAAACATGTAATTATAATGAACTTAAGATATATTTATAAAGGAACACAAATGACTTCAAATTTAGACCAAAACTACTGTTGATCAACATAAATCTTTTAACAATCATGCCTATTAAATACAGGTAACAGCTGTATTTAACATGTGCTGCTGAAGCAAGCACAACAGTTGTTAAATGCTATAAGAACTGTTCAAAGTTGTTAAATTATATTCAAAATGAAACACTGAACATGATACTGGATAGCAGGATAGTTATCAATCCACTATATGTAGATGGATGTATTAAAGAAGATCGAAGTTCTCCAATAGAGTGTAATGGATTATACTGAGGATGCTGTCCTAACACCAAGGGCTTGAATGTATTGAAGAAGGGTTCTGAACTCACTTGAAGTGTCTGAAAATATTTTTTCTTAGGATAGATCCACTGCTGTCACTGTGGTCTCACACTGTCCTGATGACCAGGAGCCACAGAGGGGTGAATTATTTCCTCTTTATATTAACTGATAACTTATTAACTCAACTTAAAATAGCATTAATGTTATAAAACAAACCAACCCACTTTTCTTAAATTATCTTGAACATCAACATTTTTTTGAGTATGTTATAATAGGTAGTGATGATTTCATAAAGAGTTATAGTAAATTCCTGTCTAAAACTGAGAAGTCAATTGAAATTGAAATGTATGTTTTCCTAATGAGAACTGATAGGACCAAACTACAAAAGATAAAGAATAAATGGTGAAATAAAACTGAGCTAGTAAGCTCAGAGAGCATGAATATAAAATAAAAAAATAAATAAATAGGTGAGATATCAGAAAAGTATATCAACCTGTCTATGTATATACACATTTTCTTTTAAAAAAGTCCTTGTAAGTTCTTAAGTAGTGGGTATAGAAGAGAGCATCTAAGAAAGAAAATGTGGAGCATAACAGTTGAAGAAAAGGTACAGATCACTGGAAGAGAAAAGGACCATCAAGAATCAAGGTAGACTGTGGATAACGTAAAAAACAAAAAACAACCCCCACCACCCCAGACTTTTATGGGAACTTTCTCCCTTTCACATAATTCAGTTAAGTTATAAGATTTGAATAAGAGTTGAGATGTACTGAAATATTGTGAAAAGTTAGGTTTTAAAGCCATGCAAGCTAAGGTTTGAATCCACCTGTGTGTCTTTGGGCAATTACTTAACCTTTCCCAAGTCCTGCTTCCTCTGGTGTAAAATAACACTGCCTACTCATAGGACAGTTAAAGGGTAAAAATCAGATAAAATAGGTACAGTACTTAGAACAAAATTGGTTTCTATCATCTTTCTTCCTCTCATTTATTTTCTTTCTAACTCCAAGGATATAAATTTTAAAGACTATGATACACTTTCTCACTAACAAGTATACCAACAAAGACATTAAGGAAACAACACTAATTTCAAATATTATTTGAGATTAACATCATTAACTGGCTTGCTCAAAATATAACTTTCGATGAGTTTTCTATTACGTTGACTTGAGGCAGTCCCTCAAATATTTATTACACATATGAAAACAAATGATGGAGCTACTATAAGTTAATTCATCCTTTTTATAGAATAGGTAACAACTCTACTTTTTATTTTGTTTTATACAGAAAAATCATACAGGACAACCAAAAGAGAAAAAAACAGGCTTAAGTGCTAGACTTAAATACTAGCATTAGAATCATCTGAAGAAAGCAACAAGCAATTATAACCCAAACAGTCACAAAAGATTGATGAACTATCACTGGTAAACAATTTCATATAACATTTTACTTTCAATTTTATTATTTCAACTGGTAATCACCAGTACTTACCAGCTGATGCAGCAAGGACATCTTTACAAAGTTTTAACCAAAAAGAAAGTTTATCCACTGCCATAGATGTGAGCATGTGATTTAAAGTCTCTCTGATATCATGGCACAATCTTTGATCTGTCTCTTTGTCAAGTAAGGCAAGTAATGCCCCTTCAAGGCCCACTTCTCTGATGTTAGCATCTGACAAGAAGAAAAACGATGATCTAAGTAATACAGAAAACAAAACTGCCACATGAGAAGCACACACATTATTTGGCAGTTATTAAAATATTATGTGGCAGTATATTTTAAAGAATTAGTCCAAATACTGTGCCTTAACCTACTAAGGTCTACTTTTGTTCACATTTAATTTGGTAGTATTCATGAAACTATGCAGTTATTGAAAAATGTCTTTATTGAGACTTATTAATGTTTTCCTTAAGTTAGATAAACATTTTAAACCAATTAGTATTCAATATTTAAAATTTTTTACATTTTTGGTATCATTATTTTATTTTCTCTCTAAATTTAATTTCAAATAAATAATCATAATTAAACTTTCCTTATTCTAGTAAGAAAAAGGCTTTGAATTTATTAACATGAGAGTAAAACTCAGAAAACAATCATTGTATGGAGAACAGTTTTTAATTACTACAATAAGCTATTATGGAACTAAAGAACACTACTAAATTAATATAAATTACTATACAATATTCTCATTGCAAACTAATAAAGCACCTTAAGGTGAAATAGAAGCCTTGATCTAGCATCTATTTCCCATAATTCTGGAAATGCTTAAAGAACATATAAATTTTTTCTTGAAGATCTAACTCATCTAGCATTTATGAAATCATTTATTTTCTAAAGATCATGCTACTATTAGATGTTTTAATAGAGGAATTATCTTTTAAAAGGAGGTGGTAGGAAAGTTAATGATTAGTGGCCTAAAGAGACAGAACCACCAAAGTAATGTGTGAGTCATGACTGAATCCTACATTTGGGTAGGGCTGAGGGGAACAGGAGCCACAAAGGACATTTTTTTTTTCTTTGGTAACTGGGGAAATTTGTGTGAGGATTGCACATTCTACCATGTTACTAAATCACTGCTAATTTTATTACTTGTGGAAATGATGTGTGGTTATATAGGAGAATGTTCTTAGAAAATGCAAATTGAAGTATTTAGGGGTGAATTGTTATGATGCTTGCAGCCTGCTCTGAGATGGTTTGGCAAAAAGCTGTATGTGTGTTATACATGTAGAGAGAGAGGGAGGGAGAGAGGGGTGGAAAATACAAGAGAAGGAGAAAAGAGAGATAAAATCAATGTCATAAAGATATTAGGTAGGTGAATTAATGTGTTCAATGAACATTTCTTTCAACTCTTCCAAGGGTTAGAAAAGTTACAAAATTTAAAAGGAATTATATATGAGTTCTTTACTATAATTTTACTCGGAAAGCTAATTCAATAATTCTAGGAGCATGTACCAGAATATTTACACAATTGAAGCCTATAGCAACAGATATAGATAATTTAGTGGTGAATATAAATCAAAGGTCATCTTGGGGAGACTATATCACATTGTTAGAAGATTAAAATTTCTCTGGTTAAGGTAAAATATCACAGAATAGTTTTCAAATGAGTTCTGCAATCTGTCTGATGAGGACTAGCATACCAGTTTAACAATGTTGAATAAATCAAGTGAGAGTAAGTTTTAATATAACAACAAAACTATAATGGAAAGAGCACCGTATGACAGTAAGACATATTACAGGTCTGACAGTTTTAAATATTGAAAAGCCTTCTGAAGTATGAGACCTTCTAAAAGTGTGACAGTACTTTAGAAACTATATACATAAAAGTGTAAGATACTATCTTTACTATTTTTGTAGGGTATTTAAATTTATATGCATGTTTGGATTCCTCACATACTTATAAAATGAAAGGATATGTATTTAAATCTTACGGGCAAAGAAATCCTTATTCAGCTCTGAAATATAGAAGAGGGGACATAAAAACCTTTTAACTCGAAGCAGACTCATCTATGGTGAATTTTACTAAATGAGATTCTGGAGAAAGAAAGGCACATATGATAAATTACTTAAGGATTAAATCCAATTTCAACTGACTATTGTGCAAAAAAAACTTGCCCTAAACCTAATGGTTCTCAATCTCAGTATATACTAAGAGAGGGATTGTAAAAACATAGGTTAACAGACTGCTGAGGTATATTCACAGATTTTTGGTTTAGCAGATCTGACATGGGATCCAACAGTTTGCATTTACAACAAATTCCCAGGTAAGATGGCTGATGCTAGTTTGGGGGTCTAAACCAGTAACAAATATCACTGGTTGGAAGGATAATTGTTAGCAATTATCTTTTATAGAAGGTTTAAGACATATTAAATTTTAAATTGTTTTAAAAACTCAAGTTTATATGGAAGATTTAAGATTAAAACAATCATTTGAGCTGGATAATGTTGATAAAAAGAATTACCTGGAGTCAACTCTTCTCTACTATCCTTAGCAAGCATAACAGCATGTTCTGAAACTTCAGCTGCTTCTCTCTGCACAAGCTGACGTAAACAAGCCAGTACTGCTCTTCTCAGTAACAGATAAGGACTACAAAGATTCACCTGAAAAATACCATTTAGGGATTGAAAGAGATGAAATTCTTGGTGGCAATCAGTAAGTCTAATAGATATTCAGTGGACCCCTCTTAATTCTGTCCAGCCTGTTATTGGGCTAAATGTAACATTAAATATACAGAAATGAAAATTATTCTAGCATTTATTTCTTTACTATAACTTAGAAATAGCTTAAGGAGTAATACATGTACTTGATTATGCAATATTCATAAACAAATCCAAGCAAAAGCCTCTTAACAGTTAAAAGACACAAAATTTATGAGTAAAAATAGTTGAGAGATAAAATACAACAAAGAATTTATTTGCAGTCTATAGATTTGTACTCATGCACTATTATAATGTTTTACAATTCTCTAAGTAGAGATTTATGTAAATCTATATAAGTAATATAACATGCTGGTTAAAATGAAGGCTCTGGAATTAAACTGTCTTAGTTTGAGTCCTAGATCCACCACTTACTAGTTGTGTGACCTTGGGCAAATTATTTAATCTCTCTGTGCCTTAGTTTCCTCATTTGTAAAATGTAGATAACAATACTCCACACACGACTGTTGTGAAGTTAACACAAAGAAACATGCAAAAGTGCTTGCTTGGCTCAATACCTAGCCAATAGTAAATGCCCAACAAATGATAGTTATTTTTAATCTAAGTCTCTATCAATAATATTTTATTCAGATGCCATATAGGGTAAATAAATGCATTTTTAAATAAAGGCAGAAAATTTTACTTAGAAAATATATTTACCAAAAATACTCTCTAAAGACAAATATTATAGATAGCAATATATATATATATATATGTAAGTCTATATATAGATATGTATTATGTCTTAGAGATATATGTTTCTGCTAAGAATGACAGATCAATACATATTCTGTTTACTTAGAAGTGTTTAAATGGTGTAAATCTCAATAAGTTGTATAAATGACATGATTGGTGACATACCTTAAATGAGCAATTAAAACAAGTCGAAGGTTTCTGAATACAAATTCTTACTCAGTGATTTCATAAGTAGAATAAAGTCTAGAGTTTTAAAAACTTATTTTATTTAATTATGAAACTAAAGACCAGTTTGATGTGGTTTTATAACGATGAATGTGTCTTATAATAGTGATTTTCCAAGCACAATTTGAGAAATATAACAGCGTAATTCTTATTATGATCTTTAGATCTGATGTGTGGGAAAAATAGGATTGAAGTAGGTGAATTTATTGAAAAGGACAGAATCTAAATTCTTAGAAAGAACAGGTGGTAGAAGCTGGCTTTTTGACAAACACATGCAAAAAGAGCTAAATCCTAAATTTTATCAGAAGCCAAGGGACAGAAAAAGTGTGTAAATATATCATCAGTGAAACACACGAGTAGGAAGTGCTTTATAAATATGTTCTATTATTCCCTCAATCCATATCATGAACTCAAAAATGGAAAGAGAGGAATGCTGTTCACGTAGTCTCAAGGTAACATCATTCAAGTCAGGTTTAAGAACTCTGTTGTTAGAAACCAGTACACAGGATGACAAAGAAGTTAACATGTAAAAACATTAAGTTTATTCATGCCCAAGATTACGAATGTATTTAACAATGAGAAAAAAGCACTCTACAAGATGATCTTAATGAAAAATTAAAGAATCTACTAGTTATTTAAATTGAAGATTTACAAGCATATAATACAAGGCAAAGCGCAGCATTATTTTAGGCTGGTCGATGTTATAGAAAAAGCATGCTTAAAAGTTCTTGTTTGGCAGAAAAGAGACTGAAGGCTGTCATACAAAGTAAAATGGGATATTTAATATTGCCATGTCATTCTCCAGCATTTAAAATGGAAAATAGAAATAAGAGTGCATTTAGGCAAACAAACCAAGCAGGCAAAATACAAAAATTAAATAATAACAATTTCTTTCTGAAATGAATATATTAAATCAAAATTATGCAAAATTAAGTACAAGGAGTGAACCAGCTAGAGGTTAGAGATTTGTTTACACTGGTATCAAATAAACATCATGTAACATGCTTCACATTCTAGGCTTTGCATTAATGGTCTGCTTAAACTAAGATGCAGAGGAAAATAAGAACAGCTACAACCAAAAAAATGACACAAAGAAACAACACTGCAAACCTCAAAAAAAAGTTAGGAATTGAGGTTGGGGACCTACCAACACAGAATTATCCAATAAGATCTCCTGCACAAAAACAAATGACAGACTGGTCACAACAAAACCAAAAGATAAAATACTAGGATGATTTTAACAACAGTTGGCTAAGCATTAAATATAAATGGATAGAACTATCATTAAATTGGCTTAGCTTCAGCTTTAAAAATATGCCATAAATATTTCATTTTCCAACTTAAAATATGGATTGAGCTAAGATCTTGAAAATGGTCAACTCAAGATGTAAAGATATAAAATAAACAATAATTTAAAAATGTACATTTGTGTAATTAGATTTTTCTTTGGAACTTTCCTTAAACTTCAGTAACAAAACCAGGTCAAGCAGTCATGAAAGGGGTGATCTGGATTGCATTTACATGAACAGGTGTCCAGCAAGGATAGTTTATCTCATCAAAAGTTAATTATAGACTTTTTTTTTTTACTCTTGGAAGCCAAGTTTTAAAACTGAGAGTACTCAGACTTGCTAATGTAGCTAAGGCCAAGTACAGAATAGAAGTTAAATAGCATGCAGTTAGCAGAAAGCCCTCTCCAGTATCGTTCTTTCCTAATGATGAAATGTATTCTGAATATTCAGGGAGCTTCAGTTAATATGAAAACTCTTCATTCTAAATAATTAAATTAATTGTAGAAAAGAAAATCTGATCATGAAGTTGTTAAATAGCTAAACAAAGCAATTTATTTACTAAAGGGACTACTTTAAAATATGATAAATTCAATCTAATAAATTTAGAAAAGCTTTAATAACCAAAATATTAAGACATAAAATTAACACACTATAGCAATAGCAATTTTTGAATATGATTTCTGTATAAGAAAAAATCATTTTACAGCTTATGAGCAACATAAATAAAATTTGTTAATTGTTACTTCCAATTTTCTTAATTGCTCTGAATGAACCCAAAAGAAAAATCTGATAATAGTCTCTGTTCTTCTTTACATGTATGTAACCTGTGTTATCTAGGAAAAGAAAATAGTTACAAATTTGATTAGATCTAAGCCACTATGAGTTATTAGTCTTGCTCTTTTTTCTTAATAAACTTTACTTGTTAAATGAAATGTAAAGTTAAAGAAGAAATTTTAAAAGGTAAATAATGGAAATGTCCTACTAAAATTCAATAAGAAAAAAATGACAATATTGTTAAATTTAAATGGAAAGTGAAAGCTAGACTAACTTGTAAAGGAATAGATATTTTTCAATAACTGGTTTTAAAATGGTTCTTCAAATATAAAGAGTAATATTCCCAGGGAAAGGTCATTTAGTAAAGGTAAAATCTTTTTGCAGTAATTGTTATCTTCTCTAATACATGTTTACTTCAGATAGGAACCAAAGTTTCTATCAGAAGTCAGTCACATCCTCTTTTTAAGAGTCTTATATAATTATGACTATCAAAATCAATAGAAAGATAATGTATGTTTAAATTACTTATTAACAAAATAAAAACAACTACTACTAAGTAGTTGTAAGTGGATCTGACATGTGCCTTATAGGCGGCATCTTGTGTGATCTTTTTGTGTTTACAGACAAAGTAGCTAAGGCTGAATGAGGTTCTGGGCCATCTAGCTAGGAGGTGACAGAGCTGAAGTAAGAGCCATGCACAACTACAAAGTCAGTATGAAAAAATGAAATGAGGACTGGACAAGGAGTTCAAAAACATGGATTTTAGACTTAGAGCTTCCACTACAAAAAATCTTTAAATTATTTGATTTTTTTCCTTTCTCAGTTTATCATTTTATTGAGAAGACTGGTTTTAATGATGTTTGAGGTTCTTTCAAGGTCTAAAATACTGCATATTTTGCCTCAAGCTTGAAAATGAAAGGTCTGTTAAAATAAAGTAGCAATTCTGTCATATTACCAACTCCTATATTAGACACATTGGGAGAACCAAAATATTGATGCATATGCTGCTAGAATATTAAGGAAAAATGTTATGTGCCCAATGGGATAGAAATAACTTTATATGTAATAATTTAGAATAGAGAAAAAAGAGGGGGAAAAAAGGTACTCCCACATAAATTTTTTCATGTCCTATAGCATTTATATAACCTGGGACATTAAGCACCCAGTATGTTTATTGATTAATAAACAAATATTCAAAATATTAACTTCAACATTAATGAGAGAAAAATGAATTAATGTATGAGAGGTTCAAGATGTGATTATATGGAAATTGCCCTCCACTCCCCCCAAAAGGACTAGACCAGGGAAAATGGATATTGTACACTGTCTAGAGAATAATTACAATAAATCTAAGTTTCCAATAAAAGAAACTAAGGATTCATATATAATTTTATACTCACACAGAGGCAGTTAACCAGGCTCGATAAGTTGACATGTCGTGGAGCAAACATATGAAGCTGCTGAAGGCAAGATATAGCCTGAGCCTGAACAAGGCAGTCTGGGTTATCTTGCATCACTGAACAACCCAATAGACAGGAAGTCCTTAAGGTAGAAATTGAAGTGCTGTTACCTAAAATGAAAGCAGAAAGCTTTTAACAATTGGCCTATAAAATCATTACTCTTTAAAAATATATTACTGGGTTTAAAACTTTTTTCCAATTTTAAATTTAAGGATCATCAAGTATATTTTTTCTATAAAAGCAGGGAAAATCCAGCCGAGAGATTTTTAGATGATTATTGATTATTCTTAGTATGAAAGGTTTATGGCAAAACAAATTGTTAAGCCAAGAAAAACCTAAAACTCTCTGCAGGTTACACCAAATTTTCATAAAAAGTGGATTTAGAAATTGCTGATAAATTTAGCCTTGCTTATTTTAGTTGAGAATTGCTTTCATATACTAATATATAATTTGCATTCCAACAGATCAGAATGTCTTGAGTTTTTGGACTTGTCATTTTTTTCTTAAAAAAGATTAAGAGTGCTTTAAACTATTCTACTTCATGCCTGTCATTTTAATTTTAAGGGAGTATTTTTAGGACATACCTAACTTTTCTAAATATGGTGTCTTGTCTTTTCAGGTAAGTGAAATCAGATTGAATGGCATTTATTTAACAAATTATATAGAGCATCTACTACGAACAATCATACAGGCTTTTCAACTTTTCCCTTACTTGATAGAAGAGAAAACTAAAGTCCAGAGATGTAATCATTTTCTCAAGATCACCTATTTAAGTATTGGTAGAGCTTAAATTTTCTAGTTTCTATGCTTTTTTTCTATTATGTCATCATCTAGGATTCAAATGAACTCAACATTCTACCTACATATGTGTGAACAGTACATTCTTCTAAATTACACTTCAATCATAAGTATTTGAGTCAGTAATAGGAACTGAACTCGTTTTTATGTATGTATTTTAAATGTAAAACATCACAAAAACAGCCATGTATACCTTGTAGCTCTGGACCCAATGTAGTAATGAGGGCATTCAAACAGCGACCAAGACTTTGGTGAACTTCGGCATGAGTCGGAGGCACATTTAACAACAACATTATAATAACAGAAAGGGTAGGTTCCACATGCATATAGTAGAGTGGGCCAGCAGAATCGATTATTAGTGATAGAGCATGTAGTGCCCAGGTCTGTGAAGACAGAAAAAATAAAAATTTAACATGTGACAGCAGCATTAAGAAACTTAAAAGACAATGAATTATTCTTTCAATGAAGCAAATGATAAAAGTAATGGCAAAGTATTTTTGTGCTATTACTAACTTGTAAAGAGAAATAATTTTCGAAGTTTCACAAAACTTTTCTCTTTAAATATCAAGTAAAAGACAATTGAGAGATAATCATTTAATTTAGAATGATACATTTAGGTATATCTCATTACTAAAAATTCCAAGATAATGTCTGGTTCTTGAACTAAATCTAGTTTGTTGAAAAGTGTTTACTGTTTAATCTATATAGAAAATGAAAATTCAAATTTTTAAAAGATTCAACAAAATCTTTAACCACAGGTAATAAATACAGACAAATCTCTCAAATGCAGTGTTGAAAGCCAGATATAGAAGAGTAAATACCATATGATTCCACTGATATAAAGTATAAAAGCAGGCAACACTAACATATGCTGTTGCAAATTAGTATAGTGGTTATCCTTGGTGATACAGGTAGTAACTAGAAGAGAACATGAGGACAGTGTTTGGGGGTACTGATAATGTTCTGTTTATTGATCTAGGTGCTGGTTACATGGTGTATTCAGTTTGTAGTTTATTCAGAGTTAAATATTTACGACAGGTATACTTTTATAATTATATTTATAAAATGTATTATATATAAATATATATTAATACAAAAACCCCTAAATGCCTTTGAGGCAGTTATGTTCCTTTGTTTATGAATTCTTTATGGCTGTCTTCTGGTTACAATGGCAGAATTGAGCAGTGACAGAGACTGTATGACTGTAAAGCCTACATAACTTATTATCTGACCCTTTATAGAATAAGTTTGTCAACTTAAGTTTAAATAAAATATGACTGATCATACACTGATAACCTCTGAAATTGAATGATGGGTATAATAGGTTCTTATAGGATACTCTCTTTTTATGTATATTTGAACTTTTCATAATAAGTATATAAAAATGAACTGTTAAGTGAGAGACAGCAGCAATCAAGAAGAGTCAGATTTGATAACACTGGAAGTCATGGAAAGAAACATTTAAATTAATCAATAAAATGTATTCAATATAAAAGTATGTACATTCAGAACAGACTTCTTGAAGAAGAGAAATATAACAAATCAAAGAAAAAGTACTGTACTGAAAGAAGAATGAAAGTATGGAATAGTTTTTAAGTCAACTCAACTGCTAGATGATATGCAGGAGATTTTTAGTAATATGGTAATTCAAAGAATGAAAGCTAATTGTGGATTAGGGATGTTGAAGTTTGACAAGGTAGTTAAATTGGATCTTACAATTTTATTAAAACTTTTAAATAATCAGATAGGAACAAAAGGGAGAGAACAGTAGGAAAAATATAAGTGAATTTATGAGAATGACATGATATGGGAGAAAAGAAGATAGATCATTAATAAAATACCAGTCCTCTTGAGTAATAACAGAAGGCTCCTGGGTCAGCTGATGGGACTTGAATGAGAAGCTGATTTAAGAAGAAACAATAAGCCATTTCCTTAGTTTTTCAGTAGGGAAACAGAAAGATGAAAGTCAGGAAAACAAATCTGATTTATATCTAGGGAGATTTAAAAAGAAAAGAACTTAAAAATAAAGTGACCAGGTAGGAGGTTACTATAGCAATTAAGGATACACATGGAAACAGAGATAAGGGGACTAAAAGGGCAGGGAGAGTAACAATCATTTAAGATTTGATTAAAATATCAGGAGAATGATGATTTGACAGAAATGGGTAAGATAAGTACAACAGCATGGTAAAGTGGTTAAGAACACAGATTTCTAAGCTTTTCAGCTATGAGCAAGTTACTTAGCTTCTGTAAGCCTCAGTTTTCTTTCTGTGTTGTGGGAATGTACACCCTAGGTTAACGTGAAGATTAAACATGTTAACATGTTTAGAGGAATGTAATACAATACCTGGTATGTATTAAGCTCTCTAAAATTTAAATGTTATTAAGATGGAAAGGAGATTCATTCTCAGAAAAAGACATTGAACTTGACTTTAAACAGAGTGTAAATTAAAGATAGTGAGATTTGAATTTTAAAAATCCATCATAGTTAAAATGGCTTTGATATTTATTATGAGGAGGAGATCATTTATAAATTACTAATGGTCAATAAAAACATAATTTGCATTATCTACAAATCATGAATTTCAAGGAGGGCATTACATGGAGTACTTACCTGCACATCAGGAGAAGTGCTATCCTGAGACAAAGTATAAAGGATTCCAACACAAGAATTCAAATGTTGAGAACTTATTCCTCCTAAATACCTATATAGGGATCCCAAAGCCAACGAATGCCCTGTTCTGGTAACCACCTCCCTTGCTGATTTCAGTCTGTAATTATGGAAATGAAAATAAATGATAATCATTGAAATAAAACTATTGCAAAATACTGTCACGCAAATTTTTTTTGTATGATTAGTTCCAAAAATCAGAAATACATTTACTTAACTGATAAAAAAAACATTCTGAAGTAACATGAAAACTACCTCGAGAAGAAATACATTTAAAATGACTTGTTATTAATGATATTTAATAAGTAAAAACAATTTCAATATCTTTCAGAGATACAAATTTATATGGCAGGCATTATTACTTTATCATTAAATTATATTTTTAAAAAACTTACATTGCTGAGATACTTTAATTCTATATAGTTTTAACTAAAGAATTTGATTTTAAAATTAAATATAAGAAAAATTAATATTTATTAGAGGAATTTTCTTATGTGGTAACTGCTAATTTAAGTGTTTTACATTTAGTCCTTTAATACTCCCAATAACCTTGAGATTCATACTATTATTAGTTCCTTTTTATAGACGAGGAAACCAAAAATGATAGCCAACGTAACTCTTACAAAATAACCAGTTATGACAAGGGAAGAGTTGGGATTTGAACTGGTTTAGTAATCTGACTCCACACTTTACTCTTAACCAAATCAGGCACACACACTCAATAGCCTAGAAGGTCAAAGTGCTTCCTGCATTACTACCAACACTACTAATATAACTTTTTATATATATTTACTTTATATATACATGTAACTAATATTACCATAAACTTTTATTTGTAGTGACTTTATTTTTAAATATTATCTCATATTTGTTATCTCATTTACTTAATATTCTTAAAATAGGCAGGGCAGTATAAACAACCTTCTATTTGAAAGAGAAGAAAACTGGTGGAGAAGATTAATCTATTCAAGGTCACAGAACTAGTAGAAATAAAAATGTAGCTCATTTCCTGATATGCAGACTACAGCCTTTTCTCTCTTCCAGTAGATTGTTCTCACTACCTATCATCTATATTTTACATGATAAAACTCCGTAAGCTTCTTATTTCCAGAGTCCATTCCACTTATGGCCAATTTTATCACTCATATAGTGATCTTTCTCTTATTATATAAAAACTAAAGCCAAAGTAGTAATAGCTTATGTTCCAGGCCAAAGACAGTTCTTTATTTTAAAGTATCCATATTTGTTAATTCTTTTTCTTAGTTAATTCTCCAGATGAGTTTCATTAGTTTCAACAAATCAACAAGCTATACCCAGTTTTGACTCATAACCCAGAAATTTTAAATGAGAAATTCACTTACTTGTCAAAGCTAACTTGAGCTAATGCAGCAGTGAAAGCTCCATCATCAACCACCTGGGCTAACCTAGCCCATGCCTCTGCAGCTGCACATCTCAAGAGGGGGTTGGGACTTTCTAAGGCTCCCATCACTAATGCTAGAGAAGGTCTTCTCATTTCTTCTGAACCCAAATTTCCCTTGGAGCAAGCCATATACTAAAATATGTAAAGAACAATCCAAACTTACAATTGTAAATTTTCTTATTCAATTTGGAATGCATATATTGGTTAACCAAATATTTTCTTACTTGGATTGCTATTTAGGAAAAAAAAATCAGAACACGAAAAACCACATTGAACATATAAACATAATTTGATTTTTTTCACAAATTATTTTAGAATTTTAAACCGCCAGGCACCAATATGGTGATCATTTATCACTCTAGAATATATGCGCTCAGAAAAATATTGCTAGGGATTTTTGTAAAATATATGACCAATTAAATCTATTATATTTTACTTAAAAACAATGTAATAAATGCTACAATGAGCTGGATTTGGTTCTTAGGCCATAGTCTGCCAATCTCTGGTCTAAGATATTAAAGCTCAGTAGGTTAAAGCATGGGTCCAAGCCAAGATTCTCTGACTAACAAGTTTTATGTGGAGAAAAAGTAAAATGGAATTATAAATCCTAAAACATTTTGGCAGTAGATTAAGAAAAATGCTCCCCGTCCCCACCACCCCTAAAGTAACAGCCTTTTAAAAACATCTTCTTTCAACCTATTTAGTTGACCATACATTTAAAAAATAAAAAAGCAAATATCTGAATTTTTTAAAAATAGAATTACCTTCAAGAAACTAGAAACTGAGGAAACAACATGTAACTGAACTACTAGTTGACGAGCTCCTTTTGTGTGCTTTATACTTTCCAAAAGCTGTTCAAATATAATAAGCCTAAAATCAGAAACAAAAGATTTAAAAACAAATTCAGCTATTTCAGTAACTATTTTCTAAACAAAAAATATCTCAGAAGTTACTTGCATCAACTTTTTGTTCTTAATAAGAGGACTTATTGGATTCAAATACATTGCTATGATCTGTAGGTAACGAGAAGCACAGCCCTTTGAACCCCCAACGATACTTTAAAAATGTACTTGGGATCACACTATATAACACAATTCTAACTACTACTTTTCTCATTTAACTTACCTCTTTTTTTTTTTTTTTAAGTTTATTGGGGTAACATTGGTTAATACAATTATATAATTTTCAGGTGTACATTTTAGTTTGACATCTATCTATTCTTAACATTACCTTTTTAGCACTTTTCAAGTCATTTTAATTCCTTGGTAAGTTTCATGAAGCCAAGTTTTATTATAAACATTTACTATGATTTATTCAACCACTCTCCTACTAGTGGAGAGCAATTTTCCAGTTTTTCCATACTTCTAGCTATGATGAATATACACATTTTTTTTTTTTGGTCTGGAGTTGAATTTGTTCATTAATTATTTACATATCTTCTGAATTATTTTTCATGTCCTTAAAGCACAAAACTTTTACACCTTTATATTGAGATTAAAGATCTGTAACCATGAAATAAATCACCCCTTCTTTTCTACCAATTTCTCCAATGTTTAAAAACATTGTTTCTAAACTCTGCACTTCCTATGCCCCTTCTCTCCCCACTTTAAATCAAGAAAACTGAAATGTTTAATATTATCTTTTTGGTTGTGAACTATCTTGATGACAGGCAAAGAACCTTACAATTTTTTTTCACCTTTCTAGTGTTTATGATGGATCACTAAAAATTTTTGGAAAACTACAGTAACTCTCAGTATTCTATTTACTTAAACACTTATTTCCTTATTCTAAGGTTGATTCTGTTCATCAAAACAGATTTAAAAAACTTAGAAAAGTACATGAAAAAAAAATTTACCTATCATTTTACCAACTAGAAAGAGCCACCATTAACATTTTGGCATCTTGTTCTCATTCTCCCTTTACCCCCCTGGTCTTGCCCCTTCCAGACATATCAATATCATTTTTAAAAAGTGGGATCACACTGAACACACTTTATTAATAACTTTCTTTAACATTATTCCCATCTTATTAACTATTATGTGAAATAGTTTTAAAAAGTTATTATAATTATATACTCTGGCAATATAATAAACATTTTATTTAACCAATTCCCTAGTTTGGGATATTTAGATCACTTCTAATTTTTCTTCATATAAATAACATGATAAGTATTTTACACATAAACATTTTTCTGCCTGTTTTTTAAGGCCATCTTTAAGGCATTTTGTTTTAAGAACATAGTTAAGACTAAATTGCCTTGTAGAAAGACTATAGAGGTTAAATGTGACAATAGAGAGAAATTAAGGATAACTATCTGGTCAGGCTCAGGAATTTAAAAACCTAAAACATTATTCTATCATATTCTAATCACCTGTTATGATGAAACTATATCATGTACTAAAAACACACAAGGTTAGAGTTTGAGAATTTTGTTATACTGTAATTAAATGTGACCTGAATTATTTTCTTGTCCACATTCCTGGGCCAAAAACTGTAGTTTCTCTTTACCCCCAAAACTTGACAGAGATCTCAAAAAAAATAAAATAAAATAAAATAAAAAAATCTGAATCTTCAGGAATATGGAGGTGACTTATTTTTAGTAATATTGAATTGGTACTTTTAAGTAGAATATATTATAATATATAATTATCAATTTAGAATAAAATTAGGTAATGTTTCAAATCTAGATGAAATAAAAATACATAATTAACTGAATAAACAGCAAAGATAAAACATTTGAAAATGATTTATACTTTCAGGGAGTATATAATGGTGAAACATTTTAGCACTGAGAACTATAACTTTGCTTTTCTGCTCCATCAACTCACAATCTATATCATATCCCAGCATTTATAGCAGTGATTCTTAACCCTTGCTGCATATCTGAGTCACCTGAGTTTTTTTAAAATTTCAGTGCCCAATATAGTATGCACACCACACTATTAAATCAGAACATATGTTTTTAGAAAGTTGTCAAAATGTGATGTGCAATCAGGAGTGGAACAATCTTTAGGTGAATGAAATAATTCATTCTTTGCAATTAGGTTCAAAAAATATATTAAGAATAACCACGAATGACACATGCACCAAGATAAACAATATTACTTTCTGTATAAAATATCTTGGCATTCTAGATATTTCTGAATAAAGTATCTTAGCATTCTTTTCTTTTTTTTTTAACTTTTAGACTCCTATAGGCAAGGTAGACAGAATCAACTGATTTAAAGACAACTTAATTTCTTAGTATACAAATAAAATATGAAAACCTATTTCCAATCTGAGGGCAATCTTATGTCATAAGAGAGAGTTTATTTTAAACTGTTTAAACAGTTAATAACAAAAACATCGAAACATTTTGAAATATTCACTTGTTAAAATATATATACCTTAAGACCTTCTTCTGAAGAAATGCAAATAGATGGCCAAAAGAAGGTTCTGCCATTTTAAACAAGTATCATCTCTCTGGGATAACAGAATATAAGAAACAATTCTTTTATTTATGTAGTTTCTCTCCTCTGGTGCTCTAACGACACCCACTGGAGATGGCTGATAGTTGCTTTTGACCCACATTCACATCTGGGATCCTGCCAGACTACTTCCCTTAAAGATCTCCAAACTATTACCTACTATTTTTATTCAGTTAGAATCCAAACAGATTATGTTTTGCTTTTACCAGATTTCAACTTCTTAATTAAGACAAGACCTCCCCTCCTTTGAATATTCATTGTTATATTATTTTAATCCAGGTAGTGGAAAAAAGTCAATGTTCTTTTTTAAACAACAGAAATAAGAAGCCATTTTCTTGAAACTAAAATTGGACAATAAATCTGTAAGGAAAAACTTCTCTAGGAGAGTAGTATAATCAATTTTTTAAAAAGAAAGCCTGTAAAAAGTATTTTCTTTTCATTATTTTTTTATCTTAGATGTATCAAAAAGAGTTAGTGAAACTATTTAAGAATATGCTTAATTTAAATCTTTTGCCCATCAGGCCACCTCTGTTTCATTTACTGTAGTTACTGCAATATTAATTCAAATTATTTTAAATTGTGTACTATATAAAAAGTACAATTACAGACCAGTTAAAATCTCATCCTCTCCATCAATTCTTTTTCGAATATTCCAGACCTCTGTGATTTTCCTCTCATCTTTTAGTGCTACAGCATTCATTTATAATTTAGTCATAAGTTGTCTTACATGTCTTATAAACATAACTTTGTAAGTACAGTATACACAGGGAGCTATAAGCTACAAATTAATTTGGGAAAGACATCTTTTGAAATTAAAGCTCTGAAAAGACATCATAAAGTGTGTGTGTGTGTGTGTGTGTGTGTGTGTGTGTGTGTGTGTACCTTAATACTAACATCATTTTAAATGACACGAAGCTTTTAAAAAAATCAGCATAAATTTTATTTTTCTATTTACTGAAAGTAAATTATCCAAAGACCTGTTTCAGAAATATGTGGTTGACAAGACTCAAATATTTTTGTGTACCTTCATCAAGGAGACCAAGGTAAATTCCCTACCTAATCAGTATTCTCTGGAAGATATAATTAGGTAAAGTGATTAAAAAATTATAATCTAGTAAAATGCACTGCTGTTGCTCCAGCATTGGAGAAAGAATGAATATGAACAAATGATGATAGTTAATAATTTATAAATTGTTAACCAGCATTTACCTTCCATTTAGTATCTCAGATAAAAACTGAATTTTCTGGATAATAGATATGAGTAATGTTTTTTAATTTCCAAGAAAAGTATTATGGGCAGCTGTCAATTAAGAAACTGTTATTCTCAAAGAGAAATCATTAATAACCTTTGAGTTTTCAAAACCAAAGTTCATATTGAGTTAAATGAAATCTAACTTAAGACTAATCCCTGGACCTATAATGGCGCCATAAAACCTCGAAAATAAGAAAGTCTGTGAGACCCAGTCTAAGCAGAAAACTCGTGTTTTCTGCTTATAGCTCATAAATCAATGTTGTGTCTCTGAATTGTTCATTTCTAGTTTTTCATAGCTTGAAAATAAACTAATTGTGAGTTAAGTATTATATCCACAATAGTGTCTGTCAGCTTTCAGTTTACTTCAATCACGTAACTGAATTGTTAATTTAATTTTATTAAATATTAGCCAGGTGAATAAAAAACAAGAGCCTTTATCTCTCCTTCACCTGTCAACTATAAGTCTTTTATATATATAAGAAGTCTTTTATATTAATAAGAACTTCTGACAACATTCTTCTTACCCAGCAATTCTATTATGCATTCATTGAACCAACTACCAATCCAGAATTATTACATTTCAGTATAAGTAAACTATTTCAGGATAAATGAACTACTACTGAAGATGGTTTACCTTTGAGCTTCTCCCACATGAGCACATACAACTCCAAAGAGCTTGACAGCAGAGCTAATAACTGACAGTGTTGGAGGGAGGGGCTTAGGCACGGAATATCCCTCTACATCTTTCTCATAAATAGAATAAGGGTCATACTCGAGACTTCCACAAGCAATACCATTACCAAGCAGGAGCTAAAAGAAAAAAATTAGATATAAAGTTTTAAAACCAGTGTTCACAGAGTGAACTAATCCAAGAGTTATTGAAAAACGACCTTACCTGTTCTTCAATAAATCTATGGTCAGTCTCTTGCAGCAAAGGACTTAATAACAAAAGATCATCCTGATGACAGAGGGGTGGAAGTAAAAACGTGGATGCTGCCACCTGTAAATCAGGGGCAGTCAAGTCGGCAGCCAACTCTTTGAGGATAGCACAGAGGTTTCCTGTTGAGCCAGAGATAAAAGAGGAATCAGCAATTTAGCAATAGTCTTTTTACTGGTTAGAGTATGGGGGTGTTTAATAGGCCCAGGTTGAGCTTTAACCTATCACTGTCAAAATTTATGTATCCTTGAAAATGTCCTAAAAATGAACATCTCATCTGTATGTTGCTGGTTGCAAGGCTGGATTTTGAAAAATCTCAAAGTGTATGTGTGATGGTTCCTGACATTTTTGGTGTAAGCTTTATGATACTGAATAAATAATACCATCATTTAAAATTAAATGACAAAATGCAAAAAACAAAAAA
The DNA here is from genome assembly GCA_030015415.1 of Cynopterus sphinx. Taxonomy (NCBI): domain Eukaryota; kingdom Metazoa; phylum Chordata; class Mammalia; order Chiroptera; family Pteropodidae; genus Cynopterus; species Cynopterus sphinx. The sequence continues at coordinate 71,952,355 of CM057384.1, read as the reverse complement.
GATACAAAAGCAGATAAATTATATATTGTTAAAAAAAAAAGCTTGAAAAAGACTCATCTGAATTAGACATACTTTTTTCTCCCCCAGAAAAGCTTCTTTTTTGTTGGCTCTTTTCCACTCTAGTTCAGAACTTATTTATGTATTTACTTCAAAGATATTTACTGAACTCCTATCTGTGCTAGACAGTAAGGATAAAATTGTAAACAAGGAAAAGGTCCTGTTCTGACAGCATTTATAAAAAACTTCAAATATATACAAAAACAGACATGATAGTATTGACACCCCAAATCCCTGCTGTCCAGCATGACTGTTACTCATCTTGACCAGGTGGATCAATCTTGTTTGACCTATACCCGCATTCACTACCTCAGCATTCTCCACATTATTTTGAAGCAAACCCTAGAAAGCATATTAGTTTTTAAAAAATATTTCATTGTGTACATTTAGAACAAGTCCATTATTGTTTTAAAAACCATTAAAAAAATACCCAGTGTTCAAATTTTCAATTGCCTCAAATGCCTGTTTTTGTTTGCTTTTGTTTAAATTCAGATCTAAATAAAGTTTATATGTTGTAGCTAGTTGATATATCTTAAGTCTCTTTCAATCCAAAGTTCTTCCCTCTAATTTATTTGAAGAAATGAGGTTATCTGTTCTGTAAAAGTTTCTACAGTCTGGATTTTTATGATCATACTGCTTCCTTCCCCTGTGCAGTTTAATGTTCTTCAAACATCTGTATTTTTTTTATAAACTGAGACTTGGATCTACAAAGAATTACTTTTTTTAGTCTGTTTGTATTTTGGGGGCCAAGCTAGTTAATAGGTGACATTGTGATCTTATAAGACAATGTACAAGTGTCTCTCTTATATATACATTTCTGAAAAACTGGTCTATTTATCATATTGACCTCAATTACCATATCAAAGACATTTACCTTAATTTCTGGTGGGCTATCTATATCTTATCCACCTAGAACATAAATGGCTTTTGCCAGTTAAGTACTTTAGAAATAAGTAAAAATCACCCTTGAGAAATATTCACTTTTGTGTTTCTTTGACGAATAGCAAGCATCACAATGAAATAAAGATGGGTGATGTTTGCTTACTGTAAGTGGTAGGGTAAGTTAGGAAGGATTCACCTGTCATCATTTTCTGCATCATTAGTAGCAATAAAAGTAGTTACAACAAATATTTATTGAGGATGGGACCTGTGTCAGTGTCCTAAAAGCTTTACATATAGTTTTCATATATGAGGTTCAGTTTTGTGAGGTTCAGTTAGTACCATCATTTTACAGGTGAGGAAACAGGAACAGAGTTTGTTAACTGCCCAAGACCACAAGCAAATATATGGCAGAGTTAGACTGAAATATAGGCGGTCCAGGCTCTAGAACATGAGCTTTTAATTACCATGCTCAATCATTCATTCAAACTGTGGTTAAGATGCTGTGTTTAATAAAAATAAATTTTTTTATTATATTTAATTTCCCTTCAAGAAGACATTAAAAAAAAACAGAACACAAATACACACATATAACTATAATATGAAGGTAGGAAGTACTATGTTTCATAAAAGATGAAAATGAGAGTACTGCTAAATTAGAGAAAGGAGAGATTACATACAGGAATTGAGAAGGGTGGATAGTGATCAGTGAAGTCTTAATGAAAGAAATTAAGAGCTGCTCTAAGGCGATGGTCCCTAACATTTTTGGCACCAGGAGCCAGCTGCTCCTAAAATAATCTAATGCCTGATGATATGAGGTGGAGCTGCCATCTACAGATGAAGCTTTGCTTGCTAGCCCACTGTTTATCTCCTGCTGTACGGCCCTAATAAGCACTGGTCCGAGGCTTGGGGTTTGGGGACCCCTGCTCTAAGGAACCTCTATAAGTTTAACGGCCAGTATATGATACTCAGAAAAACAACTTTTTTGGTAGCACAACATACAAGGTATGTTTGGAACTACAACTAAGTGTCAAAACAGTGGTATATCTCTTTCTCATTTAAAGTGACTGCTCCCTGTCCCTGAAAAAAATACTTAAAGATAATTCTACTTTAAAATGCAAATAGGCTTTTGTTGTAGATATCATTGACTTTTTGATGCTAATGAGGAACAATTTTCAGTGTACAGAATATTAAAACATTTGAAGGGAGATCCATAACAAAACCAAGATAGAAAATAAAAACAAAGACCCAACTTTTCATCCAATAAGCTTCAGAAAACTGAGTTATTATTTAAATTCTTAAATATGTCCCATGCAACAAAAGCAATTTCTTACTGTCTTCTAGTCTTATTTTTTGACAACCCATCTTTCGACAACCCATTGTACCCACTGATACCAGAACTTTAAACTTGTTTTGTTATCCATGTTAATTAGAAATACAACTTTAAAAACTATTATTTCCTTTTGTGTTAAAGATTTAGAAATTACTATGTGTTATTACTGTACTATGAGTTACGTTATTTAAAAAAATCAACTGACATAATAATGGTAAAGTTCTGTTTATACTCTAAATGTATTGTATAAATCTATTAAATAGAACATCATTTAGAAAGTCTGTAAGAAAAAATATCCTAATTTCTAGTTGTAAAGATGGAAAAAAGACAAACAAAATGGTAAATTATTATTTGTGGTTGAAACATAAATATTAATACTTCTATATTTTCATTTTTCTAAACTATATTTAATTTATGTTAGAAAAAGATAAATTGAAAAAGACAAGGCGGATGTAGATTTTTCTTTTCAAGGATCATATTAATTCCCGACTCTGACTTCCAATGAACACTCTGAAACTGATTTAAAATCTATATAGTTGTTATGTTCATTATTCCTTTAGAATTTCTGACTGCGCTCCCAGACTTCAATTGAGAAAATATTAGAAAACTTTTTCTCCTTAAGTCCTTCAAGGGTTCATTTATGTTGTAATTTATCAGTAGATATCCTGTAGATTTTTAAGTCGATATTCTGGTATTTATTCCTAAATGTTTAATGAAGACTTGGAAAAAAATGTTTTTTATAGGTAGTTGGACTATAAATTTCAAAATACTATGGTAAAAGTTGATTTAAAAGTCTGAGGGAGAACTGTTTTTGCCAGAACCTAACAGCTATCTGAGACATAAAACAGAAATTATCTCTAAGTCCCCATCCCATTTTGAATTTCTTAAGTTTGAGTCAAACTGAAGACACATGCCAGGAAGCAAGATTTCAACTGCTCCAGAGAACAAATTTTGTAGTTTCTTTTATGCTTTCAAAATTAAGGAGAGAAGTAAGGAAGATTATATGGAGGTGGAAAAAATTAAGATGGGAATTGGATTATAGGATAGAAAACAAGATTACTTGCTCTCTTAAGGGTTAATACCCTTTTGAGGAGGTTATTACTGCTTGTGTTTCAATGGTATATTAACCGGATACACAAGAACAAGGGACAGGGCTGGCTTAAAACCTTTCACTAAAGACGTTATAGGCTGGGACGTGACTACCCACCATGACCAGCCCACTTAGGAATTTATGATCAAATTACCCTGTGAAGTTACTTCCAATAGAACCCCCCTTTTTTCACCTGCAGTTCCCCATTTTGGTCATAAGCAATCCAAAGGGTGCATCAATGACAACTTTTTGCTCACAGTGTAGTTCCACAGTGCTAGAAAGGCTCATTCCTAAGAAGTCTCATTATCAACGACATCTTGTTGACTACTGGGGATGGGGCAATATGGTAACCATGGGATCTGAGTTGAGGATGAAGTTTTCCAAAATGGAAAGGGTAGATAAATGAAAGGCAATGAGATCTTATGGCCTTCATTGAGAAAAAACACTCTGAATCATTTTCATCTTGTGAACTATCATAATCCAAATCTTGCCTTCTGTCTCATTTTTCTGTATTTGGCATCTAGCATTTACATAAGCCATGAGAAGGGTATTAACAGTTATCTTATACATTTTCAGTAATCATAAACATCTGGACTAAATAGAAAACCCCAAAGAACAAGTGTAATTATTTTTTATAACTAATCTCTAAACCTCTTATTAGAAATCTAGAAGGTAACTGCTTTAGAGAGACAGCATAGAGAGAGACCTCTCACTAAGCTTTGACTGTTTAGTAAGTCTCTAGCAGGTTACTCTCAAATGGATGGCAGTACAACATGAAGCAGGTCTGCTTTTTATCTTGATTCCACTGGCTCTGTGTTCCTGGCTCTGTGTTCCTAAGCTGGTTTTTGTAGCATCTCTGTGTGCCTTTACCTGTCAAATGAGGAAAATATAACTAGTTCATTGTATTAAGAGGTAATGATAAATGAGTTAATATAGGTGACCCTTGAACAATGTGGGGATTAGGGGTGCCGACACCCATAGAACTGAAAATCTGTGTATAACTTTTGTCTTCCCAAAAACCATTAAGAGCCTACTGTTGATCAGAATTTTTACCAATAACATAAAGTCAAATAACACGTACTTCATACATTATATTATATACTGTATTCTTACAATAAGCCAGAGAAAATAGTCATTAAGAAAATCATAAAGAAAACACATTTACAGTATTGAAAAAAATCTCCATTTAAGTGGATCCAGCAGTTCAAACTTCTGTTGTTCAAGGGTCAATGTAATATATACAATTGCTTGCACAGTGCCCGACATACAGAAATGATTCTCTGGATACAGTTTCTGAGAAAAGGCAATGTATCCATCTTTTTTCAGTTCTTTAGAAGTATAGCCTAAATGCTTACTTTATATCAAACATTTTGCTAGGAACCTTTGTGAACTGGGAAAGCAAGGCAGTGGGAACAATACCACACATATAATTGATAAAAGCCAAAAAAGAAGTTAATATTTTGAACTAATGTGGTATATATTATATTGTATTTATTTGCAGAATAATGAAATAAGCAATAAATGTAGTATTTTTAGAATAAGTCAATCTGAAGAAACAATCATTTTAATATGGTTGGCTGAAAATTATTAAGACTAAAGAAATATAGAAGTTCCCACTGCAGACCATTTTCAACTTAAAACAAATATTTTAAGTTATTCAGTAATAGTAGTAGTAATATGTTTTCTTAAAACTGTATTTTAAATTTATAAGAAAGGTTTTAGGACTAATTTTAAAATACAGGCAAGTTTATTTTACAAACCATGGCATTTCAGTAATCCAAAATCATCTTTGAGCCTAATAACAGCAAGACTTACACTATAAACTTTATAAAACAATTATATATTGGTAGTTCAATATTGAACTTCCAAGTGGACAGAACTAAGATTGAAATAGTAGAACAGAATGCATATGATATAATCACTCTAGAGGAAAAGTAGGAATGGCCAAATGTCTAAGAGATTTACATTACGCATTCTGTACAAAACCCTGGAGTAGAATCAAGACCAATTTTTTGTGACTCATTCTTTCCCACACAGAGGACCTATAAACTTTTTTACAGAAAAGACATGTTATTTATTCATCTTTTTGCTGTAGAATGTCAAACACATGGGTTAAGATTTAACTCCCTAAACCTTTTGGAAAGAGAGCACTGAACAACTGCCATATAATTCATTCAGGTATTACTTCTAGGCACTGTACTAGCTATAGTCAAACACTCTGGTTTAAGCACATACCTTCATAGGTTTCAGGAGGCAATAAAATCAGTAATTCGTAAAGCCTTTGCCTATAAACTACTGATGGTGTTTTCAAAGGACTTCCATATGTTTTTAGTATTGAAGAAAGCCTTAAAATAAAACAGAAAATATATCTGAAGTATGTAATTGAACAGGATGATATTGAAACAAAGTAGCAATACATATTATTAGTTAACATTAGTGAGACTTTTATTTAATTTTTAAAATTAAGGTATGATAAGAGAAATCACAAGGATCACACAATTAAATCATTTTGCTATTTCTTCTATCACACTTCATAAAATAATGTATTCAGCTAAAAATTTAAAAGTATTTTGTATAGAAAATGAAAATTACTAAATTCCAAAATTTACAACTTGGCATTTGTAAAAACTAAAGTCTATTATGGTAGAAAATGAATCAGCCACAGAAACAAACAGGAGATAGAACTATCTAAGAGAAAAATCCAATTGTTTGCTAGAAACTTCATCTGGAGTGTCATCACCTAATAAGAATGAATCGTTACAATATACAAAAATCATAAAACAAATTCTCTTTTAATAAAGCACTAGCTGAGCCAATGTTTCCCCAAAAGTTCTATTCACATATTTACCTCCTTTTTTTTACCTCTTCTTCCCCTTTCATGTATTCTTCTTTATCTTCTGTTTATTCTTCTTATTAAGACATTTTATAAATATTTAATCATCTAACCAATATTTATTATGTGATTACTATTCTTTGCAAGGTACCATGTTATCAACTGGAGTATGGTTTTTATCTCTTTTAGCAATACAGAAATTCAATAAAATTACTTTTATTACAACACTGGAATAAATCCAGTAAATTGTCATGTCATGAAGTTTCTAGGCATTCTAAGAAATTCTGGCAATATTTACACATTTGCATTTTCTAAAAAACTACTGCTTGCTATTTCTAGGTTCTAGAATTATTATATTTTGTCATTTTATTAAAAAAGAAGTTGGTTCCATTTTATAGTGTTTATTTTAGTAAACAATGTACAGAAAACATTTATAAACCTGGGTAGAATTCTTTTGTTATGGAAGTTAGGAATAAGTCCACTGCATTTTTGTATTTTTCTAAAACAGATGAGAAAATTATACCTGACATATGAAAACTATTTCAATTATATTGACGATGTTAAAAAATCTTGCAACATTCATTTGGCTTAGATACAACTGAATTTTGGTTCAGAGAGGTGTGTGTGTGTGTGTGTGTGTGTGTGTGTGTGTGTGTGTACACACACACACATATATTTTTTTTTAAAGTAAGTAACATGAATAGAACAAAATAAGAATTTAGGAATACATTCCTAGAGGTTTCTGTTTCTATTAGGAGGATAGGTTAGTCTTTGAAAAGCTTTCTTGCTATGAATACACTTGGATCCCAGTTTAAAGATAATTCGCGCATTGTTAGGCTTTGCAGAAAGGGACCTTTCCAAGGCCAACTCCCCTTCACTTCAAATAAACATAAAAAGCATGAAGCAAAATATGAACTGAAATGAAGGTGGGAACACAAATGTTGATATCAACACATAATCCAAATGCAAGGCAGGGATGATAAAGTGGGGTTTCTTGTAGGGGGTTAAAATGGACCCAAGTGCTGGAATAGGCAAAGGCATGTCAGATTAAACCTAGCTCAAGAAAGAATTAGTAAACTGAAAGAGAGCTGAAGAAATCACCCAGAATGCAGCAGAGAGAAAAGGAGAAAAAAATATTAGAAAAAAATTAAGAAGCATGAAGACAAAATGAAAAGATCTAAATCTGTCTCATCACAACCCCAGAAGGAAAGTCAAAAGAGAATGGAAAACAGGCAATATTTGAAGAGATAACAGCTACTTTTCCAGACCTACTTAAAAGCATGAATCCAACAAAATATATACCAAGTTGGATAAAGAAATCCACAAATTGCCAGTTTAAAGAAGAGATTCTAAGATTTAATTTAAAAAACTCCAACTACATGCAGTTTGAGACACACCTATGACATGGAAAAAGACATATCAGACATATAATAATCATAAATATTAGACTTTATTCAAAAAGTATTATTAAGGCTAAAGAGTTATCATATAATGATAAAAGATTCACTGTATCAGGAAGATATAATCATAAACTATATACATAATTAGTCTCAAAATCTAAAAGAATAAAAATTAATGGAACCATAGATAAAAAAATTATAGAGAAAAACACATTTGTCAGAGCAAATCTCAACAAATTTAAAAGAATAGGTAACATCATATTCCCTAACTACAATAAAATTAAGTTAAAAATCAGTAACAAAACCATAAGTCCAACACTATTCTACATGTTTAGAAACTTAAAAACATACTTCTAAACAAATCAAAGAAATTGTGATGAAATGTTAAAATACTTAAAGCTGAATAAAAATAATACATATTAATACTTTAAGGATTCAGCAAATGGGACCTTAGAGGGAAACGTATCACTTTAGCTTATATTAGGAGAATTAAAAAAATTCAATGAGCCTAGCATTCAAATTAAGGGGTTAGAAAAAGAACACAAATTTAAGAATGCAGAAAAAAATAATAAATAATAATTAACAAAGCAGAAAACCAATTCAACATAAGTTATTCTTTATATAGATTAATAAAACAGATATGCCTCCCATGAGATGGATCAGAAAAATAAAAAAGTCATAATGAAATTTTATCAGGAATGGAGAAAAGGACATTATATATATAGTAGAGATTAAGAAAATAATACCCAAAACAGCTTCAATTAAATATTATATTGCAATCAAAATGAATAAAATTTATTTCATAGATGAAATTTAGAAACATAATGTTCAGTAAAAAAAAAAAAAAAAGAAACAGGAAAAAAATAAAACAGCCACGTTCATTTACTTACAGGTTATCTATGGCTGCTTTTGAGCAACGACGACAGAGCTGAGAAACAGACTATATGGCTCGCAAGTCTAAAATTTTATTGTCTGGTTCTTTACAGCAAACATTTGCTAATCCCTGCTCTGGTTGTGTTGGATTCACAGGTATTCATTCTATTATTATGCTTTATAAACTGCATCTTAGCTGTATTTTTCTGTATATATAATAATTTTTGTTATTAAATGCTTTTTAGACTTTCTCTAATTAAAGCATTTTATTAAATTTGAAATTAAAGGGGCTCATGACATATACTGTAGTTCCTGTTTTCTTATCATATATATATTAAGTCTAACATATGAAAAATATAAGCAACAAAAACCTGAAACTGTTAACAAAGCATCTGGTTCTTACGAACACAGAACAACACTAACAAATCAGTAAAATGCATACCTGAAATGCTTAACAGGCTTAATATTTAATTTCTTGGTTAAATCTGACTGTATGGAAGATATATTATCCACCAAGACTTTCTTTCCCTTTTAATATGTTTTCCTTTCAAGATCCTAGCCTAAAAAAAAAGGTCACATAACTAAATATTTGTCTTCTTCTGCAAAAAGAAAATCATTCACCAACCATAGAAAATTGGCTTTATTATTGTACTTAAAAAATATTATGTAATCAGAGGGTAACTGGTTGCTATTAAAATTTTTTATCCAATCTAATAGCAGATCCTTACTGAGTTAGCAAATCCACAGCACAAGGAAGTGGTGGAAGAAGATGCTGAATTACTTCCTCAGTAAGGAGATCACCACAGTGAGAAACAAAGCTCTTGATGGCTGAAAAAGAGAACAGATTTACATGGCAGAGTGTAATGAACCATAGAAAAAGCATTCAATTATGTTACAACAGTTGCATTTTTGTCAGAGGAATAAAAGAAAAAAAAGAATTTCTTGAAACTCTAGTATAAAAAAAGCTAGTGTCTTCTATCTTGAATTGAATAAAAAAACTTCCTAGCATCACTTTAAGAGGTTAACAACCAGATTAACAGAATGTTTCTTTCTTTGGATTTTACTCAGCCCTTAAGTTCAGAAGTAGAAGAATAAATGATCTTAGGCCTTCAAGTTTATCAGTTCTCCACTAGTTCTGCAGAACTGCGCTGACTTGAGATAGCATGTCAGAGTTTTGTAAATGTTACTTGGCCACATAAGTTTTTATAAGGATTTATTTCATATATAGGATAAAATGAATATTTTAAAAGTAGACTGAGTTTTGAGATTAATTTCAAAATTGTTTTTTTTTTAAGAGTAAAATACCATGAATAAACAAAACCGAAATCAATGCTTTCATGTCTTTTCAGAGATCCCATGCTTCCTTAACTCAAGTTTCCATAGTGGATACTATTTTTAATGATCTATATATTATAAAGGATACAACTTTCATATAAAAAACAAAATGGAAGCATGCTTAATCAATGTTAATTAAATAGTGGGAAAAGCTAAAAGAAAGGGAAAGAAAAGACTAAACTCAACCTACCACAGAGTGCACCAGCTCGTCCTTCTAAGGTTACCTGCCATGTAAATGAATCTCCTCGGCTCTTTTCTGTTTCTAGATCTCTACGAGAAAGTGGGAAGACACACTTCCACAACAGCAGAACTCGAGCAAGGTGATGACTGACAACTGCGGGACCTGTAATTTATACAACTTATCACTTATAAAAGAACCCAAAGTGCTTGCTCTTTAAAACACTATTAATAAGCAGGAACTTCCCTCTTAAAATAAACATATTTTAACTCGCTACTGGAATACATTCTCCTTTTCTTACCTTCTGGTTCCAACAAATATACTACTGAATGAATGATTATCTGAAAGCATTGGAGTTCAGAGAAAAAAAATAAGGAATTAGCAAATAGTTAAGTGTGGGCTCTGGCATCAGCTTTTCACAACTGCTGTGACCTCTCTGAGACTCAGTTTCTTCAATCTATAAAATGAAGCCAGTACCATATGCACTGTTTGTCTCCAAGGGTTTGTCTTGATCCAAATGATAGTGTACTTTAAAGCAGTCTGAAAAACTGTAACATACCATGTAAATGCAAGATATTACTGTTTTGGTAACAAATAATATCGAATGCTAACTTTTGATACTTATTCTGGGCCAAATATCAGATGTAACACATTTGAATGGATTTTTTTCCTTAAAGATCTCCAAGCAATATAATTTATGAACTAAGAAATCATGAATACACAAAGCCAGTAATAAAAGGCAATGTATAATAATATATTTTATTTGCCAGCCTTATCAGTTAAGGAAAAAAAAAACTAGAAAGTATAAAAATCAAAACCTACAGCTTTTCTTCCCATGTAATCAGCTTAAAATTCTCCTGTAAGTACTGCCTACTTCTATTCTCATGTTCTGATGACTGTATGTTTTTCTTCTTCAGTATGACAGCATAGCAGATCTGAAAAGAGACCACCTAACAACCTGGCTCCATGCACTTGTTGTGTAAACTTAAAAGTTACTTAACCTTTTTTCACTTCAATTTCCTCATCTTTATAATTGGGGATAACAATAGTATTTACCTCATTGGATGGTTTCTGAGACTTATATGAGTTTATATACATAAGAAGTACAGTGTTTTACTCATGATAAGCATATAATGGTTGACAGTAATGTAATTATCATTCAAAAATTGCCTTATTTGCGTATGAAGAGGTGAGCCTAATGGCAAGATGAAGAGGTAACTGCAAACCAATTTTATTAATGCATGAAATTTATAAATTAAAATATAATTAATTTTTCGATTTTTCTTCTAACTTGCTTTTTAGGAAGAAGCCATTGCTAATCCCTATAGCAAAATAAGACTAATTCAACAACCTCCGCTCACTACTTTCTTTGATAAAGTAAAACTAAAAAAAACCCTTGGAATTTCAATCAAATAAGGAAATCAGAGTCAGGCAATTAAGAATAAATGACTATAAGAGGTTTGTGTGCCTGAGTGCATGTATGCACACCAGCACACTCTTATTCCATGAGCTGTGGAAATTTAGTCAGACAGAAAAAAAAAGTGGGGAGTCACTGGCAATACCCATAGTTGACAAAAGTTTCATAGATTATTTGCCATTATAACTCTTAAGATATCTTACTAACTCAACACAGTGAACGAAGTAGCAGCTCTTTTCTAAGAGCGGTATCAAGATGTCATTTTAAAGACATATATGAACTAATAAAAATTAGTTTATGGTAATTACACTGTGAAATGTAAACAAGAGTAAGTTTATTCATATCAAGAACAACGTATGTAACAAAGACTTAATGAGTCACCTATAAATCTTTGTAAGATATGTAGGTATCTGTAGGTGAATCAAAGTCAGATAAACTGACATCAGATAAACTGGGAAGTATAGCACAAAAGGTTAAAAATGTTGTAGTTCACAGTTGAGGAATGTGGTCTATTTGAGTTAATATTACTTCAGAAAAGTGAATATATTAAAAACAATGGAAATTTTAATGGTGAAGGAAATGCTGAAAAAGCAAAAGAGTGTTAAAACTGTACAGCAAAATTAAAGCAGACTGTCATCTAATACCATTTCCCACAAATAAGAAATCAAGGCTCATTGGAGAGAGCTGGTTGTGAGCCTGGGAAAGGAAATGTACAATGTAAAAGCTATGACATCTTGTGATGCCAAAAATAAACACGTTATCAAAGAATACTAGGCTCATGTTAAAATTACACATATACCGACCTGAAGGGGCTCTCACTAACTAAAGGTGAGACAATTTGAGGATCAAAGAAATAATGACTGCAATGGACTGAACCATAAATATATAAAAATTCTATCAGTTGATAACAACATTTAATAGCAAAACTTCACTGATTCCCTTTACAAGTTGCTTGGATACTATCAACACATTCTAAAAATTATAGTAAAGGGAAATAACAATGTATAAGAAAATAGTATAAAACCCAAGAAAACACAGCAATAAAACATTGATTTACATTTTAACCTTTTTTTATGTTAATTATAAATATGCAACAATATGTGATGTACTAATTTTTTTTTAAAGTAGAAAGGATCTTGTAGTCTTCTTTCAATGGAATTACCTTGTTTTAAAAGGTTTTGATATGGCAAAATATTGATATGGTGGGCATGAAATATCCAGCCAAAAGCAAATAAAAGCTTGACCACATTATTTCCATAATATTGTAAAATGATGACCTTACTACACCCGGGGCCAAACATTTGTCTTTGAAAGCCATACAGTCTCTGCTGCAAATACTCGATTCTGCTTCACTAGTGCCTAAAAGCCACATATAATCCATAAACAAATGATTGTTGTAGTGCTCTAATAAAACTTTATTTATAGACACTGAAAACTTTCATATAATTCTCATATCACAGAATACTTTTTTAATCATTAAAAATGTAAAAATAATTCTTAGCTCATAGGCTGTATAAAACGGGCAGCAAGTCAAATTTCCTCCATAGGATGAACCTTGATCTAGTCCAATAAATCTCTTTAATCACCTCAAGAACATTACCTAAAGTGGTTTTTCATTTATGATTCTTATTTTAATTTAAGCTCCTTTTACATCAAATTACTTCAGAGGTGTCAAAATGACTGATTGGTCTTTTAATAAAATCCAACCAGTTTTATGTCCTAGTAATAAATCACATAACTACAGAGATTTAAAACAAAACATAGCTTTAATAAGGTAATAAAACTGAGTTTCAAAGTTAAAGGATATAACTGTAATAGTCATGACCAAAAAATGCATATTGATTTTTAATAAATATACTTTAAATGAATCCTATCCCCTTCAATTTAACTACCTTATTGGTGTTACTATTCTCACAATAATTACAGAAATTGATTCACAGGCTATGTGTGATATGTCCTCTTGCCTATCCTTATGATATGGACAATTTTTTTGCCCCTGAAGATGGATATGAATGATTTTTGGAAAAGCCAGAGTCATTGAAAGTCAAGCCTGAAAGATGACCAAATTGGCTTGTTCCATTTAAGGCTCATAAACTGGTCTTGAAGAGAATTTCAAAGATCTGAAAACATTTTGAGGAATGTAGTAAGGATATGGCTTCCTAAGGTGACTGCTAGAAGACAAACATTTGTGTGGATATTTAAAAATTCTGGTACATATTAAAAGTTAGTCTTGTCAAACCATCCAACACAATATTTTACACTCAGAAAATGCCAAGTAGTTTATAGTTATGTAAACCTTCCACAAGAATGTTACCTAATGTCATCAGAGCAGCAATCAACAACCATCCAGCTTGTGTGCGTTGAGCTGAAAGGCGACTGTTCTGAGCAGCAGAACACAGCAAATCCTCTGCTAATGTCATAATAATCTATTTACATATAGTAGAACAAGGCAAAAAAAAAAAAAAAGCTTATCAGTTTATATGTTACTGGACAAATGACAGCCACTAATAGTTTCTTGAAAAATTAACTCTTAGATGTAATAAATGTAAATAATAAAGGACTTTCATGTAGACTCTACCATAGGACAATGTCAAATAGAAAACTATAAAAAAATAAATTTTCAAGGTTAAATATTGGCATATCGGGTTGCACACAGCAACTCCATAATTCTTCGTAGAGCGTATGTGACAACATTGTACAACTGTTCAAGTTTAGCTATACAGAATTTGAGTCTATTTTTAGTTTTAGGCAACTGCGTTAGATCTGTACCTACCAGAGAAATTTTCATTACAGAAATCTCCCTTTTTAGAATTTTGCATACCATTCCATTTGATATCTGAGGGGCTGATAACTGCCTTTCCAGAGGCTGTGTATTATAGAGGATAAAGTTCTCAAAATAATCTCATATTGAAGTAAGTTTCACAGTAGAATAAAATTCATTAAAATGATATATTTTAAAAGTCTATGAAATATGCAGAGTTTTAAAACAAATGAGAGGAAAACAAGATGTTTCACTTTTATGAATAATACATACAGGTATCTAATGTCTGTGAAGACATCTGTTACCAATGACCTCCTGAAAAGCAGCAAGTATTATGAATTGTTATATGTTTTCTAAAGAGAAAGGTGAATAGATTTTAAACCAACCAACCAACCAACTACTACTAACTTAGGACCACCTGCAGTTTATATGGTCAATGGATAACACTTGAAAACTGAGAACAAAACAAACCAATGCTGCCTGCCTAAACCATTAAGATGTGAGGATATTAAATTTAACTAAACACATATAATGGCAATTCTTTGCTTAGCAAAATGTGATGTTTATTTAGAAAATAACTAAAATAATAAATAATATTACTTTCTGAAGTTGTCAACCACCACATACTATAATACTCAATAATAAAGACACAGGAATGACAATGAGAAAGAAACAGTGGTAACTCATTTTTTAAAAAATACTTGTATGGGGGTGAAGGTCAGGTTATGAGGGCTTTCACTGTAAAATAATAATCTCTGACAACTTGCAATTCATGGCTATTAAAAAAAAACACAAAATTCCCACACTATGCTTTGTCTATTTTGTGTTCAGTATTTCATTAAAATTTTTTCTTTAGTTCCCTTTAAAATTCTTTGTACATTAAAACTGGGTTAGTCACTAAGTTCAATATCATTTATCAGTTTGAAAGTGCTGCATTCATAAGCACTAAATTTATCCAGAAAACCATATTTTTGAGTAGCAATGAAATTTGGGGGGATTTTTTTTTAGTATTATGAACTTATGGGGGTTTTATATTTTTAGTGTGTGTTTCAATCTACTGTTGACCTTATTGCTATTATTTTTGATGTACACATTATCTCATCTTTGGCCATTAGGAGACCCTTATTATTTCCTGTATCCTGTAAAAGTGATTCTTTCCTTCCTTTCTGGCATGATAAGATGTTCCAGGCTTATCCTGTGCATTCCCTACCCTGGACCTGGCACAGCCACTCCTTGATGAAGCCCTGTTTCCTTTTTACTTGGAAGTGGTATTCAGAGCCATAACCTGTTCACTATGGGTTGTTTCTACCATTTGATTATCTCTGTTTTTAGGTCTTTTCCCTGGACAGAGGATATAAGTATTTTTAAAAACAGGAAATTATAAGTTCATAGTAACATTCAATTCAAATTAACATACTGGGCTTTTACTTAATTTTTTTGATTCTACAACTGTAGCTCTTTTAATAATACGGAAAATCTTGATTCCAAAGAACATTTTATCTACTTTATCTTACAGCATGTAATTTCAAAACAATATCACCAATAATATTAAAATTAAATGTTTAAAATTTGTTTTGCTGTTCCATTTGTCCTATAAAATGCTCCATTTGTCCTATAAAATTATTTTAAATGCTATGGCAGAGCTAAATATATACCAAAATAAAGCCTTCAGAAACAAATTCTATTATTAAATAGAGATCCTTTTAACAAAAAACACAAAAAGCACCTGTTTCAGTGGCACATCTGTTTTAGTGAATAAGACATTATTTAACTATTCCTTCCTTTTTCACAGTAATTATGTTGATAGCATTTAATACTTTAGTACAGTTGATCGCTCAGAAATTTGTCCTGAATGGCTCTGATACACAAGAAGACTATGATGTTTTTCGGAAAAACTTAAAATACCATTACTTTATATGTGGGAAATGATATCATTACCTTGCCCTTTCTGTGAGGAATTCCCAAGGGACAATGTTTCACCGCTCCCAACAAAGCTGCCACAGCAAAACTAAAGCCAGTCACTGCTTCGGGTAAAGATTTAAGTACATTAAGCCGTTCCAGGCAACGGTCTAAGAGAGGTGTTAGATAAGAAGGTAATGCCACAGCAATGCAGTGTAAACACCAAGCAGCTGCTAGTCGAACAGAAATGCTAGGATGAAGGATGACTGAAATGACACTGTCAAGAATTCCTGAAAGGATAGGAAAAAACAATGACTCAGCTACACGATAAAACTCACTTAGCTGTAAAACAGTCAAAAAAATAAGTTGCAACATGAATATATATTATCCTTATCAAAAGCTACATCAGAATACAAAAAATAAGCGATAATTATAAATATTATTTTGTATCCAAGAAATATTCTTCTAATATATAGCATGAAAACTGACTTAAGTCAGTATGCAAAAGAAAAATTATATTTCCTAAAAGCCAATGTTCTGTTCACTTTATTTTGAGACCATTATAAATGGTACTAACAATTAGTACCATTTATCTGGCACATTAATCTACGTAATTAGTATACTTCCTATTTACCATATTGCTCTTATTTGAGAACAAAATGTTAAACAATCTCAAGAATTTGCTGGGTCATCAACAGACTACTAACTACAAAGACAGTGAATACCACTAAGAAAAAAGTCTACATTGTGATATTTCAACACATACCTTCATCAAAACAGTTCATGTCAACTGCTACTTAAATAATAAGTATCCTGGGATAAATAGTTGACAAACAAAATATAATGTAAAGCTTCATTCCACAGGAAATGTGTATCACAGTCAAAAGACAACAAAGCCTTTGAAAAGTGATTAAAGAAACCAGCCACAACAGACCACATACTGTGATTTCATTTATATAAAATGTCCAGAATAGGCAAATCCATAGAGACAGAAAGTAAATTCATGGTTATCGGGGGCTGTGGGAAAAGAAAATGTGGAGTGACTGCTAACTGGGTACAGGACTTTTAGAGATAATGAAAACACTCTGGAATTAGACAGTGGCGGTAGCAGCACAACTCTGAATATATCAGAACCACTGAATTGTATACTTTAAGTATAAATAGTAAACTTTTATAGAATGTGAATTATCTCTCAAAGTGATCTAATAATTTTCAAAAAAAGAAAGAAAAAAAATAGATTGCCTGAAAAGATCTTAGAGGAAGTGAATTACCTGTACCATATAGAAATGAATGTTTTCACTGCACATGAGATAGGAGTTCAGGTTTACTTCACAGTTTTTCCATTATCTTAAATATCTCCAGAAAGGGGGACAAAGGAGGGGAAGGTACAGAGAACAACCTTTAATTGCAAAAGCAAAAAACCCCTCAAATATATACATATTTTCAATAATCTTGATCATATATATTTCACAAATTATCTCGAACAAATCCATAGTGGAATTATAATAAATGAGCTATATGAAAAAGATTTCCTTGTTTACAGTGAAAGTAAAAACAAGGTATACTCACAAATCACAACAACAGATACCTGCACTTGGATCCTGAAGCAAAGGTGCAACTGTGGTGCCGAGACTGTGTATGAGATTTCCAAGTTCTTGTAAAGCACACACCAGCATATGCTGGCTGGCTGTTACATCTGTGGAGCTGAGTCGGGTTTCCAAGTTACCATCACTCATCATGGCATCTGACAGAAGTATAAGAATTAACTATGCATCAATGCTTTGTTAAAATATAGAGGGTGTTAGGAGTGAAAAATTATAAAAGCAAAAATTAATACCTCCACTTAATCTGTATGAAAGCCATATGGCAGTAACTAAAATACTAAAAAAGGAACTTGCATCAACAGAGAAACAACTGACTGAATATAAATGATTCAGTTCAAGCAACCTGACCACAGATCCTTTATTACTCTTTTAGCAAGTGGTACTGAAAGAGAGAACTCATGGAAAACTAAACAATATTCCAATTTTACTGCTACACAAGAAAAGCAGAGCAGACTTAAAATGGTACTGGAACTGAGATAAACTAATTGTTTCAAAAACAATGTATCAATTTCTACAGGAAGACCATGAATTCTGATGAACTATTATCAACCGCCTTTAAGGTTTGTACATATATATATAATAATTATCAAGATAGATAACTTACATCTCATCACTATATTTACTGCTTTACCCTCAAACAACTTATGTCTATTATTAAAGTTTTTTTTTTAATATAGTAATATAACAGTATAGCTTTTCACTGTTAAAACAGATTGTCTTAGCAAATCCATACCCACAACTTTCTTTAACTTCCAGATAGCCTGGCAAATATCCTTGGCAGCAGCAATTTGAGCCTTTTCTCCAAGAAGGCCTCCTATAGTAGCTCGAAGGATAAATGAAACACAACGGCGACCGCAGACAGCATCGATTTGAGTTTGGGTGATTTTAGGGTGTGACTGCGACACAAGGCTTAGAATATGAGAAAGAAAAGCAGCAAAATTTTTCTCTAGCCATGCTCCTCCTAGTGTTGAAACAAATACCACATAAGCCTAAAAAAGAAAGAAGTTTTATTTTCAAAATGAAATAATTTCAATTCTATATTAATATTTTTTCCTGCATGAAATATGCAGAA
Organism: Cynopterus sphinx; assembly: GCA_030015415.1. Taxonomy (NCBI): domain Eukaryota; kingdom Metazoa; phylum Chordata; class Mammalia; order Chiroptera; family Pteropodidae; genus Cynopterus; species Cynopterus sphinx. Next base: position 71,933,624 of record CM057384.1, on the reverse strand, counting down.
TTTATTAACATTTCTTTTACTCCTTTCTCATTTACAGCCACTTACCTACATAAATGCAATTCAATTTTTCTGTTTGTTTGTTAAGCCAAAAGTGAAGTTTGCAGTCTTTCAATTGAGATTTCATTTATACTGCCTGTTTTATTTTGGCCAGAGTTAAAAGTTTCAGGATAGTCAGCATAGCCAGCTAATATGTAGAATATGTCTGTGGCTTCTCTGAACAAAGAATTCAAGCAAGCTCTTTCATATTCCAAAGAAAACCCAAATCAAATATATGAACACACTCTAAGAATTAACTGTGTTCCAACATCATAACTTTTATGGGACTTTACAGTGATGAAATACTATTCTTTATTTTCAAGAAAGTTAATTTATCTTACTCCAGAGATACAAAGACAGTAATTTTTTTATGTAATGTTTTTAAAAACACATAGTTTATAATTATACTGGAATACCTTACACTTTCATGAAGTCTAAATCATATACTATAAAAAATGAGGACAAATGTAAATTTAAAAAAATATATCTTTGCTTTGAATCATCCTGGCATTTAGAAAATAAGATAATTCAAGGAAAGAATGCAGAGACCTCTGTTTTATTCTAAAATACTTTCCCCAGGGTTTAGCTTTTTAAATTTTGTTTAGGACCAAGAAGTTAAGCACTGAAGTAAATAACATGCTGTAATATTTACTTAGGAGTTGAAACCATATAAAATAGAAATACAATACTGTCCACCATGTTGAATAATATGTACCTAATTGCTTAAATTTGAACTGTACAAGCACACATAAACACAATGGAAAATATGTTAAACTATAAGACACATGAAAGCACAAGGCCTAAAAGCACAAGGCCTAAAAACAAACAAACAAAAAATTGTGTTTCTAAGGATTAACAAAAAATCCCATTATTAGGAACTAAAAACACACTGTGGGTAATGGCCTATATAGTTGGCTTTGTTTTTGGTAAATAAGGTCCTCTTGCTTGTCATCTGGTTTTTAAAAAATATTTTGGCCTCATCATATCTCTAAGTATAAGAGTGTAAGTGAGGACCTTGTATAATATCATTTCTGCCTGGAGTCAGATTCTAAAACTTTCATTACAGGCCAGTGAGAATTACATTTAGATACTGATTTGTGATTCCAACCTGAGTAACTCCAACTCGAACATCCCTACTGACTGAACTTGTTCCTTTCAGCATATCACCACTGGCTCGAAGAAATCCTGAACTCCCACGTAGAAACCCTGTTCCTAGTAATTCCAGAACTTCCTCCAGAGATACTCTGCGAATGCTTTGACGTGAGGCTGCTATAACAAAGAATAAAACATATGATTCATATTTTGCAGACTAAATTTTAATGCATGATATTGATTCGAATGTTCAACTGGAGCAAAAATAAACTAAAACTCCAAACAAAATGCAAAATTTACAGGACACTACACACATTAACACACAGTCACAAGAATTCAGAGGTTAAAACATCATGGATTCTGAAGTATCATGCCAATGACTTCTTAAAGTCTATGCCACTTTGAGATTGTGCCTTATTGCTTTCTTTTCCTCAAAGAAGTTAAAAGGTTAACAGTATTCTGAAACAAAGGAAAACAAAATAAACAGTATTCTAAAACAAAGGAAAACAAAACAAACTGCCCTAAGTTCTCCATGAATGAAAATGCAATACAATGCTTTGAAAATTTGTGTGAAATACTTAAAATGCTAAAATCATAATTTAATTTTTCTAAATGATCTACAATTCTTAGTGAAACTTACATAAAGTAACCACTATGTCCTACTTTTAAAAATTCTCAACTGCAAGTACAACTTTTGTTACAGCCTGTCTCTAAAGAAAGAATATTACTAAAACTTCTCAGTCGGTCCTTAGGTTACAATAATTAAGAGATTAAGGCACGATGTTTAAGTCTACCTTCAGTTTGACAAAGCTATGTCTCCCTATGAATATCTAGAGAATGATATCTCCTTTCCTTAAAATAAACAAACTCCTTTTCATTCTTCTAAAAAAAATGATAGTAACAAGATCTGACCCTTATTATTGATTCAAATTATACACAGTGAAGAAATAAACTTCCATTAATCAAGGTTTATAAGCAAATTAGCTACTCCTTAGCCTAAAGAGGATATAACCATTTGAAACAAATGAAAATCTATGTTGGCCTTTGGGAAAGAAAGATTAGTGAATAGTACAAACTCCATACCCTCGTGGATCATAAATTCTAGACAAGAGAGACAATAAACATAACACATGACTATGTTAGATAGTGCTTGAAAGTCATGCAAAAATAGGGCCAGAATACTAGGGGTTGAAGAGAAGTGTTGTGATTTTAAATAGGGTAGTGAGGGTAGGGTTCACCGAAAGGGTGACATCTGAACATAATCCGTCAAGTGAGGAAATTAAGCATGCGAATATCTGGAGAAGGTGTTTTAAGCAAAGGAAATAGCTCAGGCAAAAAAAGCCTTGAGGAGGGATATGATGCCTAGTGAGTTCAAACAGAGCTATGTGGACAGAGCAGTAGAGAGGTCAAGTAGGAGACTGGCCAGGGTGTAAGGAGAGAGAACAAAGGCAAAGGACCTTGTAGATCATTATAAGGATGGGAGTAAAGTGAGGTGCCAGTGTAGGACTTTGAGCGGAGAAGTGATATCTGTCACTTTGCTTCTCTGCTGAGAGAAGACTGTAGAAGGGGACAAAGGCAGAAGTAGGGAAACTCATTAGGAACAATTTAGTAATTCAAGCAAGATTTGACAGTGGCTTAGAACAAGGGCTTTAGTAGAGTCTGAATATACATACATATTTCTAAGTTTTTTATTAGAAAAAATTTCAAATTTACATAAAAGCTGCCAGAATAGTAAAATAAATTCCCATATGTCCTTCACTTTCGCATTTTCGAAGAATACATGTATGGCTAAATATCCTGTAACCCATCACTTTCATCCAAGAATGTACTGAGGATTCCTACCTGCATAAATTATTATTATAATTCCCAAAAGGTCATTACCTAACAATCATTCTTTCTATATTTATTAGATGGAATTCCACCATAAAAGAACTCTCTCTTCTCCTTTATTTACTTATTTTCAATACTCATAGATTCCTTTTTTACTTAATATATTATCCATTTTCTGTCATTACTGATTTTGCTTTTAATACTGTCCTGGATTTGACCAGTGAAAATGTCTTTAGAAAGCCGGCCAGTGAAAGCTCCTTACTTTTTGGCACAACAAACACACTAGGCTCATCTTCAGACTTGCACTGTCTCAACCCTATAATTAGTGACTTCTCCAAGGAATCCTAATTCTGGATATGCTTTAAGATTGTCCAATAGAATAATTATTGAGTATGAGAGAGAAGAGTAAGGGTGACACCACAAATTCTGGGTAGAACATCTGGAAGGAGAGAGTTGACATCAACTTAGATTAGCAAGTCTGTAAGTAGAGCAGGTGTATGTGTGAGGGAGAGGTAGTCAAGCACTCATTTCTGGACAAGTGAATTTGAAATATCAAATAGACATCCAAATAGAGATGTCAAATGGGCAGTGGATATTACTGTCTGGTATTTGGGAGAGAAGTTTGGTCTAAAATAAACCCAGGCAAACGTAAGTACCCCATCCCTGCTTGCTGTCTACAAGTATATAAATAGGGACTAAAATTAACACAAAGCAAGTTGTCCAAATACAGCAAACTTCAATATCTGTTATTTGAAATTATTTACAGCACTGCTCCCTTATATCAACCTAGAAAATGGTAAGCCTAATGGTAAGCCTAATCTTGAGAATTTTTAGATCATCTCTTATTGAACACCACAATTTACTTAAAAAAAAACAGTGTACAGGAAGACAATGATTGAATAAAGCACATTTCTTCAAGTTCTTTTTTTTTTCCATCAAATTGTTACTGAATTGTTTGAAAAATCTTAGGACCCAGAGCAATGCTTACAAACTAAAATTTATAAGATATTCTACCTCTTTATAAAAGTAATCATGGGTAGCAGTAATGCTACATATTTGATTAAATCAACTGAGGAAAAAATTACAAAAGACATTCTGAAAATAATTAAATGAAATGTACCTGCTCCTGAATGTTTAGAAATTAGAGCTTTAGCCAACACCGTCCCTAGTAGCTTTGAAACTGAAATCCGTACATCATAATTGGAACCTTCGAAGGACTTAAAACATAGTGTGGCCACACTGTCCAGGTCTGTACTCCACATAAAGCTGGCTTCATTCTGAAGTTCAAGGAGACACTATTCAAGTGGAAAAACAGAAATTAGTGAAATATAAATATTGAGTTCAGATCTATGTCATAACAAAAACAACACACGAATCTAAAGTTTCCAAATGATTAAAAGGACAACAAATGAGTATTATTGAAAGTCATAAAAATTATACTATATAAAGCAATGTGTCCACAAAAGGTGGGAGGAGGAGGCTGTGAAATATCTTTAGAACCAATCTGTTGGCTAATGAGCAACTGTGAGAATTCCAACATAAACAGCTTTACTGTACTTCCTAACCAAATATGTTAATAAGGCATGATAAAAAAACAAAACCAAATCACTTTTGTTTTATTTACTAAAATTATTGGGGTGACATTGGTTAATAAAGTAAAAAAGTGTACAATTCAATAATATGTCATAACACTGCAGTGCTTACTACCCAAAGTTAAATTTCCTTCACCACCAAATATATGAACCACCTCCATACCTATCTACCTAAATCCAAGTCACTTTCAAACAACATAAACCTTCCCTGTAAATTTTAGTTTATACAATTACAGGGAAGAAGAAATAACTAGAGCCGAAGAAATACCCAGTCTGATAATTTGAACTTGCTACCTTTTAACAACGCGCTGCTAACTACTTAAAGAACCTTGGGAAATTCATATTACCTCTCAGGGCCTTAGTTTCCTCATATATAAAAATTAGATAGTCCTAGTTGATTACCAAAGCTGTAACTCTAAGATCATGTAGCTATTACTAGTGTTTACAGAGAAAACTGATTTACTTTTATGTTAATTTTTTAACATAAAAAATTATGTTATTTTTACTTTTTTTAATTTATTTTTACTTTTATGTTAATTTTTAGAATTTCTACTTATTAGACCATTTTACCTTTGCAGCAGCACAACGAACAGCCATGGACCTATCTGTTAAGCAGGATCTAGCGGCTTTATAAATATCCCTGTGGCAAGGTGTAGCAGCAGCTCCGAGTCCTTTCAACATATTTTGCAGACTCAACATAATCTCATATCGACCTTGAGACTACCAAAGAGAAAAGAAACATTTTAAATAGAAAAAAATAATTCACTGCGTAGAAAAGCATAAGCACTGAAATTTATCTCATAAATTAGAGAAATACCGATTTTTGTACACACTAATCAACCCATTCTGACATTAAAAAATATTAATAGTTGCTATTTTGTGAAGCGTTTACTATCTCAAAAGTGTTATTTGTATATACATTTCAACACAATACAAATTTCATAAGACTGATGTGAAGAGTAAATGAAACTATATAGAAAGTGCCTTGCACAAAGCTTGCATATTGTTAAACTGTTAAATAGTCAATGAATCAGTTGCTATAAATGAGGTAACAAGGTATGAGCACAGGGCCTGAAACCTACTAGTTACATGACCTTGGGCAAATCTACTTATCTATTAAATGGAGGTAATAGTATCTACCTCTCTGATTGTTTTGAGATTCAAACAAGCTACTATATGTAAAATGCTTAAAACAGTGCCTGAAATACAGTGTATATTCAATAGATTTTATAGCTATTAATATTTTACCATTTATTGGTCCAAGTTGTTAACACAGAGGTTAAAACTCTGGGCTTTAAAGACCTGGGTTTGAATCTTGGCTCTGACTCACAGTATCTGCGTGACTTTAAGCTGTTCTTACTTATTTCTTCATCTATAAAATGAGGATAAGATGAACCACATAGAGCCAGTGTAGAAGTAAATAAGCCCCTGTGTAGAAAACATTCACCACAAAGCCTGGCACATAATAAATACTCAAGAATTAGTAGATGCTTATATTATTGATTTTTACTAAATGCCCCAAATGATTTCTATATCCCAGGAAATTCAGGCCACTGAAGATAAGTTAGAGAAAGACAAAAATCGACATCGAATATCATTTTCATAGTAATGTCATTAATTTATTTACTGTGCTCTTTGTTCAAAAAGAGCACAACAGTGACTAATTACAGATGGACATAACAAAATGGGTCCGATTGGGAAACCTTTGAACTTTCTTTTTTCCCAATTTCAAATGTTGTCTATCACTGGTGGGTGAGTATCAAAGGTGGGAATTCCTTTTGATAGCTCCAAAATGTGCTACCTGATCAACAGAATTATAAAGGTAAAAAACAATGAAGGAATAAAATACTTAGCAATAATGTTCCTGAGAGCTAAAGAGTAATATTCTGTTAACTGTGAGGCCTAAAAAGGATTATAGCCTAACCAATGAAATTAAGAGAGAAAAAAGTTTAAAGTGGCCATATCTCAGTGAACAAAAGTTCTTTACAGACTTTTTAAAAATAAAATCAAGTTTACAGAGGTTAACAATCCTTTCTCCTAAATGACATTCTTCAATCTTTCAGGAAACTACTGCTGAGAAATGATCTGCTGAGTAGATTCTCGCACTAGTTTTATATTATGGATTTCATGTCTCAAAATTCTTAAATCAGCTACATTCTTGAAATTTAACGTTTTATCTAGATATATTTTTAAAAATTATGTGTGTAACTAGCTATCATTTTTATAAATTATTTCAGAACTGTCTTTTAGATTATTTTTCTAAGTAAGGTAAGAATAGGAACTTGTGTGATGTTTTTATATTTAACAGTGCTGAGATAGCCCTGAATATTAGGGATCATAGATTTAAACTTTTAATATATAAACATACAAGGTTCTTTAATTTCGAGCCAGTTGGTAAAGCTATAGTTGGCAAGAAATTACAGTATTTTAAAAGTCAAAGAAGAGAAAGCTACAAAACACAAAGGGTGTTCCAAAGTGGTAAATGATGCCAACAAATCAATGAAGCTAACACTAAGAGTATACTTCTATCAATTAAAAGATCATCTGGATCCTGGTCATACTTAAATCCTCCACACTCTTTCCCACCCTGATTATGCTATTCACTCCCTTTTGATTCTGATACAATACTAAACCATCCATCAGGTATACAGTAGTTATGAACTATGTATCTGGGTCCTTGGTGACAAGCATTTGCTCTGCAACTAGTAAGTAGTATCAGATGGAAAAGCTGATATAAGCAGAGGAAGCAGGGATGGGCCTGCTAGAGAAATACCTTAGATTTTACCCATTTGGATATGTCTAAAGACATAAAATTCTATTATTGCTTTATTTCTTCACCAATAAAGATTCGATATACAAAGTGCATGTGCACCACCTAGAAATATTTCATTTATGGATATAATTATATAAATACTTATGTATGCTAGTCATAGGTAAAGCTCTTTAATTGGATCAAGAAACCATAAAACCTATAAAATATTATCTTTTTATTCTTTGTCAAATTTATAATTACTTACCTCTGCACTCTTCATAGCTTTAAGAATATTCCCCACTGTATCAGTAAAGGTGTTACCCAGTATTCTACCCAACTTCTTGTACAAGGAACCCAAACATACCACAGCAGCACTGAAACAATATTTAAATTATAAATTAGTCATGAATGAAAAAACAGGAATAAAGATGACTATTTAATTTTACTTTTACAGGATAAAATTTCCCAGAATCTACTCCGTTGTTAAATTCAACAGTCTAGCACCTCAGGTGAGTGTCAAACAATTACATCAATACTAATAGTTTTAAAAAGATGTAACTTCAATTAATCTAAATTTCAGCTCAAAGATTCCATCCCCTCAAATTTTTTACATATTATAAAAGATAAGAATATCAAGAAATAATGTTCTCATCAAGCCTGAAGTCTGAAAACTTCACTGGAAAATACATTCTGTTCTAGCTAAAAATAAGGTCAACAAAAATGTCTATAAAAATTACAACTGTGGAATATCATACATAGCAAATCAACTTCTCTAAAATAATAGGTGATAAAATGAACTGAATCTTGTGGAGAAATTAAGCTGTTCTTTTTAGGATCTTAGAAGAGTATTTTTCTGTTACTATTATTTTTCACTACTAACAACTAATAAACCAAAGGAACACCCAAAACATGAAGAATTTAAAATTTTCTTTTTTTCAAACACTCAACTGCTAAAATTTTAGTGAGACGGTCTTCATTCCCAAATCTAGACTTCAAATATGTCTAAAATATTCTTTTAAAAAAACTTTCTCAGTCAAAACTTTTTTAAGACTTTTAAGAAAGATTTTAAAAAATGAGTAAAACAATTTGTATTCAATTTCAAAATAATTATCAAGTAATTTGGGTTATTTATAAAAATGAAACAATAAGGAAGCATTATTTTGTTTTATGTGCAGTTTTGATATTTAACTTACAGTTTAGTGGGAAGATAACTTGGAGAATCATCTTTACTACGAATAAGATCATTACATTTATCGATTGTCTCATAAACAGAAAATGTGTCTCCAATACTATAAAGAATGCCTAGATTCTTAGCAAGGAGTTTGCGGGTAGGAGGCCCTGGGGAGCTGTTCAACAAAGACAAGAGCTGTTCAACAAGAGTCTTCTGTTTCTCTTTTACATCACTCTAGAAAGGTAACAAAAAAGACAATTCAAAGTCAGCATAACTACACATAATCCCTAATATGATTTTTCTCTCATGTATTCAAGAACTAACTAAAAGGCTCTAAAAAAATGTACAATTATTTTGACTAAAAATTATAAGTAAGTTGGTGGTGTGGTCATGACACCACATGAACGGGTAGTTTGTTGCCCTGCTGATATTTTCACAAAACAAATTCTGGACCACAACACACTGGAGTGTCTGTGAAAAAGGGCTCTAATTCTTCTTTATCTTTCTTATGTTTGAAAAGTAGAGCAAATTTGTATTTCGACTAGAGCTTCTTAGTTATTAAGCCCCCATCCCATATGTCTGCATAATGAACAACAATCTATAACCTATCATCAGAGCTGAACTTGGCAACAATTTATCTGCTTTATTCAGATCTTTTTCTAAGTTTAGCACAATTTTCTTTTTGTAAGCTTATGTATCTAAATGCCAATGTTACTCCATTTTATTTCTCTACTCTCTGAAAATGGAACAGAGAATGCCATTACAATGGTAATGGTATCCAGGTGTTCATCAAGATCTAAACTTTCACAATGGAATATGTGCTAATTCAGTGTATGGATTTTAATCTTCTGTTAAATTCTAAATGTCTCTATGAGCAGTGTCTTTGTACCATTTTGCATTACATATAGTGTTGTTATTAATATAGAATATTGCTATTCTTAGTAGATATATGCAAAAGTATTTAGAAGTAAAGTACCACCTCACATGGTTCAGTAAATCGGTCAATCAAATATGGCAAAACGTTAATAACTGCTGAATGTAGATGAAGGGTATGAGTGATTAGTTTCCTTTTTTAAGTTCATTTCACAAGCTTTTAAGAGAGAGTATGTTTATTCAGAAACTCTTCAATTCGCATTCCTCTTTCGAGCCCAGACCTTTTAACAGTGACACTCCCATGACATTATTTAGCACTGCTGCACCAGAGCTTCATGCACATTAAGATGCACCAGGAGCAAAACAAATAAAAAAGAAATCTAGTGCAATGTAACCTTCATTAGATTTTAATAATATCAAAAATACTGGCTAATTTCTTCCTGCCTTTTTGAACAAACTTGTAATATTTTATTATAAAATCTTAAAAGGTCTAGCATTTGAAGGCTAATTAAGTTATTGTGGAAAGAACTCAAAAGCAAACCAAAAGAACTAAACATTATCTGGCACTTAAAAAAGTTTCTGTAATTTTACCTACCCTGCTGGTTGCCACTAAGAGCTTCTCCAAATATCTCAACCAATCAAAAATAAACTCTGCCTTCTGAACTTCACCTAGTTGATTGTATGCTCCTTCATTCAGCAATAAGCTATGAGCTAATTCCATTCCTTGAAGAAAATTCTAACTGGTCACGATTTTTCTCATTAAACTTCAGTAAATACACCTAAAGGAAAAAAATATAACAGAGTAAAAGGAGTGAAAAGGCAATCATAATACTGGAAATCTTCCACATAAGAGTGTAGAGTATAATTAAATGACGGTTATCTTTTATAACAGCTCTAGGGGGAAACTGGGAAAATCTCAATACTAAACTCTTATTTACATGATACAAAATCCACCTTTGTATTCTGTACTCTTTTTCTAGAGCACAGACAGGCAAAACAGCGTACCATTATTTAACTCATAAGCAAAAAATGCTAAACAGAAGAGACGTTCATTTAAAATTCCGAAAAATTTAAGGTTAGACTACTCAAGTGTTAGATTTTCAGTTTTCATTGCATAAAAAATAAGTTATGGGTACATATTAACAAATGATCAAATATCCAGACCTCCTACTAAAATTCTGTAGTAAAGCTTGACACCTCCTCAGGCCTCTGCCTAGGTACATAGTCTGTCATTTATCTGGAGATCTAAACCAGGAACAGAGGGACTTATTCCCATTAGTATCTGTTCCCCTAGCCTAATAAAGACACTGCTTGTAGTTTAAGGCTAGCAGTTTTAGAAAAGAGTCTCATCTCAACCATTATAGCCTCCTCATCTTTGTGAGCCTTGCTGTGAAAGCCAACTCCTGTTTTTGAAGCCACTTAAGACAGATGTTGTCCAAGGACTATAGCAATTAAGATATCTGCTCTGACCCAGATCCAATGTACCTTTCATTTCTGCTGCAGTAAATAATCAATAAAAGACAGAGGTGGTTGGGTGTTTTAAAATTCATGATCATCTCCTGGGCACACCGTAGTACCTTTCCAGCATATTACAGCATATAAGCATGTGCATGTACACACGTGTGCGTGCGCACGCGCACACACACACACAATTTGTAATATGGCACTGTGATTATGGAATTTTTTTTTTAGGAGGTGCATACTCAATTATATAACAATAAAACAGCATAATGTCTACAACTCATTTTCATATGGTTAACAGTTGAATATAGGTAGTGGGTACATGAGAGATCATTTTACTAGTCTTCAATTTTTCTTTATTTTTTAATAGATCATTGATAGTATGTTGGAAAAACTAAGAAATTAAAAAAAACACAAGTTTACTTATAAAAAATCATCAGTAATAGTTACAGAAGTGACAGCTATTATCAAGAACGTTAAACAACAGAGAAACACCTAAAAGATGAGTGCTCCTACTTACTATTGTCTCTAAACTAAATTTGACATATTGTAAACAAAACTCCCTGTAAACAAAACTCCCAAGTTAAACAGAAAGAGATCATTGGAAGTGCATAGAAACAGATAGAATGCTACAGGTAATTAAACTAAAACATTTAAAATGCATAGCTCATATTCCCCTAAACAAATTTCAATCTTTTATAGAGGAGCCAGTAAGTAAAAATGTATTAGAAAATCAAATGAGAGACATGGGAAGGCTTTTCCTTCTTTCATTTTTTTTTTTCTCCCAGAGAGTTTACTGGTATAAAATTACCTAGAGTATCAAAGCTTCATAATTATTATATAACTGAAAAGAGCATCTTGAAAAGGAAGTAGTCAAAAACTGGTAGCCTGTTGGTTAAATTTGGCCTGCAACATTATTAGGAAAAAAAATTCATTACTAACATTTAAACAAGATTTTACATAAAAATCTGGGTCCATATCCCCATAGTGTAAAGAATGGCTGAATCTAAGAGGGATAGGGATTCTCCAGCAAGTTACAGCTGCCACCTAGCCTCCTTATTCATTTATATTATGTGCCAACTTCTATGAATATTTAAGTTTTTCAACTCCTGCTCTTTATCTTACTTGCACCTCTGGCTTGGGCCACTATTCTAGATTCTGACTATGATGTTGATCCAAGGCCAAAAGACAGCTTTCCCCATCTACCACTGTCTCCTGCTTTAGCTACCTGGGCTGTCCCATCTCAATTAATGCCACACAAGATCTGGCACTGACAGTCTTTAAAAAATATATATATATATACATATTAGGTTATTTTCAGAAATGTCAATTTTAAGGAATGAGAACAAATATAAACAATGGTGTTAACAAATTCATCACTTTTAGCTTCTTAAAAAAAATCCTTTCTTAATTATCAAAGTAAACTGACCAAAATATACACAATTGAGGATAAAGTTAATAAATGCTAGAAAAATAATTTCTGGAAGAAACCTACTAAGTATACAGAAAGTGAAAGCAAGTTCACACTCAATATCTATGATTGTGTGAGGACAAAAAAAAAATAACCTCAGTATCATATTAAAAATTTCTTATAACTACCAGGGCAAGTCAAAATCCTATATTAAGAATCAAATTACCCTTTTTAGAGGTCATTAGTACTGCTGAAGAGACATTTTTTTCCTAAGGTAGCAGCAATATTGTGGTGTAAAATGATCTATTAAGAAGCAAAACAGCTAATACAATGCAATAATAAATAATTCAGTAAAAAGCCTGAGATCATAAATTACTCCTCAAAGAAGTAGACATAGTGGTAATCCCACATCTAAACCCCCAAGTCTAAAATGAACCTGTGATGTCCACACATGCAGTGCCAATAAAAAGCAATGCATTTTGCAAGTAAAAGATGTACTTTCACTTTAGGAAGATGACTACAAATGCAGTCAATCTACTGTACATTTTAATATAATCACAACCTATGTCTATATATACCTGAAGTATGCTTATTTTCTAATTTTTCTTATTTTCCATTTTTTGTTTGTTGACATGACAAAGTGATCAGTTTACTGAAAGTAAAAATATATAGCAATATATTTTTCAAAGGATAGTTATGCTACTTGAAAAAAAGATTTCATAAAACTGCTGTTCCCATTGTAATGCCAGCTGTTATTTTTATCGGAAGCTAATATTTAATTGACCACTATTGGTTTGTTAGTTTTTCTTTCTAGAGTACAAAAGACCAATTTACAAAATAAATAAGCCAATAAGCAGTAAATGGAACTAATTCTAAAATGTATCAAATGTCTAAGATTTTGTAATGTCTTAAATTTCAATTACTTTTCTTTGGTTCTAACATCTCTATAAAAGATATCACAACAGCTCCAGTTTTTAGTCTCTTTTTTTGTTTAAAAAGCATAAAATAAACCAAAAAAAAAAAATCCCACATATGACCTCTCAAGAATCTCCCAACACTTGGAGAAACATACATAAATCTTAAAATCCAAACCTTAAAAAAAAATAGTAATTACCTTCAATCTAGAAAGAAGCTGGATCATTTTATCCTGACCTAAGATTCTCTTTGACCTGTGTGATTCAGGCATTGCAAGATTATAGGTTACAAAATAGGAACTCACAAGTTACACACAGCATTAGGTCATATTTAAGATGTTACCTAAGTAGGGCTGCCCCTAGTAGAGAAAATGAGGTATTTTTGTTACAGTACTTTAAATATCCCTAGGCACAATTCTAAAGTTAGTCTGCTGACACATTTAACCTCTGTATTTCACTAGTTTTAAGGTAAATGGATATTAAAGCAAATCATTTATAATTTTAGAATTCTTTAATAGTTATAACTTGATTTTAAAATTGTATTTATTCCATCTTTAAATATGAAATATCTTGCTTTTTTCCTTCTACAATAAACTATTTTAAAATTCAGCTAAAAAATTCCTTCGGGAAGCCTTTCATGATTAATTCCCCTATTTCTGTACTGTCTCCTCTTGGAATAACACTTTTTCCATTATTATATGTATGCTTCTTAAAATATTTGGTTTCTCTAGCCACCACTTAGATTGTGAGATTCTCCTGGTATTTTTCCAAACCATGACTCAAAAATCTTAACACTGATTATTAGAGTAGTGGCATTCTGGGTAGGCAGTGTTCTTTGGTCTCGAAATTTTTAGTGATTAAAAATATTTTTAAATGAAACTCTTAAAAACCAATAAACAAAGTAAACTTCTGTTAAATTCCTAACTTTTAAATTCACAATATCCTTTGTCAGCATCATCTTGGTAACATCTCAAATGGGGAGCACACATGTATAGCATGCTACAGTTTATGGCTATGCCTTTCGCTTTTCCAACCAACTCTCAAGTCACAAAATGACAATGGTAGCTATTATTATTCACTGTGCTAATAACTTTTTAAGGGCTTAACTTGTATCATCTCTAATCATCAAAAGGAAGAAAGCAAGGAAGGTATTATTAATCCCCATTTTATGGATGAAATATTAAGATGACAATAAAAAGCAGAGCTCAGAAGAAACCCTGGACTCCTTGACAACCAGGCTCATTCCCTTTCCTCAATGCTAGGAAGCCTTTCATAAAGTGGTGAAAAAGGAGAAACAGCATTTTTGACATTAAGGTGTAAGGGATATTTCAATTTTAAAAAGGTATAAGGGGCAAAATGTGTGGAACAAACAGGGCATGAGGGGAGCATTACTTTATTTGGGGGCTCTTTCTTATTTACCCCTACATCTTATGGTAAATCAAAAAATTGGCTTCATTTTCCAACTCCTCCAAGAATAACGGTCAAACAATTCAATAGGGAGTGCTGGAAAAATAGAGAACACCACAGATGAGGTTAGTAAACTGTTGAAAGCAAATGAAGCTAAGCATATCAAATTGGAAGACATGTAACAATATAGACTAGTGGCTCTCAACTCCAGCTGCTCTAAAAAAAAAACAAAGTCGAGCCTAAACAAATTGAATCAGAATCTCTGGAGGCTGGGATACTGTGATAAATGTTTTATTTAATTCTCATACCACCATCATAAAATACCAACAATGCTATTAATTTATAAATACTGAGACTAAATATAGGTGATTTTAATAGTGGATTAATGCCCAATAATCTCCTATAATTCGTCTAAGAAATATTTATCTTGATATTGTTTTAGATAAGCCCACAACTGAAACTGCTTTAGAAAATAGCAGGAAACTGACAATACAATTCCAACCTATGATATTATGTGGCATAAACTTAATCTTAGTCTAATTCTCTATAACCATAAAAATAAATTAGTCACCATTAACATTTTAAATATTAAGTGTATAATACTGATTTAAGCTTAATAAAAATTTGTTTTAGCTGAATGGTTCAAAATTACATGTATATTAAATCTAAATATAAAAACTTTTATAGCCAATACAGAGAATTTAGAAATGCTGATAGTTTTACTGTCACAGTACAAATAGGTTCAACTCTTTTGTAAAATACAATGTAACAGAATCAAGCTTTTGAAAATTCATGCTAAAGAAAAAGGAAAGTATCAGAAGTGTTAAGTGTTGATTATAGCATTATAAAAGTGAAAACTGGAAACCCGTAACTCCAACATTAGAATAATGGTTAAAGTTTGACATATTCAAAGACTATAAAGGCTCTTGTTATAAATTATAATTACAAAAACTACAAGTGCAGAAATTTTACAGGTTAAGAGAGCATCCCATAGCTAAAGCAGTGTTTCCTAATGAGTGTGTAGAAAAAGAGTGCCAAATGAGGATAAATGCGTGTATATAGGGTTTTTTTGGGGGGGGGGGTGCGAGGGGAAGCCAATCCAAATACTTTTGGGAAATGCCAAGTTAGCAATTTTCTTTCCTATATGGTAATGTGCATGATGCACTGCCAGGAAGGCATGTAGATGGAGCACTTGACATTTCTCAACATGCTTTAATGACAGACCTCTCCCTTACCTCTACTTCTTTTTTTCCTGCTGGCAATCTTGTGAAATTGGTGTTCTACAGAACACAATCTTTGAAATACTAATCATTAAAGACTACTGCGAGACAAAAAATTTTTTAATTGCTTTTTGTTCATCCTATGATAGGATTTTTATTAGAAGTAGAAAAATATGTAACAAGTCAATACCACACTACTACTTAAAAGAGGCCACTTCTGATTAATATTTTGGATCAAATGATCTAACATTCAGAATTCTAAATGTAAGCAGATTGAATCCTCTCACAGACACCCCTGGAATATGAAGATAGTTTTAATTAACCTCATATATCTATCCGTTCACATAAAAAATTATTATTCGAATTTTATTTGTTTCACACAACACCCTTTCTAAACTAAAAAATGGCTTGTAGCACCATAAATTTTAAAATGTGATTTTTGGAATTCCAAACACAAATCCCCATAGTATCAACTTAATCCACATTTCTAAAGTCATATACAAAACTCTTAACTTGTAATGTACCCCAGGTACAGCAATAAGTAATGAAAATACATTCAGTGTCCCAAGATTCCAAGAATATTTCCTGCAAACTTGTTATGAATGGGGAGAATGACTTCTCACCACCACATAAAACAAGATTGCAGGACTGAAGATACAGCTCCAAGAACTGATGAGTAGCATGTTCTATTGAACAGAGACGTTAGAAACAGGAGTTATGTAGAAATTTCTAAGTTGTGGTAAGAAAAGGCCAGAAGTGGGGCTGCAGTTTACTCTGCTTTCTTCTTTTGTTTTTCCAAGTACTGCAGATTACTGTTAGGGATGGGAAGAATGGCAGGAACTGGATTCAGTGAAGGAGACTGCCAATGGGGGCCCCAACTGAAGTATAGCTATTTCTGACAATTCTCTTTCCAGATTACAGAAGTAAAAACCTTTGAAGGGTAAAAGAAAGTGTTGCGGGTTGCGGGGTAGACTGAACAGTAAGAACTCACTCTAATAAGGCAGTGACAGAAAAAGGAACTAATTTTATTTAGGATTTATTTACTAGAATATTTTAATTCACTATTATTTAATCCTCATTAACTGAAACGTAGAAATCACTATCCTCATTTTACAGTTGATGATAATAAATTAAGAAATTTGTACAAGGTCAAGATGCTATTTAAATGGAAGACAATACCTACATCTGTCTAGTTCCAATGTCCATGTTTCTTCAGCTACTTCATATGGCCTCTTCATATAGTCTCTAATTGCTATCACCAACAGTTACTGCTGTACCTAGTCCTTCCAACTTTGAGGTTCTTTTTTTAAATCACTTCAGTCTCCTCTGATGTCTCTAGAACTTTGAGGCTTTTTGTTTAAGTGTGAGGTCTTCCAGAGACATCAACTTCCACAGTGCCCTTTCCATCTAGACAATAAATCAGTAAGTACTAACAAAGGTAGTTTAGTCTGGCTATTCCTGACAATTTTTATCACTTTTCATTCTACAAAGCTACTCTTCCAGTTCTCTCTGGGAAGAAAGAATTCATTCTGGACATTAAAAAGCTCCAGAAAGCAGATTTAAGAAAAATTTTATTCTTCCATCTTCCACCTTACTCATTTGAAAGTCATTATCTAAGCAATCTCACTACTTGGTATATACTTGAGAATCTAGTAACAGGAAGTAAAAACAAACAAGATAAAAAAAACACAACAATATACAGCAATTAATTGTTTCAAAGATCATGAACTTTAGTGACATAAGTATCTTGATACCTCAATGTCTGTTTATTCTTTGTTTAAAAATGACATATAATGCAATTATCTGGATTCTAACTAGGGTGGAGTAGATTACCATAATAAAAGTGAAGGAGCATGTTTGCTTCAGCAGCACATATACTAAAATTGGAAGGATACAGAGATTAGCACAGCCTCTGCCTAAGGATGACATGCAAATTCGTGAAACATTTCTTAAAAATAAAAAATAAACAAAGTGAAAGAAAACTGAGAAAAGGAAGTCAGAGCCGGCAGCTATCAATGATGAATACCAAAATACTATTTAATATAGATATTTTAAAAAGCAGGGCAATATGGGGCTATTTAGTACAAGAGCAAAGTACACAAGATGCTATTATTCCTCCAGCTCAGCAGAGGCCAGGAATCCTAGCTTGATTTTTCAAAATAACTCTCTCTTTGTATTTGCTGTTTGTGCAATTTGCCATTCAGGGCTTCCTAGTTTAGCCATTAGACCCTGCCTGCTTTCGAATCCTTTTTCCCCCCTTCCAACTGTTCATGGCTCTTACGTTCTGTTTAGCAGTCACAGATTCACCCTTAATCTGCACTATGGTCTGACGTTTTATCTTGGCTTTCCTCATGGTCCCCACTTCTAATTCACAACATATCCCATGGAATACCTAGCCTAGAATTTAACTACACTTCTGACCTTCTTGGAGCCCTCCCTAAGAGGCTTTCTTGGCAGAAACTGCTTCTCACTCCCTGCCAGATGCCCAGCTAGGCTCTTAACTTTTTGCAAGTATACCTCCCCGGAACAACTCCATTACTACCCTGCCTCCAGTTGCTACCATCATGGTCCACCCCAGTAATACAGTGAACGTACCACTTATTACCTCTAACCCCCAAGTCAGTCTGAGGCAGCACACCATAATCAAACTCATTGATATTTCTGCAGCAAAACATAAACATATTCATATAAGGTAGAATAAATAACAACTATAAATAGCTTAATTTCATTTCAGGTCATGTTTTGCTGTCAAATGAGTTAACAAAAAATCTTTTTAGGGCCTCTGAACTCTGAAATTAAGGGATTTTTATCTGTATGTTTTTCTTTTTTCCTTTTCAGGTTTCCCCAAAAATATTTAAAAACTTTTTTTGGTATTTCAATGGGTAATTTCAATTTTCTGATAACTTTATTTACATTAAAAAATATAGTGAATAAATGAGGTATTATTTTGCACATATACACAAAAATATGCACATCTTCAACATACAGAAACCTATAAATCCAACAGAAGAGGATACAGATAGATGTGTAATTACCAATAGAGAAGCATTATCTGGGCAATAAGGACAACTAAGCTACTGAAAAAGTACATACATAAAAATTTTTATTTAGTGTTATTAGAACCATATATCATGGTTTTAAGATCAGAAATAGTATATACTCAGCTTTAAATATTTAGAATTATCACTTCCCATCAATTTTTCTTATCACATAACTAACTCCAATTTCTTACACAGGTAACATTAACATAATGCTTTAATATGGCTATATTACGCCTCTTTTCTAGAAGTAATTACCTTTTAAGTTGTTATGATTAAAAAAAAAAATCCAAGCATGATTCAGGACACATGCTCCATTTTCAGTCTATTGAGTATTTGTTTAGAGAGTTCTAATTTCCCACTTGGGTCTTACTGTAGATAAAGATTTGATTTCATATTCACAGTTAAACTTCACATGATTTTCTGTCTGATCTTCTGATCAACTGCTGTCACTGGATTCATGTAAATAAAGATTTTGAGTAAAATACTGTTACTTCTGATATTACCATATGTTAAAAAGTTTACTAAATGAACTTTCCACACCAGATCTAAATTAAAACTAAAAATTATAAAGTTGTTAGAGAAACATAAAAAAAAATTCTTCCTTTAGTCTTCCAAAAGACTAGGCTTGCTGAAATTAAAAACTTTATACTAGGTAAATGTAACAGAAAAGATATGCCCCTTTTCCATCATCATACAACTAGGATCTAGAAGCAATTATGGGATTCTACAGTTTAACCTGACATAATAATGAAAAAGCAAGATTAAGAATAAAACTGAGTTTAACCTATTTCCTCCTACAGAAGATTTAGTGATTAAGAATTTAGAAATCTAGACCAGGGTCGGCAAATCTTTTCTGTAAAGGACCAGAGAGACTTTAGGCTTTGAGAGTCATACAGTCCCTATCAAAACTACTCACAAACAGTACATAAACAGCCATAAACAATAAACAAGTGTGGTTGTGTTCCAGAAAAATTTACAAAAACTGGCAGCAGGCTGAATTTGACCTACAGGTTGTCAACTGCTGACCCCTCCTCTAATACAAAGAATTTATCAACTAGAACTGAATGAGGGATTCAATTTAATGATACAAACACATGTTTACTAATTCAGTTAGTTCATTTCTTAAATGAAATTTAATAACAGCTACTTCAGTCTCCTTAAAAAGCAGAAGTGAAGGACTATGGTCCCATTCAAGGATTGTTCAAATCCATCAACTGTAATATGAATAATGAAATATAAGATTCAATGAAGTTTTTTTTTAATGTAGATGTCATTAAGCCGATTAACCAGGATTTAGAATACAAGAATTTTAAAATATAAGGGGGCCTAAACGTATCCAGAGTTTAATAATTTAGCTCATTCATAAGATAAGAAAGATTCATAAAGGATATAAATTGCCTCAATCCTCTTTTTGAAATAAAACCGGATGGATGAAAGACGCGCTGCTTAAAGACAAAAGTACTTAAAATTTTTTTCCTTAGAGAATGTATTCATTATTTGTGTATCTAAACCAAAATTTAAGGTACTTTGAATTATGCATTTTCTGTCACTAAAGTCAGACACAATAATGCACAAGATAAAGAGAAAAGCGACTTCAGATACATGACATAAATAGTAGCGGAGAAGCTTAAGATAAAATTCGGGTCTCCTGTTAGGTCAGGAGACTTCCTACACTACAGTATCTACATAAAAAAAAACAAATTCAATCTCTGGCGCTTTTTCCAGCTGTCACTATTGTTATAAATCCTGCCTGCTTACCCATGGCATCAAAGAAAAAAAATCGATGGTATTAACATGTAAGACAAATCTTGTCTTCAATGCTGATCTAAAATCACTTTCTCAAAAACTTACTTTCTAGATATCCGGAAAACGGAACAGGGCAATTCTCTCCCCGTCCACCTAATTAACGCCCAGCTCTCTGAGGACCCTTCTACTCCTTAGCCGTATTTGGGGTCCCCTTGCCGCCTCATGTAAAGGCTCCTCAAGGCTGGGAGTTCCTTAAGGGCGCCGAGCCCGCGCATGTGAGGCGCTGAATACGCGGATAAACGAATGCACATCAAAGCAAAGTATAATTTACGACTTTTAACGGAGGAGCGCAGATCACTGGACCACTATTATCGCACCTGACCGTTCGGAAGACCGTAACTTGCCAGAGGTGTGCATACATACGACTCTGCAGTCAGCGCTTTATACAGTTTCTAACAGCGCTGGGGCCACCTGGCATGCCGTAGAGTGCGGGCCGAGAGCAGAATGAGAAACGTGTCCTCGCCCTGGGCAGACGCGGTCTTCCCTCGCGAGGAGGACCACACAGCGTCCTCCACGCAGGCGGCAACGGCCACTCCACCGCCGCCTCTGGGAACCTGGCCGGAGGGCGGGAGGCGCGCGGGGTGCGGAGAGCCGCGCCCGAAGCCAGGGTGGACGGGGGGGGGGGGGGGTGTGGCCGCGGCCCCGGAGTGCCGGCTCGCGCGCGGTTCTCGCCTACCTGTTGTGCGCGGGGGATCCCGACTTTCCCGACACCAGCCACTCGGCAGTCCCCGCGCCCCGTTCTGCGCCGGCCCCTTCGGCCACGACACCTAAGTCCTCGACCTGTTCCCGCACCCGGGGGCCCCAACTTCCTCCACCACTTTGCCGCCGCCCGCCACCCCGCGGAGTCCCCGAAGCAGCTCGACTCACGGGGCAGGGCCTGGGGTGGCGCCCCTCCCGCCGGCAGCGGCCGGGACACTGCCGCCTCCACCGCCGGGTTGTCCGGCTGCTCCACTCGGGGGGGGGGCTCCCCACCGCTCAGCGCCGGTGGGTCCCACCACGACGCCGGCTCCTCGGCAGCGAAGACACGTCGGCGGCGGCGGCGGCGGCGGCGGCGGCGGCGACTGCCAGGGAGCGGCGGGCGCGGGGCGGGGCCGGAAAGCTCCGCGGCGCGCTCCGAGGCCCCGCCAGTCGACCCCCGAGCCATCGAGCGCCCACTCGGGCAGGCATGACTGCTCCACCGCCGACGGAGCGATGGGGAAGGCTGTGGCGCGAGCAGAGTCTAGGGCGGCGGCTCTGCAGTCCGCAGATACTGGCCACAGCTATTTTTGTCTGTTTTTATCACTGGCCAGAACCCTTAGGGGGCCGGCATTAAGGCGTCTGAAAGGCTAAGCCACACCTGGAACCTGGAGAGATTCAGGCAGGGAGGGCTGTGGGTGTCGTTGACTTAGATACGCTGAGGCAAGTTCAAGTTGATTCGGGAATAAGGGAGGAATTGCAGTTGGGGGACAAGAAAATTGTCCGTCGAGGGTTTGGAGTAGGTTGTTGATGGGCAGGGAATGTAAAAATGAGAGAGTCGGTTAAGATCGAAAAATCAAACAGAAACGAGCTTTGAAAATTTCGAAGCCCCCAAAGTCAATCGCACAAATAAAGCTCAATTCACCCCCATTTTGCAAGATCAACCCAACCTGGGTCATCTATCTGTTCATGCTTCTGGCAAAACTTCCCAACGTTGAGACAACTTTTGACCAACTCCCCATTATCCAAGAAAATTCCAACGCTATTCGTTCTCTGTAAATCAGGCATTTACAGGAAATCACCTCCTGGGCTTTACATTGTGTCTTCCTGAGGGCACATGCTTGAGATTCTCCATTTTATATTTTCTGGTTCCATTAGGATTGAAATTTTTTCACAGTGTAAATGATGGAATGTTAGAAGAGGAAACAACCCTAGAGAGCCTATGTCCTTTGTAAGCCTGAGACTTTGTGGCCTGAGATAAAAAATTTGCTCAGGATCACACACTGGGTCAGTGGTGGAATTGGCACAAACAGCCCCTTGGCTGTAAGGCAAGTGCACTTTTCCAGTCTACTCAGCGTTTTGAATGTAATTAAAAAATTTTTATATTGAAACATATCAGTCTTACAAAAATGTTGCAAGTTTAGTACAAAGAACATTTTTTCTTCCCGTAACTATCTGAGTTGCTAACACAATGCCTCACTGTCCCTTAAAACTTCGATGCATATGTCCTACTTCTAAGTACCCTTTACTACATAATCACAATATAACTACAAAAAAAATCTACGTTATGTTTTTCCAATTGTCCCAATAATGTTCTTCATGGCAAAAAGATTCAGTTCAG
This sequence comes from Cynopterus sphinx, assembly GCA_030015415.1. Taxonomy (NCBI): domain Eukaryota; kingdom Metazoa; phylum Chordata; class Mammalia; order Chiroptera; family Pteropodidae; genus Cynopterus; species Cynopterus sphinx. The sequence continues at coordinate 71,910,722 of CM057384.1, read as the reverse complement.
AATCGAGCATTGTATTTATTTGTCACATACTTTTAATTGACTTCAATCTGGAACACTTCCTCAGTCTTTCCTTGGACTTTCATATCCTTGACACTTCTGCAGATTCTCTGCCTATTATTTTAGAGAATGGCCTACATTTTGCATCTGTCTGAATTTACTCATGATTAGATTAAGGGTAGTTGTCTTTGACAGGACTCTCACAGAAGCGATGCTGTGTCCTCACTGTATTCTATCAGATGGCACATTTTAAATTGTTTCATTATTGACATTTATGTTAATGAGGTGGTGTCTACCAGGCTTCTCCACTGTAAAAAAAGTTCTCCTTTGTAATTAATAATTAGTATTTTGTGGGGGAGATTCTGAAACCATGTATTTTGTTTCTCATCAAACTTTCAATTTATATCAGTGTAAATTTAAAGTTCCTCATTTTATTTAATGGGTTAAGATCTGTTTCTATCATTTATTTTGATGTTTGAATTGTCCTAAGTTTGGACAGTGGGAGCCCCATTTATGCTCACTTCTGTGCCTTCATGTGTGCTTTAAATTTGAAAGAGGTTTATATATTACATACTCACCATCCATATTCTACATTAACTTTTTACTGTTCTGTGCCCTTTGCTACGCCTCCATCATTCTCTTTTTACTTTTTGGCACAATAAGATGTTCCAGGCTCATCTTGCTCCAGCCCTGGATGCAGGGCCCTGGATAAATGGAGGATGGTATTTTGAAACACTAAGCGTGCTTCCTGCTATTGGGATTTCATTGCTCAGTCTGTCTTAGTGGATGCAGCTAGGGCATATTATACTTTCATACACATATACAGTGTGTTTACATAGTATACTCACACACATTTATAACTTTATTTCTTTATCTAACACTATATATTGAAAAAACATATGTTCACAATGCCTCCAATCCATTATCATAGTTTATTTTAGTTTTCTCCTGCGCACATTTATTCCTCCTTACTCCTACAGAGAAAAACCTGGATCCTATCATCTTTTTCATATTGACTTATTTGAATTCTTCCCCTATATTTAAACAATCACTCATAACTGACATCCCTTCCTTTCGAGGATGCTGCCCTTACCCCACCAAGATTCTGAAACCCCCAAATTAGCTACTGGAAGTCCTCCTTCTCTTTCCTACCCCTGCTCCCAAACCTGTGATCATGCTCAACCCATAAACCCTCCCCACCCTGATCAGGCTCCATCCCTTGCCAAGCATTCCCCTAACACCACTTGATACACGCACAAACACACACACACACACACACACACACACACACACATGTAGGGTACTGTGGAAAAGGTACAGAAGTGTTATAGATCCTGAAGGAGAGAGTAATTACTATGAACTCCGGTTGGGAGGCTTGTGAAGGATTTAAAGAAAGAGATGACACTGAAAATGAGTTTTGAAGGGTGCATAAGAATGGATGAGTAGTATATACTCTATTAGATATTGAAAAAATTCCAGAAAATAATTTGAGCCAGCCCAAAGCAGAGAAAGTGATTCATTTTGACTGCATATGTGGTACAGGAAGAACAACACTAGAATTTTAGAGCTGGAAGAAATAATGTGTATCATTGGGTCCAACCACTAGTTTTACAGAGGATTCAAAGATGACTCCAAACTTTGAGACTAAGTGACTTAAGAGAATTAAATTAGAAAGAGAAGTCAATTTTTAGTGGGAAATAATAAGTTTATTGTAAACATGCCATATCTGAGGTGACAGTAGAGCATCCAAAGTGAAATGTGGGACTAGTTTGGAAGAGGGGTCAGAACTAGATATCTAGACTCAGAACTATACCATGTAGAGCTGACAGCTGATTAAATGAAAGAGGAAAAAATAAAGAGAGAAAACAACAGCGGTAGAACTCTGAAACACAACCAGTAGTTTTAACCAAATGGAAATGTGTTCCACTTTTCAACTACAATTATACTTTGTTTAATCTCAAATTGAGATTTTGAGTCATAGTAAAGAGAAGACTGTTTTATAAAGAGTGAAAAGAACACAGCTTTGGAATCAGGCAACTTGTGTTCACATCCATCACTTATTAGGCATGGCGTAGAGAAAACCACTTCATATCTCTGAAGCTCAGTTTCCTCACTTTAAAATGAGAATTCCATCTTCCTTTCTGAAGTGTGCTAAAGATACAAGACATAGTAGAAGTAACTAGCACATTGCCCATTGTCAAATGATAGCTAGCATTTTTAGGCACTTACCTCCTCTCTCTACTACCTGCTTACTCTAGCTTGTCAACTCCACTGTTGTCACCATTTGGCACACAGAAGGCACTCATCAGATATTTGATGAAGGAGTAGAGAATTTTATATACTTTCTGTTTATCTTATACTTATCACTATAATGAATTATATTGCATCGTCCTAGCTTTCTATAAAGGAATAATTTTTCCACCAATAAATGAAGCATTTTAAAAGTAGAACTGTTGGTATTTAATGATATATGTAAAATTACCAAGTAAATCAGTAGTTACCCATTTGACCAGTTATGTGTTATCCTGCTTTAACTCACTGTTCAAACACATCTGATACAATGATTCTAGCTTCCAACCAGCATACATTTGGGAAATTGAAAATAATAGATTACCTTTAACAATGCTCCACCCCTGAGATCATAAAATTCAATAATAGTAGAATCGTATTATCCAAACAATCAGATTCTCATGTACCCATGGAACTCTAGGATCCTGCTCTTGATTGTACTCCTGAAGATGTTAATAAATGTTCCTTTAAAAAGGTATGCTTAAATAAGTTTGAGAAACACTATATGGATACATATTATGGCTATCTCCTAGAGGGTTATTTTGTATATGAGTAGACTGCATTTTTTGGAAACGTAGTATTTCTCAAGCTTGTTCGGCAATGGAATGCATACTAATATCATTTGGAACTGGTGTTCCTGGGAGCAGACTTTAGGAAATGCAGTTCTGAAAGTTTTTTTATTAGTGATCTACTCCAGTGACCCACTCCAGCGATGCACTGTCAGGTTGCTCAATGTTGATGAAACCATCAAGAAGATTGGAGTATATATGTGGCAAGCTCATGCCACAAAACTCACAGGTTGGGCACAGCTTCCGCTCAATTTCAATGTGATCTGAAACCTGAAATGACACTGATACCCCATTCCAACAAAAAATCTGCCAGCCCCTTGTGATACAGTTTTCTACTTTTTGGTCTATCAAGCATTATTTGTCAATGTACTGCTGAGCTTGTTATAATCTGTGACAGCTTTTAGCACTATATTTCCTAAAAGAACTTTTGGTCACGGGTAGAATTTTCTTCAGTAGGCAAGGTATCATCATAAATATTCAGCCAAGAAGTACTTACAATATAGCATAGATCTTGATTTATAATGGCAAGTAAATAATAGTAGATCATTTAACCTCAAAAGAGGCAGTTAAACTAGGGCTTGTGTTTCTAAGCAGAAATACCAAGCAAAGGTAGATGCAAACTATGTTTATTTTAATAGCTTACATAAGAAATGACTGCAATTACGTTCATACTTGACTAGGACAGCTAAGGTCCCTTGCATTTGTTCATTCTCTGATTAGATTAATAAATACAATGTGCTACGTGTGCACAAAATCTATGATTTTATTTCAAAGTTGCTGTCATATGTTTTATAAGCAAGCCATTTCACCTCTTAGGGACCCAATTTCCTCCTCTGGAAAATAAATGTGTCATATTGGAAGGTCTCTAAGATGTCCTCCAATTTTAAAATTCAAGCATTCTGTTGTTATTCTTACAAAAATCTCTTCGAAGTAAATAGAGTGGCTATTATTTGGAAGAACTAGAAACCAAAGCCCAAAAGAGCTAAGTGAATTCTTCATATTTGGTACAAGATTCCAGAAGTAAGTTTTCAAAACCAGGCCTTCTGAATCCTTGTCTGATATATTTTCCATATTATCACAGTACCACATATATTCAAAACTGTATTAAATATGTTAACCTAACAATACTTTTAAAGTCTTTCTTTTAATGGTATGTAGTCATATACTTATTTAAAAATATTATTATTAGCATTAACTTAAAAATATATATTTTTTTTAAACTCAAGGAAATAAAACCATAATCCTACTACCTCCACATGATAATTATTTTCATTTATTTGGTTTTCCTTCAGTTGTTGTTCACTTGTTTAAGCAAAGTCATACACATATGATACATTAAATTTATATTCATAGTAATTTCATTACTATTGGCCATAATAACATCTTAATCACATGGACTGAGGGGAGGAGAAAAACCTGCTATTTCCTACCTATAGGTACATATAATTGGCAAAGAGTGAAGAGCACCCGAAATGATTCTGTAGTTTGCTACGATACCTCTTTCCCCTCATATCTGGCTTTAAAATCTCGTGGTTAGAATTATTCCTCTAATTTTCATAAGATAAGGAAAGAGACTTTGAGAAGCCAATGCTAAGATGCTGTAACCTGGGGTCAGAGAGAAAATCCTGAAGATCTTGTCTGGCTTATTCCTTTAATAAAGTTTTCACCTTGAAAGATAGGGAGGATGTGATCCTGAAGGAGTAAGCAGCAGGAAAGAAAGGTTTCTGTGGAAAAGGAGAGGATTGGGCAGTAACAAAGCCACAGTGGCCAGGGAGAGAAGGCTCTGGATGATGGGATCTGTAGCACACTCCAGGAAGTGGGAAGGTATCTGTGGGGAATCAATAAAGTGGGGTTGAGAAGGTTAGAAGAGAGTCCTTGGTCAGCATGTCAATTTATCCCTGTCAGAAAGTTCCTTATGGGAACCACAGGAAATACCATCATAAGCCAAATTAATCACAACCTTAATCAAGGAGAAAGAGCAAAATTTAATGATACTAGCAGCTCAGTTCTTAACATGAGCCAAAACCCAAGAGTAGGTCAAGCCAGAGCTAGGACCTTGGAATTAGGACTGAGATATGTTACTAAATATTACACAAACCCTCAACTTTGGCTACAAGCTCTTTAGGCAAGTTAACTGTTCACCTGTAGACAGGTAATTTAAGAAAATAATTTAGTGCTTTAATTTAGGAATGTTTCATCTTTATAAGTAGCATGTAAGGTATCCCATCAAAACCTAATCCATCAATTGCAATTATTTGAATGTAAAAACTAATGATGGATGATCATCCACTTAAAAATTAAATATATTAGAATTATAATCATTCAAGATAATGTGATAATATTAATATCTAAAAAATTCACTGTGAAATTCATAATCTAAGATTATTTGTCTAGCTCAAGAAACTGAACTTACCAAATAAAAGGGCGAAACTCTACCCGGTTGATAAATGGTATTCTTGCTGAATTATCATATCTGAGGGAAAACTGTATGCAGTATTATAAAAAATACTTATGGAAATTGTTATCAGTTACTGTGTTTATGAGTATAGGTTTATTATTAACTTCTTTGGGACATATTATTTTTGAAGTAAATTCTAATAAAAATTAGTTTATATGTCAAAATCTTGTCTAGCTGCAAACTTAGAATAGAGAATCTTATATAGATGCAACTATTTAACTGACAGTATGACCGATAGCTAGTAATTAAATTAGCCATGTAATATGATTAAGGTAATCAGTGGAGCCAGAGTCATAGATCAGGAAGAAAAAAAAAATGCTAATAATATGGAATAGAATTATATACTCTTGAACTCAATTTGTCAACCTACAGGCATTCACAGACAAGAGCACAAATCCATTTATAGACCATATTTGTCCATCTTAATAATATTTTATTGACTTACACATTTTCTCCCTTTGTCTACTTCCTCTCCCTTACACTCCTTGAAATAAAAATTTTTTAAAATTTGTATTAAATATTTGTGATAAAATATTATTTTTAAAAAGCAAAATATAAAATCCCTTAATAACAAAACTGTGTTAAAAATGTGTGTGGTTATTAACAAAGATTATAAGATAATAAATACATGAAATAATTGTATTTAAACAATGACAGGCTTTTCTATCTTTTCAATATTTCCAATGGTTATATTACTTTTACAAAATAATTTTTAAAAAGCATTAAAAATTTTTTTCTCTTTGCAATTTCCTGGTGCAATTTTTCACCCTCCTTTGGAAAGGTACCTGACTCATAATAGGTGCTCAACATAAATTTGTTGCCTACGTATGCAAAAAGGCAACTGCAACTGCTGGTAGATTTCCAAATAATGGCACTGGTTATCATGAGGAAAAGATAAAATAAGTCAGTATTTGCTCATCCACATCTCTCTGGGCTTCTAATTACCTGTCTCTGAGATTATTATTAGTAGTGTCCATGTAATTTGTTATCTACTGGGATACTTTTTAGAATGAAAAGGGGAGCTATTTATACATATTCTGGGTTCTTAGATATAACATCTAAAGCACAAGCAACCAAAGAAAAATAAATTGGACTTCATCAAAATTAAAAACTTCTGTTATTCAAAAGATGTCATCAAATAAATAAATAAATAAATAAATAAATAAATAAATAAAAAGACAACCCATAAAATGGGATAAACTATTTGCAGTTCATTTATTGGTAAGGGTTTAGTATCCAGAATAAAGAACTGTCATAATTAACAATAAAAAGACATAACCCAATTAAAAAATGGACAAAGAATTTGAACGGACATCTCTTCAAAGAAGATACTATAAAAAAGGGAAATGAGCACGTGAAAATATGCTCAACATTGATCATTAGGGAAATGCAAATCAAAACTGCACTGACATACCACTTCACAGGCACTATGATGGCTATAATTTTTTCAAAAAAGGAAAATAACAGGTGTTGGTAAGGAAGTAGAGAGATTGGAACCCTCATACATTGCTTAAGTAGTAAAGTAAAATGGTGCGGCTGCTTTGGAAAAGAGTTTGTCAGTTTCTTAAGAAGTTAAACATAGAGTTACCATATGACTCAGCAATTCTACTCCTAGGTACATATACACAAGATCACTGAAAACCTATGTCCACACAAAAACTTGTATGTACATGAATGTTTATAATAGAAACATTGTTTATAATAGCAGCATTGTTCATAATAGAAAATAAATAAATACATAAATGGAAACAATGCAAATATCTATCAACTGGATGAATAGATAACAAAAATGTGGTATATCCATACAATAAAATATTATTTAGTCATAAAAGGGAGTGGAGTTCTGACACAAGCTATAATATGGATAAACCTTGAAAACATTATGCTAAGTGAAAGAAGTCAGACGCAAAATGGCCAAATATTGTGTGATTCAATTTGAGTATAAAATACCAAGAATAGGCAAATCCATAGAAATCAAAATTAGAATAGTGATTGCCAAGGGCTGGGAATAGAGTGGAAATGAGAAGTGACTTTAATAAGTACTAAACATCTTTTTAGAATGATAAAAATGTTTTGGAATTAGTGGTGATGTACAACCTTATTGCAATATTGTGCCATACAACAACATTGCACAACCTTGTGAATATACTATCAACCATTAGACACTTTAAAGTGGTGAATTTTGTGGCATGTGCATTATATATCAATAATAAATAAATAAATAAACAATTTGGGATAATGGTGGTGAACTGGAACTGAATTGTAGTCATCCTAGATCAGGTACTCAATGTCTTTCCAGTACTGAAAGATAAATATTTATTGAAAATTGGCTTTGGAGAAGACGCCTAGATGTTTTCCCTCAGAACAAAATGTTTAAATCTGAAGTCTAAAACTTTAAAGGAGAGGTTATTTATATTAATATTAGATATTGTTTCCAGATTATCTGAATTTTTTCATCTCTCTTAAACAATATAAAGCCAAAATTTAGTGTTTTCTTTTCATCTTATGTCACCATATTTTTTATTTTATCTCTCCCAACAATATTCAGGAATAATTAGCATTCTGGTTACATTAACATCACTTCTCTTGCTCAATTTCTTTCAACTTTATTTCTGACAAACAATATTGAGCCAAAAATTAGAATTATAATTCCATTCACATTTTTCTTTCACCTACCTGCAACTCTCGTGTACTTACTTCTCAATGCCATTTCCCTCATTATTTCTTTCCGGTCACTTTTTCTTGTCTCTCCTTTCTCTTTTTTGTAACACTCAAATTGCTGATTCTCCTAGTAATCCCAATTTATCTTTTAAAATACCATTATATTATTATTTATCTTTTGCTAATAAAATTTCCTATATATTCACCCCTCAATTTACATGGATTACCTGTTCCACACATCTTTTTCTATGCAGGAAAAAAATGTGTTAATATAGTCCACCAATACAAAAAAAAATACTAAAGAAATAGAACAATATGTCATAAAAACATTTATTTTATATATCTTCACAAAAAAATCCTAATGAAAATTCAGAAAATAAATAAATTTTATTCGTTGTTGGTGTCTGTACTGTAATCTAAAGCAATCAATCTCTTTAATTGGCACAAAGTCACTGTCTTCATCACTCGAAATATATGAAAGTACTACTTCATTATTTACGTTTATGCTTTTAGATCTTTTTCTAACCCCACCTTTTGCTAAGTTTTCATAAATTCTTCAATATTCATTGCAACATTTTAAAAATCTTTTAAAGATTTTAAGGCTCTTTGGACATTTGGATCAATATCTGGAATTGCAGTTTCCAGTTTTGTGGCCAATTGAAGAACTTTGTAAGTATTTTCTGCAGTGGATAAAATGGGTTCAAGGTCATTGTCACATTCATTGACAGATGGGCGTCAGATGTTAAATGAATTAACTCATCAGCTAATTCATGATCAACCAGTAATTGGTAATATCATCTACATTAAATTGTCTTCTTCAAATTTATTTAATAAATTAATAATGCCAGTTACTCCCTCTTCAGTTGTTGGAAGCATATTCCCTGGTACAACCACTTCTGGCCATATTGCTTTCCAGCAAGCATTTAAAGTTGACAGCTTTACATCATTCAAAAATAAAGCAATATTCTTGATACAACTTAAAATTGTGTATTTATTCCAGGCTTCTGTAACTGTGAGTGATTCATTATCTTCATGTTTATTAAAAATATTATTAAGACTCTATTTAACATGATTAATCTTAAAGGTAGAAATAATAATGGATAGAGGAAGTTGTATTTGGTGGAAATTATACAACTTTCATATTTGGATGTTCTAAATTGTGTGGATGACCAGGTACATTACCTAAGAGTAAAAGTATTTTAAAAGGAAGATATTTTTCCTTCCGATCATTTTCAACTTCAAAAGCAGAACATTTGGAAAACCAATCTCGAAAAACATCAGCAGTCACCAATGCTTTTTTATTTGCCATCCAATGAATAGGAGATCATTAAGAATTGTGTAAGTATTGGTTCTTTACACGTTGCTGAATTAAGCTATTATTTTTTTAGAAAAAGGTAATCATCAATAATGGAAATGAAAAAAAAAACTGTGTAAAATGGGATAATATAAATGGAAACCGTGTATAAAATGTCTGCGTAAACGGAGGGGGTATATTTACCACAGATAAAAAACTTGCATAAAAATACTGTAAATTGAAGGACGGGTGTACTGTTGACCTTTCCCTAACAACCTATTGATCTCTTTGCCATAATAAAAACCGGACTTCCTCATGACCACACAAATCCTTTTAAGTGAAGGTGATTCCTATTTCACTACCAGGAAATGGAGATGACATTTCCCTGGCTTCCCCAGGGTTTTCAGACTGTGGTTCTCCTTTTCTACTTTTCTAAAGTTCACACATCCTCTTGAAACATTACTCTCTCCTCACCCTCATCATTGCCTTTTGCTGACCATCTGTTCACACTCTCACAGATATTAAAAATTTTGGCACAGGGTTATGGGTATTTCTGTTCTGAGTCTTTTCATCCTGGGTCTTTTATCATCTAAATAGGGTAGCTTATCCAATGTACTAGCTTCAGAATTCCTTAACTGCAGCTACACATTCCCATGGCCTCATCGCAGATCTTGTTTTTCTTAATGGCTCTATGCACAGATCTCATACTGTGACCAGTCTCTAATCTTTCCACATCTCCTACTCTAATTCTCTTTGAAAGTGACCTTCTAAAAAGCACTGGTCTTCTTGACCTTATCCCTTAACTAATCTGTTAGCTCCTTGCTGATTTTATTTTTTTATCCTTTCCTTGTCTGTTTTGGTTTATGAAGTCAGTTGTTCCAACCACTTCCTTACTAGCATTCTTTCCATTTCACTGATCTTAATACAAAGCATCTCTTCTGCTGATCCTTGAATGTGGATCAACCAAACCATCTGCTTTTTTCAGATCTGCTCCTGGGATGCCAAGAAAATTGCATAACTGTGCTTTCTAATTTGCTTTGTTATTTATGTTTTGTGGCCTCAGCTAGCTGGCTCACTTACTCATTTCTTAAACATCACTTCTGTCCTTCAGCCACTAATTCAGGTGATTTTCCTCTCTCCCAGATGATCGAGTCCTATGTTTTACAGCAAAGGTGGAGGACAATATGTCTGAACTCCTTTAGAGCTCTCAGTTTCATCCTGGACTCAGCAATCTTTTCTTATCTCAGTGGATACCCAAAGTTTTCCTAAAGCACCCCTCAACCTACCCTTTTGATATGGTATTTTGCTTCTTAACTTTGTTCCATAAGCCTCTCCTTTCTTTAGTGTTTCTACTTCCTCTAAAAACATGCTCGGATTTTCTGCGTCTGAAAAAACAAACAAAACAACAACAACAAAAAACAACAAAACCTTTTATACTACTGCCTTCCTACAAAACTACAGCTCTTGGATTTTCTTCATCCTCAGCTCCCTGACTCTTCTATTTCTACTATATCTTCTTGGGTCCCATTGAATCCTCAAAATGTTTGGCTTACATAATTCCAAGGAACCTGTACTCAGTAATGTTTATAGTGGCCTCCTAATTATAAATCCCAAAGGCTTTTTAAAAGTTCTTCCCTATTCGAACTCTCTAGTGGATTGGATATTGTTCACCACAACCTACTTGAATAGAAATTCTCCTTTCTCTTGGATTACATGACATCATTCTCTCCTAATTTTTCTGTTTCATTTCTTCCTGCCCTTTGTCAGTCTCTTGAAGGCATCTATTAATCTGCCTGTTTCCTAAATATGCAGCTTCCTGCTATTTCTTTCTTGACATTTTTTTCTACACACAGTCTTACACAAAATCATCCACTTTGGTGACCTTTTAAAAAGTATTCAGTAGTTTAAGTATACCCACACTGTTGTGAGATAGATCTCCAGAACTTTTTTAAAAATCTTGCATGACTAAACCTTTATAAACAATTTTAAATGACTCCCCATGTTCCCCTCTCCACACTTCCTGTTTCTATGACTTGGACTACTTTAGATATTTCATATAAATGGAATCATATAGTACTTTTCTTTTTGTGACCAGCTCATTTCACTTTGCATAATGTCCTCAAAGTTTTTTCTGCATCGTAGCATGTAAAAGAATTTTCTATTTAAGGCTGAGTAATACTCCACTCATGTTTATACCTCATTTTGTTTTCATTCATTCTTCGATGGACATTTGGCTGCTTCCACTTCTTGGGTATTGTGAATAATGATACTCTAAATATGAATGTGCAAATATCTCATTGAGACCCTGCTCTCAATTCTTTTGGATATGTACCCAAAAGTGGAATTGCTGCATCATATGGTAGTTCTAATATCCAAAGTCACCAAAATTAATAGCATGGTGGTTCCTCAAAAATTTATATGCAGCTAAATTCCAAATCTATATTCCCTGCCCCAATCTCTCTGTCTCCTGAAATATATAAAGATATGGACCTACAAAGAAAGGAAACATGTTTTATCTTTTATCCCCTATGTTTCTGAGTACTGGGTATATAGTAGATTTTAAATAAATTCTTATTTAAAAAACTATGCCTTTTGAATTCTGACTGTGTCTAACAAAGAACTCCTAGGAGAACTAAAATCCAATATTTTTTCAATAATTATTGTGTAATTCAGGATGAATCACTGGTGTAACTTTAATGGCAGGCCTCTTGCAATACACTTATCTATTTGCTTATAATGCCCACCACTGTTTTTTTTTTAGGGTAGTAAGTATCTGGTTAATTAAATAATCTCAAATATTAATTAAACCAAGAGTAGCAATGATCCAGTATTGAAATGCTTGCATTATTTTTCACTCTTCTTTCTAAATGAAAATATCAAGGAAAAAAAAGGAGAAATTAATATATCATTACTAAATCCTACATATATTTTAGGATAAATGAAAAAATATAGACTACATACTGGATGAACTTTATTCTGATTATATGACATTAATAAATAAGAAACTGCCAATAAAGTTTTTGGAAAATTTTAGCAAATTTATATCATCATTAAAAAGAAAGATTTATAAAAAAAAAAACCTTTTAGAGGATATGGATGCTCATCATTATTATTTATGAGATGATAGCTCAAGAACACTGAAAAACATTTAAAATAAAATTCTGAAATCATCTTGAAAGTAAAATTAGGCCCAGATTTATAATGGAAAAAAACACACTATCTAACACCAAGGCAAGCAAAAGCATAAAATTTAATAATTGCTTAACACAGTGAGGCACTTTCCTCTCTTGTAAGTACAGCTTTAACATTTGCAGTAACCTCTGATAATTCAGAACCCTGAGAAAATAAGTCACTTTCTTTATATGAAGGAGAAGAAGAAAAAAGGATATTATCAACAATGAAAAAGGAATGCAGAGTGGCAATGGCTCAAAGTGGACCTGGCAGACTGTGAACACTGGAATCACCAAGGAAACATGGAGCTATGAAACAGCAAAAGGCTGAGTGAAATGTCTGGAGCTCATTCTGTGGGTCAGCTTTTAGAAACCAAAGAAAAACTAATGCAACACAAGCAGAATTTAGTTATTTAGAAGAGTAACTCATGTACTTGTTGAATTAAGAGATGAATATAAACCTAAACAATTTTTCCAGTTCCTCTAATTAAAGTTTAACTAAATTCTTCTCTGTAAGATTGAGTTTTCATAGTTCCACGAAGTGACAGAACTGAATGGGATCTTAGAATTTATCAAATACAAATCCTTCCCTTTTATGACGAGTCCTGAACCAAGTTACCCTAGGGTAGTGCAACACACAGTCCATGGGAAAGCTGAAAATCCAACTAAGGCCTCTTGACCCTTGGTTCAGAGATATTACAACTGCACAATCACTTCTCAGTTGCTAGTTTGTATAAGAGTCACAGGTAAGGAAAAGTGATTTTTTAAATGCAGATTTGCAAGCCCCTTCTCAGAAATCCTGATTTAGTGGGTCCAGAGTGAGATGCAGGAACACAACCTTTAAGTGCAGAGCAACTATCTATGATACAGTATTAAGCAAATGTCAGAACATTTTCAGCATCTGGCTTACAAAAGGTAAGTATGCATACAATAAAGAGAAATCAAAGCCATAAGGACTATCTGAATATAATTAGGAGATAGGGTAATCCAGGCACTGAGCAAACTAAACTTTGAAGACGATTGCATCTACTAAAAAAAGAGACTTAATTTGGGGCTGCAAAGTAAATTAAAAGAATGCCTAGAGTAGAAAGTGTGCCTTAGTTTACCTCTATTGCTCAAAGTAAACAGTATCTCAAAGTAGGATCCAAGGATGGCATCTTTGCTAGTATGGTCAGACATGCTCTAAAAAACTGCATTCCTCCTCTCAAAAAAAAAAAAAAGTCCATATTACTTTCCCAGCCCCAGCTGTTTATAATTGTATTAGCTAATGGCTCTCAGATACTGTTATAAGGGGTGTGGTGCATTCTCTACATAAATTGATCTTTTCACATTCAGAAAAAAAGCTGATGTAATAGGTCAAATTTTATTAAGCTTCTTAAGAGAAAAATGCTGGCTGACCCAGTACAAATAATTCATTCAACAGAAAAGCTCAGTAAAAAGTAGGGTCATATTTGTCAAGAAGTTGGCTATTTGTGATGCGTCTCACAGAATTGCTGTATTTTGTATAAATATAGAAGGGTCTAATAAAGCTTGATGCATAGAAATTCATAAAGACATTTTTATTTGATTCACAAGTTTGTTTTATGAAGGACTCAAATACAGCTTTTCTTAAATAAAATAGTTTATCCTTTCTGTATTTTAAGACTTGTTTTCTATACATCTTTTAAAGGTACAGAGCTACTACATAAATACAGTTATATTAAAAAGATACTATAGAGTGAATTTATGATTTGCTTATTTCTGAAATTTTTCATTTAATAATTTTGAACTGTTGTTGACCACAAGTAACTGAAACCATAGAAAGTGAAACTGTGGGTGAAGGGGACTACTATAGTGTCCTCTGGCCTCTCATATGTTGCCCTTTTTGTTTTCTTGAGATCCTGACTTTGGTCCTTTACAGTTCTTCCTGTGCAATTTCATTCACTCAAGTTGTGTGGAGAACCTTCTTGCTATCTCAGAAGTTTAGACTTTGCCCCGTAGATTAAAACAAAAAAAAAAGTTATAAATTTCTGAACAGTGTAATATCTATCATAGGGAAAGAAATGTTCTAGGAACAGTATTTTGAAGATGGTCTGTAAGAAAGGATTAGTGATAGGAGAAATAGGAGGAAGGAGAATAATTAGGAAGTCTTCAAAATAAATAGGCATTTGAAGTCATCACCAAATTGTGGCTTCAGAATGAAAATGTTAGTTTTCTAGTAGTTCTTCAGAAACTAGTCTTATTTCAATAAATTAATAGGTAAGGCACTTCTAGATATATTAGTTTCATTGTCATGTGGGTTTTTTCAATATAAATTTAACTATAACATATCAGGTACTCTGTGATGCTAATCATACATAGTAAAAATTTGATGTCATTGTTCTCTTATAACACCAATGTGAGTTCCTAAAACAAGTGGCATAGGATTCTACTGTATTTGATCCTTATATTTGATGTTTATTTCTTTCACTATGGAGTCAATAAATCATTAATACAGATATTTATAAACAGCATGCCTTTTTTTGACTTGAATTAATAAAGGAATGATAAAAGAGTGTTTGGTTTTACTACTACACTAATTGATAGTCCATGTTTTACACACAGTATTTCCTTTAACTGAATCCATTGTCTTTAAAGACAGATTAAAATAGCATTTGGAAATGATATTCTAATGGAAAAATTCTAGAATCTTAGAAAAACAGAGGAAGAAGGCTCCTACAGTAGGTGTGATCCTCCTGCCACCTTCATTTTCATTTTACTTAAACTATAGTTGACATACAATATATTAGTTTCAGGTACATAACATGGTGATATTTATATATCTTATGATGTGATCACCACACTAAGTAGAGTACCCATCTGCATTACAGCCCTGTGACTTACTGTACAAATGCCACCTAATTTAGTAAAGAAATCAACTTATTGGCTGTTCTTTCTCAAATGATCAACACTGGGAGATGCTAAGCCTTTATCAAGAACAATTTCAATTTTAACAACTCTCATTACAAGAAAAGTCAGGAAGATCGAAATTGTTCCTATTATGTGATCTTGGGGAAATCATTTAAGCATCGTTTAATTTTCCACAGCACTATCCTCATTATATACTGTGAAGATAAAATGAAACATTGAAGCTTCTTTGAGCACCTTGGGCCAGAAGAGCTACAGAAAGCCAAGGTATAGTTATTTTCATATCTACTATTTCTCCTGCCTTTTCCCTCTTGTGCTATTTAGCCTCGTTGGAAATGAAATAAAGTTCCATTACCTTCTCCTTAATAACCCTTCATGTAGTTGAAATTGCTATTCTCCACAAGTATCTCATGAAAAAAGTTTAAGGAGAATTGCCTGAACTGTAAAATAGCAATCTAGGGCTGTGAGTCAGCATTTCTCCTACGAATTCAAAATGATTTAAAATAGGAAACACATAATCTTTTTGAAAGACATATACACCTCCTTCAGGAAACTTTGAGAAAATTGGAGTTTGCAAGTTTACGAATAGTTTATTGCATTTCAATAAGTGTATTGTGAATCAATAAAGCCAAAGTTAAGGACAAAGAGCTCATTACCAAGCCAGTTATTGATTCTCAAGTTCCAAAATAGAATAGTACAGGAAGAATATAGAGAAAATAGAATTGTGTGTGTGTGTGTGTGATGAAAATTTTAAGTATCTAAGGAACACGGAACTAAAGAAATCATTAAAAACTTTCAGCAGTTACTTGTTTATTCAAGTTAATTTCTTCATCTTTTTGGTAATTAGAAATATATGGTTTTTACTTTTTAAAATATCTCTTTAAACCACTTCAGAGGAGTTTGCAAAAACTGAATATTATCTTTTATTGATTCATTTATTCTTTCAATTTCTTATATATTTTCTTCTTGCCTTTGAAAAGTCTACTCGATTAGCTGTCTATTTTATGTCACCATCTTAGCTCAGGCTGTCAACAAAATACCACAGACTGGGTGGTTTAAACAGAAATTTATTTTCTCACAGTTCTTGAGGTCAGACATTTAAGATTAAAATGCCAGCATGGTCATTTTCTAGTAAGGGTTCTTTTTGTGGCTTATGGCTGCTTTCTCACTAAATCCTCACATGGTGGGGAGAAAGCAAGCTCTCTGGTGTCTCCTATGAGGGCACTAATCCCACTCTCATAACCTCATTAATCTAAACACCTCCCAAAGGTCCCATCATTTCCAAATACCACCATATTGGGGTACTTCAACATATGATTGCGGGGGGCGGGGGACACATATTCATTAATAGATAATAAGGAAATGAGCAAGTGAATTTATTTTCAACTAATTCCAGTCGAAAGCTTCCCCTTTTCTTCCTTTTATAGCAATCTAATTCAATAAGAAAGGAACTTTGTAAAAAATCATGAACACTAATTTCATGAAGCAGTAACTTTTAAAAACTAAAGATAAAAAATGAGACATACATTGTTTTGGCAAAAAATTGAGAAACAGAGTATTAATATACTGGTATATTAAGTAAAAACAACTTTTCATCCCTGATACCTTGTTTCAATATCAATTAAAGATTCTCAAAATAATTTAAAGCATTTGAAAATCCTTGGCATATAATATTATAATGCACAATAACATTTCTATAATACATTTTCACATATGTTGAAAAAAACAGTAAATTACATATTCCTTCAAAATATAGAAAATGGAAATAAAATAAAACTGACTAAATTATAATTGTTTAGTGCTGGATTTTACCTAATTTTAATACAAAGTTATTTTTATTACATACTACATACATTTGAGGGTATAAGAAATATATTTTCCTTGATTGCACAAAACTCTTCATTTCAAAATACTTAAATACAGCTAGAGAGCTATATTCCATAATGACCATAAAGTGAATATAAAGTAATTTTCAAAATTTCAAGTCCAAGTGTAGGGAAAAGCAGAATGAATGGTGACTGAGGTCTAGGGTTTAGGTGACTGAAAAGGTCACCCAATTAGTAGGTTGTAGAGTTATGGCTGGGACCCAGGATTTTCTTGTCTAAAAACGCTGAAGATTAGTGTATTCAAGAAGAAGGCGAAGAAAATCTAATTGTAATCCAGATCATTTTATACCAGAAAACAACTGTAGAAATTAACTTTCAATTTTTCAAAACTCAATTAGGTGTGTGTATGGTCCATTGGTATCCAGCTTTAACACCTGCCTGTTCCCATAAGTGCCATGCTTAACCACAACCCCCGCTTCAGCACACTTGCTGTTAGCAGCTAATTCTTTTTCACATAAAGTCACAAACTGGGAATAAAGTTCTAACCCTTCTTCTTTTCCAGAGTTAGAGTGATACTGCATATTTCTTCCTTTTACTCTCCCACCAAGAGTGGCTTGAGGAATGATAAGAATGTTGCCAGGCAGATCCAGTATAGAGACGAGTTTGCCATTTTCTGTTTCACTTACTTTCACATTTAACAGTGTATTAACTGGGCGGGGAAGAAAGGGAAAACAGTTTGAAGTGAAAAACAAATGAAGGAAAAAAGATAAAGAAAACCAACAATTTTCTAGTCAGCAAGTTTCAATATTTAAAACTCAATTTGTGCAGCTCATGTTTTTTACCCAAAGTCTATATTTAGATCTTAAAAACTGCTTCACTAAGCTAAATGAACTAAGCATGAAAAACAGGGCAAATTTCATGTAGAAAATGGCAATGATTGAAATGTGACTTGGCAGTTAAGAGCTCATAGCAATTAAGTTCATCCAGAAAGGGCTAAATTAACTATATACTGTAAACTCAAAATATTGTTGGCCCAGGGAAATACACGGGATTTTGCCTTCTTGTTCTTTTTTCTATTTCATAAGCAAATCCCATTAGAAAAAGACCATGACAAATCCTCCTCACACCAAATTCTGCTTCATAACAAAGAATATTAAATAAAAATCTTAGTGCATTTATTATTTTAAACTTAGTTGCTCAGAGTTCTAAGCTGAGACAAAGGTTCTAAGCTGAGACAAAGGGCCTTCTTAAAACCCAGCTGATTCTACAATTTCATAAACTTAAAGGCACTATTATATGGATTAATCATTTTACAAATCTAAACTGTGGGAGAAGAGTAAAGGTTAAAGCAAGAAATTCATTGTTACAATTGAAAAAGTAAATTAAAAAGTTTAGAGTTACTGCATTATCTTTATATACATACAAGAAGACATGGTATTATTATTTTTATGGGACTTATGAAACTATATTTATAGCTAATGTGTCAAAATCATCATAAATATCTACGTGTAGCTAGAAATTTAAACTTAGAAAACTATCATTAGCCATTTTCAAAACAATAAACATAAGAAATGCCTAATATAAATAGCCTTAGGGTCTCCCTACCTCTATGAAGGGTATAAATAACTTGTTTGTAAACAATAGTCCTGAGAGGACGAATGATAAAAAAAAACTATAGAAACCTCATACTCCTGCCTAATAATTAGGCTTGAAAAGGTATGCTTTCTAGTGGAGTAATTGATGGTTTCTATTACAGGGTCCGTAGTAAATAAGGATTCAGTATGGTTAATTCACAGAATTAACCTAGTAAAAACCTGCCACAGTGAACACCCATATGAATTCCTAAGCTATGCATTAAACACTATCAATTTTTACTTAACTAACAGCTATTTAAAAAGACCTCTAATATTCTCTGTTACGAATAGGACTTTGCTATATAGCCAGCAGTCTTTATTGCTTGCTTCTAAGGAAACTGCACCTCTCCAGAGCGCTTCATTTCAATGGAAATCACTATCTAGCTATCTAGGCCTCATTCTAGTAACAGACTAAGGAAGTAATTTTGGAATAACAGGCCAGAAGTAAGTATAATTTATTATACTCCTGCATACCTCCCACTACTGACTATAACTGAGAATTCAATTTAAACTGTTAAACAAATATCAGTATGTAGAATACAAGTACAAATACCAGTAAGTTAAATTAAAATGAGATAATGAATTAATGGCATGTTGGGAACTGAAAGATCCTAAGACAGGTTATCAATCAAGTATCTAATGTATACAGGAGGTTAAGCTTGAACAGGTCTCTGGATCTCAGTCCAATTATACTGACGATGAATCGGGGAAGATTCTGCACATCTCTGTGTTAGCCCTGCTGTTTCAGACTTTATGGATATAACTGGTTGTTATGTTTCAAAGGGAACATGTTTTAATTGGAAAGATCTGAATCCATGTAATAAGTATGAGGTAGAGTTTAGTAGAATCCCATCACACTGGCTTACTCTGTCTCCTGGAATAAAGGAAAGTCCAAACTACTGCTATAAATAATAGATGGACTTATTTTGCTTACAATTCACACCAGCAGAATGTGATTCTTAGAGTCAGTTTTTTACTGAGAATCATGATATATAAAGTTTTGTGTTAGACTATCCACTAAAAGAGTTAAGGTGGACCTCCTCGGTATTTTTAATTCACCACTATCTCATGTATGTATTCAAAGTGAACTCAGGGAGACATATGGTAGCACATAGGATTTAATTACTGTAAAACAAAACGCAGCTTGTAGTTGATTTATTTCAGCTTGTAATTAAGATCCATTTAAGAATATACGAAACAACTTTCCAAAGCCAGTCTTAAGTCACAACAAAAAATCTCTTCCTGTTATTGAAGATTTCTATTATACTTTTTATGGTTAATAAAGATTTAATTTAAGGAAAAATATTTTCTGAGGAAAATGGACAGAATATCCAACACCCAAGCATTAGGTCCTGGCAAATCATCCTCTAAAATAGGAGCCCTCATTTCATTTTCTCTTTAAACCCTTCAAAGCTCCTTATTATCATCTAGATTCAAATTTTAAACCATTACAGCTGTTGGCTTTCCATCCTCACCTATTGTAGGTCCCTTCATAAGTCTAGTTTTCATCCTCTGACAAATTGTCAAACATGTTTGATGTCTCAGCACAAAATTCACTCTAGGAGCTTTAGTCTTTTGGTCCAGCTGTTCCTCACTGGGCTATTCACTCTTGAGTTCCA
Source organism: Cynopterus sphinx (assembly GCA_030015415.1). Taxonomy (NCBI): domain Eukaryota; kingdom Metazoa; phylum Chordata; class Mammalia; order Chiroptera; family Pteropodidae; genus Cynopterus; species Cynopterus sphinx. The sequence continues at coordinate 71,890,319 of CM057384.1, read as the reverse complement.
TTACTTGAAGCTCTTCTAGGTTAACTTCTGCATACTTCCATTACATATTTGTGTAATTTACATTTCTTATTACTTGAACTAATGGGTGCTGTCCTTTACTAATAAAGAGGATATAACCTGTCCCTAATTTTAGGGAATAGATCCATTATTTCAGGCTTTTTTGGAGGGAACATATTATATCAAATACTGTCTTGAGACAGTACACAATTTGATTTGGTGTATCTAAAACTATTAAGTATCACAAGGAATGTGAAGTGCTATGGACTATCCAGAATACTGAAAAGCTGAAGGCAGATAAATTGTTGTTCAGAAATGCCTGAACATTGACTCTGCTTTCTCTGTCCTTGGAGAGGGTGAAGATATGACACTGACCTTGGTTAATTAATCAGAAGAATCTTATATTTATAAACATTTCCTAGAAAGAAATGCCTAAATGGTTAATGTAAATTCTTCCATAATAATGATGCAAACTTGAGTGGTCCAGATTTGAAGGGACCTATATCTTTGTTTTGGGGGGGGGTGGGGGCAACTCTTGGTTGACCTCACAGATTACAAGGATCTTGTTAGTTTACAATCCCTTACTTTTTTATTTTTTATGCCTACAGCACCTGGTCTTCCTAGGTGGTCTTCCATCCAAGTACTAACCAGGCCCGACCCTGCTTAGTTTCCAAAATCAGACAGGATTGGGCTTGTTCAGGGTAGCGTGGCCATAGACAAGACTCATATCCTATACATACAGTATCACCTACAGACTTGCTAGGATCTCTGGAAGATTAAAAAAAAAAAACTATATTAAGAAATCAGCACCTGCTTCTCTCTATGTGGCCACCCTGCTTCCAACAAGTTTCTGTATCCTTGACTGAATCTCAGTGTGTTGTCTGTATGTGTGTGTAAATTCTTATAAACCATTCTATAAGTCATCCAAAATGCTGCAGATATTTTAAAAGAATCCCACCACACTTGCCTACTTTAAACTTTGGAATAGGCAAATAGCTAAAGCCAAAAATAGTACACCGTGCTGTCATTTACAACTTGTATACCAGAACAATTTAAGATTGTGCCTTGTGCCCTGTCTGGAAATTCATCCATCTATTGCTATATAGTGTCACTCTTAAAATATAAACATCAAACACGTACCCATTCTGGGAAGAAGTTCTTTATCAGCTCCCTTGAAAAAGCACACGTAGATCACTAATGCCCTCTGAACCTATGACAAATCAGCACAGTAAACTCAGATTAGAAACATTTGTATAGAGATAGAGGTAAATGAATAAAATATTACAACCATTATATTGAGGTTAAAGAGAATTAAATTTTTACAACATTGATTTACAAACTGATTTCTTAAATATGTGAGAAAATCTTTTTCAATATTCAATCACCTGTTTTCATTTATTTCAAAAATTAAGTTTAAAATATAGCCAAGAGCAGTGAAGACCACAAGTTTTACCTTCAAACATTTACTTCTAATCAACAATATTAGGACAATAAACTGGCCTCCTCCCCTCTAATAAAGGTGACAGAAACATTTAGTTTGCAGGGTGTTTATTTAATACCAAATGAATCCACATTATATCAAATGGTTGATGTATAAGCAACAGTGTGACTGATATGTCCTTTGACATCAATGCTCTTTATTCTTCCTTATCCATTTACTTACAGATCATGAAAATAAGGGTCTGATTCTATTTCAATAAACTCTGAGAAATCATCCAATTATTTTTTGTTATTGTTAATGCTTTAAATAAACATAGTGATACATCCTTGAAAACTGCATTTATGATACTAAGGTGTACATCCCGAAATTGCATGTTATCAGAAACATAAGCTTATTTATTTTATATAATGACTTGGATATTTCTTTATTAGTTCTTGTAGATTAGAGACATATAATATCTTGTAGATTATATGTAAAAGAGACACTTAATGAATTTGATTTTGCTGCTGATTCTTTGCTGCTGAATAATTAAGTTTTAATTAAGTGAATAATTCAGTTTTTTATTTCACAGATTAACCCTGTTGAGTCCAAGAGCTATTATAAAGATTAAATGAGTTAACAGCTGTAAGGTACTTAAAACAGTGCCTGGTTCAAAGTAAAAGAGACATAAGTGTTTATTAAATTAGTATGTAAAAATAAATTTAAGAGCTGGAACACAATTTATTTTACATTTTCACTCCCAAAGCACTTTATAGACTATTTTGCACATAAAAGGAACTCCATTTGTCTGTTGAATGTATTTAAGTTCTACTGTTATCTTATGGGATTTATGTTATCTAAACTGTCTTCTATGTAAATGTAAATGCAGTCTGCACTCACACCTGACTTACCTGGAAAAGAAGTAATTTTTAAAAAATGCAGTTGTACTTCTGGAACAAGGACCTCCAATGCACACTCATAATAAGGAACTGGCAGGTTGAATCCCACAGTTATTTGCACCACTGTCACAGGCCTCTCCACTGAAAATATCCTCAAGCATATTCATATTCGGACACTTGCAATGTCACAATACCTAATTATTTGCAGAAATATATACCTGTTCTTTGCACTCACCACACTACCTTCTCATAAAGGTATTTTTGAAGTTTATTCCAATAACTGACCTTAAATTGTGGCCTACAAATTCCCTTCTTCAAGTCAGAATCACTTTCCTTGTAGCTTCTTTTGGTATAAAACATTTCAAATGTATAGAAAAGTACAGCTAATTCTCACTTGCTTAAAAAGTTCACCTCCCAAGAAGAAAAACATGAGCCTATGACTGCAAAGCTCTAACTGAATGAAACTAAGGACATAAAGTATCCTTTAAACCTCTGACAATTAAAATAATGCTTTCAAAACATTAGAACTCTTAATAATAAGGAAGAGGATACTTGAGAAAGATACTTTCTTACTATCTCTTTAAAATAATTTGACCTTGTGTGGGAGTGAAGGTAAAACTTTAAAATAGCTTTTGAGGTTTATAAACATAAACTGGTAGTTTGGAAGGCTGCACTAAAATATGACTTTTGCATAAGGAGATGAAGAATCCGGCATGAATATAAAAGATGAAGAAGCATGAGGAAAATCTAAATAATTACTAGTTTGAGATTTAAAGTCCCACAAGGCAACTATAAAAACAAGCAACTTTTTGATAAGATGGCAAATATAAAAAGAATGAAATTTCAAAGTATGGCAGAGAAATCAAGACCTCAAAAAAAAAAGGCCATAACAAAAATCAGAAATAAGAAACATGAATTTTTGAGAAAGAAAAGGTAAGAGGAAAATATAGGAATGTTTATGCTGTTTCCAAGTTAGCAAAGGATAACATTTTAAGAATAATCACCCACATATCATAGTTTATGAATATTACTTAAAATGATAATGATTATGTTAAGGAATGCTAGATCTGAGACTAAGTTCAGCAGGTAGGAAAAGTGGGGATGCTCCTACATTAAAGTTTCTGAGCACTTCCAAAAGTCTTAATGACGAACTAGCTTTTTTCTTCGTTTCATCTTACTCCAAAAATAAGTCAGGGGCCTCAAAGAAAATTGTTTTTGAATGGATTGGGTGCAGGTTGTTTTTTTTTAAAAAGGCAAACATCCAAGTAGAAGGTGTAAATGTTTTCAATTCTTTGGAGAAAATGTATTTGATACCAAGGGAATGTTATTATAAAGCAGTGGTTTTTATTTCTATCCAGAAATGACAAAATTTTACAAGTTTCTTGGAAAAAAGAACTGTTCCATGGAAAATCTCATTCTATGCTAAAGACCTAGCTAACCTAAATGTAACAGGGAAATCGACAGGATCTGGAACTCAAGTCAAGAGAGAGCGTCAACGTGTTCAACAAATCTAGCCCCCAAGCTCGCACCATCCCAGCACCGCAACGCGGAGGCCGTGGCAACGCCTCTGCGCTTTGGAAGCGAGAGCTCTGGCGGGCGCTACGAGGTCTAAGGTCCACCGAGCTCAGGCAGGCAGCAGGTGAGAGGCAATTCACGCTCCCGCGGTCCAAAGCAGGGAGGGAGCACACTCCTCCCGCGGAGGAACAGGACCGAGGGAGACGGAGCTGGAGCGGGCGGTGCAGGGGCTAGGGGGCGGCGAGGTCAGGCAGGCCACCGCGGCACCCCGGCCGGGCCCGCCTGCGGTCCCGCACCGCCCACGGCACGTGCCCGCGCCAGGTGGCGGGCTCGGAGGGAGACGCCGGGCATAAGTCACCCAGACACCGCGGGACGAACGGCAGGGCCCGGAGGCTAAGAGGAGCTGCGGGGCCGACGTTACCTCCACCCACTGGGCCGCGGCGTCCCCCTCGGCGGGGCGTACTTGCAGCCGGGCGTGCAGGCACTGCTGCAGGAGCGCCCGGGCCTGCGGCGTCCGGCCACGCGCAGCCATGGCTCCGGCCCGCGTGGGGATGCGACGGGCTCCGGACGCGCGCGGGGAAGCTCCTTCCCGCAACGCGCAGCCAGGCAGGACCGTGGCCGGGCGGAAGGACACCCACAGCGTCCTGGCCCCGCCCACGCGGGGGCGTGGCCTCCGCTGGCTTTCGGGTGGATGACCCGGATGTGCGCCCTTGAAACCGAGGGCTAACAGCCCCTGCGCAGGACCGACCCAGCTCTGCAGAAGATGCTCAGCGTGTATTTTTAATCGAGTGAAAAACACTTATTGGCCGTCTTCTCTGAACACCTTTTAACGAAACACTTTTCAGCTCAGAAAGCTTAAGTTTCCAAACTTTGAAAAAACTTTAATTTGCTTACACCCATGTTATGCCCATTTTGAAGACAGGTGGATAGAATGAATCAATTGAATCACAAAATATGAGGAGACGAAAATAAAATCTATAAATCTTTCAAAAATCTCCTTACACCAAACAATAAAATAACACTGTCTCCTCCTCTTATTGTTATAAATCATCATAATCCTGCAGTGTGGAAAAGGTATTGGTATGCTATGTGAATACACATTTGGAGATCAATCCTTTAGAAACTGTCCTTGCTAAAAATATTCTTATCCAAGAAAGTGTGTGATTGTTAATAAACTTTTTAACCTGCTACTAATACAAAAAATGACATATTTTGATGCACATAATGATATTAAAATCTGTGGTGCTTCCTGTAAGTACATATTAGCATATAAATAAAATTAAACAAAGGTTTGATTTTCTTTCCCACATAACGTATTCCTCGAACATGCATCATATTAGCATTATTTTCCTATGAGCTTGGAGAATTTAGATGAAGAGTGTTACCTTGATTACATTACCCAGATCATTGATATGGGCTCAGTTGGCACAATATACCTATACATTTGGATCTGTTGTTTTAGACTATGATATCGCTGACTGTTGCTATTCATACAAAGTAGTGTGATGGAAGAAAATAATCCATGCATAATCAACAGTCTTTCTACACAAAATTGAAGCTGCCTCTTGCTGGTTATCTTGCAGCTGCCTTATATTTTTTGTAAAAACGTTTTGTAAAAACGAGAAGCAAAATCTCATATTAATTCTGATTGCTGCATCAACAGGGGTTCCTACATTTGTTGACATTTGTCTGTAAAGCACAGACAAGTTGCACTGTCTGCACCTTTAAGTCATTAGGACTATTGAGTCTCTTTTCCACTCCCAGACTCAGGGCTGGAAGGAACTTTGTCGTCGAGGCCCTTAGCCTTGACCCACAACAAGAGAAGACTTTGGTGTCTGTTTGTATATGGATGCAGGAGATAGGGAATTCTCTTGGAAATAGGATACATGGTTTCCAGAGGTCTTTCACAGTGAATATGCTTTAGCAAATTGGGAAATCCTTCCTGTGAATAAATGGAGTCTGGTCAGTAATGGTCAACATTGCAAAGTTCACCAATTACTTTAAACTTTCCTGTTGGGTAAGGATCTCTTGGACATTACTGTTAAGCAATACAGTAATAGGTTGCGTCTCACTTACTCTTCCTTTCTACCTGTAGAGGGCAGTAGAGAGTAGACACCAGAGAAAGTAATTCTTTTCTGTATTGTAATTTTTGAACATTTAGTCTCATTCCACAAAGAATTTAAGAAGGTAAGACATACATGCAATAAAATACTAAAATATGAATGATAAAACATTAGCATCAAAGAAAATAGAATTAAGTAAGTAAGGCACAATGAGGGAAGTAAAAAACAAATGGTTTCTGACGAGTGCTTGAGATGATACAGTATGTTGAAAAGTTTTTGCATATATATAACTTTAATTTTTGTTACAAAACATTATGTCCATTATATGCAATGTTGAGGTGAACATGTACAATTTTCTTTAAGTTAGAAGTCAAAGGCAAACCATAGCATTAACAAAAGAAGGAGTGGTTCACTAGAACTTGAGAGGAAAGTGGTGGTTCAAGAGAGCTTTGCCTTGTGCCTATATCAGAAATTACTGTCTGGGTAGGAACAGTTCTCAGATGGCTTCACAATACTGGAAAAGGACCATATGCATAGTGGGTTAATTACAAATGCATTCCAAGATGGTAGAATAATTTATTTAGAGTTGTTTTGACTTGTTTAGTTCAAGTTGGCTGCCCCAAATTTTAACAAAGTATTCACAAACATGGAAAATTTGAGAACCACTTCTACAAGATCCTTTGCAGTTGATGCTAAACTTTCTGACTGAAATGAGGAAAGGAAAGAGAAAGGAACTAAAATATGTTTCATAGTTCTCAGAATAAGCAGAGGTTTCCTAAGATTTAGCTCTAAAATATGCGCCTCTTACTGAGAATTTCATAGGGACATGTTAATTAGTAGAAATGCAAATGAAAGAGGTAGATGTTCCATCTTGGGAAAGGCAGGAAGAAATCTAGCCTCCGACTTCAAAGCCCAGAGATTTATTTTTTTTCCAGTGCTTAGGAGGTGATCAAGTTCTGAGAAATTGATTCACACTAACTAAACGCACACACATTGAGGTAGAACCAGAATAGTAATTTATGCATTTATAATAAGAAATATTTCTGTGACATAGAGTGGAAATTGTCACATAGGGGGTGATCAGCAAGTTTCCCCCCGTGGTCAAGCATGGGATAATAGATTGTGTTCAGAAGTCACTTTTTTAATTTACTATGAGAGAGTCACTCTTCTACCAGGATACCCGAAACTGAAATATGAAAGACCCATGTGAATTCTGGCTTCAAGACACTTGTCACATGCAACAAGACTGAGGAAAGAGGAAACAGGCAGATTTAAATAAGAGCTTAAAATAAAAAATCTAAGGGCAAATGCTCCATATTGCAACCATATATTTTGTCATGGAAATTCTTCTTCGTATATTTTGTCATAGAGCCTCTTCTTACAGAGGCAGAAACTGAGGGTATGAGTATTAATCCAGTTAAAGCCCCTCTGTATGAAAATATGAGGCCTGGAAAAATGACAGTTCTCACCTAAGAGCTGAGTCTATCTTTAACATGAATAGTTTGTACAACCATGTAGGGGATAGAATTTAGTTGGGAACTTGATGTTGATTGTTCTTTCGTTCAGTTTGTTTTTGCTTTTTAAATTTATATTTTATTACTGTACCATTTGCTGGTATGTTGCGTAGGTAATATAACATAATGAATGCTTTAATTCGAAGGCAGTGATGTGTATCTTTGGCAGTCTGTAGACTTTCTTCAAGGTAGGATGATAAATTGTCTTGATCTTTGGGTTATTTTTCAGTTCATAGTGTTGTGATTACTCAGCCAAACATTGCACAACCTTTTGAATATTTCTGCTTCTGTTGGCCCTTTTGTTAAGTCAGCTAATTCTGTTGTAAAGCCTTTTTATGATTTTGACATCTGCATTCGTTATAAGAGGAAATTATAAAATATTTTGAAACAGGAAAAGAGATTTCTAGATATCCTGTTAATGGAATTTTGGAGCTTCTCAGGATTACCTGGTCCTATAGGGCTATATAGGATCCATCTTTTACTGAACTGTCTTACAACTCTATAGAGGTAGAAGTTAACTTTTTGAACACTGATAGTGAGCAGATTTTTCCTGTTCATAAAAATTGATTATTATTCAGTGGATATTGACTGGTCTTGCAAGTTTTGCATTTATTTGTAAATCTATTTCCGCATTCCTTACTTGACGACTATAAATGTATAGTACTTTGAGTTTTCTCTTTTTAAATAAACTTTAAATTTTAGAATAAGTTTAGGTTTACTGAAAAGTTGCGGAGATAGTTCAGAGAGTTCCCATATACCCGTCACCCAACTTCCCATATTATTAACATCTCAAATTACCATGGCATGTTTGTCACTACTAAAGAACCAGCATTGGTACATTAATTAAACTCCATACTTTATTCAGATTCCATTAGTTTTTCTCTAACTTCTTTTTCTGGATCCCATCCAGGATACCACATTACATTTAGTCATCATGTTTCCTTAGGCTGTGACAATTTCTCAGACTTTCCTTGCTTTCAATTAACTTGACAGTTTTGAGGAGTACTGCTCAAGCATATTGTAGGATGTCCCTCCATTAGAATTTGATGTTTTTCTCATGATTAACTTGAAGGGAGAAAAAAAGGAATTTGAAATCCAGACGTAGAGATATATAGACCCTTAAGACAAGGCATTGACCTTCTGCAAAGAAGCACAGCCAACTCCAGGTGACCTTCTAGGGAAGAAACTAGGGAAATAAATACCTGACCCCATTCTCCAACTTCCATCCATTTCCTGTCAGAGCTTCCCATTGGCAAAACCCAACCAGACATCAGAAACCATGGGGACTTGTTGATGTTCTAGCCTCAAGGGCAGAAAGTAAAGTGAAGGATGATTGAGTGTGGATCTGGAAGGCAAGCAGATGATATTTGGCATACTGACTAAAGAGGTCCTAAACGTCACAATGAGGACTCTTTTGTCACCTTTTTTTCTTGAAAGATGACAGCTGGGAAGACAAAGAGATAGCTGCAGTTAACATTTCTAGTGGAATGTGTTAATTTCTCCAAGAGCTTAGAGAGGTGAAGTTTGACATAATGAGTTATCGTGTAAGATGAGTCAAAATCCTTGACCCCTACCCTCTTTTTTTCCCCAGTCACTGGGGATATAGCAAGAAATCTGAAGAGAATGGTTGCTGGGATCCTAGCTTTGGTAAAAATGCTCCCTACATAGTTCAACTTACATGACAGGAAAGGATGGAGCCAGTGACTTCCAGGGGTCTTGCGGACTTGAATAAGTGCATGTTAGCACATAAGTCCTTAGTGCTCTCCTAGGATCTTTTGGACTATGGGGGAAGGGACCTGGAATCAGATTTAATTTGATACAGAAAAAAATAATGAATAATTTTTACTGTCTTTGAGTGTTATAACTAAGGTCATACTGACTCTATAAAAGTAAATAAATAATAGAGATTTCAACAATGAATTGTCAATATACATCTAATTCTTCAATTCCTTTTGCTTGAGATGTAAAGGGAAAGCAGTATTATCAGATGACAGCCCCCTGATTGTTTGCTCTTTTTGGCAAGTGAAGCAAAAGAAATACAGTAGGTCCTCAGCATGCTTGAGGAAGGACATCAGAAAAATCTCACAAATACAAAAAATTCCAATTCCAGAATTAAATAATAATGATATTCATGTATTTATCCAATTATTGATAAATATTTATTTATCACGCCAGATACTGAGCTAGGCATTGGGAGTATATGAGGAATAAGATGCTGTTCTTACTCTCAGGGAACTCAGAATTTAGTGGAAGACAAAGAAAACAATGGGAAGTATTAGAAAAACTGTTTCTCTTTCCACCTTTGTGATCTTTCCCTTCCTATAGGGGAAGGACAGTAGTACCTGGAAGGGGAGCCACCTCCTGGAAAGCCCGAACCAAATTAAACAGGTGACTGGCCTTAACTGCAGGGGAGGTAGGATCTGTGGCCCAAACAATTTGACATAAAACAGATTTTCAGGGGCATACCACATTTAAGCAATTTTTTTTAGTCATCGACTGACTCTCTTCAGAATACCTCTCTGTTTTTCTCTTTTATAGCTAACACTTCCTATACAGGAGGTCCTCACCTAACATTGTTGATAGGTTCTGGGACTTTAACGGAACGACGTATAATGAAACCAATTTTGCCATAGACTAATTGATATACACAAAAGTTCATACAACTTCTAATCAATGTTATAATGAAATGTTGTTGAATGAAATGTTGTTATTTGAGGACCTGCAGTACTTATGCTGCCTTCCGAGTCTCCAAAATTCACTTCAGGCTTGACTTCCAACTCAAGTTTTCCTTCTAGGCCACAATCAAAAGTCTAATATTCTAAATACTGTGTTTAGCTGCACTCTGCTGGGCGTGAAGCAGATTAAAGTAATTCCTATTTCTTGTGAATGAAACTTAACAGTCTTAAAAGGTATATTTGCATTTTAATAGCAGCCCTTAACATGAATTAATTTCTAATTGGTAGAATGTGTGAGAGTTACTTTTTGTGGAAAGGAGGGGGAACTTACCCTTAATTTTCTAAGTTTAAAATAGTTATTTTTTTCAGAGCCCCTAGATTCTCACCTCCCAGTCACTCCTCACACCATGCAGTCATGCAGTTTTGCTTCTCTCTTCCTGGACCTAATCCCTCTGAAAAGCTTTTTATGTTAAATTCAATGGGCACCATTGTAAGGTAAACGCGAGAGGCCTCGCGGAGAGAAGTTTTAAAAGCAAGCATTTATTGGGAAATGGCTCCCGGGCGAGGTTGTCCGGTCCCCAGGAGAAGAGGGGCCAGAGAAGTCGTGCCCTGGGGTGGGAGGGCGCAGCTTTTATGAGGTTGTGTGGGGGTTGGGGTATAGGGTGGAGAATGTGAATCAAATGCTAATTGAGCCTCCGGATTAGGGTGGTGGCGCCTAGGGCTTTAGGGTGGGTCCTATTCAGAAGGTCTGTATTCCTGGTATCAAGCTGGGGAGTTTCCAGGCAGGCATCTGGCTGGCTCTTCCCCCCACCCCAACCTCCCCCGCCCCCCGCCCCGACCTATCAACCATCATCTTTTGAATAGTTTTTATGTTTGGGGAAATTTCCACATTGTGAATATCCTTTTTCCTTCCGCAGAGAAATCAGAACTCAGCTCCCCAGCCTCTTTTGCAGCTAGGATGCAGGCATGCCTATCAGATACCTTCATGCAAGATTAAATTTTGAAGTGAGCAATGTGAAAAGACAGTTTCCATTTTCCTGATGTCAGTGCTGGCAGAGCTTTCAGAAACAGGAGGGTTCAAAACCTGATGCAGAAGTGGCATTGGTGGCAGTAGCACTTGCATAAAACCAAGTTGCTGATATTTTGGGCTCAGTGGCTGCAGCAGCAGCAGCAGCAGCAGCAGCAGTTTGTACCTTATTAAAATAGAGAACACAAACCACAGATCTGTAATCTAGACAATTTTGTGGCATGTTTTAAGCACCGTTCCTGGGAGCTTAGCCTTGAATATTTCTCCAGCCATTCTGATAATTCTGTGAGCTACTTAATATCCTTTAATAAATTAGTTTCTAGTTAAGCCAGCCAGGATAAAATCTGCTGTTTTCAACGAAGAACACTATCATCTTCATCTTTCCCGTCTTTCTTGACTTCTGAACCAACAGAATTTATAAGACAAGACTCCTTACTTTTCTCTGTCCCCACTGCCACTTTCTTAGTTTAGGCTACATCATCTGTTACCTGGGTGACTACAATACTGTCCAATTTGACTACTCACCCAGTTTTGACCTCTTCATGATAGCAGCCAGGTGATCTTTCTAAAATACAAATCTTATTCTGTAATTTTTTGGCTTAAGACCCTTCAATGGCTCCCTAATGCCATTATATCAAATCCAAACTCCTTGATATATTTCTTGATATAAATAACGGTTAAGTTCCTAAATCATCTCATCAAAGTTATAATGAAGTGAAATGGAATGAAATGATGCTATTTGATAACCTGCTGTGCTTATGCTGCTTTCAGAGACTCCAACAGCAGGGGTTTTCATGCTCTTTTCTTGCTCTGGACCAGCAGCAATGGATCTGCTAAGGTCCTGTTAGACATTCAGATTCTCAGCCCTACCCCAGACTTACTGAATCAGAGTCAGCATTTAAACAAATCATGAGGTGATTTATATGCACATTGCAAGTTGGGTTGTGCTGCGGTAGAGCACTGTGCTTTCTTCCTCGGGGACTTTGACGCATCTTGCTTCCTCTATTGCATTATCTTTCCCCCTCTTTACACATTTAACACTGCTCTGTAAAACTTATCTAGGAAAACATCTGACTGATTTCAGCTGGGTTGGGGCTTTCATTTGTCACCACAAACACGGCATTTATTCCTTTGTACTGTAATGACGTTTTTGCTTTTTTTTTTCTTTCCCATTGAATAGAGTTGTACTTTAGAGTTGACTGAAAACTTAAAATAAAACCCATGGATTCCGGGGTCCCGCCCCCAGAAATTTTGGGTTTAATTGGTTGGGTAAGGCCTAGACACTGGTGTTTTAAAAAAGTGTCCCAGATAATTATAATGAAAAGACAGATTCAGAACTAGACTTTAAGCTTCTTAAAGACAGGGATTATGTGTTTTATTCACTGTTGTATTCTCAGAGACGTCTGCCACGGTGCCAGATACTTAAATGATCCTTGTACATAATTGTGGTCCCTAGTTTCTCAGAAATGTTGAATCAGATTTGCATTGTGCTCACCATCCTACCTTACACTCCAAACCTCTTGAATGTGTTAGTAGCTGAAATGCGTGTTCATCTTGTTAAAACATGGAGCTGTTTCTAAAGGAAAGAATTGAACTGGCACTTGAAACATATTAACATTGTTTTGAAACACTATCTCTACACACCAGTTCTGTAAAGCAGAGCCACTAATTCTTCGAATATAAACCTCTTGGGCCCTGAGAATTCACAACAGTAGGGAGGTTGATGATATAGACGCGACTATGACAAGTAGATTTTCTAGAAGTTAACCATAGTCCTGTGGGAAGTTAAAAAATACATTTGGGAGAGTTTTTTAAAAAAAGTTTACACCCTATTTTCTTGAAATTTAAAATGACTTCTTAAAAGAACTCTTAATATCTTATATTTATGTAGTGTTTTATATTTTAGAAGTCATTTCATATCCATAATCTCATTTGGAGATGTCCCTATATCGTAGACAAAGAAGCTGAGGCCCTGAAAATGTGAATAACCTGCCCCAAATAAAATGCCAAAGTAAAGATAAAGCCAAACTATCACCTAAATCTGATTCAAGTTCAATTCAATTGTTTTTTTCACTTTGTCTATGGCATTTTCTAGGCACTTGTGTTTGACTTTTGCAGCCAAGAAGGTGACTTGGACTAAACATATTAGGTAGATCTGGGCTGAAACCCCAGCTTCACTGTTTCCAAGCAGTGACCTCAGGCAGTGAGTATAGTGGTTGAAAACACGAATTCTAGCACCAGATTGCCTGGATTTATAATACTGTCTCTTCCAACTGCTTACTATATGGCCTTAGGCAAGTGCTTCAGTTCCACAGTCTGTAAAAAAATAGAGATAATAATATGACCTACTTCATATAATTCCTGTAGGATTAAGTGAACTCCTTTAAATTTATTTATTTATTTATCTGCTTATTTATTTATTTATTTATTTAATAGTGAAGTGAGTTACTATTTGTAAAGCACTTAGACTCATGCTTTGGTAGGCATGATGTAAATCTTTGTTAAATAAAAATCTGGTTCAAGTCTATTATTTTATACCTAAAGTCGTTTTTCAAGTCACACGTTGTGATAACTTATATTCACTTTTCATTAAATATCTTTTACTAGATATTGATCACATATAGTATTACAGAAAATAAATAGTGTGATCAATAAGTTTCTTTCTATTCTGGAGGAGTGTATGATCTCTAGAGAGATGGAGCAATGTACTTAAGAGAGCCTGGAGAGAGCACTTCCTTATTTGTTATTGTAGCAGGTCTGAGGGAGGCAACAGCTGCCAGGTTTCCCAAGCATGATTCTTATTTCAAAAATCCTATGTTCCATCTAATAACTTTCTTAAGTCCTGTGTTATATGCCCCGACCCGTGGGACCTAGTTATTCGCGGGCTCGAAGAGGGTCCAGCCTGAAAGAGAAACGGGCGGGAAAAAAGAGCGGAGGCAAGACAGTGTTCTGATCAAGCCTCAAAATTTTATTTTTCACAACCGCTTATATACAGAAAGAACAAAGGGGGGCAGGACTGCTGACATAGGGAGGTACATTGCATGATGTCATTTGTTGCACCAATGGCATGATGCAAGTGGGGGTGGGTAGGGGTGGTACCCTGAGTTGGCGCAGGCGGGCTTTTTGCGGCGCGCCCCATTCATCAGGAAGCGGAGTGCGCGCGGGCTTTTCGCAGCGCGCCCCATTCATCAGGAAGTGGGGCGCCCGGTGGGCGCTGGCGCGCACTTCGCCTTGGCTCCCAACATCTCCTCCCTTTCTGTTTTAGAAAAGGTGGGCCTTAACCGAGTGAGGGAGTAGTGGCCTGATTCCTCCCGTGAGCCGTCGTGGCCCACTAGTTATGGCTCTTGGTATCTTTTGGGGAGGAGAGGCAGAGCCGTTTTAAAGTAGTAATTTTTGGATACCAACCTCTATGCAAGTCAGGCATACTCACAGGGAAATCTAGAGGAGGTCATATAGGACCTTCCCTTGCGATGCTCTGCTCCGCACTCAGCTCGGTACCCATACCCTTCTCCTCCTTTTAGAGGAGGTGGTAGGCATGCCTCTAGTTATCATGCCGTCCCCGTAGGGAGGGAGCTAGGCTCAGTGTACATCCCCCTTTTTTATAGACGTTGTCATAGACACTCTGTAAACACTTAATCCAGTTTAGTCATTCTTTAGACCTAAATCTCCAGCACAAATGTACATTCTCTGTATTGTTTTAAAAAAAAACCTATGATTACCACAGATGAAACCTTGCAGCTCAAAGGCTGTTTGTAGGTCGAGTGGCCCCTCTGATGGTTACTCTGTTCCAAACGTGGGCTGATTTAGTTGGCAGAACCTTTGAAGGTTGAAAGAATTAACGCTCTAACTCCGTAGGCTTGGGCTTGTTTCCTGAAATCCTTAAAATGGTTAAAGAAGTATTGAAATGGGGGAGAACATAGGACGATTTGAGAAGGAAGCCTGACCCATGTTAGTGAAAACAGGTAAGAAAAGAGAAAGTCCCCACAAGAGCCAACTAGGCCAGGGCTAGGATCAGCCTTTCACCTAGCATCCAGTCGGGTGGGGCCACGGAGGCCAGACCTAGGGAAAGAATCAACATAAGTATAGGAGGGTAACAGTACATTCGGCCAGCCCAAACAGACAGACACAAGACAGACAAGACAAACTACAGATAACACAAAACGCTAGCGCATCAAAACCCAGAACCAGAACATGTACAGGGTCAGAGTCTGATGTCTCAGACCGACCGAACTAGGGAAGTATTGCTGCGTCCAGCCTTCCGCTAGTTAACCAAGGGCCCAATCAGACAGGAACAGAACTGATGCACCTAGATAGATGCTAACGCAGTCTTATTCACCGGTGAGGCTGCTTTAGGTGGCTCATGCCCAATTACAGTTAAAATGAGACTTCTTTTCTTCCTGGCCTTATGAGCAAGGCTGCTTGGCATCTGGGGCTGAGAAACATCTCCCAGCGGTCGCCCCCTGGACGAAGCAAGTCCTTACTCAAGGTGGCGGGGGGTTTCAAGTTTTAGGAGATCCGGAACAGAAGTTAAAAAGAGAACAGAAGTTAATCTTTTACAAAGCTAACAGAAACTGGTCATTACGAAGATAAATGTAGCCAGGGAATTTGCTAGTTTTAAACATGGCCTTGCAGATGTTCTCCTTATCTGCGCCCTGGAATGTTGCTCTCTTAGCATATGAGAGAGCTCTTTGTCACAAGTTTCATAGTAGACACTAAGCAGTCAAAAGTTCTAAGAGCTAGGCATTTTAGTCTCAATTAAAAATTGCTAAGGTAAAGACTTTTGACCTGAATTCGGTGGTTTCTAAGCACAATGCAATTTCTTCATCCTTCTTAAAAACGTCTCCACAGTCTAAGATACCATGGACGATCCATCTCTGCGGCGAGGGTCGAGAAATGGAGGCTCGCAGACATCTCTGTGGCTGGGGGGTCCTCTCCTGGTTCCCAGGTAAAATTGAAGAGATCATAGGGTCTGTAAGAGTCCTCCATGGTCTTCAGTACAGCAGTGAAACAGAGGACGAAAATCCAAAAAATTGGGGGCTTCATTAGGCCTCTGAAAAAGAACACAGAGAGAGCCAATCTCAGGGTGTCTCCCTGGATGGGTTAAAGGGTCTATTATAAGCCTCTCAGGAAGCCATCTAGCATTTTGAGCCTTTGAGTCATATACACAAGCATGTCCCTTGCCCCAGATTAATACTGGGTCGGGGCCCTGCCAAGTATTGAACAAGGGGTCCCTCCACATGACCTGTGTATAGTTGTCGGCTGTGGCTGGATGTCAGAGGCGATCTGTGGCGGATCTTTCTGTCACATCATATGTAAGAAAATTGAGAACAAATAGTGCATGGTTTAGCAAGGTTTTGGCATTGCCTGTTTTAGGATAAATGGCTTCTCCTCCCGATTGTAATTTAAAAAGCATGTTCTTTAGAGTTTGGTGTGTTCGTTCAACAATACCTTGTCCCTGGGGATTATAAGGAATCCCCGTGACACGTTTGATGTCTAATTGTGCACAAAACTGTTTAAAGCTGGAGCTGGTATACCCGGGCCCATTATCCGTCTTAAGGACTTTAGGTTGGGGGAGGTTGCTAGACAGGCAAGGACATGGTTGATGACATGTTTAGTGGCTTCTCCCGTCTGTAAGGTGGCACAGATAAAGCCACTGTAGGTGTCAACAGAAACATGTATATATTTGAGTTTACCAAAGGGGGGGTAATGGGTAACGTCCATCTGCCAACGTTCGCCAGGTATTAACCCAAGTGGGTTGACTCCAGTGTGTGGCTCAGGTAGGAGAGTCAGACACCCCTTACATTGTCGAACAATCTGGCGAGCTTGTTCTCGGGTGATGGAATACCTAAGCCTGAGAGTATGGGCATTGAGATGGTGTAAGTTATGGGCCCGTTGTGCAGCAGTGAGCGGGGTGTCTGTAATGGCTGAGGCAATAACTTTGGTAGCTTGGTCTACAATACTATTTCCTTCCGTGAGTGGCCCAGGGAGGCCAGAGTGTGTGCGAATGTGTCCAATATAAAAAGGTGTGTTTCGACTAAGGATCAGTTTTTGTAACTTAGAAAACAAGGGGGAGGCATTTGTTGTGGGTCGTATGTAGGGAACTGTTTCTAGCAGAGGGACAGAGCAGGCAACATAAGCGCTGTCAGTATAGAGGTTGAAGGGCTGGGTGGCCAGGAGCTCAAAAACTGTAACAATTGCTGTTAATTCAACAAGCTGTGCAGAGAGGAGATTCGTCTGAAGGCAGGTAACCTGTCCATTGATGCTAAATGCCGCCATGCCTAAGGAGGATCCATCAGAAAAAACTAAAGTAGCGCCTTAAATTGGGGTAGTCCTTACCCTACGGGGGAAAACAACGGGGGTCTTATGTAAAAATTGGATCAACCTATCTGCAGGGTAGTGATTGTCAAGTGTTCCCTGAAATGAAGTGCAGTTGATTGCCCAATTGTCATCGGTCTGGATAAGCCACTGGACCTGGGAGGTGTTATATGGGAGGGTGATAATATCCGGGTCTTTTCCAAACAACTTGAGAGCTGCCTCTTGGCCAAGGCGGAGAAGACCCGCGACTAATTGAGGATATGTGGCCAGAACTCGTGGAGGTGAAGCAGGTGAGTGAACCCAAAACAAGGGGTGTTTTTGCCAAAGCAATCCCATGAGAGAGAACGGGGTGGGAAAAATTAGTAACCACAAATCTAGATGTGGGGAGAAATATCCAATGTTTTGTTGGGCAATGGCTTGTTCAACCGTGGCTAGCACCTTTTGTGTCTCAGGGGAAAGTAAGTGAGGGGAGGTAGGGTCGGGGTCCCCACGCAATATGTCAAACAGGGGTTTTAAATCTCCTGTTGTTAATTTTAAATAAGGCCTAAGCCAATTTATATCTCCTAGGAGACGTTGAAAATCATTTAAAGTCTGTAAGGAATCTTGTCGAAGTTGAAATTTTTGAGTAAGTACTTTATTGGGGAATAACTCAAACCCTAAAAACAATTGAGGTGGGTTGATTTGTACCTTTTCAGGGGAAATGTGTAGGCCTCGGTCTCGAAGGGCCACAATTAAATATTGGCTGACCTTATAGAGTTGTTGTTGATCGGGTCCAGCTAAAAGAATATCGTCCATGTAATGGATGATATATAAGCCAGGAAAGAGGCACAGAGGTCCAATCCTGCGCTCCCAGGAGTGGTCCTAAAGGGATCAATGGTCTGGGCGACGTATTTCTGGCAAAGAGTGGGACTGTTGGCCATGCTCTGAGGGAGGACTCTCCACTGAATCCGGGGAGAGGGCCCTACGCAATTAGTGATAGGAAGGCTAAAGGCAAAATGTTTACAGTCTTCGGGGTGGAGAGGTATTGAGAAAAAAGTCTCTTAAATCTATGACTAATTTGAAATATCCTTGTGGAATGGCTATCGGAGAGGGGATTCCGGGTTGTAGGGCACCCATAGGAACCATGGTTTTGTTGACTGCCCTAAGATCTTGTAGGAGCCTCCATTTACCCGACCGTTTTTGAATGACAAAAATAGGAGTATTCCAGGGGGATGTGGAAGGTTCAATGTGTCCGGCCGCTAGTTGTTCCTACACTAACTCTATGGCTGTAGCCAGCTTTTTAGCAGGTAAAGGCCATTGATCGATCCAGACAGGAGTATCATCCTTCCAAATAATTTTGTCCGCCTGGTGTGCAGGTGGAGCAGTGGCCCTTATGAAAAATGGTTATCGAATCCTAGCCCAGAACGGTCCGTCTTGGGGGTGGCTACTATAGGGTTGGGGTCTCCTTGTTTAAGTCTACCTAGGCCTTGACCCGGGCCTAGGTACCCTTGAGAGGGCATTTGATGGGCAACAACATTGTTTGGGCTGCACATAAAAACCTTCATTTGAGAAAGGATGTCTCGTCCCCAGAGATTGGCAGGTAAACCTGGGACTATATAGGGCCAGGTGGTACCAGTGTTTTCTTCCTCATCTTTCCAGGTTAGTAGTTGTGAGCTCTGTAGCGTATTTTTAGATTGTCCAATTCCTTGTAGATGTGTCATAGAGGCTTGTAGGGGCCAGCTTGAGGGCCATGAATCTCGAGAAATAACAGTGGAGTCTGCTCCCGAATCTAGGATGCCCTCAAATAGCCTCCCTTGGATTTTAAGTTTGAGTATAGGGCGGTTCTTAGTAATGGCCTGAACCCAGTATAAATCCGAGGAGCCCAGACCGGAAGGCCCCCGCCGCACATTGTAAGCTGGATGGGAGGTGTTGAGGGGGAGAGGCAGTGCCTGGGCTAAGCGTTGCCTTGAGTAATGGTAATAGGACCCTGAGTGGAGCTGGCTAAAATTTTTATTTCTCCAGTATGATCATTATCTACCAGCAAGGGGTGAATAGTAAGCCCTCCTAAGGTAGTGGAGGCACGACCTAAAATTAAAAAATAAGTATCTTGAGGGGGTGGCCCAAACACCCAGTAGGAAGGATCTGGACACCATCTTCGGGTGTCAGTATTGTAGAGGTGGAGGCACAGAAATCGTGATAGGCATTATGGGTTTTTTTTGCAGGATGTGCTCAGCTATGATAATGGTCATCATAACCACCTATGGCATTAAGCATGAAACAAATTTTTTGCTTTAATGAAGGAAAAAAGTAATAGTGCAGGCATTTCCCAAAGTAATGGATGTATGTGCAAAACTTTGGGTTAAGTGTTTTGGGGATGAGAGAATAGTCTCAGGGAAGAATCTTAATAGCCATGTTCTTCTACCCATTTTTGATGTTTAGATGTCCTGAGGGTATCAAGAAGGCCAATATAGTTGCATTACTACAGCAGGAGATAAAATATAGCATAAATAGAAGCCAGCTTGTGTACCCTTTTTAAACAATTATTAGAAATCAGTTGCTAATTCAGAAACTAGTAAGACTTCAGGACAGCAGGACAAAAGGTAGGATGGAGTGGGTCCTGTGACTACCAGAGAGAAAATAATATCCACAGTTATAAAATTGAACTGTATTCTAATACGTAATACTAATGTATGCCTCATAACATAGAGGTAATTCTTTAGTACACAACATTTTTAGAAAACACATAATATTGACATTCAATTAACGCATTACAGAAAGTTTTGTAAAGAGTGGAATGTTTAATCTTTTTTAAAAACCTTGGTCCCTTTTTAAAGATCAATATTGAATTTTAAAAAATTAAAATAAAGGAAAATAAGGTTTTTTTCCCACAAAATGCAAATGCCAGCAAATGCATCTAGTAAATGGTAAATGTATTTGCCATTTACTAGAATAAAACGGGCAAAATTTTCAAAGGCAGTTAAAAATAGTAATAGCTTATACAGGGACTTGTTTCATTTGATTTGGCACCAAGTAAAGTAAAAGTAAATATGCCATTGAATATATATAGTCAGGTTTCTCTGCCTCTCATACTGCCCGCACTCTTTTTACCAGGCCATAGTACATAAGCATGCATACCTGTTGCCCCACTAAGGAATCATTTTGATTTTAAAATGGCTGCTCAGGTTACATTTACCAGCAGAGTTCTTTACCTTTAAGATGTGATGATAGTGAATGCTAGCCAGTGTCACCTTCTTTGATTAGGAATAAACTCCTTTAGCAAACTAGATTCCTGGTCCTTTTTAACCCGTCCTATAAATCTTTTTCACTGCCATACCTGTTTACTGATTATGATTGTTATATTTATCAAGAGAATTTTACCCAGGCAAACCTGATCTATTTCTGTTTCCTAATGACACAGCATGCTGACTTTACCTAGTGCCATAGATTTTCTTTGTGTGTGTGTATATTTTCATATGCTACTCCTCAAGGCAGATCACACATTTTGATCAGAAAGAAACTGGCAAGTAGATCCTAAAGCATATCTCTTAACCTAAGTAACATCTGAAAACATAGGTCTTTACGTTTTCTGTTGAAAATTCAACTTTGGTGCTTTTGCAAGAACTTATAATGTCCATTTCTAACAAATCATATCCCTCAGTACACATGTATTTTCAAAAGAAAACAAGTCATAGGAAATTAATACTTTCTCATATGTTAATTGACATAGTTTTATAGCAGATTGAAAATTCTTAGTAACCTGAAGGTATGTTTCTTTATAGTACTCAAACTCTTTTATCCCTAACTTCCCCAAATTTGGGGGGGCCTCTCCAAAGACCGAAAACTACCTTCCCCAGTTTCGGGGGTCCTGCAGGCGTAAGTCTCTACAAAGACTGAAAATCTCCTTTACATTACTCAACTCCTTTTACCCTGAACTTCCCCTACCGGGGGGGTCTCTTTCAACGACCGAAAAACGTCCCCGTTTCTTAGACGGGCGAAACTCACCGAGGACGTTCGACTTCCATGAGCGGTGAAAGCAGTCCTCACTTCTTTGGGTGCCTGGCCAGGCCTTCTTCAATTACGTCGTCCCGGGCTGAGGCCCGGGACCTCCCGTCCGGCAAGGACCCGAGCTTCGAGCCCCACGTTGGGCGCCACTTGTCCCGACCCGCGGGACCTAGTTATTCGCGGGCTCGAAGAGGGTCCAGCCTGAAAGAGAAACGGGCGGGAAAAAAGAGCGGAGGCAAGACAGTGTTCTGATCAAGCCTCAAAATTTTATTTTTCACAACCGCTTATATACAGAAAGAACAAAGGGGGGCAGGACTGCTGACGTAGGGAGGTACGTGGCACGGTGTCATTTGTCGCACCAATGGCGTGATGCAAGTGGGGGTGGGTAGGGGTGGTGCCCTGAGTTGGCTCGCGCGGGCTTTTCGCGGCGCGCCCCATTCATCAGGAAGTGGGGCGCCCGGTGGGTGCTGGCGCGCACTTCGCCTTGGCTCCCAACAGTTATAAACTTCGGTGGGCTTGACCGGACCTGGAAGAGTGTGAGGAGTGAAGAAGCACCAGTTCCTCTTGCTGCAGGGACACTCAGAGCCAAAGCCTGGTCATCAAATGCTTGAAATAGGGCCAGTGATGAAAGTTTTCATCTACCCAAATCTTTTTATCACTCATATTCAAAGTGAGAGAGACCAAGCCCCCAGTTGCCCAGGGAAGCAGTGATACCAAATCAATTAGCAGAATTTCTAGGGCATTGAACTACTGTTATTTTCCCTCTATAAAAAGCTAGTAATGAAGGTTAATGTCACTTCCTAACTGTAATCCTTTGTAATTAATATCAGCTATTTTGGGGATTTCTAAATAATATACAAGTCTGTGGTTTGGAATGGTTTGTGCTAGCTGGAAAACTAGCTGGAATATTTAGAGACTGAGTGTGCATTATGGTTTAAATATCTCCATTCTGTATCAATTGAACTATCTATTTATTGCTATCTTGTGACTGATAGAACTAATTAAAGGTAATAGGTCAGCAATACTAAATGGTCCTTTATAACTCAGGAGCTGTGATGTATTACAAAAAATTTGAAGCAAAACTTGAAAACCAGGGAAGATAAATTAATATTGTTATTATTATTCTAAAATTAAATATACTACTATATTACCCAGATAAATTTTTAAACATTTATAATGTCTAAGTTCTATATTTCTGAGACAACTTAATCAATGGGTATTAAAAAGAGACATTTAAGATCTATTTATACTTAAATACCAAAGTATATTGTCATATCCAAGATGAGTGCCTTGCCATCTCTATGTTATATTATGTTCATATTAATTAAATAACTTAGTTGCTATCTGAAATAAAGAAAAATTTCAGTCCAACTGTCGTTTTGCAGAAGATTTTGTGACCGAGAATTCAGATCAATGGATAGTATTGGTATTTAAAAATAGATATTCTTGTAGCCTTAAAAATCAGAGGTTAAGACTCACACATGCACCACTTCACACTGACTAGGATGGCTATACATTAAAAATGAAAATAATAAGGGGAGAAAAATAATGATAAAGTAATAATAAAATATAACATAAAAATAATAAGTGGAAAAACTGGAACTTTTGTACATTGCTAGTGGGAATATAACATGGTACAGCTGCTGTGGAAAAGTCCGGCAGTTCCTCAAAAGGTTAAACAGAATTACCATATGACCCAGAAATTAAAAATAATTAAAAACAAGAACTCAAACAGACACTTGTACACTAGTGTTTATAGTAGCATTATTTAAAACAGTAAAAGGTGGAAATAATTTAACTGTTTCTTAAGAGAAGAATGGATAAACAAAATATGGTATATACATACAATGAAATATTACTTAGCCATAAAAAAGAATGAAGTTCTGAGACGTGTTACAACATGGATGAACCTTGAAAACCTGTTAAGTAAAATAAGCCAGATACAAAAGAAGCAATATTGTATGATTCCATTTATAATGAAATATCTAGAACAGGCAAATTCATAGAGACAGAAAGTAGATTGGAAGTTATGCGGAGGCTGAGGGGGGAATGAAGTGTTCAATGGGCGCAGAGTTTCTGTTTGGGGTCATAAAAAATTTTGGAAATAGTGATGATGTTGCAAACATTGTGAATGTATTCAATGTCACTGAAATTTACACTTAAAATGGTGAAAATGGCAAATTTTATCTTATACAAATTACCGTTGGACAACATAGGTGGTTAGGGCACTGAGCCCTGGTAGAGTCAGAAATCCACATATAACTTTTGACTCCCCCAAAACTACTAATAGCCTACTGTTGACTGGAAGCTTTATGAGTAATATAAACATACTTGTGCATTACGTGTATTATATATTACTGGTGCAGTCCAAACTATGTTGTTCAAGGGTCAACTGTACGTATTTTACCACAATTTAAAAAAAGGAGAAAAATTACATTTATGACATCACCTATTGCTTACTTTCTTATAGCCCCTTCAATATTCATAGATCTAACTACATAGTACAGCCTACATGTCTCTCTAATATGGGGACTATATTTTATATCTGGTGGTATAATTGACTAAGTTCATGTTTGCTCTGGACCCCTGAATTTAAATGTAGGTTTCTGAATTTAAGTTTTGTGTCCTTTCTGCAGAAGAATCCTCACTGAATGCTGACTCAAAAAGAGCTAGAATGGACTTCTTGAAAACCTTTTTAAAGTTCTCCCCAATAAATAGGTAGAGTGTGGGAGAAAAGATGGTATTGAAAAAAGTGCTTATCATTGTAAGTATGGCAGTCAACTTTAAAAGCAGTGATTGGTTTCCAGTAAGAATTAAGCCCTGGTATACATGGTAGGGCATCCAACACACAAAAAAAGAGACAATGGCAGTCATTATGACTTTCAAGGGCTTGTTGGATTTAAATAGTCCCTTCGATTTCATCTTGTTGGCTACTCTTCCATAACAAAAAGTGATGATGAATAAAGGCAGAAGGAAGCCCAGTAAGAAGCGGCTGATGAAAAAGGCTACATGAATCCACTTTCTTAGTGTTTGTATCTTTTTGCTTTCCCAGTTAGAAGACACAGCATAGTTATTTCGGCAAGTCACTGTTCCTTTATGGTCCTCATGTGTCTCCCTGAAAACCAAATAGGGCAGGCCCAGGGCAATGGCAGAGATCCAGACTCCCAGGATGATGCTGGAAGCCCAACGTGGAGTTCGGTGCAGCTGTGACCACACCGGGTGTAGAGTGAGAAGATATCGATCAACACTGATGGCTGAGAGGAAGAAAATAGAGGCGAACATTACTGTAGACAAAATGCTGTTGAAGATCTTGCACATGGTGGTTCCAAAGCTCCAGTGATTGTCCTGAAAGGAGGAGGTGGCTATAAATGGCAGAATCAATGTTGAAATAAAATATGAAAGAATGAGATGAAAAAAGAAAAGCGTGTTGACAGTCTTTTTCATCTTGAACTTTAGCACCCATAGGTAGAGACCATTGGTGATAGTACCAATTATAAATGACATGAACAGAAGAATGGCAATGATCGTTTTTGAGGCAGGACCTGGTAAGTGAGTGCTGTTTCTTACTAAGGTAGAGACACTGAGCAGGTAATCAGTAGAGTTGATCAGATCCATAGTTACCTGTGGAATGAGAAACTAAAAATAACAAAAAAGAAGCAAAAAGAAAAGTTTAAATATAGAGATTAAGATACTTATTTTTGCACAGTTACAGTCTAAATGACAATATTTTTTAAATGGCAAACATAATATTTGTATAACTCAAATCAGATATTTTCCCTAAGGCCTATATTTTTATTTTGTATGAGGAATTAAGATCAGATTAATTTGAGCATAAAAAAAAGTGAAAATAATGTGAAATGAATATTTTGACTTTGTTAAGTACTTAATTTAGGTAGCTAAAATCTTCTATTTAGACATTAACCAGAAGCCTGACCCTCCTTGATAAGTACAACTTTTTGAATAAGGCAATGTAGAGTCAGTTTTACTTGACTAAGACTTGATCAGAGCAATTATTGCTAATGAGATTGAATAACAAAATAACAAGTGCTGCAAATTAGTAATCATGAAGAGCTATAATTAGATTTCTCTCAAAAGCTAATTATATATGGCAAATGCTATTATCTACTATTCTAACACTCAGCACATATCAGCAAGAACTGATAGTCATATAGGAGTCCTAGGGCACCGTAAGATTGTCAAGTGCCTTCAGAATTATCAATGAAAGAGGAAAGTGTATAGTAGTAGTTCTCTCTTATTTGGGACAAGAAAGAGGAAGAGAAGTCAAGGAACTGATATTTCTTTAATACTCATTATATATCAGGAACTTTATATGAAAATCATTTCTTCTTTTCCTCATAAAGGCAAATATATAAGCATAGGAGAAAGCGAGGCTTGCAAGGGTCAAAATTCTTATTCATCATCATCTCCTACCATGCCTTCGTTGTGCCAGGTAGGGAACACTACCAGTGTCTGATGTTACTTCTTTGACAATTGGTAATTCTTGTGTAGTATTTTGATACTGCTGTATGGGTCAGAGTATTTGATTATCCAAAATATACCATTTCTTGAATAATAGTTTCTATAGTATTGAAAACATAAACCTGAGAATGTTTTGGAAAATTGCTATCATAACAGACTCATACCAACAGACTGGCTTTTGGTAAATTGGATAAAGCAATACAAATTACTAATTTTTTTTCACTAAGCAAAGACCTTCGGAGAAAAATACACACACACACACACACACACACACACACACACACGAAACAAAATAATTGATATTAAAATCACAATTGCTTTAAGTTAATTCTGCCTTCTAAGGGAGTTGCAAAG
Organism: Cynopterus sphinx; assembly: GCA_030015415.1. NCBI lineage: Eukaryota > Metazoa > Chordata > Mammalia > Chiroptera > Pteropodidae > Cynopterus > Cynopterus sphinx. The sequence continues at coordinate 71,864,080 of CM057384.1, read as the reverse complement.
ATTTTCTCCAAAGTAGAAAAACAGTTCTCCTTGGGAAAATACCTTAGTAATCTGCTTTGAAAAAAAGCAGCGAAGTCTAAGGACATGGAATGGATAGGCAATGGTGAGTGGAGAAGTGGGAACCTGAGAAAGAGGCTGTGTAAAGGTCCTGGGACCATGAGAAGAAGGAGAAAGAGTGAAGATGTTTTCAGAGAGCGGGGGAGGGCACAGGGAAAACATCGCAAGAAGTTAGGAGGCTTGAGGAGCAGAAAGGGTCAAGGAGATATTCTGATGAGCAGAAATGACCCAGGAGATTTAAAATGAGGAATGTCTAATATTTAATTTTAATTCATTTGCTATGCTTTGACATAATGTAATGTCCTTTTCATTAATTGCAACTGTCTTGTGTTGATGGTTGCTCAGGGAAATTGAAGGCAAAGAACTTGTGTTCCCTATTTGGGATAAAGTGGGATGGAGAGAAGAGGCCAGCAACACTAGGTGAGATGTGAATGAAATGATGAATATGGTACAAACTGGATAGATATTAGGGTACAGGAGACAAAGAGAAACAAAATCCCAAAGAGAATTTCTGTGTGTGTTTGGCTTGTGTGTGTGCGTACGTGTGCCTGTAGTCTGTCTGTATATCTACAGTGTATTTGTGTGTATGTATGCAGCTATACAGTCTCTCTGTGCGTCTCTGTGGAATGTTTTAAATCCATGGAGGAGTGTGTGTGTGTGAGATCTGTGCATCTGTGCTGTATTTGTATATGTGTGTATGTGTATATTTGTGTGTGGTCTCTGTGTGTATAGTGTGTGGTGTCTGTGGTCTGTGTGTATTCATCTGTGTAGTGTGTGTATGGGTGGTGTTTGTATGCCTGGTGTGTGTGTGTCTTTGTGGTCTCTTTGTGTATGTACATATGAGAAACTAGATTCCTGAATTATAGGAAGATTTAAAGAAATGTGTTGGTGAACTCAGAAGGGCACCTGAAAGTAATGCAGGGCTTGAGCAAAATCAACATTGGTAGTGGTTCTGAATGCCACGTAAATTTTCCTAGGAACTTTGCTTTATTGCACATAACCAGATTTCTCCATCCTTAAACATCTTTTAAAATGGTTTTAAAGTACATGAGTATAAACTAGTGGGACAGAGGTCAGGCTCTGGCATCCCACAGAACTGGATTTTGATTTTACCTCTACCACTTACCAGCTTTGTGAACTTGGACTCTTAATTCTGACCCCTTTTCACCTTCTAAACCACAATGAGTTTTTATGAGTACTAAATGAGATCATGTATATAAATCACTTAGCTCCCTTCATGGCACATATTAAGCACTCAATAGCATTATACCTATTATTTCATTCAATTTGTTACGTTAAGTCTAGCAAGAGCCTCCTTTTGCCCTTTTAATGTCACAGGCCACACTCTTTCCTCCCTAAAGCCTCTCTACTGAATTCTATAGCATTATCAGGGGTTTCTGAAAAAATTTAAATGTCCATCGATCTTGGCAGAAGCTCTCAGATTTATAGTTAGTTTTGAGGCCTTGCCGTTGTGATGCCTTTGGCATAAGTGCCTTTCAGGAAGACTCCCCTGTCTCCTTGGGGACACTGTACTGCTGTGAGGGGAGCTGTTCTGCAGTAAGCCTAAGAGGGCCTATTTAGATTACGGCACCAGGAGAAACCCTCTGGCCCAGGAATCTTACCTTGGAGTTATATCTTCATGTCAAATGGTCTTTCTCAGGCCAGTGTCTCTAAATCAGCAATCTTCTCTCCGGCAACAGAGGTAAAAATGAGTAATATTTTGCCTTCATTTCACTTGCCTTTCCTCTTGCTGATGCTACTCCCTAACCTTGAACCTACTGTTTAAATATACAGTGAGGTCTTCTTATTCTTTCCAAGTTCCTTTTTCTGTAGAATGTATGCTATGGAGGTGGAGGCAGAGAGATGAGTACTTCCTCAAATCATTTCTCCATTTTAAGGGGAGATTTTAGAAATCCCACAGAGCTATTCTATTTAAGACCAAGAAGCTCATCTAAGGTGTTAACAAAAGATTGATTAAAAATTACCTTTTCCTATATGGTCGTTTTATCAGGCAGCCACCCTGCCTGAATTCTAGGATGCCATTAGCATAGGAATTCATGGTGTTGGGTACAAAGGGAGGTGGTAAATATCACCTAATCTTGCTGGAGGGAAAATGGTCAGAAAGAAAAACTTAAACACTGAGTTTTGCATTAAGATGAGATGTATGAGTACAGGCCAAAGATTAATATTATTTAGCTTGGAAAGATGAAGACTGACAGGCAGATCAGTTGGCATTTGTGCAACCACTGAAAATAGTTGAAAGAACACAGAATTGATTACCATCCTAGAAGATCATCTCATTATAAGAAAATCCTACCACATAGGTAATACATTTGTAAACTGAGTCCTGCATTTTCTATTTTCCTCTCTCTAATCTATCTCACACAGTTTTTAGAATCAGCCTGTGTGCTGACCTCAGTGTCCCGATTTCTTTCCTGCTTGCTTTCTTCTTTATCTCTTCACCACCAGTGGAGAAAATACATCAAAACAGCAGTGTGGCTTCGGTGGGCATCAGTTATTCACCGAATTGTGTTAGAATTGTAAAGCTTTTACTGCTACTATACCTTTATTAAAAATAGAATTAAATTTTTGTTCTTAATTCTCTGGGGTGTCACCTTCAACCTAAGAACTGATCTTCTTTGCTTCAGGATAAGGATAAATTTTCAAACTTACTACTGGATTTTAAAAGTGACTTCTTGCCAGGTTTTCATATCCTTTGGGTTAATTTGCAGATCTGAAAGTAACTTGAGATACTATTTGATCTGAGTCCACTAATTTAGAAGATTAGCAAACTGAGACACAGAGAGGTTAAGTGATTCACTACAGGTTTTCAACAAAAAAAGAAGCAAGGGCTCCTTTCACTGCCCTATGCTATTTCATTCATTAAAAAAGGAGGGTGTGGGATTTGGACCAGGATATTCTTCATCTCCCCTCCACACGATGTTTCCAAATTTTACAATTAGCAAAATTCAAAAATAACAAGTCTGTTAACCACAGTGTTAAATTCCCACCCCCCAAACATGCATAAGGGCTTTAAAATAGCCTAATTAGCCTAAATATTTAATTCTTTTATAAATTTCCTCAGAAACATTTTCATTAGAGAGTATTTTCTTCTAACAGATAATTGAACCAATGATATTAACTTTTTGGGGGAAATATGCAGGTTGTGTTTGAGGAAGTAACTTTTGTTGTTTTGGTGATGTGACCCCATTCATTTCACTTTTCATATTTCATATTAAGTCATGTGGTTTCAAGAACACAACTCATTGAAATGGAAACTGTTTTATGTTGTTTTAATGTAAACACAGATTAAAATACATAGAAATGCAGAAGTAGGTGGTGTTGAAGAATCAAATACTTGAAAATCTAGGAACTCATAAATGCGTATGAATTAAGAGCTGAAGGAGACCAAGGATTTAATTTCATCTATATGTGAAGAGATTAAGATTCATAGAGATATTTGAGAACTTGTCCTAGATTCCACTAGTTAATAAAAGAGTTAGGACAGAAATAACTTATACTAAAAAATACTGGTGTACTAATTATGGGCTATATAGTGATTGCATAAGATAGTATAGGCTAGAAAACAAAATCCTAGATATAAACTCTAACTCTGCTACTTGATATATATATATATATATACATGTGTAAATGTATATACCTCTGAGTCTCAGTCTCCTCATTTGCTCATTTGTAAGTATAAAAAACCCACAAATCTCTCTTGAAGTATTCTTTTGAGGATTAAATGAGATACTATATGTAAGGGCTTAGCACAATCTCTGACACATGGTAGGTATTAAATAAATGGTAGCTAATATTAATATTATGAAAGTTGTAGCAGAGAATACCAGCAAATCCAGTGGGGTGAAGAAAATCTCTGAGCACTACAATTCAAGGAACATATATTGAGTATCTAATACATTCCAGATAGTATTTGAAACTGGGCAAAGTAAATAATTGAGACTAATTGCCCTTAGTATTTATAGTTACTAAAGAAGATACCTGAACTGAATGTGAGGAGAGCTTATATGAGGCCTTGGAAACAGTATACTTAAAGGCCTGTCAAAAGAGAGCTATGCTTCACTTGTCTGGCCCAGTTCTGCACTTTTCGTTGTCACTTCTTACCACATGCCAGCATAGTGTGAACACCAATGCAGGTATTAGTCTGGTTGTTTCCATTCTGGCTAAAGTCAGAATCACTTGGAGGTCTTTAAAAAAAAAAAAAGCAGCGCATTCCTCAGACTTAGTTCCTTTATTTAGCATTTCCCAAGTACGTATTGTATTTGAAGAACTGTTCTTGCTACTGGGGATATAGAGTAAATGAGAAGAGTTTTGTTCTCATGTAGCTTACATTCTAGTGGGGAGAGGTGGATAACAAACTACCAAATAAAGAAATATCAGCTAGCATGACAGTACTATGCAGAGTATTAAAGCATGGAAATGTGATGAGTAATTAAGTGTCTATGATAGATGAGGTGATTGGAAAGGTGTTTCCTTAGGTGATATTTAATAGGATTGGAACGACACAAAGGGGCCAACGGTACAGTGATTAGAGGAAGTACATTACCCTGGACCTAACACATCTTGCTCCATGTCTGTTTCTTCCATACGGATCCCTTTCTATCTCCTATCTGTTCTTACTCTCCTAAGTGAGTCTTCCTATTTGTTAGAATCTTTGGTTTGTGACTTTTCAACTTCAATCCACAGTTTATGACTTGCATTCTCTTCCTTGGCTGGGTCCTTGTTATAATAGCATTTCTGGAAACAAGAATTTAGCTATATTTAGGAGATGATCTCCAGGGTTCTGTTCCCAGCTGTTGGGAGCCAAGGCCTTTGCCCTGACCACCCAGCCCCCCAGCATAAAACCTGGCCGTTAACAAACCTGTATGCTATCTAAAGAATGCAGGAGCAGATAATGTTCCAGGAAATAGTTAACCACAGAATGTATTAACATACCCACTGGATAAGGAAGGACCTACTGAATGGCTGTGGACCTGCCCAAGGAGCCCCTCTCCTCCTTGTTCCTCTTTTCACTTTTTCTAACCTTTGTACCCCCTAACCCCATCAACCAAGGACCAATGAAATTGTAACAAGTATCCCCCTGCCTAGTCAGTCCTGTCTCGCTTTGTTCTTTTGTATAAATATACCTGCTCTAAAATAAAAAATTAGAGGCTTGATCAGAATACTGTCTTGCCTCCGCTCCTTTTTCTCGCCCATTTCTCTTTCAGGCTGGACCCTCTTCGAGACCACGAATAACTAGGTCCCGCGGGTTGGGACACCCAGCCTCATTGGATGTGGTCTACCATATCAGGCTCCAGATCCTTTCCATGTCTCGGTAGTGTTCCTGGAACTGCAGGTAGGTTGTATCTGGAAGAGAGGAAGAAGGTGAGGCTGGGAAGTTGGCCCAGATCTTGATTATGAAAGAATTTGGATTCAGGTTCAGTCTTGGGGGAGAAAGGTTTGGGGTTTCGGGCACAGTGGAGAGAGAGAGACTTTCCACAGGAGTGAAAGAGTTAAGCAAGGCCTCAGATAGATTTGTTACTCTGCAAATTCAGGTCTAAGGTAATCTGCTGAAAGTGATCAGAGGAAGGATTTCAGAAAGTGAGAAGGGTTTAGAATTTTCTATGAAAATGATGAGACATATAAAACGTTATTGAGTGATGTTAAAGGTCTGTTTGAGATTAGAGATTACTTTTTTGTGGGCCTTCTCTCTTGGGAAGGGGAAAAATACCTCACCGTGCAAATTTTAAATTCTGAGCAGCTCACTCTGTTACATATACCTCCAGTTTGGGTATAGAAGCCGAAGTAGATTGTCAAAGTATTCGAAATATAGATGGTTTTTAAGCTAATGCTACCAGGAGAGGAGGCCAGCAGAGTTGAGAGTGCTGGTAAGAGAGCTGTAGAGTGATGCTGCTAGGGGTTTAGGTGGAAGAGGAAGTGTGTGAAGATTTTTTTTTTTTTTTTTACAACCCCATATTCAAGTTTCCCTATTGGCCTTATTAAAGTCTGTTCTCCCCACCCTAGGGTGGTTGGGTGCTGGCAGAGTGGTAGTGTCTGTACAAGTGTAGAAGACTGTGGTTCGAGTGTGGGAAATTGCAATTTTCAATTTTCAAGGTGTAGCAGAAGTTCTGTGTGATGGTAAGATCTTGAGAGCGTGGCAAAGAAACTGAGGTAATAAAGCAGTCGTTGAAATTGACATCAAGAAACTTGAAACTAAGGTATTGGAAAATAAGAGCAGTGGGAAATCAATGAAAGGTTTTAGGTAAGAAGTGATATGTCACAGCAGTAGTTTAAAAAGATAGCCAGGCTTTTGAGGTGAAGAATGGATTGATGAGAGGCAAGAGTGAGTCCCCTCTAGAAGCAGACTCTGAGATAAGGATACTCTAGGGCAAGTGGTTTATCAGCAAATGATCCCAGGAAACCCAGGTAAGGGTTGAAGAAGGGATGTAGAGATGAACAGGAGCAAATAAAGGGTGAATTGTTAAACAAGATACAGCTATAGGTAATTAATGCTTATCCCATTGACAAACTCTGAATAATGCCATAGAGCACATACCTCTGAGTTACCTCACCTGAGGGACAAGGAGCTGGGGTATTTGTACACCAACTCCTGTCAGTTATTGGTTGAGATGCTCTTAGGAGGTGTCGATTTTTTCACATAGGAGCAGAGTATAATTCTGTACCTGAAGAAAGCTTTTATTTTGGGGGAAAAAAAAGTAGATTCTGGCAGAAGGAAGTTTGGCTAGCAAGGACTGAAATGGTAAAGACAAGGAATTATGAGTGGGCATCAAGGAGGATCTGCTACATCAGTTAAAAGGATATTTTATTAGTTCAAGCAAAAGACAGATGGCTTGGAATAGCATAGGGCAGTGAAAGAAGCCCTTGCTTCTTTTTTTGTTGAAAACCTGTAGTGAATCACTTAACCTCTCTGTGTCTCAGTTTGCTATCTTCTAAATTAGTGGACTCAGATCAAAAGATGAAAAGAAATGATAGGATTTAAGATGGGCGTATATATTACTTTCCTGCACATTTGTTTCATGCTATCCATTTTGTTAACCATACTTGTAAAAGTTTTACATTTTTGATCCTCTTTTAAAGTAAATTGTAAGCCCAAGATATCCCAAGACAAGAATAAATTCTGATATTTTTTCTCCTGATTCAGCAGGATACTAATTATTAAAGGTGAAAGTCTAAGGTGATGCTTTCCAACAGAAATATTATGGAAGGAACATTAAAAATTTACTAGATGCCACATTTAAAAAAGTAAAAAGAAATACAGTAATTTTGCATTTAATATCATTGATAGGTTTTGCAACTTTAAGCAAAACAACATATGATAAAACCAATTTTACCATAGGCTAATTGATATAAACAAGAATTAAGTTCCTACAGCATTGCATCAATGTTGTAATAAAACGACGTTATTCGAGGACTTGCTGTATGTAGAATTCATTTTTATAATGTTTCATTTAATCCAACATAGTCAAATGTTATCATTTCAACATGGAATCAGTACAAAACTTATTGATGAGGTAATTATATCCTTTGTGTTAATTTTAAAATCTGTTGCATATTTTACACTTAAAGCACATCTCGGTTTGAACTAGCACACTTTAACTGCTCAATAGCTGTCAGGCAGGTGTAGGGTAGGGTTTAAGAAATGCATTTTTAAAATAGTGTATTATACATAGCCACTACCTATAAAGGGAAGGAAAATATTTTGCATTTAAGTATTGGATGTTAAAACTAAAATGGAACAGGCAATATTAATATGGTTTCTGACTTTCCTCCACATATATTATTTAGATATTTACAAATCAAGTGAAAGATACAATTTTTAAACTGAGTTTAGGTTTCTACCAATGAGAACTAAACAACTGGAATAACAAGTTTTTAAACAAAACTTTTGACTTTAAAATAGCTAGTAAGGGTGGTTTCCTTAAAATAAATATTTCTTATTATATTCCAGTTGGACAGGAAGTCCCCTTTAAGTTTCTGATATTAGAATCAGTGTTTTTATAGCTCACTTTACTTTCATGTCTCTCAGGCAGTATCCTAAATGCTCTCTTTTTCTTTCCTTATTTCAAAAATAGAATTATCAGAAGATAATGTAAGACTGGAATTCAGAGCTCATTGTCTTATGAATCACGCTCCTTTTTTTTCTCCATCTTTATGATGGAAATGAAAAATTTCTACTGCCAGGTAGGTGAAATAATTTAGGACAATGCAAAATGGTCCTTGAATGAGATTATGAGCTCACCATCTAAGGTCCAGAGATACTCGGAAGAATGGAACTAAATATTTTAATATATTCTATTTATAAAATTGTATCCTTTAAGAAAGGATATGAAAGCCATGGTCAGATGTGGCTCATTTATGTTTTTCTCCCGATCTGTACAAGTGGACATTATAAAAATCAAGTCAATTCAGGCATACTGTAGCTTAATCACTAGGCATAAGAAGTCATAATGGCCATACCTACTTTGGAGATGAAGAGTTTACTATTGGCTAGCAGAATCTCATTTTTATGAACTCTTTAGAGAGTGTGGGGTAGGTTTCCTTATTTTACAAATAAAGCATTCCCCTGAAGAGCCGGGGCCATCACTTAAAGGGTGACCAAGGAAGTAATCTAACAAAGTAAAAAAATCTTTGGAATTTTGGTTTCAGATGCACCTGGGTTCAAATCCTGACTTTATTACTTTTTTATAAGATATACTTAAGTCTTATTATTTATATTCTCTAAGTTTCAGATATCCCCTATTTATACTAAAGAGTTTTTTTAAAATGTCTATAACTCACTAGGTTTTTTTTGCTATGATGTATACATCTAAATATGTATGTATACCTATATAAAAATGGTACCACATTATACACTCTGCTTGCTAACTTTTGGCATTTAATTATATTTTATAAATGTTTTCCATAACAATAAACAAATATGCTGACAAATACACGCCTATGTCATCATTTTATCAAATATTTAATATTCAGTGCAGGGTATTTTAAAGATTAAATGAGATAAAATATGTGAACATAACTGGCATATAGTAATTTAAAAATAACCGCAGAATATAAATGGTACTGAAATTCAAATTTCAGATGATCAGACTGCCGGTTGACCTTTGCACACCTATCTTTGTCAACTACCATCATGCAGGTGGTCTCCAGCTGCCTTAAAGTAAGACCTCTACAAAGAATTGCTTCGGACATCAGAACCAAGAATCTTGCGTCTTGGATATCACCGTCGGCACCGGAACAAAGGTGGCTTAGTGACCTGCATAGAAGATGTAGGTCACAGAGACTTTCTCTGATGGTAGATAATAAAATATTAAGGCTCCTTAGAGAAAGAAAGAAGGCAGACCCCTAGAGCAAAGAAAAACTTTGAAGAGATGGCTCCCTAGAGCGGAAAGTTAATTTTTATTTCTGTGAAGTTCTTCATTTCTAGTACCCTGGAGGTATTTGTTTATTTCCTTATATAATAAACTCAGCTAATGACCTCTTACTTCAGCAAGATTATCAGATCATAAGGGGTACTTTGGGTTCCTATTTGAAAATATGTGTTTCTCCTACTTCTTTTCTAGTTTTAAAATACCTCTTAACATCCCAAAAATTATTTTTGAAAATGATCTTGGCTACAATTCAAAAGACTGTATATAGCACTTGTTAGACATACTCTGAGATGGTCTGGGCTAGATGCATGTCCAAGAGGCTGAGCTTGCAGGATGTCTTTAGTCATATGGGTCAGGGCCTAAGAGAAACTTTAAGGTCTATGGTTAGCCATCTGTCCTATGTACTACACCTCTTGGGAAGGATACTCTGAGCTCTGGATGCTAGTGAAAATGGAGCCTGCTGGGAAGGAATGTTGCACATTTGGGACCTTATGGTTGTCTTAATGGTTTCTCTAAGCCAAATGATGTCTCAATCCCTCAACAGATGTAGCTATAAATATTAAATAAGAACATTAGTCATATGGTCAACTGATATTTATTGAAAGCATGTAAAGTATTGTGTCAAGTATTGTGCTGGCACTGTCAAACACTTTTTTACCTACATGTAGAGAAGTAAACAAGACAGGAGTGGTTCAGCTATTGCGGAGTTTCTGAATTAAAGGGAAAATCAGAGATATGAAGCAAATAATGACAACTGTATTTAGAGAACATTGACCTAGATCAGGAGTCAGGGAGATATCCTTGAGGAAGTGAATATGAGTTGAGACTTGAAGTTAGGTGGGTAATGAGAGTGGGAGACAGGTACTTTTAGCAAAGAAACACCTCGTGAGAAGACCACAAGTATGAGAGAAGTGAGAGAAGTTCAATGAGGCTAGAGGGAAGAGAACTAGGAAGAGAGATGGAGTAGATGTGCATAGGGCCAAATCATTTAGGGCTTTCTAGGTCACGTTAATTGCACTGCATTTTATTTTAAGGGTGATGAAAAGGGAAGGGGGAAGATATCATATGTATTAGTTTGGTAGGGCTACCATCACAAAATATCACAGACTTGGTGGTTTAAACGACAGAAATTTATTTTCTCACAGTTCTGGAGGCTGGAAGTTCAAGTTAAGGTGCTGACAGAGTTGGTTTCTCTCAGCTTGTAGATGGCCTCCTTCTTGTTGCCTCTTCATTTGGTTTTTCCTGTGTGCATGTAGGTCCCCACTGTCTCTTCATGTGCCAAAATTTCCTCTTCCTATAAGAACACCAGTCAAATTGAACTAAAGCCCACCATTTGACTTCATTTTAACTTAATTACCCCTTGAAAGGCTTTATCTCCAAAAGTGCCATATTCTGAGATGTTGAAAGTTAGGGCTTCAACAAATGAATTTTAAGGGGACGTGATTCAACCCATAATACCATTTATATGTGTGTAGTATGGAGAATGGGTTGAAGTTGAGCAAGAGGAACAAGTTTGAGAAGCATGGAGGATTGATAGGATCTAAGCGTGAGAGTCAAAGATGACTCCTAAATCTCTGGCTTCTGCATCTGGATGGATTGTGATGTAGTTCGTTTAGATAAAGAACAGTGGAGAAAGAGAACAATAGTTTATAGAAGGAGATGATGAGTTCAGTTCTGTTCATGTTGAATTTGAGGTGTCTGTCAGACATCAATAGGAGATGATGAGTAGATTGTTTACTGGAGAAGAAATCAGCTTCCAAACCAGATAGACCTGATTATTATATAGATCAACCTCTATAACAGACAAAGTTTATCTCATCTGGCCTTTATATTTTACTTTCTATGAAAAATCTGTAGCCTTTTTCAAAAAGGATGTGCTCTTGACATTCTTAGAAATCTGTTCTCAAAATTTGCTAAAGTTCAATAGCTACTTAAAGTTAACACTGCAGACTATTTCTTTAACTGTTTTCTGTAGTCATCTTGACTTGTGACTGAATGTGCAAAGAAATTGCCTAATGTTATTGCCCTCTTCTTGAGAATAAAACTATACTTTTTATTTTCTTCCTCATGCCAAAGCTTAGTTAAAGGATGAGGTCTTGCACTAAAAATGAATTTGTAAAACTCCGACATAGATTGTAGAACAGAGGGTATTTTTGTGGTAGCGCAAAGTCCTAGGCAGTACAGCCCTGTGGGGACTTGGTGGATGCTCAGTGGGAGCAGGGGTATAAATGGTAGATGGGGAGCAGAGAGACAGTGTCAGGAAGCAAAATGTGCTGCAGCCCTTGGATCATGGTCTGTAATGTCCTTGGAATGAAGACTGAGCCCTGGGGCAGTTGGATGCAAGCTGGAGTTAAATCAGAGGTCAGGAAAGGGCTGGGTCAGTCCCGGTAAAAGAGAAGTTTGTTGAGGGCCCAGTCTCACATAATTTCAAGGGCTGGGGAGGAGATGCCACCTTGCCAAAAGGTAGTTGTAAGGAATTGTGGTGACTAATCATCCTGGGTTTCCTGGAGCTGTGTGTTCCTGGGGTGAGGCACTTCCAGTTTTAAAACTAGGAACTAAGTCCTGAGGAAACTGGGGTGAGTTGGTTACCTATGAAAAGATTCTATGTCTACAGCCATGCTACCCTGAACACGTCCAATCCCATCTGATCTCAGAAGCTAAGCAGGGACAGACCTGGTTAGTATTTGGATGGGAGTCCACCTAGGAAGACCAGATGTTGTAGGTGGGGGTGGGGGAGACAGAAAAGATTCTAATAGGATCTTTGGTTCTTGAGTGGTCTCAGAAGAAGTAACTTCAGCCTAAAGCAAATAAAACTGCATAATTAATTTACCTTAATCTTAATAAAGGAACTACTACAATTTGTTTTATGGTTTTAAGAAATAAGTTGTGTTTTTATTAAATTAAAGATCATTAGAATGACGAATGTTCCAGCTTCCTTGGGACAACCTCAGTTTTGCCTGTTCTACCACATTATTCATAGTGGCCTCTTCATTCTCAAAAGTGTCCTATCTGTATGACATATTTTATAGTCACTCTATCTTTAATAAAATGGTCTTTCTAATTCTTAAACAAGAATACTATTTTGTGAATCTTGGCAAGGCAGGTTTAATCTGTATATCAAAATGCTTGACAGTATTTCTTTCAAGATGATTCAATATTTATGGCTTTTAATAAATAAAACTTAAAAAATTAAAAAATTTTCTATTTGAAAGTACTTTACCATAGTTCCATTGAAATCAGAATTTATCACACACACACATATACATATTCCCTCTTAATATTCCCTCTTAGTAGAAAATAGAAATATTTATTATCAGAGAATAAATATAGAAACTATTTATGTGTGGAATCTAAATAAATTGTATCTCAAATAAACCTCTTTTCAGATTACAGACATAAATTTGAATACTTTTCACATTTACTTATACCAAAATTGAATATCCCTTCCCACCGTTCATCCACATTTAATATCACCCACCCTTGCTTGGTTTTCATTTCAATGAATGTTATTGACCACTAGAGGGAGAAACAAGAAAAGCTTTGAAAATTTGGGCAAATCTGAGAGGTTAAGTGCCAGTAGTAAAATATACTAAAGGTAGTGAAATATTCAAGGAAGGTACTAACAGATGCTGTCGGTTGTTGGAGATCTGTCAACATTATGAAATCCTGTAGAAATAATGTAATAGGAAGATGATGAGACTTCTCTAAAGCATGAGAAACATTTTCTATGGTTGACCAGCTAAATTATAGTTTTGTTCAACTTGTGCCTTTGTCCAAACAATAAGTGCAATAAATAAACATATAAGGATGAGTGATGAAAGGATTGTTTCAGACTTCAAAGTTGGGAAAAGTGGAAGTAAAGGAAAAATACTATCTTAAGACAATTTATATTTTACACTAAGTGAATTTGACAATCAATATTTAAATTATAGTTAAATAAATAGAACATACTTGTTATAACATGACTAAAAATTCTAACCAGCTAAAAATATGTTTACCTCAAACTACACAATATGTGGATTTATCAAGAGACAATTTCTTCAACTCTATTACTTTGCTACAAAATGTCTTTGAATTATTTGCTATCCAAGAGATTACTGATTCCTTTAGCAGTAAGAAAAGTGTAAGACACTTAAGAGATGAAAGATTGAATTGGACACAAATTTTTTCCTCAAGAAATTTGCAGTCTAAAAAAAAACCTCTTTATAAAAATCTGTAAAACAAGGTAGATGTGGGACATGCCATTAAAGAAGAGTCAGGGCACTTTGGGTGTTGAGAAGCAAAAGTTACTTCTAGTTTGATGTGTCTGTAGGGACTGGTTAGGTTTAGGGGTGCGAAGACAGGAGAAATCCTAAGAGACTTCATGAAAGATGTGACTTTTGAGCTGGGTCTAAAGATATTTAGGATTTAGAAATGTGACAATTACAGGATCAGTATTCTAGGTGCAGGGAGTAGAATGGGCAATAGCATAGAGATAAAATTATGTTGGGGAAGTGCAGAATGTATAAACACTCAAACATAAAACAGAGAAAAGGATGGATAATCTAAAAAGACATAAGCCTAGTCTGACATGGTTAAATATATATTTGATTTAGCTTATAAGTATTTGTGATTTTATGTGTCAACTTGACTGAGCCATGGGGTTATCAGATATTTGGTCAAACATAATTCTGGATGTTTCAATGAGGTGTTTTTGGATGAGATTTAACTGATTTAACCATTAAATTAGTGGACTGACTAAAGCAAATTGCTATTCACCATGTGGCTGGGCCTTGTCAAATCAGTTGAAGGCCTGACTAGAACAAAAAGGCTGACCCTCCTCTGAGTGGGGGAATTCTTCTGCCTGATGGCCTTCTGACTCAAACTGGGACATCAGCTCTGCAGATTTTGTATTTGCCAACTTCCATGTTGCATGAGCCAATTTTTTATAAGTCTCTTTCTGTTTCTATAAATATATTCCATTGGTTCTCTTTCTCTGGAGAACTCTAAAACACTCTTAACACTGCTTAAAACAAGCATCTAATAATCTACCAACAAATATCTATTTGGTACCATTTGATACCAGTGTTAGGCTGAATAAAGGGAGAAATACTAGGAAAGCATCAAGTTATAGAGAATTCAGATTTAGAAATAAATATTCTACTATATGTTAAAGTAAAGGTAACAACTAACTTGAAGGAAAAGAAGAAAAATAAATTATAACCCCAAAGCCTGATAAAATCACCTTTAGAATTTGTGGGTATTTTATTTCAGTAATTTTTTCTTTGCAATTTTCAATGTATATAAAAATTTAGTGCATATAAAATTATGCAGTCTATATTTTCTTAATATATCAAAAATATTTTATAGTCTTAAGAACTATAATTTTTCAATGCCTGTACAATATATACTCTGTAAACTTACTAAAATTTTCAGTCATTTCATATTTTGGGATTTTGAGATTGTTACACAGATTTTTCTCTATTTTAAGATAACCAATATAAATATTTTTGTAATCATAGCTTTTTCATATTTTGAATTATTTTAGAATATACTCTCAACAGCAGTATTATTAAATCACCAGGTACGAATATTTTTACAGTTAGTCTAAATTGCTTTCCACAAATACTGTGCCAACTTCTAAAAAATGAATTTGTTTTAATTAGTTTCAAGTATACAGTACTTTAGTTAGACATCTATATAGTTTGTAAAACAATGCCCCCAATTTCTCCCTCCCTCTCATGACCCTCCACCTAGCCAATGCATTAATGCTAACTGCATTCCTTATGCGGTGCTCTCTATCCCCAAGACCAACCATCAGCTACTAATTTGTACCTTCACCCATTCTTCCAGTCTCCCAAATCCCCCTCCCCTCTATCACCAAATTGTCCACTATATTTGTGAGACTGTTTTTGGTTAGTTCTTTTTGTTCTTTAGATGCTGCATATAAATGAAATCACATACACTGTGCCAACTTTTAAAGCCACTGAAATAAAATCCTCAATTTGCCTACTCCATATTCATTTTCATCTTCATTAATAAAAATTTATCTTTCTTTTTCTTTTTCTTTTTTTCATAGGAACATGACTTGTTATAAA
Source organism: Cynopterus sphinx (assembly GCA_030015415.1). Classification (NCBI taxonomy): domain Eukaryota; kingdom Metazoa; phylum Chordata; class Mammalia; order Chiroptera; family Pteropodidae; genus Cynopterus; species Cynopterus sphinx. The sequence continues at coordinate 71,848,557 of CM057384.1, read as the reverse complement.
AACCTCACTTTCTCAGACTCCTTTGTGGCTAGGTATGTCCCCATGACTGTTCTGGTCTGTGAAGTTTGCTGGGTTGAACTTCTAGAAATAGTTTTGTTTTACTAATTAATAGGAGCCAGCTGGCATATGCCTTTCCCGCTTTTTCCTTCTTTTTTTTTTCTTTCTGACTGAAAGTAGAGCTGCTTTCTTGCAACCTAGACGATGAAAGCTACAAGTTAACATGGGAGAACAGGAAGCTAGATGCTTGTGACTTTCTTAAACATCTGCATTACCACAAAACTCCTTTGTTTGAAGTTCTTGTTAGATGTGTAAGTTAATCTATATCTAGTTAAGAAATTGTAGTCATATTTCTGTAATATGAATCCAAAAGAAAATCTGATAGTAATACATGTGCACAATTATTTCTCCACAATAATGTGTATTGTCACTAAAATTGGAGGAGGGACTCTTGATAACAAAAGTAACAAAACCTAACCTAAACTAGTTTAAACAACAACAACAAAAAAGGAATTTACCAGTTCACATATCAAGGGAAATACAGGGGATGAAGTAAATTTAGACTTTACTCAGTGGCATCAAAGTGATACTTTTAGGTCAGATCTCTTTCTCTCTTCTCCATTTTACTTCTTATCCACTTTCACTATTGCTTCCACACATTCCTCTATTTGTTGACCTCTCTCTCCTAACATAGATTTCTTTCATGCAACAGAAGAAATTGGTTAATAAGCTAATTTGGGGTTATGTTGGTTCAATATCAGTGATAAGTGTTGAAAGAGAAAACTTCCCACTTTTGATCAAATATCAGTCATAAGGAAGGACTCTGATTGATCAGGCCTGTGTCATCTGCTCATCTAAGGAGGGAGGAGGAGAGGACAATTGTGAGTGTCAGTTCCACCTAAATGGGGAAGGGACAATTCCTCAAAGAAGAAAGTTGCATGTTAACATCACAACATGGTAGAAACACTAAAACGACCTGTTATCAATAATTATCTTTTACCAACAAAATATTCTTTATTGTTATTCTAATTAACCTTTTTTGAAGTTGAAGATTTTGTCTGTTTATTAATTTCATTACCTTTTTTGAAAATTTCCTCTTTTAAAACATTGATTGTTAATTGACAACCAGAAAAAGTTTATACTTGACAAGTTGGACAGTTGAAGATTCTTTTTATTTTGTGCTTTTAATCCAATATTCTGTATCTGGTAATGCTATCCTCAAAGAATAGAAAATATATATTCTTTTTTTAAAAAAAATTTTATTATGTTGACATTGGTTAACAAAATCCAATGTTTCAGATATTTAAGAGTAATGTGTATATATACATATATATATACACATTGCATTGTGTGAAGATATGCATTCTTTATGATGTCTATGTAGACATATTTTAAAGTGAGAACAGTGGTGATATAGTGAGAACAGTGGCAATGGTGCTAGACAAATCTAATCAAGAGGTGTACTTGAGTCATGTGATATATTAAGTATGGAGAGGTTAAAAATATAGTAGATGCTCATTCTGGAAGGTAACAAAGTTGATTTTAATATATTACTTTATGAGTATCCTTCTTTAGCTATTTCATTGGCATGTTGGCATATGGGTTATTCCTCAAAACTCTGAATTATTGAAAATAAGTTTTAAAAATACTTTCAGGATTTAAGTTTCAAATCAAGACCAAAAAGTAAAGTTAAAAAAAATTTTAAAAGTAGCCTAGAGAATCTTTTGGAAAGCTATAAATATTTTATTCCTTTTCAAGTTTTCCAGATATTCATTCAGTTGGTGTTTATGACAAGCATTTCATATATTGTTACGGTCCACATAAGATCTTATGATTTTGGAGAGCAGGGGCAATAGCTGCAGATTCTCTAATTCTTTACTTCCAAGATTCAGTATAAGGATAGCTCTAAGGCAGAGGTCCCAAACAGCCCCCCCCCCCCTCCGCCGACTATGGACTGGTACAGGTCCATGGCCTGTTAGGAACTGGGCCACACAGCAAGAGGTGAGCAGAGAGAGAGCTAGCAAAGCTTCATCTGTATTTGCAGCCTCTCCCCAGCGCTAGCATCACCACCTCACCTACACCTCAGATCATCAGGCATTAGATTCTCATAGGAGCCCTGCTCTCTAGTGCCAAAAAGGTTGGTGAACACTGCTCTAGGGTATTGCATGAGGCAAAAGGGTGAGAAACTAAGTCATTGTTATGCACAGCTTTGGCCACATAATTTCATCAAACTGAAATGTCCTTCAAAAGAGGGAAGATTGAAACATAAAAACAAGTGATGTATTGATTGCACCATATACCCAATATATGAAATTAGCTTGAGTCCCCTCTTTGTTCCAGAAAAAAGGCTAATGATAGAAATAAAAGTCTTTACTCTGCCCTCCAGATCTGCTGCTGTGTCTGGCTGCTCCAGCTCAGCTGCCACCTGCAGTTATGCACCCAATATGTTATTTATGCTGAGAAAGTTTTCTCTTCTTCTTTTTTAATCTCTTAAGAGTATGAATAAATAGGTAAAAGTACTTGAGGCACACTAGTCTGTCTATAAATATTAATTACCTCTGGATTTACATAATAAAGGCTTGTTCAGGGAAGTTTGCAAACTTGCCATTTAGGCAACTGCATTTTATACGGAATCCTGAGCAAATGACATTTAACTTCCAACAGATACCTGAGGTCCTATTTAGGGCTGGATGCAGCTTACAGCATCCCAATAGTCATGTGGCTTCATGCTTCTATACCTTGCTTATGTTTTGTCCTACTGGCCTGGAATTCTTATCTTGTCTTTTGGGAATTAGCATGAGTTTGTGTTCTCTTGCAAATGTTTTCTCACCATTCCCATTCTTGTCTATACTCTCAGAACATTTTATACATAATTGAGTTCTAATTTAATTGCTTTTTTACCTGCCTGCCCCACTGTAATTACTGGGCAGATTGCAATTATGTTTTATTCATCTTTGAAACAAATGGTGTATCCAAATACCTGTCCCAGTGAGCACCAAGAAAGGGTTTGTTGAAAGGATACAAGCAGTTGAAGTTCATCTTGGGGGTCCACTCAACTCCCTACTTGTTTCTTTTCTTCTCTTTTGCGGTTCCCCACTCTGCCTCACTCCATCTCACCATTTTTATGTTTTCATCCATCTTCCTGACTTGCTGATTTCCAGCTCCCATTTGGCTTCGGAAATAGTTTATTTATGTCATAAATTATAATCTACTAGAAAGTGGGAAAAGTGTCTACAGTAACTAGCAGAGCGCATTATATAAAACATTAGGTTTTATTTAAATTTAAACTTGTATTGTTTTTGTACATTTATGAAAGTAATACATATTCACTGTAGAAAAAATTTTAAAAATATAGACTATCATTAATAATAAAAATCACTTATTCCTCACCTATAGATAAATACCATTAATATTTTGGTATATTGATGCATATAACAATTTTTTTCTATGCATATATACTTTCCCTTTTTTGCAGAATTGGGATCCTACTATATAAACTCTTTTAATTTGCTTTTTCTATTTAATATTCCATTATGAACATTTTATCATGATATTAAACATTCTCTTAAAATATTATTGATTTAATACTTTTTTTATTTCTGGATATTCAGATCCAGTTTTTCCTTTTATAAACAAGTCTGTGATAAAAATTCTGGGTATGTATGTATATTTCCAATTATTTTAAGATAAGTTTCTAGAGAAATTATTCAACCACTCTATGTCAACATTTTAAGGTCTTTTGATACTTGTAGCCAAACTAATTTCCAGAAATGTTATTTTTATCATTTATTCTCTCACTTAACAAACATATATTGAGCCTTTATTACGTGCTTGATACTGACTGTATATAAGGGCTAGGATTGCAATAGAGAATAATGTATTCAAGGTCCTTGCCCTCAGTTCTAGGGGGAGATCGATAACAAGTAAATGAAAAAGAATAACATTGTTAGTAGTGCTCTGAAGAAAGTTCTGACTGAGTAGGGTCCTACTTTATTTCAGTCAGAGTGATGAGGGAAATTTTGTCTGAGAGATCTCATTTAATTTGAAACCTGAAGCATTTAAAAGGCACCAGTCATTGATATGGAGTGAAGTCTTTTGGGAAGAGGAGAATGGCAAGAACTGAAGTTGAGAGGGGTAAATAGAGGCCAAAAGTCCAAACCATGATTCTCATTTAGGTAATAGGAAGCTATTAACACAAAGCAATCATGACGATATATTTATAAGGATCAGCAGGTCAAAGCTTTACACTTTTATTGAACATAAAGTTTAACGAAGGTCTCCTAGAGATAATCTCCTTAACTCAAAAAGAATTCCTCTACTGGGGGAATTTTGATCACTATTGTAGATGGGCATTTAATTGCCTCACAGATCATATTTAATATAGGGTGGCTTACATTTCCCACATAAGAAAGTTCTTTCTCAGGTATGTCTTTTTCCATCAATGCCCAGGAGTCTGCGTGGGTATATTGGTCATATACAGCAGCTATGCATGGGCCTCGGTTCATCTCTACTCTTCAGCAGAGGTTAATAAAAGCTGCCTAGTCATGACTGTCTTGGATTGATTGTAAATCTCTGTGGCAGTGGAATTAGTTAAGGTGAATTTTTAAATAATTAATTTAAATAAGTCTGCCACATTTGTACTCTCTCCCTGAAAATAATATACATATATATATATTTATAAGCAAGATATTTTATATATAGATAATACTATATGTAGAGATAATGTATATTGGGTAGTAAGAATACTCTTTTGTATAGAGAGTTAAGAAGAAATTAATTCCCAAGAAATTTTATAGTTATATCTGAGAAAGAGATTGAGATTCAACAACAAGAGCTATTTTAAATTCTAAATCCTTGGCTTTGATTAGTTTGTGTTTATATTAGGAGTCAGACTCTATTCAGCTTTCAGATTTGTTTTTAAGTATCGAAAGTACTGAGCACTTTCAGATTTATACATATTTATAAATAAAAAACTTTATTTATTTATTCCTTTTGGGTCTTGATTTTACTTATTTCTTAACCATCAAAAAGAAAATGATCCTCTATTAAAATTCAGACTTTTTCAAGACCACTCCAAAATCAAGCAAGAATATAGTGAAAACAGCATTTTTTCAACACTTTGTCTAAAAAAGCAGGTCTATGAAACACTATTCTGAGTGTTCACTTTGATAGGATATATTACTGTAAGCAATCAAAACAAAACTGTATTGCATAAAATCAAATGAAATCAACAAATATTTACTGAGTGTCTGCAATGTATCAGGACCTGAGTAATCACTGTGAGGGCAATGGAGAAATGTAGCGTGTAATTCCTGCACTGTAGGAGCTTATAGCCTGACAGGGGAGACAAAACCTGAAGGGGGGAGGAGGAATGAAGTACACTGATGTGTATAGAGCACCTACTATGGCCCAAGAATTGTGCTAGGGGCTTCAACATAAGCTGCATAGCTAAGTTCATTGTCATTCCCCCAATTCTTTAGTATTATTTTTCTCACTCTCCAGACAGTCATATAGCCTTCAGGTCATCCTCAGTTTTCACTGCCTTTGCTCACCTCCCACATCCTACCATCACTAAATCCTGGTCCTGGACCCTTCCAACGGCCTCTTGACTGATCTCATTGCCTCTGTTCTGTTCTCTTCTCTTATTCCTATCCTCCTTTCACATTGAGTGAATTCTCTAAAATGCACATATGATTAGATTAATTATAATTCCTTTGAGATGCAAGTAACAGACTCCATTTAAGATAACTGATGCAAGGGGGGTAATCTATTATGAATGCAACAAGGACTCTTGGGCCCCAAGAATAGGATGCAGCTGGGTCAGATGAATGGTATGGACCAAGACTATAGTCCCCTCTTCCTATCTCTTGTCTTTGCCTCCCTCTACATATCTACTTTATCTCTCACTGCAGATTAGCTCCTTCTTCTTTCTGGTCTACATGGCAGAAAATGACAACCACACTGAGCCTGGACTATATCAGTTTCCATTCTAAATTCCTCAGGGAAGGAACCCATGAGATCAGCTTGGGTCAGGTGTCACCTTTGGATGAATTACTGATGGTAATTAAGGTTACCTTGAAAGCACAAGGTAACTGTAACCATATTGTTGGAAGAGAGGAGGAGCAGTTCTTAGAAAAAGGATTGCTAGGCAGATAAATCAGTAGGAGTTCCTTAGAAAGGCTGAGGATTTGAGTTAACTGGAGCACATGGTTGAGTTAAGGGTAAAAAGAAATGTTTTCAAAGATGATAGCTTGAGGCCTAAATTTCAGGAATCTTTACGTGAAGCTAAAGAGTTTGAACTTTATCCTACAGACATTGGGGAGTTATTACAGTTTTAAAAGTGGAGTGACATGAATAGTATTTGGGATAATTAATCTGGAAGTAGATTAGATAGATTTGAATTGAAAGAAACTGGAGCAGAGCCCACTGAGGAAGATGTTGCAGGAGTTAGCTATAAGATGATAAGGGCATTGGAAGAATGTGATTAAAAATGTTAGAGAAGATGCAAATTACTTGGACATAGGTGGGTTTTTGTTTTTTAATCTTGGTGAAATTTTTGTAATTATCATATTAATATGGAACACAACAAAAAACCAGACCGTATGTTTCATAATTCATTAGGCTGAATCCATGTACTTCTGACAATTCCTCTATCATATTTCTGACAGTTTCAAAAAATTTCTTTCCTCTGGAAGATAAAGGCCATTTTTTTAAAAAACTCTTTTCTCTCACCATTCTTGCCCCAGGCCACCACATATTGGGAAGGTATTATTAGAAATAGAAATGAATCTGCAAAACCCTGGGGGCTAGTTAGGCAGAAAGGCAGTGAGAGCCACAAAACAATGATGAATTGTTTTCAATCCAAGATGGGAATTTCTGTAACTAATATCATTAACTAAGAGTACTGGACAGTGAGTCATTTTTAAAGAAGCTCTGTTAAGTTCCCATAGCATTTTCTGTGTTAAGTTTATTTTAGCACTTATCACATTACATTATACTTATTTGTCTAAGTGGTCTCCTCCATGTGGGCTGTCAACTTCCCTAGGGCAGAGACTATTTGCTTATTAGTCTTTATATCTGTGGTGCTTGGCATAGAACTTGACTTATCTAGATGCCCAAGAAATATTGAGTATCCCCCATTTGATTATAGGCTTTTAAGGTAGAATCAATGCTTTTTCCTATAAAGCACTTCTACCTTATAAAGCACTTGGAAGGGGTAATTGAACAAAAATTACTTACGAATGTACTACCAGCTTTTCCTCTGTCCTGGTTCTTTTGGGTTTTTATGAAGACAGTCGAAACCAAAAAGAGTAAGAAAAAATGTTTTCTAGGGGTTTGTACAAAAAGAGGTGAGTGACTACCTGGGATGTGTGAGGACAGTGGATAGGAGAGAGTACAGGGGATTTTAAGAAGTGCGTGTTCTCTTCTTGGTGTTTGAACAACACAAGTAAAGGACTTGCCTTATTTATAAACTCTTTTTTGTTCTTGAATTATGTTCATTCGATGACACCATTCTGGGATAGAACTACATGAGTCGCAGTTATATAAGTTTTATATTTTTTAGTAAGGATCTGTGAAAAGAAGGAGAAAAAAAAGAGAGCTAGAGGGAGAAGACAATGAGGGCTACAGGAAGGAAGGGGCGCGTTAATGTCAGACTTCTTCATAGAGGAGATCATTAAATGTAAATCATCTACCTTGATTTCCATTTTAGAAATCAATATGGTTCATCTGGATTATATTTTAATTTTCTCTGAACTTAGTGAGGTTGCCATTCAAACGTAAGGGCCCAAGTGAGTTTCAGTGAGAATCAAGAACATTAGGAGAAGTTCATTGGCATTAAAAAATTCAGCTGATCTTTTATTATTAATGAAATGAACACTGAATAATTCTCACTAAATTAAGGGAGAATTTAACATCTTAAAAATAACTCACTTATTCGTTTTCAAAATGAGTTATTTAATAGTAGAGACTAAACTTTTTTTCCCCAAGGAAATTTTCCTCTTAAAATACAGTATTTTTATAGAGGAGTATCTTTTTTGAAATCAATAAAAACACATTTCTTTCCCTCAGTGACATATTTAGATATTGAGATTAATGTAGTATATTATATTGAATTATACCCTGAGGAACTCTAAAATGGAACATCAAAAATATTCAAAGGGCAATAGAAGTAAAATGAATTTCAAGAATAAATTGTTTCTTAGGATCATATATAACTACTACTCTTATGTAACATAATCTTGTTGTAAGTGTACATGAACAAGCTAGAAGTTTATCTTGAAGATTTCTTGGGGCTTTATGACATTTGAAAAAGTCAGGCTATTGATTACTGAAACATAGAATTTTAAAACAGAAAGGGACCTTTGAGATGATCTTACTCAACCATCTCATTTTGTAGATGATTAAAATGTGCTATTTAGCTAGCGGCCAACTAAAGTCTTCAATGATAGCTCTCTATTGGGACAACTACTTTGGCCTACCCATTCCTTCGCCAAATCACTGCAAACACATGATTGCAGAAACACGGAAAGAACAAAGCAATAGCATCAAGCCTTGGGGTTCTCTGGCATTCATAACATCCCTTTCCACTTAGCTAACAAAACCTTAAACAGCAAGGCAGTTGTCTTTCTAAATTGATCTTGCCCCTATATTATAATGGTGGATTTACAGACACTAAGTGATACCACTTGAGCAGTTGTGGTGGCTAGAAAAGTAATTCTTATCCTCATGAAATATGGCCCATACACTTGGGCATCCAGGTTCTGTTTTTAGTGGGACCATTATTGTCAAGCCAAGTTGGAGTGGAAAGATCTACAGCAGAACAGGCAGGGCCGCTGTATTCCCACTGACCCATCTATACACTTAGAGATGGTGACATGTGCTTTTCTAGTGAAACAAATGAGTAAAGATAGTTTTGTGGGAAAAGCAGCCTTTAAGTATCTGCTAAGGTGTGATATCCCAGTTTCTCAACTTGATCACTGGAATTAATCAAGCAGTATTGAAAATATTGGTTTATGTGTCTTTCTAGATGAGGGTAGGTATAGTCTTGTTTTTCTTTGTAAATTAAATATCCAGCACATAGAAGAAGATTGCATAAGTTTTTCTGAGTTGATTCTGTTGCTGTTGTTGTTTCTTAGTCTAGTAGAGCCTTGTCGTCTACATCTGGATGAGGATATTTGAAGCAAATCTTGGATCAATGACAATAACAAGATATGCATTTATAATGTGCCTTCAGTGTTAAAACTTTGTGAGGGATACGAAATTGAATATAACACGAACTCTCCTTTGGAGAGGCTCATAGCTAGGGAAGTATATTAGTGTTCTAAGTTTGCCATAACAAAATACCACAGACAGGGTGGTTTAAACAACAGATATTTTACTTTTTCACAGTTCTGTAGACTAAAGGTCTAAGATTAAGGTGTAGGCAGGTTTAGTTTCTTCTGTGATCACTCTCTTGCCTTGCTAAGTTGTGTTCTTATAAAATTGAATTAGGGCTCAACCCAACTGCCTCATTTAAATTTAATCACCTCTTTAAAGGCCCTATCTTTAAATACAGGCACTTTCTGAGGTAATTGGGGGTTAGGACTTCAACATGTGAACTTTGGGGAGACACAATTCAGCCCACAGAAGAAAAAAATACAATAATAGAAAGAAAACAAATAGCTTTAATACCAATCAACTCTGAGGAGCAGGATTCAGGAGAGCATCCTGGAGGAAAGAGACTCTGAAAGGATGTCAGTAGGTAGAATAGAAGTCAGAGTACTGCTGATAATTAGACAGGACAATTTCTAATTATTGAGTATAGAGTGACTTGGTAAGGGATGAGAAATCTGGTTAGTTAAATTGAATTTTTCTGACACAGAGTAGGTGTTCTAGCAATCTGGTTCTGATTCTTTTTAGTAGACTTCATCATTTTTAAAATTTGATGACTTGCTTGAGAGAGTTGAAATACAATGGTGATAGATTAAGCAGAGTTTTATCTCTGAATCCGATAAGCCTAACTGGTGCACATGTATGACCCATTGTTAAAAACAAATCTGGTAAACTGTGTGTTATAAATAATGTCTCAGAACAGCAACAACTTAGCAGCAGAAATCTGAGATGGAAGTTTAAGATTTAAGTGGAGTCTGGAATAATCAACAGTCTCTGGAAGTCATTTTACAAAAATCAATATGAATTTTTGAATATCTTCTTTAAAAAGCCATTGTCTAACTGGATAAGATGGTCTTATATGAATTACATTCACTTCTAGTCTCTCAAGACAAAATATCCTCCATGAATCTATAATGCAGTAGCAGTTGATTCATAGCATTTATGGAGTTAGACTGTTCTGGTTTGAGTCCAGGTTTTTCCTGTCCCTCCCTGTTGCTTATCTTGCAGCAAACGGCTTATTGTAAGTCTCAGTTTCTTTCATTGTCTGTGAAATAGGGGCTTATGCTTTACTTATTTTTGTGTTCTATGGAAAGATACTAAACCATTTGATAACTCACTCATCTGTAAAATAGAAATCGTAGTAATATCTACTTAATAAAAGTTCCTATGAGGATTAGACACACAAGTACTATATGTAAAGTACTTAAAATAGTACCTGGAATATAGTAGGCATTCAGTAGATGTTAACCCTCATTAGTATAGCACCAGGTTAGCTGTGTTTAGTAAACATTTGATAAGTTAATAAATGACACTCATCCTGAAAAATAAGGAATTGGTGTTATTCTGCAGCTAAGCATGCAAGCAAAATTGTATGGTGAAGGACCATTGGTGAGGAATAGTGACTGATGCTAATAATGTGCTAGCAAAGACCTGGAAGTTTCTGATGACTTCCTAGAATGTTGCGGCATTGTACACATTTTTTAGTGAGTAATGGTTACTTTTTTGAAGGAGAAAAATTCCTGGAGAAACCAATCAGCTCCAGGAAGGCCCAAAAACTCTTGCTGTATTTTTGACTTTGTACAGAAGGAAGTGCACATATCTCATTCAGAGCTGAAGAACGTATGGTAAAATTTTTATTTCATATTTCATTTTTGTCTTTGGTATATAGCAGCGTCTGCTGGTGCCACTCATTCCTTGCCCCTTCTTCCTTGCCTGATTTTGCTTTGATGTACACTCATTGCCCTCTCGACACAGGTAAATTTTGATAGTATAAGTCAATTATGCTAAATCTTTCCCACCTGCCACCCCAACCCCCACACCATTATGGCAAATTAGAAATGAGGAGAACTCTGCAGTGGGGCCTTCTGAAAAACATTGCCTTACTCTTAAAATAGACTTATAGAATTAAGTTCACTTTTTTTCTGCTGCATGTTACCATGTCAGAGTGGAATGTTTGGATTCTGGCAGCCATCCTATAAGCTGGCTATCAAAATGTAATAAAGTTCTCTCCTTAAAATCAATGAGAATGATCTGTAGCAGAAACTTAAGCCTTGGTTTGAAATGACTTTCTCTCTCACATGATGACTGTGGTTATCTAGTTGTTACAGTCGGTTTTAGATTTTTGGCTCAGTGCATGCAAATATGTTGGAAATTTTAGAATTAAAAAAATATGTAGTGTTGTTTACTTTAAATATATCACTTTTGATTCTTATTCCCAGAAATATTCTCAATCAATCCCTTACTTTTATTAATTAATTTATTTATATTAATTTATTTTTAAAGCCTAGAGCACCTGATATTCCTAGGTGGTGTCCTATCTAAGTACTAACCAGGCCCAACCCTGTTTAGCTTCTGAGATCAGACAAGATCAGGTGTGTTCAGGGTGGCATGGCCATAGACAATCCCTTATTTTAAAAATAACAGATAGCTTTATTGAGACATAATTCACATACTATATAATTCACCAGTTTAAACTGTAGAACTCAATAGTTTTTAGTATATTAGCAGAGTAATTACCACAATCAATTTTAGAACATTTTTATCACCCCCCAAAAGAAACCTTATAACCATTACCACCAAATTTAGGCAACCACTTTCTGTCTCTATGAATTTATTTGTTCTGCATATTTCATATAAGTGAAATCATATGTGGTATTTCGTGACTGCTTTTTTTTGCTTGGCATAATGTTTTCAAGGTTCATTCATGTAACAGCAAGTATCATTACATCATTTCTTTTTATTGGTAATTTATATTACATTGTTTGGATATACTATGTTTTATTCACCCATTTTATCAGTTGATGGGCATTTGGGATTTTTTTTCACTTTTGGCCCATTATGAATAATATAGCTACGAACATCTATGTACAAGTTTTTGTGGACGTATGCTTTTACTTCTCTTGGATATATACCTAAGAGCAAAATTGCTGGGTCATATGGTACCCCTATGTTTAACATTTTGAATAACTTCCATACTGTTTCCCAAAGTGACTGCATGATTTTACATTCCCACCAACAGTATGAGGGTACCAATTTGTCCACATCCTTGTCAACACTTATTAGTATCTATCTTTTTGACAATAGACATCCTAGTGAGTGTGAAGTGGCATCTCAAAGCAGTTTTAATTTGTGTTTCTCTTATGGCTAATTGTATTGAACACATTTCATGTACTTATTGGCCATTTTAAATTCTTCTTTGGAGAATTGTCTATTTAGATCCTTTGCCCATTCAAAAAAAAAAAAAAAAGCAATCTATATATTTTTTTTTAGCTAGAAAGAGAATGTTTTATTTTAAGACAATGGAAAAACATTAAAAGACAAATGTCCATTATATAACCCAGAATGTTAAATATTTGGAAACTGTAAATCTTCTAAAATGTGGTAGGCACTTCCAGAACTAAATATTACAAATTACCCCACCATATGTCTTCTCAATACCAACAATATTTGATAAGATAAAAAATACCAAGAAGACCCAACTAATTATTCAAAGTTACCATGTTAGGGTTTAACATAATAACACAAGTAAAAGTTTTGCCCAAGATGTTCCTGACACATGAGTTTCAGAAATGTTAACAAAAGCATCTTCCTTTTTTGCCTGTGAATGTTTGAGTGTTGCTGTATTGTTGGCTTATATCCACTACAGATACTGGTTCTAGGCCAGCCCAAGGGTCTTCAAGCATTGAAGGTTTGAAATAACTTTCCAACTCATTAGACATTCTTTTTTCTCTACCACGCCTGGATCCAAAAGGTGGCCTTGGAGAACCCTGGAGGTGGGTCTGCTGCTGCCTTGGGGGATAGCCTAACTGCTGCTGAAACCCCGCAAGGACTTGGAATAGGAGCAAGAGTAGCTGCCAGAGGACGGCGACTGGAACAGGCTCTTGGGGAAGCTGCTGCAGTGTGGCAGCTGGAGGGTGGCTGCTTCTGTCGGGCCTAGAAGGACCCCGGAATGTGAGTGTGGTGCAACTCTCATACCCAACCTGAGGGGAGGGTGGCTGTGATCCGCCTCTGCCTGAGTACCCTGGAAGCTGCTCCTGCTACCCCAACCTCCTATACCGGCAGGGGTAAGGAGGAGTGGGGGTTGAAAATTCTGACGGTGCATATCTGGAGATGAAGAGGAAGACCTCACAGTCACATTCTACCCTTGGAATTGTCCCAACCCAAAAAGCAATAAATTTTAAAGCAGATTATTTAGGTTTATAGAAAAAAAATGAGAAAACACACAGTTCCCATATACTCCCTTACACACCTCCACCTACCCACCCACTATAAAAAAGAATGAAATCTTGTCCTATGCAATGATATGGATGGCCCTAAAGGATATTATGCTAAGTGAAATAAGTCAGACATAATAGCAAATACCATATAACTTTACTTGCATGTGGAATCTAAAAAGCAAACTAAATGAACAAACTAAAGAAAAACTCATAGATACAGAGAACATTTTGATGGTTGCTGGATGGCGTGTGGGGGGTGGGGTCAGGGAGATGAGTTAAGGGGAGAAGGGATTAAGATGTACAAATTGGTAGTTATAAAATAGTCATGAGGCTGTAAATTATAGCAAAGAATGGAAATATTGTCAATAATATGGGTGCTTGATTTACCTGGGTGATCACTTCATAATCATTATGTTGTACACCTGAATTAATATAATATTGTATGTCAACTGTAATGAAGAAATAAAAAATTATTTTAAAAAGCCCAAACATTGGGAAGGTACTGGTGGGAGTGTGGAGAAACTAGATCATATGTATATTACCAGTGAAATGTAAAATGGTACAGCCACTCTCAAAAATAATTTGACAGTTTTTAAAAATAAAAAACCACATACATTTATCATATATCCCAGCAATTTTACCGGGTATTTGTTCCAGAGAAATTAAAGCCCAATGTTCACACAAAAATGTATTCATAATCGTTCATAGAAACTTTATTAGCAATAACCCCACACTGGAAACAATCAAAATATGCCATAAGAGTTAAATGGCTAAACAAACTGTGACCCATCCATACCATGGAATGGTACTCAGCAATACAAAGAAATAAACTACTGACACATAAACTTGGATAGATCTCAAGGGCATCATGCTGAATTTTTATAGAGATGGCAAATACATTAGTGATTGTCAAGAATGATGGATGGTAGGGATAGTGGTGTGACTAAAAAGGGTAACGTGAGGAAGATCTTTGTAGTAATGGAATAGTTTTATGTCTACAACTATACATATAAATGCACCAATGTAAAATTCCTCGTTTTGACATTGTGTTGTAGTTATGTAAAACCAGTGGGTGATCTGAGTAGAAGGGACAAGGGACCCATCTTTCTGTATACTTTTGCAAGTCTTGTAATTATTTCTAGAGGTTAAAAAAGGGAATAAAAAGCATATTTATGTGCATGTTTTTGGGTGGACATATATTTCATCTTTCGGATAAATACCAAAGCACAATTGATGTATCATGGAAAGGGTATGTTTAGTTTTGTTAAGAAACTGCCAAGCTGTCTTTAAAAGTGGCTGTACGATTTTGCATTCTCACCAACAATGAATGAGAGTCTTTTTCTCCATTTGCCCATTTTATAATTGAGTTATTTGTGTTTTACTATTGAGTTGTAAGAGTTCTTTGTATACTCTAGCTATAGCCCCTCATCAGGTATATTATTTGCAAAACTTCTTCCCATTCTGAGGTTTGTCTTTTTATGTTCTTTGAAGCATAAAAGTTTGTAATTTTGATGGTTTAATTTATATCTTTTTTTTATTTTGTTGTTTGTTTTTTAGTGTCATGGTTAAAACAGCTTTGCCTAACCCAAGGTCACATTTTACTCCTATATTTTCTTCTAAGAGTTTTAAAGTTTTAACTTTTACAGTTAGGTCTTTGATCCATTTTAAATTAATTTTTATATATGGTGTGAGGTAGGGGTCCAACTTTATTCTTTTGCATGAATGTTATGTTGTCCCAGCACCATTTGTTGGAAAGACTTTTCTTCCCCATGTTGAATTGCTTTGGCACCCTTGTTCAAATTAATTGACCATAAATATGAGGGCTTATATTTAGATTCCCAGTTCTGTTTCACTGATCTGCATTTGTATTCTCATTCTGGTACCACAGTCTTGATTACTGTAGATTTGTAGTAAATTTTGAAATTGAGACATGGGAGTCTTAACTTTGTTCTTCCTTTTCAAGATTGTTTTGATTGTCCTTGGTCCCTAGTATTTCCATATAAATTTTAGGATTAGTTTGTCAATTTCTGCAAAGAACTAGCTAGGATTTTGGCAGGAATTGTATTGAATCTTCAGATTAATTTGGGGGGGGTGTATTACCATCTTAATAATAAGTCTTTTGCTGTATGAACATGGCATATCTTTCATTTATTTAGATCTTTAATTTCTTTCAATAATGTTTTAGAGTTTTCAGAGTACAAGTCTTATACTTCTTAAATTATATGTATTCCTAAATATCTTACTCTTTTGATGCTATTGAAAAGGAAATTGTTCTCTTAATTTCATATTTGGGTTGTTTATTGCTGGTTTGGTTAAATATAATCCATTTTTGTATCCTGCTATCTTATGAATTGTTTTATTAGCTCTAATGGTATTTAGTAGATTCATTAGCATTTTCTAGACATGAGGTCATATCATCAGCAAATAGAGATTGTTTTACTTTTTTCTTTTCAATCTAGATAATTTTTATTTTCTTGGCCTCTGGGACAGCATTGAATAGTGGCAGTGAGAGTGGAGATCTTCGTCTTGCTCCTAATCTTAAGGAAAAAGTGTCTTTCACTATTAAGTATGAAGTGAGCTGTGGGTTTTTCACAGGTATCCTTTATAATAGTTACCTTGGAAGAAGAGAGACAGCAAGGAAGAAATGGAAAAAGAGATGTTGGTGGGACATGCATTGACACTCTTCTGCCCTTCCTTTTGGACAGAGCCTCAAGAGAAGGTAAACCCATGGCTGAAGCATCTAAGAATAGTGCTTAACTATGCCATGGAATAAAATAGAAATTGAGTTTAGTTATAGAGAAATAAACATATTTCTTGCTTATGGAAATTGTGAATTGATTCATAATCATTGTATTATTATGAATCACAAAATAGCTTTCATATAGGGTCTTTTTTAACTCATAATTAGTAATGGGCATATGTAATAATAATTTCAAGTAATATACTCTTTTTGGATGCCAGCCCTGTTCAATATGAATAAATCCAGGGTCTTACTGAATAAAATTTTTAAATGCTAAAACATTTTTTTGGAATTAGCATTGATTGGTTAGGGCATCTCCTGTGAATATAGCAAGGTATCTTGAATTGATTTGAAGTCAGAGAATAATACATTTATAGAAAAGATGATCTCATTTTACACAAAAATCAATGAATTTTCTCATGTAAAGGCTGTTGGAATGCTGACTGAAGATTAGAATCTTGAAACATTTCATTTCACACATCTAAAGGAAACATTTATTCATCTGTATAAAATTAAAAATTGTACTTTCTTATTTTGTAGGACTGTTGTGTAATCAGAAGCAGGATTTCATGCAAAATGTGGACATACATTTTGATCTTCCTAGCAAGATAATTACTACACTGCATTTTAATTAAAGGAACAATCCATCTAAGTTCTTAAATTTGGCACTAGAATTTAAAACAAAAAATACTGGAAATACCCTTTTTTCTGCTTTTGCAAATACTCATTTTAAGAAGCTTAATTTTCATATCTATTTGAATGTTTACTTCATTTCTCCTTGAATATTTAGAAAAGCATTGACATTGCATGTTATTCTTTACTTTAATCCTGGATGCACATTAGAATCAACTGGGTTGCATTTAAAAAATAACAACACCTGGGAGTGGAGGGGGGCTGTCTGTCGTTAATATTCTTTAAAAGCAGCTCAGTTGGGGAATGCAGTTGTTATTAATGTAAAGCTTAGATGAAGAGCCAGAGTAGAGAAAGAGCAACTAGGGGGATCATTTTATAACCTATATAAATGTCTAACCAACAAACCATATACTTGAAACTAATAAAAAAAAAATTAAAGCAACCCAGTTGACATTAATATATAGACTGGGTTGATACTTGCTTTAAATGGTCACCAGAAATGGTGAATTTTATGGTATGTAAGTTAGACCACAATAAAATTGTTTAAAACAATCATCACCAGCAGGTATGTAAAAATTTACCAAAATAAAATGTCACGCCTAAATGGTGCCAGCAGTTCCAGTTTACCCAGTACTGAGAGGCTTCCCCACATGTGGGATTTGTGGTACTAAATGTGGGAAAATCAAGACCATACTGGCAGAGTTGGTCACCCTCTAACAAGAAAGAGATGGCCTCCTTGGATGGAGAGGGGCCTTTAAACCTTTTTAGTTAAGGTTATTTGAGAAGAGACAGAGATGGTGACAATTTCTTTGCCTTTCTAGGAGACACTAATTGTTACTACTTCTCTACCACAGTCACTCAATTATTATCTTGTCCTCTGGCTTCAAACTCCATCCCTTAATTGAAATTACCCTCTTAGAGATGACCAAAAACTTCTTTGTCTCCATATCCAATGGCTCACCAATGTCTACTGCCAATCCTTTCTTCCAATCATTTTTGCTTTCTGTGGCATAGTATCAGACTCCTTTTTCTAAAACTATTCCCATTTCTTTTGCTGATTTCATTTCTTCTTGCTTGTCCCCTAGGTGTAGACATTTTCATGGTTCTGTTCTCGGCTCTCTTTTCTTGTCTATACATACTCATGATTTAACCTGATTTATTTCTGCATATACTACCTGTTGTCAGTAACTATAATCATGACTGGGACACCCATGACCCCTCAGTGTCCATGGCCTCATTGGGGTAACAGGAGAGATAGACCTGGCTTGCAAAACCTTAAAAAACATTGTGTTCATGGTGAGTCCTGGCATCATAGGGGCCAGAGGGGTGATGCGACAGCTAAGACATATCCACAGGAATTAACTTTGACTAAGGTTTATATTTCCTGTCTCAATGAACTACAAACTCCATGAGGAACTCTATTGTATCCCTAAAATTAAACAAAGTAACCAGCACATAGTAGGTGCTAAAAGAATAAATAAAGAGTAACTCATCTTCATCATCAATGCATTTCAGTCACAACATTCTGTTTTGGATTTCTTCACAGGGCCTCTAGCCTTCATAGTACTTGTTTCATCCACTGTCTTCCTCCACAGAATATAAGCTCCATGAGGGTAGGAGTCTTTTATGTTTTGTTCACTCTGTATCCCCATCGCCTACAAAAGTGCTTGGCATGTGTAGATGTTCAATTCATTTGTTAAATGAATCTTTACCCCAGCCTTGCTCCTGTCCTGAATTAATGCCCTTACTAGTATTCATAGAACCATGATTTTCCAGTTTATCCAGACTCAAATCTTTAGTCATTTTTTGACTATACTATCTTCCTCTTATACCCATTTAGCAAACAAGTCCTTCCAAAGGTTTTCCACACATCTTTTAGGTTAATATCATCCTTTCCATTCTCACTGCCACCATTATTTATTAGACACTTGAAAACTCTAATTGGAACTATGAAATAGAATCTACTAAGTGTCATGTTATCTAAGTTTTTGTTACTTTAATTACTCTTGCATATCACTGCCAGATCTTGGAGCTCAGCTCTCACCGTGTTACTCTCTTACTTGAGGATCAACATTGTTGAAATTCAGAATCCTCAACCTGGCATTTGGAACTACCACAATATCACCACAATCTGTCACTTCAGTTTTATCTCTCACTTTTCCTTTATAGATTTCTAAATGGTACAAACAAACTGGGCTACTTGTTCTTTGAATATTCCTTAAACTTTCCTACCTCAGTACTTTTCTCACCCTGCAGTTACTTTCTTCAGGAATGATCGTTACCAGCTGTTTCTTGTGGTATTTGCTTTTGTACGGCTAAATAATATCTATATACTTAATCTTTTGATTTATCTCCTTTAGAAACTGACTTATTGTGGTAGGTGAGGATCTAGCTTTTTTACACTATCACACTTTACCTTTCTGTCAGATATCACCATTTTTTCCCCTCTAGTCACACCATCCACCTTCTCTCCATGCCAGGGGTCTCACCTGTATAGACCACTTGTATGGCTTCCATACTCACTGGCTTCTTGTTGGGTTTGGTTTGTGGGGAGCAGATGGGAGGTCTGAGAGATTAGAGTAGTGAGGGGAGTGAGAGATTAGGATATTTATTCCCATACTCGATTCCAGTGGCCCTCAAACAAAGTCATTGTTTCTTTCAAAGTGGCCTCCTCACAATTTTCTTTCAGGTTCTGTTAACTGCTCCCTCCCTTCCTCCTTTATGTGGGGTTTCATTACATAGGATGCTTTGAATCATTGACCATGTGATTGAACTCAATCTCTAGTATACTTCCCTTTCATGGAGGAGGTCAGGTTGGGCTGATATTAGCTCAAAGCCTCAACCCTGTAATCACACCGTTGGTTTCTCTGGCAAGACCAGCCTCTATCCTAAGTTATCTCATTACCATAAACTTGGATATGGTCCAAGTGACTCATGAATAATAAAGTCACTCTTACTATTTGGGAAATTTCAAGGATTTATAGTTTCCCAGGAACCAGGGATGAAGGACAATCAAATGTTTTATTGTACAAAATGTACATACTATCAACATGACTTATCACTGTTAATGTTGACTTTGACCACTGTCTGAGGTTGTTGTTTGTCAGGTTTCTACTGTAAAGTTTGTCTCCCTTAACCCTTTCCATACTGTACTCTTTGCTAGAAAGTCATTATTTATACTTAAGGTCTGGAGAGTTATGCTTAACTTCTTTGAGGGAGGAAATATCTACATTAAATTATTTGGAATTTTTTGACAAGAGGGATTGTCTCTCTTCCCCATTTATTTATTCATTATTTATATCAGTATGAACTTATGTATATTTTACACTTTGGGTTATAATCTAATAGTATTTTATTTATTTTATTGCTCAAGTTTTTCTAGCTGTGGCCATTGGGAGCTCTTTCAATTGGGTGTTATGTCCCTTTAACGTACTCCCATCACTAAGTTATTAATTTACGTGAAATGCGTACGTATGTATGTATGTATGTATTCACACTTTCTTACTTTCTTGCACTACAGTAAACTCCAAGCTCATCTTGTATATTTCCCGCCCACTTATAGAGTCAGCCATTTTCCTAACGAGCAGTGCTTCATTTTCTTAGACTATGGTATTGCCTATATTCTTTTAAATCATTTTTTTTTTCTTGACTCCTTGTTTTAAATTTATTTTTGGAAATAATGTTGCTGGTTAGTGCTCATCCTCATTTTGATTTAGGTGGGATCACCAGAATCTAGAAACTCTAAGTCAGAGCCTGCCTATTCTCTTGCACAGGAAATAAAAGCAGAGCTTTAAGTAAAATTGCAGTTGCAAGGACCTTGGGTGTTTCATTTGATAATACTCGGAACCCCTGAATGGATGGAATTATCTAATATAAGATAGAGAAGTACAGATCAGGAAACTGTAGGATGAAGCTCTGGAAAACAGCAAAAAAAATATAATTTTGACTTGATGATTTTTGTCTGAAATTTTATTTTGAAGATTTTATTTTGAAGATTCTGTCTCTGGAAGGCATGGGATGTCATTTTTTTCTCATCAGTATTTTACTATGAAAAATTCAAACATAGCAAAGTTGACATAATTTTAGAGTGAAAATATATAGATAAATCTATTCGTACTACCTAGATTTGACTATTAACTTTACTCTGATTGCTCTATCATGCATCTATCCACCTATGCATACCTCTATCCATCTATTAATCCATCTTATTCTTGAGGCATTTTAAAGTAAATTGAAGACATCAGTATATTTCTCCCTAACTACTATAGCATGTGTACCAATAACTAGAGTTCAATACAGTTTTTAAAGTTAAAAATTTACATACGATGAAATATGCACATCTTAAGTGTATACTCACTGAGTTTTGACACACATGAATGAGTAGCTCAAACCACTGTGATGATATGGAATATTACCATCACTCCAGAAAGTTCCCTCATTCTCTTTTCCAAATAATTCCTGCCCTCACCTTCTCCAGGAACAATCACTGTTCGAATTTTTCTTTATCATGGATTAGTTCTGCTTGTTCTAGAATTTCATATAAATGGAATCATACAGTATATACTCTCATGTGTTAGGTGTCTTTCACTAGCACAATTATTTTTGAGATTAATCTGTGTCGTTGCATGTACATTTCTTTTCTTTGCTTTTTATTTATAAATACAGAACAGTTTAAAAATCTGTTCTTCTATTAATGTACATGTGGGGATTTCCAATTTGGAGCCATTATGAATAAAGCTGTAATTAACTGTTTCATTCAAGTCTTTGTGGGACATATGTTTTCATTTCTCTTGGGTAAATAAATGCCTAGGAGTGGAATTTCTGGGCTGTATAGTAGGTGTTTATTTAAGTCTTACAATGCCAGACTATTTTCCAAAGTGGTTATACCATTTTAAATTTCTACCAATAAAAGTATGAAAGTTCAAGTCACCCCACAAACTTGCTAGTATATGGTTTTGTCATCCTAGTGTAGATGTAAAAATGATACATCATTGTAATTTCAATTTTCATTTTCTTGTTGACTAATGATGTTGAGTACTTTTTTTCATGTACTTATTGGCTATTCATGTATCTTCACTTTTATGGAACATCTTTTCAAATATTTTGTATATTTTTCAAATGGGTTGTCTTTTTATTGTTAATTGTGGTATTTCTTTACATTCTAGATTAGTACTAATAGGATTTTCTGCATCCAATATGTTTAGTGTAAAACATGGTGAGTGCAAGTATATTTTTAATTAAATTTTAATTGAAATAGCTACACTGGCTAATGGCTACCATATTGCATAATCCAATTCTAGATACCAGTCCTAATCAGACATGTTTTGTGAATATTTTCTTCCAGTCTGTGGCTTGCTTATTTATTTTCTTAATGGTATCTTTCGATGAACATTGTTTTAAATTTTAACTCTCATTTAAAATTTTTTTCTTTAATTGTTATTGTGTTCTATGACCCATCTATGAAACTTTTGATTACCCCTAAGTCACAATATTTATGTTTGTGTTTATGATCCACCTTGATAATATGGGGTGAGAGTCAGAGTTATTTGGGTACCACTGTTGAAAAGACTTTTGACACCTTTTTGAAGAACAAAAACTGTATAAGTGTGTATCTTCTTCTGTCCTATTTTCTTTCATTGATCTATTTGTTGAGCTTCATGCCTTTACTACACTGTTTTGATTACCATAGTTTTATTACAAGTCTTAAAGTAAGGAGAGTAGTCCTCCTATTTTGTTCTTTCCCAGGTATTGGAAATTGTTGTGGGTATTTTAGTTCCTTTGAATATCCATACAAATTTTAAGAGTCGGCTTGTTAATTATGGGATTCTGATTGGGGTTTTGTTAAATCTGTAGATCTTAGATATAATGAAAAAAATGTTTAATATTTTAAATTTGAGGTTTAAGGAATGGGTGTCTAGGTTGACATATATGTTTTTTGAGTCTATTAGGATTTTCATGGACACTTAATTGAGTTAAGGTAATTCCTAGAATCTATTTGGCTTCCCTGGAACTACTTGATCTTGGGTTTCTTGTCTCTAGCTTCAAGCTTGAGACTCTCAAGAGGCTGGCGATAGGCAGGGAAAGCCTCCCATGGGCAATTTAGGTCAGCTTGCAAAACTCTTGGGCCAACTCCACCCACTCAGTCACTACCTGCTTCACCCATGGTCACACTGCTACTCAGTGTAGCCAGACTGGAGAAGTCTTTCCAGAAGGGATACTCCTCAAATCCATAGTCTGTCAGGATCCTTCTAAGGTCAGGGTGGTTAGCAAAGAAGACTTCAAACATGTCCCATCTCTCTCTCTCTAATCAGTTGGCTGTCTTGTGCACAGGAACAGAAGACTTATTTTTAATAAATGTAATTCATGCCATCAGAGCATTGACCAAGGGTGATATATTTTAGTACTTTGTCAAGAAGAAAAACAGGGTCTGATCAGTCTTCTATGATCTAGGCCAAAAGAGAGCCTATAATAGTCTGTCTTTCGTCCATTCTGTATTTTTTACTCAGAAGAAACTTTGCACGATAATTTTTTGGCAGAACCTGAGGTTAGAGTAGTAGACTCTCTGGAGCATATGAGGTCAAAAATCTAAGTTACAAAAAACAACAAAAACTGTATCCAAGATTAACTAATGATGCTAAGTGTAAAAGATCATATATGATTCTTCTATTTATGTTCAATTTAAGAGAATAAATGTGTTTTTCTGCTGCAAGCATCTCTAAACTATTTTGCCTTGATTTTTCTCAAAATTATTTTTTAAGAAATAATTAAGATACACAAATTTGTTCACTTTAACTCTTATTTTAATTCACTATCATCTTGGAAGATAAATCTACAGATTTTTTAGTTTAATCTCTAATGTTGTATATGAAGAAATAGAGAGTTAAATGGTTTGTCCAAAATCATATAGTTAGTGAGTAGCAATGTTCTGACAATATTCCAGGCTTTCCAACCTGTCTACTCTACTAATATTTCCTACTTTTCTGTGCTCTTCAGTCATAATAGCTAAGCAGTCAGTAACTTTTGAGCCCCTATAAATGCTTGGACTGGGCTGTGTATAGATGATATAAATTATTATTATGATATAGATCTGGTCCTCAAATACCACAGAGTCCTGTGTAAGAGAAGACACAATTAGAAAACACTAAAAGGCAATGTAATAAGGTTTCAAGTTGGATAGAATTTAGGATAAAGTGCTATGAATGTATATAGAAGTAATATTGTGCCTCATTTTAAATAAACCTGGCTGCATTGTGGCAATATTGAACTGTAACTGATAACAGATTTTATAAGAGACCTGAAACAGGCTAGCTTTGCTAACTTAAATGTATAAAATGAAAGCAATCAAAATGTACCTTAAATTAATGCTGTTAAATAAAATGTTAACAATTGTTTAAAAAGGTAAAGATTAATACTTGATGAAATTATAGAAGAAGGCTTTATAAAAGAAAGAGGTTGAGATAGAATTTCAAGACCATGAAGGGCAAAGGGTTTATAAGCTATTATAATTGGGACACAAACAATATTTTAATCAAAATTTGAATATCGTATAAATTAGAATGTGATTTCAATGCAGTTCAAGAGAAGGCCATTAAATATGTTTACGGGTCTCTGAAATGAATTACTTTTAACTAAAGCTAATGAAGCCCAAATTTACATGAGAAGCTTGGAGGTGAAAATGCCTACTGAATTAATTAGTTGAGTAGAAATCTAGATTTCTTCCCTCAAAAGTGGTGCTTTACCCTGATAGCTGGTCTAAAAAGAATATTGTTTCCTCAACAATATCCTTAAAAAGGAAATGAGAGACCTGTATTTCCATTTTGCTTTCAATAATTTGCCCTAAACCAAATAAACTAACATCTCTGACTCCTCATTTCCTGATCTAGAAATGAGATTAATAATAACTTGCCTACCTATCTCCTGGCAGTTGTGAAACTTCAACAGGACAATGTGTATCGAAATGCTTTGAAAATTTTTCAGATATAAGATTCAGTATATAATAAGAATTGTATGGATTATGGTTCAATACAGATTCAATAAAGTTTTTTTAGGGATAAATTCTACAGAGTTGTCTGAAACATTGACTTGGATTGTCTCCAGATTCTAATCAGCATTATTATATTTTTCCTGGGGTGTAAGGAACTATATAGTATATGTGTAGTATAACTAATTGAATTTTTCATATGTACTGAATAATATTTCGTCAATTAGGCTGATTTACAATTACACAGTTAGCTGTTATTTAGAGCAGAGGTCCCCAACCCCCAGGCTGCGGACTGGTACCCATCCTGACCTGTTAGGACTGGGTCGCATAGCAGGAGGTGAGTGGTGGTTGAGCCAGAGAAGCTTCATCTGTATTTGCAGCCACTCCCCAGAGCTAGCATCATTGCCTCAGCCCCACCTCAGATCATCAACCATTAGATTCTCATAGGAGCACGAGTCTCTGGTGCCAAAAAGGTTGGGACCACTGATTTTAGAGTGTCATTGGAAAGTTCTTGTTTGTGTTACTCATTTATACATTAAGTACCAAAAATTGCTTTCTTCATACTTCTATCCAAATTACATTATTGAAGAATGATGACTAACTGCTAATGCAGACAGAGAATGAAAATGCAGATCTAGTTTCTTACACAACTGAAGAGAAGGCTATTTGATCATTAAGAGAAGAGCAGAATAGTATAACTGTAAACTACCTAATTTTTCTTTCACTAAGAAGTGAGTTCAATTGTTATTAAGAAAAACAGACTTTGGTTTGTAAAACAGAGTGTTCAATTCACTGCCTCAGAGTCTCTATTTTCTGGTATCTAATATTATATATTATTTTATGGGGTTTGATAATGTTATAAAAATTAATGAATTAGTATTCAAATAACATAAAAAATGCTTGACAAAGGTTTAGATTACACAAAGGATTTAACTTCTTACAAAATATGCCTATTTTTTCATACAGCAAAATGATTGCCATTATATGTTAATTATTTCAGTTGAAATAAAGAATTGCCTACAAGAAACTATACCTTGACTATATCCTCATTGAAACTGGTTACTGAGTATTTGTTATCTATAATATAGACAATCAATTACCACAAACTTGGCTGCTTAAAACAACAAGTTTATTATCTCACTGTTTCTGTGGGTCAGGAATCTGTGCACAACTTAATTGAACCTTTGGCCTCATGATCTCTCACAAGGCTACAATCAAGGGGTCAGCCATGGTTGGAGTATCATTTGAAAGCTCAACTGGAAAAGATCCCCTTCCAGACTCATGTGGTTGTTAGCAGAATTCAGTTCCTTGCAGGCTGATGGACTGAGGGCCTCAGTTCTTTACTTGCTACATGGCCTTTTATGTAGGCAGTTCACAACATGACAGTTTGCTTCATCGAAGCCATTCAAGAGGTTTCCTAGAAAGCCAAAAGTTATGATTTTATGTAATGTAATGTAATTACAGAATTGAAATCCTATCACCTTTGTTGTTTTCAATTGGTTAGAGGCAAGTTACATACAGGTCCTGCTCACACTCAAGGGGAAGGGACTACATAGGGTGTGAATACCAAGAGACAAGGGTCATTTTGGGCCATCTTAGAGTCTGTTGGAAAAGAACTGATTAATTTGACATGACATAAGCAACAAAGAAAGAGATGCCCATTTAGATGCTCAATAAGAAATTGTATTCAATTAGCTGTATAATCCAGAAGGAACTGGTGGGAATAGCTTAATAGAATTTCCGATTAGCTATATAGTATCACAAGCTAATAAGTATAAATTACTAAGCACATTGTTTTCTTCTTCCACTGTTCTGTTCCTTCTCCAGTGTTGTCAGCTATGAAACATACACACACACACATGCATACAAACATATATGTGTTTATATATTTACATATACACACATATATATACACACACACATATATACAAATATATACATTTTATCAGCAAATGGTGTTGATTTGGTTTAGTGGTAACTGATACCTATTAAAAATGTCATTCTCAATGTACATTGCCAGCATGTTCCCCCACAAAAATAGCTTTGGCTAAATAAAACAGTATTTCTTGCACATGATTAGAAAGTCATAAAAGAAGGGGCTGGTTCCATAGAGTAATGGTTAGCACATCTGCTTTACACACAGAAGGCCCTAGGTTTGAGCTCCAGTGGAGCCACGGTCTGTACCCTGTGTGTGCCAGGCCCTGTGTGCAAGCCAGGCCCTGGGTGCACTCCAGGAGCTCATGGGAGGAGATGCCCCGCCTTCAGAGATCCAATTCTTAAGGGGAGAGGTCAACATCCTTAGGTCAGGGGTGGAAGTGTGGGGAGGGGGCGGAATCAAAAATAAAATAAAAGAGGTTCAATATGGCACTAATTGTAATAGGTCATTGACTTTGAGTGATTGACAAAACTCCATTAGGTAATTAAAAGAGCTCTTTGTACTCCTAACCAAGTCAAAACACCAGCTATTAAATTACTTGGAACAATTAAGCCCCAAATGAACATTTTCTATGTATAACAGATTTTTAAAAATCTGTTTTGAAGCCTAGAAAAAGACTGGAAAAGCCTAAAATGGGAGAGATCAGTAATTATCACTTCAATTGTGTTTGGATTGTTGAATAATGATTAGTGAATGGCTTCTAAAAAAATTGAGGGTAAGTTCATTAGCCTGAATCATGGGTGGTCAGGAAAATCCCATTTTATTTTTATTTTTAAGCTGCAGAAGAAGATGACATGGAAAATGGATCCTAATACTGCCTGTGAGGTTGGTTGGTGTGAAATAGAGCACTGCAAGCAGCTTAAGAGCTGTGTGGAAGACTGAAGTCAAAGATAAACTTCATACTTTTAAGTCTGCCAGTT
This sequence comes from Cynopterus sphinx, assembly GCA_030015415.1. Classification (NCBI taxonomy): domain Eukaryota; kingdom Metazoa; phylum Chordata; class Mammalia; order Chiroptera; family Pteropodidae; genus Cynopterus; species Cynopterus sphinx. Next base: position 71,820,761 of record CM057384.1, on the reverse strand, counting down.
TATCCTACAGCAAATTGATTTTATAATCCTTAATGTTGGTATTTCTGCTCTATCGCTCTAAATAAGAATATAGATGCAATTTGAGAGATTATAGTGATTTGTAGTTCTTCACTTTTAAATGAATTGAATTAACTTTGTGCATGAAATATTTATGTCACATCATGTATACTCTATGTATGGTTAATACATCCTAAATAAAACATTTAATTTTTTATTTGGTATCAGATTTAGTACCAGAACACTTAATAGGCAAAGATATTATATAAGCCAAATGATTATAGCGGACATCCTCACATTTTGGTAGCAGCATAAAACAGACAAAAATCTACATTATCTTCTTTTCTCTGAAGAAAATAGAACTTGACAATAGCTGAAGTGAAGGTTTGATATCTTGAGAGGGCTCTGCGTTGTCATTGCCCTTGGTATGTATGTTCTCCAAAGCACACAAGAAAATTCTCTTCTGAATACAGAATAAAGTAGGTTTTAGCAAAGTCTGGTAGAAACTTATGTCTTCTAACATCTAGCATAGAATTGAAGAGTAGGAAGAACTTGGCTGAAAGGGTACTTGAAGAAAATGAAATAAAAAGGCAAAATCATGGGAATATTAAGTCCTGGTGTATAGTAAGTATTTGCCTTGGGTGACAAATCCTTTTTCTAAATGCTGATTGTGTGTCTTCTGATTCAGGACAGGAACTTCTTTGAAGCTTTAAACATTACATAGAAACTATATTCAGCTACATTGTGAGCACTGTGACCTTTGTCCAAGGATTCAGTTCAATTTTATAAATCAGAAATTTAAATGTCAAATTACCCATGATTTATCCAGCTTTGGGTATTGGTATTTAGAAACCCATCCTGTCTCATTCTAGAGGTGAGTTTTCAGTTATTTGGAGGTATGTTCTCAGAGGCCTATTTTGTCTAAGAATAGACATTTGTTTTAATTTTTAAAAATAAAAAATGAAGCTTTGACAGGACTAGTTTATGGGAGCTTAGATACAGAAAGTCCAACAAAGTCTTTGATATGGGAAAATCCACTAACTTCCTAGACTAGGTTTCCTACAGAGACTAGCTCTTTGGGACGCTATTCACTAGGCGGAATTACTGTATACTTTAATGTGAAAATTTATATTAGATGTAGTTAAGAGAGTTTCATGCTTAGACATAAGCAGAAAGGCTTTGAAATAAGTCACACTGTGGGGCAAAGTAGGGTCAATTGAGAGGGTTGTCATTTAGACAAGTCCATAGATGGGATGAAGTTTCCATTTTAGTGAGCCCTTTGGACAGGGTGAGTGGTTTAGCTGGGGACAATAACCTTAAACTGGAGACACTGGCACAAGTTTCTGAGTTTTATTTAGTATATTCTACAGTTACAGGAAACTGTCCATAACACTCTGTTTTCCTTAATGAGTTGAGCAAAGGAGCCAAGCATGTTCTCAGCTGACACTGAGACTTAAGGACAGGAAACGAGGCAGGCCTCTACTGTGTGTGGGAATCTGAACTTTCAGCAAGTGCTTGCCCACTTAAGGAACATAATTTTGTTTTTGTTTTGAAGGCGAGTAATCAAAAACTTCCTTTTAGAAAATACAAAATATTACCATATCTTGAGAATGAAGAGAATGATCAGAACTTTTTGAAGAAACAACCATTTCAACAGAAGAAAACTGAAATGTCAAGAAAATTTTAAACACATAGACAGTGAATTAAACTCATAGATCAAAGAAAGACCTTTCTCAGGTACACTTGCTAATAAAAAAGTGGAGAAGTTGTAGTCAGTGGTTGCTGTTTGAGTTGCAGTCAGCTAGATCTGAGGAGAACAAGAAACTCATCCTTAGTTTATAGACTACTATAGGTTAAATGAGAAATTGCTACACTATAACAGAAATAAAGAAGAATTTATAGGTGTTTATATATATATTTTTTGTACAGAGTATCTTTGAGAACGACAACTTAAAGATACACATTTTAAAGAGAAGATACAAATCATTAGGGCTTAGAGGAAGGTATTTTGAATATCAATTTAGGGCACTCTATTATATAAACTAAGTTCTAAAACAAAAATTTAATATTTTGGATAAATCTGCCAAAAAAATTTGACATTTAAAAAATATGAAAAAAATTAAAATCATGTTTTAAAAAATTTGGGCAGTTCTAGCAGTCAGTTGTAATACTTTTATTGTTTATTATGGTAAAAAAGTTTTATTTTAAATGTTAAAAAACAGTCCAATCTGGTGACTGTCTAAACCTAAACTGGTCAAAAAATGCTTGCTTTTGTCCTAAGTTTATGAACTTTGTTTCTATCCATTTACCACATATTTCCATCTGGAATAGCAGGTAATTAAACTCATAAGTCCAAAAAAAAAACCCAATAAAACTGTTTTACAAATATTTGGTTAAATACTGTAGAATGTTGGTACCTGGCTTAACGAACGGGACCGCGACAAACTGGGTTCCCGGGCTGAAGACACTCAGAAGCGAGTCGCTAAGGAGAGGAAGCCGATCGTTGCCAGGTGACGTCATTACCCGGCGCCAGCCGCGACAGTTTCCGGGCTGGGCTGGAGGCAGCGTCCTGCGCTATGGGGTCTTGGCAGCGTTTGCTGCTGCTGGGTGGGGTGTCGCTTCGGGGTGGTGGCGGGGCCTGTGCTGCACGTGGGGGAAGCGGAGTGTTGGTTTGTCGGCGCCAGGTCCGTGGTGCTGCAGGGCGCGGGGAGGAGGGCGGGACAGAGATGCTGGAACGGCGGGGACGCAGGTGCCCTGGCATTGCCTTTTGACAAAGACGCGCTAAAGTACCTCGTGGGCCCCCGCCCATCTGGCGGTTCAGTGAGACCCCAGTTGACTGGACGTCCTCACTTTCCAGGCAGGACCCCGTAGGACCAGACCGAGGCATGGAGGGACATGAAACAGATGGTTGGAACATGGATGTGTGACTTGCACGTTACTTTATTAGTGTTGCTTTATTTAGAAAATAAGTTAAAAAGAAGAAAACACATGGAGGATATAACCCCGTAAAGAGGCAGGTTATTTACTTTGAATTTTTAACAAGGTATTCTGGCACATACATTTCTGCTTGAACAATGTGTCTCTGTGATAGTGATCCATACCAAGCAGTAGGTAAAACACTAAAGGCCTAACTAGTGCAGATGAGTAGACTTAGACTGCAAAAGAAAGCCCTGTTAATCACAAACTCCGAATTGTTTTTATTTTTACAGCCCGGAAATGGAGATGGCTTATTTTAAAACTCTTTTTTTTTTTAAAGTTATCTGGCGCTGAGAATGAGACCCTAAAACAAAGAAGAACACAAATCATGTCACGAGGACTTCCAAAGCAGAAACCAATAGAAGGTGTTAAACAAGTTGTAGTTGTTGCTTCTGGAAAGGGTGGAGTTGGAAAGTCTACTACAGCAGGTATTATAGGATATTAATTCTATCTTATAGAATATTAAGTCTGTCTTATGAGGAACATGTGCCAGCTGGCAGGTACACAGTATTAAAATTATAGTTTTGTTTTTTAAAAAATTTGTATTTGTGAAGTTCCTAATAGCTAGTTACTTAGGGGTTGATAGTGATTAGGATCTTAGATTTTGGAGTTAGACAAAACCAGGTATATAGCCAGGTCTGTGACTTCTTAACTGAGAAATAGCTGGTCAGCTTGCTCATCACATCTTTAGTTTACTTAACTGTAAAAGGGCAATAATGATAACCTGTTTCATGGGATGGTTATGCAAATTAGGCCAGTGTATCCTACATAGTAAGTGCTCAATTTTGGTTGCTGTTACTATTATTTTTAAAACATCTAGTAACTTTAATACTAAATTATTTCTATGCTTTTATGTTCTTGTGGAAGAGTATTTCAGATGTTTTGAAGAAATTAAGATTTATCAAGTATTGTATTACGATAGACCCTTAATGTACTATTTGAAAGGTAATGTATTATTATTAAAAAGTGGTTAGTGATTGTTCTTAATGAATTCATGCTATAACCACACATTTTTGCTTTTTTTTCCTAAGGGCTTGCAATCCATCTATTTGATATTTTGTTTTTAGAATCTAGAAGCTCTTAGTCTGTGGTTCTAGAATCCATCTCTTGTGTTTTGAAAATTCAGAATACATTTACTTGTTTTGAGTAGTGTGAATCCTTTTGCATGCTCTGTGATTACTTAGACTGGTTAAAAATGGAAAGTATTTTCATGATCTGTAGGCTAGCACTTGTTTAAAATTGAATGTTTCTTGATTTTTGGTTAGAAGATTATTGCCATGGCATATGAAAGCATTTAAATAGGTAAATACATGAGAAAATGTGTAGTGTGTGACACACAGTAGGTGCTTTACTAAATGTCCCTTCTTTGTTTTTTCCTTTGTTAACATTATACCTTTTGTCCCCAAACAACTGGCCTATACTTTTTCATAACAGTTCTATTTCCATACATATACCTTAGAAATATATTATTTTTGTGTAACTCTGTTTATTTTCATTATATGTATTTATTCCTGTTTCAAACTATCTCAAAATATTTCTATTTGAATTTGTACGCTTGAGATATTTTGGATTAATACAAACATGTCCTGTGATTCTATTGTATAAGTGCAGGAAGACCCTAATAAAATGAATTAATCTGTAAAATTGCTGCTTAAAAGTTGGATTATGTTTAATTTATCTATGATGTATCTGAAATTTAGAATTATTTTATAATTCATAAAAATTAATTTATCAAGTGTCATGACCAAGGAAGGGTGCATACTTTACAAACAGTATTTCACTAAATTCTTGTAACAGTTATGAATATCCTATTTTATAGAGGAGGAAACAAATTTAGGAATAAAATATCACACAATAGAAGGTTGTGGAACTTGAATTTGAACCAGGTCTGTCTTGAAAACTATCCTGTTAACTATTTTAAAGGAACCAACTTACCATTTACCTTCTTTCTTTTCCTCTGCATAGTAGTTCATCCTTTCATATATGTGGATAATTGTGAGTTAGATATTTAGAATTTCTTCATTATCAGCATTTATTTTTGAAAAGCAAGAGGGTCATATCAATTTTTGTTTATTAAAAGGCAAAATGAAAAATACATTTTGAAAATAATTGCACTGTATATATCATTAACATTGTTTTCTTAAGAACTCAGTGGTTTGTTTAAACAAAAATAGCAAATATAAATGGATTATTTAAATGTTAATTTTGGGGCAGTCATCTATTACTTGTGTTGGAACATTACTTTATTGTCTTTTTTTACTTTCTGTGTTTTTTTCCATGTCCTTATTTTTTACAAGGGAGATGTATTAAAAATTTATGTCCTTTTGTTATTACATTGAAAATACTGATAGGCAAAATGAATTTTAGTAGAAGAAAGTTACTAAATTTAATTACTTCTTTGTCTCTTACAGTGAATCTTGCACTTGCACTAGCAGCGAATGATTCGGTATGTGTTTATTAATAGAAATATTAATTTATTAAAATGTTTTTTAAGTTAATGATTAAAATGATTAATAATGTTTTTTAAGTTAAAGAGCATAGTGATGTTTTTCATTTATTCTGTGAGAAGCTATATAGTGTATCTGTAGTCATTTGTATGTTTTTATGGGACTCAAAACTATGCCCTAAGTACTGGTTACATTTAATAATACTAATAATGAAAATGGATGGGGACTACTGGTCACAGAATTTCAGCAGCCTCTACAAGTTAGAAAAGGCAAGGAAAGGATTTATCCCTAGAGCCTCCAAAAGGTATACAGTTCTGCCAATATTTTAATTTTAGCTCATTGAAAGCCTTTTTGAATTTTTGTGACCATTTCTTACAGTAGAAGTAGGAAACTAATATAGACAGAAAGTCAGTTTTTTATTTATTCAATTTCCAAAGACATCTTTAATTTGCCTTCATATGTGATATTGACTAGATGTAGAATTTCAGGTTCAAAATAATTTTCTCTCTGAACATTGAAAAAAATATTTCACTTTCTTCTAGTGTGCAAATGGATCTCTAATGCTAGTCTGATTCATATTGCTTTGTAATAACCTGTGTTTTTTCCCCTCAAAGCTTTTAGAGCTTTTTTTTTTTAGTGTTTTTTTTTTCTTTAAGTTTAGAAATGCCACAAATATGCATCTAGTTGTTGGCTTTATATTTTTTTACTTGCTTGGAAGTTGGTCAAGCAGTATCAAGGATGGACTTTTTCAGCTTAGGAAAAATTCCTTCATTGATTGCTTTTTGTGATGTGGTCTCTCTCCAGAGGTATTGATTTTTTATGCTCATTAATTTCTCACTCATATTCTTCATCTCTTTGTCTTTTTCTGTGTTTTGGATGATGTCTTAGATTATTTTTCACCCTGCTATATGAGGTTTTAGTTGTTATTAAGCCCTTTTATTTTTTAATTCAGAAATTATATATATTTTTTCTAGTTTTCTAGAACTGTTTCTTATTTTTCAGTTGCTATCTATATCCACTTAAAAAATGTTTGTATCATTTTTTTTGACTCTCTCTGCGATGCTATTTAGAATTAATAAAATAATGTTCCTTTTAACACTCTCTATTTACTTGGCATGGTGATTCTCATAGTGTGGTCCTCAGTCCAGCAGAATCATCACCACCTGGAAACTTGTTAAACATACAAAATCTTGAGCACCACTTCATACTTACTTAATCAGAAACTCTGAGAGTGGGAGTCCTGCAATCTGTGTTTTAACTAGGCCTGTAGGTGATTTTAATGCATGCTTAAATTTGAGAACCATGAATCTAGAGTTTTTAAAAACTAATCTACTAATGGCACTTCTTTTTTTCTAGTGTGGTTTTTTATTTAGTTATTAAATAAAAAAATCAAAAAATTGTAAACTATTTTTCTCTTTTTGTTTCAATGGGCATTTGAAAGAGAAGAGAGAAACTCATGTATGTTTAGGCAACTTTGTTGAAGTAAGAGCCAGTAATATATTTACAAAATATTTTTTATTAGGTCATTTAGTTACCCTGGAGAAAGGACCCCATTTTCCTTAAAGAAAAGGAGGAAACAGGGAAAATTTAGTGGGTGGAAAGGGAGATGAAGTTGTAGGTATGGGGATCTTTATTTTGGTTATCATTTCAGCCAAAACTTTGAGACTTAAGACAATGTGAGGCAACTGTGTAATAAGGGATCAAGGATGTAAAGAATAGTTAAGAAGGGTTTGATGAGTTGTTAGCTCAGAATTTTTTCTCTTTCTATTCTTTTTTTTTTTCTCATGGAGCAGGGATGAGGACAGCCTTTAATACATATAAAGCATTATATGTACGCTTTATATGTATGATGGAGAAATTGGCAACAAGGAAGGAAAAGCAATAAGACTTTCCCTTTTCCACTTATTCAGAAAGCATTTAGTGTTCTAAATGTTTTTAAACATGCTTATAAAATCTTCCTTAGGAGGTTCTTAAGTATTCTGTGATCCAGATGAAGGTGTTTTCCTGTTTTCAATTTCTTGATATTTTGTAGCAAAATTATTATCGAAATTAAGAAGAAAGCCAGGAAATTTGAGCAGCACATTGTGATAACTCAGATAATCTGACATAATACAGTATTTTATGGCTACTGTTTTGTCCTTTTTAATTAATTTATGTGTACTTAAGAAAGATGAATTTTATGTAGCTTGTACACTTGATTAATAGTTTTGTCTAGGGAGCAGCATGTTTGGCTTAAACTATGATCTGCCAGAAGACTATCTGCAATAGGAAAGAATTGTTCTGTATGATTTATATTTATCTGGCATAGTCTTGTACACTCTATTTCCCAATTTAAGATTTTATTAATATTACACTTATTTAGACAATGCATTTGTTCTTTAGGGGAAACTCAAGTTTCCTCTCAGCCCTTCTATTTGCCTGAACTGATACAGATGGCTTAGGTCCAAGAACATTTATTAGGACATGCTGCTCCAGTTAGGATTGTGTCATTGTAGTCTCCCTAGTGATTCGTTGCCATGAGGTCTTAATTCCATGGACCTGGTTCTTCTTAGTCCAACTTTGCTTAAGACCTTGCTAACTTTTTTCTCCTGTTGTTTCCATGGGTTGGTGCTTGCCCTTTTTCAGCATTGAAGTGGGAAAATCTAATAATATTAGGTTGTAGGCCTAGGGTAAACAGGTCCAGGAAGTTATTCATCTTACTTTTTAAAAAAAATTTTAATTTTTCAATTACAGTTGATAGTCAATATTATTTAATATTAGTTTCAGATGTATAGTGTAGCAGTTAGACATTTATATAATTTACAAAGCTATTCCCCCAATTAGTCTAGTAACCACCAGACACTATATATAGTTATTACAATATTATTGACTGTATTCCCTTTGCTGTACTTCATATCCCTATGACTGTTTTGTAACTACCAATTTGTACTTCTGAATCCCTTCACCTTTTCACCTGGTTCCCTAAACTCCCTCCTACCTGGCAATCACCAATTCTCTGTCAGTCTGTTTCTGTTTTTGTTTGTTTTTTAGTTTCCACATATAAGTGAAATCATATGATATTTGTCTTTTGCTCTCTGGCTTATTTCACTTCACACCCTCTAGGTCCATCAGTGTTGTTGTAAATAGTAAGATTTCATTTATTTTTTTGTGGCTGAGTAATATTCCATTGTATATATGTATCACATCTTTATCCAGTTGTCTATTGATGGGCACTTGGCTCCTATAGCTTGGCTATTGTAAATAGTGCTGCAGTGAACATAAGAGTACATATATTTTTTCAAATGAGTGTTTTGGTTGACTTTGAATAAATAAATACCCTGAAGTGAAATTGCTTGGTCATTAGGTAAGTTTATTTTTAGTTTTGTGAGGAATCTCCAAACTTCAGTAGTGGTTGTACCAGTTTGCAATCCTACCAAAAATGTTTCCTTTTCTTCATATCCTCACCAACACTTGTTTCCTAATTTATTGATGATAGCCATTTTGACAGGTATGAGGCAATATCTTATTGTGGTTTTAATTTGCATTTCTCTCACGATTAGTGATGTCGAGCATCTTTTCATATGTCTATTGGCCATCTGCTTGTCCCCTTTGGAGAAGGTCCTTGGACTATTTTTTAATTGGATTGTTTGTGTTTTTGGTGTTGAGTTATATGAATTCTTTATAAATTTTGGATGTTAACTCCTTATCAGATGTCTCATTGGAAAATATCTTCTCCCATTCAATAGGTTGTCTTTTCATTTTGTTGATGGTTTCCTTTGCTGTGTAAAAACATTTTAGTTTGATGTAGTCCAATTCATTTATTTATTTTTTTGTTTCCCTTGCCTGAGAAGAAATGTCAGAAAAAATATTACCGAGAGCAACATCAGAGAGTTTGCTTTCTGTGTTTTCTTCCGATAATTTCATGATTTGGGGTCTTACATTTAGGTCTTTAATCCATTTTGACTTTGTTCTTCTATATGATGTTAGAGGGTTGTCCAGTTTCATTCATTCATTCATTTATTCATTCATTCATTTATTGCATGTATTCCTTTGGTTTTCTCAACACCATTTATTGAATAGACTACCTTTACTCCATTGTATATTCTTTGTATATTCTCCATTGTCATAAATGACCAAATAGGCGTTTTTTTTTTTTCTGAGCTCTTTATTCTGTTCCATTGATCTATATGTCTGTTTTTATGCCAGTACCATGCTGTTTTGATTACTATAGCCTGTAGTATAGTTTGATATCAGGTAGTGTGATACCTCCTACTTTGTTCTTTCTCAACATTGCCGTTGCTATTTGGGGTCTTTTATGGTTCCATATAAGTTTTTTGATTATTTATTCTAGTTCTGTGAAAAATGCTATTGGTTTTTTGATAGCAATTGCATTGAATCTACAGATTGCTTTGGATAGTATGGACATTTTAATGATGTTAATTCTTCTATCCATCAGTACAGTATATGCTTCCATTTATTTGTGTCTGCTTCAATTTATTTCTTCAGTGACATAATTTTCTGAGTACAAGTCTTTTACCTCTTTGGTTAAATTGATTTGTAGGTGTTTTATTATTATTTTTTATGTAATGGCAAATTTTATGGGGTTTTCTTAATTTCTCTTTCTGATAGTTCAATGTTGGTGTGTAGAAATGCAAACCAATTTCTGAATATTAATTTTGTATCCTGCTACTTTACTGAATTAATTTATAGGTTCTAATCTAACAGTTTTTTGTGACATCTTTAGGGTTCTCTATAGTATCATGTCATCTGCAAATAATGACAGTTTAACTTTTTTCTTTCCAATTTAGATGCCTTTTATTTCTTTTTCTTGACTGATTGCTATGGCTAGGACTCCAAATACTATGTTAAGTAAACTTAGTGAAAGTGGACATCCTTGTCCTGTTCCTTATCTAAAGGAAAATACTTTTAGCTTTTTCTTATTGAGTATGGTGTTAGCAGTGGGTTTGTCATATATGAGCTGTATTACGTTGAGGTGTATTCCGTTTATTCCCACTTTGTTGAATGTTTTTGTCATAAATGGATGCTGGATATCATCAAATGCTTTTTCCGCATCTATTGATATGATCATATGATTTTTATCTTTCAGTTTGTCTACCACATTAATTGATTTGCAGATATTGAAGTAGCTTTGTATCCCAGGAATAAATCCAACTTGATTATGGTGTATGATCTTTTTAATGTTTTTCTGAATTTGATTTGCTAATGTTTGGTTGAGGATTTTTGCACCTATGTTTATCAGGGATGTTGGCCTATAATTTTCTTTTTTTGCAATGTCTTTTTCTGGTTTTGGAATCAGGGTATTGTGGCCTTGTAAAATGAGCATGGGAAGCTTCTCTCTTGAATTTTTTGGAGTAGTTTGAGAATAAGTGTTAATTCTTCATCAAATATTTGGCAAAATTCACCTGTGAAGCCATCCTGTTCAGGATGATCACCTGTGTGACTGCTCCAGGAGTGCTTCTTTATGTGGGTCATATGTGCCCTCCTGTTGTAATTGAGCCTTGATTTCTGTTGGTACATCACTGGATGGCTCTTAGGCTGACTGGTTGTGAGGACTGGCCATACCCACAGTGTATGAGCTGCTGTATGGGGGCTGACCCCACCAGCGGGATTTGCCCCAGCAGGCTCATGTGCCTGTTTAGATTATCTTTGGATGTGCTGCTTGTGGGGCTAATCAGGTAGTGCTCTGTTGTGGTCTCTGGGTGTGTTGGATTTGGAGGCCCCTGGGAGGGGCTCCCATGCAGGTCAAGGTCAGCTGCTGCCTGTTACCACTCGAGGTTACCTGGTAGGAGCTACAAAGGGATCCATGATTGGTTGCTGCCTATGTTGGACCTGGAGGCGCAAAGTGAGGCTGGCTGCCACTAGTACTAGGCCTGGGGCAGTTCAGCCAAAGGCCCAGGGCATCCGAAAGCCTGGAGCCACCTGCTGGCTGCCAGTAAGGCTCTCTGCTGAAGGACCCTCAGGTGAGATATGGTCCCAGGTAATTACCAGGGCAAGGTAAGCAGAGCTTACCATGCTGGTTCAGATTCAGATTTGGCCCAGTGGAGGTGAGGGTGGGGGAGGGCTCAACACAGGAAAGATGGTGCTTGCCTATAGGCTGCATGGGAGGAGGGCTCAACGCAGAGATAATGGCAGCTGTCCCTCTAGTTCTCTCCCTGAAGCCACATAACTCAGTCTTTTCCAGTATGTTTGTGGCACCTCCCAAGTTGCTGTTTCTCTGTCAGAGCCCAAAGTGAGTGCCTGCGATGAATGAGTCTGTGTGCAGGCCCTGTAAGAGGACTTCTGGGTTTCTAGCAATGTTGCATCTTACCTAGATGGTTGGAATCCCCACTGATTTTCACAGCCAGATTTTGTGGGGACACCTCTTCTTGGTACTAGAACCCTGAGCTTAGTATCCTAGTATGGGGTTATTGCTTTTCTAGAGGGACCCCTGCAGCCAAGATATCCCTCCCAACACCTAACCACCACACATGGGTGTGGGGCCAGCCCGTTTTGCATCTCTGCCTCTGCTATCAGTCTTGATGTGGTCTTATCTTTATATCCTTAGTTATAGGAGTTTTATTCAGCTAGTCTTCAGATAGTTCTTCAGGTTGATTGTTCTGTAATTTAGTTATAATTTTAATGCTGTCAGGGGAGTAGGCAAGCACAGTGTTTTCCTCCTCCACTCTCTTGTTTGGAACTCTGTGTCTTATTCATTTTACTTTTAATATTCACCTTAGTAATCTCTAAATTGGATCATGTAAACCCTACGATAGTCTGTTGTGATGTAGGAGGGAAATTTTTCTTTTCAATTTGTATTAATTTTCATCTTTTATGTTTTTATGTGTGCTTTATAATTTATAAGTATAGTACTAGTATAATTTCTAAACAAATATATTAACATATATTGAAGACATATGCTTAAACATTCTTTACTGGTAGGATTGCATGCTTAGAAGAGTTGGGACATCACTGGCATAGGCAAAAGAAATTTCTTGGCTGGGAAAAAAAATGAAAAAAGAATGAGACAGATTTTATAGGAATAGGTATGAATTTTCTTTGCTTTTTTCCTTGTCTTTTGTACTTTCCTTTGGGAATCTAAAAGTTAGTATTGCAGAGCAGAATTTGGGATCATTTATGTCATGCATCTAAATATTGCACCCAGTGATTTGTTGGAGCTGGCTCATCCTTGTTAGTGAGAACTGACTGTTAAACTTTCAGGACTTTTGCAAACCAGTTGATATGTTGTTAGCTTGAAATAGAGTATGGTGGGAGTATTTAAACCATGGAAATTGGCAGTACTGAAAATCAGGCTTCCCATTTCATTCTGAGCTGGTTGTTAAATAGTTACTGACATACCACTGTCATGCATATAGGCAATTGTATTTCTTGATTTTTCTTTTTTTGTTTTCTTAACCACCTTTATTATAAATCTCTAAAATGTAGAAACATTTTAAATTTAATAAACTGAGAACTCTGAGACTGTGAGAGGGAAACATAAAGGTCACCAGGAACCATTGATAATCTCTGTGAAATTTCTAAATTAATTTCAATTCAGCAAGCTCCTCCTGAGCACCTATAATATGAATTCTTAGGCACCTTGGGACTATAAAGAAAAATAAACATGCATTGTGGTAGTTTAAAGCCTGCTAAGACTTCATCACAAAATAGCATTTTGTGTGTGTGTGTGTGTGTGCACGTTTATGTGTGTATGTAAGTGTGTATCTCTGTGTATCTGCATGTGTGTGTATTTTGGTTATATATAGCTGAATTAGGTTGAATAATAGTTTCTTCTGTGAGTGAGAAAGTGTTAATTAAAACAACACTTATGATTTTATTATGCTTCATAATAGAGTAGACAAATTATGTACTCTTAAAGGTTTTATAATCTAGTGAAGACAGAAGGAAGATAAATATCTTAAAATAATGAGATATTTTCAAGGTCAAATATAGTGGTGTATCTGTCCAAGATGACTAGCTTTTATTCCAGAGAAAAGCAGTCTTTTTTTTATATAGAGCATTTTCATGAACATAATTATATTTGATTTTCACAGAAACCTGTAATGTATTACATGTAGTAGTTATCAGTTTTGTAGTCTTTATTGATTCTGCTCTATCCTTGCCACAATTCATCAGCCAGAAAATGTCCTTGTTTCTGTCTCTGTAATATTTTTCCAATTTGTATCTTTCTATTTCAACTCTTTCTGTTCTCACTCTAATTGAAGCTCACATTACTTCTCTTTGGCTCATTCATTTATACCTCAAATGGTGAGTGCCTACCCTGTCTCACTTAGGATACAGAAATGAATGAGACACACAGTCCCTGCCTTTGAGGAATTCACAGAATAATTAACATACCACTGCACTGACCTTTTACCTGCTCATGCTCACAACTGTTCAGTACCCAATGCCTGATTACTCTTACTAAAGCACTGTTGGAAACACATTACTCATCTGCTCAGAGTCACTGCTGAATGCCTTTGCTGGTATTCAAGATCCTCAGTGATCTGGCTCCCATCTACCTTTCTGAGTTTATCTTTAGCTCTTCTTTTAAATGGTTCCTGTGCTCTAGCCAATCTGGGTTACTTGCAATTGCCAATGTGGGCTTGGATATACTGTGTCCTTGATAGCTTTCAGCCTTTATTACATTTCTACTGGAGTGTTCTCTGTACCTTTCTTCAGCTTAGTATGTCCTGTCTTCCAAACTGCTGTGTATGGCTATACTGGTTACATCCTGCATAAGGGTGCTTGTTGAGGAAGTTGAGTGATGACAGAAATCCACTCTACGCTCCCCTTCATGTATACTTGTAGGCTGCGTTCTAATTCACACAGAGGCACTTTAGGAGTTACCCTGTCCTGAGGGGCAGCTTAGTGAAGTGCTCCCTGAATTCCCCCCAGTGTGAAGGTCATTTTTTCCATCTTGTAAAATCCAATAGTACTGTTTATTTGTATATATTTGTACCAATGCAGCCATTCTTATAATTTTTATAACAAATAATATAACTAATATTTATTGTACTTATTGTATGTCAAACCCTGTTCCTCATGACGTGGTTCTTAACTCATTTACTCTTTATAGCAACCAAAAGGCATAGATACTGTTGTGATCCCTGTTGTAGATATGGAAGCAGAAGCACCTGGAGGCTATGTATTTTGCCCAAGGTCACTCAAGAAGTAAATGGTAATGCCAGTATTTGAATGCCAATCTAAATCTTGTGCTCTTAACCTACTTACTATATTACTCTTAGCTAGATTCTTATGATTAACCACCATGTTGTTGTCATCATTGCTACTCTTAGCAGCTAGCACAGTGCTTTATGACTTAGGAAATATGCAGTAAATGTTTACTATGTGGACAAATTGAGTGCATAGGCAGATTTCACAATACGTAAGTGAAAATTTTTGTTTTGCTTGTTTTTTGGAAAGTGGTATGGGATGAGAGGGCTTTTTGAGGTTTAGTAGCCTGTACACTGTTCTTTTTGTGCTTCTTAAAAGGTGTTCCTTTTTCTGTTGGTCTCTTTTCTTGTTTTATATTCTTTATCCAGTAATTTCATCTTTTCCCAGTGCCCAGTTACTACATATATGCCCTTGTTCCAAATGCATCACCAGGCTGGATATTTCTGCTGGGTACTAGGCCTGTATGTGTAGTTTTCTATTGTAAATGTCCACTTGAATGCTTTACAAGCATTCAAACTCAGCATGTGTAAAACCAAACTCTTCTTTCCTATAACTATGTTTGTCTGAAGAGGGTCAGTTGTTCTTGGTGCTTCTATCACTTAGACATTTCCAGGATATGTGCTCTCATTTCATTCCTTAATGCTACTGCCTTATTCAGTCCCGTGTTACGGATCTTCCGTGAGATGATTCCTGCTTTCTTATTTTCTCTGCTATGGTGCTTTGGGGGAAAGACTAACACTTCCCATATTATTTAAAATTTGTTAACTTGTTTATTTTGTATACTAGTGTGTGTACCTTTTGGGGACAATGATTTTGGTTTTGTTCCTTTTTCTAATCTTCAGTACCTAGTCTAGTGATTGTCTATAGTAGGTTCTTGGGAAATGTTTGTAGTGACAGTAAAGAGTGGTTGTGAATATATTATATTTTATTAATGTGGCAAATTCTAAGTGTTGGGTAAGTTTGTTCAGTGATAAGCTATGCTTTTTTATGAACAAATGAAATAATTAAAATCTAAATGGGATAGCATATATGAAGTGCCTAGCACAATGGCTTATGCATAGTAAGTTCTAAATAATTTTTTAGTATTAGCAGATAAATTAAAGCTTTTTCTAAGTACTATTTCAAAACAAAAGTTAATAAGCATTTTACTTATTTGGTTATTTCAGCAAAACTTATTTTAAATTTTTATTTATTTTCCATTTTGACAGAACATAGCAGGGATGGCTTTCTCTGTTCTGCAATATTTGAGGCTTCACCAGGGAAGACTCAAATGGCCAGGGACTGGCATTATTTGGAGGCTCTTCACACGGTGCTTAGACTACAATGATCTGAAGGCAGAATTCAGCTGAGATTTTTGATTGGAGTGCCTTTCCATAGTCTTTCCATGTCACATGGGCTTCTTTACAACATAGCAGCCTCAGTGTAGTTGGACTTCTTACATGTGGCTCAAGACTCCACGAGTTAGTGTCCCAGTGAATAAGGAGGAACTGTATAGCCTTTTGTGACCTAGCATTGGTAGTTAGGCTAGATTCTGGATTGAAGTACTCATGTGCCTTTCCAGATTTAAGGAGAGGAGATATAGACCTTGTTTCATGATGTGAAGAATACCAAAAAATATAGGGCCATGTTTTAAAACCACTATACCAGATCTGCTGGTGTTCTCTTTAGGAATCTGGATAGCATTTCATTTTTCCCATTCTATTCCACTTTCATGTATCCCGAAGTGCTGGCCTTTTTCTTTATTTGAGAAATACCACTTTTCCTCCGTTATCATGAGCCTAAGTAAGAATTTTGTCACCTTTTACTTAGGAATTTTCTGTAACCTCTTAATTGGTCTATATAATCTCTCATCTTGAATTAAATAGTGATTCATCATATTGATTGTAGGATAGTTCCTACTTCATACAGGTCTCTGCCCAAATTGCTTAGCTTAGTTTATAAAGATTGGCTCTACCTAAATTTCTACTCTGCACTTCACTTTGCTTCAACTGCTCCTTTGCATTGACTGTCTTCCTTGCCTTCTTTGCTTAACTCCTTTTATTCTTCAGGTCTTATGTTGGCCATCACTTCCTCTGTGAAGCATTCTGGTTTCAAAAAATTTTCATTTCTTCTATTGGTTCATTTGTTCCTCTACTGCCATTAGACTGACTATAGCTTCCATGAGTTTTCAGGGACTACATCTTAAATCATGAGCCACTGTTGACTGACCCATTGTTATGTGCTCAGTAAATGCTTGCTAGGTGATTGAAAACAGATTACACTTTGGTGGAATTCTCCAAAGGTTTGAAAGCTTTACTGGGGTCTCTAAAATGTCTATAAAATTAATAGGAATTATTATTATTATTTTTGCTTTAGGAGAATTATGCTTGTAGAAACTTTTAAATAAGGGAGTTTACATTCTGTACTTCAGCATTTTTATTTTGGTTTAAACATATGCAACAAGACCTGAAAACATATTTGAAATATTATTCTTGTGTGCCAGAAAATTTAGGGAAGTGGGCAAGTATTAGATTTAAAACAAGCTTTTATAAGATTAAAGGCTATGAGAATAAAGTTGAAATCAGAACAGTATTGTGATATTTTAAAGCTTTAAATACGACCTTGAAAATATTTCACATTATGGATTTTGTTCCAGCCTGTTTCTTTTTGGTCAGGAACATGTGATAGTTCATTTTTGGCAGTTGTACTGTGTGAAAGGGCTGGGGTCAGCACTGCTGTTCAGAAATGGGTCAATGAATGTTCAGATGAAAGGAAAAAACTTTTAAAGAGTCTTTATTTATTGTTGGTGTAATAAGACAAAATAATTGTAAGCTTGAACCTCTCACTGTGTTCTTGCTTCCTCCATCTCTCAAATGCTTTGCCAAATTAACCACATCAACCAATTTTACAGAAAATGGATTGCTGTTTTAAATAGTTTTTTAGCTATTATTTTTAAGAAGTTCCTTCAGAAAATCTCTCTTCTCATGTCTCCAAAAGGACATAAGTCTCTGTATTTATGTAAAAATATTAAATCTGTTAAAGAGAGCAGGAAACATGTTCTAATTCAGTGACCGATAAAGTATAACTACCTTTTTTCAGCTGAGCTAGAGGAAGAACTCTGTCCTACTGTTGTTTTAAAAGATGAATTTATTACTGTCAGGACAGATAACAAGCTAGGATTTTTCTAAGAGCAATAAATGACAAGTTGGTTTACTGCCTGTGGCTCTTAAACAATGTAACATTCTTAAATTAATGTAGGAAATTACTCAATTAGTCTTTGCATGCAGTCTAGATCCTGTGCGTGGAGGTAAGGTTGCTCTCTGTTTAGATTTTTCCTGAATTGAACAAGACACATAAGATTTCTCCAAACCCTGGAACAGCCTTTGGCTCTCAAATTTGTGCTGGAATGTTATCTGGAGTGTGATGGGCTCTTTGCCAGTCGCCATGGAAACTGACCAAGGCTCTATCTAGTCATTTGGTCTATTTGCTTTAAATAAAAGATGACCAGCATATTTAATCTGATTCTCCACGTATGTATTTTCTTTAAAAATGATTAAAAATACAGTTTACATAAAGAAGTATAGGATATCTGTTTCATATTTCTATTAGGCTATTTAAAAGTATTCAATGCAGCTGAAGAGTGTTCCAGCAAAGAAACATTAATAAAAATCGCCATTTTGGATGTGCATAATTCCATTCGTTTGTGATTTTGTCAGTTGGTTTCTGTGCTTACATATGCAATGGAGTAACATGCTAAATTTCCATTTACCTGCTTAGTGATGGAGAGGGACTTTGTAGAAATTAAGGCAATGGTATTATCATACCATTGCCAAGTAAAATGTGATTTAAGTTATGGTGTCAGAGACATAAAAGTTAAAAGCATCTGTGAGGAATTAAGGTAATTATGTATTCAGATATAGACACCTAATAGTACATCTTCCAAAATTACCAGTTGGTAGCTAAAATTAGGGAAAGCTTTATATTTACGGTAATCTTTAGACATCTGAACCTTGGCAGTCTCTCTTATTTCTTTAGTGTGGAACTGGTGAACAGAGGAGAAAGTTCTGATCAGAAACTATCTGGGGAGTTACCTGGTGTTGATAGAAAAGTCTTTTTAGAAATTAGTTAATTTTTAAAAAATTGAGGTAAAATTCACAGAAGAGTTTTGTGCTGTGAGCCAGCTGATGACATTGTTCCATTTTTAAGGTCTGACTCTGACTGAAAAGGTGAGATGGAACTTGGGTGATTGAGGCTTCCTTTGGTTGTCCAAATAACATCATTTCCTTGAATGTACAATAAAGTCTGTTTGTATGAAATGAAAATGAAGAGTATAATTACTCAGTACTTCTGAAAATAGAGATACTTTCATTTATTCGTTCAGGTATTTACTAAGTACTTAGCATGTGCTAGGTACTTTTCTGGGTCCTGGAGTTTTAGTGGTAAGAAAGCAGAAGTTCCTTTTTTTAAGGAGTTTACAGTCTAAGAGAAGAGATATAATAAATAAACATTCCTTTAGGTAGTAATGAGAGTTATGAAAGATAGTAAAACAGTGTAAGGAAATAGAGATTGGGGGGAAGTGTTATTTTAGATAAGGTCGTCAAGAAGGGGTTTTCAGAAGACATTTGATCAGAGATCTAAAGAAATTGAGAAGCTGGGCCACAGGAAGAGCAATAGCCCTGAGGTGGATCAACTTGGATTGTTTAAAGAACAGCAGACTAGGAGAGAGATAGGCAGGGGAATATCATATAGACCCTAATAACCCATGGTAGAAATTTGGGATTTTTTTTCTGAGTATGATGTGAATTTTTCATCAGGGAAGTGGCATGATCTAATTTATTTGTTAAAAGATGTAGCTACGTTATAGAGCATGGACTGTAGGGAAAAAAGAATAGAAGCAGGGAGACTTGCTAGGAGCTAATGCAGGAGTTTAGGGTAAAGATGGTAGCTTGGACTGTCATCTACCTTAGTGGTAGAGGTAGTGATAAGCATTTGGGTTCCAAAAATATTCTGAAGATAGAGCTGGGAGGATTGCTGATGAATTGGTTGTGGATGATGAAAGAAAGAGATGATTCTTTGTGTTTTTTTTTTTTTTTGGCATAGTATAGTATCTTATATAACATAAAATTTATTATTTTAATCAATTTTAGTGCATAGTTCAGTGGCATTATGTATATTCATACTGTTGTACAACCATCACCACTGTCCATCTCCAGATTATTTTACCATTCCAAATGGAAGCTGTATCCATTAAACAATAACTTCCCATTCCCTTGTATTCTCAATCCATGGCAACCACCATTCTACTTTCGTTCTTTATGAATTTGCCTATTCTAGGTACCCCATATGAGGGTAATCATACAGTATTTGTCCTGTTGTGTCTGGATTATTTCACTTAGCATAATGTTTTCAAGATTCATCCATGTCATAGTATGTATCAGAATTCCCGTTCTATT
This sequence comes from Cynopterus sphinx, assembly GCA_030015415.1. NCBI lineage: Eukaryota > Metazoa > Chordata > Mammalia > Chiroptera > Pteropodidae > Cynopterus > Cynopterus sphinx. The sequence goes on along the minus strand of CM057384.1, from coordinate 71,800,756 downwards.
TAGGTTTCTTGGGTTTGGTTTAAGCAACTGTGTGAATGGTAGAGAGATATTATGTGAAATGGAAAAGATTTCTGAAGGAGAAGTTGAGGGTTAAAATCAGTTGTCTGTATACATATTGTTATATTTTTATTTATTATTATTGTTTTTTACTATGATGACAAATTTAAAATGCTTAATAGACACCTGAGTGGATATGTTGATTAGTCCAGAGCTCAGAGAATTTAGGGCTGGCGATTTAAATTTGGGTGTCATCAGACTATAGGTGATATTTAAAGCTCTGCAACTGAATGAGATCACCTGGGAAATCAGGGTAGTTTTGAGAAAATGGTCTGTTAACCAGTAGTACATTTTAAGGTTGTGTTAAAGGAATACATATATTTTAAGACTTATCTAAGTTTCTAAACCTATAGAGAGTTTAAAAAAATTGATATTGGTTTTAAATGTTCTAATTAGGATAGCACATTGGTTTTAAGTGGTTGCTTATTTTATTAGTCAATTCTCTTCTCTGGCTTAAAATAGTGATGAGCTTTGTTCTTTTAGGAGTTCTCTGAGGAATTAAAAAAAAAAATGTGTGTCAGGATGAATTGGGTACTGACTAGAATGATTATTTCCAAAAGCTACATAGAATAGAATTTTATCATGGCAGGAACAATTTGAAAATTAATAGATGCCAGTGATAATAGGATAGCGGGAGCTTATTTATGAACAGAGTCTTTTAGTGAGCAAATACCAGCTGTGCATGAGTAGGGGTGGCACTCATCCAGGGGAAGGACATTTTGGGGTAAATTTGTGTACATTTTTTTTTTAAACAGCAGAGAGGCTTTTTAGTTAGACTGCTATTCTCTTTCTTTTCCAAAAGATTAAGTTTCAAAAGAAGGATCAGACCACTCTGGTGGGGTGAGGTGGAGGTGGAAGACATATTTGGAAAGGAGGGATATTTTTTAGCAATACTATGGTAGAGCTTTCCCTAGACACTATGTTTCATAGGCATTCGACCAAGTATTTAAGAGCTAAATCTTAATATTACTTGTTTCTCTCCATTTAATGAGAGAACTTAATTAGCTCCCAGTTTTGTTTTTACAATGGTCACACCACAGAGCTTGTGAATATCAATTCTTTTAAAAGAATTTTTCTCATTATAAATAATACATGTTTAGAGCACCAAATCTTTGCAAAAGTAGTCTGGTAGTAGAAATTGTTTTTATAATAGAACAGAGGGTTGAATTCATGTTACTAAAGGATGTTAAAAGTAATCAAAAGAAAAAGCGAAATTTGAGAATCTAGAGAGTCTACCAAACACTGTTTTTAAAGGAGACCATTGAAGTCAGGAAAGAATAGACTTGCTTGGAAACAATTCTGATAAATGGAACAAGAGGAACTAACATTTGCCTTTGACAAAAATCTTCTGCAACACTGCTATTTCTCTTTGAGGTCCTTCAGTTAGGTCTCTGACATTTTTTTTTTTTTTTGACAAGGAAAGGAGTGTGATAATATAGATGATGTTTTATTTTTATACATGATTAGATAGGATAGATGGAAGCCAGCTGTTGTTTAAATACGCGTCTTATGAAACATTGTAGAGAATATGACATAGGCAGTAGAAATCAAAGGTGACAGAAGAGAGTGTTGCTGAGGTTGGTGGAGCATGGGCGGGACAGATAATGCCTTGTTTTTCCTGGTGATTCTTGGCGTTAGCTCTCAGAATTATATAGGTTAGTGGATTACCTCACATGGCCTATGGTTTTATGACTCAGTTTGTGAAACTGGAGAACCTAAGCCATTCCTTTAAAGTGTGTTTATTAATTATCTGCTATGTGTCAGACACTGTGTAGGAATTTTGAATACAGTGAATAAGGCAGTCCAAGTTGTTTACTAATATCTGTGAAAAGTTCTGCAAAAGTGAAATTCTATTGTTAGGAAAGCATATAATTGATCCTAATCTGAGAGTTTAGGGAAGACTTTCTTGAGGGAGTAATGTTAGTCATATCTGCCTTTCTTCAACCACCATTACTCTCTGTACATGACTCTGTTTTATCTTTTTTTTATAGTAATAATTATAGCCCCAAATTCTCTGTCTGTCTGTCTGTCTATCTGTCTATCATCCATCCATCCATCCATCCATCCATCCATCCATCCATCATCTATCTATCTATCTATCTATCTATCTATCTATCTATCTATCTATCATCTATCTATCTATCTATCTATCTATCATCTATCATCTATCTATCATCTTCTGTCTGTCTATCTATCTATCTGTCTGTCTGTCTGTCTGTCTGTCTTTCTGTCTATCTATATTATCCTCTCCCTCCATGTTTCCTCTTCCCCCCTCTCCCTTTAGAATGAAAACTCTTGGAGAGCAAGGATTTCGTGCCAGAAAAAAGGAACTGGAAGAAGGCCATGAAGTGGCAGTCACTGTGAGAGGGAGAGCAGCAGCCTTGAAGACTGTGTCAAAATTTTAGAATTTTAGAATTTATCCTAAGGACATTAGGAAGCAATTTTAAGCAGGGGGTAGACATCATTAGATTGACTTAAAAATTACTTCATTGTTGCATGGAGAATGGAGGGGATGTTAGAATGGGCAAAGGAGACCAGTGTAGGCTATTACAGTAACCTAAACAGGAGAGCATGGTGATGTCTTAGACTAGGGTATTGGTAGTTGACATGGAGGAGGGGATAAAACTGGTAGGTCTTGATGATGGATTGTATATGAGAGAGGAGAGAGAGTAAGTAGTCAGGGATGACCTCCATTCCAGGTTTCTTGATTGTATAACTGAGTTGATGTCAGATACATTTTCTTAATGCATTTGAAAAATTAATATGTATATTTTAAAGTTTGGTATATAGTAAAATTGCCCCTGATTGTGAAAATTTAGCAAATGTTTTCCAGTCAACTTTTGTTCAAGATAAGAAAACAATACTTTTTAGTCTATACTGTTTTACCTGTAATAAGTAATCTATGTCTTTGCCTAAGGTTTGATAAATGTTATGTATGACTGGAATTCTAGAAGTTTTTTTTAATGGGTCTATTGAGGTATAATTTACATACTTTACAATTAATCTATTTGAAGTGTACAATTCATTGGTTCTTAGTATATTCACAGAATTGTGTGTCCATCACCATTTTTATTATTTCCAAAATAAATTCTGTTCCTCTTAGACATCATCCCTCAATGTCCCCCTGTTCCACAGCCCTACACAGCACTAATTTACTTTCTGTCTCTATAGATTTGCCTTTTTTGGACTTTTCATATAATGGAATCATACAATATGTGGTCTTTTGTGGCTGGCTTCTTTTGCTTAGCATGTTTTCAAGGTTCATCCATGTTGTATCATGTTTCAGTTCTTCATTTCTTTTTATTACTATTAGCCCATTGAATAGATATATACTACATTTATATTCATTTTATTAGTTGATGGATGTTTGGGTTTCCACTTTTTCGTTTTATGAATAATGTTGCTTTGAATATTCATGTATAAGTTTTTATGTGGACATATATTTTCAGTTCTCTAAGGGCTATATCTAGTAGTAGAATTGCTGGGTCATATGACAATTCTGTGTTTAACCATTTGAGGAACTGCCAGATTGTTTTCCAAAATAGCTGTCCCATTTTACATTTCTACTAGCAGTGTACAAAGATTCTAATTTCTCCACATCCTCACCAATACTTATTTTTTGTCTTCTTGATTATAATCATCTTCATGGGGGTGAGGTGGTTTCTCATTGTAGTTTTGAATTACGTTTCCCAATAGTGTTTCTATTGGGCTAAAATGATAATGAGATGGAACCTGGCAGTTTACTGGTTGATATAGAATTTAAGAAGTCTTTTTAATCTTAAGGGAGTAGAAATAAATTGGCATATACAAATATTTTAAGCATTTTCTAAGGCTTTATATTTTCTTTCTGGTTCTCGTTTAGCAATTACAGTTAAAACATTTATTTTGTACCTTAAGTTCAAAAAGGTTTTGAGTTTACACAAAAATAATTTTCACAAATATCCAAAATATTTTTGTTGTAGTTTTTCTTTTTTCTTTTCCTTTAAAATACAATCTTCATTCCTTTTGATCCTAAACAATATAGTTGAGAATTTCTAAGTGATTACAGACAAATTTAATTGAACGATCCAAGGACCACCTTGTACCAGACAGCATGTTTACTCATAGATGCTACCTTCACAACACCACCAGGTTTGTAGAGGAGACAGATACACATATTATTTACATATAATAAGATGTATAATATAGTATACACATAGTATAAGGAAGAATGTAGTAAGTGCAGCAGTTGGTATAAACAGTGTGTTAATATCAGAGAGGAGAGAAATTAATCACAGTGTTAAATAGAGGCAATGATTTGAAGGCTAGATCAAATTTGGCATGTAGAAAGATAGAAAAGAAGAGAATTCCAGGTTGAAGGAACTATATGAGCAAAGTTATGGTATCAGGAGATTTATTGTAAGGTATTTGGAATAATAAGTATTCTGCATGACTCCATTGCATGGTATATTGGGACAAGAGGGCTTTTGGGGAATCCAGCTGAAGATAGACTGGATGCATTTGTAAAAGAAGTTCAGATTTTGTCCTGTAATCAGTGGGATACATTAGAAATTTTTCTACTAGTCCACAGTTTATGATAAAACCTGTGCTTTTCAAAGGTAAGATTTATAGTGATGTTGAAGGACAAATTTGAGACAGATTAGAGGCAACTAGTAGTGTCTGCTGCTACAATAGCTAGAGAGTTGACTTATCAACTAAAACTGGCTTAACATAGGGGTTTATTAATTCCTCATAACAAGGAATCTGGAAGTTAAAGAGTTAGTTAAAAAAGCATTCCAATTATATCAGGAGTGGCATTTTTGTATTTCTCTTGGCTTAATTCTTATAAGATGACTATCTCACTCAATCACAAAGAGAAAGAAAAAGAGTGTGCTCTCTTATTGCTTTTTTGTTAGGGAAGAAAACTTTCACCAGGCACTCCCTAGCTTCATTAACTAGGATTGGGTCTCATGATTGTGACTTTGCTGCAAGGGAGGCTGGAAAAATGGGGAATTCAATGTTTTCTACCTTCATAGTGGGAGGTGAGCTATATCTTTGGAAAGAAGGGGTGGGGGTAGGGGTTCTCAGTCATAGCAACTAGTAATGTCTGCAGATGCTAATGTCCTCTAGTTAGTAGTAAAAGGTTGAAAGAGGAGACAAATTTAAGAGACAGATTAAAAAAGGGAAGGAGAAATTAAAGATGACTCCAGGTTTTGGTGGTGAATGAAAAGGTGAGCCACTTATATAAATGTATTTCCCAATCTAAAATTGAATTGGGTCCTTAGTCTATTAGTGACACTTATTGAATCTAAAACTTGATGCCCAGGACCCTTTAACCTTACCTTCTAATCACTAAACCTAACATGGAGGAGGCAGTTGGAGGTAATAGAGTGGTTTTTAAGTGCTGTTTCTAGGACAAGTGCCAGCTCGCTGCATATGAATCATCTGGGGAGCTTGTTAAATAAATCAGAATCTCCAGGAATTGATATTTTTAGGTCTGGGATTTGACCATCAATTTTGTTAACAAGCTCTCCAGGTAATTCTGATACACAGCTAGGTTTGGGTATATTCGGTAGACGTGTGGACTTCAGTTTCAGGCAAACCTGAATTTGAATCCCAGCTCTTTACTTATTGACTGTGTGAACTTGGGCAAGGCATTTGACCTCTCAGAGCTCAGGTCCCTCTTTTGTGAAATGTGTAATGATAATGATAATGATAATAATAATAGCAGCAGCTACTTTATAGAGCTATTGTGAAATATAGAGATATGTATGTAATATGTCTAGCATAATGATTGGCACATAGTAAAGATTCTGTAACTGGCTGTTGTTAATGTGTGTATAGCCTGTGGTAAGTACTTTGCATTTGATTTAGCAAAGAAACACAGATGTCTATGTAGTCACAACAAAAAATTAAGAAGCAAAATATAATAAATTGCTTCTTTTCTTGCTTAGTATCTATTGTAATTAATAGTGATTTCCTTTTGGTCCAGCCAAGTATCTTCTAGACAGCATATGAGTCTTTGTTTATTTTCTTAACTGCAGTTTTGGATGTATCTCTTCTGTGTAATCTATATAATTATATAACTTAAAAATGGCTAATATAGCAAAAACCCTAAATCCCATTTCTGTGAAATATGTTATTTAATATTTAGTAGAAACTATTTTTCACAGTGATGTTATATAAAACCTTAGACATTCTTGCACTTATAAAACAAAAAAATCTCAGATGATATCAGATGAAAGGAATAGGTGCACATTAAGGATCATTTTGTTATTCTTAAAGCTTATGTATAGTTGCCTGGGTTAATAATTAAAATGTTATTTTGGATGGTGGTTCTGTGTGGTAAATGACTACTCACTGAAACTAAATGCTTATTTTTCCTGTTTCAGTGCATAAACAGATCTTGGTGGAAAGGAGAAAAGACACTAACATTGAGTATACTTTGTGCTAGGAATTTGACTTAATTTGTCTCATTGGAGAGAGGCAGCATGCTATAGTGGTTACCTTTGGCATATGAAGGCATGTTGCCTGGTTTACTGTCCCAGTTTCTGCATTTACAGCTACCTGACTGACTGTAGGCAAATTACTGACCATTCTGTTCCTTGGTTTCTTCATTTACTATTATTATGCACCTACCTCATAAGTTTGTTATAAGAATTAAATAAACTAACATATGTAAAGTGTTTAGGAAGTGCCTGGCATATTGTACTATATTATTGTTAGCTGTTCTTTAAGTTTCACAAATTTATACTGCTATATAATCTCAAAAATATCTTGTGAGATAGGTATCTTCTTAATCTTTGTTTCATAGGTAAGAAACCTGAAGTTTGGTAGGGTTAGTAACTTATCCACAGTTGCCCAGCTATTTACTGATGTAAATCCTAGATTCTTTTTCATGCATTCTGCAATGCATTTAATGTTAGTTATTTTAAAAATCCTAAAAATGGTAATCACTTATATGATTTGTTGGAACAAAATGGCCCTTAACTTTTCACCCCCTCCATCTTAGTGAAAAGCCCACCGGCGCCAAAAGCCCCCTCCAGCTTCGTGAAAAGCCATGGCGTAAAAGCCCCTCCATCTTAGTGAAGGTCCAAGAGACCTATCAACACTAGCCCCCTACCACAATCCAATCAATACCCTACCACGAACACTAGCCGTCCCCAACGGATCCTCCCCTATATAAGCTCGCTCCTCCATTTAATAAATTGGAATTCCTCTCGGACTCCTGTGCGTCCTGGTGATTTCTTTCGTCTTGGATTCCTGCGCTTCCTGGTGGTTCCCTTCCTTGTGGATTACTGCGCGTCTTGATGATTTCTCTCATTTCGGATTACTGCGTGTTTTGGTGTTTTCTCTCATTTTGGATTACCGCGTGTTCTGGTGGTTTTCTTTCATGATTCATATGGTATTAAGTAACATAGATTTTCATTTATCAGAAAAATTTTTACTGCTAGCCAATAGCATTAATAGATTAACTGTTTTTTCAACTTTGTTATTATTTTGAAAAAATCTATTATTTATCCTTACTTTTAAATATGGCATCAAAGATATTTTAAACTATACCATTTTATGCAATAGCTATTTAATTGAAATTAATTACATAAATATAACTTACCTGGGTTTAATAATGATATTTTTATAACATCATTTTGTCAATGATGATCATAATGGTACCTTTGTAGATTTTTCATAGTTTTTGAACTTTGTTTTTAATTTGTCATGTAGTTATATATATATTTGAATACAGTACAATTGTTTATTTCACTCATGATCTGGATGCCCCCTGTGATTAAGTAGATTATCTAAACCTTAAGGTTCACACATTTTATAGAAAACAAAGTTATACTTGCTAATGGATAACCACTAATGTATATTAATAGTATTAGTTGAGATATGTGTGTCTACCTTTATGATATCTTTTATAAGAATAATTCAGTGTACTGAATAAGGAACTTAACATCAAATATTAAGTGAAAGATAAGGTAGTGGGTAAAAAAAATTAATAATTGTGTAACAGAGGGATAAAAGGTTCTAAAGCCAGTCTTCTATTAGGCATTTTTCCTTACTTGCTCTTCCTCTTCCTCCGAAGCACACAGACACATGCACCATCTTCACCCAGCACAATAAAATAAAAATACTGTTTTATGTGATAAGATTTAGATAGATAAAAAGCCCAAACTGCTTTTCCTTTCTTTTTTTCTGTATGGTTTTAGCTAGAAAGCATTATGTACAACTTGCCTTGAGATTTCCAATTAGAAGCTGTAGCAATTTTGTTTTGAAAAGCTCTAAAGAAGCTGTTGTCTGGGTGTTTCCTCCTCAGTGCTCTTTGGCCTATCTTTTAAATTTCTTTTGGTAAAGTGCAGCTTGCTGCCAGTAATTCATTCTCTCACATAGTTCATGGAAGTTGCTGAATTTGATCTTGATTTAGAAAGAGAACAGTTACCCTAACATTACATTTAGTATATTCTTTCTTAGTTTCACTTCATGTATAATATATTGGTGGCAAAAGTATTGTACATTCTTTGAATTTTATGGTCCGATTTTGTCCAATAAGAAGTTACTCAGATCTTTTTCAAAGAACAATCTTCTTTTCTTAATTATTCTTTTCCCCTCCTCCCTAACTTGGCTCTCAACAATTCATTTTTTCCTCAGTTTTTTTTTCTCAGTAAATTATTTCCCTCATCACATCTTCCTGAAGAATAAAAAGGGGCCCTTAATCCTCAGTGGGGCAATGTTGGGTCACTGAGAGGGAGAGAGCAGAGGGCATATGAGGCATGGGTTTCAAAAGCAGCTGCTTGGCTCCTAGGATTTTGAGACTGAAGGGCGGATCAAATACTTTGTTCACATCCTGATTCCTGTGATTGCTGTATTGCTTTTCTTTGGAAAAGCTGCTATCAGAATTGTAAATTCTCTTTCCTCCATTGCAGTTTAGTTAAGGACATTCTGAAGGAATTGGTATTGGTTTTCAGTGCTTTTGCTGCAGTACTTAATCTGGTTTGGGAAAGATTCTTGTTTATTAGGTTTCTAGGTCTGGCAAAAAGTGGCTGGTTGCTGTCACAAGAAAGATGACAATTTTTAGGGGTTAATGTCTAGAATTTTCTGTATTACAATGGTGATAGAAAGTGTAAGGTAAATGTGTGACGAGCCTCCAGGGTTTCCGCACCAAATGTAAGGTAAATGCGTGATACACCGAGAGAAGTTTTAAAAGCAAGCCTTTATTGGGAGAGGGCACCCGGGTGAGGTTCTCTGGTCCTGAGAGGAGAGGGGCCAGAGAAGTCGCGCCCTGGGGTGAGAGGGCGTGGCTTTTCTGGGTTATGTGGGGGTAGGGGTATAGGGTAGGGAATGTTAATTGAATGCTAATTGAGCCTCGGGATTAGGGTGGTGGTGCATAGGGCTTTAGGGTGGGCCCTATTCAGGTCTGGATTCCTGGTATCAAGCTGAGGAGTCTCCAGGCAGGCATCTAGCTGGCCCATCCCCCGCGGACCTAACAGAAGGCTTTCTAATTTTTCTCTGATTTTGAAGACTTAATTATTAAGAGCATTAATACTTTTTTTCTTTAATTATACAGGCCAAGGATTTAAGATTTTTCTTAATCTTAATTTTACCCCTGATTTACTTTCCCTGTTTCTTACCAGATGAAAATGTGAGATGTAAGGGAATTGCGTCTTGTTAATGAAGATGTTGTTTATCCTACTCTTGAAAGGAAAAAAAACCTGGGACTATGCAGCCTTTTTTGTATTTGAAAACCTATTGAACCTAATCTTGCTAGTGAGCAGGTTTGAATATTGCTCTCTTTTTAATGAGCCATTTCATACCGTGTTGTGGCTTTAGTTTTCAGAGATTTAGATAGTGTACTCTTATGTTTTATTATACCAGCCTAACATAGCTACCGTTATTTGCACTAGGTTTTCTTTATGAAGTCCCATTTTTCTGGAGTTGAAATCAATAGAAAAATGAAGATGACATTGGATGTTCTTGGGGAAAGGTGGTGGTTAGTGTTAGGTCTGTGGGGGTATGGCCAGCCAGATGCCTGCCTGGAGACTCCCCAGCTTGATACTGCAATCCAGATCTTCTGAATAGGGCCCACCCTAAAGCCTGAGGTGCCACCATCTTAATCTGGAGGCTCAATTAGCATTCGATTAACAATTAAGTTCCCCACCTTATACCTTTACCCCCCCCCCCATAACCCATAAAAGCCGTGCCATTGCACCCCACGGCGCGACTTGTCTGGCCCCTCTCCTCTGGGGATCAGAGAACCTCACAGGTAGCCCTCTCCCAATAAAAGCTTGCTTTTCAAACTTCCTTCGGCGTGTCATGCCATTACCTTAGAGTTAGGAATAGACTGCAGGGAAATTTATGAATCTTTAATACCAGAATATTTTTAACCTTTCATATATTATCTAATTTTGAATCATATAACTTAAAATGTTAGCATAGAAGTATTAAGAGGGAATTTCATTAAGTCATAACATGGTAAAGCTTAAGAGAGACCTTAGGGATCATAGAGTAACCAGTCATGATACTCTGCTGAGGAACAAATGAAGGTTCATTCATTTATTCATCCATCCATCCATCCATTTATTCATCCATTTTTTCATTCATCTATTTTTTCGTTCAAGAAATATTTACTTAATGCTTACTGTTTTAGGTGTCAGAGATATCCCTACCCTTATGGAGTTTATAGTAAATAGATAATAAACATTTTAATTTAGTAATTACATAGTATGTTAGAAAGTGATAAAAGTAGTTTGGGATAAGGGAGAGAAGAAGTACTTGAGAGTGAGGATGGGCTTGCAATTTAAAATAGGGTAGGCCCACTGAAAATAAGACATTTGAGAAGAGACTTGAAAGATATGAGAGAAGGCTGTGTGACTACCTGAGGGAAGATTGTGTTAGGCAGAAGGAACACCTAGTTCAAAGGTTAGTAGCAGGGAACATGCCTGGCTTACTATCCAAAGAATGGTAAAAAGGCCACTATGGCTTTTGGAGTAAGAAGTGGACTGGAGTAACAGGTGCTGAAAATTAACAGGGTTAGGTTGCAGTGGTGTGGGGAACTGGATAGATTACGTGGGCCTGATGAATTGTTGTAAGGACTTTTATATGAGTGAAATGAGGAAAGAGAGTGGCAATGAAGGATTTTTGAGCAGACATGATCTGACCTATGTATCCAGTTAGTCATTCCGACTGCACTGTTGAGAAGAGATTTTGGGGTAAGGTTGCTAGATTTAGCAGATAAAAATGTAAGACACCCACATAATTGAATTTGAATTTTGGATAAACAATGAATAATTCTTTGTATGCATATGTTTCATGTATTGTGTGACTGACCACCCATATGGCAGAATGTTAACTACTTTTTTATAATTAAAAAACCCACAACTCTTCAATGTTACTATTAATCACTATAGATTATTGTTACCATGATTCTACTGGGCCCAAGGCTTGGGCCCTTAGAGCAAATTTTTATTTCTCCCTTTCCTGTCTTATCTATATTACTATTTTTTTTACATTGTGATCATCTTATGCTCTAGAGTGTTACAAATGTAGTTGGACTTCAGTCCATGACTGCCTTCTGTTCTAGGTTCTAGGTACAGTCGTGAACAAAACATTCAAAAAAACTTACCCTAACAGAATTAACAGTATAGTGGTGGAGACACAATAAACAAGATAAATAAGTAAATATATAATATGTTAAATATTGGTATAGGTATAAAGAAGAGAAAAAGCAGGAAGGGGAATAGGAAATATCCAGTGTAATGATGAGAGAGTTACAGTTTTAGATAGGATGGCCAGTGAAGACCTCAGCGCATGATGGTGTTCGATTCAAGACTTGAAGGAAGTGACGGAGAGAACCAGGTACATAGAGATGGAGAGACAGTTCTTGGCAGAAAGAATGGCAACTACAAAAGTCCTGAGGCAGGCGTGTGACTGGGTGTTAAAGACAATGCAGGGCACAGTGTGTCTGGAGTGGAATGGAAAGTGGAAACATAGTAGGGGATGAGGTGAGAGAGATAAAGGGGAGTGGCTGGTGATTGTTAGTGTTTAGGCTTTAGAACATGTTAGAAGTTTGGATCCTAGGCCTACCTGTGGCATTATATCTGGGACTGTTTCTTCATTACTGAAAAGTAGACAGGAGACTAAAGTAATACTATAGGTTTCTTTTGGTTCTAAAATAATCTTTAATTTGAAATCCATTATTTCTTTTTTATTTCTACTTTTTCAGCTCTTTTGCAAAGCAGTTAGTTTATGATTTGGGATTCTTCTGTACTGTTCATGAGCTTATCTCTGCTCCATCCAAATGAGCAATTTTCCTTTATGTTGCTCTTGTTCCTCTTTCTTTCTTGACTGAACTTGAAGATTTAGATAGTTCTTTGATAAAGGAGAGGAAATTTTTCTAATCACCTTGTCTAATCATTAGTTCTTCTGACAATCATATTATTTAATCTTAGCTAATAGAATTAAGAAACATCAATTTATATACTAAGAGCTGAAATTCTTATGGATGGCAGATTTGATTTAAAGCTAGAGAGAACGAGTCTATGGCCATCCTACCCTGAACATGCCTGATCCTGCTTGATCTCGGAGGCTAAGCAGGGTCAGGCCTGGTTAGTACTTGGATAAGAGACCTCTTCCGAAGGCCAGGTGCTGTAAGCATTAAAATAATAATAATAATAATAATAATAATAATAATAATAATAATAATAAAAAATCATGCTAAGCAAAATAAACCAGACAGAAAAAGCTGAAAAATCACAGGATATCACTTATATGTGGGATATAAACCTAAAAGCAATAAATGGACAGGACAAACAAACAGAGACTCATGGACATGGACAATGGACTAGTGGTTAACAGAGGGAAGCGGGTGGGAGAGGAAGGGAGAGGGCATCAAATATATGGTAGCTGAGGGAAACTGAACTTTGGGTGATAATCACACAATAGAATATATAGATGTTAAATTATAATGTATACCTGAAAATTATATAATTGTATTAACCAATGTTACCCTAATAAACTTAATTTTAAAAAAGTATATAAAAAAGAATAACAATAATAAAAAAATAAAGCTAGGGAGAAAGAGAAGAAAAACCAGGTTTGACTCAGCTCTAAACAACAAATCCCAATTGCCAGTCCAAGATTAAGTGGAGTATAATGTGCAGAGAATCATGGGATTCTTAATGGGGTACTTCTAAGGAAAGGTATTAGTCCTAAATGAATGTTTACTTACAAATAATGGGTGAGACCACTCTAAGATGTCATTTTGATGGGTTCTTTGAGCAGATGACATGAAGCTTTACTATTAAGTATAAATTCTGTTGGAAAAACAAGTATTATCAAAACTGTTTTTGGTGCCTTTAAAATCCGACACAAAAAAATAGGATTTGTAAGCTTTAAAATTGCAGCTTTCACATAGTAGTAATGAAAACGTATAATCATTCTGAATAATTCTGCCATCACTTATAGCTTTCACAGGGTACCATGAATTATAAAGGAACAAATCCAAAAATCTAAATAGTATCTGGGGTGTGATCTGTCTTATTTTATGTCACCTTGTAGATTTTGAGTACTGCAAGAGAGTCAGAAAAAAAATAGTAGAATATTAAGTAACAGCATATTAGGTTAATTTAAAGGTGACATTAAAGATGGCAATCATACTTTACAATAGTAAGTTATAGTTATTTTTGCTAATATTAATTTTCTTTACCTGTTGTATATTTGATGAGACTTTTGTAGTGATTATTCTTTAGAACCTAATTGGAGCTTTTTAAAAAAACTAACTATAATTATTTTAGGAATGATGTGGAAAGGATTTATGAAACTTCTTTAGTTAGACACCCAGTTGTGTGTGTGTGTGTGTGTGTATACATATGTATATGTATGTATGTATGTGTGTGTGTGTGTGTGTGTGTGTAGCCTCTACCTTGCTCATTTTGTTTTCCTTCACTATAAAACTGTCCGAAAATTTAAATTGAAAGACTATACACTTAAAATAAGAACTTATTTAAAATAATGGAGTAAGTTATGAAAAAAATGAAGTTTATTTGGTATCTTTTGAACATTATTGAAGCCTAGACTTGAAAATGTGTAAGTTAATTTTTGTAGCTATGGTAATTTTACTGGTTCAGTAGCTGTGCCAATTCAAAGTACAATATACTTTACTTAGTGTAGGCTTTGCTGTTTCTATTTAATGGACACTGATTTTACTCCCGATATATAAAATGTAAGCAAGACATGCTAACTTAGTTCCAGTGAAGCAGCTTGAAAAGTGTAGTCTTTATAATTTTTTAAAGCTAGCCAGTTAAGGATGAGGAGGTAAATTTTACTGAGATAACTCCTCTGACACTGAGAGAAATGTTTGTGTCCTTCCTGCTCTTGGCTCTACCAGAATCACATTGTTGGGAGATTGGATAACTTGGTCATGAAAAAGCTTATTCTCTAAATTAGTGTCAGCAAAATATATAACCTTCCTGTTTTGGTAAATTTTTATTGGAACACAGCCATGCTCAGTCATTTATATATTGTCTGCCTGCAGTGGTGCTATAATGATAGTTGAGTAATTGCAAATCAAGAGATCCGCAAAGTGTATTTACTCTTTTAGGGGAAGTGTGCTGACACCTCTATGTCTGTCTTTTGTAGTCAGATCACGTTAAAGTTTTGGTGGAGTTTTTTGAGGTTAGTAGTTCTGTGTTTAATTTCTCACCTGTTTTATTCTCAGAAAAAATAGTTTTTTAAAAAGGTCATTTTGAATTGTCAGTTTCCAGCTTTCTCATCCCTAAGTAGATAATACTACCACCTTGCAGGTTTGCTGTGAGGGGTCAGTGAGAAATGTAAATAAAGTTCTTAGCAGAGTACCTGACATCCAGAGAGAATTCAAGCAATAGGGAGATATAATCAGGGAAAGTCTAGGTTTTTATTTGGGTTATTTAGGATGGTATGTTTTTAGAGATGCTGATTTGTCCATAGAGCTGTCCGTAGAGGCCTAATTTATCCAGGTTCTTCATATAACATTTCTGATTAACTTCACTCTATCCTTTTTTACTTCCTCCTCCTATGCCTTTGTTCCTCTCCCTTTCTCTTTTCTCCCTGCCTCCCAATTTTCATACCTTCCTATCTTTTTTCCTTTTTAATCATTGCTACTAAATTTAGGTCTGTGGTAACTACTCTAGGGAGAGTAATGCAGAGAACCTAACACATAGAAGGATCTTTCTTATTCTCAGTTTCATTCTCTAGGAAGCAGAGGAGGTCTAAAATATTGTAACTTCCTTGCCCTCTTTATTCTTATGTGACAATGTATATTATCAGCTGTCTAGGTATGTGTAAAATTTACCCCTACCACAGCAAATTTCAGGATATATCTTCAGTTTTGTCTTGAACCATGATGCCAAAGGTTTACTTTTAGACAGGCATAGTTTTCTTCCAGAAAATAGGATAGATGATAGATTCTCCCTAACATTTTGAAGGAAACTTGATCTATTGATGATAAATTGAGCCTAGCAGTCTTATATTGCAAGCATCGCAAGCATCCACTTAGTTGTCTTGTTTCATGAAAACACAAACTTAAAAAGCTATTGTTTTGCTTGACAGGTATTTTTAGATCAGTTTGAAACCTGGAACTTAATCCTTTCTAGTTATTATAAAATCAACATTAATATAAGGGCGAAGAAAAAAGAATCTTAGAATACATATATTTTTTGTTTTTATTGGCATTTGTTATTATTTTGTGGTAGTTTTTAGTTTTTGTAGATATCAGGAGAAAAGATATGGAAAAGAGGTGAAATTCTAGGATGATAGTTATAGCATTAGCAGACGCTTAGACAACAGTATTAACAATTGCCCACATTTCTGACTGTTTTAGGCCCCCTCATTTGAAAATCTTTTTATACGTAGTAAATTTAATTCTGTTTTAATTCTAGATTCTTTTGTTTGTGGTTTTGAAAGGAGTTAAATAGGATCTGAATTTCTCATTGAATGTTTCTACCTTTTTAAAGCTAATACTTAAATTCATACTTAAAATAATACTTAAACTTTATATACTACCATTCTATTAAAGGTAAAGAATTTTTCCTTTTTTCTCATTTAATTTATAATAAGCTGAGAATTTGTAGAGGCAGATATTAATTTCTAGTCTCTTAGTCTCTGTGACTAAGGTTAATATTTTAGTGTTTAATTTCTCACCTGCTTTATTTTAAGAAAGGGACATTAAGTAGTTTTCTTGGAACTGCAATTTAAGTCAGTATAAAGTTAGGGATATAAGTGTTGAATGTAACTTATTTTGTGTATATTCAGAATTAACCAGATAGCAAGGTTTAAAAAGTTATTTTGTGTCTGGAAATAGATAACATGGAAGATGGGGATTGTTTAGTTTTCCAAAAAATTTTTTGAGAGGTGAGTTTTATCTTGCCAGGATATGTATATGTATATGTATAGGTGAGTTTTATCTTGCCAGGATATATATATACACATACACACACACACATATATGAGAGAGAGTGAGTGAGAGAGAGAAGAAGGAGGAGGAGGAGGAGGAGGAAAAAGGAAGGAAGAAGAACAAAGAAGGAGGAGGAAGAAGAGGAAAAAGAAAGGAGAAGAAGAAGAAGAAAGGAGGAGGAGGAGGAAGAGGAAGAGGAAGAAGAAGAAGAAGAAGGAAGAAGGAGGAGGAGGAGGAGGAAGAGGAGGAGGAGGAGGAGGAGAAGAGGAGGAGGAGGAGGAGGAGGAGGAGGAGGAGGAGGTGGTGGAGGAGGAAGAAGAAGAAGAAGAAGAAGAAGAAGAAGAAGAAGAAGAAGAAGAAGAAGAAGAAGAAAAGGGGAAGAATGGGAAGAATAAGAAGGGGAAGAGGAAAGAGTGAAGAGGAGGAAGAGGAGAAGGGGGTTAATGGGTGGAGGGGAGGGGAGGGGAGAGGAGAGGAGAGAGTCTTGGTGAAATATAACTCAAAGGCATATAGTTAGTATTAGCATTCTGTTTGCTTGTATATGAGAAAAACCAATAACGATTGATTTAATTTATCAAAGGAGGAAGAGGAGGGGAAAGAAGAAAAACAGACATTTGGAAATAAAGAATTTTGTTTTCCTTTGGCTAAGCTACTGATTAACTGGCAGTTAGTGAAGAGAACAATCAGGATATTCTGCCCTTGGGCAACTGGATGGGTGATCAAAAACCCAACCAAAACTAAACAGTTTAGATGTTTAAGAATTCTCCAGACCTTGGGTGTTTTATCTGTGACTTACACTTGGAGGTTGTCCCTGTATTATGTCTGCTTCTGTCCTTCTTAGCATTTCCATGCCAGATCTGTATCAGAATTTCTCACTTGCCTTAATTATGGTCTTGTTTCCATGATTTTTTTTTTTCTTGTGTGTGTTCATTGGTGTTTTAGATGGCCTTTTAAAAAATTCATACTCCATTTTCCTGGGGTTTTGTTGGCTGTTGTAAATCAGCATTTTAACATTGTGTGCATGTAATTTGTTAGTTCTCAGATCAAAAAAGTCTTAGTCTGTTTGAAACTATATGGGAAATCTCAGACACAGTGTATGCATTGGATTTCTCTGAGCAGTTATCTACAAGAAATTGGTAAACCAACAAAAATTACTTAACCTTAAGCAGTTTACGCTTTTACCGTATTGTTGATTTGAAAGTTTAGATTATGATTTTGCAAATGTCTTTTCTGTGGTCAGATTTACTGCTGCTATATACTTTATCTTTGATGAAGAATGGGAATAACCTTACGATAAATTCTGTTTTCTTCTAGTCAAAGGCGATTGGTTTGTTAGATGTGGATGTGTATGGCCCTTCAATTCCAAAGATGATGAATCTTAAAGGAAATCCAGAATTATCACAGAGTGAGTAAAGAAGAGTCAAAGAGTATGATAAAAGTTACCCAGGGTACTAAATAAAAGTCAGGCATTTTACCATGTACCATGTGTACTTTATACCCAGTGTAATGTAGTTAATTCTGAAATCAGGTATGGAGCCAGACTGCCTGGGCTTGAATTCCAGTGCTTTCACTGACTATATAGGTTTGAGTGAATTCTTTAACCTCTTTGTGCCTCAACCGCCTCACTCCCATATGTAAAATAGGGTTAAAAATTGCTGTGAAGTATCCCTCAATTATAAAATTGCTGTAAGTGTATTGCATTTGACACAGTGCTTGGGATGTAGTAAGTGATCAAAAGTTAGTTTATCACCATTGTCTCTTTATATTAAATGTGTGGTTGTATGGGAGTATTTGAATGGAAAGTATGTAATCTATTTGTGTTAGAAAAGATGGAAATTATTTTCTCTAATCAGATTTTTGTCATATTTGTCTTAGCGTTTTTTAAAAAATCCCAAACATGACTTTCTTCCCCCAGCCTTCAGTGCCATCAATAAGACAAAGTAATTTTTTGAGTAAATCTTTAATATTTACTACTTTTATTATATTTTTTCATAATGTTATTAAATATAAAGCTTTAAGAACAAAAAAATTCTATGATTAAAAAGTGAAAAGTTGGAACAGCTGGCAACTTTTTCTTAAAAAATGGTTTTAAGTGATATTAGTTTATTAAAATTTATTTCTAATTATAAGAATAATGTAAGGTAAATACATGACACACCGACAGAAGTTTTAAAAGCAAGCATTTATTGGGAGAGCGCTCCCAGGCAAGGTTCTCTGGTCCAGAGAGGAGAGAGGGGCCAGAGAAGTCTCACCCTGTGGTGGGAGGGCGTGGATTTTATGGGTTACCTGGGGGTAGAGGTATAGGGTGGGGAACATTAATCATTAATCGAATGCTAATTGAGCCTCCGGATTAGGGTGGTGAAAGGGCTTTAGGGTGGGCCCTATTCAGGTCTGGATTCCTGGTATCAAGCTGAGGAGTCTCCAGGCAGGCATCTGGCTGGCCCTTCCCCCGCCGACCTAACAAATATAAAATTTAATAATTTCTTTTTGTTTCTTATTGAGCTTTTTCCCATGGATCTAGAACAAAATGACTTTATTTACAAAGGGTTTTTATTAGATTATATGTATAATAGTAGTATTTCTTTTGTTATAAAATTAATCATACACATTATCTGCTATTTAAGGTGCTTTTGTTTGCAGTTTAGTTGTTGGAGTCAATTACAATGTTAATTCTGTATAACTGGATTCTTCTTAACATTTTGAAGGAAACTTGAAGATCCAGTAATGATAAAATTGACCCTAGTGGTTTTTACTGTAAGCACTCAGTGGTTTTCTTGTTTCATGAAAATATAAACTTAAAAGTTATTATTCTACTTTCCTTGTTCTTTGTCTTTTTATTGGAATTCATATTTAGTTTGCAAAGATGTGACATGAGCCAAGATGTCAAACTTTCACAAGGATAATGAATTTGCATACTTTAATGATAGACTCATTATGTATGTTTCTCTATTGAAGTAATGTGAAAACTGGTGCATACAGCAAATGAATGATGGCAAATGGAGCCTTTAGTGTCACTCTTAAGTTAGTCTGTTCAGTCTATGCCAACAAAAATACTTGAACTTTAATTTGTTCTTGTTTTACTGAAGCTGTAATCTTAAAATTGATGTTTGCAAATTCGCTGCCATTAAATAAACTTTCCGGTAAAGATGAGCTACTAGAAATCTTGGACAGCCTGAAAAGAATACATTGTGTGTTGACAAGCTGTTCTTAAGCCCCGCAATAAGTAAACCAAAGCATCACTTAAAAGAATGTGAATTCTTAAAAGCCCAACCTAGAGATTATTTTTTGAATCTTAGGTAAACCTGCCACCGTTATACTAACTGGCATCATTTTGATATTTCTAATTTTATCATGTTCATTTATCCTATTGTACTCTCTATTACAGAAAACAAAATGAAACATGAAAATATATATCTCATTAACAATAGAGAAAAACTGTGAAAGATTTGTTTTCAGCAGTTCAGATTTGGAGGTAAAGACCAGTGAGCTGAATCTCAGCTTTATAAATGTTCCTCTGTTCTTGGACCTAGCTAGACAACCTTAGGGGCAATAGGACTTCAGGATTGTCTTTCTTTTCATTATCTAAACACATATAATAATGTAGTTTTAGTCTGTTTGTTCATTTTAAAACTCCATGTTAGGGTTTGCAGATTATACACTTATTGACATTCTCATATCTTTTTTTGGAGGGGCCGGGGGAATTATAGAAAAAAACACACTTTTTTTTTTTTAAAGTTATATGGCATTTTAGCTTTGATTACTGGGAGAAATTTAATATTTGATTCTAGAGAAGTGAATTCAGTAACTGGAGAAAAATTTAAGTTTATAATAGTTTTGGGTTTCTTAAGCTGAGAATGTTTATCAGTTTAAAATGACAGTAGTGGCTTGAATGTTATTATGCAAAATTGTGGTAATGGGAAGTCTAATCAGTTTGTAGAAAGAGTATTATGCAAAAATTTCAACAGGTTGACATTGTAATGAGTGCAAATGACTAATTGCTTTGAAACCAATGAGATTAAGAATAAAATCCATGTGTAGTTGGGGAAACTATCTTCTAAGAATGAATATACCTTTTTTTTTTAAAGAACAATACCAGTTATTTTTGTCTCTTTTGACTTCCTAAATAACATATTCAAATTTCATAATACAGTATAGCCAAAGTATAGCCCTAGAAATTATTGAGTAGAAAGGTTTTCAATTGAATTACAAGTGAATATTAAATGATAATTACACACAGAAATGTGTTGCTGTATTTCACTAATGTAAATATTTCTTTTTGTTGTGTTCATGTGAGGATTTTCACTGAGCTTTCTCAAATGACTCTTACTAGTAGAAATATATGCTTTCTTTCACAGTTGTGAGGACAAATCACCTTCAGAATACTTGTGAATTTATTTCTACTTAGTTTTACAAAAGAAAGCTTTTTAATGTACTTAGCAAATAAAATAGGAACATTTTAAGGCCCGTGGAAAGAGGTTACTGTAATGCCCTGGTTTGGAACTCCATGAGCCAAGAAGGAAACTGACACCGATGCAAGCACAAGAGGGAGTTTATTGACAAACTCGAGTTTGGACCCCACTTGTTCACTGACACAGCAGTGGGTGAGAGGAGCCTTGACCGGGGGGTTGGGACCGAATTTAAAGGGTAAAACCGTGCGCAAGAGGGTTGTGTGCACAGAGTGCCATGTGCAGCAAGGCTGTGCGCAAGAAGGGCTGGGTGCAGAGAGGGCTATGCGCAAAAGGGAAACGGGGTGTGGGTGCCTTAAGGGCTTACTGATTAATGGCTTTGGTCGGCTTGACCAAATGTCAGGGTGTTGTCCCTAATTGTTGTTTTTTGGTGAATTTTTCTTCATTTAATCTGGAGTCTACATAACAAAATGGAGTTACTCTAGTCCTTCAGTTACTAAAATTGAAACATCAAGTAGTTTTATTGAGGATGACATAGTGCTTATTAGTGATTAAATGTAAGACTTTTTTGAGTCTTACATTTTTTGAATGCTTTCCTGCATTGTTTGTAATCTTTTTTATACCTAGCATATTAAGACAACCTTTTAGGGGTACTTTAACAAAACATACTGCTCTTTTTAATTTTAGGTTAACAGAAAGTAAAGCATCTCAAAAGGAGAGTAGTTTTGAAAGCAGGATGTTAAATGAGTTTTTAAAATGGAAGATGTGGGGAACATTCATCTATGAATTGAGAACTCTATGGGAAAAGGCAAGAGGCCATAAATAATGTCATTATATATAAAGAAACATGAAAAGTTTTGATGAGCAAGAATTGGTGAAGATAACTAGAGAAGAGAAATTAGATATGCTATCCCCTCCCCGCTCCACCCACCCCAAAGAGCAACAAAATAAGCCATCTTTTTCACTTTCCTTATGGACTACTTCTCTAGATTTTGTGTATGTGGTATGTGTCCATACAGGGTTATGGATGAAATGACATCTTGTTCATCAAGATTGAATAGATTTTTGTACACTCATGTTCATAGCAGCATTATTCATAGTAGCTAAAATGTGGAAGGTACCTAGTGTCTATTAGTAGATGAATAGATAAGGAAAATGTGGTATATACATAAAATGTAATATTCAGCCTTGAAAAAAAAATTCTGATATATCCTGTGACATGAATGAACCAAGAAAGAGGACATTATACTAAGTGAAATAAGCCAGTCACAAAAAGAGAAATACTCTATGATTCCTCTCATGTTAGGCACTTAGAGTAGTCAGCCTCATAGAGACAAAGTAGAATGATTGCCAGGAACATGGTAGAATGGGGAGTTGTTTAATAGGTATAGAGTTTCAATTTTATGAGGTGAAAAAAGTTATAGAGATGGATGGTGGTGATGTTTGGACATTATGAATGTATTTAGTGCTATTGAACTATACACTTAAAATGATTAAGATGGTAAGTTTTATGTTATACATATTTTACCACAATGAAAAAAGTTGAAAAAAAATATTGGATAAGTTTGCTCTGGTAATGTTACCAGTACTGGACATAACACAGGGTTTCTTCAATAGTATCTATGGTATTGACCCAATGAATCAATCTGTTCTTTAAAAGAGCAATGAATCATTGTAGAATAGGGAGAAAATAGAATAGTGGTGTTTCATTGGGAGACTTACTATGCTTGGCTGAGGGAACTTTACTAGCTGACAAGTTGTTATGAATTACAGCATAAAATTATATTTTCATATCATGAAAAGTGATATAAGTTTAAAATAATGTTATCATTACCAATATTACCATTTGTAAAATTACCAGTGTTACAAAGTTCTATATGATTGATCTGGTCCCTATCTCCTATCTACTTCCACAGCCTCAATTCCAACAATCTTGTCTTGTTACTCAGTGAACACCAGTTACAGTGGCCTCTGTTTCCCCAAAATGCCAAACTCTGTGCTGTCTCAGGATCTTCACACATTTTATTCTCTCTGCCTGAAATGTCTTCTGCCTCTACTGTCTTTTACCCCTTTCTTCAACTAATTTCTACTCTTCAGGTTTCAGTTTTAATATTTTTTCTTCCACGATGCCTTTTTTGACTCCTCAGTCTCCTTATTGCAATTGTGAAGATAGAGTTTTTGAATTATCTGTTTAGTTTTTTTTTTTTAATCTTCCTTATTAAGACAATACAATGTCCACAGAGCAGAGACTCTTACTTGGTTTGTTTCTCTAATGTTTGGTACGTAGTAGATTTGTAATAAATTTTAGTTGAATAAATGAATTTCTTCTGCTAAGTGTCTTGTACATTAGCTGCATACTTTATTTTCTGCTTTGGGTATAAGAGTGACTAAATTTGCAAACTATATGTGTATATATATATTTATGAATATTAAAGACAATTTTAAGATAATATCTTAACAGTTAATCTTTGAGATATATCTGAGTGCTGTCTTATACTATTTTTTTTCCATTTTTAAGAAAAAAGAACCTATGTAGTTAGTAATTTAACTTCTAAAATTACGTTTTATAGATTGAAATGATGGCTCTCTCAAAATATTTCAGTGTTGGGACTGTGAACAACTGGGAAAAAGAAAAGGAACTAGTAATTCAGCATATACCATCATTCTTTCCTCTTACCATTTGCATTGCCATACTAAAATAGTGCATGGACACTAATACAAAGATTTTGTTGAGACTATTTGTTCTGGAAATTGTTATTTGGAATGGGTTAGGAGAAGTGATGAGTGAGGAAGCAGTGACAGTAAGATTTTGATTTTATTCTGCTATCTCTGAGGTCTTTCAATTAAAGAAAAGAAAGCAGAAATAGCAGCTTGCAGTTTAATGGACTTTGGGATTTCCCTTGCAGTACACAAACCACATATTTTTTTTTGAAGTGATGGAATGTCTTATATTGGGTTCTCTGGAAAGTAGAGCCCTAAGTAGTACTAATTTATTAGAAAGTGCAAAACTGGACAAAGGAAGAAGAAAAGGAGGAGAGTCAATATGAAAATGTGATATCAAGGTGGTTGTTGCTAAATGTGACAGATTGCTTGACTTCCTGGGACTATATAAACTCCATCTCAGGACAGGGTACCTGGGAGAATAGGGGAAGAATTTATCTAATTGACCAAAAGCTCACCTCAGGAAATGTTAACTCACTTTCTCTGCTGAGTTTTATGTGAGTCCTGGCAGAGTTCTCTGGTGTCTGGAGGTGTCCATTCTTTGGTGTCAACATGGAAGTCTTGGGGTAGGGAGTGAGGCACACAGTGTATATTCTGAAGTGAGGGACTGTCAGGTAGTTTCTCTGTGAGCCCAAGTGGAGCTGGTTGCCACAATGGTGACTGAAATGAGAGAGATGTGAGGCTAAGAGGGTCTGGGGTGATGCACATAGGGCTTCTAATACATGGGGATGGAGGTGGGAAGCTGAGTATCAAAGTCTTGAGTTGAAAATTTGCCTTCTTTATGATTGGGGTTTATGGGGGACATGTGATGCTGGTCAGTTTTAAGTACAATAGTATTGTGGGGATTGGGACTCTAATACAAGGGCTAAGTTTTAACAGATGGTTATATGAGATAAAGACAGATCTACCTGTAAGCCACTTTCTAATTTCAAACAAAAGCTTGTATGATTTGATGCTGTGTGTTGTACACTTAACCCAGTAGCCTCACAATAAGTAACAATGTTCTTTCTGTTAGATTCGGGAAAGAATAGTAACTAAAAATTGAGATACCAGTCTTAGTTAATCAGGAAGACTTGAGTTCAAATGGCTGTGTTTGCATATATTAGTAGGCACCATAGTCATTGGAAGAACATTTGGGGCTTTTTAAAAATAAACATTTATCATAGATTCTTATTGCTGGAGAAAGATAGACACACACATACACATATATATTTAAGTAAAGCATCTTTTAAAATTTTGTTACTTACAAATTAACTAGCACAGATTTAACATAAAAATGGTTGGTATCAAATTTTGCTTATTTTAAACCCAATTTTAAAATTTGCAGTTGTTTCAAAAGTGAAATGTTGGAGACATTATTTCCATTTATTTAGCAAACACTTACTGAGTATCTTCTGTGTAGTTAGTAAACATGAGAAATACTTGGTTCTTGGCTATCAGATCCAATAAGATTTGATCCCTGCTTTCAGGAGCTTATTGGAAACATACTAGCTAATGATCATAAGCATAAGTAAATGCTGTCATAGAAGTATAAGCATTGTTCTTTGTGAACCTTGAAATGGTGACTCTAAGTCAAACTGGGAGCTTAGAGAAGGATTCTTAAAAGAGGTGCTTTTGGAGCCAAGTTTTGATAAATAGATGAGCCAGGAGTTTGTTATAAAAAGGGATTGGGGATTGAAAGTGAAGGGGACCGGCCAGGAAGAGGGAATAACACATGAGTTAAAATTTTGTCTGCAGAATGCAAGTTGTTTGGCATGGCAGAAGTGAAGAGCTTCTGTGGGTGAGTTGCAAGAGTAAGAATAGAGCCAGAAAGGTAGGTGAGTGTCCCGTCGTAAAGGCCATCTTTTTCTTGTTTGAGAAGATGAAGTATACTTCAAAGGCTGTGAGAAGCTATTTTGGATTTTAGGAAGGGGAATGATACTATCAATTTTGCATTCTAGGAGCATCACTCTGACAGCATTGTGGAGGAAAGGTAATAGTGATGCAGTAAATCCACTTTTAATAAACCAACACAAAATGAATGAGCAATACAGTGAAAAAGGAAAAGTGATAGAATCAGTTCTTTACTTCTTTGCCCCTATGCTTACCTACTCTCATGATCATGGAAATAAGGAAGGAAACAACTGGGCTTATCACATTCCCTTAATCTCTTACTTTCCTATTGTCTGATTATTTCTACCTTCAACCTAAGTTTCTCAGAGGCTCCAAGGAATAGACAAATTGTGATCACTGAGAGATACTTGAATTTACACATGGCAACTTCATTTAGACATACTCATTTTAAAAAACTCTCACTGTTTTGGCATCTTCACTATTGTGACATTTATGTTTCCCTTTTGCTATCTTATTTATTGCTACCCATTGAAAATGTGGACTGTTTCTTGGCCTTACTGAGATATCTGGTCACCCTTTGAAAAGATTACCTTTAATCTTTTATGATAAATGAAGCTGTATAAGTAGCTAACCATGAAACTCAAAGTAAGTAATAAATTTTGGTGGATATGTAAGGTTCTGTTTATAGCCATGATTTATATCGTATCTAATTGTTGGTTATTATTTTGTTAAAGCAACAGCAATAAACTATAAACTAATTTGTCTGTTGCAGTTTTCCTGTCAATAAAATGAATGTAACATTGTGGTTTTGAACCAGGTGAGAACATAAGAAAGCAGAATCCACTCACTCCATAGAGAGATTAGTGTGATCTTCTATAATGTACATGAATATCACCATTTTAAAGCAGGCAATTAAATGTTGTGTTAAGAGATGGCTTAAAAATTGAAGGAATGTATGATATATTGATATTGGGTCACAAGAAAAGTGATGGGTTTGAAAAGTCCTAGTATTACAAAACAAACAAACAAACAAACAAACAAAAACTTAGCATGCTACCAGGTGGAACTCTCCTGGAAGAAGCCCCTTGGTTCTGTGACTCTCTCTTGGTAAACATGCTACCTTTAGTTATGAAACAGATCAAATCTGTATTAATATGTTTTATATTGTTTAGGAAAAAAGTTTTATAATCATGTGATACTTCGTGTTTGTATTTGTTTTAAAAGGTATTCGAAACATTAAAGAAAATCAAACATATTAGAGAATCTGATGTGTTTTGTGATTTTAATTTGAAATGTTTGATATTTAACATATATTAACTAGATTATGTTTGGTTATGTGTGAAGGAAAACCGAACACAATAGTAGCTTACCAAGATAGCTTATTTCTCTTTGAAATAAGAGTTTGGAGGCCATTCATTCAGGCTTATGTGACAGTTTTATTACACAAGTCTTCAGGAACCAAGGTTTTTCCAGGTTCCCTGTTACACTACCACTAGGAGGATTTTAATTTGAAAGAAGTAAAATAATTCGGCTAATTTTTTAAATAGTGTTAGAGCATTCAAAATAATTGGATTTGTTCCATTTATTAGTTTGGTTTATTAAATTTACAAGAGTTGTTTAGTTATTTAGAATGATTTTGGTAGTTTCTAAGGTATAAGAGAATCAGACTTATTTGATTTACAAATGTAATTTTAACTGTTTTAGGCAACTTTGTTTAACTAGCTTTATAATTGGAGATAATTGTTAGGGGAATTCAATCTTCAATGAGTTAATTGAACATGAATAAAGGAAATAATTGTTTTTATTTTTATACTAAACTTATAAATTATCTATAAAATAACATGATTTGTAAGGTGAACATAAAAGCTTATAAAACAGTTTTAAAACATACTGTTTTAATTAATTAAATATTAAATACGAGTAACTGTGGGTAGTCATTTTTGTATAATAAAGGCCCCCTAAAAGTTGATATTCCCGAAAGTAAACATATGAGGAGATAATATGCTATGTACATGGAGTTGAGACTGCTAAAGTTGTATTTTTAACTTTTAACTGTATATTTTATGTTGTCAAGGAGGGGTAAATAATCTCTTAATATTTGTATAATATCTTTCATTAGACTTTGACAAGTTTAGTTCCTTACTCTTACAAGATTCAAATAAAAGATTTTTTTCCAGGAGTGACAGTATTATCAAAAATGTGAAGACATGTATACAGAGGAAGTCTTTAAGGCATAAACTAGCTGACATTGGTTTCAGTTCAAGTAATTTCAAATGTGTATAAAGATAAAACCTAATTAGCTTTTTATGGAAGTGGCTTTCATTGCAAAATGCTGTCTTCATACTTAATGTCCATTGGCTACTTCTTTGAAGGCTAAATATAAAAATGCCTATGTTTAAAACTGTTTTGAAATGAGATAGTATTCTGGATCTTTGGGTATTTGTTTAAAAAGCTGAATTGTTTCTTAAATTTTAACTTAGCTTATTTAGTATGAGTGACTTTTTAAAAAATTTTTATTTTTCAATTACAATCGACATTCCGTATTGTATTAGAATCAGATGTTCAGCATAGTGGTTAGACATTTATTTAAGAAGTGATGCCCTGAAAAAGTCTAGTACTCACCTGGAATCATATATAGTTATTATTATATTATTGACCATATTTCCTATCCTGTATTTTAAATCTCTGTGACTACTTTGTAACTGCCAATTTGTACTTCTTAATCTCTTCATTTTTTCACCTAGGCTTCCAACCCCCCTTCCAACTGGCAACCATCAGTTTGTTCTCTGTATTTATTAGTCTGTTTTTGTTTTGTTTGATCATTTATTTTGTTCTTTAGATTCCACACATAAGTGAAATATAGTATTTGTCCTTCTCTGTCTGACTTATTTTTTAGCGTAATTCCCTCTAGGTTTGTCCATGTTATCATGAGTGGTAAAATTTTATTCTTTTGTTATGGCCATTGTATATGTGGCCACATCTTTATCCATTCATCTATTGATGTATACTTAGGCTGCTTCCACATCTTGACTATTGTAAATAATGCTTCAGTGAACATAGGGGTACATAGAGCTTTTCAAATTAGTGTTTTGGATTTCTTCAGAAAAATACCCTCACATGGAATTGTGGGGTTGTAAGGTAGTTCAATTATTAATTTTTTGAGGAAACACCATACTGGTTTTCATGCTGGCTGCACCAATTTGCAATCCTACCAACAATGCACAAAGTTCTTTTCTCCACATCCTTGCCAACACTTGTTCTTTTTCAAAAATTTATTGATGAGAGCCATTCTGACAGGTGAGAGGTGATATCTCTCTCCTCTGATGATTAGTGATGTAGAGCATCTTTTCATATTGTCTGTTGGTCATTTGTATGTTTTCTTTGGAGAAATATCTATCCAGGTCTTCTGCCCAGTTTTAAATTGGATTGTTTATTTTTTTGGTGTTAAGTTATATGAGTTCTTTATATATTTTGTATATTAGCCCCCTATTGGATGTCTTTAGCAAATATTTTTTCCCAGTCAGTGGGTTGGCTTTTTCTTATGTTGGTAGTTTCCTTTGCTATGCAAAAACTTTTTATTTTGATGTAGTTCCATTTATTCTTTTGTTTTCCTCATGTGAGGATATATATACCCACATACACATATACATACACAAATATTACTAAGGACAATATCAAAGAGTTCACTGCTTATGTTTTCTTCTAGAAGTAGTTTTATAGCATGAGTGACATTTTTGAGGAATCTAAAGGGCTATCTCAAGTATCGAGTAATACCCACTTAAAGTTTCCTTCTCTTTAGATAAATGATGGTTCCCCCCCGACCGTCAGTAATAATATTTTCAATATCTGTGCCCTGATTTAAAGATACCAATACTACATAAAAACCAAATTTTATAAAACTATCCAGTTTGTGGGGTGCTTCTTTGAAGAATGAAGGTTTTTTTGTTTAGTTTTGTTCTTTTTTTTTTTTTTATACCAAAAGCCCCTGTGATAAGGCCAAAGTTTGTTCTCTCCTTTGTAGGCCTTTTTTGGTTGCAAGTTTACAGTTGTCTACTGATTGTGTGGTTAGCGTTTTTTTTCTCCCATAATCTTTGTTTCATAATGCTGTGTCTGTTTTTCTTTGCCATTGTATCCTTAATTCCAAACTTTGCTTGGTATATAGTAGGTAATCAGTAAATAAGTTGAATGAGGGAGTGAATGGGAAGAAGTCAGTCTTACATGGTGAGTATTCATTAATCCTTTAAAATAAAATTTATTTTTTACAGATGTAATTTATATTTAATTTTTCTTAGGGTTATAGCTTTTATATAGTTAATTGCCTATAATCTTGAATGGAATAGAATTGAATTTTTACTATTCTAGAAATGTTTTGATGATAGTTTTGTAACCAAAATCACAAAATTATCCAATGTTGCAAAGTTTTATTACTCTCTGGATAGTCTCCAGTTTACTGTGGTGTCACAGACATTTGTGACTTTGCTTCTTATTCTTTTCTTTTCTTATCCATATTCTCTGAGATATGAACTATTCATTAAGCCTCCAAAAGTCTAGTGTAACTGAATGGGTAATGTAGTAAGGCTTTTCTTGTAAATACAAAATGTTTATGGAAAGGAGTTGCCCCCTAAGTATTTATAAATATTTTATTTTATAGTTTTCATGTCTTTATTATAACTTTTTATTACTTCACAGCTTATATCTTTTTTATTATAGCAGTTTTTGTTATGTTAAACAGTATTTTCAGTAGTCTTCTTAAAAGTTTTTCATTTTTATACCTTGTATCTTTTCCTTTCCTCTTAAAACAAATTAAGTTTATATAATTTTTTTTTTCAGCACATTGGTAAAAAGGCCACACTAAAGCCAGTTTTTTTTTTTTGTCTTTAGCTGTACATCTATTTATTTTCTCTCTTGTATTCTGTTTATATTTTTAATTGGGTCCTTTTATAGTGACAATCATAGTTTTGTCATAATATTTTTTATGTTTAGACTTTTTTGTTGCTTCACAACATACACATTAACAGGCATTTTAGTTATTATAAGAATTGTAGTTTCGTGTTAAGCCCTTGTCATATGGCTACTATATCTTTTTCTTGTCTCACTATGTCACTTTTGTTCTGCTAACTTACCACTAAATGCTCTTCTTTGGTCACTGTTTTTGGGCATGTATTGCTACTGTGTTTCAAGTCTCAGCTCCTGAATCTCTTATACTTGTAGCTCACTATTTCTACTTAAAAATGAATTTGAGATGTTTAGAAGCCAGGTGGTCTAATAGAAGAAAACCAGCCTTATTTGTCATATAAATTGATAAGAAGGCTGGAAATGTCACTATATAAGGAAAAAGACTGAGGATCACAGAAATTTATTCAAAAGATATATCACAATAACCAAAAATAGTCAACTGCAATTTTACAGCTAGTAATCCTAGCTACGACCTTTCATGGACTTAGAAGACGATTAGATTAATTACAGAACAGTTTGGTGTGTCAGAGCACTGTTATATTATTTCAGGGACTTTGGGCATATCGGTTAATAAAAGGAAAAGCTGCTCCTATAATAGCTTACTTTCAACTGTGTGTTATCTTCTGATCTCATATGTTGTCATGACCTTCTACCTCCTCCAAAGAAGGTTACGTATGTGGAAAGAATATGGGACTTAGGATGAAATAGGCCTACATTATTTCAAAATGAAATTGGTCAAAAACCTAAATATAAGACCTGAAACAATAAATTGCAAAGAAGAAAATATAAGTACTAAATAAACTCATGGACTTTGGTTTTAGAGAGGGTTTTATGAATTTGACCTCAAAGTCAAGGGAAGTAAAAGCTAAAATAAATGAATGGGCTATATCAAACTAAAAAGCTTCTGCACAGCAAAAGAAACCATCAACAAAACAAAGAGGCAACCAATTGAACGGGAGAAGATATTTGTAAACAACATTTCTGATAAGGGGCTAATATCTAAAATATATAAAGAACTCATACAACTCAACAATAACCAAAAAAACAATTAATTAAAAAAATGGGCAGAGGACCTGAATAGACACTTCTCCTAAGAAGACTTACAAATGGCCAATAGACTTATGAAAAGATGTACCATATCTCTACCTATTAGAGAAATGCAAATCGAAACCACAATAATACCACCTCACACATGTAAGAATGGCTGTTATCAACAAGACAAGTAATAAGTATTGGAGAGGTTGTGGGGAAAAACACTCATACACTGCTAGTGAGAATGTAAATTAGTACAGCCACTATAGGAAACAGTATGGAGGTTCCTTAAAAAATTAAAATTACTATATGACCCAGCAATTCCTCTTCTGGGTATCTACCCCCCAAATTTGAACATTTATCCATAAAGATATATGCATCCTGATGTTCACTGCAGCATTATTCATGGTGGCCAAGACATGGAGACAACTGAAGTGTCTTTTGATAGATGATTGGATAAGGAAGATGTTTTACATATGTACAATAGAATAATATTCAGCCATAAGAAAAGATGAAACACTGCCATTTGTGACAATATTAATGGATCTTGAGATTATCATACTAAGAGAAATAAACCAGACAGAAAAAGTTAAGAACCATACGATATCACTCTTATGAGGGATAGAAAACTGAAAGCAACAAATGAACAAGACAAGCAGAGACTCAGACACAATAGTCTAATGGTTATTCGAGGAAAAAGGGGGAGCAGGGAAGTAGGAAAAGGTGAGGGGGGTCAAATATATGGTGATTGAAGGAAATTTAACTTTGGGTGATGAACACACAATGAAACATACTTGTGATACATTATTGAATTGTATACTTGAAACATATAATTTTGTTAACCAATGTCACCCCAATAAATTTAGTAAAAATAAAAAAGAGAAATAGACCTAGATTCAAATTCTTACTGCTTTTGTTGCTAGCTGTTTAACTTTGGACAGATTACCTTAGTTTTCTGATTTTCAACTACTTCATATGAAGAATGACATATGAAGACTTCTTATGTCATATGAAGACAGCTTGCCCAAGGCCATAGCTAGTAAATGGCTAATTGCTTATAAGAAATAATATTTCACTGCATTAAAAAGTCTTGGATGACTAAATATCGAGTATGAAGGTTTCTTTTAATATCTCTTTTGGCTGTTTAGCTATTTACAAAATTGTTTTGGCTATTACATAAACATATATTTTGAGCACCAGCTATACTAAGTAAAGGGAATATATGATATGTGGTTGGGGAGGCAAGATAGAGGCAGAAGAAACATAAATAATCACATAGGTAACATTTAATGTCATGTTGGAGGAGATAAGAAGGAGTGATTATGTTGACCTGGTTTGGAGGCTGCTATGGAAGAAGGGAATTTACTTAAGCAGCGTGGAGGCTGGGGATAGTCTCAGCTGTGACATGGAGGTAGTACTTGCCTCATAGGATTGTGGTAAGGATTCAGTGAAATATATCTGTTAAGTATCTGTGCAGTACTGCATGACACATAATTTTTGTTACTCTTGTAGATGGAGTATAGTGGCTCTTTTTGTCATCTTTCAAACTTTTCCTTCCCAAATGCCTTTAACTCAGAGCTAACACATAGTTTTCATCTTAAATAACAACCAGTTACCTGGAATATAACATTTAAAAATTCTTAGTTGGTTTCGGTAAGAAAGAATTTGATCAGTTAGTGATTAATTAGTGATGCCAAGGCTGGTATAAGGTGGGCTGGAAGCTGGGAATAGCGGTGTATGGGTTGTTGGAATAACACTATGTAAAGCAAGTATTTACCATCCTTCCCTAAAGTCCTATTATTGCCTATTTTTTCTAGCCTTCCTTTCACTTCTTCCTGTTAAACTCTACAGTGTAAACTGGCAAGAATAGGATGCCAAGTGTATTTCTATACTTCTAGTTACTCTGTAAATATTTTCTGAACAAGTAGCTAAATGAAGAAAATGTTAGCCCTAGAGTAGGTATGAACTTGAGCTATCACTACTATTCCAAAATATCCCTTATACACTCTCCCATTTACATTCCAGCGAACAGCTGCCATTTGAAAAATACTTTTCTACCCTACAAAGCCTAATTTCTCAGTGTGGTTTACTTGTATCAGATTCTTATTAGAAACCACCACATGAGACAATGACAGTCTTGTTTTGGGGAAGGGATGAGCTGGAAAAGAAAGGAATTTTTTTTGTTGTTATTAGGAAAGAGGTTGGATTTCAAGAAAGGTAAGCCTAAATGGCTTTCAGCTTTGAGATGGAGGGATGTCTGGGATGGTGTAGGTTCCAAGCTGGTACAAAAAAGAGAAAGTATACTGAAGATAAATGAAATTTTAATGTTAAGAGTGATAGATGTACAATTATAAAAACACTGAAGAATTTTCTTTATAGTCTTACTCTCTGCTCCCTTCTTTGGCATTCTACATCCCCCTTCATTTCAGCTGCTAGGTAAAATATTATGTTGTTTTTTGGCTGTCCAGATTTGTACTTAAATTTTGACCATTTCATTCTTTCATCTTTACGCACTTTCCCTCTAAATCCTTCCTCTTTTCTTCTAGGTAAACAAGTAGTATATTCTGAACTTTCCTTGAGTACTATTTACTGGTGGAACTGTATTGTCTCACTCAGCTTCTTTAAGTTCTCCTGAAAAAACAATAGTGGATGCTACTCTTTTCTTGCATCTGATTTCTCATTAGAAGGGTTCTTGGTTTTAGAAATAAAAGAAGGACTTTTGAGAGTAGAATGTGAGAAAGTGAAAGTAAAAATTGCACTGGCTATCTTTTTCTACTTTTTGAAGGTTCTTGTACCTTTGAGTATCTTCCCAATATGTGGAGAAAGCTTTGTTTTTATAAAACTGTTTTATTTCCTTTACTCTATGTTTAAATAACCCTTAAAAGCTATAAAATGAGGTGGCATATTCTTGGCTGTATTCTCTATCCTCCTTTTAAAAAATGGATTTAATGTCTAGTTACATGATTTTAATTTATAAAATTTTTAGACGTGTTATTGAACCTTCATGTTCAACTATATTTTAAATTCTTCAGTGTTGGAGCCAGGGAACCCAGTAGAAGGTACAGAGATTTTTTTAAGGCTATAGTACATAGAAATGTCTACTACTAAGCTGATTCATGAACAATGGGATCCCTACAGAAAGAAGATCTGATTCTAGATCAGAGTTATCCTTGGAATATTTAATGATTTAAAGCAGCTATTCTTATGCATATTTTTCAGTTTGTCATGCTCACAGTGTCTATTCTAGTTTGATAATTAATTTATAATATAAAAGTAGTCTCAAAAGCTGTTTGCAATCCACTGGTGACATACAATCAATTAATTAAATTTACACCTGTTAGAAATGATAGATCTTTGTTGTAATAGAGTGAGGAGGATGCAGCAGAGTGTCATTCATTCTGTGAGTGGCATTGTGGCAATCGAAATGGTTTGACTTACAGTAAGTGTCTTTCATGCTTTAATTCAGGAGCTATCATGGGGATACAGGAGGTAAGAAATAATGATCTGTATCATGATAACTTCAGCTAATAGTGGTCTCTGTAAAAAGCTATAACCTACAGGACAGTGGATTCGAAAGTTTCTGTGGAAACTTTCAACCAGTAGTTTGTACTCTTTGATAGTTTTTCTTTTAAGTTTATGTGGAAGAATTACTATATACATTTTCTTCAAATAAAATTTTAGGGCGCATAAACTGATTTGTACATGTAATCATGAGTTCTCATTTAAGCTTTCCCTATTACAGTATAGCTTCAGTCTATGCCAACTTCAAGTTCTGTAATTTTATTATTTAAAATAAAATGCTTTTAGGCAGTATTAATTTTGCTTGCTGATGCATAGGAGAAGATAACAAAAAAATGTGCCTTGTAACTTTTTAATATATATGCTATATGTGTTTAAGAGTTTCAGTGTATATTTTTCCCTTTTAAATTCTGAAGAAACACATTTAACATGGTGATGAATCTTCTTACATTGCTGAGCTTTCAGTTTATAATTTAAAGATGAAATATGAAATATTTAAAGTACAAATTTTCTCTGGATTGCAATTTAATAAAGATTGTTCCTTTACAGTGTTAGATATTTTGATTTTAAATTTTGTGAAAAGACTGTTGATTATTTCAGTCTTAGTTTATTCAGGTTGCTATAATAAAAATACTATAGACTGGGTTGCTTAAACCATAAACATTTATTTTCCACAGTTCTGGAGGCTGGGTAATCTAAGATTCACGTGCCAGGTGACTCGATATCTGGTGGGGACTTAATTCCTGGTTCAGAGGAGGCCATTATCTTTGTCCTTTCATGGCAGGAAGGACAAAAGTGCTCTCTAGTCTCTTTTATAAGAACACTAATCCCATTCATGAGAGTCCTACCCTCATGACCTCCCATAGACTCTACCTTTTAATATCATCACATTGGGCATTAGGATTTTAACATATGGATTTGGGGGGGGGGCACAACATTCAGTCCATAACACCTAGTTTCAATTTCTACTTACAGTTTGAACTTCAAGCCATGTTTTGGACAGAGTCAAACTACTTAGATCAGATGAAGAAGTAGGTGAATAGATAATACCCATATTCTCCTATTTTATTTTGGTGTAATCTTTTCCATGTTACATTAAATATAAGATGAGGCTGCCATTGTAATTGCAGTTTTTAGCCATTGTGCTAAAATAAGAAAAATAAGTAAAGATTATTAATAGTAGATAGGAAAAGACAAAATCATCATTATTTCCATGTAATATTTGGTCTACCTAGAAAATGCAAAAGAAGTAATCAAAAACTATATGAAAAATAGTGAGTGTTCTGGAAGATATATTGAAAGATGTAAAATCGCTGTATAAGAATCAATAATTTTTCATTTCAAATTCGGGCAGCATGGCAGATTAGATGTTCAGAAAAACTCTTCCTGTAACAGCATAAAATATTACATAAAATATTAACAAAAAATTACTTTTCAATGCATGCTTGAGGTAGTAGGAAAGCAGGGAATTTCTCAGAACTTAGAAATAACAAGAATGTGTAAACTAATTGGTGAAATTGTACACTGAAATTGATGTTTACCTAGGCATTACCTGCTAATCCTTGGTGACTTAGGGCTTATATTTTATAGGTCTATGTATGAAGGAATAGAAACAAAGTTCAGTGCCTGAAAAGAGGAAGATTCAATGGAGAATCACCATATAAAACCTATGACACCCAAAGGATGACATTTTTAATAAGTGACCAATGAAATCTTCCTTATATTGATAGTTATTGGGGATATGTGCTGGCTATAGCTCTGGGTAAAGGGGGAATAACTGGACAGATAATGCAAAAGATTAGACACAACTAAAGAAGAAGCTAGTTAACTGGAATATAGATAAAAAGAAAATACCCAGATTGTAGTACAAAAAAAAAAGAAGAGTTGGGAATAAAAGTGAAAGTTTGAGGAACATTGAGGCTAGGATGAGAAGGTTCAGCAAAAGTCTAATCAGAGTTCTAGAAATAGATTATGGGGAAAATGTGGCTGAGGCAATATTTAAAAAGATAATGTCTGAGAATTTTCCAAGATGGAGCTAAAATTTAAGGCAATACTAGCATATGAATTGGCTTGGGTGAGGGAGTGAGTGGATTTGAAGAATTCAAAGGAAAGAAAGGTAAAGGTATTGATTCACTTTGCACTTTAAATATGCTTGTTTAAATTTATTGGTAATTGTTATTAGAATAAAAGTAGACAGTGTGATTTTTTCTTCCAAAAAACGGGAAAATAAAATGAGAAGAAGCTCAATAAAAAATAAGGCTTCCTATCAAAAAATAAAAATAGTGAGGCAAAGAGAAAGTACAAAATATGTCAGCAATATAAACATAAATATTATACAACTCTCTAGTTAAAAGAGCAATATTGTAAGACAGGAGAAAACAAAAAGAAAACGAAAGTAAAATCCAGGTAAATTAAAGCTATTTTCAAGAGATACACCTAAAGCATAAAAATATACATAGATTAAAAGTTAAGGAATTGGAAATGACAAATCAGGCAAAATGAAAGTGGGTGTAGTTATGTTAATATCAGACAAAATAGACTTTATTTTTTAATTTTTTCAAATTAAGCAGACAAAATAGACTTTAAAGCAAAAGTATTACTGAAGGTAAAGAATTACTACCTTTACATAAACTTGATCTAATGGCCATGTATAGAAATTCTTTTCAAGCAAACCTGGAACATTTATAAAAATTGACCATATGCGAGGCCATGAAGCAAGTTTCAATGCATTTCAATGATTGGTATCATTCAGATTACATTCTTTAACTACCACACAATTAATTTTTAAATGTATTACAAAATGATAACTAAAACATGTACACATTTGGAAATTAGAAACAGTTTCTAGATAACCCATGGTTGAAAGAAGAAATGATAACGAAAATGCAAATTTGTAGGACAGAGCTAAAAATAATATTTAGAGTTATATAATAGTGCCAAATTTTTATATTTAAAAAAGAAGAATATAAATGAGCTAACTATGTAACTTAAGAAGTTAGAACAGTGTATAGTAGACTCAAAGAAACTAGAAGGAAAGAAGTGATTAAGAACAGAAATTAATGAATTTGAAAACAAAGGTGCAGTAGAAAGGACCAACAGAACCAAAAATTGGTTTTTGAAAAGACTCATAAATTAGAAAAATGCCTGGCAAGGTAGAGTAAAAAAAAGAGAAAGAGAGAGAGAGAGAGAGAGAGAGAGAGAGCGAGAGAGAGAAGACCTGTAAATGTATTGGAAGTAAAAAAGACTTGACAGCTGCAACCATGTGTTTCAAATATAGGAAAATGTTTGGACAACTTTATGCCAATACATAATTACAATAATAATTGCAATCTTACAGAAATATTTCTCATTCATGGAATAGAAAAATACATAATATTTCCAGCTTAGTTTATGAAGCTGGTAAAACTTTAGAAGGATAGAACAAAAAAGGAAAATTACAGGTCAGTCTCCCTAATTAATATATGTAAACGTTCTTAAGCAAATATTAGCAAACCAAGTCCAGCATTATGTAAAACAACTATATTGTGATTAAATTGGGTTTAAGTCAGGGAAGCAAGTTTGGTCCAACACTATAAAAAATTTGTTAATGTAACTCACCATTTTAGAAAATTAAAGGAGAAAAAGTATATGATAATTCAGAGAGATGCTGAAAAAGCATTCTGTAAAACAACAACCATTTATGATCGAAACTCTTCTCAAATTAGGATTAAAGGTCACTTTATTTAACCTGATATAATGTAGCTGTAAAAAACATATAGCAAGAGTCATACTTAATGGTGAATGGTTAAAAGTCTTGCATTTAAAATGAGGAATAAGGCAAAGAGGCTTGGTATCACAATTTTTATTTAACATCATGCAGGTATTTCTAGCCTGAAAAATAAATCCAAACACATACTAATACTCACGAATAAGGAGTTGAATAAAAGAAGCAAACTTTCATTTTCAGAAAATGTTATTTACATAGAAAAATTTTTAAGATTATACACATTATTAAAATGAATCAGGATTTAGTAGGGTAAATGTATTGGAAGTAAAAAAGACTTGACAGCTTTACAAGTATAAGATTAATATGTGAGAAAAGTAAATTTCTATACCAGCAATAAAGAGTTAGAAAATGCAACTTTGAAAAAGATACAAGTAGTTTCACATGGGAACAAATCTAACAAAATATACAACTCTTATGTAAAAAAATTCTAAAGCATTATTGAAAGATTTTTAAAGATATCAATAAATGGAGAAACCAATGATGTTCATAGATAAGAAACTCCGAATGTTACAAAGAAGTCAGTTTTCCTAATAGTCTTGCAAATTCTAACAAAATTTTATTTGTGTAAAGTGATGAAGTTGAATTTACAATTAATAAAGAGGAGCAAAGGGCTGTGAATAGGTAAGACATTTCTCAAGAGAGAGAACCAGATAGGGAACTTGCTTTGCCAGATAGAAGGACTTATTATAAAGCTACAGAACTACATACGGTGTTTTGTATTGGCTCAAGGATAGACAAATGTGCTGGTGGAATTGAATAGGGAGCCCAGAAACAGATTTACACATATATGGAAACCTGATTTATGACAGAGCTGGCATTGCAGATTGTTGATGGTGGGACAATTTATTATCATCGTGGAAATAAAAGGAAAACGGATCTTCACACCATACACAAATTAATTCCAGATGGCTTAAGGACTTTTAAGTGAAATAAAAATTATAAAGTGTTTAGAAGACAATAGAAGGGATTATCTCAAGGACAACATTTTAGGGAAGGCTTTCTAATTCAAGACTGAAAAATGGTAAACTAGAAAGGAAAAAATTGATTAGTTTGATTACATAAAAAGTTAGAACTTGTTATTCTAAAACACTGTAATAGAAGGTCCAGCAGAATCTTGTTCAAGATAATGAACTTAAATACCTAGTACATTTGCTTGTATTTGATATTTACACAACTGGGTGATAGTTTAGGAGCGAATTGCTATTAAATCCATGGCATTTTAATTATGATGTGTCTTAGTGTGGGCCTCTTTGGATCCTTGTTTTTTGGAATTCTCTGAGCTTCCTGGGGTTGTATGTCCATTTCCTTCACCAGGTTAGGGAAAATTTCCATCATTATTTCTTCAAACAGCTATTCTTCATCTTGATTTTCTTCAGTTATGCCAAAGAGATGGATATTTGGACCCTTAATAGTGTCCCATATGCTCCTTAAATTATTTTTATAGTCTTGGCATCTTATCTCTTGCTATTCTGATTAAGTGTCCTTGTTTTTCCCATCCTCTAGGTAGGGCATTGATCCTTTTCTTTATTCACTTTGTTTATTCTTTTGTTTATTCCATTTAATATACTCATCTCAGATAATGTGTTCTCCATTTTAGACTGGTTCCCTTTTATAATTTCCATTTCCACTTTTATGGTTTTTTTTTTTTTAATCTCTTTGTTGGAGTCTCTGCACTTCCCAAAAGTTCTTGAGCATCTTTATAACCAATGTTTTGAACTCTGCATCTATTAAATTACTTGACTCCATTATATCTGGATCTCTTTTCTGTTCTCTCATATGGTTTCTGCTTCTTTGTCTTCCTGTTTTGGCTGCCTTTTCGTGTCTGTTTCTATGTACTAAGCAAAGCTCCTGAGTCTCCTGGTCTTATTAGTGTGGATTTGTGAAGTAAGTGTCCAATGGCACAGTCCTGAGGGGTTCAGGCCAAATTTAGTTCAAGCCTCTACCCCTCCAGGGCCACCTGTTAAGTTTTAGCAAGCAATCCACAGATGCAGTGCTTACACTTGCCTCAAAAGGTCACTCCAGAAACCGAGGCCAGCTACCTCCAGTGTGATTCTAGGCACTGCTCAGCAAGGAGCACTTAACTCACTGAGGACAAGCCTTGATGTGGCTTGGGTGGGGCTGTGAGTTGGGAGAGGCAGGCTTTCAGGAATCCTCTGGGCAGAGTGACCTCTGTTATCCAGTTTGATGACTTCTAGGCTATGGTGATGCTGTGTTCTGCACTGAGAGTGGGGAGAACTCAACAGGGAACAATGGATACTGCTGACACTTCTGTATAGAATGAGTCTTACCTCTGCCTACACTCAGACATTGTCTCTCTGTAAGTCCTTGGTGCCCCCAGCATGCAGCTCAGTCAGCACTGGACCTCAGAACAAGCAGGTCCATCACTGTGAAAATCCGCTCACAGATGTGGCCTCTTTAAAAGGCATCTTCCGCTGCTGCAGCCTTGGTCTCAGCCGCTGAGACTGGGCAGCCCTTTGTCCTCGCCCCATCCTACCTTCTGCCATTGCAGGGTGCTTTCTTGGATTTCTACCTAGTTGTATGGTTTGTTCACCTAGATCCCAGGCAATTTTTTTCTTGCTGCTGCTCCTTGTTTTCATCATAACTTTGATTTGGTTGCCAGAGGGATCATTGGAGCCTCTATCATCTATTCATCTATGCCATTTTCCCCCCATTGAGTTAATTTTTATATAT
Organism: Cynopterus sphinx; assembly: GCA_030015415.1. NCBI lineage: Eukaryota > Metazoa > Chordata > Mammalia > Chiroptera > Pteropodidae > Cynopterus > Cynopterus sphinx. The sequence continues at coordinate 71,759,367 of CM057384.1, read as the reverse complement.
GGTACTAGGTTAGGGTACAACTTCATTATTTTGTATGTGAATATCCAGTTTTTCCAGCACCATTTGTTAAAAAGACTATATATTGAATGATTTTCTACCCCTGCCCACCAGCCATCAAAAATTGTTTGAATATATGCAAGGGTTTATTTCTGAGCTCTCTATTCTATTCCATTGGTCTACATGTCACCTTTATGCCAGTAGCACACTGTTTTGGTTACCTTAGCTTTGTAATAAGTTTTGAAATCAGGAAACGTTAGCCCTCCAGCTTTATTCTTCTTTTTCAAAATTAATTTTCCTATTTGGGATTTCTGGGTTTTCCATATGAATTTTAGGATGATTTTTTTTTTTTATTTCTGAACAAATTTCATTGGGGTTTTGATAAGAATTGCATTGAATATGTAAATTAGGTAGTATTGACATCTTAACATTATTAAATCTTCTAGTCAATGAACATGAAATTTATTTACTTTTATTTATGTCTTCTTTAATTCCTTTCAGCTGTGTGTTATAGTTTTACTTGAATGAGTCTTTGACCTCTTTGGTTAATTCCTAAGTATTTGATTCTTTTTGATGCTGTTATAAATTGAATTGTTTTCATAATTCCCATTTCAGATTGTTCATCGTTTGTGTGTTGAAATGCAACTGATTTTTGTGTTGACTCTGTATCGTGCTATTTTCTTTAATTTTTAACTTTAATAGTTTTTTTTCTTTCGTAGAAACTTCAGGGTTTTTTACATATCAGATCATATCATCTACAAACAGAAAACATTACTCCTTTCTGTCCAATTGGCATTTTATTTATTTATTTATTTATTTATTTATTTATTTATTTATTTGCCTAATTGCTCAGGCTATAACTTTCAGTATTGTGTTGAATGGACGTGGCAAAAGAAGGTGTCCTTGTTCCTGATCTTTGAGGAAAAACTTTCAATCTTTTACCCTTGAGTATGAGGTTTACTGTGGGTTTTCATATGTGGCTTTTATTATGTTGAGGTACAAAATAGATTTTTTCTACTTTTTTTGGATTTGTATACTTTCCAAATTAAGTAAAGAAAAAGAAATGAAATAGGGAGAACTTATTAGATATGTTTGTGTGTACACATGTATGCTCAGATAAACATATATGTAAATTATATATCTATATATATGAATAAAATTGGAAAAAATACTTATTGAGGCTATTGTTTAGAAGCATAGATGAATTATTTCTTAATAAAACAATATCCCAACTATTTTTAGATATTGCATCTATTGAAAATATTACTTCTATGCTGGATATAATGTTTAAATTGTTGCAAATTGAGGAGAATTAGTTGGAACTTAAAAGAGTAGCAATTGAGTGCTATTTGTATTTATAATTTGACACACTGATAAGAAAACAAATCTGTATGTTTATGTATAATGACTTACTCTTCTAAAAGAGAGATGTTTTTTCTTATTTCAGGCAACCTAATGAGGCCTCTTTTGAATTATGGTATTGCTTGGTAAGCATATCTTTTTTACTTTGTTACTTTTCAGAATAATACTGATTAATTTATGTAAATTAGTTGTATTTTTGGTTTATTGTTGCAGTATGTCTATGGGCTTTCTGGTTGAAGAAACTGCTCCAGTTGTTTGGAGAGGCCTTATGGTAATGTCAGCCATTGAGAAACTGTTGAGGCAGGTATGAAAATTGCATTAAGTATCATGTTGTTATTGGCACACTGTGGTTAATGCATTTACTGATTAGAGAGCTATTAAATTTGCATTTAAGTTTGAGATGTTTTGCAAAAGAATCCAGTTTGATAGACTGAAATTATAATGTTATGTGGCGCCAAAACCAACTTTCACTGTCAAATGATGTAATTTTTCCCATTGCTTATGAGTATTAAAAATCCTAATGTCTTATATTATTTTGTTGCTGTGTTGAGTCTGTAGTAAGATGAGGAAATCTATTTTATAAGTAATATGCCTTATTTAGATTTATGGTTAATCTCATTTTAGCCAATATGAGTTATAAGGGCAGTGTAGGAATTATTCAGATGTAGGAAAAAAATTATGTAAACTATAGTGCTTGTGATTTAAAATTGCTTCAGAACAAAATAAAATTTTATTTAACTCTGGGTACAAATGGCTATATATTTGTCTCTATAATACATGTTCCATCAACTTTAATTTATCCTTAAGGAAGTGAACAGTTATTTGGATAATCTAAAAATATCAGACAGGCTATATATTATTCATAAGAATAAATTTTAATTTTTTCTTAGTTATATGGATTTATAGTTAATTATATTCTAGATAAATATTATGAGTAATTTGGATTTTCTCTACCAACTTACATCAGTTACCTCTTATTCAGATTTTACTTTGGTGCAGGTACCATAGGTTTACAGTTTGAATCATAGATATTTCTATATATGTAGTTATATATAGAAATACTAATATTTCTATATAAATTATTTATACATTTATATAAATATGTTTATATTTTTCCATATATATATTTGCAAAAATATATAAATGTATTTACATAAACATATAATTATAAATATTTCTATATCAATATTTATATTTTTAAATGAAATACATATTCATTTCCAGTTGTGATAGTAAGTAGATGGAATATGTCCTGAACTTTGAAACTGGTCTTTTTTCATTATAATGTCTTTCTTCTGCTGCTTGAGTTCTGATAAATGTATTCTTTGATCTCTGGTTCCAGTATCCTCCTATTTTCCTAGTGCCTCTAAGTCTCTTGGGTGCATCTCCTCCTCTTTTACACTCAGATCCTACAGTTGGTTGTTTTAGTTATATTCCTAACAATATCCTTTCTCAACCAATTCCTTTTTGATCTTTATTTGTGTGGATTATCTTAGCCTCTTTTTCTTTTTAAGGAGATTCTAAACCAATGTTGATTTAGTTGATAGAGTCAGTAGAAATTTGGAAACACCAAAAAGAGAATTCAATTTTGTGAAAACATTTCAAAAATGAATTTTCTCCCTCATATATTGCTGTTATAATTCTCAACGAGAAATGATTCAGAATTCTTCCCAATCATTTATGAACAGTCACAAAAAGATGGAAATACTTCCCCTTTCCACAGTGATCAGAAACTTAGAGACAAGAGAGAGAGAATCAGGCCAAGCACTGGTGTTCACAGCTCAGCAATGCAGGATTCCCCAGCCCTATATTCAGTTCCAAGCAAGATGTGTACCAGTTCTCTTTCCTACCTGTGTGTTCTTTTTAAAATCTCAAGGACTGTTTTAAATTTCAAAGTCCAACAGGTGACACAAGCATCTTTGCAAATGAGCCCTTGAGGGTAAGGGGTAGGGAGAGAGAGAGGGAGAGAGGAAGATAAGGAGGGAGAGAGAAACAGAAAAAAGAAAGGGAATGGGGTTGGGAATGCATGTGCCTTCAGGAGAGAGGCAAAGGGAGTCTCCCACAGAATAAGTGAGATTAAATCTGATGGTTCAAAATAATTAGGCTACAAAAAGAGTGTGTGCATAGTTCAAAGTTATATTCAGTACCTGCTTTTATAAATGAAGAAAACGTTTTGAGACCAGAGGTGAAAGGATCAAAAGTCTAGAGGAACCAGAAATATATATATATATATACATACACACACACACACACACACACACACACACACACACACACATATACATATCTATCTATATATATATATAATTTTTTTTGTGTGGGGTGTTGGGGAATAGGGGAGGGGCAGATCCCGATTTTACATTCTCAGTCAGTGTCCTTCCATAACTCAGCCTCTTTCATATACAACTGAATACTGTCAGAGAATATACAATAACTGTGTTAATTGCCGGCATTATACAATTTTTAATTTCTGAATTCAGCCATGGTCTCAACACTTTGGTCATCAATTTTATTAATTGTTCTTCTCAACTTTTATCAAATGCTCAGCTTAAAAATATTTAGGGAATTTGATAGTCTGGCAGAGGACCTAGTGGAGATTTGGTTCTCTGACACATAAATTATACAAAAGTCAGTTTACTCTGATAAGTGCTGAAAATACATTTTTTGCAAACATACTGTAAAATATCAGGATAAAAGATGGGGTGAGAAAATGGATCTCTAACTTACTTTATTGGGATAATCAGAGGATACCTAGAGTAACCTCTAGGATATGGATATTAGACTGAATATTTATTTACCTTACAGCCCTTTGTAAAGTAACTTCTGCATCAACATATTTTAATGATAATTGAAAAGCTGATAGTTCAGACTACGCTGTGACCATGCTGATCACCTGAACTTTTTTTTTTTTTTTTTGCTTTAGAAAGCAGAACAGCATTTGGTAAGTTTACCATCCTTAGTAAAATTTAGTAGCTGGATAGATGCTCTGTATAGTAGTGGATTATAGAAGTTACCTGATTCATTGAGTAAAAAAATTGAGTATAACTTGTATACATAAGTGTCTATGAACTATAGGTGTACAGATAGATTATTCCAAAGTAAAACATCACATATATATAATCTCAGGAAAAGATAAATAAAATACCAATGTTTTAAGAGTTCCTTTCATGTCCTTTCCCAGTTACTGTTTTGGGAGAGAAGATAAATACTTGTGGTTAGTCTGCCATCTTGAACTGGAAGTCTGGTTTAAAAATTTTTTTCCTGTACAATATTTTATTGAATTAAACTTATGCATACAATGAAATGCATAGTCTTATGTGTATAGTTCAGTGATTTTTTTTTTTATAAATGTATATTCTTATGTAACTATAGAGAACATTTCTGCCCACCTTAGATAGTTACACTGGTCTCTCTTCTATTCAATCTCCTATCCATAGGCCATCACTGTTGTGATTTCTGTCACCATAAATGAGTTTTTCATGTTTTTATACTTTATATAAATGGAACTCTACAGGATCTAGCGTTTTGTATCTTGCTTTTTTTCCTCTAAGCCTAATGCTTTTGAAAGTTACCCTTGTTGCATATATCTATAGTTCTTTTTATCGCAGCATAATATTCCATTGCATGAATATACTGCATGAATAGACAAATTCTGTTTGTTCTTCTGTTTGTGGACATTTAGGTAGTCTCCAATTTTTTGCTATAATGAATAATGCTGCTTAAAATACTTGTACAAATGTTTATAAGAGTTCCAGTTGCTTCACATCTTTCTCAAAATTTGGTGTTGTCAGTCTCTTCACTAGTGGATGTGAAATGGTATTTTTTTATGGTTTTAATTTCATTTCCCTGATGGCCAATGATGTTGAGCCTCTTTTTATGTACATATTAGATTTTGCTGTATATTTTTTTGTGAAACATCTGTTCAGGTCTTTTACTCATTTTTTATTGGTTTATTTTTCTTGTAATTGAGTTTCAAAAGTTTTAATATATTCTGGCTATAAGTTCATTGTTAGATATATGTACTGGGAATATTTCTCCTAGTCTGTTACTTGCTCTTGATGAGATGAAGTTTTAAAGTTTCATGAAATCCGATTTATTAAAAAAATTTTTGCTAGTACTTTTTGTGTTCTAAGAAATCTTTTCCTGTCTACCCCAAGGTTGTAAAGATATTCTTGCATATTTTACTCTCAAAGCTTTGTAATTCTGTCTTGTACATCTTGAATTAATTTTTGTGTGTGAATTGAGATAAAGGTATTTTTCTACAGTTGTGGTGTAATAGGAAATATGTGCATTCTTTGTTCTTGCATCCTGACATAATGCCCTATAACCCTTAGAATTTCCTGAGTGATAGGAATGTCTCTTGTCTTTCATAAGGATCTCATTTTTGAGCACATCTGAATTCATGCTAGTGAGATAACTTAGGCTGGGGCCCCTGGATAGCCGTAGGATGACACTGGTCACCAGAAAGATCCAGTGTTTAGAAGGTTGGAACTTTCTGTCCTGCCCACTGGCCAATGGGAAGGAGAAGGAGATTGGGCTACAAATTAAGCTCTATAGAAACTCTTGAACAACAAAAAAAATTTGATGAGTTTTTGGGTTTCATTTTTGGCGATTTTCAACTGACTTCAGTGCGTAGACAAGTTTGGGAACCACTGGTTTGCAGTTTTAAGAATGTTAGCTCAAAATGAGGAATGAAAAAAGGCAAGGAGATAATAGTTGTTAGGTCGCCATTTGTTATCCTTTAGTAGAACAGTAAATGAAAAAAGTCAGGAGTTTAAGAATAGATATATAGAAAGACCATGGAAGTAGAGGTTTATTCTGCTTGTTAGATAAAATAGGCCGTACATGGGGGTAGGGAGTGGGGAAAAGGAAAAGAAATTAGGATGGAAGCATAAGGAGAAATGGTATCAAATGAAGGCCCTTTTCATTTGTTTTCCAAAAGGGATAGCTATACCTTTTCCACATTATAGCGTAGAATAAAGAGGGATTGAAGATTCTAGAAAATGAGGGGATTATTGAAAGAGGGATATTATGAAAAAAGGCAAAAAAGAATGGGCTTAAAAGGTTAACACATGAGTTATTTTTGGAAAATAAGTGTGTAGTTCCAAGTTTGGTGAGTAGAATGGAAAGAAGATCAGATGATGGAACCCCATCATACCTGGTACTAAAAAGAGGTTAATAAGTTATTTCTTTGATCTCATTGGAAGGAATAAGATAGTGAGTTCACTCAATAGAGAAAATTTGGCTCACAAATTTTAGTATTCATAAAATTTATCTGGAGGGCTAGCTGAAAATTCAGATTTATAGCCTCCCTGTTTCATTCCTCCACTTAAAAATTTTCCTTTAGTAGATTTGAGGGAGGGTGAAGGAGTTTGCACTTTTAATAGATTACCCTAGGTGACATTAATTAATGCTGGTGATTCTGACATCAAATTTAGGCATATGATAGTCCAGAGCCAGTGCTTTTTAACTACTTTCTGAGGAATAAAAAAATAAAGGATGAAGAGATGAGCGATAGGATCTCTGTGTAGCAGCAAAGGCCCATTGGATACTAAATATCATATTTTATTTTTGCAAAGTCTTCAGCAATGTTCTGAAGCCTGAAACTCAACGTGGGCAAACCTGTTGTTAGATCCAGGATTAGCATGGGAGAAAGTCTAAATGGAAAAAATATATAGGGTATTAATGAGGTAAAGACAGAAGTCAAGGCCTGATTTCCAGGAAGACATGTTTTCAGGAGTTATCAGGAGGCTGGGTAAAATTGGAGGAATCAAATAATTGAAAATCACCTGTGATGGGGAAGAAATGATACAGTAGCTGTTGGAAGGTTTAAAAAGTGATAGATGAATTGGTTTTGTTCAGAGGAGGGGCATTAGAAAAGTTAGTCTTTTTTTATGGATTAAATTTAGAAATGAGATATTGAGTAAAGGCTGTTTTCTATTAAAGTGAGAAAAATTTCAAGGGTCAAGGTATCAATCTCACAGTGGGGTGGTAAAAAGGTTGCCAGATAAACTTAACCTAGTTAAGTTTGAGTAATAGATACACGTTGAATAATTCTTCAGTATGAGTATGTTCCAAATATTGCTTGGGACATATTTACACTAAAAAATTATTTGTTGTATATCATATATTCTAACCTAACTGAGAATTCTCTATTTTTATTTGCTAAATCTGGCAACCCTAAGTGGAAGTGATATTTCATAAGACATAGGAAGTTGGGTAAGAATCAGGTTGGGAGAGGGTAAGCATGATGGGGGAGTGGAGATGAGTTGTTTGAGAATAAAAGTATGAAGTAATATTAAGGGAACATTATTTAGCTAAGATTGGCAGATGTGAGTAATTCAAATGAAGTGAACATTAGAGTTGGAGGTGGGGCAAAGGATTATATTAAGATGGAGGAGTCCTGCCAGGATCATTCTTGTAATTTGGTGAAGGAAGATGGTTTGTCAACATCTCCAGCTTCGTCTGAAAGAGTAACTTATCTTTCTGGATGCAGAAGCAGTAGTATAGGGAGCCTCATGGTTTCATCTTGCCAGTGTCTAGTAATTTATCTATATAATTTCACCCCACCTCCTTCCAACCTCACCTCCGAAAAGGAAGGGAAGAGATTGATGAATAAATATGATATATGTTCATGAATGCATTATATGATGCATTACAAAAAAACATGCCATATCGTAAAAAGAGAAGTTGAACTTTATGATTAATTAGGAAAATAAGGCAGTAAATGCTAGATGTCATTTTGAGTGCTAGATTAATCAGTATGTCTTCCTTTTTATTTTCCCGATTTTTGACATAATTTCCTTTTATTTTGACTCTAAATAATTAAAGGCATAAACACCTAGTACATTTTGCTCAATGAATAACTAATAGCTTAAAATTTTTGTTATTCATTAAAATTCCTTAGTTCTATTTGTTTTCCTTAAGTTGTGCTCAACATCGATATAATGAGTTTAGCTCAAATGAAGAAGTCTAGTCTGAGAATCTTTGAGTTTGAAAATGTGGGAAGTTGGAAGGAAATAATTTTAGCCGTTAGAGAAAGAGCTGCAGAAAGGAAAACTTCAAAGGCTAGTCTGGTGTCAGCACCTGCTGTGGTCACAGTGTAAACCCCAGAGACCATGGATTTTGGCAGCAGTTTCAATGCTTTTAGTTCAATCTCCAGTATCCCCAAATGTGAAGCAGATGCCAGTTTTCTTCACTAGGGTTCTGATAATGGCATATAATGAGTTGGTTGTTTCCTAGCAACTAAAGAAGCAGTTTCACTTTAGCTGATTGTGCAACAGGAATGAGACATATTTTCCCTTGATAGTTGGTAATAGTGATTTCTCCGACAATGGAATTTCACTTCTGAATAAGGAATGTTCTGAGAAGCCTTTGGTTTCCTAAAGAATTTTGCTTTTGAGTGTGGGCTAAGCTCTGCTTAATCCTGTATATAAAAAAAATTTTTTTTTGAGCCCTCTAAGCACCTCCCATGGGAAGAGCCAAAGAAGTTGGATACATCATTTTTCAAATGGCGAATGATTATACAAGAAGCTATATAATAGGTGTATTTTTCCCAGTGTTTAGCAGGATAATTAACAAATTCTTTCCTGTATTTGATGTTTGGGATAACAGAGGTTTATTAAGTATTGCCCTATCTATTGTAGAAAAATATATATGAAATTATATTACCAGTACTATTTCAGTATAAAGTTAATATAACAAAAACAGTTTCTAATCTATATCTTACTTGATTTCAAAAAATATTAAAAATTATCATACCAATTATTATTACAGCTACCCTTAAAGTAAACTGTTAAACAATTCAGTGTTTATCTTTAAATATTAGTAGTTGTAAGGCATCTGTATTTAAATCATTTCTAAATACTTGTTTGGCAGTGGCAATAGGTCTTCTGACTTTTAAGATATATGGAGGCATGAGAAACTTGCTTCAAATGACCTTTTTAGTCATTTACAGACTAGTTTCTAAGGAAATTCTCTTTTTCTTCCTTTGACATTATATAACCAATACAAATTACCATTCTCATCCAGATTTGTAGTATGATATATTGTTTCAAAAGTTCCCAGACACTTAGGCAAAGAGATAAAATATTAAATGATGTTGTTAAGATAATGAAGTTAGTCATATCTAAGTATACCATGGAAATGTTTTGCCTTTTGGGGAAAAGGTTCACAGACTATGCATTAATTATAGATGAAGTTATTGAGTGTCTTTACTGTCAGTTTTGGGCATCTGACCTTCTTATTCATTCCTATGAATAAAATCATTAGATACTTAGGTCTCATATTTAAAAACACTTTATCAGGCCTTTGTGAATTGTTGAGGAGTGAAAAACACTAATTAATTCAGTTGAACAGGACAGTAGTCTTTCAGGCACCTAAGACAATTTTTTTTCCTTAAAAACCCTTTAAACATGTACTACTGAATGTTAACTGTAATTGAAAAATTAAAAATGGGGAAGGTAAAGGGGAATAAGAGGTTCAGACTTTCAGGTATAAATGAATAAGTCATGGGGATGTGGTATACAGCATAGGGAATATAATCAGTAATATTATGATAGTATTATATGGTATCAGATGGTTGCTGGACTTATCATAACAATCATTTCTTTAAGTATATAAAAGTTGAATAACTATTTTATACACCGGAAACTAATACAATATTGTATGTTAGCTATATTTTAATAAAAATCTTTTAAAAAACCTTTAAACATGAAGTAGAGTTTCTGTGTAATATAACTTAATTATTGCTCTTAGATTTCTTTAGGCCTTAATCTGAGGCTAAAGAGTCAATATGGTAAGCCTGGTTTTGAATTTTTCTTTCTTTTTAAAAACTAGAAATTAGTGAACAAGAAAGTAGATTTTAATATAACTAAAGCCCAGTTCTTTGAAATATTTTTCTGAGTTAGTATTATCTAGTAAATAGCTCAGTTTGATTAATCTGTTAGGGTTTTCTTTTGATTATCATGCATTCATTCATGTAATTATTTATTGAGTGTATCAGATAATTATTGCTGTACTTTTAAAATGTCTTTGGACTTTTTGTCATCTCCAGCAGCAGACATTTAGTGGCTATTTACCATGTTTGGGGCATTCGTTGGATGCTGAGGACACAAAGATATCTAAGACATAGTTCAAAATCATAAAATAAAACTTTCAGTTATATACTGATTTTTTAGAGACTGTTTTATAATATTTTTTACTTAAGGCGATCAGAGTTGGAACTTAAAGAACAAGGCTGAGTATTCCATAGTGTCTACTATTCAAGTTGGTGATATTGTTGCAGGATATCAAATTTCACAGATTCTTTTAGGTTCCATATCAGCATTCCTGTGGTTAGCACTGGAAAATAACTAGTTCTCAGAAGGAGTTAGAAACTGCCTATGAATATTAATTGCTGGTTATTTCTTCCTATTTAAATGCCTTTTTTTTTCTCCTAATTATAAGAGATGACTTATATGAGTACCTCCAACTCACTGTGATGACTGAGTACTTATATATACAGCTTTGAATATTGTAATGGTTTTTTTTTTTTATGTGTTGTTGTTGTAGTTATCTAAGACAGAAAGCTATTACAGCCTCTTTTTGGCTGTCACCACTGTCCCCAACCTCCCTATTGCAAGTCACTTATGCCACATTTCACAAGTGTTAGAGTAGATCTGGTTGGTCAGTGTCATTACTTCACAATTTATTCTTGTGTTCCGGTCTCTGTTAACACACATGTAGGGGCACTTTTTAAAAACCTGATAAAACTCCTTAGTGACCTCAAGTGTTTAAATGGGCAATCTAGCAATAAAATAAAGTCATAAAAGTATAAGAAAAGGAGAGTTATTGTTCTCCAGTGTCAGCCACTGATATTCTCACTTCTTGTTTTGGTAGTTTTTAGTTAGAGCAATTTGTAAGGCCAGGAGCTTGTTTTCTAACCTGACACCCATGGAAGGCCTCCTGCTGCAGCCCTCTGATTATATATAGCTGAGCCAGATTATCTTCTGCTCTATATCAGCCTTGGCTCAGCCCTAGTCTTAGTACCTTGGGAAGATGAAGGTTCTTTACTTTTCTTGGCCATCAATTCCTTGAATTTCTTCCTTAGGTTTTAGGCTTTTCAGTCACATCCTGCTCTGTCTTGGATATAGGAACTAGCATGTCATCTCTCCTTTTCCCATTTGGTATATCACTAGCTTTCTTTTTTTTGTCAATTACCTCTCCCATTTGGCAAGGTTAGGCTTTTTCATCTTTCTAGTTATATGTCCTTCTTCCCCAGAACTTTTCACTGTGGCGTTAGGTTTCTCATCTCTGATTTTCCTCTTTCTTCCTAGTTCTGTGGGCTCAGGTTACCAGTTTTTACTTCCCTGTTATTGGCTCAAGTGCTTACTAAGGAGAGAGGTGGGACCTTGCCCTGATTTTGTCTTTATATTTATTTTCATTCTCAGCAGTGAACATAGAGAATCAGGATTCTTACTTTCAGAACATAGAATGGGGAGAGGGGCATGATTTGACTATTCAGTTCCAATGGAGTATGGCAACATATTTCTATGATTTTTCTGATATCTAAATAAAGTAAGGACAGTTAGAATAAAACAGAGCATCTGTTTTAACTCCAGGCCTGAATCTAAAGAGAGCAGGTAAGGAAGTAACAAGAAAAAGCACAGACAGGTACCAAGAAATTGAAGTCATCGTTATATTTAAACTTGACCAGTGTTTCATTGATAAAGCAATGATACTTGGGTATTCTTTTGTCTGAAAGCACAGAGAAATGTTTTCCATTTTCTTCTTTTTGTATCTATCACAGGGAAGTAATATAGGTCCTGGGATAGTTAATGTAAAGGTGGGCTCTGATGTTAATGGGAGTTGTGCTGGCTTGTTTATAAGAGAATTGAAAAATATGGACTGTTTCATTCAATTTAAGTCAGCAATCAAAATTAGTGCAAAAGAAAGCATTAATAGAAAAATGTGCTAACCTAGTGAAATATATTGATGAAAAGGAGATACAATGATGTTAGATACGGTTCACTAGCAACAAAAACCAGTAAGTCTAAAATCATTTGCTTTCGAAAATGGATTAATTAAAATGAGGCTAATTGCTATACTCATCCCGTTTCTACCTGAACATTCCAGGAAAGTTCCTAAGTTTTTCACTCTTTAATGTTGTTGATATAAAAAAAATTGACTTTAAAGAATAACGTAAATGATCTGAACGGAAGATAATTCTCAAAGATAGAGCTTTGTCTTCTGTAGTCATAATTAAGGAAACTTAATAAAGGTCACATAAGATGATTGTCTTTGGAGAGCTTCTTAGAGTTGTGGCCCCTGTCAGATGGGCAAAGGCTTACCCTATCTCTTCAGGTGCAGATGAGTCAGAGTTAGAGATTAGAAGCTTGCTGGATCTGTTCAAGTTCTAAGATTTGAACAGATCCCAAACAGGCTGTGAGGGAGAGTTATGGATATTATTGGGGATTTCATAGGCTTGTAACTCCTATTTATTATTTATGCAGATACTATTTATTTGACTTTTTTTTCAATGCCTACAGCATCTGGTATTCCTAGGTAGTCTCCCATCCAAGTACTAACCAGGCCCTACACTGCTTAGCTCCCTGGATCAGAGGAGATCGGGCACATTCAGTATTTATTTGATTTTAAGATACATATATTTCAAATTTTAGTATCTCTGAAATTGGAGTGGATTTTCTAATCAATAAAATCTTGGCATTATGTCAATTTAAATATTACTTTTATTTTTATCTTTGATGGTATATAAAATAATAGTGTTTCTTATACTCTGGTGTTTTCTATTTGATGAAATACAGTAATTATTTTTGTTGTGATTACTTTAGTGCTGATTGAATTGCGTTCTCTCCTTCTTTACAACCACTGCAGAATGAATCTATGTCATTCATTTTGGGTAGGTTCTTTTATTGTTGGAAGACTTTGGCACTGCTGATGGCTATTTTGACAATTTGTTCATTCTCCTTCATCCCTCCATCATTAACTATAATTTTCCCCTTATTACCTACCCAGAGACTGTCAGATTATTCTTCCTAAAGTATAACTCTTAAAATGATGTTCATTTCAAAGACTATCAGTGTCTCCTTATTACTTTTTTTTTTAACATTTATTTATTTATTTCCCCCCTCCCCCTTTCCTTCTGGTAACCATTAGTCCATTGTCCATGTCCATGAGTCTCTGTTCATCCTGTTCATTTGTTGCTTTTAGGTTTATATTCCACATATAAGGGATATCATGTGATTTTCAACACTTTTCTGTCTGGCTTATTTCGCTTAGCATCGTTATCTTGAGGTTCTTTTAGGTTGTCACAAATGGCAGTATTTCATCTCTTCTTATGGCTGAGTAATATTCTATTGTATATCCATATTACTTTTTAAAGCAACCTACCCTCTGACTTCCTTTGTGCTTTCAATGGTTACATTTTAGAGAAATTGTAAATAATAAAGGTATGAAACCTGCTGCTGTAGATTCTTTTGGTCCTGTAAACCTTTACTTATTGATTTTTAAAAGTTTATCAATGCTAAGTGATCATTCATGGTTTGAAAATAATGCTATCCTAATTTACGTTCATAAATGTTTGAGTGTGTTTAGTAGTTGTTTTACATCATATTAATAAAAAGTCTACCAAAAGAAATGACTCATGGTGAATTAAAACCAAGTCTGATGTATTAGTTATGTGAATGTAGAAAACATCAGATTAAATACGTTGAATTAATGCTTATCCTTAGATAATTCTATACAACTGAAAACAGCTACCTATTATTGAGTATTTACTATGTGCTAAGTCTTATACTGTTTACCTGTATTAATTCACTTAAGCCACAAAATTTTGTTTAATAGGTACTGTTGTTATTATTTGGCAAGTGAGAAAACTGAGACATAAAGAGATTAAATAACGTGGGCAGGGTCCCAGAAGCAGTCTCTCTGATTTCCTAAGCTGAACTTTTAACTAAACGGTACAACTGAAGTTTTAAAAAGTTTAAGTTTTCACTTAAAAGAATGAAAACACATATCTTAATATCATCTCTGAAATGCTAATTGATATATAAAAATATTAAGAGTTTTCCTTTTGTCATTTGGCTACAGATACTTTGTGCATTATAAGGCATATCTGAAGGAATGTCTTTATAAATCTGTTTACTCTGATACTCATTATTTAAATGCCCCTTTTTCTTTCCACCTCAATTTTATTTTTGTTCACTTAGATAATGTTATTTTGATGCAGTTTTTATATGAGGGTGAGTCATAAAGTCTCTTTAATAGTGTTCGGCAATTAAAAAGTTGCTAAACCCTTCTATGTTGTGATATTAGTGACTACAGTAATATAATTCATTTATAAACAGTAAAAGCTATAAAATTCTTTTTTTAAATTAAAAATTTAATTAAAATTATTTTACAGGTCTTCATTATTTAGACTTGATCACACTTCACTGAGGTACAATGGCATTTCCCAGTTACCTAGAACAAGTTGTAATTCAGTAAAGGGAAATGACTTTCTGTCTCAGTGATATAATGAATGTCTGTTATATCCAGATTAAAATGCAGCAGTGCTTTTCTTAGTGGTTAATTGCTGAGACATCTTCACTGTTCAGAAATTTATGGGAACAAATGACCATTAGTAGTTCAGTAGGCTAGTTATTACTCAGTGACAATTTCAGCTAACCTCAAGTATTGAGTTTTTTCAAATAATATTTTTTCTCTTACAAACAAATTGATTTAGGGAGAACACATATTGTAAAAAGTTTACAGCAAATACAAAGTTAGATGATATAGTTCCACAAGGCTTCCCTCACTTCTGACCTCAGTTACAAATTTAGAAGTTCCCTAGACCACCCTTGGATTCAATAATTTGCTAGAAGGACTCATAGAACTCACTGAAAGCTACTATACTCATAGGTATGGTTTATTACAAGGAAAGGAAACAAATTAAAGTCAGCAAAGAGAAGAAGTGCAAGGGGCAGTGTCCAGGGAATTACCAGATGTGGAGATTTGGTTGTTTTATCCCTGTGGAATCAGGGTACCTTATTTTCCTGGCTTTGATGTGTGACACAATGCATGGAGACAATATATGAAAGAATGACATTTATTGTTATTTATTGCCAACCAAAGAAGCCCACCAGAACGTTGATATTCAGAGTTTTTATTGCAACTCTGTGACATGGTCATGATGGATTGTCTATGTGGCTAATCTCAGTCTCTAGTTTCTAGCCCTCTGAGCATGACCCAAAGCCTCCATACTGAATCACATTGTTACTATCTGACCAGCCCAAGGCCCCAGGCAAACAAAAACCTATACAATTACTTCCCAGAAGCTGAAGTCAAAGGCCAGTTTTTGGGGGGTCTTTTTGAACAAGGTTGAATTCTTTACTATACAGATAAAATTTGGAAGAATACTGTTTTCCAGAATAAATGTATGTCTAAAGGCAAATTTGGGTATTAACTAGTTAATTTGGATATTAACTAACATGTTAGAATTTACTGGGAATTTCTAGGTATTGTAACTCAGAATTCCTTGAAATTCTGCGAATTCCTTGAAAGTACAAATGGTCTGGGCTATAGATTTTTCTAGCTGGAGAGAATGCTGGAATTGGTTCTTTTAGATACCTTGAGGCCTTCTAATTCTGTTACACCCCATATTCCTGTCACTCCTGGTAATTGTCCAAATATAAGCTTCTCTGGTCACTACAATTTTTTTTCCTTTCTCCTAAGTCTAAACTTTACCTCCTCTTCTTCCCAAATTTTTGTTTTGTGTTTCCATAGGTCCAATTCCATAGGTCCAACTCTCTGTCTCTTAGCTTTAACTGAAAACGGGGATTCTTTGCAGACACTGCTTTTCATGAAGTCTTCTTAAGTGAATGCATGTCATTCTTTCACTTATTGTCTACCTATGCATTTAGGGTAAGGTTTGACATATTCCTTGTTTCCCTAAGGCAGCTTCTGCTCCAGTAATCCTCCATACTTACATTCTTTTTCTTTACCCCTTCTCTCTCTCTTTCATTCGTTAAACACATTGACACTTCCTTTTTACTCCAATTCTAGTAACTCTTTTGGATGACTTCAGACAATCCAGGTAATATTCTAGCTTTTCAGTTTCTTTTCCTCCTTCATGTAAGGGCCCTCAACCTCCATCCTACTTTAGCCATCCATTCTCATGGTGCCTCCTTGATTTTGTCCCCTAAAAGTACTCCTTTTACTCATGTTACTATAGCTTTTAATCTTTTCAGCCCTCTTATTATGGCTACTACACCTCAGATTCCTTGACTCTCCCACTCTGTCTGCCTTTTCATACCTTCCTTTCATTTTTTTCCCAATGTAGATATACATGACTTATTATTTCACTGGCTTAATTATAATTTCAACTTTTTGTAGTCTTGTCTTTCCACCATAACTTCAATCTAGAATACATTCACATTTCCTTTTTCTTACTGTCAGGCAATATATTGGGTGCTGCTAGAGAAGTCCTGGTAAGTGGCACTATGAATTAATGATTTCTAATATTGACTGAATCCTCTGTTGCCCAGTAATCCCTAGGAAGTTTTCTCTTTCATTCTTTTCTTTCTCTCTTGCGTAGAAACCTGTAGCCCTCTAGGCTAACCTTGGTTGTTCTCTCTTATTTTCTCAATGAGAAATTGTTTAAAATCTGCTTTGTTATTCTAAATACCTCTATTTTTCTACCTCCCCCAAGGGTTTTATTGGATGACCCCATTTTCTGCTTCACAAAGGAAATTAAGTTTATGTGGTGCAAACTTTCTCAATTCCCATTCAGCCCTCTTACAAACTTACTTGGATCTTACTTTGACTTCTCTTTATTAACTCTTCCACATCAGCATTTAAATATGTGTGTGACAGTATTGGCTGGCTTTCTAAAAATCATTCCCAACCCCCATCTCCCTTCCTGCCTCAAAATAGAGTCTGGAAAATCAATAATTTCTCAGCTTCTCTTATAGCTAAGAGTAGGCATATGACCCAGTTATAACCAATGAGGTATAAGGGAAAGTCTGATGGGGGGAAGCTCTAGGTATTTTGCTTCTTAATAGGGGGACGAGGTTTGTCTTTTTTCTTTCTGTTGGGAATATGTTTTAAGGGCGTGATGCTTGGCAGTGGGTACCATTTTGTGGCAAAGCAGGAAGACAGAAAGAGCCATGGTCTGATGGCATCACTGAGATTCTGAAAAAACTCTACAACTGTCTCCTTTTAGACTTTTTTATTAAAGAAATAATAAATGACCTAATATTTAAGCATTGTTAGTTGGGTTTTCTGTTACTTGCAGCTGAAAACATCTTAATATGATACATAAGTTTCTCCATATAAGAAAACAAAAACAAGCAACTGTGTTTTGATTCCACTTGGTACCAGTCAAATTTTTCTTCTCTCTTGCAGCCAAGCTTCTTGAAAGAATTTTCTAAATCTGTCTCTCACTCTCTCATCTACCATTTACTTCTGTCTGTAGTCACCTCTACCATGCTTTAAGCTAGGGTAACCAGAGATATATATTTTTAATCCTTTGTATACTTTTCAATTCTTATTTTAATTGATCTCTCTGTGCTATTTGATCTATTTACTTTAATCTTGAAATACTCTTTTCCATCAGTTTTCATAACACTACATTCTCCTGTGGTGTCTACTTTTTCTCTTTCTCATTCTACTTTATAGGTTTCTCTTCCTCTACTCAATTTTTAAATATTAGTTCTCAGCACAGATATAATTATCCTGATTTTCCAGGCTTAAAGACTAAGTAACCCTAGGTCATATGACTAGTCAATGGTGCAGCCAACATTAAACCAGAGTCTAAAGCCTTTATAATTCGTCTCTGGGAATCTCTTCTGATCTTGTGCTTTCCCTGGGCCATGTCATTCAGTTCTGAAACCATGATACATATGTTCATCTCTGAGTTGTAGATACATTTATCATACCCATTCCTGAGTTTTAGACTACACACATGCAACTGTCTGCCGGATAGATCTGCTTGACTGTCCCATAGATACCTCAGAGTCATAAAGTCCAGATTGGAACTCATCATTGTCTCCTACATACCTGAAATGAGGATCCTCCTCCTTTGCTTATGACAGAGACTCAATAATTGGCACTACCATTCACATGGCTATTTAGGCCAAGATCCTGGATGTCATCTTGATTCATTCTTCTTCTCCTACTGCTCATATTCATTGTGTCCTGTTCTCCCACCTTTGTCACTGCTCCTCACCTAGTGCAGTAAGTTCACCCTTCTCTCTCCAGTAGGAAAACTGCAACAGACTCTACATCTGTAGCCCTGTGTAATTTGAGGTATATTAATCTTTCTTAAATGCAGACCTCATCACATTACTTCCTGATTTAGATCTTTAGTGACAACTTGATTTTGGACAAAAGTTCAAAATCTAACTTGGGAAATAAGGTCCTTCTTGATCTATTCCCAGCTCACTCCCCCACTCCCACTCTCTGCTGCAGCTGTCTTAAACAATTCGCTACTACTGGATCCAGTTTGCTCTCTCTTGCCACTAGGACTTCCCTCATGCTGGAATACTCTCTTCTGTATCTCCATCTTGTCCTATAAGTCTTAGCTTAGATATCTCCTCCTTTGGGAAAGGCTTCTGTGATAACCCTTTCCCTTCACAAAGAGCTCTTGTGTGCTTTCAGTGCCTTAAAAGGGCCACACGAGCTCCTGTTGAGCATGCTGCTTCCTCTGCCTTCTTTCTCTTTCCTGACTCCACCCTATTGCTGCTATTCATTCCAGAATGTGGTGGTCCTACATTTTCTTTCATCACAGCTAAGAATTTCCTCTGTCCATTTTGGGAAATTTGAATCAATTCTGTTGCATTCTTATGATTTAGAAATTTAAGATTTTGAACAATTGGCTTTTAATTTGTGTCCCCCCCCCCTTAATTTAAGACTTCAAAAATGAACCAAAAACCTAAGCTTGTTCTTTAACTTTATGCTTCTCTGAGCAAGCTGACATTGCCTATAACTTTAGGATCGATTATGTGCCAGAAGTCAGCTGATACTGTTTGTAAAAAAAAAAAAAAAAGCGTTTGCAGTTTTCAGCTCAAGCCACTGAACCTGACAAGTTCTGACATCTCTTCTCTTGGCTGCCTCTCACTTCTTATTCTGTTTCCATGGAAATGGACATTAGATCATAGAAACATAGTAAAATACTGGTGGTTAATTGCGCTTGCAATTTCTGAATTCTCTTTGTTTTGGAGTTTTTATTTTAGTGATTCTTACCCACTATGTAGTATGAGGTGTTAGCCAAAACATCTAGTTTCTGGGTTTGAATGCTAGCTGATGTTCTCAAGTGTCACTAACTAGTATCTAAAATGTGCTTCCTTTTTTAAATCTCAGAGAAAATATATTTTAATTTAAGAACTGTAACCTCCTCAGAGAAGAGCATTAGATTTTAAGTGAGGAGACCTGGCCCTAATCCTATACTTGACACTATCTCACTTTAAGTGAGGCTATCATGATTACTTAGCTCTGGGGCTTTTTTTAAAAGTGTCCCAGAAAAAATACTGCCTCTCAACCAGTATGTTTTAATAGAAAATGCAGAAATAAGACATACAACTAATTTTAGTAAAGAAATTAAATCAAGTTTCTAAATATCTAAAATAGAAACATGCTTTTAATTCTAGCCCTTTATTTTTTCCTATAAAATGATCAGAAAAAGACTTGTCATATGGCTGGGAACATTAGGTTAAGATTCTCTTTATAATGTGCATGTTGTTTCTCAAGACAAATAACAAAAATCTTATGGCAAGGAGATTAAAATTACAGTTGAAAAATTCTATTTTCTGTTTAATGAAGAACATTATTACATTGCTTATCTAATTTATATTTTATTCACACTCAGGATGTAGGAGTATTTGCCATAGCCATATACTCTGTAGTAGGATTTTCTATACCAGGTCAGGATTTTTTTGTAAATCTAAATTTAGAACTCGGAAAGCCACGTTTTGTTAAATGCAAAAAGGAACTGGCATGTACATATAAAAAGATTAGTATTTGCTTAGCTGCTTCTTTAGCATATATTGACTGCTCTATATAAATGTTCCTGAGTAATTGAAATTGAGTATGAGCAGAATAAATCTCTTTTTTGAATAACTACACATAATACATGTTTATACCAAACTCCCATTTATTGTTACATGTTTACATACACAAATCATATCTAAGACATTATAAATAAATGGGAAGTAATCTCATTTTGTACTTTGGAATTGTGGTAAATTTTTTTAAATTAAGTTTATTGGGGTAACGTTGTTTAATACAATTATGTAATTTTAATAAATTATATAATTTTATTGGGGTAACATTGTTTAATACAATTATATAATTTTCAAGTGTATATTATAATTTGACATCTGTATATTCTAATGTGTGATTACCACCCAAAGTCTAGTTTCTTTCAGCTATCATATATTTGATCCCCTTTACCCACTTCACTCTCCCCCAACTCCCTATATTTTACCCCCTTTACCCATCTACCTCCCCACTCCTCCCTCACTCTCTACCCTCTGGTAACCACTAGTCCACTGTCCATGTTCCTGAGTCTCTGTCTGTTCATTTCTTGCTTTTAGGTTTATATCCCACATATAAGTGATATGTGATTTTCTACTTTTTCAGTGTGGCTTATTTTGCTTAGTATGATTATCTTGAGGTCCATCCATGTTGTCACAAATGGCAGTATTTCATCTCTTCTTATGGCTGAGTAATATTCCATTGTTTATACGTAAGCAGTAAATTTGTCAAAAGGGAAAAATAAATGCCTTTATTTAATTTGCTGTGAATTTAGTTTCCCATAACAAACCTGTAGTAGACTTGGGTCTGGTCACATCAAATTCCCTGTTGGTGACACAGCTGCAGACTTTGGTAGATTTCCACAGGCCCCGGTACTTTAAGGTACAGTGCTTGAGAGCAAAAATTAATGTTTAAATAAAAAATATTCTGTAGTATATTAGAATAATTAGTATAATTAGACAATTAGAAAAAATATTCAAGAAAGAGATTATAATGGCTCATCAAAGTAAGCCACTGTTGACTTTTTGGCATATTTTTTAATTAAAAAATTTTACCAGTATATAAAACAAAACCAGGGTAATGCTGTATGTGTTGCTTTGTAGCATACTTATTTCATTTACCAGATCATGAACATTTTACCCTGATATATATTCTTTAAAAATGATTTTAATAAATATATAATATGCTATCTTAAATGATTTTGTAATTTATTTAACTTTTAAGTTATTAATAGATATTTGGATTATTTTCTTATAAATAACTTTGAACAGGAGTGTGTAAACTTTCTTTATCCCTTCAGTCACTGTAGAAAGTGCCCATATTATCTGTTTTCCAGGCTGGTATCCCAGTAGTATTTACTTTGGTTTATTCTTGTTCACCACATAACTTTAATTTTATATCAAAAATACTTCTTGAATTCGTTCTTCAGCTCTGTTCTCACTGTGATTGCAGTAGTCTGAGTCTTTATCATCTAACTTGGCATAGTGCAAGTTACGGTTTCTTCTTTCAATGTATCAATCATCTTATGGTCAGCTTGCCTTGCTAAAACTTGAATATGTTCATACATTCCCTGGTTTCGAAGTCTTTTATGTTTTCCCATTGTCTGCTGCCTGAAGTTTAACTCCATGGCTTGATATTAAGGGCATTCATATTTTGGCCCTAAGCCTTTTAACCTCATTTCTCTCTTTTCCACATTCCACATATCCCAGGCAGCCTTTCCTGAACATATTAAGGTGTTCTCACAGCCCTTCATGTAGTTTGTGCCCTTTCCATTGCCTAGAATATACTATCTTCTACTCCCTTTAATTTCTTACTGCTTTTTTTTTCATGACTTCAGCTCACATACTACATATTCTGTATAGCTCTGATGTCTAATACAGTAATTACTATCTACATGAAGCTATTAAAATTAATTAAAATTTAAAATTCAGTTCCTTAGTCAATTAGCCACATTTTAAGTGCTCATTAGCCACTTGTGGCTGGTGGCTATTGTATTGGATAGTACATATTAAAGAACATTTTCATCATTACAGAAACTTCTGTTAGACAGCACTGCTATAAAAGCCTTTCCTAAAATAATTGATTTTCTACTCAGAGCTTCCATAATCCTTAAACTTAACTATTTTGAACAGCTCTTCCTTTATTGGTAGGGGAGAGACCAAGCCCTGTTCTTTTAATCTCTAACACCTTGAATCGTGTGTGGCATGTAGTTGAATTTCAAGATGTGTTGACTGAATGAAAAAAAGAGTAAGAAAATGACAAGAGTTCTGAGAAGTCATGAATGATAACAATGTCAGGGGTCTTTTAAGTCTAGAGAAGTACTAGTTCCTCGTTGTAAAGTATATGGTTATCAGTTTTACTTTGTTAGTTACTCACATAGCCTAAGATAAATTGCATGTTTTTTTCTGATTCTTTTACCATCTAAAATTTGGGGAATTGTCAGTGTTTCTCCTATATAATTTAAATAAGGCCAGTGTTTACCGAGTCTGTGCCACATGTTGCGGACATTAAACAAAAAGTCTAAAGCACTTCCAGTAGATTCCACACTATTGCCTGAGTTTATATTCCATGAGCTGAGAGAGCAGACATTTAGAGTGGCTTAATTTATGGGTGGAATCTTATTTCCTTAATTTTATATCATTTTCATAATATTTTTATGAGAGTAATTTTTCCCCCCATTTTTCAAATAAGAAAATAGAAACATAGAGAAGCTAAGTAGCTTGCATATAAAGTCATATGTAGCTGGGAAGGGACTCTTTCTTTGTACCTCAGCTGCCTCTCATGTAATCTCATTTGAATGGATAATACATGCATTGCCTCTGGGGTAGCTTTGGTGATTCATGTCTTTTGTAATTGTTCAAGGCTAGAGTATGTCCTGGTTTTGGTTTTTAGAAAAACCAACATCTCGAAAAAAATATTAAAGAAGGAAATTATAATCCTCCACAGTTAACATTTTGTGATCCACTTCTGTGACCTGGTACTATGCCTGGGCAGATGAGATCTAACCAAATAAGATTAAAGGAAAAAGTATAAATTCTATAATGAGTAGAATTTAAGACTTTTGGAGGCACTTAATTACTTTATGAATTGTAATTATCACCTTATGCCACTGGCTTTCTATCTCTATGTCTCTAGCTCTCTAGTTTTCAAAAACTTCCCCAAGGTCAACATCAATATTTTAAAAATCATACATGATAGTGAGGAAAGATAAGATGATAGAGAATGGTGAGGGAAAGCTTATCTGAGATGGTAATATTTAAAAAATACTTGAATGGAAGGAAAGAGAGCGAGCCATCCAGGTCTTTGGGGGTAAGAACATTTAAAGTGGAGGGAGCAAGAACAAAAAGTGAGCAAGGAAACCAGGGGCTAGATCATCTAGGATTTTACAGGCTACGGTAGGATTTTGGATTTTTTCCCCAAATAGGATGAAAGCCACTGGGGGTTTTTGAGCAGTGGAGTGACAAGCTCTGATTTTTGTTTTAAAAGGACTAATTTGGTAGCTTGTGTGGAGAATAGAAGGATATGGAGTAGGAAGAAAGGGGCAAGAAGAATGGAAGAAGAGAGACCAATTCAGAGCCTGTTATAGTACTATAATATTTTTTCTCCATTTTTATGTTAGAACACAGAGACCCAGAGAGGTTTAGAAACTGTTCAGCACTACAAATCCAGTCTGTTTTACTAATTCCTGCCGTTATACTATACTGTACTATACTATACTATAATGTTTTTCTCAGTTAAATTGTTTTCTTAATAAATAGCAACTCAAGAAAGCATATATTACATAGGATTTGCTAATGAAGCAGAATTAGTGTATCTTTATGGAGAGTTATGTAGGTAGGATAAGAATATATATATATTCCTATTGAAAGGCACTTGATGTTAGAATGCTTTTTTGGTTAGAAAAGGGTTCTTCTTTATGTAAGCATAAACTACCTGATATTTAGCTTCATTATAAAACTGGTTTATAGAAATAATGCAAGGTCAGTAATTGAGTTAACATGTGAAAACCAGCACCATTTTTAGTAACGTGATATAGTGAAAAGTACATGAGCTTAAGAAAAGATATGATCTTTGAATGAGTTCCTTTGATCTTTCTGAGCCCGATTTCTTTATGTCCAAATCATTGAAAATATTATCTACTTCATTGGATTGTTATGGTAATTAAATGTGATAATGAATTCAAACGGTCAGTGATACTGCATTGTATATGAGTATTAGTAAATATTATATTCTTATTAAAACCAATATTGTATGTTTGAAAGGATAGTTCAAGAAAATTTACTATTTACTAATTCATAGCCTAAATTTTTAAAAAACCTTAGTATTTTTACTTATTTTCTTCCAATCTTAAGGATCCTGTCTTTGGAAGAGCTGTCAGAGGCACTGGTGGAATTATTTTAGCTTCTAGGATACAAAACTCGGGGATGCATGATAGTTGTCTTTAAATGTATAAAAAAGTCTGTCATTTGGAACAGGAATTTGTTCTTTATGACTCAAGAGAGCAGAACTATGATCAGGGGGTGAACAACTACAGAGAAGGTTATTTTGGCTCATTGAAATAAAGATGTTTCAAAAGTAGAGTGAATGCTCTATTATTGGGAACTGTGTGCATAGCTACATTAGTTTTCCAGAATATGTCAAGCATTGAAGGTTTTTTATTTAGTTTGAAGAGTCCCTCAAACTGAAAATCATTAGAACGTAACCTACATGAAAACAGAAATCTGATCTTTCTTGGGCAACACAATATCCCCAATGCCTATTACAATTACTGATATATTTATTGAATGGATGAATGAGTCAGTTGTGCTTGAAGGTAATCTGTCTGAAATTCAGTTGTAATTTTGGTTTATGGTTTGAGTGTTTATTTGAGGCAAGATAAAGGAAACTATGGGGGAATTGCTTCTTGGTAAGAAGACAGAGGAGTCAGTGGAAGATTTCTCAACTGCGGCACTATCGATATTTTGGGCCAGGTAATTCTTGGGGGTGGGGGGCTGTCCTGTATGTTGTAAGATTTTTAGCAGCTCTCTGGCTGCTGAGTACTCATCCAATGTGGGTAGCATTCTTCCCCTTACTCATGACAATGAAATATGTCTCCAGATATTGTCCAGTGTCCCTTGGGGATCAAATTGTCCCTTGTTGAGGACCACTAAATTAGTAAGTAATCCACTAGAACAAATCCATGCTCAGAGACAAATACAGTATTTTCATTAGATGAAATTAGACATAATCATGTCATTTAAGAAAACTCATTATAAATTATTGGTTTTAAGATGAACTGTGCACCAGTATCATGATATGTATTGAGGCCCACATATGACTTTATAATGAAGAAGTTGTCTGTGTAATGCTCCTGGGTTTCTACTTCACTTGGAAGCATGAAGTTGATTTTTCATTGTTAGCTTCTCAGTAAATGAAGGCTTACCATATTTCTTTGATTGTGATAGAATTGTTTGTGCTGGGTTTTTAGCCCCACATTTCTTTGGCAACCAATATATGTTGTAGTATAGTTGTAGAGAGTTCAAAAGCAGGGGACAATGGAAATGGTGGCTTGTAATGTCAAAGACAAAGACAACATGAGGTATAATAACAGAAAAGCAGCAGCAGCAGCAACAGAAAGCTGAGCAGCTGATCAAAGATTCTAGAAGTTGGAATACTAAGATTTTTAAAAAAATTATATATATATATATTAAAATTTATATTTTGGTCTTAATCTAGGTGTATAATTATCTTATGACAGACATGATTTCATAAGTAATTATGTCACTTTGGTAGTCTGTTTTTAGGTCATATTGAGTTTGTCCTTCTTAACTTCTCTTCATAGGATTTATGTTGATATTTCCTCCTGTTTGAATTTTCTAAATGACAAGTTCCAATAAATCCGTACTTGCATTATATTTTAACTCAGTATATTTTCTTGTCACATCACCCTTTCTTTATAACATATTTTGCTGAACTATTCATGATCGTGATTTAATTATAAGCTAGGTATTGTTGCATTTTAATATTCAACACTTGTGTACATGTGATGTAGTCATTTAAAAATATAGTAGTCTCACCAGGCATTATTATAAAGAAGCATCTGTCAGCATTTCCATTATAAACCCTAATTTATTTTTAAGGAGTTACTGACTTGTCTATTTCTAAATTGCTTTGGGCTGAAACCTAGTATAGCAGTTGTCAGCTGAAATTCAAGGTTTGTTATATAGGAGGGAAAATGGAAGCTAGTATTTTTGACTGTTTTGTATCACAGCTTTTAAAACACTCATATTTTTAGTGGATTCAGGTGTTTTTTACTTGATATTTATTTTCCTTAAACCCAAGTGAGGAAATGGAGACTGATAGCCACTTAAATGGATTTATTTCTTTTCCTGTGTTGTGCTGTAAATTTTGATAGATTTATTTGAAAAGTATTTACTGAGTAGATGCATAAAGTATTATGTTAGAACCATCATAGAACATGAAAGTGTCTTTATGAAGCCTGTAGGAAATCTGACCTAGGTTTACTGTGAACAGAGAAACTTGCAAAAGCATCAGTTATAATGAGATTCTGGAGAGAGCTCTGTGGTTGAGAAGGTAAAAACTGTCTAATGATCATTAAGTTAGAGGTTCTTATTTCCTTATTCCTCTTTGAGTGGTATTACTCTGCAGAAACATGGTTGGTTTCTACCCCGCCCCCTTTTGTGTTATGTCATTGTTGCTATCCCTAGATAATCTATTATATCATTCTTTCACATTGTTTTTAAAACCACTGGAAAGCCAAACTTATTACTTATTTATTATCTGATTTCATACCTGAGATTTTGGTATCCTTTTATTAAACTGATTATCTATATAAAAGGTGACCTTTAATTAATATTGAACTTTATACAAAATTAAAAGCATTAAGGAGTTTAAGAATCAGAAATTGAGTTCATTTACTTATATATTATCAACAAATATGTATATCTTACCTCCTATATACCAGGCATTATATTCAGAAAATAAAATAATGAATAAAACAGGCACAATCCCTACCCTCTTGTATGATCCAGTAAGGGAGTTAGATAATTTGCAAGTTAAACAAACACAAAATAAATAGCACTTTGTTTATTTTGGTCAAGCTTAATAATTTTCCAAAGATGTACCCTTTTATAAGTGATCTATAACACAGAAACCTACATTTAAATGTATGAGTGTTTTATATTTAGTGGAACTCAAACATTAAAACATCATATTACTCTAAGTACATCTAAACTTTTATTATTTCCACATTAATGGAATCTTTTTTCATGTGTGTATATGTGTATCCATTTTTTTTTAAATTAGTAATTGCTTTTTTCTAGGAACTTGATTTTTATGATTTTTTTTTTTTTATTTGGCCATCTTAGTGTTATTTAGTCCAATAGCTTTTCAGTAGAATTTCTGGGTAGGTTGTGCTTTTGTAGTGTTTATAACCTCTTGATTGCTTTACTTTTCTTGTTGCATTGTCTAGCATCACCAGAATTTTAAATAGTAACAGTGACAGGCAGCTTTGTCTCATATATGATATTGATGGCAATGTTTCTTCTCTTTCACTATTAAGTATGATATTTGCTGTAGATGTCTGTATATCCTTTTAGTAAGTTAAGGACATTTCCTTTTATTCCAGGTTTACAGATTTAATGATTTAGAACAAACAAGATTCTGTTTATATAATGGCAGTCTAGGTAATTTGGACAAATATTCCTGCTAAAGACAACTAAAGAAGTTGGATAAAGTATGGAAAACAAATTATTCGAAGCATCTATGAAAAGATGAGAATAGAAATGAGCCCATTCTCTTAAAACATTTGTCCTAATGGTATTTATTGTTCGTTGCCTTGCAGCTTTGAAGCTGAGTTCTGATTTCAGATGCCTCACAAGACTGAGGGGTATAAGTTAAAACCTGGAGTCTTCCAAGGGTAGTTTGCCCCTTACCCTGAGCTGGAACCACAAAATAGTGTGCTCTTAGAATAGAAGTGAACCAATGCTAGCTTAGACTTCCTAAGAACTTTGAAGCGCTACTTCCATCATCTGCTGGATCAGGGAATTTTAAGTCTAGACCTTAGATTAAGACAGTTTTGGATTGGTAGCTCTAAGAGAAACAAATGAAAGTTCTCTGTGGAGAAGGATGCAAGCATTCAATGCATAGTTTATTTTTCAAATAATTTTTTTCCAAGTACATTGTCCAACATGCAGGCAAAGGTAGTCAGGCGTTGAAGAACAAGAGAACCATAAGAACTAGCTGATGCAACAGACAATAGATATCGACTCAGTGAAGATAAGATTCTAGAATTATTAAACATAGACTATAAATAACTAATTGCTATGTTCAAAAAAATAATGCTAAGAATGAAAATTTTCCAAGGAACTGGTAACTAGAAAAAATTACCTAGCAGATTTAAAAAAGAACCAAATAGTTCTAAAACTGAAATGTACTATTTAAAATTTAGTCATTAGGTTTAACAACAGATTAGATACAACTGAAAAGAAAATTAGTGAACCAGAAGATAGGTTAGAATAAACAGTCCACAATGAAACATGGAATGTTAAAAAGTGGAAAATCCAAAGAAGAGGGTAAGAAACATAGACATTCAGTGCAAAAAAACTAGAACTTGAGAGAGCCAGTTTGAATTTCAAATTCCATCCTTAGCTTGTATAATAATTTTGACTTAGACATATTACTCTTTTGGTGTTTTTTTGTTTCTTTGTTTTTGTTTTTTTTTTGTGCCTCTGGGTTTAATCATCACTTTAAAAATGTATACTGTTAGGTTAACATTAATATTCACTTATTTAGCTTCGTTTGTAGGCTACTCAACTTTTTTTGTTATAATTTCTTCCTTACATTTAATTATTTAATGAAAATGTTTACTAAATAATATTTGTTAGACCCTAAGGTAGATGCCAGGAATGGAAACAAAGAATACTTTGTTCATGAGAGGCTCAAATGCTGTCAAATGGGAGCTTATAACAGGACAGCTGAGAGACTGAATTCCTGGAAACGCCCTGTGCTCCAAAAGCTTATAGTCACATGGTCAGCACTGTGATAACCATCCATTGTTGCAGATAACATTCAGGAATAACATTGCCTTTTTTTTTTTTCAAGCCTTCCTCAGGAAAGAGCAACCCCAGAATTTATTCTGAATTTTATCCACAATCCAGTCAAATTTATAATGTGAGCTAAAATGGAATTTGGAATTCATGCTGACTTCCCACTTCTAGTCCTTTGTGTTGAAAGGAAGCTGGACTCAGTTTCTAGTTCTGTTACTACTTATGCTGACTTCACTCTACTTCTCCCTCCTTTAGCTTTCTCAATTTCAAAAGTAGGTAATTAGATTAGACTCTGGGCAATTCATTTAACTATTCGATATTTCAGATCCTTCTTTTCAAAAATAGAGACAGTACCTTATTTATATGCTCTAAAAACTGTGTAATCATGTGCCCCATAACAATGTTTTGGTCAATGACAGACTGCATATACAGTGGTGGTCCCATAAGATTATAATGGAGCTGAATTTCCTGTAAGAAATGGAAAGATATATGGTTCAAAGGGAATTTTTTTTTGTTTTTCTGATGGGAGCAGTATCTGTGGGGGTTGGCAGTAGATTCCCTCTCACTCAAAACATCTCAATTTTGAGTGTACAGTTTATATCCCAATCAGTCAGCCACTGACATGTTTTAGCTCAGAGTCCCCCAGTGCTACATATTCAGAGAGTGCTGCAGCCCTTCCAGATAAAGGTTGGTGGTCTTCAGAGTACATTGCTTTAAATTCCTTGATGAGAACCTAAGATCCAGTATAAGGACACAGGTCCACAGGAGCTACCTTAGCAAGTATTAAGTGACAGTGCCACTTTAGTAAAACCTTTTTATGTACTGTGGAGCTAGCCTGTCCTTGTACATTGGATATGTGTCCAGGTTGTAATGATGTAAAGCATAGAGAAGTTTTATTTCTGCTATCAATTCAATGCTAGAGTGAGTACTTTGTGCCAGATAGGGTGAGTGGAACCAACAACATATTTCCAAAATAAGAATATTGAATCTTCAAGTTCTATGCCATCTTCATATTAAACACTTAATTTTTTTTTTAATTAATACCACAAAGTTCCGTAATCCAACCACTGCTTCAACATGCAATAGCCAAAACCACATTGCAATGACACATTGGTTCCTGGTACCAATCAACCTAAAGTACTGAGAATAATGTTTCTCAGGATCAGATAATCCTTGAAATTCTGGGTCTGCATATCTCTTTACTTTATTTAAAGTAATAGGGTGGCATTCTAATCAACTTAGAAACTGTATTATACTAATTCTTACAGTTGAGTATAGAACTGAGCAGAGAATTTTTGAGAGGAAGTCAAAGAAATAGCAATCAGAAAATTTAAGAGAATGAAAAATACATGCCTCACTATTGTCAGGGTAGGCCATAACTCTGTGTTTCTCACCTTTCCCATGTTAAGGATGATATATTAGAAGGTTAATGAAGAAAAAAATACCTGTTGTTTATTTTAGGAAAGGCTTAGCATCTAGATAAGGAAAATGAGAAAGAAGAAACATAGGAAAATTTTTACCAAGAGGAAGGCAGTGGGTATGAAGTGGAAATGAGAAAAAGATGTGATCTTTAAGATGGAGATGCAAAGGAATTTCAGGTTATATGAGTCAGTCATCCTTATGTCCTATACTGGATATAAAGGACCTATTTTGTGTTACAAATGATGTTAATAAATATGTTGTCTGAAATTTGTACATTCTGTGTTTAAACAAGCAGTTTGTAAACCTTCTGACTGCATTTTTGAATAATTGATATTCAAAATATAATTTATCATCGATGAAGATGTTTGATGTAGTTGATTTGCATTAAAACATTCATGATTATTCTGAGTAAGAAAAACACAAATACAAAGCACTTATGTTTTAAAAAGAAATGTCAAGAAAAGCATTTAAAGTAAAATGTAATTATATCTCAGGATTCAAAAATATTTTGAACTGTACATAATAGAATTATTTCAAATATTTTAATGTGTATATTATGTTGATCTTATGGAATCTTTTTAATTCTTCAGACATAATAGCTTTTAAGCTTTTGTAAATGAACTCAGACTCCTTTCTTTCAACAGCTTTCTAAGGTCTAGGATATTTCTTTTTCTAATTATTGAGATATTTGATCTGCATTTGTAAAGTTTGGAATTACATTTATTTTTATCCTATTCTCTCACTTTGTAATTTGTTTTCTAGTTAGCAGAACTGTTTCTTTTTATTGCTTCTGAGTACTTAGTAGAGTCCAATTAACAGAGCCAGTGTTGATGTTGGAAATGAAACCCAGAGCTGTCGTTTGAATATTTTTAAAAAAGGACATTCTAACCAGGAACCTAGTTACTACTAAATAAGCTATATTTATACATAAATATAGTTTAAGACTTAATGAAGATTAATAACATTTTTAAAAATTTATTCATAGGTGTAATACATATATGAATGTTTCATTATACAGGAGTGGGTTGTCATTTTTATCTCATTAGTTAATCAGATATTCTGTAAATGTATATTATCAAAGTGGGGTGACAATCTAAAATTTTTGTATGTGCAGAAAGGATTTGTGACAAATCTGATATTTTCTGTATGAAGCTAGGTAACATCTTTAGAAATCTTGTCATTTAGAAAGTAATATAAATTATTTTTGTTGCTGTTGGTGATATGTTGAGATTAAGCTCTTTTCTCTCCATCTGTCTTAAATCTTCCATATTCTCCCTCTTACTTTCTAGGGAGAAGCAAGGGAAGCCCAATAGGACAATTTGAATTACTAGTACTCCCTCAGAAATGGGAGAATGGAAAATAAGCTTCAAAAAGATGAACTGTAGTTCTTCTCTTTCCCCAAGATTAATTGGTTAATCCTAATTAACTGGTTAATGTTTTTGAGCTTCATTTCTCCTTTTTCTGTATTCTGGCTGATTGTATATCTCTTGTATTTGTGATGATCTATCAACTGATATGAAAGATTGATAATTGATCTGGATTAAAGTAATATTTGTTATTATCCTTTAATTTTTTTTTCACCCAGCTTATTCTTTGTCAATATATATGGGGGAAAGGTGAGAAAATAAATTATCTAAGGAAAAAAGAAATTTATGCTATCCAGTGTTATTTTTATTTTAGCAAAAAGCATTATTTATAGAAAAATATCATAAAACTATTTTAACTTCTTGAAAATTTTAATTATTTTTTGGTCAGGATAAAGAAAAACAGTAATAAGGTTTTGGTAAATATTATTTTAATTTCATCCACATCATTTTGTTTTCTAAATCTGCTTTTAGATGATTTTGTTTCCTAAATCTCCTTCTCCATTAGTGATTCCCATAAACCAAATTGCTCAGGCCAAAAATCTAGGACATGTTCTTGACTTCTTTGTTTACCATATTCTCTATATACAATCTACCAACAAGTCCTCTAGACTTTACAAAGTATATTTTAAATCTGTTTACTTCTCTTTATCTCTCTACCATCCTGGTACAACCCATCATCATTTACTTAGAATACTATAAGAGCCTACTAAGAGGTATCTCTGATTTCACTCTTGCTTTCTTATATATTACTCTATTCTTCAAACAGTGCTCTAAATAATCTTTAAAAACTTCACTGCTCAAAACATCCATGCCAGGCAACCAACTTATTGTTTGGAAAACTTGAAAATAAAGTGAATCAAATATTCTGTTTTTTTTTTTCTATGCTGTTAACCACATAGTTGATGAAGGAAATTTTTATAGAAGTATTTCAGCTGATAAAGGAATAATAGAATTATAGTATCAGCATTTCACAACTCCTAATGAAGTATTATAATTGATCTAAGGCTATGTGATATCTGTCTATGTATCTATATCTATACCTATACCTCTGTCTGTCTGATTCCCTCCTTCCTTCCCTCACTCTCTCTTCATCTAAGAGAACACTTTATATCACCTCCTGATTGGAGTACATTACATCAATTGGAGTAGTCTTGCTGGAAATTTGAACCTATATCTAACTACTAATTTATAGGAAATATAGGAGACAGAGGAACACGTTAAAGTAACACTATGACGATGCAGTCAGGAAATATTGAATATGGAAAATCCTATAGGACGAATAACCCAGTTTTTCAGCAAATAAATTGCAAGGGAAAAAAGTGAAGGAATGATAATCTATAAATTCAAAAGATGAAGAAACTTATTAATTGCAATATTTAGACCTTATTTGGATACTGATTTGAATCAATAAGCTTTTTAAGAAATGATACATGAAAACTTGAACACTGGCAATATAGTTGATAATTTTAATAAATTATTATTGAAAATTTTGGTGTAATGATGGTAATATTGATAGTGGTTTATTTACAAGAAGAGTCTGTATCTTTTAGAGATTATAATCCAAACTCTATACTTTAGCAAACTCTACCTAATCTGACCTCTACTTACCTCCTCTCTACCATACTTACCCTTGCTCAAAGTACACTTACTTCTTCCTTTTTCTCAAATACCCTAAGTTCATTCATATCTTGGGCCCTTCAGCTTGCTGTTCTATCTGGAACCCTCTCTCTCTAGATCTTTAGTGTCTGTCTCCTCTTGATATTCAGGTCTCACTTTAAATGTCACCCCAGAAGAGCTGGCTGTGACAATCATCTCATCTTGTTTTATTTTTATCAGAACCCTTATGATTTGACATTTTCTTATATTTACTTGTTTATTGTTATCACCCATTAGAGTATAGGTTACATGGGGTTGGTAGTAAGATCTTGACTATCTTATTCACTTCTAAATTCCCAGAACTTTAAACAAATACCTAGCAAATATGGTGGCTACTCAGTAAATATTTGTTAAGTGAATCAGTTGAATGTTTGTGAAGCTGTTGAATTCTAAGAACATTATTTTTCTTTTACATTTGAAGTATTAACAATATACACTATTCTTGCTTAGCAAAATTATTTAAAAATCAGCTGGCATTTTTATTATTAATGTTTTCAGAAGCTCATGTGTGGAAGAATTATCTCTGTAGCAAAGCTTCAGAAAGATTTTTTAAAATTCACAAAATGTCAAGTTTTCTCTTAGCATTCATTTAAAAATATTTGTATTGTGGGTAATTAATGTCACATCTTTCTAAAAGCTGTTTTTCATATCTAGATGGAGGTTAAGTTTAGTGATGTGTATTTATGTGTGATATGAAAATCTGGCTAACATTTCTTGGCTCATGTGAATAATAATGAACACTTATAATTATATCTTCCATCAAGAAGGAACTGAGAAATACTTTATAAATAAATACATAGAGGAAATGGGACTATAAAATTATGAGATTTTTTACTTTTTAAAAAAAAGGAAAATAATATATTTTGTTATAAACAAGCAAACAAAATAGACATATGTATCTCCAAGTAAGGGTTGTCATTCAAAATAATGCTTAGGGAAGTTGTTCATAATGGTTGTTGAATAAAACTATGTGTTTTACTGTTGAAATAATTTTCATCCTAATACTTATTAGAGATACATATATGATGCAAAGACTCCCTCTTCCTTGTGCCTTCAGGAAGCACAATGTGGGCCACAGAGTTGGGCTCATTTTACCATGGCCAAGGTGGTTCCTCTCACCACTCTCTGTATATGGCATATGAGAGTCTTAAATCATGGCCTTTCTGCCAGAAACATGGCACTCTCTGCTTCTCTTCGTCACCATCTCTTAGTAAGTGCTATAGATCTAGAAACTTCTTCAGATTTGGCTCTTTGCCAAGACACATTTTATTCTAAGTGGAGTTGTTTATTTCTTCTTTTGTTCATTCCTTCACCTATTTCTATATTTAATACAGATTTTTTTTTTTTTGTGGCAAGTCACATAGATAGCATTAGCTTTGCGATTGTAGGGAATAATATAGAGATGAAAATAGCATAATATACTTACTTATTTCATAGATATTGTCTTTTATTATTTCACTTTTAGGACTTCTCTTTTGCAATTGCTTTTAAAATGAGTTTTGAAGTTACATGAATGCCCATGCATTTCTAGTTCTATCTTAATTAAGGAGGAGTCAGAGAAAACAAGCCTTTTTTTTATCTCCCAAGGGAAGGAGGAGTACGAGAACCCAATGCCAGTAGGCCCCCAGCTAACTCAGTGCTGGGGCCACACAGAGCCTAGTTTTCTACCAAAGGAAAGTGCTGATTTTCCTTGTCATGGTCCTGGTCTTGCTCCCATGTTTGTCCTTCAGTGTTTAGAAGTCTTTCAGTTCCTAGAATGTTCCCTTCTTATAGTTCTCTAATGTTTTCACTCGGGAGAAGGCTGCTTCCCTGTTATGGTGTTGACAACCAGGATGACAACCAGAGGAGCTGTCATCCTGCAGAATGGTGAAGGGAGATCTCCTTAGTACCTTGCCATTCGGTATGCCTCTATTTGTGCTTAGATCAGGCAGTTTCAGGGTCTCTCAAGGGATTGTCTGAGCCCCGGGTGGATATTGAAGTTACTGTGAGCTGTCCTGTTTTCTCCTTGGAAACACCTGTATGGAGGGAGTTCAGTTTGACTCAGAGGTGGCATCTAGTTCTCAAGGAATCACTGGGTTCTCAGAGGCAAATCCAATTCAAATGACGGTGCCCATGGGGGCAGAACTGGCTCTGGGAGAAGATTCAATTTGGGGATTTCAGTCTGAAATACTTCACTCAGCTGTTTCACCAATGGATTTTGTGGGGGTGTCTCTGGTGCCGGTCTTCATAGGTATTTGTGTAATTCTAGGAGTAGGACAGCAGAGATATGAATCCTGGGCCTGATTAGGACCCTCATGCTGCTCTCCTGCTGGTAGGCTGAATGTGGAGTTTACATCGAGATGGAGTAGTCAGGATGCTGGCACTAAGTGAACAGGATTTGCCACTCAAGCCAGGTGCTTGTGTAGTGGAGGCTGCACTAGAGGGACTGTGATGATCTTGGCTAACCCCATCTTAACCAGGAGGAATAGGCTGGGGCAGGGGCACCTGGCCTGGGTAAGGAAAGTGTGCTGGGTCTCAATTCTATCCTTGGGTGCACAGCAACTCCTCCAGTTTGTTGACTGATGATACTTTATTTAACTATTCTCGCATTAAAGGAGGTTGAAGTTTGAACCACTTTATTTAAAAAATTCTTGTGCCGAGCATTTTCGTATAAGAGATAGCACTGTTTTTGAATGTATAATTTTTATATATTAATTAGTAAAGCAGGGATTATGAATGTGCATACATGTGTGTAGGTGCTAAGTGAACCAAATTCTTGTCTTTGTGAATTTGATGTTTTTCTAGGTACCTTTACCTTACACTGTTTTTTGAAAACTAGTTTCTTTTAAAAAAATTTTTAGTGAGAACATTTAAGTTTCGCTCTCTTAATAAATTTCAGTTATACAATGCAGTCAGTATTCTCAACTGTGATCACCGTGTTTTACAATAGATTCTTATACTGAAATTGTTGTATAGCTGAAAATTTGTATCCTTTTAGCAACCTCTCCCCATTTCCCCACATCTTGGCCCCTGGCAACTACTCTGATTCCATGACTTTGGCTTTTTTTTTTTTTTTTTATTCCACATATAAATGATACCTTGCAGTATTTGTCTTCTCTCTGGCTTATTTCATTTAACATAATGCCCTCAAGGTCCATCCGTGTTATGTTGTCACAAATGTAAGGATTTATTTCTTTCTCATGGGTAAATAATATTCTATTGTATATTTATGCCACCTCTTTATTTATTCATTCATTGACAGGTACTTAGGTTTTTTTTCATATCTTGGTTGTGAATGATGCTGCAGTAAACATGAGAGTGCAGGTAGCACTTTGATATCCAGTTTTTATTTTCTTTGTATGCATACATCAAATTGGGATTGCTGAATCACCTGGTAGTTCTATTTTCAATTTTTTGAGCTACCTTCATACTGTTTTCCATAGGGCTGCACCAGTTTATTTTCCTACCAACAATGCAGGAGGATTCTCTTTTCTCCACATCCTCCTCAATACTTATCTTGTATCTTGTGGATAATATCAAAAAGACAGCATTATCTCTCGTCTTTTTGATGATAGCCATTCTAACAGGTGCAAAGTGACTTCTCATAGTGGTTTTGATTTGCATTTCCATGACATAATTGAATGATACTGAACACATTTTCATGTACCTGTTGGCTGTTTATATATCTTTGAAAAATATCTTTTCAGTTCTTCTGCCCATTTTAAAAATCAGATTTTTTAATCTCAAATTATATGTTTTTTTATGTGTTTTGGATATTAACCCCTTATCAGATAGATGATTTGCAGATTTTTTTTCACATTTAGTAGATTGCCCTTTTATTTTGTTGATTTTTGTTGTTGTGCAGAAGCTTTTTAGTTTGGGGTAGTTCCACTTGTTTATTTTTTACTTTGTTTCCTTTGCTTTTAGTGTTAAACCCAGAAAATCATTACCAAGAGCAATGTCAAGGAACTTGCCTCCTGTCTTCTTCTAGGAGTTTTACAGTTTCACGTCTACATTCAATTCTTTAATACATTTTGAGTTGACTTTTTTTTGTATGGCATAAGATGGGGGTTCAGTTTCGTCCTTTTGCATGTGGTTGTCCATTTGTTTCCAACACCTTTTATGAAGAGATTATCCTTTCCCCATTGTATATTCTTAGAGAACCAGTTTCTTAAATTTTTTAAAAATAGAAGCATATCAAAAAATTTAGTTATTCTATAATTACCTAGTATGAAATTGGATCATTGCCACAGATAGTTTTTTGAAGAAAGGACAGAAGCCCAGCATTTTCAAAATACAGGATGAAAGCATCTTATAAAAATCCTTTATTTTGGAGCATAAGGTACTGTACATAGGGCTTTAGGCAAAAATACTACTACTGAATCAGTCATAGCTCAAAAAGTTTCTTATATAACTGAACTCAAATAGTTTTTAAAATGTGATAGGATCTATGAAATTTAGTATAAAAATAAACTTAAAATGAGTAGTTCTTAAAAGAGGGAAGACACCTTATGTTGGATAGTTGGTTTTTCTTTCAATTTGATGGCCAAGTGGAAAAGTCAGCTTCTATGGTAATCATGCCTGAAGCTCCGCTTAGCGTAGAACCCAGGACCTCCAGAGCACCCAATAACTGTCAGTATTGATTTTAAGTGTTTCATATTTCTATGAATGACTGTGTCACTTGACAAATTTCAGTGATTTCAGTTGTTACAAAAAGTAGAGGACATATTTAGGAGTATTGGTGAAAGTTTCATGTACAGAGCTTTGCTGCCACAATAATTTGGCAGTTTAAATGCATCCAGACCTAGTTTGTCAGAGCTTGTTGACCTTGCAAATAGGGACTTCTTTAGCCCACACTGCCAGTGGGTGGGGAGAAGCCCTCCATTAAGGCAAAAACAGTCAGACTCTTATTTTTACAGAAAAACATTTTTGCATTTAAATGTCTGATTTTGGAGCACATGACTCTCGATTCTCAGATTTTTTGCTTCAGGGGTTAGATTATATTAGGCCAATTATCTTTCACATGCCTAAAAACATTCCTGGTTCAAAGAAATTCTCTGAGGAGTATTAACTAGTCATTCCTGAGGTTTCTTCATAGCTCACTTATGTAGCTCATCTTCAAAAAAATCATTAAAATGTACTCTCTGAGCTGTGTGTGTGTGTGTGTGTGTGTGTGTGTGTGTGTGTGTGTGTGTGTGTAGCTATACCTCTGCTTCTTTTGAGGGGTGATGAAAGAGGAATGGGACAGTGGGGATGGAGGTAACTGTTATTGAAAGGGAGTACATTATATGGAAAGAAATGTGGGCTGTGGTGCCAAAAGGTTTGTAGTTGTGGGGTGGGGAGGAGGATGTGGAAGGACTCTTTTGACTTTCTCTGTTTTGTTTTTTTTTTTAAAGACATTTATTGGGTTTATATGTACCTGGCCTGAAGATACAAAAGTAAATAAAACTTGTCCTCTGCCCTTAAAGGAGAGATAGTGTGGCTCTATTGTTAAAACACATTTCTTACAATTTTTTGGTTTGTGCCCAAGTTTTAGCTTAAGTTTTCTCAATGTAGGTCTTTCCTGCCCGCTCCTATTCCTATTTTCCCATGTGTCATTGATTGGGGAGTTGAGAGAGAGAGAGAGGGAGAGAGATATCGATTGATTGATTCAGGCCATTAGCTAAGTACATTTTATGTTTGAAATCTGCATGTATTTCTTTACTTTGACTCATTGTCCTGTATATGAATATTTCAGAATTACTGAGAGTATGCTTCATTCAAGGACTTAATTTCTTACATCCAGATAGTCTTGCTTTCTGACGCCAGAGTGGCTTGGTCCGAACTTAGACCTTTAATTTTATTTGTATACTCATAACTACATTGCTGTTTTAAATACAAGAATCAAGCATCAGATTATATGCCTGTTTTGATGCAATTTTGCAAAAGTATACATTTATCTTATCAAATAAAATTATTTCTTCAATTGGAAGAGAAAAAAATTCTCATGTTAAAATGTGACTTGAAATTCATAATCTGATTAACATTAGTCTAGTTAATGACAAAGATTTTTAAACTGACAGCTATGATATTAGAAATAAAAATGACTTATCTGGACATTGATCTTGAAACTAAGGCGAAGAAAATATGTTCCAAATAACAAATTTATCATAATCATCCTATTTGAGAAACAGTAGTTTTACTAACTAGAGTTGGTTTCTGTATGGAGCTCAGGTTTATGTTGAGTCTTACCATGAATGATCCAATTATTTTTCTTCTAGTTCATGGCATGGCCTATACCTTCTGTTGGACAATGTTCTATTATGTATGTGCCACTGGAGGCAGGGATAGATCAGGGAAAACTGGAGTACAAGTCTTATTGAGTTATGGGCTTTTGGTGTAATTTTTGTTTGAGAAGGATATGGAGGTACTTCTCTAAGTAATATTAGTTTTCAGGTTTTGTAGATAGCAAACTAGGTCTAGGAAGATGGTTTTTATCAAGTTTACAAGTGATGTGCTAATTAGTTTGCTTATCGTCTTGGTATCCCCACTTCTTGAGGGCAGGAACTTCAGGTTTCTTGTTTACTGCAATATCCTCAGTGTTATTTAGAGTAGTGCTTGGCACATGTAAATGGTGGTATTAATTTCTGAGTTAGGGTTAAAATCCATAATGATTATATTCTCTGCACCTACTTATTTATACTCTGGCTTTAAGCATGCATATTTATACGTGATCTGTGATAAAATAAATATGAAGATAGCAGATACCTAGTCAGGCAAGAACATCTTCTATATAACATTGCTATATTCACTTGCACATCAGGGTGCAAGGTTATTGTGAACAAGCCAAGATATAATGACCAATGTGCTTAAATGACAATAGAGGAACAGCTGCTTATTTAATAGTCTTTTAACGAAATGCATAAAATTCAGGTTTTTCTATTTCTTTGCAATTTAGTGATCTCAGGTTTCTTAGATGTCTTTTGGGTACTTCTGAAGTAATTGTATTGTTTAGGAAGTTGGAAAATGCTGAAGTTGAGATGGGAAATAGATCGTTTTATGTGTTTATTTTTTCCCCCAACCTTCAAACCAATTTTCCACCTATAACTATATAATTCTATTCTCATATATGTATTTCTTAATCTTTCTCAAAATCCTTTGTGTTAAAAGTAGTTATAGGTAAATCTGCATTATTTAGTTCTCACTAGGAAGATACTCATGTCAGTAAATTTATCGTTTTCTCTTTAGCTTTCTAGATGACAGAACTACTTAACAGGAACAAGGCACAGGACACTAAAATGTAGAAATTTAATTAATCTATTTAAATGACAGATGTGATTTCTTTTCTGCTTACTTCTTAGCCTATATTTTTAGTTATTTTTATATTCTTAAATTGTATTTTAACCGCATGTTTTTATGCTTAGTTTTACTAGTGAGTCATTTTTCTTTAATTTGCAAAAAAAGCCATTTAATGTTGCTTATGTCATCTAGGGATAAGGAAGAGAGATTTTAAAATTACTTGTTCAGATCATTTGGGAATGTAGTGACCTCAGATATGGACAAATGTTTTCTTGGCGGTTGGAAGAATAAGCATGATATGCTCATTGAGAGGAATTTTAAATTTGGCTTGCACAATATGACAGATAAGCTTCTCTTTAAAATAACTTTTTTTCAATGTAATACTACTATTTAATTACTTATTTAAAAAAAATTCATGATCTTATTTCCTCTTTGGAAAAAAAACCTCTATAAAACGGACAAAGGTTGTTTTTATTGTTCCTTTTTTTGCAGAATAAGTTTTAGGCAAATCATTTGATTTCTTAGATTTAGTCTTTTATCTGTAAAATAAGAACTTTGAGCAAAATAATCTCTAGGATATCGTCTAGTCCTAAAATTCTCTGTTTATACCATTTGAAGATGAGGAAACAAAGGCACAGAAAAGTTAAGCATGTTGGCTGAGTTCAACCTTTGAATTAATAGTAAAACCCTGATATCTGCCTTTCTGATAAATGTGTTTATTGACACTTTCACACAAACCTTATGCCTATTACTAAAACTTTGTTGATTTATTTTCTTGTTGAAAACATAGTAGTTTATAAAAATTATGCTACAGATATAATCCATTTTAGTTTTTAAAAAGTTCAAATATATTCTGTAGTCTCAAAAAAATTCTTGAAATTTAGTAGATACTTTATATTTTAAAAAGGGGGAAGGTCTTAGCACCTATATACATAAAGCAATTATCGACTGGCATAAAAGAGATCAACAGTAATACACTTGTAGTATGGGACTATAACACCCATTGACACCAATGGACACATCTTCCAGACAGAAAATCGACAAGGAAACAATGGTCTTAAAACGCATCCTAGACCAGATGGATTTAATAGATATTTTCAGAGCATTTCACCCCAAAGCAGCAAAATATACATTTTTTTCAAGTACACATGGAACATTTTCTAGGCTAGACGACATGTTAGAACACAAAACAAGTCTCAGTAAATTTAAGAAGATTGAAATCATATCAGCTATCCTTCAGTCACAATTTTAGGAAACTAGAAATCAACTACAAGAAAAAAACTAAACAAACACATGGAGGCTAACTAATATGCTATTAAATAATGAATGGGTTAGCAATATCAAGGAAGAAATCAAAGATACTTAGAGACAAATGAAAATGAAAACACAATGACTCAAAATCTATGAGACATATCAAAAACAGCCTTAAGAGGGAAATTCATGGCAATAGAGGTCTACCTCAAGAAACAAGAAAAAGCTCAAATGAACAATATAACCTTACACTTAAAAGAACTATAAAAAGAATAGCAAACGAAGCCCAATGTGAGTAGAAGGAAGGAAATAATAAAGATTAGAGCAGAAATAAATGAAATAGAGTATAGAAAAATAATAGAAAAGGTTAGTGAAACCAAGAGCTGGTTCTTTAAAAGGATAAACAAAATTGATAAACACTTAACCTGACTCATCAAGGAAAAAAGAACTCAAATAAAATCAGAAATGAAAGAGAAGTAACTACAGACTCCACTATGAACAATTATACACCAACAAATTGGACAATCTGGAAGAAATGGATATATTCCTAGAAATGTAAAATCTCCTAAAATGAGTCAAGAAGAAAGAAAATCTGAACCAACCAATTACCACCAATATAATCAAAGCAGTAATCAAAAATCTCCCCCCAAAATGAAAGTCCTGAACCAGATGGCTTCATAGGTGAATTTTACCAAATATTCAAAGAAGAATTGACACCTATTTTCAAACTATTCCAGAAAATTTAAGAAGAGGGAAGGCTCCCTAACTTCTTTATCGAGGCCACCATATCTTGATTCCAAAACCAGACAAAGACATTACAAAAAAAGAAAACTATAGGCTGATATCTCTTATGAACATTGACACAAAAATCCT
The DNA here is from genome assembly GCA_030015415.1 of Cynopterus sphinx. Lineage (NCBI taxonomy): Eukaryota > Metazoa > Chordata > Mammalia > Chiroptera > Pteropodidae > Cynopterus > Cynopterus sphinx. Next base: position 71,716,124 of record CM057384.1, on the reverse strand, counting down.
GAACAAAATATTAGTGGACTGAATACAGCAATACATTAAAAATATCATATACCACAATCAAATTGGATTTATTCTTGGGATGCATGGTTAGTACAATATCCACAAATCAATGTGATACACCATATTAACAAATTTAAAGATACAAATTATATGATTGCATCAGTACATGCAGAAAAAGTGTTCAACAAAATCTAGCATCCGTTTATAATAAAAACTCTCAATAAATAGAGGGAACATACCTCAACATAATAAAGGCCATTTATGACAAACCTATAGCTAATATCATACTCAGTGGGGAAAGGCCAGAAGTGTTTTTCTTCAGGAACAAGACAAGGATGCCCACTTTCACCACTCCTGTTCAACATTGTATTGGAAGTCAGCCACAGCAGTAAGACAAGAAAGAGAAATAATTGCATTAAAAAACAATAAAATACCTAAGAATCAAATTAGCCAAGGAGGTAAAAGACCTGTTCTCAGAATATTATAAGTCATTGAAAAAAGAAATTGAAGAAGATAGAAATAAATAGAAGCATATACTGTGTTCATGGGTAGGAAGAATCAACATCATTAAAATGGCCATACTACCCAAAGCAATCTATAGATTCAATGCAATCCCTATCAAAATACCAATGGCATTTTTCAGAGAGCTAGAAAAAATTCCCAAAATATATATGGAACCATAAAAGATCCCAAGTAGCCATGGCAATCTTAAGAAAGAAGAACAAAGTTGGTGGTATTACATTACTTGATATCAAAGTATAATACAAGGCTACAGTAATGAAAACAGCATTGTACTAGAATAAAACAGATACATTGATCAATGGAACAGAATAGGGGGCCTAGAGGTAAATCCACATCTATACACTCATTTAATATATGACACAAGGGGCAATAATATACAATAGGGTAAATACAGTTTCTTCAATAAATGGTTATTGGGAAAATTGGACATGTTCATGCAAAAAAAAATGAAACTGGACTACCTTTTTATACCATATACAAGAATAGATTCAAAATGGATTAAAGACTTAAATGCAAGACCTGAAACCATAAAACTTTTAGAAGAAAACATAGGCAGTAATCTTTCTGATATTGCTACTAGTAATTTATTGTCAAATATATCTCTTTAGGCAAGGGAAACAAAAGAAAAAATAAATGTGACTACATCAAACTAAAAAGTTTTTTCACAGCAAAGAAAACCATCAACAAAACAAAAAGACAACCTATTGAATGGGAGAAGATATTCACTTTTGATACATCTTATAAGGGGTTAATAGCTAAAATATACAAAGAACTCATACAACTCAAAAACAATAACAACAAAACAATCCAATTAAAATATGGACAGAAGACCTAAACAGATATTTTTCCAAAGAGGAAAAACAGATGGCCAATAGACATATGAAAAGATGCTCAAGGTCACTAATCAGACAAATGCAAATCAAAACCACCATGAGATACCACCTCACACCTGTCAGAATGGCTATCATCAATAAATCAAAGAAGAAGTGAAGAAGTGCTGGTGAGGATATGGAGAAAAGGGAATCCTCACACACTGTTGGAGGGGTTGCAAACTGGTACAGCCACTATTGAAAACAGTTTGGAGGTTCCTAAAAAATTAAAAATAGATCTGCTTTTTGGCTCATTGCTTGCACTTCTGGTTATTTATCCAAAGAAAACCAAAATAATAATTCATAAAGATCTATGCATGCTTATGTTCATGTCAGCACTATTTACAGTAGCCAAGATATCGAAGCAACCCACATGCCCATCAACAGGCAATTGGATAAAGAAATTATGGTTCATATATACAAAGGAATATTACTCAGCCATAAAAACGAAATCCTACCATTTGAAACAACACGGATGGACCTAGAGATTATTATGTTGAATGAAATAAGTCAGACAGAGAAAGATAAATACCATGTGATTTTACTTATATGTGGAATCTATGGAACAAAAAAAAACCTAATTGAAAACAGACAAATATAGAGGACAGTCTTGTGATGGCCAGAGGGGAGGAGGAGGTGGGGCTGGGAGAAAGCAATGAAGGATTAAAGAAGTACAAATTAGTAGTTTGATAGAGGGTCATGGGGATGGGGAGCACAGCATAGGGAATGCAGTCAGCAGTAAGGTAATGGCTATGTGTAGAGCCAGAGGGAAGACAAAGTAATCAGAGGTATCGTTTCATAAACTATATAAGTGTCTAACCAATGTACTGTATACTTGAAACTAATAATAAAATAAAATGCTACAAAAAAGGGGAGGAGGAGGTTTTATAAATAACAGTGCCTGTAGCAACTAAAGGAAAATCAGAAAACAAAGCATATCTGAAGTTATGTAGCCTGAGTAATGAGGTAAGTCAAAAGTAAACCCATCTCTTATGTAGCAAAAGTATAGGAAAAAAGTATAGGAAAGCTAATTTAAGTGACAATTTTCTTCCATCCTTTTATTTATCTAAAATTTGTATTTGAATGTGTGATAAGAATTGGAATGATTTGATCTTTATTTTGTTGGCTGAGTATATTCCTTCTCATGAGTGTTTATGGAAAGAAATTTTGTATTAGTCGAAAAGCTGGATTAGACCTCTCAATCTTTACGGGTTTGTGACTGAATCTTCCCTGCTCCTCACCTCAGTGGTAATTGCCTCAAAAACTCTTTCAAAATGCATCTACTTTGTAAATTATGACATTTTATAAAGATATAACATGTTAATTCCTAGGTAAGCTAGAAATAAGTATTTTAGGATGGCAATCAGAGTAGATTATAGGTCAATGCAAATTTAAGTCTAAGGTCTTTGCAAAATTCAGTTAAATTTCCAAAGAAAATATGATCATTTTATAAAATAAATTGTTAAATGTACCAAGTAGCTTTTAGCTATCTTGTTTTTATATTAAGTGCTTGCCTTTTAAAAAAAAATGAAAGAAGTCTATTTGGTTATTTTGGTGTTTTGTATGAAAATGTTTTTTATTTACTTTTTTCTGTGAGCAAATCCCTCACAAATATTTTCCAATTTACACAAACAGATCATAGTCATACATTTTTAAAGTAGTTAGAAGGAATCTTAGTGATCATCTAATCTAAAACACTTTATTTTACAGATGAGAAAACTGAGGTCCAGAGAAGTTAATTGGCTGACCGATAGTTTATAGCTAGTTAGTGACAATTTAGATATAACAATTGTAATTTAGATATAACAGTTTCCTAGACTAAAATTTTTCTATTTAATGAATAGCTATCTGGATTCTTGTCTGTACTCAGCTAGATTCATAGTCTTGGTTTTTATCAAACTCCCCGTTTACACTACTGTTTTTTAAATCATAGTAATTAATGTCTGAATCAGAATTTGAAATCTAAAAGCTGCATTAAAATAGCTTCTACTTAAAATATAACTTCATATGGAGCTACAGTTTCTCTCAGTTTTCTCTTTGATATGATTTAGATCTTTAAATTTTTAGGATAAAATATACTGAGCCAGTTTCAAAAATATGTTCAAAGGCTGAAAGATTTTTTTGAAAAATCTTTAAAGAATTTTTTATGCTTAGCCTTTATAGGCTGTTTACTTTGATTTAAATAATTACCACACATATTTTTCTTGTGTAGATGTTTGATAGAATGATACTTATTGATTTGAAACAACCAGAATTTAATGGTTGATTATTGAAAAAGTTAAAATATTCTCTAACATCACAAAGCGAATAAATTTACAGCCAACATTTCCATGGTTACTAGGACCCTTGCTTTATGATATAAGACTCTTCAAGGATCATATATAGAAAGTATATCATAACATAAAAAAATTCAGAAATAAAAGAAACATTACTATAATTAGCCAGAAAAGAAAAAAATTAAAAGAAATGAATGATTCTATTTCTTACTTATATTTTCTAAGCAAATAGTTTCTGTGAGTCTACAGATTTTATTTTATTTTATATAGTAATCCCCCCTTATCTGTGAGGATATGTTCCAGACTCACCAATGGATGTCTGAAACCATAGATAGTACAGAATCCTATGTATACCATGTTTTTTCTATACATATATACTTAAAGTTTAATAAAATTTAATTTATAAATTAGCAACAGTAAGAAATTAATAACAATAATAAAATAGGATAATTATAACAATATACTCTTATAAAAGTTATATGTATGTGATCTGTCTCTCTTAGAGCAGTAGTGTCACTCAGTTTTATAATGTCCCTGATAACCATCAAAAGCATTGGACAACGAGTATGGATTTTCTCTGGGGCTCCATGCAGCTTCTGTGGCAACTCTAATCCTGCTCCTTCAGGATCTTCAATCCTTCCCAATATAATATTATTTCTAAGGATTTTAAAAAGAGAATATTATAGTTTTATAGTTTTTCTTATTAAAGAGAACACTATACATCTTAATATATTTTATAAACTATCCCAAATTAGATTAATAAAGTGATTTGTTACTACAACTATAAAAAAAACAATCTGAAGTTTCAGCCTTTAGGTGAATAGGGAAAGTTTTCATTTTTAAATTTCTTTTAGTAATTTTTTAAAAATATCTTGATTCTCAGACAGGTATGAAATATTTTAGGCATTTTGGGTAGCAGTTCTGTTCTTCATTAATATCTACTTTCTGGGTTATGAACGTCTGTACATGTAAGCAAAACAGTTGGCCTAAAGCAGGATTCTAGAAAACTTAGATGTTCCTATAATACCTTAAATATTGTTACATTTGTGGTAGGATCATTATTTTTATATTGTAAGATTTTACTGTTTGTGGGTTAACATGGGTATCTGTGGGCTGGACTGGGAATTGAATAATCTTTTAAATATTATTTCAGAAAATAGGTACAGAGTTACCAAAGATTGACTGAACCATGTGTCAACTTTTGGATAAGTTCTTTGTGAATTGATGCTGTTTCCAGGTTGTCAGGGCCAGTCTGCTCTATATCTCTGCTAGAACAACTAGGAAAATTAGAGATGATGATAAACGGAAAGATAAAGAATAAAGTTTTTCTTGTTTTCTCTTTCAAAACATTTCTGCTATGACTTGGTTTGGTGTAGTGACTTTGAAGAAATTTATTCATGTGGTCTGCCTGTCCCCCGCCTCCCCCCATCCCTTTTCCTATAGAAAAGAAGACATTTGAAAATGGATAAGAGAACTTTATCATCTGAAAAAAATGAAAATATTAGGGAAGAACATATACATCATTGTTGTAACTTGAATGATGTGTTCTCATTTTATAACTGGGTCAAGCTCTTACCAAAACAATCTCAAGGATAAGTTTAATACATTTTGTCATATCATTTATTTCTACAAGTCAGTAAGTCATTAGTTAAGTAGAAATATTTTTGTTATTCAGATTTTTATTGCGGTATTTATTTTTAAATAACTTCACCTTTGTAGTCTTTTTCTTCTTGAAATGAAAATAAAATTTTGCATGATTTTATATAGTCCACTGGGCAGAGCAAAAACTATGATTCTGACTTAAAGAAAAATGCTTTATGTTCTATGTTAGATTTATATTCCATTTAAAAGATGTCTTATGTGGCAAAAATGTTAATTTTAGTAGTATAATAAAATTGTAAGGGCAGCTTGACTCATTGAGTATTGATTAGGCATTATGGAGGGAATTGGATATGGAGAGGGAGTCCAAAGATGCTTAGAGTTTGAAAACCCATTCAAATCTTGGAAGTTTTCTTGCCTTTAGATGTTTATTCTTCCTAGCTACTACTTTGACTTTAGCAGGCTGTATGAAGCTCTGCCTCTTTCTCGGCAGTGATTTTCCTCCCCAATTCCCCAGGGCCAAGGGTCCACCACAATCACATTGATTGGTCTTGCTAGCAGACCTAATTTCTGGGCTGTGGACCAGTCTATGGCCTGTTAAGAATTGGATTGCACAGCAGGAGGTGAGCGGCAGGTCAGCAAGCAAAGCTTCATCTGTGTTTGCAGCCGCTACACAGAGCTAGGATCACCGCCTCAGCTCCACCTCAGATCATCAGGTATTAGATTCCCATAGGAGCACTGATCCCTGGCGCCAAAAAGGTTGGGGACCGCTACTAGATATTGTGAAGAAAAACAAAGTGAAGGAGAAAGATTGATGTTTGGCGGGGGTAGGAGGTAGGGGATGCTGTTTTAGAAAGGCTGTATTGACTTCCTAGCTATACTTTGAATGTGCCAAGCAGATCCCCATCTTAAGGCCTTTGCATTTGCTATTGTTTCTGACTGTAATGCTTTCCTTCAGATAACTGCATCACTTAACTCAGGGCTCTGACCAATCTGTCTAAAGTAGCACCTTTGCCATTCCAGTTTTATCCCCTACACTTTAAGTATTCTTCACTATCTGATCTTGGGAACTGAAGCAATTCAAAGAAACTCTTTGATAAATCCTTTGCTATCTGAACACTTACTACCTGCATTTTGAAATTCAGGAATTGAAGAGATTTTAAAAATATTTCTTGTTATATGATCTGACTGTCTGAATCAGCAACCAAATAAATTCGTATAGTAAGGGATACTTGTTGTTTTCTTCATAGCACTTTTACTCTGTGATTTTTTTTGTTTTTCTGTCCATTTTCCTCACAAACATGTTGGCTTCGTGGTGGGTGGGACTTTGTTTTACTCACTGCTCTATCCTTATCACCTGGGACAGTGCCTGGCAACTAGTTGATTCTCAATAATCTCCAGTTTGTCCATTCTGTCTTGTATATTTTAACTCAGCTACAGTTTCAAGAGAAGACCATGAAACAACAGTGAATGAATGGCACCCTTTCCCTCACTCACTGCTCTCTGGCTATGTTGATCTTCAGTTTCTCACACTTATACAAGTTATTTCATAATGTGCTTAATATATGTCTCCCTCTATATTATAAATTCTTCGAGGCCATGATACTATTTAATTAGCAATACCTAGCTCAATGCCTAATATATAGTAGGTACCCAATTAATACTTGTTGAGTGTTTGAATTATTAGAAGACATACATGGTAGGAACACCTCAATCCAATCTAATGGAAGTTAGGGGAGGTAAATTTCAAGGTGGAATCTGAAGAATGAGAAGAAATTAGCAATTGAAGAAGACTATGTGGAATGTTCTGGAACTTAAGCTCAGACTTTATCTTAAAAGCAATAGAGGAGAGTTTTAAACAAAAAATATGGCACTATCAAACTCCATTTCAGATGGTGTTAGACTGGATGGGCAATGCTGGAAGAGAGATTGGTTCAGAGGCTTTAGTGATAGATGGTTGTGGCCTCCTTTGAGTTCTTGGCAATGGTGAAGAGAAAAGTAGATATATTTGAGAGATCTTTAGAATGTAGAATAAGTGACTTGGATAGTGAGGGAAAGGGAAGAGTTAAGTGTGATTCCAAGCTTCCCCCTTTGGAAACCTAAGGCCATTCACTGAGACTGGGAACTCAGCGGGAAATCCGTCTGAGAAAAGGGCCGGAGGTACCCTTGGTACCTGTCTAAATTGAGGCTGAACATTGAGGACTTGGTTATATAGCTGAATTTTTAGATATAGGTACTGAGAAAAATACCTGGAAAGAATCAAAGTGTTATAGTATTGGAACTCTTGTTACATCGCTAAATTTTTTCTTACTAGTTTTTGGTTTGTCAGTGTGTTTCATAAAGGAAAAATAATAAACTTTAAAATTTTCTTTTAGGATCTTTTATAAGAAATGCTGTACCCAAAACAAAAACCCAAAGGACAAAGAGCCAAGACTTTCTAAGAAAAAATAATAGGCTATTCTCCCATGAAAATAAATGATTGGTCCTAAATAGAAGTCCATTGTGAAATGGGTTCACTGTTAGTATATGTGAGTGGGGGCGGGGCGGCGAGGAGGGAGGAACAAGGGGCCATCATTTGGAAATTTAACCTTATTCAGAGACGGTCTACTAGTTAGGGACTCTCTCTTATTCATTCATTTATGCCTGTATCATTCCTATATCTATCCTCAGCACAGCCCCAGACATTTAGGAATTTCTCAGATGGAAGCTATTATTTTAGATGTTATTAGTATATTTTTGTTTACATCACTATTCACTGCAGTTGTTAAACAGTGATTTATTTGTGTCATCTTGGTTTTTAGGTAGATTGGGGTCAACTGGATTATTTAGTTGTTGACATGCCACCAGGAACTGGAGATGTGCAATTATCAGTCTCACAGAATATTCCTATATCAGGTAAATCTTGAAGTTTAATGTAATTTGTCTTGTCTTTGATGTTTTGCTGTTGCCATACAGAAAACCAAACTTATGACAGGCAGACATTTTTATGTCTTAACAAACATAATCATTTCTAAATTTTCCTTAGAGATCAGATTCAAAATTGAAATTTTAAAAATATTACCAGAATGAATATGTTTACAAAAACCCTAAAGATACTTTCAAAGGTGGTGGTATAAATCTGTGTTCTAGAAAAGCAGTAGTGCTTACGTATTATTTAGGTAGAACGTGGTTGTCTGTTTCACAGCTGTCCAGCATTTGTAGCATACTGTCTGATACATGGCAGTCACTCAGAAAGTGTTTATTGAGTAAATGCCACTGAATAAGAGTAGATATTAGAAAATTTTGTTTCTTTGGTAAACACAACTATGGGAAAATTTTATATTCTGATTATTTAATCTTAAAGTTAAGAGAGCAGTAAATATTTTAGCTTACTTTGAATACACAATATGGTAATGGATATATTTTTCTATGATATGCAATTTGAATAGTAGTTAGCTTTTATATTGAATATGTTTCTAAATATTTTCCTAGATTCTACTGGAGAAGTAGAGATAACTCTCTCTTATATATAAGGACTTTTTGGAAAAATAGTGGAATTTTAAATGTCTTTGCAAATCAGTTATTTGTTGGTAATAAATAACCAAGAGGTATCACTGACATTTTATCATCAGAAGATTTAGTATCTAGGTTTTTGATAAGATATATACATTGTTTCAAAGTATTGATATAGCATTATTAATGTGAGATTTTTTTAGTGAGGCAAGCTATAATAATGAGATGGGAGTAAAGTGAAATCACATAGGAAAACAATTCCTCTTTTTTTAATCAGCATACTACATAGCCCACTTATTCTTTTTTTAAGTAGTTTGGGACTTTTATTTTTCTCAATCTTAGGACTACTCACTGAATATTTATTGAATACAATGTGTTCCAGCTACCTTGAAATGCCTATTGCTGGTATATGAAAAGCATACATTATTCATGTGGATAATACGTTGATAGAATTGGGGTAAATTATAATTTATTCCTTGAGTCCGTGACTTGTTACCTTGAAAAAGTTTAATTTGCTTCACACAGGTAAACTGATGGTGCTAAGCAAATTTACCTTTGTTTACTCAGTTAACAGCTCCTCTGTTTGGACAGGATTTATGATTATATCACCCTATTTTAATTTGTGCTTATATTCTAAAACCAACAGTGTGTACACTGGGGTTATGATATGCTTCTCCTTGGAGGATTTCTTTCTTTATATTCTAAAGTTTAACCATTGTATTTCTTATTCCTTTTCTTTGATGGCAAGTCTTCTCTGTAATAGGTGATTAATATTATATGAGAATAGAAAGCAGTATTTTTTTAATTGCAGTAAAATATACATTAACAGTTCAGTAGCATTAAGTACATTAACATTGTTATGTGACCATCACCACCATCCATCTCCTGAGCTTTCTCATCTTCTCAAACTGAAACTCTTTACGTATTAAACAGTAATGCTCAATTCCCTCCTCTTTCCAGTCCCTGGTAACCACTGTTCTCCTTTCAGAAACAGTATAAAGATGAGGGAATGAGAGATGAGGAAAACATTATTTAAAAAATTGAATTAAACAAAAACCTAATATTGATTTTGTGATGTATTAATAAAAATTTAAATCAACAAATATTTATATAAAGGTAGATGCTAAGCACGGTAGAGGGTCCAAGGTAATTAAATCACTAGTTCCAGGGACTCTCTGAATCTCAGACCTTTTTTGAGAATTGGACGAATATGTAGATTCTCTCTAGGAAAATGTATTTGTACCTATAGAAACACGATTTTTATGGATAATTTTAGGGGGCTCACTGTCTTCAGGTTAAAAGCTCCAGCTCTTAAAGATAAATTAGGGAGAAAAACAGGGACAGAGTGGCTGGTAAGAAAAGAATATGGATAAATATAATGCAGAGTATGAGAAGTGCTATATGAGAGATGATAATCCCCATGAGATAGGGGGTCAGGGAAGAAGATACCATGGGTTGGAGGGGAATTGTAAAATGTGTCATGGAGAAAGGCCTTAAAGAATAAATATGATATGTTGTAAAGCATTCAAAATAGTACCATACCTGGTTTGCTCTGCTTTATCTTGGCCTAAGAGAAAGAAATCTGAAAATGAAACTTTTAGTGTTTTATAATTCTGTTATGAAAACTTAACTTATATTTCACTTCCCATGTCTGATCCATTAAAAAATAGGGGCAATACTAAAGATGGTTTAGTTATTTCCAGGCTATAGAAATGAAATTGTTTTTTAGACATTTTCTAAATTTTCTATAATGAACATGTATATTTTTATAATTAAAAAAACCAAATTTTTTAAGAACATTCGATGTTTGCCTGGTATTAATAAAATGCCATTTAATGATAGTCTTTCATATATTTGTTTTTATACTTAATTATCACAGGTGTTATATTATTCCTATTTTCTTAAATCTTTGAAGGGTTAAATAACTTTCCCAAAGTCACACAGATACAGTGGGTTATAGCTGAGGTTCATATTCATTCAAATGAAATTTAAAGCTCATGCTTTTAACTTCTACATCAAACTACTCTCATACAAAATCCAACAATGTTTGACTCAGTGATTTTCTAAGTTCAGTTCTAGTCCCTTCAAACCCATTTAAATTGAAATATTTCTAATCTGGGTAATCTCAGATAAAAACAAATTTTTTTATGAATATGGCTAAACCTGTGTACCCCTACATGAAGGGTATCCAACTAATGGTCTGTATTGGTGTTTACGGTACTGGGTTTTGTTTTGTTTTGTTTCTGACTCTTGAGAAATTGCTTTGGGCTTCTTTAACTCTTACATTCCAGGGAGGATCTGGAGGCAGTCTAGAAGTGGCCTCCTTTGGCTTTTAGGAGTAGAGCCTCAAGTGATTCTTGGAAAGACCAATATTATCTTTGGGCCGATCATCCTGGTCTTGGGCATTTGGCTAGTTTCCAGCCACAGTGGCTTTTAGGATTGAATTGCAGCTATTGGTGTTAGTACACTCATATTGTGGGTTATTATGTCAATATTAAAATTAATGGCAATGGAAAGACTAGATTTTCTACAGTGAACATATATTAATTTATCATGAGAAATGAAAGTATCCTATTGAAAAGGATGTGAGAATGTGGTGAAGGGGAGTGCATGTGATTTTGTGTGTGTGTGTGTCAGTTAAAGGTTTAGTTCCCAAGGTGAGGTTTTACTCAGGCCAATGTCTTTTCAGAGCTAACACATATGGAAGTACCAAAAATGAGCCAGCATCCAGGACTTAGAGGGAAGGGCATTAGAGTTGCTGGACTGACTGGTTTGAATCATGGCTTTCATTAATTAAATAATCTGGAACAGCCTGTCAGAATTATATCTGCTTTTCTAGGCTTAACTGAATTATCTACTCTCTAATTATGAAACTAATTTCCTTTTCTTCTTATAATGGACTTTAGAACTCTTCTTGATATTCTATGTTGTACCTTTTTTTTTATGTCCCATGTACCATAAACCATGTAAGATATTTAGATTTCCATTTGAGTCCTCCTGATTTGACTTACCTAGCCTTCCCACTCAACTCTTTTGCATAACCGGGGATCTCTCCCAAAAAACCTTATGTACTCACTGCCCCCTCTCTCTTCCCTTTACATACATGTAATGTATGTAATGAATTATGTCTTTACATATAGCTGGCCCTTGCTTAGAATGTCTTTCCTCTCCAATCAGTGGGTGCCTAAATCCTGCTTTCCTTTTATTTCAAATGTTTATTCTTTGTCATCTTCCCTAGACTCCCAGTGAGGAATCATTTCTCCTTCCTTGAAATGCACATAGCATCTTTTTGGACCTTTTCATGTTCTCAATTCAAAACCTATATAACTATGTTATCATTTGGTAGCAGACTATTACTCCCTGGAGGGCTAAGTCTCTGTTTTATTCGTTTTTGTATTTCTCACAGTGCCAAACTCAATGCCTTCCTATAACCACTCGGGAAATGTTGAATCAGTGAATGGGTGTTTTATCTGTGTGTCTGTATTATCTTCCCAAGTAGACTGTAAGCGGCTTAAATGCAAATATTTTTTCCTATTTATGATAGTATTTTTTAGAGTACTTTGGGCCATGGTTTATGTAGTTAATATTGATTGAATAAATGACAAATCTAGTTGACTGGTTATCACTGTTTATGTGAACAGATTTGTACCCCCTTATCTTTCTTATCCTGCTAACTCATTCCTTTGATCACTTTGACCCTGACTGCTTTTACTAGGTGCTTATTCTATGTATAAGTTAAAGAAAACATTTATTAAAAAACATACATTTTATTTCACTCTCCCTTTGAGAGAATAATATATTTCATTTTAGATTTATTTATACTGATCTTTTTCCTGTACCATATGTAATATCCTTGTGGTCATTTGATACCTTTTAGTATTAACTTTGTTTTGGTGTCTGAGATATGCATATGGGCACTGCTGTTTGGTTTCATTCAGGCTCCATGTTAAATTATTAGTGAGAATCACTACTAATACAACTCCATTGTAAGATAATAATAAGAAATTTTCTTATTTACTTGCAGGGATGTTTAGTCTGGTGCTAATTACCTCTCTGACTCTTTATCCTTTCCTGTGGAACACCTGCCTATCCCACAGACTTAAATGGATCAAATGAGATAATGAATTTAAAAGCTCCATCTAAATGTATGATATTTTTTAGAAACTACTTGAACATTTTAAAATAGTTTTTTTTTGGTGGGGGGGTGGTGGTGAAATGTTATGAATTAGAAAGAACATCTATATCAAGATAGCATTTCTCCAAGCCATGTTGAGAATGATACTAAATGTTTTATGCTTAGAGACATTCTATTGAAAAATTCATGGAGGCAGACCTGTACTCACAACAAGATCCTCTTTTTGAATGCTAATTAATGACTCTATATGTTTTCCATTTTATTCCAAGGGATAGATGACAGGTTCATTATAAGAAAAAACTTCAAAGAAAAAAGTTATCCTCTTATTTGTGTTAAAAGTGTTGGGTAGCAACAATAGTGATAAAATGTGTAGACAGCAAAATTGTTGGCTAATGATTTAAATTTGAGCTTACATGGACTACTGAATCATTGAGTACTACAAATACCTAATAGTTGTAGTAACTGCTAGAGGGAAGGAGACAGGATAAAGGATAGGAAATAACCAATTATAGTCTTTGGATTTCCTATTGTCTCGTTGAACTTGTCAAGGGGAAAAGGCAGAGTTGTTAGTGCTGGTTTTGTTTTATTGTTTTTCTTAACTACTTTTTTTTTTTTTTTTTGATACAGTGTGCTGGTGTTTTGTTTGTTGTTTGTTTAGCTTGTAAATTAGCTGCTGCCAGGTACTGAATTGGGTAGATTCCAGAGTTGACTTCTGAGTTTTTTTTTAGTGATTGCATTGATGAACTCTTAGATGTTATTGAACATTTAAGTGTTCTCCTGTAATAGAAGAGGATTAAAATTTCTGAGGAACATAAGTTCCTTAAAATTTTTGAAAATGTATGCACTATGCTAGTATTTGAATTCTAATAGATGTTACCTAAAATATTTTTTCTTCCTTTGCTTCATCTGAGGTCCTCTGTATGACTATCTGACGAGTAACTTAATTTGATTTTAACTCTTGGAACTAATTAAGTAAAGAGTTTATTTTGGGGGGGGAGACTAGAGGATTTTAGTAAGTTATTTATGTTAAGATGCTGTATTAGTCAGGTTACTGGCAGGAAACAAATGTCATACTTTAAAAAGAATTAACAGAACAGAATTTAATGAAGGGACTAGTTACAGAGGCAGCATGAGGGAAACCAAATGGTGAAGTACCCAAAGACTAATGATGGGGCAAGGCAGTGAACCATGTCAGTGCTTCTCAGCAACTGCTGGGCCATGGAAGAGGGGCTGCCTTTTGTGTGGCCTCAGAGGAATATAGCTAAGGCCAGAACTCCTGAGAGGCAGGGAGGAGCAGTCTCATATCTTGCTGATACCTCCTAGTGGCAGATGCCTCTTGGTAAGGAAACTCAGGTGATCCTGTCCACAGAGGTCAGCTACCCAGGCACTGATCAGGTCAGAGAGGGGTGGAGAATGAAGCAGAGCTTGGTAAGGAAATGAAGTGGAGCACAGTTATTATCTGGAAAATACCCAGAACAGCTTCTCTTCTTTGCGGTCATTATAATTGTGAATTAGAGGCTTGCAGTAGATGAAATACAAAGCAAGGATGTCTGCCCTCTAAGTTTGCAAGCTAATATAGTCAAATAAGTGAAAATCCATACTATCATAAAGCAAAATTGTACTGTCATCAAATTTATGAACAGAATATTTATATTGTAGATAAGTAGTGAAATATTATATTTTGTGTAGTGGGGATTAATGCATAAAAGGGTTTATTTTGATAGGACAGAGTTATGAAAGAAAGTTCCCCTTCACTTTATTAAGTCGAGATTGATACAGGAATGAAACTTTTGGAAATTACTCATATTATGGAGGGGACAAATTACTGAGCAGTTGAGAAGGGGAGTCATCATAGTCCCTTCTTTGTTCTTGCTCTTTTTCTTCCAAGGAAGGGCAGAAGTAGCACAGAGAACAGCCAAGAGCCTTAGTGTGAATCCCGTTTTGATTTTTTCTCCTAGAGAGGGAGAAACTACTGAATATTGCAGAGTAGTCAGCTAGATAATGTGCTAAATATCCATGGTCTCAAGGGAAGCTGCACTGGTACACTGGCATACTGGTATTACGTTATGAAAATGAGGCGACGTCCTTCTTCATGTCTAGGACTTTTCCTGTTGGACACTATAGATGGAAGGAAAGCCAGAGGCTTTTTTGCCTCTCATTTATTTAACTGAGATGGAGTAGGAACTTTAAATTAAGCTACCTTAATATTTCAGTCATTATTTAAAGTGAAAGGCATTTATTGCTGTGAAAGACATTGGACCTATTGCTACAGTAACTGACTGAGCTCCTATTCACTCATCAGAGATTCTTGAGAAAAAGCTGTACAAGTCCATACTAGTGTTTTCTCCTCCCCCAGTAGTTTGCTTGGCCTAATCCATTATCTCTTTTATGGTAATGTTTTATAATATGAGTACAGTGGGATTTGGAAGATCAGAAACTTATTGTTGCTATTGTTAGATGAGAGAATGACCATAGGCCATCACTTGATATAGTTTCCTTGATTGTGTGGTATTTATTCTTTCAAAGTAAAAGAAATATAGTAGTTTCACTTAGGTAAACTAAATAAAATATTTTATTTTTTTTCCCACAACTGTTTTCCTCTTCTTAATTGTTTTCAAAATTAAAAGAGTACTTTTTGAAATGCATCAATTACTTATCTTCTGCAAAACCATTAAAAACTTAAAGAAAAATACATGGATACCTTTGGATTTTAGTGCTGCGTTTTGCAGTTTATAACAACCTCAAACTATGAAACTAGAAACATGCTTGTACCTTAAAGATGGAAGACTTAAGTTATAGCTTTTTCTAGTGTTTAAAGATATTAAATTTTATTTACATTTTCAATTTTCAGAATGAAAATTTAAAGGAGAAAGTTAATTTTCGACTTCTTCTAGGTGCCTCCAGGTGCACCATCTTTCCATGCAAATGTTGGATAGAATTATAAGTAATGGATATCTGGCAACAGCTGCATGATACAGGAGAGAATTATTATTTTATTCACCAAATTATAAAACCGTTTTGTTTTTTTTTAACAAAATAAGTTGGTTTTGTTGTCATACTAATTGTAGCCAGGTTTTAAAGACTAGAGACTGTATTCCAAAGTTTTACCTTTTAGGGCACTCCCGGTACTCACTCTGAAATGTCATTCCTTGTTAAACTGAGAATCGAATTATAAAATTAAAAATAATACCATTGGTTAATGAATGACAATGTTCTCAATATAAAATTAAGAAGAAATAAACTTTGTAGGGCCTTTGTATTTAGGTCAACATATGTTATAGGTAGAACTTACAGTGTATCAGTTAATAGTTCAAAGAAATGGTCTTAGAATTAACAATTCTGAACTATGACATGGAAAGACCCAGGATTTTAAAAGCTTTTTAAAATGATTCTTATATAGTCAGTTTTCAGAATCACTGTGTCTAGACTAACTTATCTGATATTTGAATTCCTTGATTATCTAGCCTGTGTTTAGATGAGAACTTTCTGAGATAGTTCATTCAGTTTTGTCTTAAGAATTTCTGGGCACTTCTTTCATGATATGCCTGATAGCTAAAATTCCTTAATATCTTAAAGTTCAGAGAATAGTGTTAATGGCCAATGAGTAGTCACATTCATATTAAAAACTACTTTTAAATCCATTAAACATTTATATGTAGAAAAAGTACAAGTTCCACAATCTATCATTTAAAAATGTTTGCACTTGTTCACAGATGTTAGAAATTTTATCAGAACCTGAAGTATAGCTCTGAAGAATGTCTTTGCATCTTAAGTATGACAATATTTGGAAATGGAGCAGAGCTTTTTCATAAAAAGTCTCAGCCATTATTTCCTGAAATATGCTTGGTTAAATAAAGTTAGGGTAACCAGAGAGTAGCAGTTCTCTCCTCTGGAGTTTATATTAGAGAAAGAATATGTATAAAAAGGAATGTGTTACATTACTAAACAAATAGCCTTTGGTGGTAGCTCACCATGAGCATAGGCAGGCTGAGTTATATGTGCATCTAAAAGATTTTGAAATGCAAAATATTAAATCTGAGAGTTCAACGTGAACAGACAGAAGAACAAAAAAGCTTTCTGAGTTATAGAGACATATACGTACAATGAGTA
This sequence comes from Cynopterus sphinx, assembly GCA_030015415.1. Taxonomy (NCBI): domain Eukaryota; kingdom Metazoa; phylum Chordata; class Mammalia; order Chiroptera; family Pteropodidae; genus Cynopterus; species Cynopterus sphinx. The sequence goes on along the minus strand of CM057384.1, from coordinate 71,699,121 downwards.
GGCTCCCCAAGGTGTTTACCAATCAGCATAAAGATGGATTTAAGACTGAAAAGAAGCAAGTATTGGTTCCAGCTCAAATTCGTTAAACTCTCTGAAATCCTTACATGTTCCCAGTGGTTCCTTAGTTAAAGGCAGTCTGGGTAGCCCCCGTCAATTTGTTGTTAACATCAGTAAGGCAAGGTGATTGGAAGCATAGTACCTGTCGACTCCGTTATTGAAGAGTCAATCTTTGTTCCTAAATAGCAGGTGTGCCTCTAGATTCCTTTGACAAACTTAAATTCTTATATTTCCAAAATGCACACACTGTCTTACCAGTGACTTTGAAATACTGTGATTTCCACTAATTATTGTGTTTAAAATTCTTTTCGGCAGTAATCGACATAATTTCCTATAACAAAATTCATTTCCGAAGTAAGTAAAATGACAATCTTTAATAAAACATATACCCTTTGTGACTAGAGTCAGTTCTCTATTGGAATGGAGCATGGACTTAGGAGAGAATTATTTATAGTTTCTGTTGAAACATCGTCTGTGGGTACATTTGAAGTAATTTACCAGTTTACTTAATCTGATATTATATATTAATGAGCATTTCTTATACAGCAAATAATGTTTATAATTCAGGAAGTTTGGAGTTATAGAGGAGAAAGGGAAGAGCTAAAAAATACCAAAGCCAATCTTTTTTATAGTTAATAATTGTATATTTGGTATTATTTATGTTAAGCTAATGGAAGTTGAATGATTTTCTTTTGCTGCAAGTATCTTTAAATTTTAAAAAAGGAGAATCAGCAGCACTAAATATTAGAGTACTGTGAACATTAAGACTAGCAGTTAATTTGTTCTTTTAAGTCTTAGTTGACTTTACAGTGATGTGCTCAAGTTGTAAGGCATAGAATTGCTTGTCCAGGTATAATTACAATCGGTTTTTGTTGTACGTGTTTATTAGGTTCCAACATTGAAGTTCTCAGTCAGGCATGGGAATTAGATACAATTTATGCCCTGGAGACTTAGAGTAGCATAGTCAAATAGTTCCACACTGGTATAATTATGCTCAGCCTAACATCTGGAATAATCAGTTTTACATGTTTAACAACTCTGAACTCTGACCGAAATCCAGATATGCAGTTATAAATAGATTTTCCTCTTAATAGTCAAGAGAATTAGCAATTAAGACAATACTCTAGATAATTATTTTTTAGGATGTTTATATATTTGTCAGAATCTGCCAGAGAATTAACCTTTGATGGTAAATCTCAGCTAATAAAAAGCCTTTAAAAAGATTACAACTTGGGAATTAGCATTTAAGCAATATTATGTAAAATTTTTAAACTTAGACATTTACCCTAGAAAAGAGAAAATTTATCTTGAGATAGGTGTTTTGAGATACTGTGTTTTTACCCCCAGAAAATCAATTTATTGCAAACTAAACATTCTCTTTGTTGCTACTGACATTCTTGATGGTCAGTAGAGGGAGCACAAGTTTTCTAACAAGCCCTCCATCACAAAACTGAAGTGATATCATCAGTGATGATAAGAAGGGGAAAAATCTAGGCTGATTCATATTGGTTCATGTTCCATAAGCCCCGAGGAAAAATTAAAATTAATAAGTAGGAAGCCAAGAACCATAAAGATATAATATATTTGGAGACCATATTTTAAGTTGAGATATTTCAGTAAGAAAAAAATGGATATAATTCCTTTAAAATTAAAAAATCTGGGTTGTAATTCACAGATTGATTAATCATTAAACTTAATTTCACTGAAGGTTTTGTTTGTTTTTATTTACCTTTTTTTCTTATCATAAATTCTAAAAGTTATTGAAGGGCTGTCTGGAATGGTTACTTATATGATGTTCTGAAATTTGGTATAATGAAAGAAATTGTAATGATTTATGTGTGTAATGATTTATGTATTTTTTTTTCTCATAACAGTGTCCTAAAGACTGATTGCGTTGTGATTAAGGACTCAGGCTTAGTTAGGAACATAAATTTCAGCAAAAAAACAAAAAAATAAAAATATTTTATAAATGTAGCTGGTAGTTACAATGGAATAGTTTACATGTTTTGTGAGCATTTGATGGGACGTGGAAGATGGCTTTTATCTTTGTCAGAAAGTTTATTAATTGATGTGTGAATGGTGCTATATAGATTACTCTAAAGAAACTCAGATGGCATGGGTGTTTATTTGTGCTACTCTGTTAGAATTAAGTACTGCGGTGAAAACCAAGTCACTTTAATTCCTTTCTCTAGGATCTTTCAGGTATCAAAATAATGTCACTGAATGCTTTTATAACACTTTTACATTTTTTTTAAAAAAATAATGAAACAGCTCTTTAAATAGGACCAATGAAAATAGGTTTATTATTTGGAGGAATTAATTGAGATATATTGAGATTTAGTGAGCTGTTCATGGTTACATCATACATTAATTAGTATAGTCAACAAAACCAGAATCCAGAGCTCTTAACTCCTAGTTGAAGGAGTTGCCAACCTTCATGTAGCAATCTGAGAGTTCATGTAGCAATCTGAAAATACAAGAAAATTATTTAAATCACCAATCCTTTATTAAGTGCCTATTTTGTGCAATGCATCATGCAATTACTTTTGTTTGATTAAAAAAATGAGAAAAATTTTAATTGCCCATAAAACTACATTTTGTAGTGATAGTTCAAATAGCAGAGAAATGGTACTTAAAACAATACAATGCTCATATCATATGGAAGCTAAAGTTCCTTTTTAGGATTAATGCAATAGAAAACCCTATATGTACTAGTATATAGTTAAGTAGAGAATTTGGAGGAAATAGCTAAGGGGTTTCCTTTACATGTGAAGAGAATGGCTCTGAGATTGAGGGGCCATAATTACTGGAGGGGGTAACATTTCACATTCCCTTAAACATGTTTACTGAGGCACTTAGGTTGAACAGGGGTGGTTTGGGAAACTGTTGTTAAGAGGTAATGCTAAATCATATAATCAGAGAGCTAGTTGAGACCTCGGAGACTATTTAGTCCCTGTATTAATTTTATAGCTAAGAAAACAGACCTAGAAAGCTTTTGAGTTATTTGCCCAAGGATAGTCACACAGCTAGATGGCGGCAGAACTGGAATTAGATTCCTTCCAAATGCGTGGATATGACAAAAACAGTGAAGTTGATTGGTAATAGAATCCAGAAGGTGGCGAGTTATGGAAATATAGTAGTTTGGATTACAATTTTTGCAGAGATGTTATTTCCATCAACCTTTAAAAGACGGGAAAGAGAAGTTGGACTAGATTTTGATTTCTTGGGCAGAATAAATCAAAATAGAAGATATAGTGATCCATGGAACAGTGTGAAAAGGAGGATGAGCTCCTGATGGCAAATGTGAAAATGATCTTCCCAGCAACTTGTAAGACACTTTGCTAATAAAAATAATAAAGATAATAATGATACTATTATTAACAACACCTACCATTTATTGAATGTTTACTGTGTTTCTAAGCATCAAATACATTAGTTCATTTAATTATTTCACCCTGCGACCTAAGTGTTATTATGCCATTTTGTAGTTAAAGAAACTGAATCTTAGATTAAGTTATTACCCTAGTCACACAGGTAGTTGGCTATGGAATAAAAATTTGAATTCTGATTTTGTTTGAATTCCAAAGCTAGTGTTTCTCTAACTTGAGTAATGAATAGATCCTCCTTCTAAAGGAAAAGCAATATGCCCCATACTCCATATTGACTTATTTTTGTTATAAGACTATTTAACAGGTATAAACATACATTCTTTAATAACATATCATTTTTAAAAACTAAAAAATTACAAATACAAGTAAAATAAAATGAATAAAATGCAAATTGATGACATTAATATGGAAGATGAAGTTTTTGCTGAAATGAAAATACCAATTGCAAGATGAATTTGTAGCTATGGCACACTTGTTTTGAGTTTGGCATGGCTATATTGCCACATGCTTTGTGCTAACTTGGTTCTGCTGCTGCTTTTCCCTATTTTGACTTTTTCAAAATATCCCTTCAAACAGTGTAGTATCATCTGATCTTCACTCAGTATCTTCAGTTATTTAGTGTTAGTCCTACCTCTGTTTTCATTAGCTATGACACTTGGTACCAATTTAATGGTTTGGGTCTCTCAAATGTCATTGGCAGTGTGTATTTAGTTATAAGATGATAGCTATCTAGGTGATCTAGAATATGTTTATGTTAATTATTTTTAGGTTGTCATCTAGAAGAAACCACAAAATTTAAGAAATTCACAGGCTCTGCAAATCATAACCAGACTTCTAGGGTTTCCCCTTAAAGAAAAAATTGCACTACACTTTCTCTGAAAACATTGTGTTATAGAACCATCTGATTTCTGCATGAGTGCAGACTCAGGAAAGCCTCCTTCTTCACCTGTTTTCAGTGCTGCCTTAGTTCATTTTGCATCTGAAGTTCTGCCCTGGCGCCACCTTTTGCCCCTACCAAACTATTCTTCACAGTGTGTCCCATACTAATGAGTTTTCTACAGTACAAACTTTGAGGACTGAGTTTAGGAATCACTTCTTTCTGGAAACTTTCCCGTATTTTTTCTCCTTACCTCCTTCTTCCTCACCTTCCCCATTCTCACCCGCAGACTGAACTACTTATCTTTTTCTTTATTCCTCCCTGTAACTCCATAACACTTTAGGAGTACTTCTGTTATAGTGCTTAGCTCATTGTGTTGTAATCCTAATTTTTTTGTCTTTCCAAGTAGTCTCTGAGTCTTGAAAGTAAGGCCTGCTTGTGCATCTTCCAACTAGTATGTTTTCTGAATGGGAAGGAGATTCTGATGATATAGTTGTGATCTTGAATCATTGGTCAGTTGTCATTTTAGAAGTGCGGAGTCAGAAATAGGAAAGAAAACATTCTTTTACATACATTTTACATTCATGTATGTAAAATTTATACAAATTACCTAAGTAGTTAATGTAGTAGACTCTTTTAGTATGTAAGCAACATAATTTTGGATGTAATCTTTCCATAAAGAATTAAATGATAGCATCATTTTTCTCTCCTTTTGTTTTCTCTTGAGTAGGTGCTGTGATTGTCTCCACGCCCCAGGACATTGCATTGATGGATGCACATAAGGGTGCTGAGATGTTTCGAAAAGTCCATGTGCCTGTAAGTGTTTATGCTTCACTGTTGCAAAAATATGAGACACTTGTAACTGAAAAGCAAGTCATTGAGAAATACAATTCAAGTTTTGATTTGGTTCTGTGCAGAAATCTGTACGAAAGCTCTATTTCATCTTTATGCTTACTTTAACAACACATACGAATGCAAACATGTATATGTGTTATATTAATCAAGAAGAATTCCAAAATATTCTTTGGGAATGAGTTTTCTGAACAAGTAGTACCTCTCTCAGATATTTGCAGCTCTTACTGACCTCTCCTCCAAAAGAAAAAAGAAAACAATGAGTATTTTAGGAAATTATTTAGGTAGATAGACTTGAATATTGAATAGATCACCAGAGGGGGAGAATAGGTGGAAAATATGACTTTTTCCCTTCAATTTAACTTCTGCCTCCCACAATTTAACTCATTTATAATTCACCATCTTCTAAAAGGTATCTATGGATTTTCTGTACAACATAACAAAATAGAACAAATTAAAAATATAATAAAAATAACACAAAGGACAATTAAAATTAGATGAAGTCAGAAGTGAGTGGAGTCTGTAAACAAATTGCATGTCATTAAGGAACTTAAATACATGCTTGAAGTATACTTGCCATTAGTTTTCTAGCAGGCATGGGGAAAGAAATTATTACAAAGCCATTCATTTCCATGAGGTTAAAAAAGAGCTTGATGCTCAAGAGAAGCAGAGCTGAGATTAGAGAGGCATAAGTCTCCCTTAGATTCTCAAAAGAAAAGAAAACGCTGTATATGTAAACATGCTCTTGTCACCTTCTTTGCCATGAATAGAGATTCTTCCTCCTAGTATGCCTCAGCAAAAGCAAATAGACTTGTGAAAGTGGACAGCTTAGAACAAGCATTTCAGTACAAAGCCAATGTGATATTTCCATCTATCTGGCTCTCTAGTGGCCTTACTAAATTCAGGGATAGATTTTAGAGCTTATAGAACAGAGCTTTCAGTTATTCATTCATTCATTCATTCATTCATTCATTCATTTAATTGGGGGCAACATTGGTTAATACAGTTATATAATTTTCAGGTGTACATTATCGTTTGGCATCTATATATTCTATTGTGTAATTACCACCCGAAGTCCAGTTTTCTTCAGCTACCATATATTTGATCTCCTTTACTCACTTCACCCTCCCCCTACCTCCCCTATTTTTGACTCTCTTTACCCCATTTACCTCTCCCCTCCTCCCCCACCCCCTACCCTCTGGTAACCGCTAATTCATTGTCCATGTTCCCAAGTCTCTGTCCTGTTCATTTGTTGTTTTTAGGTTTATATCCCACGTGTAAGTGATATCATGTGATTTTTAACTTTTTCTGTCTGGATTATTTCGCTTAGCATGATTATCTTGAAGTCCTTCCAGGTTGTTGCAAATGGCAGTATTTCATCTCTTCCTATGGCTCAGTACTATTCCATTGTATATATGTACCACAGCTTCTTTAGCCAGTCATCTATCATAGGGCACTTCAGTTCCTTCCACATCCTGGCCATTGTGAATAATGTTGCTATGAACATTGGCATGCAAATATCTTTATAGATATGAGTTTTTAAGTCTTTGGGATAAATACCCAGTAGAGGAATTGCTGGATCCTATGGTAGATAAATTCTTAGTTTTTTGAGGAATCTCCGTACTGATTTCCATAGTGGCTGTACCAATTTAGAGCAGAGCTTTTAGACTTCAGCCCAGGGATTAACTTTAGGGGTTATGATTCTTTCTCCATTATCCCCTAGTTGTATGTTCATTTTGTGTTTGTTTGGTATGGAGAGAATTCATAACTCTCATTAAATCCTTCAATGAGACTATGACATGGCATAAAATCCAGTGATGTATTAGAATGAGTTGGACTCTTAGCAAAGTTTTCATAAATGTTTCCATCTCAGAAAAGTATGAATTAATGGAGTAGTGGAGTTGAGATGGATTTTGCTTGCCAGTTAGTGCAGAGCTGTATGCATTAACAAGCCATAGAGCTCTGGATTAGATCAGTGTGCTCTTATGAAAATTGAGGAGCCTGATGGGGATAATACCTGTATGTTTACCTTCCAGGAGATCTGAGGGTGTTCTCACTAGCATAGGTAAAATTGTGTTTTAGAGACAGCTCTTATATGTAGATAAATAAGTGATAAAAACCCCCAAGGTGTTCTATGTTGTGAATGGTAGCTTAGAAATATTGTAAAGCAATGGTAACCAAATGCCTGCCTTGGAGGGAAAACTGTCTCAATTAAGCACTTAGTTTGAACAATATGACTTGCTATTATGCTCTCCAAGATAAAGATACAAGTAATGCCTACCTAGATAATTAAATAAGATTACTTATATCGGATTTTAAAACATAAATCCTCAATAAGTTAGGGTATTATCTACCAAAAATTATTAGAACAAGTAATCCATAATCCTATCTGGAAGAAATTAGATAATAAGACCAATGGTCTGTTACTGCCACTTCAAGGTCGGGATAACAGTCATGCTATTAGCATATAAGTTTATGCTTAACCTTTCATTCTTTAAGATAAGAGTGGAGGGATATATCCAGCTCACTCAAAAGCATCAGGAAATCCCTGAGGGAAAAATTTTCAAAACAGCAGAAGCAAGGGCTTTTTGTTATCCAATCCCCTCCATAAATTATCATCATGTATATAACAAAAGATGATTTTAACTGATGCTGTCACTAGAGGAAGCTATGGCCATGGGGCAAGTCCTGTATGCACTTTGCTAGCTGGGGGTCTAATGACCATAGCTGCCAAATTCAGCATATATGCCTTTCAGTCTTTGTGTTATTTTCACTTACCTGCAGCATTTGACACTTACTACCCTATAAGTATAGAGGCAGACAATTTCATAATTGTTCTGACAGATTCTTTGCGAGATTGTAGGACAGAGGGTAGGACAGAGAACTCTTGTGGAACATAACAGTGGGGAAGAGAGATAGATGGTCACTAAGTCAACGTCAGGCTATTGCTAAGTAAATGCCACTGAAGGATAAAAAGTTGAGGATATTAGCAAGGAAATATTCTGAGTAAGTATTCCAAGGAAAGGATCTTGGGCTGCATGAGGCTCACAGACCTAGTGCAGGGTTAGTTAGGGACTAAAAGAGCTGTTTGTAATCAGAAATTTGAAACTGCAGAATTAGAGCAGTCCTTGTCATGACAAAGGTCCATGTGGTTATCATGGATGTGTGGGTTTGAAGTAGAGATGAAAGTCATTGGAAATGCATAATCCCTCCAAGTTGGTTTTTTTGGCATCGTCCTGTGTCTTTATTATACAGCTCTTTCCCACCCCTATGTTTTAATTATTTGCCTATAAATAGCAAACATTTTTAAAGAAGGTAGAATGTCTTAATTACCTCTTAAACCTGTAGAACAAGCTCAGTAATCATTGAAAGTGAGAGTGAAAACTTTCCAGCAATGACCTCTGAAAGCATTTGGACAACCACAATGTAGCCATTTGTAGAGGGAATCCCAGCTATGTGTGGAATGTGGATTTGATGAGCTCACATCCTTCTGACACTTAAAGAGCCTTGGAGTCTAAGTAACGGTAAAACGTTTGAAATTAGAAAGTGTTCTATAAATACAAAGGAGAAATGTTATGCTTTGTTTATACCACTTTATTCCATTTTTTCCCCTAGTTTTTAGTTTTGCTCTCTATTTTTTCCCCTTTTGAAGTGCATTAGTTACCATGGAAACACTAGTGTCATTGGAATTCACTGGTATGGGCAGGGTTTAGTTATGTCTACAAGAACAGTCTGAAGTTAATTTAAATGGCTTCTTAAAACGCAAGGCTCAGATGGGAGAAGGAGAAGAGATGAACTATTAAATTCTCTGTTCTTGGCCTTAATGACATTAGCGCTGTCAAATTCTTGATTATCTCAGTATTTGTAGCTACACTATAAAAAAAAAATAAAAAATTTCAACCTTACACATTTTTAATGGTGAGTACTTTATGTGTTGTGTCATTCTCACCCATTTTTTGTTGCCTTCTTTTGCAAGGGAGGCCCAGGCACCTCAGTTGGGAGCCTTTTTCCTACCATTTGAACTTGTAGAGTCAGGGAGATTTCACTATCCAGCCCTTCCTTCTTAGGTAACCTTCTGAGCTTCTGAAAAGTATATTAAAACATATTTTCTCTCTTATTTCATCTGTCTGTATGGGATCACTTAGTTAATTTTAATGCAAGAAATAGTTATTCTACAAATACATATATGCTGATACTGAGTGCCTTCTTTAAACAAAGAACTATGATAAGCTCTATTGGTGATTTAAAATAAAAAAGAGGATGAAGCCTTTTTCTTCAAGTACCTTATCATCCTGTAGACTCCATCTCTAACACCATTGTGGTGTAGAGGCCCTGTAATGCATGAGAATACTTTATTCTCTGGCCTATCAAGGAGGGCTTTCATGGAAGAGCTATGATTTTTTTTAATGTTCTTATAATTTTGCACATGTTGGTCTCTTGCCTGATAAGCCACTGTTAGCTTCAGAACTCATACTCATTTTCAAATTTCCGCTCAGGCATTATTACTTCCTCTAAGAAGCTTTTTCCAAACTGTCAGAAAAGGTTAGTCATTCTTTCTCTTACTGCTTGAACATATACCTAGTTTGATTTATCCTACTACAGGTTTACCTGTCAGTCTCCACAGAAGAATGTGAGTTCCTGGAGAACAAGAAAACATGCCTTACATATCCTTAAATTCTCAGTTACTTGGCCTATGGCAGGCATATGATAAATTCTTATACTGACATTTGACCTGGAGACACTGTTATCCATAATCTATTTTATTTATCCCCAGGTCCCAGACTGCTTTGCTTTGCATTCTTTCTGCCACAGCCAAATTGCTTGTCTTCCACTTCTTTGAGATTTCCATGTGATTTCTCTCCTCACAGCCCTTGGCATACTGTCTCCCCACCTGAGAAACAATTACCTTCACGTTTACCTTTTTATCCTTTGGTACATAGATTAAATGGCTTTTTCTCTGGGAGGCTTGCTCCAACTCTGTTAACTAGGTTAGGTCCTTCTAGTATATGTATGATCCAATAACACTCTAGTTCCCCCTTTGTAATCAATTTTTACATTTGTCAGTATTTTCACATTTATGGTGCCTTACTGTAAGCTCTGTGAGAGCAGGGATCACTGATTTCCCTAGAATATATAGCTATTCACTAAGGGCATACAGAATGAATGAGTGGAGTAGAATTTTCATAGGCAGATCAAGGAATGGGGGAGAGACAGAATTCAGTCTGAAAAGAATCAGGAAGTTGCACACTATTCAGGGTCATTCAGTTTGTCTATAGTTGTAATATGTTTGGGTGTGTTTATGCCAAGCCAAGGCTTGGCTGAACTTTAAACACTGGGCTAAGGAATTTAGACTTTATTCTTGAGATTTTTAGAGGAGTCTATAAAGAATGCTGAATAGGAAATAGACAAAATTAGAATGGCACTTTGAAAGGATTTAATCTAGTGGAGATGAATAGAAATGATTGGAGACAGGAGAGTGTGGAGGCAGTTAGGAAGCATTTGCAATGGTCAGTTATTCCTACTGCAGGTATGACCCACCATAAGTCATGAAATCAGTATGTAACCAAAGTTTTAAGTAATATCAAGGTAAATTGCTCTTACGAAAAGAAACTTATTTCATAAAGATTTGATCTCAGTTACAAACACATATATGTGTGTGTTTATTGGGATCAAGATGTAAAATATTTTATCATAAAACAGTTTTAATTGAAAAAACATTTGTGTAGGTTATAGACAGTAAGGGTCTGATCTAGAATAATAGTAATGAACATGGAAAGGGAAATAAATGTATTTTCACTTCAAAGGAAGTGTCGACTGGCTTGGTAATTGATTACATAGGGTAGAGTGGTTAGGAAAAAAGGCAAAAATCAAAGGGATTTTGAGAATTATGCTGCCCTTAATAAATCTTCCAAGAGTTAGTTGTTTTGCTTAGGACAACAGTGAACTAGAAATTAAAGGTTAGATTTCCAGTCACAAATCCCTGCCCTTTTTCTCTGAGGGTTGTGATTTAAAACTATTTGGCAAGGAAGAGACTGGTAGAGAAAATGATTTCCTGTTGGTCTTTGTAGTACTATTCACATCATATGATGTATGTGACCATCTCTTCTCACAGCACCAAATTTATAATTTATCTGTATATTTGTAGCCTCTTACACAAAGATTTTTTTTAGCACTTGAAGAGCTCTATTCTTTAAGTATATAACCTTTTTTATGGTTGTAAATTAAATTACTTCATTATAATTTTTTACTATATTATAATTTTTAGGCAATAGGGCACTGCTTATAGAGGTATTTTTACATAATAGTAAAGAGGAGTAAGCTTTGGAGTCTGAATGCTCCTAAGCGTTCAAATCCTAGATTTGTCACTTTGTAGTTGTATGACCTGAACAAGTTACATAATCTATGCCTAAGTGTTCTCATTCACAACTTGGGAACTGTAGAAGTATTTCCCTCAGAACTGAGGTGAGAAATAAGGGAGACAATGCATATAAAGGGCTTAGTACAGTGTTTAGCACAATCTAAACACTCACTGTCAATATAACATCATAATATTACTTATTATAATTACTTTTAGAGTATTATCATGAAGCAGATAAATTTATGTCACAGGTTTTATGTATTTGGCCTAGGTATTTTGACTAGTCCTTTTATTTTCTAATAAAAATTTTAATGAGAAATTTTTAAAAGTTTAGATGAATATTGTCCTTGAGATTTCTTTATTCCTTAAGTATATTAGTTAAACCTGAACTCTTCATGTACATTTATTAAGTTGCTAAAGTTATTTAAAGCCTAAAATTTTGCATTATTTAAAATATATGTTATTTAATGTGGGCTAATTGTTGTTATAAATGCACCTCAAAATATATAGTGATGCAAATGCAATAGAAGTTTACTTCTTGCTCACGTACTAGTACCAGAAGATGAGTAGGTGAGCAGAGTGGCCTTCTTCCATAAAATCATTTAGGCTATTGGAGCCTCTGCCATTTTTAAACATGACTTCTATGGTCACCTTTGTGGCTATCCTCATTTGAGCCAGGCAGAACAGAAAGATAACACAGAGGCATGTACATGGGAGATTTTTATGGACCAGACCTGGTTATGGTACACATACTTCTACTCACATTTCATTAAACTCAGTAACATGATTATATGTCACATTTTTCAAGGAGCCCAAGAAATGTAGCTTAGCTGTGTGCCAAGGAAGATGAGACCATGGATTTTGGTGAACAGCTAGCTGTCCATTGCTACAGTTGACCTGGCAGCAAATATATTAAAGCCTAATGCAGATCACTGAACTTATTTTTTTCCCTTATAAATAATTCTGAAAATTCTGTAACTATTTTATCTTTGCAAATAGTTACTTACTTTATAAAAGAGTGAGAGAAATTTTGCTTTTCCTGTGATTTACTTTTCCTTCTGGTTAAAAACAACAACAAAATTTGTCTATGGTCTTGAATATTTTAGCACTTATTTATAAGGGCTAATGATTATATTATTATCTAAGAAAAATTAGGTGATCTTAGAATGTAAAATAGATTATTTTTATTAATGTTTTCTTTCCATTTTTCATTGCTTTTCATTTTTACCACCAAAGACCCTACAAGTTAGGTCAGAATTCTGAGGATCAGAATTGTGATTTATTATTTTTTTTTGGCAGAGTAACCGTTTATAGCAGTAGGTTATCTATTTGGACCAGGAGTTCCACACCTTCACCCTTGAATGCCTTTACAACTCATCTATTCAATAATATCTGTTTTGGAGCTTTCTCAGCATCTGTCTATTGAACCCCCAAAATCCTATTTTATTTAATACCTCAAGCCTACCTGCCTTAAAAATTAATTTAGAAATAGGTAATCTTATATGAAAATAGAGGCAGGTGGCATATTTGTTCTCTGCCTTTGATCCTTGAGCATAGTTTTCCTTCTGATCATCAGATAGTCTTACTTGACTCTGTGAAATCCAATATTTTTGATGTGTTTAAAGAATCTTTTAAAAAAATTATTTAAATTAGTTTCAAGTATATAGTACATTGGTTAGACATCTGTATAGTTCATAAAACGATCCCCCCAATTGCTTCCTCCCTATCCTGGCCCTCCGCTTAGCCATCATATTAATCCTAACTGCATTCCCTCTGCCATGACCAACTACCAACTACTAATTTGTACTTTAACCTAAAGAATCTTTTATTATTGGCTTTGAAGGCCTTACAAAACACTGAATTCCTTCTAGGAACACACATTAACTAATTTGCACATGACATATCACATGTGGCTTACTTCTTCACAATTGGATAATCTTTCCATTTTTTAAAAAAATGGCTTTTCTTCAGTGATAACCTATATAAGACTGGGTACATACCATTCTTCATCTCAGCCATAATTATATCTCAGAGACTGAAGATGTATGCTCATTTCTGTCTTTCCTCAGAATCTCTCAGAAGTTTATGTATGCTTTTAACTAGAATGCAGTTCTATTTGATTTACATGAATTAAACTTACCTAACCCTCTAATTCTGTGAGGTAGATAACATTATTTCCTCATTTTGCAGATGAGGGAACTCTAATACTGAGAGATTAAGTAACTCACATAAGGCTATACATCTGTTTAGTGGGCCACTGAGATACTATTATAAGCAGTCTGCTTTTGGATTATCCAGAATTGAGATTTAACAATGTGGACATTGTGGAATATCACAGTGTCAGAGATTCCAGGGAACAAGAGGAGTCTCCATTAAATTTGATTACCACTTGGGGTTCTGATTGTCTAGGTGGGCAAGTGAAGACAGGAAACTGGTGGACTGAAAAAGGAGGAGGAGCCATAGGTTCTGTTGATAGCCGAGAGGTATAATGAGGTAGAATGAGGGCTTTAAGGGAAAGGGGAGTTCCATGACCAGGAAAAGAAATGAAATCTTAGGCTCAAGTGCATCAGTGACTGGTGAAGATGGTGCAAATCAGGTCTTCTCTTATATCTGTGTTCTTAAATCATTCCACTAAACTGTATGGACTCATCAGTTGTTTCAGGCCACCTAGTTCCATGAACAAAAGCCTCTAGTCCATTTACTTGTCATCTTGTTTGGTGACTTTCACATACAAATAATGACCCAACTGGTTTGAATTTTGGCTTTGTTATTTTACTAACTTTGTGACCTTAAGCAAATGATTGAGCTTCAGTGTTTTGTGACCTATCTCATAGTTCAGTGTGGCAGTTAAATGAGATTACATACATATAATACTTAGCATAAACCTTAGCATGTGGTGCTGTGAAAGATAGCTCTGAATGTCATTGTCATAGTGGTAGACTGTAGAGAGTATTATAAACCCTCATTTTAGAATTCAAGGCATAGAAAAAATTGAGTTACACCTCATGGACCCAGAGCTAATTAGTTGGTTCTTGAAAGGGGCATTGAGTGCAGGCCTTTCTGTTTATTGTTCTTTCCAGGCCAGACTACTTCCAAAAGAAAAGACAAGAGTACTCATCTCGCTTTTAAAATCGTAGTATCTGTATACGTGCTTCAAAGAGTATAATACCAATAACTGGTTCAAGGCTAAGGGGAACCAAAAAGAACTTATGAATTTAATCTGCTTCAGTTATTATTCATTGTCCATTTAATAGTGAGTTTTTCCTCATCATTTTTTCTTAAATCATAGCTTTTAATCCTTGTGACAGGTTCCATCCAGCAAGACTTTAACCTGATTGTAACCTTGAGAAATTGGATTATATAGTGGCCTGAAAATCTTGCTTATTACATACCTGAATCTGGGTTTTGAATGCCAAGCAGAAATTAAAATTGAGGCCTTTGAGCCTATTTAATTCAGTATGTTTAGATACAAAAAGCCAATATTTCAGAGCAATGTTGATATTTCAAGAGTCAATTTTTTAAAAGTTAATAAAAGAAGTACTTTTTTGAGCCAATGATATATTCAAATAACCTACAAATAACATGTGAAAGGTTTGTGGTGGCTGCTGTTAGTCAGGCACATAGGTAAAAAGAAAGAAGAATCTTATACTTTACTGAGACATAAGAAAATGACTGAGCATGCTTACAGCTGCAACTCGATGGTATTATGTAAATTAAGCTATGGCAAAGCATCTATTTGCTAATGTTTCTGCTATCAGAGGATACACAACATAGGCTACACAAGAAACACAAATAGCTCAATAGCATATAAAGTATTCATAGTATATAAGGCTTTTTGGAAGATAAGGGTGAGGGATTGTCATGTGGACATTAATTCTTTATTTAAGAGAAAAATTATTTTATGAACAACATAATAGTATGGATCTTATCATGTTCCTTCTTATTATATTAGCTGCCTCTGTTTAAAACTCATTGATTATAGAGGACTACTCTTAAATGAAATGTTTTCTAATATTTTTCATTCTCAGGGCTCCCTTTAAAAAGTTGTCTACTACATAGTCTGCATACCTTAATTAATAAGTAATTTTTCTAGTTTTTAATTAAGTGTGTGTGTATATGTGTATGTTTGTCATATGAACTTCTGAACAGAAGGAGATAACTCACAGGTGTTATATTCAGTTGATGTATATAAAGCAAGGAAACTTGACAGTTTATCTGTCCTGTTTAGTCTTGAAGGTAATAATTTCATTTCTGTTCACTTTACAAAAAATATTCATAAATCACAGATCCTGATAAATGTTTTTGTGCATTGTAAGACCTTAAAATAGCATTAGGTAGGAGAACTACCAAAGTTCTATAGTCAGAGGTAAATTGTCTACAGCAGCACTATACAATAGAAATATAAAGGTGAAGTTATTTTTAATACTATACTTAACTCAGTATATCTAAAACACTATAATTTCAACATGAAATCAATATAAAAATTGGGATTTTTAAAATACTAGTTCTTAAAATTCAATAAGAAAAAACACATAATCAACAGAAAATAAATAGACAAGAGACCTAAACAGACACTTTACAGAGGAGAATATATAAATGACCAGTGAACATTAATAATCAAGTCAGTACAGATTAAAACCACAGTGCAAAGGAGATCTGGGCACAGAGTCTAGAATGGACACAAACTGGAATGCACCTGCACCTCTGCATCTTTCTTTAACCACCTCTAACCAAAAGAAACCTTTAGAGTATAATGTCTAAGGCTTCACTTCTACCTCCTAGATCTTATTACATTATACTTTTGGTGAACTTTAAACAGGAGCCATGTAGTTCTCAATATAAACAAACTGACACTTGAACAATTCAGCACAATGAGATATGACAACACACTCAACCATATTTACTAAAATGAAAGAAAACTGATTAGGTATCAAGTGTTGGTGAAGCTGTAGCACAACTGGAGTTCTCATACATTGCTGGTAGGAGTGTAAATTAGTAGAACTTCATTGGAAAACTGGCATTTTTACAGAAGTTGAAAATGTATAACTAATACCCAGCAAAAAAAAATGACATGTATAAAAATATTCATAAAAGCATGATTTATAATAGCCAAGACCTGGAGACAACAGTGATCCAGCAAGAGAATAAATAATTATGATAGAGTCACCATAGAATCTCAATGAAAATAAACTACAGATGTACATGGTTTAGCTAGGTGAATTGGATGATTATGTTTACATCAGGTTCAAAACCAGACAAAAATAATTTATGGTGTTAAAATTCAGTTAGCTAGTTTATACTTTTGGGAACATATTTTGAAGAGTATGCAAGGAGACTTCTAGGGTGCTGGCAATGTTTTATTTCTTTAATAGCATCATGGTGACATGGGTATACTTTATGACAAGTCCATTCAGTCATACACTTATAATTTGTGTACTTTTTTGTATGTGTTCATGGTACACTTCTGTGAAAAGGCTTTAAAAGCTTAAAGAATAACTCATAGATATAAAAAAAATTATTGAGATATTTTACATTCTTTTACTTGCGCTGTCTTTGATATCCAGTGTGTATTTCATGCTTACAGCACATCTCAATTCAGACTAGCTACATTTCAAGTGCTCAGTGGTCATGTGTGACAAGTGGATACCTTACAAGATATTGCAAATCTAGAACTCTACTATTTCAGAGCTTCTCTAGTGTTAGACTTTTATTTCAGGCCTTTTCTTGGAGCATCAGGTAGAAAGCAGAGGGGATTATTCCTCCCAAGGACCTGATCTAATTTTACTGCTACTTCTCTGTTTTTATAGAATATTTTCTATTTAAAACAAATGATTGTTTTTGTGTGCAGGTTCATAAGATGCACGTCATTTGGTTATTGTTCTTATTGCTTTTTTGGCCATTCTTGAAATGACCACCTTTTTAAAAAAGTGAATGTCTTATTGAAGTATGGTATATACAAAAGGGCACAAAATGTAAGTGTATAGTCCAATGAATTTATACTAAGTGAACAGACCCATTGTTTGTATTCAAGAAACAGAACGTTACTAGTACCCCAGAAGCTCCTGCCTGTGTCACTTCCCAATCACTACTCCCAAAGTAGAACTCAAATTATAACACTAAAGATTAGTTTTGCCTGATTGTGAACTTTATATAAATGAAATAAGAAGTATATAATTTTATGTGGCTTATTTTTCTTAAAATTATATTTGTAGGATTCACTCATACTGTTGATTGTAGCTGTAGTTCTTTCATTCTTACTACTGTATAGCATTTCATTATGTAAATATACCACAATTTATTCATTTTATTGTTGATGGACATTTGGGTAGTTTTCCATTAGGAAATAATTAGTGCTATTATCAACACATTTGTACATGTGTTTCAGTGAATGTTATGTTCACATTGCTGTTAATATATAACTGAGAGCGGAATTACATGCCAGAATAGAAACATATATAAGTTTAGGTAGATAGCTACAAAAGAGTTTTTCAAAATTGTTGTACTGGCCTACACTTACTTAACTGAAAATATGAGTGTAGTTGTTCTATGTCCTTACCAACATTTGGTATTTTTTGTTTGTTTTTTGTTGTTGTTTTCATAACATTCCTTTATTCTAATCAGGACTTAAGCATAAATACATGGTATCTCATTATGGTTCTAATTTGCATTTCTCTGATGATAAATGAAGATAACATTTTTCTCATGTTTGTTGGTCTTTGGATATTATCTTTTATGGAGTTTCTAATAAGTCTCGCTCATTTCTCTATTTTAGTATCTGATTTTTTCTTATTGTCTTATAAGAGTTCTTTATATATCCCTGATAAAAGTCCTTTGTCATATATGTGTGTTATAGATCCCATTTCCTGCTCTATATCATTTCATTCTAGTAATTATGTCTTCTGATTAAATTAATCATTTTAATGCAGTCCAGTTTAACAAAAAAATTTTTCATTTATGCTTAGTGCTTTGTTGTGTTCTGCTAGAAAAGTATTTGCCTGCCTCCAAGGTTTTAAGTATAGTCTCCTATTTTCTTCTGAAAGTGTTATTATTTTACCTTTCTCATTTAACTGTATAATACATTTGGAATTAATTTTTGTGTATGGGTGGTTACAATTCTTTATTTTCCATATGGATAGCCAATTAACATGCAGTGCTATGCCATCTCCATTGTAAATCAGTGACTTTCATTGTGAGTCTGCCCTCTGCTCTCTGTTCTGTTCCATTACAACTTTTCTTTCTTTTTATTCTAAACAAATTAATATATGTGTGGGAAGTCTTAAGATGAGGGAATTCTAGTTAATGGAATTAGTTTATTCAAGATAATCATGGAAATCACTGAAATGACCTTTGATAGATAATTGGATAAAGAAGATGTGATACCTATCTACAATGGAAATTACTGAGTCATAAGAAAAGATGAAATGCTAAGCAAAATAAGATAGAAAAAGTTGAGAAACGTGTGATTTCACTCATATGTGGGATATAAAACTAAAAGCAACAAATGAACAAGACAGACAAACAGAGACTCATAGACACCAACAACAGTTTAATGGTTACCAGAAGGAAAGGGAGAGAAGAGGAGGAAAAGGGGGATCAAATATATGGTGATGGAAGGAAATTTAACTTTGGGTGGTAAACATATAATGCAGTATACATGTGATATATTATTGAATTGGAGACTTGAAACCTATGTAATTTTATTAGTCAATGTCACCCCCAATAATTTTTTTTTAAAAAGTGTGCAGTATTAGGGCATTTTTTTTAAACTAAAAGTTACATATGATCAGTAATAGAGCCAAGCTTAGTTGTCAAAACCTCTGAATTTCAAACACAGAGGATTATCTTAAAATTTTTCAATTATACATCCTTATCAGTAAATGATGTTTGAGCATTTATTTATTTATTAATAACTTCTCTATAGTATATATAGTATACATATATTATTGCATTTGCATGTTGTTTTGATTATAACTCACAAAATTGAATTTAAAAAGGAAATCATAAAACAGAAATCAAAATTTAAACATTTTTTTCCTATACCCCTGTTTCAGCCAAGATGGGCTGGGTTATGTATGTGTGTTAACAATTCTCAAATTTCAGTGGCTTAAAACAACAGTATTTTTTTACCCTCATGCTGTATGGTTTGGCTTCAACATTCCTCGGTGCTGTTCTTACTCTGCATCTAGACTGGAGGAGCAGCCACTTTTGGAAGCTTGCTGGTCACAGGGACAAAATGAAAGATAATGGGGAATTAGCACTTAAAGCTCCTGCCGAGATGTGACACATGTCTCTTCTGTTCACATTTCATTGTCCAAACAAATTACATGTCCTCACCTAACCTTGCACCCAGTAGAAAAGTCCTGTGCAGAGAAGAAAAACCCTAACCTTGTGCTCAGGAGAACTGGAATACTTTAGACAGCATTAAAAACTATCACCTCTGAAATGACTGATTTCAGAGAATACAGCCCTGGATTTGTATTTGTCTAAGAAAATAAACACACAAAGACGTTTTAGTTTTTCCAGTCCATGTTTTTAAAAGCCTACAGTCTGAGAAATGAGTCTACCAGAACTACAGGTATAGTGGTCTCTCTTGCTAAAAACCTTCAGTGGCTTTACTTTGCACGCATGTAACCCAGACACCTAACATAGCCTACAAGCCCTACCTTTCAGGCCTCATCTCGTGCCATTTCACACCATACCTCAACCATACTGCCCTTTCATTTCCTGGAAGAAGACATGTGGTCCCTACTTCTGTCTTCAGTGTTGTCCTACCTTCCTCCTTTTTTTTTTTTTACCTGCTTCTTCTTTAACTTTTAGATCACATATTTCCTCATGAAGTCCTCTGTGACTCCCAGGGTATATAGTCTTCTCTTTTATATGCTCTCATAATACTTTGTCACTTTGCTTTCAGAGAAGCTGTTTCAGTCTTTAAAGTAGGTCATTTCAGTATTATTTGTTCAGTCTGTTTCTACAATTAGCATGCGAGCTCTAAGAGGGCAAGGATCATGTCTTCTTGCTCACCACTGTCTGTGGCTGCTGCTGTTTAGTGCTGTTACTGGCATATAATAGGAGCTCATTAAATATCATTTGATTATAGATTTATGTTTGTGACATTTATGTAGTGTCTATAGAGAACATGTCTTAGATATTTATATAGTCCTTAGAGAGTTATTCACACAAACTATAAATGCACTGTTGCTCTGTGTCTCTGTGTCTTGGGCAGTCTAAGAAGTTCCAGAGTAGGAATGCTTTTCCCATGGTCTCTGGATTGGAATATACCCTCACCTAAATTTTCACTTTTTTAAAGTGTTTTTCCCCTTCTCATTTCTTGAGTGATATTTTTTTAAGTTGAAAGCCCTACAGTCAGGGGATATATCACATTTAACATAAATGGCAGTAAAACTGTCCAAGCAATGAGTGTATTATATAGACCTAGTGAATAAACAAGCTGTGTGATATTAAGCTGTATTTTCTTTTTGCTTCTGGAGATGATACTGAATTACCAAAACACACTGATTTATTCTTTTGTGATACTTTGCATCAGCAAAAGGACATGTATTAGATGCTTGGAAAATGAATACCTAACATATTTATGTCCCTCACTGTTTGCCTTCATTTAAATGTGTTGTGTGAAACTTTTTCTGTTTCCTTTTTCAGGAAGAATAACAAGTTTGATCACCTTCTTGTTTATATGTTTCACTGTGGGCAGTTAGTGCTGTTCTTAATTCAAAATGCAAATGTCCTAATAAAGATGTCTTTTATAATTGATAATCTTATAGATGGAATCGATAGGATGATACAAACATTATATGTAAGCCTTTGATAGAAGAGAACTACTGCTTCCCATCAGTAAGAAGTGGGATTAAAAAGAGCACGAATAAGGATTATATTTGCAGAGCCTATCTATTTATTCAGTAAATGTTTATGAATTATCTGTTTTGTGCTGGAAGCTGTGCTCAAAAGGAGATGGATACTTTATATAAGACTTTAAATTTTTGTTTCAAAAGGTAGCATTCTGATAAGAACTGAGTTTTAGTCTTTCACTAACTATACCAGTTTTTTCACCTATAGAATGGGGTTGATAAAATGCCCATCTCTTAAAGTTTTTGTGAGGATTAAATAAAGTAGTGCATTTAAAGCACTTATCCCAGTACCTTGCATATAATAAGCACTCATTACATGTTAGCCATTATTTACTATGAGGCTTTGTCCACAGTTAGCTTCTTAGCTATTTTCCTGTGTTTCTTCTGCTTATTTTTTCTGTATTGCTATCAGAACTAAATTCCTGAAACACATATCTGATTGTATAACATTACCTCTTTAATACCAGTTTTAAAAACCTTTTGTAGTTTTTGTTGTTTCAGTTACATGGATGACATTTAGCACATTACCATCTGACCCTGACTTTCCTTACCAAACCAACTTTTGCCTTAATCCCCACTTGGTTGCAGTCCAAATAGGCCACACACATTATTTTTCATTTCCTTGGCTTGTGATCTTCTCTCTGTCTAGAATTCCTGCTGTAGACTTCAACCCCTCTTCTCACCCGCAACCTCAAGAAATAGTTCTCTATGGGCATGTCAGAGATTCCTCTTATTCTTCCAAGACAGAATTTTTTAATTCCTTTTATTCATATCTCATCGGCATTTATCACATTAAAGTTAATTAAATTACATGTGTCTTGCTCCTCCACTAGCTTGTGAGTTCCTTGAGAACAGATACCATAACTTATTTGTCATTGTATTACTGGAATCTCGTATGTATACAGTAAAAACTTATTGAAATATGGATTGAGATTTGGTTTAATGTTGTTTTGATTTCAGTGTTTTTATTATTCTAGGTTCTGGGCCTTGTCCAAAATATGAGTGTTTTCCAGTGTCCAAAATGTAAACACAAAACTCATATTTTTGGTGCTGATGGTGCAAGGAGACTAGCACGGACCCTTGATCTTGATATTCTAGGTAAGATCAAAGAAAATATTTTTTGCAGAGGAAGTGGCAGAAGGGAAAGTGGTGATAAGGCGCATGGTAATGAAGAGTATCTCAGAAAATGATGAATTGCTTTCGGCTATGTTTCTTATATTAAGTTGGTAAAGTGCAGTTTTATCTGCTAACTTTTTTTTAGTTTTTTATAATACTTTTTTAGTGGAAGTCTTTTTAAATAGGAAGTTTGTTCTGCTAATTTTGGTAACTTCTGCTATTGATAAAAAAAACTTTATATAACTTGAATTTAAGAAGAGAGTTTTGTAGTCTGAGTATTGTAATTTGAAGCCCATATTTAAGTAATGGTCATCAGTTTTTTTGCTAAGTTGGAAACACATCTCTCAGTATAAACAGTATATATGGAAATACCTGTTCACTGTGTTGTAGCAGCCTTTGGAAGTGTCAATTCTTAGAGTATATGAAAAAAATGCCTCCCTTATCAGTTCTGAATTTATCAGTCTTCCACTAGAAGGACAATATTTTCTGTTTACTGTAATCTTTTTATATGTGTCTGCCATGTGTATAAAGCACGGCACCTGAAATTTACATTGTATGTTTCTACTGTTCATGTTATTGAATTGAAGGATTAATTAGTGTTAGAAGGAGAAATAAAATCATGTGTTAAGTGAGCAAAACATAGAATTTGGATAAAACATGATTTTAAAACAACCCACAAGCAATTTAATGTACTTTTTAGGAAACACATTTTGATATTCTACTTATGAATGAGTTTCTGTTCTAGGGAAGGCAAATGTTAGAAGCTGTATAAAGGAACCATAGAGTGAATTATTATTTTTAAGTAGTTTACAGTTAAGATCCCTTAGAGATCAAGGAATTTCAAAACATTCTTTGTTATAATTACATTTCTAAAAGTTGATGTTAAATGTATTATTGTTATTATGCATTTGTACTATAGCAACCACCACAGTGCCAGGTGAATACTAATGATATATTTTGATACATTGCTATAATTGTAGTCAGTAATTATATACTGCAAATGTTGTTCACTTAACTAACCTGGAAAGTTCAATTTCCTAAATCTGCATAATAACACAACAGATTGACATTCACTTATATAATAAAGTAAATGTGTAATTATAATGGCATTATTGAATTATGCTGACAATATTATAATTCTCTAATTTATACATGGGTAGGATTTTGTAAGTTAGTTATTAAGAATTTGAAATATATCTCCTAGAGAAATAATGTCACATAGGGAAGTTATTTTTTAACCATCAGATCACAAAAGTATAGTTACCCTAAAAATGTATTAGCAGCACTGATTACTAATCACAAAAACTCAATAATGCTATAGACTTCTGGGTCTAACGGTGTTGTGGAAAATAAGTTAGAGCTCCAATTTAAGGCACATCTCTTCCTTTTAATGCAGTCCTGGGAGCTCAGAGGGATCTCCCATGAACTGGAGCAGGGTCTCCAATAATGAAAAGGTTGGAATTGGAAATGAGGAACTGAAATAAGGAAAAGATCCTCAGAGCTGTGACCTCCTGACTGGTTGAAGCCCCAGAAACCCTTATTTGTCTTTTACTGACCTCCTAGCTCCCTCTTATTTTAGTTCATCCATTGGGCTATGTTTTAAATGGTTATTTGGTAAAATGGTTCTTGAGAACTTTATATTTATCTACGAGGACAGTTTATGCATATTCATTAAGGTCTCAGATCATCTCACAGAAACCCCTTGAATTTATGTCTCTGGAGTATGCCCTGTTTCCTTCAGACCTAGCCCATCATAGATACTTGTCAAGGCCTGGCTGCTCCCCACCCACTTTCCATACCTTTACTCCTTTTTATCCTTCTCAGTATAGAACTGTTAGCCCATTACTGCTCTCACTATGCCACTTATTTTCTAACAAGGTTTTCCCTTCTTGGTCTACTCATCTATCCCTATAGGTAAGACTGTGTCTCTAGAGGGCAGAATTGATGGTAATAGGTAGTTATATAGCGGAAAATGCCTTACTTTTTTTTCTTCTATTACTGCAGCAGAAATGAAAGCATTTAGGATTCTTTACTATAATGGCAGTTCAAAAATGAAGAGAAAAAACTCTATGGGTTTCTAGGTATTTTCTATAACATGTGTATTCCCCTGCCTGCCCCATTATAGACTTCTACAGTTTTAAGTTAATCTATAGAATAGACATAAAATTTACTGAAAAGCTAATCTTTAAATGGTTACTGAACTATTCGTGTATTTTGTCATTTGGCTATTGAACATTTAAGAAAGACTTAAAGAGTTGGTTAAGATTTTAAAATTTGCTGATGAGAGAAGCATGAAATATCTGTTCCCCAAGTATTTCATAATACAAATTGTAGTAGGTTTTAAATTTTGTAACATACTTCTTCATTATTTACATTGCCTGGCATGGTACTGAATGACATATTTATATAAAACACACACATATACACATTTCAGTAACCATTGTATGGATTTGGACTGGTTCTTAGAATGCTGAGTACCATGACAAGTCAACTCTTCTGCTTAAGATTCCAATTATGATATTTTAAATCTCAGCCTTTTGAAAGGCTTCAGTTGTAATGGTTTGGTGGAAAAAGTCAATTGAATGATGAATCAGAGCATTTTCCCCCTAAGTTCTACTACCTAATAGTAACATATCATCAGGAAAGACATACATCCTCTCAGACCTCAAGTGTGTGTATGGAGGTTCTTATTATACACTTTCTGAGATTACATCAAGCTCACAAGTGATATATAATGCAATATAGATTAATACATAATAAAAGAAAAATAATTATATCTGATAAAGAGGCAGAGAATAGAGATAAAGGCCCAGCCTACTTTTCAAGAGTTCTCTTAGTTTACTTATCAGCCAACATCAGGAAGGTTATTTTGTTGTACTTTTTTAAAACTACTTTACCTCCCCATTTTTTCCTCTTTAATTTTCTATTATGTGGTATATGATGTATCTATATCAGGTATTACAGGTAAAGATAATTTACAGATGTCTTCCAAGCCATTTTTTGCTGGAAGATTTCCAGTAAAAAATAAATCAGAGGCCTCATTTCTTGATTGTCTGCCACATAGCTTCTATATATCCATATCCAATCACTGTACTACCCTCAAATTGAATATTTTGCCCCTAATTTTCATTTGAAATTTTTTTTTCAGGCATTTAACAGTATTAGGTTAGTCATAATTCAAGTTGATTTGAATTGATTTAGTTTAGATTATATTTCTTTTTGAAGTTCTAACAATGGAATTCTAAATGCCAATATGAACTTTTGTAGTACTAATGGATATCTGGTGGGCTCTTTCAGGAGACATTCCCTTACATCTTGATATAAGGGAAGCTTCAGATACAGGCCAGCCAATTGTGTTTTCACAGCCTGAAAGTGATGAGGTAAGTTATATTTTTAAATATGTATTTTAATTCCTTTTACAGGATACATACTTTTCGATGTATAGAAAGTTGAGACAATCGAGTTTATTTGCAATGCACATATTAAACAAAGATTGGTTAATATACCTAAAGGATCTTTAGTCTATGGCCATGCTATGCTGAACAAGCCTCAGCCTGTCTGATCTCTGAAGCTAAGCAGGGTTGGGCCTGGTTAGTACGTGGACATGGGAGACCACCTAGGAAGACCAGGTGCTATAGGCATAAAAAATAAAAAATAAGGGATTGTAAGCTGATAAGTTCCTTGAAATCTGTGAGGTCAACCAAGGGTTGTCTCATTTAAAAAAAAAAAAAGCATTTTTAAGTTACTATTTTATATGATAGGCATACCAGTATTAGCTCTGAATTATCAAGTAAACAAGTTCAGTGACAAAGAATAGTTACCTAACCAATTTTCTCATGAAGAACATGAACAATGGAGGTTTGTAGGGTTCTTATCTTGCTGGCTATCAATGTCCAACTGTCTGAGGTTATTATATTTCAAGTATCTGAAGTTCAGCTGATTGTTGGGAGAAGGAAACCTAATTTTTAAAACATTAAATTGGATATAGGGAAACTATATGCCATTAGAGATGTGATTTTCATTGTATTTCTTTTAATAACTATGATTAGAGAGGTGAGGTGGAAAAACTAGAATTGTTTCATTGGGGATGTAGTTGACAGATTTTTAAGATTGCTGAGGTTTATGACTTTAAGCACAAAATATTTTATTTTACTCTTTTTAGAAAATAGAGATTAAATCAATCATATGTATCTCTTCTTTCCTAAATAGCACTCGCATTTAAATTGAAAACAGTCATTTATCTGGTACATCAGTTTTGGTATAGTTTTTATACTCCTTTGCTAACAGTCTCAAACAATCTTCTAATAGTTTCTCTCATTTTTTCTTAGTTAATAAGTAAAATGCTATAGTACTGTTGTTTTGTTTTTATTCTTTTTAAAATTAAACTGTAGTTGGCATATAGTATTCTATATACAGTTTGAAGTGTACAGCATAGTATTTCAACATCAATATAACATATGAAGTCATCATGGCAATTCTAGTAACATTCTGTCACCATACAAAGTTATTGCAATGTTATTGACTGTGTTCCCTATGCTGTACATTACACCATATGACTTATTTATTCCAGTTATTTTATAACTGGAAATTTGTACCTCTTAAACCCCTTCACATTTTTGTCCATCTTTCCACCCCCCTTTCCTCTGGCAACCATTAGTTTGTTTTCCATTTTATTTTGTTTCAGTTTTATTTTGCTCATTTGTTTTGACCTTCAGATTCTACATATAAGTGAGATCATATGGTATTTGTTTTTCTTTGTCTGACTTATTTCACTTAGTTTAATAACCTCTAGGTCTATTCATGTTGTTACAGATGGCAAGATTTTATTCTTTAGATGGCTGAGTAATATTGCATTGTGTGTGTGTGTGTGTGTGTGTGTGTGTGTGTGTGTATCACATTACCTCTTTATTCAGTCATCTGTTGATGGATGCCTAGGTGGCTTCCATATCTTGGCTATCGTAAATAATGTTGAAATGTACATAAGTGTACATATATTTTATCGAATTAGTGTCTTTTTAAAAAAATTTTTTTAGGTAAATTTCAAAATATGGAATTGCTAGTTCATATGTTAGCTCTGTTTTTACTCTTTTGAAGACTCTCTATACTATTTTCCCTTGTGGCTGCACCAATTTACAGTCCCACCAGCAGTACATGAGGGTTCCTTTTTTGACCACATCCTCACCAACTCTTGTTACTTGTTGTTTTTTTGATAATAGCCTTTCTGATAGATGTGAGGTGATATTCATTGTGGTTTCGATTTGCATTTCCCTGATGATTAGTGATGTTGAACATCTTTTCATTTGTCTATTGGCAATCTGTATGTCTTCTTTGGAGAAGTGTCTATTTGGATTGTTTATATTTTTGACGAGTTGTATGAGTTTTTTATATATTTTGAATATTAACCTGTTATCAGATATATCATTGATAAATATCTTCAATTTTGTAGGTTTTGTTTTCATTTCGTTGATGGTTTTCTTTTATGTACAAAAGTGTGTTAGCTTGATTGTTAGCTTGATATAATCCCATTTGTTTATTTTTGCTTTTGTTGCCCTTTTCTGAGGGGCCATATCTAAAAAAATACTGCTAAGGCCTATGTCAAAGTGTTTACTGACTGTGTTTTCTTCTAGGCGTTCTATAGTTTCAGGTCTTAACGTTTAAGTCTCTAATCCATTTTGAGCTTATTTTGTATGTGGTGTAAGAAAGCAGTCTAGTGTTTTGTTTTGTTTTGTTTTGTTTTGTTTTACGTATCTGGCCAATTTTCTCATTAACCATTTATTGAAGCAGCTGTCTTTTCCCCATTGTATATTCTTGCCTTCTTTATTATAGATTAATTGACCAAATAAGTGTGGGTTTATTTCTGGGCTCTCGGTTCTGTTCCATTGTCTGTTTTTGTGCCAGTACCTCACTGTTTTGATTGCTATAGCTTTATAGTATAGTTTGAAATCAGGGAGCATAATACCTCCAGCTTTGTTCTTCTTTCTCACGATTGCTTTGGCTGTTTGTGGTCTTTTTTGGTTTTATATAAAGTACTGTTTTTTTGTCCATCCATAACTACTACACCTTTCATTCTATTTTGCTTCCTCTAGTCATGTGTGAACTGGAAAATAAAAGATCCAAGCTTGGTTAGAGTTGTGAATAAAGTAAGAGAAAATTGACAGTCAGGAGCATTAGATAAATAAAGTAGCTTTACTTCGAGTTATCCTTTTTAGGGGCTGAGAGCTCCTTTCCTTTTCTTAAGGGTCAACAGTTATGAGACAGGAGATTGAGTTGCTGAGAATATGATCTCTGAGTAAATATAGTATTGCACTTAACATTGGTTTTTTTTCTTTACCTTTTAGGTAATGTTAAATTTCCTTCTCAGTCTTTACTTAGAAATATTTCAGATGAGCAAAAACCATAACCCTTTATTTCTTTCATAATTAAAGTCTGGTAATTCCAACTACCATAGGCAGTGAATGAAAAGTTGCATGAAAATTGAAATGCCTCCTGAGAACAGATTATTTAAAGACATTCTGTGGTGGTTATGATGAATAAGATTAATTGCTTACAAGTTTATTTCAGTTTTGAGTTTACATTCCTTAATATTTTTCTACCTGTTGTTGCTTTTTCATCAAAAGCAAGGAACATTTTAAGGAAGTTAAAAGAATGTAATATAGTACAGAACAAATAAAAACCATCAAGAGATAATATGATTTTAAACTCTAAGCAAGTGTCTGTGGAGTTTTATGTAGTTTTATATTTTTTAAATCTCTTAATATCTGCATAAAAATTGGGCTTTTTATATTACTGTTTTCTGGTGACACAATGTGAGAATGTGAACTGCCTAACCTTTTGTGGTTCAAGCTAGATTTGATTTGGTGAGTTGTGCTATAAGATATTCCTGGTACAGACTTTCAAATATAAATTGGAACTTTATTATCTTATAACTTCTAAATTATCACCTCATAGTCTTAACATGAAAAGACAGTGTATGATAAATTAGAACTTCAGATCTTTAAAAACAAAAGATAAATGAACAAAGCTCTTTATAAAACTTCTTGCTCTTTGGTTGCCATCCATTTCCTTTTAACTTGTTAATGATAGAGCAGGCAAGTAAGATCCAGCTGTATTATCTGTGCCTCTAGATGACCCAATAAAAGATCTTGAATAGGAGAGAAAGTTTCATCTGTGTAGACTTGAGTTGATGAAAAAGAGAGTATTAATATTTTGAGAAATCTAAGTTATGCTTATTGGCCACCAGTATTTATTATTTGCTTCTTCTGTCCCAGTACTTCACATACTTTATTTTTAATATTCCTTCAACCCTTTGAGGTAGATAATGTTGTTATAACCATTATACAGATGTGGAAACTATGCCTAGAAAGGTTAAGTAATTAACCCAAGACCTCAAAACTAGTAAGTAATGGAGTTAAGATTTTAAACTATGCCTGTCTAACTTAAAATCCCCAAATCTTCACAAGTGAGCTATTCTACCTCTCTTTAACATTATTATATCCCGCAGATTTCCCAAAACAATGCCTTATACACAATAGAACCTAAAAGGATTTGTTGAAATAATACTGCATTGGCTGAAAAATTCAATCTCAACAGTTTTGTAGAAATTGAAATTAAGCATTTTTAGTGGTCTCTCAGCAAATGACAATCAATTACTGTGAGTGTCCTATATGGAAAATTTAAATTTGGAGATGGTCCTTTAAAAAATAAAGGTTAAATGTAGCAAATTTGATTGGAATCATTCAGTATTTTGTGTAGTCTGATAGGTATGTCTCTAATTTAATGTAAGAACTAAAAGATCATAGAATGATGGCCTTGTCTTAGCTTGCCTTAATGAACTTTGAATTTTCATCAGAAAATATTAAATACCTAGGAAAGCTACTAGGAGATGAAAACGGTATTTATAAAGATTCATGGGTAAAAATCAGCACATTAAAGAGAAATATTTTTTATAAAGTACATGTTATTTCCACTTCTAAACAAAAACTCTTATTTCTGTTAACTATAGCAGGGACTGAAATATTTTTTAGACAAAGCATTACATTATGATTATTTGTGTCTTGGATTTTCTGTTTCATATGTAATGTAGTAAAAGGAGCTGGGCTTTGGAGCCAGGTGGGCCCAGCTTTGAATATTTCCCAGCCTTCTGACTTTGTGACCTTGAGCAAATAACTCCCAGTTTCTTGATCCAAATTGAGCTGATGATGCTTATTTTATTTCACTGAGATTATTTATGTGAAGTTCTTGGTATAGTGAGTATGCAATAAAAAATTTAAGTTCTTATTCATGTTTTGAAAACTATTCTTTTTTAAAAAAATACTCAAATGAAATTTTAAAACTTTTCTGTTAAAATAAAGCATAATTTATACATTAGGGTTCAAGCATAGTTATTTTACATGAAGTTACGTAAAACGCACTAAAGCATTTCACCAAGTCAAGGTAAATATAGACCTTGAACAGTTCTTTTACTGTGCAGAGTCAGAAAGTTGGACAGCTCATCTTGTATTAGCAGTAAATTTTTCTGGGTCTTGATTTTCTCATCTTATAAAATGGGGATAAGGACAGAATTTATTCCTGAGGGTCGCTGTGAGGATAAATGAAATAATACTTGGCAAATATTAAATACTGTAGTAAGTTCTGACCATTAGTAGTAGTAGTTAGTAGTTGTAGTAGTTGTATATAGTCAATTCTAAGTAGATAAATATATAAATTGATAGTTTTAGAAAGTCTTATGTTGTTTATAGAAAGTCTTACTGTTGTTTCTGACAGTTACTTTCCTAGATAAAATAGAAAAAATAAGGGATATTCATTTGTATTGCAATTGTTTGAAGTTCTTTAAATGCAAATGTCATGACCATTGTTCTAACCACACTGTGGGCAGTGGGTTAGTTTGTGGTGCACTCGGTGGCTTGGGAGCTGCTATTTGTATTCTACTGGCCTGGGGGTTCCAGAGATGAAGGGTATAAAACTGATCCCAGGAATTCTTTCATGGTCTCCAAAACTCAGCAGGTGAAGGAGCCTGCAGGTGCTTGGTGCTGGTATTAGATACCATTCTTAGAGAGAATAAAGAAAATGTTTTCCAAAGACAAACAATAGGGTGGTAATAGTCCCCTTTAAAATCACTAACAGCTTTTATGCTAAAGAAGTGTTGGCAGTATCTAACTCAGAATATTAATTTTTCAGAAGAGGAAGGTGTAATTTTTCTGCAGCTAGACCAGGTTGCTAGTTTGTTGACACAGAAATTAGAGTTTTGAAAACAGTAATTGCTGATACTAAATATTTTTCAGAATGTCATCCTCCAGATAGTCATCCTCCAAATAATCTAAAATTTTTTCTCGCCCCACCTGCAGTCTAGGCAGCAGTATCTTCTCACTCACTCAGCCTTTTCACTATTAAACTCAGTGGACAACTACAGCAAACAGTTCATGAGTCATTTGACATGTGTTGGGGAGAGATATAGCACAAACTTATCTGTTCTTTTCCAGGCCAAAGCTTACCTGAGGATAGCTGCCGAAGTGGTAAGAAGATTGCCACCACCTCTGCAGTGATTTCCTAAGTGTACTGAAATTTACCCGCTGCTTGACAATAAGAAGACCTTTGGAAATCAGCAGTGTGGTGGTAAAACCTACAGAAATGATAGCAATCATAGTTATTTTCTTGTATTTCCAAGGAAATAATGTCTTATTTTCAGATTTGATTTGCTAAGCACTGATTCGCAAATAAAATTTTTACATATCGATGCTAACTGCTATGTTTATGAATTTTTTTGAAAGCTGATGTGTGCCAACTGCACAGAACTGCATCTTATTTTATTAAACTACCCCTTGAGGAATCATAAATTTATATTACAAGCCCAGCCTTCAGTTGAGGAAAGAACAGCACTCTTCTTGCAGAACTGCAGAGCTTGTCATTTAAAGTGTTTACTAAATTCGTGTAAAGACATAAGTGTGATACCCCTCCCTCGGGCTGTTTGGTCTGAGTTTGAATTCTGCCTCTAGTACTGTTTTGGACATATTCTTACTGTAGATTAAACCTCTGCTTCTTCATCTGGACAAGATTCTGCCCTAGACTTAATGAATGTGAATCTCCAGCCATGGGGCCTGGACATATGTATTTTTAATAAGATCATGATTTTGATCATTTTCATTATGATGGTAATAATAGTAATAATAGCTAACACGAATCGTGTGTTTTCTTGTATCCTCATAGTTAATGTTCCATTTGTATGAGTGGGGTGCTGTTGTTATTTATCTCCATTTTACAGATGAGGAAACTGAGCTATGGGAAAGTTAAGTGTCTTGCTGAGGGTTACTATTTTAGTAAGAGATGGAGATGGAATTTAAACTTTGGCATTTGGATACTGGATCCTTCCTTTTGTAACCAAAGGGCATTTGCTTATTTCAAAAGAGGAATGTAGTATTCAGCATTTCCTCAAACTCCTGAAATCCCCTCTCCCTATTCTACCCCTTTGTAGGAGCATATTACGGCGTTCATTTTTCAAAGAATACACTTTGAAAAACATGTGTCTGTCTGATTGAGGCTCAGGGAGAGAGTCAAGGGCTTCTCAAGGTCATGTATCAAGATGGTTGCAAAGCCACAAGTACTAATAAGAGTCATTAATTAATCCTCAGTTACAGGGAAGTGATCTATGATCTTTGGCAACTGCCTTGATGTCCTTTCCTCTGTAAACTGCCAGAAAATTAGGCAGAATTACATATCATTATAAATATGTTTTCACACTTATGTTCCCATTAAAGACTATACATGGTTGTTTATAGCAGCTTTAATATTGTAATAGCCAAAACAACCCAGAACTTTTTGGTGGGTGAATGGTTAAACAATCTGTGGTATATCTATACTTTGAAATACTACTCAGCAATAGTAAAGAAAAAACTGTGGATACATGCTGTAACCTGGATAAATTTCAGAGAATTTACTGAATTAAAAAGCTAATTTCAAAAGGTTATGTACCAGATGATTCCATTTATATGACATTTTTGAAATGACAAAACTATAGAAATGGAGAATAGACTAGTGGTTTCCAGGGGTTAGGGAGGGAGATGTGGAGGGTGGGGACTGTGTATATCTATAAAAAGACAACACAAAGGATCCTTGTGAATGGAAATGTTCTATATCATGACTGTATCAATGTCAATATCTTGGTTGTGATATTGTACTAGAGTTTTGCATGTTATCATTGAAGGTAAAGGGTACAATGGAATCTCTCTGCATTATTTTTTTACAACTGCATGTGAATCTACAATTATTTCAAAATAAAAATAAAAGTTTAATCAAAAAAATGTGCTGTAGTCTGAACTGAATATCCTGGAAAAATTTTTTATGCTAATTAAAATCATGAATAGAAGTAATAGTGGACACGTGTAATCATCATTCATCACTCTGAGAAGGAAATAATGACTTTAAGTTGTAGATACTTATTAGTGTTTTTATTGTCTTTTCAGGGTAGGCCAGTATATATAATCATTGAGCACTTCTAAATACCTAAAAGCAATTACTTAAACTTACCTGGAAAAAGAATGATTTGAATAAACTCCAGGCTCTTAAAGTTGTATGTCATTATTTAATATATCTTATGGAGAAATGAGAATGATAGTCTTTATTTGTAAATACATGAAGATTTACATATATCATCACCTACTCTCTTCTCCTTCTCCCTTACCTTCTAGTCTCTGCACACTTCCAGGAAAGCCACTGAAAAAGTGGTGGTTGGAGTATGTATACAGGTTCAGAAGTGGTAGAAGGGAAAGTCTCTCTAATTGCAGAATGAAGCTTATTCTAAAATTTTGCGCATGGCAGAGAGCTGACTTCATGGACAGACTATCAAGCACAACTCTTCTGCCCATTGTTAGGGGTAATATTTATTCCTCATTTTTCACATTTTCATAGAGCATAGAGAATTTCCATTTTACTATCCAGGAGGGAAAGGCAAGCTCCCAACCCATGCCATTCCAGAAAAGGAGTGACTCATCTTAGCAGTAAATATCTTCCTGTCTACAATTCTTTGATTTCAGCCAAATCTTGAGTTTTCTGAGACAGGCAACAGGGGAACCTGAAGTTGTCCATCTCTGCCTCAGACTTGGATGGCAAGTCCATCTAATTTAGGAGTAGGGTTTTCAGTAACCCATGTGGTCACCTATCCTCTGATCCTGCTTTTGATCAGTAATACAGCTTACATATTTCTTGCCTTTACCTGAATTTTGTGCCACTCAGTTCCAAACAGGGGAAGAAAGCTCCCAAACACATACCCTGAAAACACAAAATACATCCCTAGAATCCTACAAAATTAGAACCAAAGAGTATATTTGAAGCACCTCTAGTAAAAAAAAAAAAAATAAATTAACTAGTGACCACAAGATATTATGGGGAGATGTGGGGAAGGTTATTATGAAGTATGCTACATACACAGACAGCCAAGCACAGAACACATAGATATACAGGTCAGTTAATTATCTACAAAGTGAGCATCCATGTCACTACCAACCAGGTTAAGAAGTAAGACACTGCTAGTATTCCAGGAGCCCCTGTGTTTTCCTTCACAATCACTATCCTCTTTTTCCCTTACATAGTTAACCACATGCTTTTTAACACCTAAGCTTATTCCCTTAAACATTATAGTTTTGTCTATTTTTTAAAATTTATGTTAAATGGAATTATACAGTATTTTATTCCATATTAGCCACTTGTATTTTGTTCCATGTTGACTGCTTTTGTTTTATATTATGTTTCTGAGGTCCATGTCTCTTGTTGCATATAGTTGCAATTTGTTCATACTATTTGCTATAGAACACTATCCATTCCACTGTAGGTGGATATTTGGATTGATTTCAACATTTTACTATTATAAATAATGCTGTTCTGAAAATTATTGTAGATATGTACACACACACACACACACACACACACACACGTATATATACTTTTTTTGTGTGTGTGTGTGTTTACATGCTTGAATTTCTGTTATTTCTGAAAGTAGAATTACCTGTGGTTGTTTAGTGCTATCTCGTGGTTTTAACTTGCATTTCCTGATTACTGGTGAATTTGAGCACCTTTATATGCATTTATTGACTAATTAGATATCCTTTTTTGTGTTGTGCCAGTCAAATATCTTGCCCATTTTTCTATTGTGTTGCTGGAGAATATATATATTTTTATATTCTTGTATGGATCCTTGACTGTTTTATGTGTTGCAGATATCTTTCCCACTCTATAACTTGTCTTTTACTGTCTTAATAGTGTCTTTTAGTAAACAAATGATTTTAATTTTAATGTATTCAGATTTATTCTTTTTTTATGATTATTAATTTTTGTGCAGTGCCTTAAAGTTATGAACATATTATCCTATATCAGCTTCTAGAAGTTATAGAATTTTTTGTCTTTTACGTTTAGTTCTATAACCCACTTGGAAGTGTTTATTAGGTGAAGTAGACTTTAAGTTATTTTTCTTATAAATATTTAATTGTCCCAGTATTACTAGGATTGTTCTTTCCTCTTCTGCAGTACCACCTTTGTTATAGATTAAATGTCTGTGTTTTTATAGGTCTATTTCTGGACTTTCTATTCTGTTTTATTAATTTAATTTTGTGTCTTTGCAACAATAACTCACTATCTTGTTTATCATCACCTATTGTTCTTCAAGAACGTTTTGGCAATTCTCAATTTTTCGCATTTCTATATAAATGTTAGGGGCAGCTTGTAAAGTTCAAAAATAACAAACTACTAGAGAGTTTCAATTTTGCTTAGGATGGAGAAGACTAGAAAGAATATCATACCCATCCTTAGAACAGGAACAAACTGTATGATCTATAAAATCATAACTTTTCTTAAACCGAACAAAGAACCTAAGTTATAGTTCATTCGACTATCCTGAAATGTAAGGAAAGTCAGACCTCTAAGGAGAGTCAAGATGCAAGCATTACCTCACCTTTGGCAAACAAAGAATAGCTGTCAAGCTCCCTACAAAAGGGTAAAAATTCAGTGAAAAATTTTAACAAATTGCTAAAAACTGAGTGGAATAACAGAATCTAGAAACCCTGATGCTGCTAACAGAAGGGGCATTTGCATTCATTCATAGGCTTTTCTTGTGGACCTCACTAGTGTTAAGAGAATAATTGAGCACGGGGCAGGGATGTGGAAAAAGTCTTTCTTAGTGGTACAGGCCTGGAGGAGGAAAGCAGCTGCCTCAGTGAGAAAAACAAAGCCTTCCCTGACCTTTCTTCCCTGCAGGACAAACACCGTAAGTTGGGGATGGGTAGTAGCAAACCTTGTCCTCACATGAAGACCCATTATGACTGGGCTAGAGAAGATAGAAAAACCCTCTATTTCAGAGGGAGGAACAGGAAGCCATCCTGGCCCCAGGACATTAAAGATATCTTATTCTGGGAGAGGCAAAGGGTGGGACCAATGAGAAAACCCAATTGCCAAGACTCAGAGACACAGTGTTTTCCTAAAGCTGAGGCTGAACCAATACAACAGAGAACCCCTAGTCCAAGCTAGCAAGCACTGTGTATGAAGTAACAACAGTCTACTGCTGGAGATGGAAATAGTAATGGGAATAGAGAAGGCCAAAAACTAAGTATGGAATAAGAAAAAAGAAAATATCCTTTGGCAACCCATCCTTAAACTTATGCACAAGATAATACCAGAAGGATTCAAAGCCAATGGTGTACTGAAGATAACCATAACAACAATAAAATCTAAACAGAATCAACTCCTGACTAGTTTGACTCAAAGATGCACATTAAGACTCTAGCCAAAGAAGAGCATATCTATATTTAGCCATAAGTAATATTTACCTCAGTTTCTACTATTCTACTCATGATAACCAGTATTTAGTTTAAACATTATAGGGCATAAAAAGCAAGAAAAATCAACTCCCTATCAAGAGACAAAGCATTCAACAGAACCAATCAAAGATGACTCAGATGGCACTGTAAAATAAGGAATTGAAAATGGTTATAATTAATATGCTTCATCAGATGAGGAACTTCACAAAGAGATAGAAACCATAACAAGTTAAATAGGAATACTAGAAATTAAAAAACATGGTAACAGAGATGAAGAACACCTTTGGGCTCATCAGTAAACTTGACACGTGAAGAAAGAAGGGATGAACTTGAAAATAGGTAAACAGGAACTACCCAAATTGAAGCACAAAGAGAATAAAGAATTTAAAACATACAGGTAAGAGCTGGGGATAAATTGGCACCTCATAAGGAAAAGAGAGATACAGCGGGACAGACAATATATTTAAAGAGATAGCTGCTAAGAAGTCTCTAAATAAAAGATACTAACCAGAGAATTCACAAAACTCAGAAAGCCCCAAGCAGGATTTTAAAAATCTAGACATATTGAAACCATTGAAAAAACAAAGATAAGAAGATCTTGTGGGCAGTAAGTGAAAAATCCACATTACATACAGACAACAAAAATAAGAATATGGCTTACGAACAGAACTGCCACAAGTAAGTCATAAGACAATGGAGGGACATCTTTAAAGTGATGAAATTAAAAAACTGTCAATCCAGAGTTCTATATCAATGAAAATAACATTCAAAAGGGCAAACTTTTTAGACCAATGCTGAGAGAATTCATTAATAGCAGACTCTATTACAGTAAATGCTATAGGGAGTTCTTCAGGAATAAGGACTAGAGTACCAGATAAAATCTTTGACCTATACAAAGAGATGAAGACCTCTGAAAAGGTTAAAGATAAATAATATCTTACTTTTTTATCATTCTAAAAGACAATTGACTGTCTGAATACAAAATAATGGCAATATGTTGTAGATTTATAGCATATATAGAAGAAAAATATGTGACAATAACAAAATGAGGGGGATATATTGGGAGTACACTATTGTAAGGTTCTTACACTAACTAGAAATTGTATAATATTATTTGAAAGTAGATTGTGATTAATTAAGCCAAACATTTTGAATTTATTTTTTAAATATCAATTTAATTGAAGAAATTATTTGAAAATTTTTTTCCTTGTCTACCTCCCCCTTTGGTAACCACTGGTCCATTGTCCATGTCCATGAATCTGTTTGTCCTGGTCATTTGTTGCTTTTAGGTTTATATTCCACATACAAGTGATATCGTGATTTTCAACTTATTCTGTCTGGCTTATTTCTTTTAGCCAGAATGCATATTATTTTCAAGTGCACATGGGACATTCACCAAGATATATCATATTCTGGGCTATAAAAGATAGTCAACATTTAAAATAACTGAAATTATATAAAATATATTCTCTTACCATAGCAGAATTAAATAGAATTCAATATAAAAAAAATCTGAAAACCCCCAATTATTTGGAAATATAACAAAAATATGCATCCATGCATTAAAGAGGAAGGAACAAGGGAAATTATAAATTATTGTAACTGAAAAGAAGTTAAAACACCAAAATTTGTGCAATGTAACTAAAGTAATGCTTAGAGGGAAATTTATGACACTAAATGCTTGTAATAAGAAAGTAGAAATATCAATGAAAGAATTTTCCACATGAAAAGCCTAGCCATAGAAGAACAAATGAAATCCAAAGCAAACAGAAAGAAGTAAATGAAAATGAGAAGAAAAGCAATAGAGAAAATCAATGAAATCAAAGGTTGGTGTTTTGAAAAGGAGAACAAAATTGACAAACGTCTAGCTATACACCTATAGAAAAGAGAGGAGAGAAGACATAAATTACCAATATCAGGTGAAAGAGGGAACATCAGCAATATTCTACAAGCATTAAAAGTACAATAAGAACTATTACAAACAACTCTATGCCCATAAATTTGACAACTTAGATGAAATAGACAAATTTTTTGAAAATGCTAACCACTGAAGCTCACTCAAGAAGAAATAAGTAACTGAATAGTCGTAAATTACTAAAGAAATGCAATTTGTAATGATGAATTAATGAAGTAAATTCCAGCCCCAGATGCCATTAGTGGCAAAATCTAACATTTAAGAAAAATGCCAGTTCTGCACAAACTTTTCCAGGAAATAAGGGAGGAGGGAGCACTCTCAACTCATTTTTTTGAAGCCAGATTTATTCTGCTACCCAATCCAAAGAGTACAAGAAGACTACAGACCAATATTCCTCATGTACATAGATACAGAAATACTTGGCAAAATATTATTTAAGTGAATCCAGCATTATATAAAAAGGATAATACATTGTGACCAAGAGGTCATTATCCTGGAAATGCAAGATTGCTTCAACACTTGAAAATCAATCAATGTAAACAGCAGATTACACAAGAAATATACTGAAGAAGGACAGACTAAGGAAGAAAAACCATATGTTTATCTTAATAGAGGCAAAAAAAAGCACATGACAAAATTAAATACTTATGATAAAAATTAGCAAAATAGGAATAAAACACAACTTTTTCAACCCAATAAAAAGTACCTGTAAAATACCTACAGCTAACATCATAACTAATGGTGAAAGACTGACTGCTTTCCTCCTAAGACTGGGAACAAGGAATGGTTGACCAAGTTCACCACTTTTATTCAATATCATACTGGAGGTCTTAGTGTAATAGAAAAGGAAAAACATACAGATTAGAAAGCGAGAAATAAAACTGTCTCCATTCATAGGCAACAAGAGTGTGGAGAAAATTTCCCCAAATGTAAAAAAAAAAGGGTAACTAGAAATAGTAAGTGAATTTAGCAGAGTTGCAGTATGCAAGGTCAGTGTACAAAAATGAATTTTATTCCTATATACAATGAACAATTGGAAATTGAAATTGAAAATAGTACAATTTATAATAACAAAAACATAAAATGTTTAAATACAAATATAATAATATGTGTGTAAGATCTGTAAATGCTGACAAAAATGAAACACTAATAAAGAAATGAAAGAAAACTTATACAAATAGTGATAACCCTGTTTGTAGTTTGGAAGACTCAATGTTGTTTAGATATCTGTACATTTACATTTGAAAAACAGCCTGGCACATTCTAAAAAGGTTAAGAATGCACTTACCATACTATCTAACTTTTCTACTCCTAGATATTTACCCAAAAGAAACAAAACTTGTATCCACATGGAGACATATGCAAATATTCTTAGCAGCTTTGTTTTTAATAGGTAAAAGCTGAAAAACAACTCGAATATCCACCAAAAAGTAAATGGATGAACCAAATTTGCTGTATCTATACAATAGGTATAATAATATGGAATGAACTTTTGATGCAATAATATGAATAAATCTTAAAACAATAATACTGAGTGAAAGAGGCAGACAAAAGGTACAACCTATAAAACTCTATTTATATACAATGCTAAAAACTGTATACATAACTACTTAGCAAAGTAAATCAGTGGTTGCCTGGAGATGGGTATTGGGAGAGAAAGGATATGGAGAGAGAAATAGGTTAAAAAGGAAATGAGGTTACTCTGGGAAGTGATAGAAATGTTCATTAACCTGATTATGGTGAAGGTTTCACAGGTATATACAGAGGTTAAAATTCATCAAAGTGTACATTGTAAACATATGCAGTTTATTGTGCATATATTGTGAAGTTATACTTCAACAAAGTTTTAAAATGAATGATGCATTAATGAATTGCTTTCTGATATTGGATTATACTTTTTATAAGAATAGTATTTTTAAAAGAAGATAACCATTTTTAAATGCCTGAAATAGTGCAATGTCCATATGGTTGTTGTAAAATTCCTTTTTCAAAGTCCCATTTTTTTAAAGTAAATATTGAAAACGAGATGAGCATTCTCTCTTACTCATGCTAGAGTGACTACTGACGTTTGGAGTTCAGATTGAAACTTGAGGATAATCAATTCAGTGATTTGCTTTCTTTTCTTCTGCCACATCCTATTGGGTGTCTAAAGCAACAATTCTTTTTTTTCACATTTAAAACTATTTTAAGTAATTTGACTTAAAGTTTCCATAGAGTATAGTGACAACAGAACTTGGTCATAGACCAATTTCCTGACCAGAAACACTTATTTAAGTTATATTTAAACCCAATCTTCAGTGTAAAGCATATCAGTGCTTTGAAAACCTTGTTAAACTCTGAAATTGAATGACTATTTAAATATTGATCTGCCATACTTTCAATTTATTAATTGAAAAGTAGCTGACTTTTATTCCTGAGAATATCAGGTTTATAACAACAGATAACTTGCTTAAAACATAAAAGATGCTTAATAAAAAAGAATATCCTTTTATATTTTTAATTAAAAAAAACACAAAAGTGGTAATATATTTAAAATTTTGTTCAAACTAATTTCCTGCTCTTTGTTATTTTTAATCTTTTATAGACATTTCGAAGCTCTATAGTTATTAGTTTCATTTCAGCTCATTTATACCCTATGCCATTGATAATTTTTATACTGCAGGTTAATTTGGGCCTTTACAATAAACATCAGTTGTCTTTTATAAACTTAATATATTAAGCAGTAGCAATTCCTATTTTTTATTATTTTAATTGATAAATAAGAAAGGAACAATAAATTATCTTCAACTAAACATTTTGAAGAAGATGGGTGTTGGCAGCTATTGAACTGTTATTTAAACATTATTTCTCACACTGTGCCTAATAGATTTAATTATGGTTTACACACTTGTTTTCTTATCATCTCTTCAGATGGAGAACTGTACAGATATGTTGTAAACCACCATGAGAACATGTTATTAGGCTGTCT
Organism: Cynopterus sphinx; assembly: GCA_030015415.1. Lineage (NCBI taxonomy): Eukaryota > Metazoa > Chordata > Mammalia > Chiroptera > Pteropodidae > Cynopterus > Cynopterus sphinx. The sequence goes on along the minus strand of CM057384.1, from coordinate 71,656,928 downwards.
CTGCTGATGAAGGTATTTTCAAATTATGTTGTAAAAGCCCCTTGCAAATAAATTCCATTAAGCACTGGCTTGCTTTTGTAGTTCACTAATCATAGTTATTCACCTAAATCAAGTATAAAAGGAAGTCAACATATCTGAGCTAAAAGGCCTTATTGTGACTGGACCCAAAAGTTGGCAATAGTGATTAGTCTAAAATCCATTTAATATGGATTGTATATTTCTTCAAAAATATTTCAACTTTTTTCCAGTCCTTGCTTGCCTCTATGGAGCATGACTGAGGATACCAAACTATCAGAAAATAAATTTAAAACTAATAACAGCCAAACTCTGACTTCAAGTACATTAGTAGTTTTAGGGAAGTGCATTGGAGAAAGATCTGGAATCATGTTTGACAAATAGGTGGTTAAATAGAAGGAAATAATATGAGCAAAGAAATAGGCGGATATAAGTGGGCTGTATATGGTATATTTGGAGGAGCTATTGGAAAACTAGCCTACTTAAAACTGTAGTTTCATATTTGAAGGTAATGAATAATAGGGTGGAAAAAACTGATCAGATTCCAGAGGGCCTTAAATGACATGAAAGGCAGTTTAACCATGACACAAAAAACAGCCCATCAAAATTATTTTTAAGTATTTTTTATTTAAAATACATGTCTTCTAGACAAAATTTTGAATGTATAAAAAGGCATTCCATGGAAAATAATCTTTTTTTAATAGAGCCCAACAAACTGATTTAAAAATTTATATGAAGAGCAAAGATCCAATAATAACTGAAAAACTCCTGAGGAAGAAGAAAAATCAGGAAGAAGAGGGGGAAGAGGAAGACAACTTGCTTTACCAGGTATTAAGACATACTATAAATTTGTAGTAATTAAGACTGTTTGATGTTGATATAGGGAAAGAAAATTAAGAAAAGAGAGCCTAGAAACAGGCTGTGTGTATCTGAACACTTGATTTATGACAAATGGATATTGCAGATCACTGGGAAACAGTGCTGGGTAAATTGTTTATCCATATGGAAAAAAAAAAACCCCACAGATCCCTACCTCATGCCATATAAAAGTCAATTTTAAAGGTAAAATTATAAAATCTTGAAGAAAATGTAGGATTTCTGTGATTTTCTTAAACAAGATACAAAAGACACTAATCATAAAATAAAGATTTATAAACTTAGCTACATTAAAATTAAGAATGTTCAGTAAAAGACATAGAAATTAAGGAGATAAGCTATAAACTGAGAACATATTGCAGCACTTTTAACTAGTTATTCTGGATGATTCAAGGACTCCTACAGATCAATGTGTAAGAAAAAAAGGATGACTTAATTGGAAACTGGGCAATAGGAGCAAAGGAGTCATTTCACAGAAGAGGAAACATGAATGGCCAATAAATATAAGAAAAGAAGCTCAAACCCTGAAGTAGTCAGGAAAATGCAAATCAAAACCAATGAGATGCCATTTACACTCACTGGATTGTAAAATTAAGGAGTCTTATAAACCAAGTGTTGGAAGGGATTCATTTTAGACTTTGCCGATATGACGGTAAATGACCACTTTGGAGAATTCTTCATTATGGTATTGCAGTTATAACTTACTACTCTGTTCTGGCATTTTCTAGACGACTTCTTCCATGTGTACACCAGAAGATACATAAGAATGTTCATAGCAGCATTGTTCAGAGTAGCAAAACCCTGCACATAACCCAAATGCCTGGGAAAAGAATGGATAAGTTTGTTATAGCATAGTCACACCATAGAATATTACGCAGCAGTAATAATGAATGCACGACAGATACTTTTAAATGGATGAATCTTAGGAACATAATATACGAAGATGGCGGGTTACAGAAGACTATTTACAGTACAGAGAGCCCATTTCAGTGATGCCGTTGCCAAGACTATTTACAGTAATGCCATTTTATAAAGCTCAAAAGTAAGCAACACCAACTAATATATGATTTAGCCATATAAACATGTGATAAAATTTCTTAAAACCCTATGGGAATGGTAAATGTTAAAATCAGGTAAGAGTTACTTTTAAGGTGAGAGACAGGGATGAGGCAGGAAAAGGTAAATACAATATAGGTAAACTAGTTTGTTTTTTTTTTAAGTTGGGAGTGTGGATGGGGTCGTGGGTATTGTTATGTTTCTTAACTCCCCTATGCATATTCTTTTATGTGTATAAAATATAAGCTTAATTTAGAGAAATACAACCTTTCATTTGAAGAAAAAATCAATTTCTTTCCTTCTTCTACTTACTCAGCCCATCATTTCCTCTCCATAGAAGCTTGTTAGGTAAATCATGGAACGTCCATACAAAGGAGTATTTTGCAGCTCTTAAAGGAGAATAAAGCAGCTTAAAGCAGAATAAAACCCATAGGTTCTGAATTGGAATGATCACTGGGTTATATTCTTAAAAGAAAAAGTGTGTGTGGAATGCTACAATTTGCATTAAGACACACACACACACACACACACACACACACACACATATTTGTATAAACATGTCACCTATCTAAGTTAGGTTCCTAAGAAACTGGCTCTCCTAAGTTCTTGACTTTGTAAGTGACTTACGGAAACCATATTTTAAAAATTGATCCAGCCATCTGTAGGAAGCAAGGTGGCAGTAGTGTTGGGGTAAGGGTGCAAGGGAGGGGCATTCAATAGCAAAAACAGGGAAACTGGGGAGCCAGCTGGAAAACCATCACTGGAACATAGCCACGAGGGAACCAAGGTTGAAGGAAGGGGTTGGAGGAGCATAAGAAAGGGAAGGATCTATTTTGACACTGTAAATGATTAAACAGTTAATTCTGCCTACTTACTGTTGCCAAAACCCAATAATCTAAAAAATCATCTAAAACTACATTTTTAATCTACTAAATGTCATTGATTTTATTATCCTATTTATGACCTGTTAAATTCAAGGTGTGGACATGAAATGTCACAACAAAGAGAGAGGGTCTTCCGAAGCTTTTGTGGAATCTCCTTTTGCATTAAAGCCGCAAAGGGAGAAATGTCTACACAAGCTGAAGTTCTTCCTGATTAACTCTATATAGTTTTGACCTTTCATCCTGAGAAGGACTCATTTGCTAAGTTTTTGGTGGGGTTCTAAAAACATTTGCCTACTAAGGTATTCTATGTAGCAATGCCAACAATACCCTCTTAACTGGATATTCTAAGAAAAGTACTTTTAAGGCAGAAAATAAGATAGGATTTATTCTTTTATTAAAATTAGTTTCAAGTATACAGTACCTTGGTTAGACATATATATTTTATAAAATGATGCCCCCAATTGCTCCCTTCCTCCCCTGATCCTCCACCTAGCCAACCTATTTATGCTAACTGCATTTCCCATGCCATGCTTCTCATCCCCGTGACCATTCATCAAGCTACTAATTTGTACTACTTCAGCCCGTCACCTCATCCTTCCAGCCCCACAAAGCCCTCTCCTCTCTGTCCGTCACCAAATTGTCCACTATATTTGTGAGTCTGATTAATTTGTTCTTTTTATTCCTTAGATTCTGCATATAAATGAAATCATATAGTGTTTATCTTTCTCTGTCTGACTTAAATACCTTCTAGGTCCATCAAAGCAATATATTTTTCTGTCCCCTTCCTTTTCACATGTAGAGCTCTTGTTTTCTTATCCTTTTAACCACTTTATCAGTTAGTTGGAGCACTTAATTCTTTTCCATCTTAGGTACTTATTGATAGGAATGTAGTTGTTACCATTTTTTATGCCTGTTTTTGATACATGTTTTTTCTTCTTAAAGAAGTCTCTCTAATATTACCTGTAATACGGGCTTGATGGTGATAAATTCCTTTAGCTCATTTTTGTCTGGAAAGCTCTTTATCTGTCCTTCAACTCTAAATGATAGCTTTGCTGGTTAAATTATTCTTGGTTATAGATCCTGGGTCTTTATCCTGTCAAATATTTTTTTGCCAAGCCCTTCTGTCCTGCATAGTTTCTTTTGAGAAATCAGCTGCCAGTCTGATGGGTGTTCCCTTATAAGTAACTATCTGTTTTTCTCTCGCTGCTTGTAATATTCTTTCTTTGTATTTAACCTTTGGCATTTTAATTATGATGTGTCTTGGTGTGAGCCTCTTTGGATCCCTGATTTTTAAAATTCTCTGAGTTTCCTGGAGTTTTATGTCCATTTGCTTCACCAGGTTAAGGAAGTTTTTCCATCATTATTTCTTCAAACAGCTGTTCAACATCTTGATTTTCTTCGGTCACACCAACCAGACGGATATATGGACCCTTAATAGTGTCCCCTATGCTCCTTAAATTATTTTTATAGTCTTGACATCTTATCTCTTGCCTTTCTGATGAAATGTCCTTGGCTTTCCTGCCTCTAGATAGGGCATTTGATCCTCTTCTTTATTCACTTTGTTTATTCCATTTAATATACTTCTCATCTCAGATAATGTGTTCTACATTTCAGACTGGTTCCCTTTTATAATTTCCATTTCCACTTTTATGTTTTTTGTCTCTTTGTTGAAGTTCTCACTGAATTTATCTACACTTCCCAAAAGATCATTGAGCATCTTTATAACCAGTGTTTTGAACTCTATCTGTTAGGTCACTTAACTCCATTATATCTGGGTCTCTGTTCTGTTCTCTCATATGGTTGCTTCTTCTTTGTCTTCGCCTTTTGGCTGCCTTTCTGTATCTGTTTCTATGTCCTAAGGAAAGTTCCTCAGTCTCCCAGTCTCATTAGTGTGGACTTGTGAAGTAGGTGTCCAGTGGCACAGTCCTGAGAGGGGTTCAGGCCAAATTTAGCCCCAGCCTCTACCCCTCCAGGGCCACCTGTTAAGATTCAGCAAGTGATCCACAGATGCTGTGCTTATAGTTGCCTCAAAAGGCCACACCAGAAACCAAGGCCAGCTGCCTCCTCTAGTAGGAGTCTGAGTAAGGAGCACCTGACTCGCTGAGGATGTGGCTTGGGTGGGGCTGCAAGTTGGGGGAGGCGGGGTTACAGGGCATCCTCTAGGTGGAGCTACCTCTGTTATCCAGTTTGATGAGTTCTCAGCTAGGGCGGCTCTGTGTCCATGCACGCACTGGTAGTGGGGAGGGCTCAACAGGGAACAATGTCACTGCCGGCACTTCTGTACTGAGCGAGTCTCGCCTTGGCCCTCACCCTGACAGTGGCTCCTTGTAAGTCCCTGGTGCCCCCTGCATGTAGCCCAATCGAAACTGGTGCTCAGAGTGAGCAAGTCCATCACCAGAAAAATCCATCGCGGATGCGGCCCCTTTAAGAGGCGTCTGCCTCTGCTGTACCCTCCTCGCTTAGCCAATAGGGACAGTGTCACCTCCGTCTCCGCCTCTTGGGCCTGGGCGGCCCCATGTCCTGTCTTCCACCATTGCAGGGCTCTTTCTTGGGTTGCTCCCTAGTTGTATGGCTCATTCATCCCAGGTGATTTTTCCTTGCTGATGTTCCTTGTTTCCGTCACAACTTTATTTGGTCGCCAGAGTGGTAAACAGAGCCTCTGTCATCAAGGCCGTGTTTTTTCAATACCCGGATTTATTCTTCTGACACTTATAATGAAATTGAATGAAACATTATAAATTTTTCTTCTACCCAATGATATTATGATATGAATTTTTGCTTATGTACAGTATTATATCCACAGTTATGAATTGTCGATTTTTCTTACATTGTTCCCATTATTGACATGCCCATATTTTTACTCATTTGTAGTAGAATCTCCTGGCAATCTAAAATAAAATAGTTCTATTCACCTTTTCTTCTTTTCTCCCTCAAGCTTTCTTCCTTCCACACTTCTTTCTATCAGTATTCTTCTTGCAGTGCTCCTTTTGCCAAAATGAGACCAGGAGCTCGTTGTGTGCAGATGTATCGATTGTAATGCTGTGTATGTGACTCTCTGGTGTCCTATTTTTCTGAACCTCAAACAGAGGCGTCACTCTCACCAGTATAAATCAATTACTTCTTGTTGAAGTGCCTGAGTCTTTGACCATCTGTTGTCCTTTGCGTCATTTATGGGACTCAGAAGAGATCCACTTGATGTTTTTTTTATCTCATACCAGAGGGATTTTCTAACACTTGTGTTATTTCCTGTGGCCCAGAGATTGTTTCATTTTCCTGCAAGAGGAGGGAAAAAGGGATCTAAATGCTTCCTGTGATTGCATAAAGTTTATTTTAGGAATTCTTCTTTTTCCCTATTACACCCTATTTTCTTTGCTGAAGAATTTAAAGGGAATGTTGGGTGATGTTTGTTCCTTTGCACCAAGGAAATGTTTCTTTTACTGACTATAAAGTTTTAATATAAATATTCTGTGACCCTTTAGTTCAAAATGGTTTTGTGGAGGGAAAAAAAAATTGCTCCCCAACCATCTCCTTAGTCTTTAATAAGTGGTCAGACTGTTGGTCGAAACAGTTGACATTATTTAGTCTCCCTCACCCATTTTTATAAATAGTGTACATAAAATCACCAATAAACAAAAACCTCAAAACTGTTTATTTTTTATGGTGAAGAGAGAAAGTTTTTACTATCTTGAATTAGCAAGTAATTGTTTTCTGTTGAATCAGGGAGGCTTCTTATCCTTTCTAGGGAAGAATTTTTACATAAACAAGCTTTTTGGATCTATCTGTGGCGTCTAATTAATTACATTTTACAACAAATATCAAAAGCAAAGATTTACAATAGCTACTTCCTGTTAGCAAAGACTAGTACACAGAAGCTATTTAGTCAAGTTGCTTTTTTTTTTTTAATGAAATATTGTAAGGATAGGAAAATATGCCATCTAAGTGTTTGGGCTGGAACCTGTATAATCCACTTTTATTTCTGAATGATAGCTTTATTGTTATGCTTCTTAGAATGCTTTAGTGTCCCACGCTTTTAGAAACAAGTATGTCTGTGACTTGTTTGCGAATTTTCTAAGAGCATATTTTCCAAATGCAGAATAGGTGCTGCCACTTTAGTCTCGGTTTCACTTCCCAGCTCTGTTAATACAATTAGTTGCAAACTAATTGTCTTGACAATGCATAGCAACCCTAACATGTTATTTTAATCATTAAATAAAGGAGTTATCAGTTTCCATATAAATAAGAGCATTTGTCACCTTCTCCAAAATTGATTTGAAGGAGGGGAAAGGGTTGGTATGAGAGACTGAACTATGAGAATAATTACCTTTTGTGTAGTCAGTTTATCTGTGCTGGAAAGTACCTTACCAACACTAATTTCCCTATATTTTTTGGAAAGCGTAAGGTACCCGTTTTTTCAGGTGGAAGAAACAGGTTTAGAAGATTCAATAAATTTGCCTACGTAAGACTGTTAAAGGAAAATATAGTCATCACTAGGTGTCCGTGGGGGATTGGTTCCAGGGCCCCCTGTGGATACAAAATCCATGGATGCTCAAGTTCTTTATGTAAAACAGTGTAGAATGATGCAGACAGTTGGCCTTCCACATCCATGGATTTCCAGCCACGGATCAAAAATGGCATTTTCCATCTGCAGTCAGTTGAATGCTTGAATGCAAAATACGCAGGTATGGAGGGCCAACTGTATACCCAAAGAAACTCAGGAATCATGTTAAGCTTTCATCAGCTGGAACAGCCAGTCCACTGTATTCAGTGGATATCACCTGGTGTGGGTAAAATTCTATTCAGAGTGCCCTACATTATTCATCAGAATTTTTTTTGCTTTACTCTCTGGCATACTAGACATGAATTTGAAGAGAAATTTAAATCAAACAACTGTACCAGATAAATTAGAATAAGTGTTAAGTGGCATTTTTATTGAATTAAATATTACTAAAAAAATAATTTTGATTTATTTTTTAAACTTATTTACTATTACCCTCTTCTGAAAGTTTGTTTTATTTTATAGCTTTAAAGAAATATTTTCTTTGAACTTTGTTGTTCTGGCTTTTTTAATTATTTTTTTAAATAATGAGTGGGGGCCTCACTCAAGAGAGTTGGCATCTGGGAGGAATAAGGAGTTTGTCTCTTGATTTCCTCACTGTGGAGGGTAGTGGAGAGGAAACGTGGAGTGCTTGAAGTGATTAAATTTGCTGGGCCATCTGGTCATCAGGAAAAGGCTATGTTTTCAATTTCACAGTGAATGAGGACAAGTATATTAAGGAAGGCGAGCATTTAGTGTAGGGAAGAGAGAAATCATACTTTATTTCTGCCAATAAGAGCTGCAGCTCGCTTAATTGTGAAAAGAAGGGTCACCGGTAGAAGACTGCCCCCTCGGTGTGGTTGCGCAGTGACGCTGTTGTCTGCATTACTAGAGAGAACTTGGAGACAATGGTTTGGGAAGATGAGCAAACGTGCAAGGGTGACCACTTGAAATGGAGTCACTCTGGTACCCTAATGTTTCTCCCCACCCCCATACAATCTTTATAGAGGGAAGAAAGTGAGGCCAATGGGTGAATTTTTCTCAGGCTAAGGAAAGAGATCAGGCTCCTTAACATTTACTGCCAGAGACTCTGACCCAGGTATCAGTTGGAATCAAGTATAACTGATTAACATCCATCCACTTTTCCAATTATTGAACTATCTCATGCTTTAAAAGTTAAAGCTAGGCTCATATTTTATTTATAGTTTTTTAAATAAAGCACTAAGTTTAAGAGAGCCTGTAGGGGAAAAGTCAAAAATAGGAAAAGAAATCAATGCAAAAATCCTATATCTGCACTAAATATTAAAACTGGCAATCTGACAGAGAGATGGCAAAGGACGAGGGTAGGCAAAGAAAAAAAGGAGCTTGGAGGTCTACCTGATGCTACCTGCTGTAGGCTCATTGTCATCTTTGCAAGTTATTAAAACAGTTCTCTGATGCTACCTGAATTAAACTAGAAAGCTCAAATCTTGGGCTGATTTAGATTGAGCAGCCTGAAATTTTTTAAAGGATCTGTAGAACCTGCAGTTCCACAGAAAAGTGCAGTTGCTTTATTCAAGGTATAGCTAATCGCTGAGTATGGAAGAAATTGTCCTGACTATTTAAGAGACTATTGCCCAGATGGTCTTTGGTTTGTTAGGAGTGTTTGTCAAGACGAGAATGCTTTTTGGCTTCATTTGAGGCTGCAAGTGAGTGGTAGAGCAAAAAGTGAATTGCTCTTCCGAGAAGGGAAAGAAAAATGAGTGTGCAAAGGCTTGAAGGCCGAGAGTTTAGTCAACTTCCAGACCGCAGGCACAAAAGTCAATGTGGCTGAGGCTGGGCTGGGGCTGAAAAGAGATGGACTGGGAATGGCTTCCCGCCAGGAGGAGCCAGACTTTTCCTGATGATGGTAAGGAGCCATCGAAGAACCTGAGTGGGCAGCCCTCCTTCTCTACTGACATCCTGATCACGGTTTTCTCTGTCTGTTCCAAGCTCACCCTCAGGTTGAGTGCACTGTTCCAGTGTGCATGTGGGTAGACCAGCTAGCACCTGAGCCTCAAAGGCTTTTTTAGTTCCTGCATTCTCTACCTCCACTCCTCTGACTTTGTTCTCGTTCAGGTCTACTCTGCATCTGAAATCTGAAACTCTCTTAACTCCGAATGTAGTGGTTTGCCATCCTTCCTGTTTCTGCATTCTGTTAGCCTCACTGAACTTCTGTCAGGACTTCTTGATATCACTTTACCTGGTCCTTCTCTCTCCAGACTTAGCTTCTGTATTAGGGTTCTTCCGAGAAATAGAACCAGTAAGGTATAACTAATTATAAAATGTCTATATCTGTATATGTACATAGAGGTCTTATTATGTTTGTGTACATGTACATGTGTGTATGCATGTGCGGAGAGAGAGAGAGAGAGAGAGAGAGAGAGAGAGAGAGAGAGAGAGAGGAGAGATTTTAAGGAATTGGCTCTCATAATTATAGAGGCCGGAAAGTCTAAAGCCTGAAGATATGCCGGCAGGCTGGAGACCTATGGAAGGTCTGATGTTGTGGTTCACATCAAAAGACAGTCCATTGGCAGAATTTTCTCTTACTCAGGGAAGGTCAGTCTTTTGTTCTATTAAGGCCTTCAACTGATTGGATGTGACCCACTTGCATTATGGAGGGCAATCCGCTGTACTGACAGTCCATTGATTTAAATGTTAATCTCATCTAAAACAGCCTCACAGAAATATCCAGAATAATGCTTGACCAAATACCTGGGCACCACAGCCCAGCCCAGCTGAAACATAAAATTAACTATCACACCCTTTTTTCTTAACTAACTTAGGTGTTCACAGTGCATGGCTTCATTTGTTTCTTCCTCACTCCCTTACCCTGTTGTGTACCCACTAGAGCAGTTAGTTTGTTAATTTCTGAATTTGTATCATGCCTACAATATGCTTCCTCTCCTGAAACTGCTCAGCAACCATGAGGAAAACCACACACCCAAGTGAAGACCAAATGCGCAGTCTCCAGCCTCAATGGGGCCCTTAAGGCTGCTGGGCACTGCTTGTGTGTCCCTGGTCAACTCCCTCTCCATTCCCACAGAGGCTGTTTGAGACCTCGATGCTTCCGTGAAGCCCCTTACCCATTCCAGTCTCTCTCTCTGCAGAAGAGCTTAACTATTAGTACCTAGCGAAAATCATGAGTTTTGACCAAGAATTGCCTCAACTTGCTGCTTTTCTCCCTGTTTTAGCCATTTGAATGACATGAACCGTAAGAGACTACTGGGAGCAGATAAAGAGTTCAACAGGCATCTATGCTTTGTCTTCAGAGTTCATTCAGAGCAACCCTGCCTCTTCTCAGTCTCAACTTTCCTGGTGCCTTGATTACTTGCCCCATTTTCTCATTCTTGACCTTCCATTTTTCGCATTGTCTGTTTAATCGGTGGCTCCGTTTGGACTCAGCATGCTGAGTTTGACTTTTACACCCCTCAAGGTCACATTCTATGCAGGGAGAAAGGGGTGGCAGTGGCTTGAGAGCCTTATATTCTGTTTCTATACCTGTGGCTCAGCCAGATAATGTGGCTGTTCAGAACTGCAGAGTTCCTTGGGGCGTTGATGGCTCCACATCTGACATGGCACCCTGTAGTTCTTACTACTGGTCTCTCAGCAGCCGGCTGATGCTTGTAGCGATTACAGATCTCCAGGAGGACTTCCATACATGCATTGATGTACTGGCATACCAAGGAGCTGTACAAAAAGTATTTCAGTACGTTCTGGTCTCTGTAGAGTAGGAGATTTGGTTTAGATTTCCTCCAGACACACATGCTCTAGGACAGAAATGATTAGCCTACTCTTTGAAGGAGAGGTCATTACCACCTGCCTCCTGACTTCACCTGCCCTCTGTATGGTAGTCAGTTCCATCTTTCAGCTTGCCCTCCTTGCTAAATGTCCACTTTCAACTCCTACATCTCACCCAACAACACGGGGTGGTAAACCCAAGAAGCATTTATAAGTGGCAGGATGAGATGTCTGGATGTGGTTGGGCAGACGGTTCCAGTCATGGAGAGATGGCAAAAGGAAGAGAAGCAGGTTGCTCCTTCTAGAAGGGAGGTGATCAGTGGTTTTGGCCCTGTTACATGGGTAAAAATTGTGACCTCTCAAGGGGGTTTATTAGGCCTCAACCATAGACCTTGACTTACTCCCTTCCCTCTAGGCTGTGTGATTTCACTTTTCATCTTATAAGTTGCTAAGAAAAAAAAAAACAGTGCTGATCACCTAATTTGTTATTTGAACAAGGGAATTTATCATGTATAACTGAAAAGGCCCTTGTTGTAACAGGAACCCTTACACACATTGGAGATAGAGCCCAGCTATGGCATTGTCAGCAATCTATTTGTCTTTGTACTGTACTCTCTTGCCATCTTTGTCTAATTGTTGATAGTCTGAAGTTCATCCCAAACAAAGGGATTCAGACATTGGTGAGCTAATAGTGTATGGAATACACCTCTGAAGTTACCAACCACCAGTTTTACTGTTTGGTTAAGTGCATAATTTCTACAGAACTATTAAATGAGTTTCCTCAAAAAGATCTGTTTATTCATCAGTTAATCTAAGCATATAACGTGATTGCTCCTTCAAATGCTAGCCAGCAAGGGTAGAGAGTAATGAGGACAGCTCCTCATTGTGCTGCAGGTGTCAGGGAGGGTCTGGATTATCAGCAGCCATTTGCAACATGGGCTGGCATCAGAAACCAGGCACAGGAGAAAATGCGTGCTGAGACACCTCCCTAGTCTGTCTCTAGACTGAGAACCAGACTCATTTCCCACACAAGGCCTACTTTTTTTACTTTCCTTTTCTTTTTTATATTTTCATTTTTTTTTCCAATTATAGTTGACATACAGTATTATATTAGTTTCAGGTGTACAACAACAAAGGCCCGCTCTTAAAAGACTGTCATGAATTCACAATGGCAAATGCAGAACGCATGTGTGTGCACACGTACAGGCTCACAACCTCTATGCTGGGCCTTTGAAACAGGCCTTGCAGATCTCTGTGCGGTCAGAATGACAGTGTCAGGAAGGCAGCTCAGTGTTCAGCCTGCAGCTCAGAAAGAAGGCTGGACTGCAGGTAGAGCTTTGGGCGTCATTGTATCGTGGTGGAGGTTGATGCATTTCATTCTTTCTTAGGTACCTTTTGCATCCTTCGGCTCCTAGATTCCATAATTTCGGTAATGGAAATTTATTTTCTCTTTTACTGTGCGAAGATTCAGCTGGCACATCGCTTTTTAAAATAAAGGGTTTTGTGATCCCCCCCCCATTATTGCACAGTCATGAACAGCACTGCTATGAGGTATAAACAGAGGAAATAATTAAGGGAGAGGACAGTGAAATTTTAAAAGGAATATTTTAGAGGTATTTTCACTAATTTCAGAGAGATTGATTCTACAAAAATGAAATCTTTGAAGAGTTTGCAATCAGCAAAAAAAAGAGTTGGTAGAAAAATGCACAAGTAAATTGTCCTAATTTTTAAATTCTGAAGTGCATCTAAAAGTGAGAATTACCGAGAAATGAATGAATGAATGAATGAATGAATGAATGAGTTAGTAAGCTCTCCTTGAGAGTCAGTTAAGCTCTTTGGGAATCCCTTATCTCCTTCAGCCTACTTGCAAGTTAATGGATGGTGTCCCTTTAGTGCCTGAGGGTCTCCCATATTCCTAAACCCAAAGTTAAAAAATGATAGGTTCAGTTTTCCTATTAATTCATTAGTTAACTCTGCATTATCTCATCAAGTGCCACCAAGGAATCACTCTTAGTCACCCAGTTTTCTTTTTCTTTTTCTCTAAGGTACAGAGCTGCTCCAGATAATATATGCTTTTCATTCATTCTCTGTGCCCTATCTCCAAGAGAGGTGGTTGGCCCTGGGCCAGGAGACCAAACTTGCAAGGTCGGTGGCAATAGATTTTACATTGATGAAACCAGATATATTTTGCTGAGATTACTGATAAAATGGTTCATGTTTACTGAGCACTATTCATACCAATAGATGGTCAAATACAAGAAACAAAATAAATATCGATCCTGGCATTACTGCTTCTGACAATTTTTTATTACTTTAATATTTTTCTATACAGTCTGTCAGTGTGCGTGGGTGCCAAACTGCATTTAATTTTTCTATGCCTCTTTGAAATGTAATTGCTAGTTTTATATACTAATTTTTAAAGGAATATATATTTTTCTATATGCAGACATGGTGCTTCAACTTGATAATAAGACTGCTGCTTTCTTTAGAATAAGTATTAATTAAGCTTTAACCTGGATGTGTTTAATGCAATATACAGATGTTTAAAATATAGAATTATTGAAATATTCCTAAAACAAGACTTTTATAATTTCCTTTCTTAATAAGTTATACTCAGTTTATTAATCTTCCTTTAATTAATGTAGATTTTGTTATGCTTCTGAATATAAACAATCATTTATGCATCCACCACAGTAAAGCAATTTCCCTCTCTTTCTTTCCAGAATCTAGCCTCAGAATTGGATTTGAAACAACTAAAGAATTTTCTGTCTGTTTGTTTTCTTTTGGTTACCATTTTAACCCAAGGACTGATTACTGTCCCAAATTTAATTTCATTGGGAATTTAGTTATTTGAGGTTTTAAAAATCAACATTAACTCTTTTTCACAATTTCAATTGGAAGTCATACACTTTAATGAAATATGTTTAAGTTGCTGACTAAGCCAAGCAAATGAATGTCCCTGAGTTTTAGCAAGCAAGCATTTTTAAATAAAATCCTAAGTTAGATTACCTTAGATGTGAATTTATCTGCTAGTTGAATGCTATAATCATCTCTAGCCATTCCTCTAACTCTTCATTCATTATTCAGACAATGAATTTTTATCAAATGTCTATAATCTGTCAGGCAAGGTGTGAGATGCTAGGGAACACATAGATGACAAACCACGATCTTTTCTTCAATGTACCGAAAAGGCTCTAGTGGGGCATCAGACAGAGGGATTCTAATCTTCAGCATCACTGGCTGATAGAACAAGGCTAGATTTCAAGTTTATTGTTCTCAGTCGATAAAAAAGCAGAATTTTACCAGCTTTCCTAAAAAATTGCTTGTGAAAGTCTGTAAGAGACTTCAACAGATAATGGTATTAGATCAGTGGTTTTCAAACTCTGGTGTGCCTGGAATTAGTGTCGGGCTTGTTAAAATACAGATTGTGGGCCCTGCCTGCACCAGCGATTCCAAAACAGTCGGTCTGGGGTTGGAGATGGGGGTGGGAGGGTGTTGCACTTCTAAGGAATCCCAGGTGACACAGATGCTGCTGCTTTGGCGACTACGCTTTGAGAACCACTGATCTAATGTATTTTGTTCCTTCATAGCCCTCCTGGTGATGATGATTATGTTAATAATAGTGATAACAGCTCACACCTCGTGAGCTTTTGTGAATGCCCTTTACTTCCATCATTACAGTCAGTCATCACAGCAACCTCATGAAAGAGTTGTGATTACTATTCTCAGTCTACATATGAGAAAATAAACATTTGGAGAGGTTAATTAATTTGCTCAATGTCACAGACTTAGTAATTGACAAAGGCCAGGACTGACACTCCAATGTTTCTGGCATGTGTCTGTGTTCCACCCACCATCCTCTTCTGCCTTCCCACCTGGGCAGTGATGGAACCATGCAGACATAATGTCCCCAGGAGATCCCCACAGACATCTGTTGAACCTGTCTCTACATGTGTCTGCACCTAGGTGATTCTGAATAGATGGATTTCTGAATAGATGGTAAGGAGACAGCAGAACTTCCTTTAGTAATATATTCTATTGTCTAATAAGTTTTTGTAATGGGAAACTTTCTTTTTAATTGGGTAAATGTTTCTGTTTTATAGATTTTTAAAAAGCCGTTAAGTCATCAAGAATTAGATGACTGTAGCACAGTACACTCAGTTGAATGGACCACAGCTCTGGGTGAAACAGGATTTGACAATAAAGAACAAGGTCTGCTGCTTTTTCTAGAAGGTCATACCTGCCCCCACCTTTCCAATCACCATCTACTTATAACTGCTTTCAAAAGGTATCTGCCCAATTAGTCTGAGCTTTCCTGACCTATCTGAGTTAAAACCCTTTTTACATATCTCCTGACATAAAAAATAATAATTATCCAGTATATTAATTGATAGGTCTCTCAGAAGAGTCCATTGATCTTTCTCGCAGGGTAAGGAAAATCAAAGAATGTGCTGGTGGTTTTTCAGCATCCTGGGAAGGACAGTCTTGCTTCCTAGTTAGACAACACTTTTGGAGATTGCTCCCGTCCCCTGACCTACCACCAGTTTATTTAACCACCCACAGTGGGTGGGGGAGCCCTTTCAGGTGGGCTATTATTATAGTAATAGAATAATATTATTATGAAACAAAGCACAAATACAAAAACAACACAAAACAATTGTATGGCTTAATGAATTATTCCAATGTAAACATTCTTGAGATCACTGCCAAGTCAGGAAATAGAACTTTCTTTCTCACTGTGATTGTTAATTTTCTGTGGCAACTTGACTGTGCTAAGGGATGCCTAGATAGCTGGTAAAATATTATTTCTAGGTGTGTCTGTGAGGATGTTACTGGGAGAGATTAGCATTTGAGTCGGTAGACTGAGTAAAGATCACTTTCACCAACAGAGATGGGCATCATCCAATCCATTCAGGGACTTTATAGAACAAAAAGTGGAGGAGGGGCAGATTTGCTCTCTTTAAGCTGAGACATTCATCTTCTTCTGCCCTCTGACATTAGTGCTCCTGTTTCTCAGGCTTTTGGACTCAGACTAAGACTTATACCACTGGTCCCCCAGTTCCCAGGCCTTTGGACCTGGACTGAATTACACCACCCACTTCGCTGGTTCTCCAGCATACAGATGGCTGATCGTGGGACTTCTCAGCCTCCACAATCACATGAGCCAATTCCTGTGATAAATCTCTTATATAATCCCCGTATATCCTATTGGTTCTCTTTCCCTGGAGGACCCTGACTAATATAACCATCCAGAAGCCCCACCTTCCCCACAAAAGTTATTGTTCCTGACTGGATCATAATCACTTTGCAGCATTTTTATCGTGTTATCCTGTATGTTTGCATCCTGAGCACTCTAGTTTAGCTTGCTCATTTTTAAAATTTGATGTGTCTTTAAGTCTCTTTTAAATTATAGATTCCCTTTCAATCCCTTCCTTTTCCCTTAAATTTATATGGAAGAATCCAAGCCATTTAACCTTTAATATTTCTCAAAATCTGGATTTTGCTGATTGTAGTCTCTTGGTGCAATATGACACATTCCCCTGTCCTTATATTTTCTGAAAATTGGCAACTGGATATAGACACTGGATCAGACTCATGTTTACTCCCTTTGGCAAGATTCTAGATGGTGTTTGGCAAGCTCATAGGAGGCTCATGATATCTGGTTGTCTCTCTTGCTCTCTCTCTTTTTTTTTTTTCATAGAAATAGCTTTCTTAATGTCTACATCTAGTAATTCATTAGAGTTTGCAAAATGATGCTATTCTAATTCTATCATTTTCTTTCCCTTTATTTGAATAAATTTATAAAGAGATGCATAATAAATGTTTGGTTCTTTCCCTTTATTTACTAAATTCTCATGAATTAGTCCTCCATCATACTTCAAAGATAACCAATTCCTTTTTTAGAACACGTCTTTAAACATATTTATAGGTTCAAACATTTCAATACATTGCACTTATTATCATTACTGAAACTCAAATGATTCCATCTTAGGCCAGTGGAAGCCTATGCAAGGTGGCTCCTAAGTTCTTTTGGCATGACCCAAGCGGTCTTCAGCAGTGTCCTTGCTTTTTGATATGACAAGATGTTCTAGGATTGTCCTACATACTTCTTGTGCTATACCTGGAATCTACCATTTCTCTAATAAGCCCCGGGATCTTTTAGTGAGAAATTATAGTTTAAAATCCTATCTGGTGCTAGGGTGGCTCCTTGCTACTGGATCAGTCTTTGATGCTAGGCCTTTTCAGTGGACAGAGCTAGGAAAAGTACATGTATGTAGACATATACATATGTGCAAACATGTATATATTTTGTATCTGCTCTTTCCCCATTTTGTAACAGTTGTACTTTGCTTACATTGTTTTTTAGCCTTTTGTTCCACAAGTAAAGTGTATATTTAATGCCCACCACCAACATTGTTTAGCTGGTCACCTTGGCTGTCTAAAGCTCACTCCTCAGGAAAGGTCCTTGGGAAAAATGTTCCCTGAGTCCTTGCATGTTGATTGATGAGTTTGCACCCTTTACACTTGAAAGGAGTCTTGCTGGCTATTATATCCTTGACTCATGCTTTCTTTCTGTAAGTATCTTAAATATGTTACTCCATTTCTTTCTGTGATAAAGCATTGTGTGGGGAAACTAATGGCAGTCTACTTTTCCTTCTCTTGTAATTCACATGCTCTTTTTCTAGGCGTCCAAACAATTGTTTCTTTCTGAATATGGTCTCGATCATTCTGGGTTGATAGTTTTAGGTACATAGTGCGTTTTCTCAGTATGTAGTTTCAAATATATTTATTTATTTTTGTATTTTAGAAACGTTTTTCTTGAATTGTAGTTTTTAGTATTTGTTCTGCTTCCTCACTTTGGCTTTTCTTGTGCAGGCACTCTTATCCATACATGTGAGCTCCTTTGCATATCTTTAATATTTTTCATTTTCTCTCTCTCTCTCTCTCTCTCTCTCTCTCTCTGTTTTTAAAGATGTTTCTCTTTTGCATGTATTGTTTCTCTTAGGACATTGTCTGTCATATGTATTTACTCTTATGTTCCTTCTTGTTTACTCTTCATTTCTGAAATTTTTTGTTTTGTGTCCAATTGGTATGAGTTCTGTCACCCTATTTCTGAGTTTTTTTAATTTTGAGTTTTTTCGTCTCCCATCATTTTCTTAATGTCTTTACCTCATTTTGAAGTATTAGATTACAATTTTGTTCTATAGAGTGGACGTATTTTTCTGGCATGCTTTCTTTGTCTGTGGGATGCTACTCAGTTCCTTATTTTCTTTTTTAAATAATAACTTTGTATATCTATTTTGATACTTTTCTATAGGTTATTTTTAGTAAAATTAATTTTTCTGAACTTCAGAATGAGGTAAAGTATGTCTTACCTAATAGAGGCCCCCTTTGGTTATATTTGTGTAGTGTTTAACTATGTGGCAGCTTTCTTTCTAAGCTTTCTTGGCTGGGTTGCCCTTCTCCACTTTGGCCTGAATTTTTTCTTCCCTTTGTCTCTATTTGTCCCTATTCTGCTCAATTTTTTAAAAATTAAAAAAAATATTTATTTAAATTAGTTTTAAGTATACAGTACATTGGTTAGACATCTATATTGTTCATAAAACTATCCCTCCAATTGCTCCCTCCCTCCCCTGGCTCTCCACCTAGTCAACATATTAATGCTAACTGCATTCCCTCTGCAGTGGTCCCCATCCCTGTGACCATCCATCAACTACTAATCTGTAGTTCTTTAACCTTTCACCCTGTTCTCCCAGCCTCCCAATCCCCCTTCCCTCTGTCACCAAAATGTCCACTACATTTGTGAGTCTGTTTTTGATTAGTTTGTTCTTTTTGTTCCTTAGATTCCCCATATAAGTGAAATCATATGGCATTTATCTTTCTCTGTCTGACTTATTTCACTCAGCATAATAGCCTCTAGGTCCATCCGTGTCATTGCAAATGGTAGGATTTTATTTTTTTTAATGGCTGAGTAATATTTCTTTGTATATATGAACCATAATTTCTTTATCCAGTTATCTGTTGATGGACATTTAGGTTGCTTTCATATCTTGGCTATTGTAAATTGTGTTACCATGAATGATGGGGTGCATAGATCTTTATAAATTATTGTTTCAGTTTTTTTTTTTTTTGATAAATACCCAGAAGTGCAATTGCAGGGTCAAAAGGTAGATCCATTTTTAAGTTTTTGAGAAATCTCCATACAGTTTTTCATAGCGGCTGTACCAATTTGCCATCCCAGCAACAATGTATGAGGGTTCCCTTTTCTCTGTATGCTCGCCAACACTTTTTTTTGTTTTATTGATGATAGCCATTCTAACAGGTGTGAGATGATATCTCAATATGGCTTTAATTTGCTCAATTTTGATTGCAGCTTCTCCCCAGTATGGGCCCTGTCCTAGAAGGGAGCCCTGATTTTATAGGGGCCCCATTCAGGCCCCTTCCACTCACTTGCCATTGGCAAAGGCAAAAATCTCCCATTTTCAGCAGCTGTTCTCAAATTGGTCCTTCATATTTTCCAGTAATACCTGTTGACTGTATTGTGATTTTTCTTTTCTTGAGTCTATAATTCAGAAGTCCCATTGCTTCTTGTCCTTCCTCCTGCACAAACAGGCTACCGAGCAGGTCTTGCGAAAGTTGGTTTTTCTCCACCCACTTATATTTTGGGATTCGTGGGATACCTTGTCATCTAGTTTTGTTATGAATGTTGTCCATTGGTTTTTGGTTTTGCTATCTTGGTGTTCTATTTTTATGTGGTGATTTGGAGAGACTGGAAAACTATGCTTGCCACACTGCCATCTTCCTAGAATCCTCCCCTACCAAGTAGTTCTTACTAACTTTTCCTCTAGTTTCCCTCTTTCTTGGATCAGGGAGAACTATTTCAGCCACCCCAGTGAAGACTTTTAAAAGTATTTTTCATTGAGAGTTCTCTTTCTTCACCTCAGTCTGCGGAAGCCCTCTTTACCCTCCCTTATTCTCCCCAGGCAGCTTTTAGTAGGATGGAGGGGAAAACAGGTATGCTTTAGAGCTTAACAGTGGGGCGGAATTGTTGATACATTTTTCCCAACCTGGTCTCCATAGGACTGGACAAAGAGGTGAGTGAAAGCAGAATGTTTCAGAGATGAAAACTGTTTCTGTTCCAACTGAAGCTTTAGTAATTTATTCTTAAGCAGGAGGAAATTATTTAAACTACAGTTTTTCTGGGGCTGACATTACACATCCAGACAGAAGCAGGCACTACTAGGAGAAACCAGCACTGTGACCTGAGCAGCATTTTTAATGCTTGTATTCACATGGCGAAAATTGGAGAGGTCTAGGATTTTGACCCTATTATAAAGACCAGTTTTGTGAGTATGAAAACGCAGAAGCCCACCTAAGGTGCTTTCCTCCTTAGCCTCACCTTTGGAGGAAGGCAGTAGCATGACTAAAGCCAGGACTCTTTCCTCCCTGCCTGGGTCAGGGAAGGACTGTCAACTTGCCAGGTTTTGCAGCTTTTCTGTGCAGGTGCTAGACAGCCTTGGAAATCCAAGCGCTGTCCTGCTTGGGGCCCTCACTGACAGCTAAGGCTCTTTTTGAGCTTCAGACCAGGCAGAGGTCCCCTTTGATTGACATTCTTTTTATTAGCTGGGAACCTACAATCAGCCCTTCTACTGCATGCCAGCATTCGGTGTTTGGCTCCAAAGTGTTTCTTGGTGACCTTTATTTGCATTGGCCTGCAGAAAATAGTAAGTTTTCTTAGTGAGGAGGAGGTGGGAGGAGGTAAAGGGCATATGTGAAGCCTAAGTATTAACTGTGAGGACTTAAGTATAGGATGTGCAGCTGGCTCTGGCAACTTCAGTTCCACTGCCCTTTATAAAGGGGACAATGGCTGTATCATTAACCACCCTGGCCTAGCACCACTGCAGGGCACTTACAAGTCCAAAGACCTTAGAGATTAAACAGCTGTCCTTCAGAGGTTCCTAAAACAGAGGCCACACCTGCTTTCCGTCGAAGGGGTAAAACTTTGCTGTATAGGAGAGGTTGCCAAATGGCAGCCTGCAGATGAGTTTTGTTTGAACTTCAGATAGTTAATTTCTTTTTTTAATTAGGTGCCAACAATTTAAATATCAGGAGACTCCATGTTAAAAAAAAATAAGGCGGGGGAGGGGGGAGTCAATTTCTAGCTTTTCTTGAGAAACCAGAAAGCTGGCGATAGTTGGCTGGAGCTAAGTGGCAGCTGCATCTAATGTAGGTGCCTATGTGCTCCTCGTTTCCGTAGTTCCCTCTCCTCTACCATCATTTTTGCTTTTTCCTGGACTATTCCCATCCGTATACAAACCTAATGTATACAGACCCTCCTAAAATTCAACCTTTTCTTGACTCCACATTCCCTGCCAGTGCTCCTTCTCAAATCTTTTCTCCTCTTTGCAACAGTTGATCACACTTGCAATCTCCATTCCTCTGCTCCCCTTCTCTCTGACACACTCTACAGTCGAGCTGTGGCCCCTCTGGCTCCACCACAACACAGTGAGGTCACCAGTGACTCCGTGTCTTATATTTCCTCCAAGTTGACCTGTGAGCCCCTGTGACACCTGCACTTGGTCTTTCCCTTTCCTCCCTCCGAGGCTCACTCTTTACTCACCTGCCCTCCAGGTTCCACACTCTCAAGCTTTCCTTTTTCTCTGCTAGCCAGATTATCTTTAGGTCTCTGTCCTTGGTCCTCTTTTCTTTTCACACCTCCTTCATGATTGCTTTCAGTCTCATGGTTTTAAAAAGCATCTGTGTGCTAAGTGTATATCGCCAGCTCAGGCCTTGGCCTGAACTGCAGTCATAGATGCAGCTGCCTAGCTGACACCTCCTGTTGATCTCTAATAGACCTCTTATACCTGGCACATCTGCACTGAACTCCTGGTCTTTTGTTCTTTGTCAGCTATCTTCCATGCATCTCTCTGTGTTTACTCTACCGTCCCCCTTCTCTCCCACTTTCTGCTCAGGGAGAGTGACTTGTATAGGTTGTCCCACTCTCTGGCTTCTAACTGGGTTCTAGCAATGCAGATCCCAGAAGGAGATGAGGGGAGAGAGGAGAGTTAGGTCAGGGTATTAATTTCTTGGCCTCCTTTCCAACAAGGTCACTCAGGGCTGGCTGCATTTCTCTATCAAATGGAAGTCAGTAGTCATCTGCACATGATTCTATCCTTTCTGGGGCTGGTAATTGCCCCTATTATTTACTAGACGAGGTATCACACTCTCGGTGGTTTCTCTACACTCTGCTCACACCTTTGTAAACTGTCCCTCCATTAAAACCTCCATGAATTCTCCTAATTTGAGTGAGCCATCTGTTTCCTGCTGGGACTCTAATTGCATTTTATATCGTTGCCCTTTTTATTTGAAGAAGATGTTACTGAGAGTGACCATCCCTTGTGTGAGGACAGTTAGAAAGCAGATGTATGCCCATCATTTAAATGTAATACTTTGATGGAAGCCTGAGGGGAAAGCAGAGCCTCTTACTTAGTCATTCCAATAGATACATGTGACTAGACTTTCACTCCAAAGGATAGGTAATTTGGAAATAAATGCAAATGAGATAAGAGAACGTTTGCCTTAGATAATGACTCTGCTGCATATGACAAGCTAGTCACAGACTCATGTGGTCCCCTCCAGCTTTGGGAATATAAAATTGTGATTCATAAAATCCTTCCAAGAAGGCTACAAACTGCATTCCTACACACTTCCAACCAATTTCCAAGATGATTTAGCTGCCAGAGACAGAGGAAGATAGAATCATTGATTTATCTACAGACAGTGACCCAAGCCATTCAATAGATAGGGGGGTTTAATGCAAGGATTATGTTTCATTGATGCCATTGTTTACTTTTGTTAGTTATCTATATGCTCAGCAAAAACTCAGTTAAACAAGCTTCTAGCTTGGCAATGCTTCATGTTCTTTTTATATCGAATTGAATATAAAAGGAAGAAATATAGTAGCTCAACTACTAGTAATGGCCAGGACAACAGAATAGGAGACTTCCCTTGTAGTGGAATTGTGAGATAGGCTTTATCTCTACTCTCCTCTTTCTGACCCTTCCCTTCTCTCCTTTTACCTCCAACTTCTAGGATTTAGACGCATATATTGAAGACCTATCTGTAGAAAAATCTATTAATGCAACAATCAATATGTACCTTTTTGATTAGTGCCATTGGAGGGTGGAGAAGGGAACAATGGATTATGAGCTCTTCTGCACTGTTTGACTTGTTCACTTATTCTCTTCATGGAATGTAAAAATCAGTTTAGCTCTCTAGATTCCCTTACGTTATCATACAATATTTTCCCAGAGAGCCTATTAGAATGTAGATTTATGGCCCTTCTTCTAGATATTGTAATTTAGCAGAGGGTTCTCATACATGTGGTCCACGGGCTATATATACTAAGAACTGTGGCTCCAGGATGTGAGAAATTATGTCCAGTGTTGCTGCCAAAATCATTAATATGAGAGCTGAACCAGCATTCTCTGCTCTTGCTCTCACCACACACCTTTAAAATGCATTAGAGTCTAGCTGCTAACTTCCTAGAGACAGAAGCATCTTCAGGGAAAGGAGCCTGAGACAACAGCACCACCTTAGTGATTTTCTTATGGTCCGTGGCCAGCACCTTCTATTTCTAAGTCCAGAGAGTCACATCACTGCACATGGACACAAAGTCACTTTAGGCATTTACAATGTGAAGGCTACTGCCACTTGGACTAGATGCTATAGCCTGACCAGCATATCCTTTTTGTATAGAGAACCCATTGAGAGAACCAAAATAAACCAGAAAGTTGCTTTGAAGATGTGGAATCAAAGCATATTGGATGGATAGAATATTTTGTAAAATATGACTCTGAAGGTCCACTACCCATCTCCACAGCATGGACCCACCTAGTAGACCAGCTCTTCCCAACCCAAGCTCCTTACTACATTCATAAAAGGCATTTTTCAAAAGTACCAGCACGAGCTATACCCCAGATCAATTGATCAGAATTTCTGAAGTTGGGGCCCAGTCACTGATATTTTTGTTAAGCTCTCCAGGAAATTGTAACTGCTTCTAGAATTGAGAATCACAATGCAGAAGAGTCACAGGGCACTTTCACTAAGTTGCCTAAGACCTCCCTTTTCTCTGATCCACTAGGGAGACAAACTATATGTGCCCCAGGGAAAGGCCTAAATGCTTGTGGCAGCACTTTGATGACTTCCCTATGGTCCATGACTAATTCTTTATCATAATAGGTCCAGACAGTCAATGTTCTCTGCAATATAAATAAAACCTTGCTTTACATGTGTTAATTCACTTAATTATCATAGTAATCCTATGAGGTAGGCACTATTATTTTCTGCTTTTCACAGATGTGGAAGCTGAGGAAACAGGTTAAGTAACTTGCCCAAGATCACACGGTTGTTAGATGGGAGAACTAGGACGTGAACCCAAGTGGCCTGGCTAACAATCTGGACTTTTAACCATTCTGTTCCAGCTCTTTATAATCACCGACTTCCAACTACTCCTCGGTCTTTACTTCACTGAGAAACTAAAGCAATCAGAAAAAGGCCTTCCACCTGCTTCTGTCCGTATCTACCAGCCTTCTGCCTTGGTGACTATCCTCTCCCATTTTGAATTAGATCTCATCTCCTCTTGCTGACTCGAGGACATCATTTAGACCACCTCTCTCCTCATCATCAATTATTTCCTGAGTTGGCCCTTCCTAACTAGCTGTATATATATTATTAGCTGTTAAACATTGACTGTAACATCTTTTGTGGGGGGCAAAAACAATCCCTTCCTGATTGCACATCTCTCTCCAGCTGCCACCCTATTTTTCTTTTCTCCTTTACAGCAATATTTTTCAGAAGAGTAATGTGTCCTTGTCTTTATTTCTTCTACCATTGTACTCCAATTAGGCTTTCAAGCTCCTCACTCCAACATACGTACACACACATCTCATTAAAATAGTGCTTATCTAGTGTTCTCTACATTGCCAACTTTAGTGGTGCACTCTAAGTCTCATTCCTCTCCATGTATCAGCATATGTCTGTGAAGATAATTTCACCTGGAAACTTTTGAGATTCCACTCTGTCTCATTTAGGTCTTTTACATTACTGACCATCTACTCCTTCTCATTCTCCTGTGCCGATTCCCCTCAACCTTTTACTTTCTAAGCATTGGCATGCACTGGGCCTGTGTCCAAGATGTCTTCTCTTTCAATAATCACTCCATAGGCGATCTTATCTGATACAATGATGATCTCCAAATTTATGTTTCTAAAGATCTTCATGACCATGGTGCAGGAAAAGATTTCTTCAGCAGAACAAGTGTTTGCTAAGTGTAAAGGGGAACATGGATAAATCAAACTGCATTAAAATTTAGACTTTAAATCAAAGGACACTATTCAGAGAGTGAAAAGGTAAGCCACAGAGTAGAAGATATTTATAATGCATATATCTGGAAAAGCACCTGTATCTATATTATAAAAATGACTCCTATAAATAAGGAAAAGGTAGACAAAACAATAGAAGAATGGGCAAAAAGCTTGAACAGCCCAGCTCTCTCCGCTAAACTGCAGACTCTCATATACAACTGCATATTCCATGATCTCCATTGAATAAGCATCTTAAATTTAACACATCCAAAATAATTCATGCTTCCTCAACAACTGCTCAACCTGCGCCTCCTCCAATAAATGACAACTCCAGGGCCCAGTTGCACAGACCAAAACTCTTGGAGTCATTCTCAACTATTTTCTTTCTCTTTCTCGTCTAATCTGTATTAGTTCTGTATTGCAGTGCAGCAAATTATTGTACTTTAGTTTTTACAGGTTGGGAATCTGGACACAGCTTAGCTGGATTCCCTGGCTCAGAGTCTCTTTACGAGAAGGCTATAATCAAGGCCTTGGCCAGGGCTGCAGTCATCTCAAGGTTTGATTGTGGAGGACCACTGCCAAACTCACTCATGTGACTGTTGGCAGGCCTCAGGTCGCGCTGGCCTTCAGCCGGAGACAAGGGTTCCTTGCCACATGAGCCTCTCCAAGGGAAGGTCACAGTGTGGGATCTGACTTTCCCAAGTTAGCCAGAAAGAAAGAGTGAGAGGGTTCAGCTGAACAGAAGTCATTTTTAAAACTAATCTTGTAATTGACAATTCATCACTTTTGCCATTTCCTTTTCATTGGAAGTGAGTTACCAAATCCAACCCATACTCAAAGGGATTTGGGGGATCACTGAGGCTGCCAATAAAAATTCAACAGTGAATTCTGCCATTTTTACTTCCAAAATATGTGCAGAATCCAAGTACTCCTCACTACCTTCATTACTAGCACCTTGGTCCAACCCTCTATCATCTCTCACCTGGCTTTTTGCATTAGCCTCTTAAATTGTACCCTTCCTTCCTAATCTCTACTACCCACAGACTGTTTGACATGTGATAGTCAAAGTGAGCCTTTGAAAATATGAGTGAGATACTCTGCTAAAAAAAAAAATCTCCAATGTTCTGTGAGAACATACATACTCTGCTCCTACCTGGACTTTTCCTTCTGCTACTAACTAGACCCTTTGCTCATTCAGCTCTAGCTATACTGGCCTCCTTGGTGTTTCTTGAATACACCAATCACGTACCCGCCTTAGACCATTTGCATGTGCATGTCTTATCTCAGATATGTACAAGGCTGTGTAAATGTTAACTTTCTGTGAGGCGGTCTCCTGTCTAAAATAGCAATATTCACACCCTCCCCACTCCTTTCCTCCCCATGCCCCTTAATCAGCTTTCATTTTTCTCTGTAGTACTTACCACTTACTTTGTTTTACTAGTTTATTTTCTGTCTCCCAGTAGAATGTATTGGCATGTAATAGCTCAGTAAATAATGATAAATAAATACATATGCACATACATATCCATGATCATATTATACCAAGTTCTTGTTCTGCCTATGGCTGGTATGGGACAATTCTGTGTAAGTGTGGCACCTTTTGCATACTTACTTCATCTTAGTTGTGCTGAAGTCATAGTTTAACTATTGTAAGTGGAGCGGGTGAGGGGGGTTGTGGAAGAGGTACAGGAGGCAGATGGGCTAGTATGTCCTGGTCCCCATAGTCCTAGCTAACCCACTGATTCTTCACCCTCTGATAAAAACCCTCCCTCCCCTGAGTTTCATGGTACTTGTTCATACTTCTGCCTTCTTGCTGTCACTTACAGATCCCACATTCACCCAGGATCTTAGCTCAGCACCCTCAATTCAGACCCATGGCCCTTGCTCTACCTTTGGACTCCTAAACTCTGGAACATCAGTGTTTGACCCAGCCTTCTGCCCTTTCAGTTTACTCCCCTCTGTTTGCCTTTCAAACACGCTGAGACCTCTACCCTGTGCTCCTCCATTTTCAGCCAGTTATCCCCTTTTGGCTTTATGTCCTCTGTCTAGCCTAAACACCTGATTCATGACCTTATTCTGCACAGGGAAGGTGTGGTGTAGTGGTGGAAAGCATAGCCTCTGGAGACACAGACATAGGTTCAAAACCTGGCTCCACCACTTGGTAAGCCTTGTGATCTAAGGCAAATTAATCTCTCTGAACCTCACTTTTCCTGACTATAAAATAAGAATAATAATTTCCTAATAGGGTGGTTGTAGGGACCGAATAAGAGTTTTAAAAGCGAGTGGCTCATAGAACAATAAATAGAAACAATTACTATTAATGACCATTTTTACATGACTTTATATTTAGAGATGTTTGGAACAGTGCCTGACACATAGTATTTACTATGTAGTGTTTGTTAAATAAATTAATATTTCTATTTCTTTCTAATATTATTAATTTTCTTACTTTCCTCTCATACTCAAAAACTGTCATCTTCATTGCTCCAACAGGAACTTGTTCAATAAACTCGCACACCAGGCAAAGCAAAGACAGTAAAGTCATGGGCTTCATCCTCAGCTAGAGAGTGGTGCAGCCCATCAGTCCTTGGGTTGTCCCTCAGCAACGCCTTCTCTCCTTTGCTCAGCAGCAGCCTCAGCTCTTCTCTGCACATTTCGAGGGCTCTCTAGCTCACCATGTCCTCTTATACTGAGTAGATGTTCCCTCCTCCCTCTGGGCAGGAAACAGTGGAGGCATGTTATAAACAACGGCCATAGCTTTTCTTCATTTATACTCATCTGCATCTTTTGTCCCCCGCCTAAGGGCTCTGCCTTGTCTGGGCTCCCTGGGAATGCCACACTCTCCTCTCCTCTCCTCTCCTCTCCTCTAACTTTTGTTCTCCTCTGCTGTTTCTGCTCATCCTGTAGATGTGGAGGCAGTATGGTGGTTATGCATGTGGCCCTGTACCTGGAACACTCAGGTGTGGAACCTGGTGCTGCTGCTTCCCAAGTCTGTGACTCTGGACAAGTACTTAGCCCACCCTTGCTCAGTTTCTTCTCCTGTAAAATAGGAAGCATAATGGTGCCCAGCTCATAAGGTGGTTGGACAGATGAATTAATGCATTTGAATTAATTCCTGTGAATACTTAGAGCAGTGCCTGTGGTACAGCAAGTTCTCAAAACTATATGCTCTGGTAAGTTATTTCAATCTAAAAAAGCACATAAAACTCCCATAACGATGTCTTTCCCTAGCAACTACCTTATCTCTTTTCCCTTCACATTGAAGTCTCTTGGGGAAAAAACAGTCTTTGATATTGTCTCCCTTCTTCTAGTGCTTACTTTCCCTTTTTGTCAAATGCATTGTGTGTGTGTGTGTGTGTGTGTGTGTGTGTGTGTGTGTGTGCTTGCGCACACACGCTTATATTGGCCACACTGAGACATGACACTAGATCACTTCTTCAAATCCGTAGCTTCCATGATGCCATTTCTTTTCATTATCTTATCTCTCTGGCCCAATCTTCCTCTCTTTTTCCATGCTTACCTTATAAATGGTTGTTTTCCACAGGACTCTATCATCAACCCTGCCTCCTACAGTCCTGCCTAAGTCTTCAATGTCCACTTACATGGAAGGACTCTCAAACTGAATTCATCATTCTCAAAGCCCTGCTTAAAATTTTGCTCAGTTTTGCTATCCACTCCTTATATTTATCATCTCACAAATTTAATTCTTTATTTTACCCACAAAACACACTTCCCTTTCTTTTTATCCACATCTAAATGAGTAGCACCATCATCCACTTGTTGCCAAAGCTAGAAAATGGAGTGTCATCCTTGATAACACCTTTTTACTCACATTATCCTGATATTCAGATGGTCTTGAATTCTCAAAGATTCTACTTCTTATTACTTCTAAAATCTGTTCCCACCACTTCACTCCCACTGTCTCTTAGCTACGCTGTCAACATTCAATATTTCTTGCCAGGATTATGGGAGTTTCCTCCTAATGAATTCTCCCCACTTTACTCTCTAGTTGTGTCAGTCTATACTTCACAGTTCTGCAGAGATATCTTTTTAGCATACAAATCTGCTTATATTATTTTTTTACTTACTATTTTCAATAACTCCTATGCATAAAATTCAGATTGCTTAGCCTGACTCAAGACTCTCATGGATGTGCCTCTGCCTTCACTTCTCTCTTCACTTCCTAGCATTCCCATATGTAAATCCTATGCAGTTTTCTGAACACATCATTATCTTTCCCTTACCTTCCTGGCTTTGCTTGGAATGTCTTTTCCTGGTTCTCTATTTCACTGCATTATACTCACCCTTTAAGATTCATTCAAGCATTATCTTCCCTTGGAAGCCTTCCCTGACCTCTTCCAGCCTATGTTAAATATCTCTTTGATTTGGTTAGGAATTAGTTGCAGCTCAAAATCTATCCAGCTAGCTTTTTAAAAAGCAGAGGAAAGAGGAACAGGTGCTCATAAAAGTTTTGGAAGGGTAAGAAGAGCTGGCTGGCTCTAGGCTGAGTTTCCAGGAGTGACTCCCAGATTAACACTGTAAAACTGGCCCACCAAGGGATCTCTGACTCTGCTATGATCATGAAGCCAGAAAATAAGAGAGGTGCCGCCACAATTCTTAGCTCTAGGTTTACACTGCTTCTGCCAAGATCCATGTCAGCATGGTACCTGGGGCTAACCACAGGCACCACTGCCATGGAAAAATCAAAAAAGCCTCCACACCTGAGCTCGTCAGCATAAATGAAGGCAGCAGCAACAGGTGGACTTTCTCTCGGGGTAGTTATACCCATGTTCCAAGTCTTAAGGTCTTTGCTTCTGTTTGGCTAGGTTCATGTGAAATAGAGCTGCAAAGGAACTGGGAAATGTAGTCCTTAGCTTTGCAATCCCTAATGTGCAGAAAGGCGTGTTGGAAAGAGGATGGCACAGAGTCAAGGGAGCCAGCACATGTATCTGCCTCTCACTCCTTTATGCTCTCATACTACCATGCACACAAATTGGTACTAATACCACTCGTGATCTACCTAATTGCCTAATAACTTGTCTGACTCATCTGAATAGATTGTCACCTTCTTGAAGAAAAAAACAGTTCTTACTCATTTCTAAATTGTGTCTGGCACATAGTGGGATCTCAGCAAATGTTTGTTAAGTGAAAGAATGAACAAGAAATCTTGGCATTTTCTTAGAACCCTCCTTTAGCCCACCAGCCAACAGCCCCTATTAATTCTATCTCCAACATGTCCTTCTAACAAGCTCTCATCTTAACTATTGCAATAACCTTACCATTAATTTCTATCACTTTGTTCCATTCTGCGATATAAATGGCATATCACCACCTGATTTTCTAAAACAAAGATCTTCTCATATCGCTCTCCACCCTAAAAGCGTCCAATGGCTTTTCATTCAGGAAAAATATGTATTCCTGAGCTTAGTATTCAAAGTCTTCCTCCCTTCATCCAGTTTATTTTCTGGCTTAGGTTCACAGCACTCTCTCACTTGTTGTGGCTGAGCTAATCACCCCCTCAGTGCAGCCAAAATGCTGAGCTCTCTTGCTTTTGTTCTAGCTTCCCACTTATAATCACCCTTCACCATCTAACTCAGGTGCCACTTATTTTAGGGAGGTTTTATCCAGTAGTTGCTCTTTGTACCTTTACCCCACAACACTCTGCATCTGACCAGCAGAGGATATTCATCCTTCTCTGAAGTTCCATTCCAGAGCAGCAGTATTTACGCTGCGTTGCACAAGGCCCCAGGGTTCCACGGGGCTGTTTCTAGGGCCTCTTGAAGAAAGAGAAGGTAGCTGAGCAGGTAGGTCTCGGATCACCCATCTCATGTCAGCCAGAGCAACTTTGTTCAGTACAACTCATGTTTTCTATTTCATATAGGACTGCTGAGAAGTTTACATTGCTATGGAAAAAGAATATATATATATATATATTTAAAGGGTAGTTTCTAAAGGACTTTATACTGTGAGGATAGCGGTCATCCTAACAAGTTATTTACATATGTGTCCGGTACTGATCCTACTCATTTTTGAATCCCCACTGTTCAACCTGATTGAAGCAGCCAATAAGCACTTTATTTGGAATGAAGAAATAAGGCTTAAAGAAGACATCATGATAGACATCACCTTCATGCAGAGGAAAGGATTAGGCTTCTTCTGCTTTCTCAGGAAAACAAAAAGTGAGAAGTGAAGGGAATGCTTCAGAAATGGAAATTTTAGTTAGTTTGACTTAAGCAGTAATGGTCTACGTTGTAGAACCCTGATAGGGGAATTATTTGCCACGAGTGACACATGAGTAATCTCAGTGGGGGGTTGGCTAGCCTACTAAAAGACCTTGCAGGTCCCTTTGACTTCTGTGCCTCCATGATACTCTTTTATAATTATAAGTCCCCACTGAGATTCCAGATGGCTTGGTATCTGGAATTTTTTTTTTGAGACTGCAATGTCAGCAGTATTTATTTTAGTTGGAAATGAATTGGTTTCATATTTTATGTTATTGAATTGGTTGCTGTCTGTTTCCGACTAAGGCCACTTTAGAAAGGCAGCCCTGGGACTGAAGTGGTGTCAGATGGGGGAGCCAGCACAGTTACTGAAGCAATGTTGTTGGCATTTTCTGGTCACAGATTTGCTGGGCGGCACAGTTAGAGGAAAATTTATAGCTTCAGCTCCTTGGTAGTAACTGGGAATTCACTTGACTGAGGTAGTGAATGGATTGTGGGGGATTTTGTCATTGTCTCTGTGGGTAGCCAGCAGCCACTTGTCAGCAGCATTAAAAGTCAAGGGTTTACTTTACTGGCTATTTCACATTAAACATTTACTGCAGTTTGATTGAGTTTTCCCGCTTGTAGTTTGGGTAATGGTACATTTTATTCCCAGAACAACTAACTTTTTACTAGAAACCAAGATGATTACTTATTATTTTCAGGACTTGAGATCTTTTGTGTGATGTGTTTGGGAACATTTGGCAGGCAAAACTAACGATGACCCTGGGACTGCCGCTGTTCTCAGGGAGTTTTGACACAGTATACTTAGAAACACTGAAAGAATTTGTTTGCTCATTTAACTGGACCAAATACCTGTCTTTTCTAGGAATGTTTCATAAGATGGAATAGTACTAGCTGTAACTCAATAATTCTGTTTTATTAATATTATTTTAATTAATTCTTGAAGTCTTGGCTAATGTCTTCAGGGAAGAATGGTTAGCACAATTAATTAATTGTATTTCTTTTTACCTTTCTGTTTCCAGAGGTGGTGGTTTAATTAAGGGCTTTAAGGCATAATCATTTTCTTTAATAAGGAGAAATGTTTGACTTCATAAATCACATATATTATATAAGGAAACAAACTCAACAAATAAACTTTGAAGAACATATCTTCCTATCAAAACATGATATCCTCCTTGATCAGTTAGCCTTGTGAACAGAAGACTGAATAGCAGTATAATTTGTGAACTACATTATAGATATCAGCTGACATTGACATTCATAATGAATGCAGGGCTGGCTTATGGCACTGTACAATTTGTGAGCATCAGAATATTTTCTTCTGTAGCTAAATCTGTCCTATATCCCTTAACTTTTTTACAAATCATGTCTACTTCTTAATTCTGTCATGTAACCCTGTTACCGCTGTTGTTAATGGAGCAAAGGAGAAATATTTGAAATTTGAAATGCTAGCTCTTGAGATGCACGTTCTTTCACATCCAACCATTGTCCGGTAGCTAACGATTCCCTTTGAAATTCTGGCAAAATCATTAGGTGTCTCATTTTCTTAAACCTGATGCTGCATTAGCAAGATAGTTTAGTTATTCAGCATTTGCAACATTGTGAATAAGAAAGAAATTTATGTAATTGTCCTTGGTTTAAGCTAACAGGATTAAAAACCTAGGTAGTTTGTGTTACAAGCATATGGCCCATTTTCAAGACTAATTACTTGGAATATGAAAATGGTGTCGCCATAGAAGCAGCAGAAGGGAATATAAAAATACGTGATATAATTATGTTTCAGAGGAAGAATAACCAATTATATTACACAGGATCAGCTCTAAAAAGAATCAAGAAACTTCTTGTGTTTGGCTAAGGATCAAATAGTACTTTATTTTATAGGCTCAAACAAATGACTTCAGAAACCAAAGTCCAGCATTAGAAGGGCTGTCATAAGAGATGCAAAATGCTCAGCACAGACACAATCTTTGATGCAAATGTCATAGTTCTAAAAACCGCCTGATAGTGCTGGACAGCCTTTGAAATTTGGCTCACATGTCGAGCTTGTCAATCCGCTACCCGTTCTGCCAGAGGCTTAGACTTGGCTCTTTTCTTGATTCACTTGGGCTGGGGGTCAGGGAATGTAAAATTTGTTGCTCATTCATTATTCGTACAAGGCAACATCTGTTCTTGGCTCATTATTCGTCTGTATTTCTGCCTTCAGAGTATGTTAAATAACCATAGAAATGAACTTTGTGGTTGCAATTTGCTAACCTGAAAGTGAAAATTGGCACATTACTTAGGCTAATGTTCAACTGGAATGCACCAGCTGTTAAAACACTACACCCTTCTGTGTTAGTCGGTCAATAGCTACTACCATCCTGACACTCCCAACTGCTATCTGCCCTGGCTGCCCTAGCTCCTCCCCTGGGACTCCAGACCTTTCCATAACCCAGGACTAAAGGGATAATGGTTGGTTCAGCAGGCTTCCAGGTGCCCGCTGGGGCAGCATGTTAAATATTTTGAATAGCACCCCCATGTGTTACCTAACTCTCTGCACAGCAGATTTCCAATGAAAGACTGGAATGTTTCTTCCCCTCCATGTTGAGCAGTACAATAGTCCCCCGTTTATCTATGGGAATACGTTCCAAGACCCCCAGTGGATTCCTCAAACCTCGGACAGTATCAAACCCTATGTATATACTATGTTTTTTCCCTACATATCCCTATGATAAAGTTTAATTTATAAATTAGGTAATTTCATGGATTTAGCAATCTCGGCGTACAATATTTTTCTTTCCTTCTTAAGTCAGGAATTTTCACCTTTTTGCTTAAAGGAAGCACTTAACATCTTCTGTTTGGCACATCTGTATTGCCAGCATCACAACTCTTGTGCTATGGGTTACTTGAACACAAGCACTGTGATACTGTGACAGTCAATTTGATAACTGAGATGGCCACTAAGTGACTAATGGGCAGGGAGCGTATACTGTGTGGGCACGCTGGGCAAAGGTGGTTCATATCCCAGGTGGAGGGGGCAGTATGGTGCAGGATTTCTGCATGCTACTCAAAAGGGTGTGAAACTTAAAACTTATGAATTGTTTATTTCTGGAATTTTTAATTTAATTTTTTTGAACCACAGTCATTGAAACTGTGGAAAGTGAAACTGTGGATAAGGGTGGTGGTGGTGGGGGGGGCACTGCATAATATTATCCACTCAGGGCCCTAACAGGAAAGAGGTGGCATACCCATGTTAAGAAAATCTGCTGAGAGTCTATTTATAAGAGAACTATTTACAAAGATGTGAGTGTGTTTGGGGTGGGTGGGGAAATCAGGGCTAGTGTACTAACCCAGGGCTAGGAGGGGCAAAACTGCTCTTACCCTGGGCCCTGGTGAGAGAGGAGTGGCTGGAAAGTAGAGAAGGCGGCCTTTAAAAAAGTGGCTTTAGATCCAGCCCAAGGTCAATTGGAAGCAATCCTGAAGGCAGGGATTCTAATTAGCCAGGGACAACTTGAAATGGGACCCACGTCCTGCAAGTTCTCCATTGGCAAAACCTGGTGGGAAGCCAGGAAATGCAGGAGCCCACTGACATGGTCAATAGGTGTGCCTTTGGGGGCAGCCCTCAGAGTGGAGAGGGTAGAGAACGGGACCAAGGGAAGATACCCATTCCACTGTGTCCTTCTACAGAATTTTTTAAAATAGTTCATATCCCACATGAAGTACTCTTCACAAGGAGAAATGTGAATGATTTGGCTTGTTTCTTTAAATTTATTACATTAGATTAGGAAATGTATCTCTTTTTATTTTGTTGACTAACTTCATTCTCCATGTTATGCTTAGTTCTATACCAAAACCATACCTCTCAAATGGATTTTTCACAATCAGGTAAAAATTTCAGTATTAG
Source organism: Cynopterus sphinx (assembly GCA_030015415.1). Classification (NCBI taxonomy): domain Eukaryota; kingdom Metazoa; phylum Chordata; class Mammalia; order Chiroptera; family Pteropodidae; genus Cynopterus; species Cynopterus sphinx. The sequence goes on along the minus strand of CM057384.1, from coordinate 71,621,331 downwards.
AACGATAAAAAAGCAAAACAGGTGTACAATTGTTCAGCAAAGATTCCTGAAAATAAAGTGACGAAACTATGACAGATGAATTATTCCTGAAGCAGGGCAGTGTAATTGTTTATTCTCAGTAAGATTCAGTTGAGTTCTTGTGATATCTCTAAGTGTAAAAATATCTCTCTCCTAGCAACTCTGCAGGTAAAAACACACTATCTGTCTTAAAGAGGTCACAGTTATCTCTGACCGAACTGACTCATGTTCTTTCCCATGCAAGAACAGAAGCTTATTATCTACATATTAAAAGATCAAAAGATAAATTATAGGACAAAGAGAAACTGCTTTTTTTGGCCTTTGTTCCTTTCCAGCTCCACCTCTAAGAAGTTGAGCTCACAGCGGCTTTGATCAGAGCTGGATTTGTGCTGCCTGCTACTTGCCTCCAGATTCCCAGTTTTCTATGGTCATATCTACTTCCTTGGCACCTTCAGATTTTGAGGGAGCATAGAGAAGGTGGAGCACATGCATTGTTAGCCAGCCGTGGCAGGAGTGGCTTCCAAGGTGTGCAACAGCAAAAATCCAATTGCTCTGATGATGTAATCAACTTGGAAGTATTGCCACTGCCTAATTTGTGAAGGACCCTGGCCACACTAGAGTGCCGGGACCAGTTACTCCCGGGAGAAATATCCTTATCCCTACAGTTGGTAACAGGAAAGAGCTGAGTCCTAGATAAGAGTTAAGCAAATTTCTCGTGATGGGGTTGATATTTGGCTGCAAAGGACTTTTGTAAGGACGTTTCAACACTGTGTTGGCCTGCCCTGGCCAGAGGGACCACCTTCTTTTAGCTAAGGTCCAGGATGGCCATATTTGCTCCTTTGTCAACTATAGCTTTTGCACTCATGATGATGTCAGCCCTCCTTGGCACTGAAATGAGGAAATTATAATGTCCTTACCTCCTAAGGATATAATCTAATGCAAAGATATAGAAACAGCTTCGCATTTGGAGAAGTGTTCTGTCCGAACAGAAGAGGAATGGAAATGAGTTTTTAAATTCTCTGAACATTGAGTTTTATTTCTTTTAATTATGTGCCTCAAGTGGGTAATGGGAAACTTGGGTAATGGAAAAATAACAGATAATTCCAAGTTCAAAATTTATTAAGGGCATATTGAGTGCCCAGCACTGTTTCAGGTGTTGAAACAATGATAGAATATGATGCCTACCTTGGCCTCAGGAAGCCAGTGCTCTGCTAAGATAGTGCCTTTAGGCTTAGGAGCACAAGGGGTGCAGAGTAAGGAGTGTTTAGCTGCTAGAGAGATTGAACAGGGAAGGTTTCTTAGAAGAAATGACACCTGCGCTTGATTTTGAAGAATAACTTCTAACTCAGAAGGATAAAAACAACTTAGGCAAAGGCATGGCATGTGATAAACAGCATGGTGGTTCTGGGGGTGGTAGGGTGGAGCAGAGACTTGTGGAGGGCCTGGTATTAGGAGCTGGGACTTCATCCAGTAAGTGATGGGGAGCCATTGTAGGGCCTAAGACCAGGGAGGGACATGGTTCAATTGGCATGTTGGAACCATCAGCCTCATGTAGATACAAGGGATAAACTAAACATTCCTGTTCCAAAAATTTATTTGGACCTTAGCATATATTACATGGCTTTCCAATTTGCTTTTATTTAAATTAACAATGAAAGTAATTGTGTATCAGCAGAATCCTATCGGAGACAGAAACTACATCAGTTATTTTAATAGGGAGAATTTAATAAAGAATCCCTAACTAGAATTGTTCTTCATCTGAAGAACTGAAAGGACAAAGAGTACATTAAGATGTCATGGTGGTAGTAAGTGAAGGAAGCACCTACCAACCCAAAGACTAGAGATAAAAGGGAACAGGTCAGAATTATTAAAACTTAAAAGTTTCTCTTGGTTGTGCACTCTGAGGCTGCTTCTGTGAGTGCTGGAAAAAGTGCAAGCTAGAATCCATTGCTATTACTGGAACGAACTGCCACTGCCAGAATAAAGAAATGAGGCCGGGCAGGCACTGATAAATAAGAAGCAAATAAAAAAGCACAACAGGAAAACGCAGCTCCCTTCAGCCTTCTCCAGCCTCGCTTCCTCCATCCAGCATTCCTTCCTGGCAGAGCCGAACTGGAAGCAGCAGTCCCAGCCTAGAGCCACGTAGAAGGGTGAGTTTGGTGCTGAATGATTGGAGCTTAGTAACTTGCACAATTGCCATTCCCACAGTAGATACCAGTAGGTGGGAAGAAATGGTACAGGCATCCTAGAAGCTAAAAATTTCCTAAAACGTTAGCAGGTAATCAACCACTTTTTAGGCATAATTACCTGTGAGTGTTATTAGCAAACTTTGTGATCTGTAATGCACATCGTCTTTAATGTCTTGGAACTTACTGGTTTTCCTTTGACACCCTCCCTACCCCATACACACACACACACACACACACACACACACACACACACACACACACCCCTAGTCTATTTTCCTGCAGACTGTGGAACTTTAAGGAAAAGACACGAGTGGGCCCAGGGACATCAAAAGGGGGGCAGTGCCATCTTGGGCCTATAGCCTAATGCTTGTCTTCTCAGCCATCTTTGATTATCTGAGATATATATGTCATTAATAGAAAAATCATGCCTCCTTTAGTCACTTCCACTTCATTAATGTCCTTGCGAGGACTTTGCTTAGGATCTCGCTCTTTGTAGGCTTTTGGACTTGTTTGTAGGATTCAGTCCTAGAGCCTTGATCATGTAAATTAAGCATTCGATTATGTACTGCTGGTGTTCTTCTCCAATTGATTTCTATGTATAAGTCTTCCCTCCCACACACACTAGGTGACAGTTTCTCGAGGGCAGGTCTGTGTAGCAATAAAGCATGGATGTGGGGTCAATAGAATTAGTTTCAAATCCCAGCTGTGATACTTACTAAGTAATTTAAGCAAATTACTTAATCTCTCTGAGCCTTAGCTGTCTCATCTGCAAAATAGGGGATAATGTCTATTTTTACTATGTTGCAATGGTGAATTGACATCATAACGCAAAATCTGGTACTTAATAGGCATTCATAATTTACTTCCCTTTTTTATTTCATATCTCATTATGTTAGGAACGCAGAATGACCTGATTTGTCAAAAACAGAGAAGTCATGGACTCTTTTAGTGGGGGAACTGAAATGTCTTTATACAACTTCCCTCCTCCCTAGGTATCTAGAACATTGGGTACACCAATAACAAGTTTAAAAATATATAATGGCTGGAAGTTATTTCTAAAGAGGAAGGTCATCTTCAGTGTGTGTAGACATGAGCGGCCGGATACTGTGTCAGAACAATAGCTATTCATTGTGTCAGACTCAAAGCTGTCACAGGCAAGCTAGTATCCCAGTGTTATTCCCACACAAACAAATCTCAAGCAAAATTTTCATGACCCAGTCGATTGGTATAAACAACTCATTGCAAAAGCTTTTTTCATCTATTCCCATGTCATTCATTTAAGCACTCAATGCTTTTCAGGGAGTCTTGTCAGCTCAGCTTAAAAATTAATAATCTTTTTTTTTAAAACGAATGTTCATCAACCCCTACCCTCAGGACTGTGTTTTGTTGCTGAGTACATATGGTAAACAGCTCGGTTCCTTCCCCCAGAACTGTGGATGGGAGATTCAGCTGTCAGATAACACAGGCTGAAGGAAAAGTCCTTTAAAGGCACTGAAGTATTAATAGGCTGTCAGAGGTCCTGACTCCTGGGCCAAAGAATAATGATAGGTGTTTTATTTTTAAGTAGTGGTTAGCATTTGATGGCACTTAATATCTGTAGTGACATTCACAGCTATTGTTATTAGTTATTCCTTCCAGTGTCTCTTTGAACTAAATGACAAAACTAATTTTATTCAAGTTCAACCCCCTCCCCTTCCACTCCAATTCCGAGACGAGTGGGATTCTCTGAAGATGGTGCTGACATTCATTTAGGTGTGAGCTCCATTTGTTCATGAGCAGTGATCCAAGTGATAAAGAATATTTCCAAGTCAAAATAATATTAAATACAGTGCATTTTAATATACTCCATGTAAGTCAGATCCTATCACTTCTCTGCTTTAAACCCCACAGCAGGTTCCCATCTCACTTGGTATGAAAGCCGAAGACTTTACGATGGCTTGAAGGACCTTACTGTTCCAACCTCGCCTCCTACTCTTCACCCTCTCTCTAACCCTGCCCCGGTCACTCCTGCCTCCTTGCGACTTCCCCCACCTGGCAGGCTCTTGTCTTATGCTTTTGCTTTGGATGTTTCCTCTGCCTGAAATTTTTTTTTTTCCAGGTACCTACATGCTAATTCCCTCATCTCCTTCATGTCTTTGCTTAGATGTTGCCTTCTCAGAAAGGTCTGCCCTGCCACCTGAGTTTAAAACTGCAACTGTGACCAAGCATTTAAAGCCTTCTAATATACTATATAATTTACTAAGCTATTATATTTAATGTTTATTTTTTCTCCCCCCCCCCGCCAACAAGACTGTAAAATCCACAAAGGCAGGGACCCTTTTCTGTTTAGTTCACTGCTAGATACCAAGTACCTAGAACAATGCACATGGAAGGCATGTAACAGATATTTGCTGAATGAACAAATACTACTTCTCTGAAGGTTATTGTCACTAAATTTGACCTACAGACTTAAAATGTGTCTCGATATGTGTTTTATCTTTATATTCCTTAGCAATAGTTCCTATGCTTATTTCCCACTCATGACAAACAGTTCATTTTGATAGCAATTCTGTAGAGATAAATGAAGCACATAGATTCTTCAGGTTGCAAAGAAGCGTAAAATCTAAGTGTTGCAGCATAGGAAAGGATTTTATGGGTATTCTAGCCCAAACTCATCTATTCTAATCCTGTCAACTGCATTGCCATGTTGCATTGCATCTCTCCTTAGGGAGTTAGAAGGGTGCAGTGATTAAGAGGATAAGTTCTGCAATCAGGCGAGCCTACTATCTCTAATTCTGGTTCTGTCAGTGTCTACTGCTTGACCTTGAACAAGGTATTTTATCCTCTCCTGGCCTCAGTTTCCTCACCATAAAATGGTGATTAAAAAAGAGTCCCCAGCTCATATGGTTTTGTGAAAATTAATGAGCTAAGGCATGTAAAGAGTTTAGCATGTGGTAAGCACTGAATAAATTTTAGCTATTATTATTATTAATTCTGATTTTAGGAAGTCCTTCATATTGAGATTAATCAAGTCTCATTAAATGTATGCAATTGACTTAACCTACTTCAGTACTTTGTGTGGTACAAATAATAGATACATCTTTCCCCCTCTATTAGTTGCCAGAGCATTGTCCTGCTCGCATCAGCAGGAAATACAAAATTCTTTCTTAAGGCCCCCACCACTTCCCACCTCTTCTAAACATCTAAGAACACCAAGAACAACCTGGTCTTAATTTATTCCAAAAGGGTCAGTCTTAGTTCTAAAAGCAGGCAGTGAAAAAAACTGGGACACCTGAGTGGTCTGCAGCGTCCTACCTCTCACCACGCGGATAAGCTTGAAAACTGGCTTCACCCCCTACCCCACCCTTCTGCAGGGATTCTCTTACTGCCCTAGAGCCCCTGCATGGTACCCATGCTTGGGCTCCAAGATTACAGCTCTTTTAGTTTAGAGGGCTCAGTCATTGTTCTCAAACAACATCCACATTCATAAGGATTTCCAGTTCCAGCCATGGGCTGTGTTGGGATCAGCCTTCCCTCACCCAGACGAGGGTAACCCAAGACCATCAGTCCACACTTCCCCTTTTCTTATGCTGTTTCCCCTTGGGGATTTTTAATGTCCTTTCCTCTCACAGGGCTTCTTGTGGGGTCTGTCCTAACCCATCAGGGAGATTCTAATAATATCTCCCAGCAAGCATCTTGCTCCCCATGCAGTTGTCCCACCTCTTGTAAGAACAAAGTGCAGGCTTTGTTGTGTTTGTCAGGCCACAAATGGCTCTATTAGGCTCCCCCTCCAGGTCATAGGGGCACAGGCATCTTACAGCATCGTAAGTAAGAGCGGCCCCTTCATGACTCTTCTCTAAACTAGGAAGCTCTCTGTCCACTTAGGCAGAAAAGCAACTGACATTACTTAGCTGATTTCAGGTTTTAACCTACTGAACACCCTGTTATACTTATGTTCACTGGGCCTGGTTCTACTTCTTGAAGTCAGTAGAAGCTTCTCCCTTCTTCCCAATGATAGGCCTTCACCTACTAGAAAGTAACTACCCAAGGCCCTCAGATTCCTTTATTCTCCACTGGCTCCCACACTTACTAAGTGGGTGAACTTAAGCATATTTTTTAACAATAATAGCTGATGCTTAATAAGCTTACCCTATGCCAGGCTGTGCTAAGTGCTCCAGTGTACTAATTTAATCTTCAAACAACCCCCATGAGATAGCTGTCATAGACCCCCAAGGTCATAGACATGCTCCTAAGCCTCCCTGGGCCTCAGTTTTCTCATAGCTGCTTGGATTTGAACCCAGACTGTCTGGCTCCAGAGCCCATAGCAATGCAATGCTGCTTCCCTAACTCAATTTCATAGAACTGTGGTTCTATAATACAGAGATAATATTTATCTCAAAATATTGTGGTAAGGATTAGATGTGAAAAAGTGTGAATAAGTAATTAGTGCAGTGACTCCATGGATGCTCAGAGAAATATTCATTTGCTGCTTTTCCCCTTACATTTAAATAAACATCTCATATCTTAACTATTTCACGATTTTAAAATGCCTGACACAGTGTGGGTGCTCAGTGGGTGGTAACTACTCCTGTTGTTACAATGTGTGGTTTCCAGTCCTCTCCCTATCCTGATTGTTCTCCCCTAGCTCATTTAGATCTTAGAACTGTGGTACCCAGGACTGCACATGATGCACAAGGTGGGTTTGAATAAAGCAGGATATAAGGGGACAGTTACTTCTCACGGGGATGGAGGTCTCTATTACAAGGTCTCTAGATTCTGTCCTGTTACCCGCAGCTGTATTTTTGTTTGTTTGTTTGTTTGTTTGTTTTTGTTTTTTTTTTTTTTAGTTGGTCGTTTACACTGCCAACAGGTATTGAAATTGCTGTCAGTCAGATCCTTGACATCTGTTAGGCTGTTACTGATCTCCACCTCACTTGGCCTGTCCTTGGAGAATTGATTTTTTCTTTTTCAGAAATGTCCTCTTCTTTTTTCTAATTTCTTAAAAACCACATGTTTGGTGTGGAACCTTTGAAAAATGCAGAAAAATCATAAGGAAGGAAATTAAAGTGATCATGAATAGCAATATCCAGAGGTAGGAACTAAAATATCTGCATATGTGTCTTACCAGTATATATGTGTGTGCGTTTCTTTTTTATAAGATTTGGATCATACTATTCAAAATATATTCTAAGTCTGCCACTTATCACCATTTTCTCTCTGCCTATGCCATCATCATGTCTTAAATACTGCCAAGTTATTAAACTACTACCCTGCCCCAAATTTGTTTCCCTATTTCCATTCTAACACCCTTACAGTCTATTCTTCTTAAAATAGCCAGTGTGATCCTTAAAAATCATAACTCTGTCCTGCTTACATAAATGGCTTCCCATTTCACATAAAATAAAACCCTATGCCTCCCTTGGCTGGCAGGGCCATGCATGGTGAGGCCTCTCCAAACTCATTTCCTTCTCCTCTCCCCCTTGCATATCATGCTCCAGCCTCATGTACTTCCATCCAGTGCAAGCCCTTTCCTGCTTCTGGGTCTTTGCTCTTCCTCATTTCAGTCCCTGATCAACATCATCCCTCACAGACCATTTTCCTCAAGCACCTTCTCTCCCTTACTCTGATTCATTTTCTTCACTTTCTTAATTATTCTTCTGTCACACGATATTTATGGCTGTAATATTCCATCATATCTATGTACTTTCAGTCCCTTATTGTTAGACTTTTAGGTTGTTTTCCTTATTGGGTATTATAATTAATAGTAACCATTGTATTTTTATAGCTTTCATTTTGTGAGATTTTACCATTTCAGGTAGATAGAGGTGGTTGTGGTTTTGATAACTTGTATAATCAGGTACTTTTATACTTACTAATTTAATCTACCTCATCTAGTGAGGTAGATACAATTATTATTCCCATTTTCCAGATGGGGAAATTGAGTCAAAGAGCGTAGGTATCTTATTTAACATCACATGACTAACAAGAGGTGGAGCTGAGATCCAAACACAGGCTCTCTGCTTCCACAGTGGTGGTCTCAACTCCTTCTCCACCCCACCTATGGCCTCCTGGTCTTTCTCCCAGCAGATGTCAGCAAACTTAATTTGTCCTGCAAGTTAAGACCCCTGTCTGTATAGAGAGGCACTGAAGACCAAGTCATGTGCTGTTAAAATACCTTCGTAGACTGATGCTAACCTGTTTTCCAGTCTTCCTTAGGGACTATCGTCGAGCCACTCTGAGTGCTTCTTATCGTACTATCATGGAACCTGTATTTTTCTGTCTCATTCACAAAGACATTGTACAGCTTTGGCTGTTACCATTTCCTAACTCTACAATGTCTGTGGAACAGAGTTACCATCTAAAGGACCCTGTGAGAGAGATGAGGTTGGTCTGACCAGCATTCATCTTCCTAGGTCAGCACAAAACTTCTAATTTGTGCTAGAATTTTGTTAAAAATCTGTCACTGAAATTGACACATTTGTCCCTCTTCAAATTTCCACAAGTTCTACCATGCTTCATAAACTCTTATACATCATCACATTGCCATTTTTTTCGGATATTATAATTATGAATTCATGTTCTTTTAGGATCCTAGGCTGTTTACTTTGACATCCATGTTGCTGTATTTGAGTGGATGTACAGACAGTGCTGAGATGTAATTTATTAGAGTCTTGAGACTTAAATACAGCAGCCAGGTGTCCCCCTCCTATCTTCTATCTCAGACTTTAATTTCCTCTTGGCCATGTTCTTGCTCTCCTTTCTGGCCCACAGATCCTTCTCCTAGATAAAGATGGAAACAAACTAGAAGATAAGTAATTCTGTTTCACTGTATCATCTCTAAGTGTCATCTGCCCCGAGCCTAGGCCAACCCTTCTCTTGTTCTGAGCACACCCCGGTGGCTCTGATTGTCGTTCTATGTATGCGTTAACCCCAAGCCCAGCCTCCCACTTCTCTGACTTGCTTCTTTCATTTTATCTCATTCCTTTGTATCTGCTCTTGGCTGCCAATTCTTCCTTCCTGCCTTTGTGAGTGTCCTTGTAACATACAAGCTCATTGGAGACATAGTGGTTTCTTTGGATAACTCCCTCTCTTCTTCCTCTCCAGAATTATGCATAAATACATAGTCAAAGTCGTATTATGTGGAGCCTTCAGTCTTTCTAGAATCAATTTATACATGATTAAACTGGAGTCCAATCTAATTAGACTAATTAATCTAATCTAGAGTCTCTGACCATGGGATCAAAGAGCATCTAGGCTGATGCCTTACACATGGGAGGTCTGCAATAATGGTGACAAAAACAATAATAGCCAGTCTTTACTGAGTATTTACCATGATTCAGGTACTGTACTAGGGGCTTTTCATACATTATCTCGTTTAATTCTCATAATCAACATATGAGTTAGGTTATACAGTCATGATTATCGTGAGGAATCTGAGATACAGGGAGGTGACGTTTGCAAAGCTGTGAGGGCAGAGCCAGGAGCCTGACTCTGATCTGTCAGATTCCTGAGTGTGCACTTTAACCTCCATGTTATTCTGTCCTCTAAGTTTGTTTAAGTCCATGAATCACACCTTCTTTTCACTGGACTTGCGGAGCTCTGTTTTCCTGCAGTCTCAGGAACATGAACTGCTCAGATTCCCTTCTTTGGCTCTTACAAATCATATGATGGCAAGGTCCCTTTTCTTGCCAAGTGTCACTCACCTGCACTCTGTCATCCATCTAATTCTCCCTCGTTGGCCCAAAATAGGTCCAAGCAGCAGCCCTCTTCACTTCATTCTTGTCCTTCTGTGACGTGAGATTGTCAGTAGATCTAGGCTCGAGTCAATTAGCTGCTCTGCTTCTGGCAGAGTGGAGCTCCTAACAGACCTCTGGATGGTTCTTCCTGCATCCTGCAGAAAACATGGCCTGATGAGGGACTGACAGGTTCGCCCAGCAGGTGGGCCCAAGGGGAGTGAGCCCTCTGTCTTGCCCCTACCTCACCGAGCTTTCCATGCTCTGGGAATATTACTTTGGTCTGAAGGCTTTTCTTCAACTATGATTTATTTGCCACCTACTCGCAAAAAGAATGTAAAATAGTTTACAATAAGACATGTCTAAAACAGGAGAGTTAAAACACATTTTAAAAAGAGGTGCAGACAGAGGTCAGAAATCACTTGGCTTGACTCGCTGACAAGAAGTTTTATAGCACGTGACTGTAGTTGATTAGTTCCCAATACAACATCTAGGTTTGTGGGAATGGGGAAAGAGCTCTGCGGAGGGGAGAACCTAGAACCTCGAGGGCCATTTCTACACGTGTGGCCAAAATCAAATGATCTCATGTCTAGTGATGTTTACGGAAATACTCATTAATACTACCTCATGTCAGGAAGCCTTGGGGTAAGGAAGCAGAGGGACAACTGCATGGATTAATCCTATATTTAGAGTAACCAGTCTGCCCAAGGGTTATAACCAGGATAATTCGTCATTGTCATTGACAAAGGACCACGATAAATTTGCCTTTATATTTTAATACCTAATTCACACATTATACAGATAGAACTCACACTGTCCATTTATCTTTCTGATATTATTTTTAAACATGGAATTGGTATGAATCGTAATGGAACCTTTAAAATTACTACACTTGCTTCGAGGGAAGCTTATACTATAGCTTATGTTCTGGACATGATATCCAGCAGAGAATGTATGAGTGAGAAGTGAATGAATGAGCACATGGCCTCATAATGCCAATGAACCTTTCTCATACTGGCTGTGCCACAAATAGTTCATTCATTCAGGCTGGGCATGTCCTATAGCAGCATTTCCCACTGCTACAAAGGCTGGTACTAGGGGAGTTCTGAGTCAGACTGACAACCAGCAGGGTGACTCAGGACTTCATGGGGAAGGGAAAAGGGCACACGTACTTTGCTTACCCTGTCTAGACATGCATCTACAATCACCTTGATAGTGTCACACATGGCTATCCCTTCTATAGCCAGATGGAAATATAGAGAAGGAATACTGGCCGTGGAGGGTGAGCTTACGATTTTCTATGCTGTCAGAGATGTAACAACATTCAAAGTGACCAAGTAAATCAGAGGAGAGTTTCACTGAGGTCCTTGGTGGGCATTTTTTCAGTTTCCTACAATTCTGTAGAAGCATTTCTATAGTTTACTGAATGAAATCAGAAAGCTAAGACAACCTAGAAACTAAGTCCTGGCCAGGTTCACTTTAAAACGAACAGGCATACACAGCGAAATACCAGGCAACTGATCTAACTTAAACTCTCTTCTTTGTTTCCCTAATGTGAAGGCTCTAAGTATATAGGTATTTATGGGAGAGGTAGTAGTTATTTATTGTAGGCAAATACTGGTATTCTCTTGCGTGCCAGCAGTCATTGCAAATGGGAATGATTAGGACAAAGGAAATGGCCAATAAGTCTGGATTTGGCTATTTTTTGTCACCTTGACAGAATTTGATGAGCAGTAACTTTTCAAAACATCTTGCAGGGCTGGATTAAAATATATAATGTAAAAACGCTGGGGATATTACAGCAAAATCTAGTCTTCACAAGTGATTTTGTAACTTTACTAAATTCACTAAGTATTTGTTGACCCACCTAGTTCTCCATCCATCTGTCTGTCCATCCATTCATTGATCTATATCCATTTTTCATCCACCCATCCTTCCACCATTCACTCAACACTTTTTGAGCACTGTAATGGGCTAACTTGTGTTCTCCCCCACCCCAAATAAATGCTGAAGTCCTAATCTCCAGTACCTCAGAATGTGACTATAGTTGGGGACAGGGTCTTTGAAGAGGTAATTAAGTTGAAATGAGGTCAATAGGGTGGCCCTAATCTAATATGATTGCTTTTCTTTGAAGAGGAAATTTGGACAGAGGAATACAGAGGGGAGATCATGTGAGGACACAGGGAGGAAACATTCATTTCCAAGACAAGAAGAGAGGCCTCAGAGAAAACCAACTGTGCTGACATCTTGATCCCAGACTTCCAGCCCCCTAAATTGTGAGAAAATAAATTTTGATTGTTTAAGCCACAGATTTCTGTTGTTTAATGTATAGTACTTGGTTAGATGGTAGCCCTAGCAAACTAAATCAAGCACCTATAGTATACCAGGTACCACACTATTTATAAAGGTGACATCATCTTTGCTTTCAAAGAGCTCCCAGCCCTCTAGGTATGAAACCATGCTAGGTGTTGGAGGAACTATAAGGCTACAACAATGCATCAAATACTTAGGTTTTGAGATGTTAACATTCTGTAAAACCAAAGCTCTTGCTCCCATTGTTCTGACTACTGGGGCCACTGTGTGACATATGCCCTCATTTTATTTTGAATACTGACAAAAAAATTTCCAGGGAATGGGGTCAATTGGGAGTTAATTGAAATTTCTATCAGTCACAAGAGACTAAAACCTGCAGAGGTATGAGAGCACTGTTTTGCTTTTTAATTCATGTGACATCATCTAGGTATGAGACAGTCTATAGAGCATTTTTGCTTCTTCAAAGTCGTCAGAAAACTATTTCATAGTAAAATCCTATCTTCATGGCATCCATTTATTCCCAGCTCACACAGCTTTAGCTGATCTCCAGAGTAAACAGAAGGTAGAGCAGGGACAGCTGGCACCCTGGTTCACTTAGATTTTGTCTGTGAAATTACTGTTTATATGGAGACAGTAACTCAAGAAACAAATCATGATTTGAACCAAGATGGAGGACATAGAATAGGGCTTTGTGGCTTTTGTAGTAGAAAAGTCATACATTTTAACAAACAGCATGAACCAAATTTTAGAAACATAGGATTTTTAGAGTTCTAAGGAACCTTGAATGTTATCCAGGTTAAAAAAAATTCTCATTTTATTGAGTTACAACCAGAAATACAGGTTAAGTTTTAAATGACTTGCCTATTGTCAAAAAACTAGTAGCAGAAATGGGATGAAGCCTATTGCCTCTTGCTCCTAGTCTAGATGTCTTTTCTGCCAAGGTAGATTCAGACTTGAAAAATTATATTCCAAAGTTAATCTTCTCACAAACACCATGTCTGTAATTCAGTTGCCTTGTGCTAAATAGAGAGTTCTATCTCTGCCTTGGTTTTGGTCTGAGCAGCAAGGATTCCTACCGATGTGGGAAACAGAGTAAGGCAAGTACAGTCTTCTTTTCCATTAAAAAATAGAGCTGCTTATTAACATAACAAATGTGGAAGAAATGGGAAGAAGAAACAAATGCTTTTCAGGTACCAACTATGTGTCTGGTCCTGTGCCGGTGACATTTCATAGCCACCCATGAGGCAGGTATGGTTATTCCCATTTTAATATCTCACAGTCCCCATAGATAGTTCCAGGATTTGTTGTATTCCACTGTCTGCAATTCTCCCACTGTTCTACACTATCTTCCTCAGCATAATTAATAAGCATTATATTGTAAGGCTGACCTAATTCTATACTAAAATGTAAAAGCACGCAAACATAGAGTTATATCTTATTTGTTAAGCTTTAACTTTTCTTAATCACCTTTAATACAGTACTGGTTTCATCCATAGAACACAATGAAGCTAAAATAGAACACAATGAAGCTCATTTTGAACCTCTTTTGGTCAGGAATTTGCCCTGAGTTATATAACTTTGGGATAGTTTTACATCAAGAGCCAATGCAGGAAGCATTCACTTACCTTATAGGAGAGGAAATTCACTGTCTCCACAGGTCCTTTTCTCTTGCCTGTAACATCTGGCTTCTTTCTCAGCTGAGATGCAGTTCCCTTCTATAAGATCATTTTTTATTCCAGAAAAAACCCTGGGTACCATGTCCTGTTTTCATGGTCAGAAATCTGGGTAAGTCTATTGCATATTATTTTGTCTTTCATAGGCAGATAAGAGAAAGGCCACAGTGGCATACCGTGTGTCAGTCTGGCTCACTTAGATTCTGTTTGTGGAGCTCCTTTTTCTACAGAGTTAATTTTTACTGAGCACCAAACACTATATGGTGTCCCAGGCACCGTACTAAGCCTTTTCTGTGGATGGTCTCCCTTAAGACTCACAGTAACGTCATGTTATACCTTGCTGTTTTACAGAGGTGTAAACTCACCTAGAAAGGTCAAATGACTCAGTCAGGTTTATACAGCCATTAAGAAGCAGAACCAGGGATTGGAACCAAAATGGCATACAGGATAGGCTTTGTTCATCCCTCTGGCGACCAAATCAAAGTTATGATGAAAACAAGAAGCTTCAGCAAAAAAAAAATCACCTGAGACATTGATGAGCAAGCCATACAACTAGGGAGAAATCCAAGAAAGCACCTTGCAACAGTAGAGGGTGGGATGGGGCGAGGTCTTCAGTGGCTGAGTGAAATGGAGCCTGTGACAGTGGCAGACACCTCGTAAAGGGGCAATGTCCATGAGCAGATTTTTGCAGTGACGAACCCGCTTGCTCTGAGCACCAGTGCCCGTTCAGCTGAGCACAGGCTCCAGGGACTTACAGGGAGACATTGTCAGAGAGAGAGGCAAGGCAAGGCTCGCTCAGTACAGAAGTGCTGGCGGTATCCATTGTTTCCTGTTGAGCCTTACCCCCGTCCAGTACGCCAGACACAGTGTCACCATAGTTGCGAGGTTATCAAACTGGATAACAGAGGTCACTCCGCCCAGAGGATTCCCCTCACAGACTGACCCAAGCCACATCCAGAATTATCCTCAGCAAGTCAGGTGCTCCTTGCTGAGCAGTGCCTAGACTCACACTGGAGGCAGCTGGCCTAGGTTTCTGGTGTGGCCTTTTGAGGCAACTATAAGCACAGCATCTGTGGATTGCTTGCTGAATCTTAACAGGTGGCCCTGGAGGGGTAGAGGCTTGGGCTAAATTTGGCCTATAGCTGAGCCCCACTCAGGACTGTGCCACTGGACACTTACTTCACAAATCCACACTAATAAGACCGGGAGACTGAGGAACTTTCCTTAGGACATAGAAACAGACACAGAAAGGCAGCCAAAAGGTGAAGACAAAGAAGCAGCAACCATATGAGAGAACAGAACAGAGACCCAGATATAATGGAGTCAAATAATCTAACAGATGCAGAGTTCAAAAACACTGTTTATAAAGATGCTCAGTGAACTTTTGGTTAAATCAGTGAGAACTTCAACAAGGAGATATGAAACAATGGAAATGGGAATTATAAAAGGGAAGCAGTCTGAAATGGAGAACACATTATCTGAGATGAGAAGTATATTAAATGGAATAAACAAAGGAAAAAACAGAGTGAATAAAGAAAAAGATCAAATGCCCTATCGAAAGCATGGCAAAGTCAAAGACACTCAATCAGAATGGCAAGAGATAAGATGCCAAGACTATAAAATAATTAAAGGAGCATATGGGACACTATTAAGAATCTAAATATCCATCTGATTGGCGTAACCAAAGAAAATCAAGATGTTGAATAGCTGTTTGAAGAAATAATGATGGAAAACTTTCCTAACCTGGTGAAGGAAATGGACACAAAACCCCAGAAAGTTCAGAGAATTACAAAAATCAAGGGATCCAAAGAGGCCCACATCAAGACACGTCATAATTAAAATGCCAAAGGTTAAATACAAAGAAAGAATGTTAAAAGCAGCAAGAGAAAAACAGATAGTTACTTATAAGGGAACACCCATCAGACTGGCAGCTGATTTTTCAAAAGAAACTATGCAGGACAGAAGGGCTTGGCAAGAAAATATTCAATAGGCTGAAGTCCCAGGATCTACAACCAAGAATAATTTATCCAGCAAAGCTATTATTTAGAGTTGAAGGCAGACAAATAGCTTTCCAGACAAAAATAAGCTGAAGGAATTTATCAGTACCAAGCCTATATTACATGAAATATTGGAGGGACTTCTTTAAGAAGAAAAAAAAATATCAAAAACAGGAATAAAGAATTGTAACAACTACATTTCTATCAATAAGTACCTCAAATAGAAAAGAATTAAGTGCTCCAACTAAAAGTGGATAGATGGAAAGGAACACATGTTGTCTATAAGAGACTCACTTCAGTTGAAAAGACACAAACTAAAAGGAAAGGGATGGAAAAACATAGTGCTTTGATGGACCTAGAAGGTATTTAGATAGAGAAAGTCAGATAGAGAAAGATAAACACTATATGATTTCTCTTATATACAGAATCTAAGGAATAAAAAGAACAAAGTAATCAAAAACAGACTCCCAAATATAGTGGACAATTTGGTGATGGACAGAGAAGAGGGGAGTTTGGGGGCTGGGAGAATAGGGTGAAGGGTTAAAGAAGTACAAATTAGTAGCTGATGGAAGGACACAGGGATGAAGAGTACGGCATAGGGAATGCAATTAGAATGAATATATTAGCTAGGTGGAGGGTCAGGGGAGGGAGGGAGCAATTGGGGGAGGGACCATTTTACGAACTATATAGATGTCAAACCAATGTACTGTGTATTTAAAGCTAATTAAAATTTTTTTAAGTAAAAACAAAAAGCAGAACCAATCTTTGAACCAGGATGTCTGTAGAAACCCCTGAGCTTTCAAACCATTGTGGATTCTGCCACCTGGCACTTGGTCTCTGAGCATTTCTCTAATGAGAAGGTTTTTCTCCAATGAGAAGGTTTTTCTCCACCTGACCATTTATTTTCCACAAAATAATATCTGGAAATAGATAATTTCCAAGATCTTTTTGAGTGTGGAAATTTCATGACTGATTAAAGTTGTAATTTAAGCAGTTTGATTAATTTGCAATGGTGCCCGAGTTCACTTATTACATTAATTCCTTTCCTGAAAGTTCCAACAGCTTTTTAGTTTACTTATAGATCTCTTAAAATTATAGGAATCATGTTGCTTTTCTTAGAATAACATTTAAAACCTGAATTTTAAAAATGCACATTTAAAAACATAACTGAAAGAATTTTTGCCATGCACACAATGTATCAATTTTCCATATGGACCAAAATAGTCATTTTAAGCTCCTGTTCTCTTGGTTCTCTTTCCCTACTCTCACAGATGCAGTGCTAATTCCTTGCAGCTTCAGGTCCTTTTTAACATGAGGTAGCAATTTGAGCATCTTAGGTTTGAGTACTGCATTTGTTAGACATAGTGTTGGCTGGAATTGGTGCTGGCTCATCAAGGTGCTGAATCCACAGAGATCAACTCATCTGAACTTCAAGAGGCTTCTAGGAGAACCTCCTGTATGCTCAGATTTGCCATAAGAGCCAGTGGTGTGACTGGTTCCACAGCGCTGGCAGCTTTGGGCGATAGCCCTTTTGGACCAGCTCAGGCATATGAGTCTTTCCAGTCAAGCTGTGCTTGTAGAAGATTGTTTCCAGAAGGGGTGTTTATTCACAGACCCACCAGCTGGGCTGAGTGTCTGAGTGGCTCTTTGGCAGCCGAAAGCAGACTTTACTTGGGACATATCTAAAGTTCATTCTGGCTGGGAATGACAATGAAGACAAGGAAGACCCAAAAGAAAGGAAATGACAGGATTCTGCAACCACATCTGTAATTAGGAAGTCATGGGGCCTAACTATGGAGAATATGTGGACCTTGTCTTGCTTGCATCTTACCTGTAGCACTGGTCACTGGAGTCAGACCATCCTGGGTTCCAGCTGAGCTCTGCTGTTAATGGCTAGGCAGTACTGAGGACATCTCTGGACCTCCTGAGCCTGTTTCCTCACCTGTAAATTGTGATGATATTACCTCCCCCAAGGGTGTGTTGTGAGGATGGCATGTGATGATGCTGCTGAAGCTCCCAGTTACCCTGTGCTTAACTGTTTGGCCAGTGCATTATGCTGTTTTGACTCCCTTCTTCCCCTCCAGAGAATAAACCCCTCTGGAAAAATAAATTTTATGCAAACTAGCATTTTAGGAGTCCTTACACAAGTGTGCCCCATGCAATGCATGTGTGTTTGATGAGGCTTCAATAAATCTAATTTTTAAATCATATTTCAAATACACTTAGGGAAGTACAGAAAAGTACACCAAAGCAGGTTGCTTTATAAAGATGATAGTAATTTTCTGAATTATTTTTAATTTAGGCTTTTAAAACATTGTATTTTTACAAGATTAGACCCCCCACCCCATCCTGTGGCTTCCTAGAGGAATAATAGCAATGAGCAAACAGTGCTTGCCTCCTGGAGACACACACAGTCACTCCTTCCTGTGCTTCTCCTAAAGGCCAGCTCATTTAATGCAGTTGTCAGGTGCTTGCTGCTCTTTCTTTCTGATGAGAAGAAGCAGGCCCAGGTGCTAGGCTGGCTAAGACTCGAACTAGAATGTTAAAGTTGAAGAGTCAAGATGCATTTGAGTCAAACGACCAGCAGAGGGGAAGGGACTGTCCTCCAGGGAACTGCTTGAGGCCACATGGGCATGAGGATGGTCTTTGCCTTGCTCCAGAAATCACATTCCCAGTAAATCTATTGGAAATATTCGAATTGTGTGCAGCACATAGTATGTGATGGATGTTAACCATCGTTATTACTGGTACTATTATTATTACAGCACTTGCTGCAAGACTCTCTAGCATTTGGCTTGGGTTGTCTTTCCAAAATGGTCTTCTGTCTTGTGGAGCTGAGGGGTGGATTTTGGAACCAGTAATTGAACAGCCAATGAAGGAGCGGTCTGGTAGCCTTGGGATTGATTCCACAAGTCATCTCAGATCGTCTACGTCCTCTTTACTCTCCCTAAATAGCCAGGACTAGCTGAGCTCTGGCTCAGTCATTCCGGTTGACCTGAACTATTGCTATCTCCTGAGCTCAGCGTTAGTGATGAGCACCTCGTTGTGTATTCATCCTATGGTCTGACAGAAATGGGATGCAACCAGACTGCTAAGTTCACATCATCCTGCATTTAGGCCTCAGAAATATGATTCTAAGAATGTACATCTTGCATTTGCAATCTAGATTTCCAGAGAAACATTTCAGGCAAAATAACCCAGAGCCAGGTCTGGGTAATTTAAAGCCTGGGTAAAATTGGAGTAGAAGAGCCCTGAGTATACAGGCCTGCGTATTGGCTAGGGAGGTGTGGAAGATTTGAGGTGCCAGACAGCTGACTTCCCTCCAAATATTCACCACCTTATAGGCAACCCATGCACTCACTTTCCCCCTCCTCCCCTCCTCCCTCTCCCTTTTTTTCCCACCTCCTCATATTTTCCATAGGTTGGAGAAACTGAGGAACCTATAGACCCAGAGGAGAGTAATAGGACAAATGAGACCAAAAAACCAGACCCTGCCCTACCTGCGGACCCCCTGAAATGTAAGGGCTGGCCCTGGACTTTCAATCTCAGCCATCACTACGTCTGCCCGAGTGTGGCCCTTCTCCTCTGGAATCCTTGGTCCTCAGGAGAGAGGACAGTATGAGGCCTGGGATTGTATCTCCAGGAAATAGGAAGACCATGGCAGCCATTGATTCTGACAGAGCCAGCAAGAGCAAGGACGGCTGTTCCCTCCCTGCCTCATGCTCCACCTCCACCCCTCTGCCCTGTGATGCCCAGGCTGCCTGCACTGCTTGGATGCCACAGACCTTACCAGAGTCCTCCTAAGAGACTGCTGACGCTTGCAGCTTGTGGACCCTTTAGCCAGCAGGAGAAAGCATGTGCTACTGGGGCCAAAGGCAGCTTCTCACGCATGTGCCACTACTTAGGTGAGTCCAAGAACACAAGAGAGAAGTCGCTAATTGTTCAGTCTGGGATTGCTTTCTCTTCTTCCTAAGGTACAATATCACATGGAGTCCTGAGCCCTGAGACCAGTCTAGCCTCTGGTACAGGAGAATTTGTGTCTTTATAAACCCACAGTGCTGCAGGTGCTGCACAAGGAAGGGCTTCCCCAGTTCTCCCTTTCCCCCAACAACTCTGTATCAAACTAGAGGAATTACCTTAAGGTGAATGGAAGGTGTCTTGTGATTGTCATTCATTGCACCACTTCCTGTGGCCAGCAGCTAAGTATGCCTGTGAACAGAGGGGCACCAGAGAGCAGCAACCACAGGCTCTGATTATGTGTAGGGGATAGGCTGGCACTGCTTGCGTGCACCCCAACTTCCCTCTGGTGTTTATTGGACTCACCTTGGCAGGCTGTTGCAAGACCTCCAATCCTGGCCAAGCCCTATGGCCAGACCATGCACACCTGTCCTGGGACCACACTTAGGACCTCTTTCCAGGGGTTCTTTTGGACCTAGCCCAGGGCCATGGCAAAGGAGGGTCTCCCATCCAGGAGCCTCACAAAAGGGATTCAACTTCGAATTTTTAAAACGTTATCTTCAAAGATATGCTAATAAGACTAAAAGTAGGAAATGATCATCAGCTTTAAACTTCTGCCAGACTTTGGTACCATGCCCATGCATTTTAAAAATAAATCTTGCTATTATATTTGTAAGATGATAGCATTGCCTTATGTGTGTTTTCAATTTGTGTTACGAGCCTTAATTTATTAGATGTAAATTTCTAAAAATATATCACAAGTTTTGAAACCCTATTTGGACATCGTTTTATAATACCTCGAGCCTCAGAGAATGGAAGCATCCCAGGCCTCTCTCAGCCTCCAAGTGGCTCATTGGCCACTCTCTTCTTGGTGGTCCATGGGAAAAATTGTTCCCTTTCCACATCGTCATTTCAGCCTCAGAAAATCTAAGGTGCAACTCCCCATTTCATTACAGCAGCTGACTTATAATGAGAGACCTCTAGGTTTAGCCATGCGCAGTTGAACTCCTTTCTCTATTTTAAGCACTGTTTTCTTCCTCACTCTAAGGGTGCCTTACTGACTGATTGCAGACTGTCCAGCTCTGGGGGAAATGGCTGGCTGATATTCTTGTGTCCTTTACACTTAGATAATGGGGCTCAACCATGGCTGCATATTAGAATCAAGGGGAGAAGTTTTCAAAAAAACTGATGCCTGAGTCTTACCCCCAGAGATTCAGATTTATTGACGTGAATGTGATGTGGGCATTGGGAATTTTAAAGGCTCCCCAGGTGATTTTAATATGTAGCAAATTTCAGAAACATTGTTCAAAAACTTAAGGGTTGAAAAATGGAGGGAGGCTTGTTAAAAATCTGATTGCTAGACCCTATCCCCACAGTTTCTGAATCAGTTTCTGAATATTGGGATGATGCTCAATAATTTGCATTTGTAACAATTTCCCAGGTAATGCGATGCTGCTGGTCCAAGGACCACATTTTTGAGAACCTCTGTCCCAAAAGAAAATGAGCCGAGGAGGTGAGCTGGGAAGGGAAATGTGAGTGAATGTACAAAGATCCAGTTGGTGTCAGAGGCAGGGACACCCGTAAGTTTCAGAGTTCGGGTCACCATAGCTGCTGCTGTGCATAAAAACGCAAGTGGGGTTCAGCTGAGTCCAGGCAACTGGCGCCTCAGTTGGGGGGTCTAGATCAGCTCTGTCCAATGACATATAATGCAGGCCACAAATGTGAGTCATAGGTATAATTTTATAATATCTAGCCACATTAAAAAAAAAACTAGAAAAGAACAGTAAGATTAATTTTAACTATATAATATATGTTTAACTTAATTATTCCAAATCTTATTAACGTGTCATCAATGTAAAAAAAAAAAAACAAAACCAAAGAAATGTCCAGGGGCTGGGGAGAGGGGGGATGGGGAGTTATTAATCAATGGGTACAAAATTTCAGTCAAGCAAGATGAGTAAGCACTAGAGACCTGTTCTAGATATGGTACCTCTAGTCCACAGTACTATATCGTACACTTAAAAATTTATTAAGAGAGTAGATCTCATTTTAAGTAGTCCTACCACAATGAAAAGAAAACACCCTAGCGATTCACATAAGAATAATATAAATTTACGTACACACACACACACACACACACACACACACACACACACACAAAACCTAAAAAAGGAAAAGAAAAATTTCCAAACAGGGTTTCAAAAATTATGAATAGAACTTAAAAAAATTTCAACCAAATATCGATCATATTATACCTACCATTTACATTTTTTATCGTACAAAATATACCTAACATAAAATTTACCATTTTAACCATTTTAAGTATACAATTTAGTGGCATTAAGCACATTCGCATTGTTGTACATCTTAATCTTCCCAAACTGAATTGTCACACCCATTAAACACTAACTCTCTGTTTCCCCCGCCCCCCAGCATCTAGCAACCACCACTCTACTTTCTATTTTTATGAATTTGACTTCTTTAGGTACTTCATATAAATGGAATCATACAATATTTGCCCCTTTGTGATGCCCTTTAGCATAATGTCTTCAGGTTCATCTACGTTATAGGACGTGTCAGAATTTCCTTACATTTTAAGGTTGACTGATGTCTCATGGTACGTATGTACCACATTTTGCTTATCTAGTTATACACTGATTGATACTTGTGTTGCTTCCACCTTTTGGCTGTTGTCTGCTATGTCCTTTTAAATAACATATTGTGGACATTTTTCCATGTGAATTCCTGTAGATCAATTTTGCTCTTAAGAGCTGCCTAATATTCCATTGTATGGACATGACTAGTCTAGAATCACACAGCCAGCTAGTGGTATAGTGGGGATTTGAACCCAGTTCTTTTTGGCTCCAAAGGCTGAGCGCTTTCCACCATTCCAAGAGACATTTGGGATGTGTGCATTTTGAGCCACCGCATGGTGAGCATGGTGCTAGACAAGTATCCAATAACGTGATGCAATTTGATTAGGTTCTGAAAGGATTCTGATCATTGAAATGAAGAGAGTCGTGGAGGCCAGACCTAGCCCTGATTTAGGAATCCCCACTCTGTTTCCTCCTATGACACAATTATTGCCAGTTCTCGGTTAATGTTGACCTGGGCCCCTCTCCGGGTAACTCTGGAATAATGACAAATAGTAGCATCTTTAGGCCAACAGGGACCTCAGAGTTCATCTGGTCCAACCCTTTGCTGGAGGGGAGGAGGAAATTGGAGCCTGAGGGAATGGCCCACTGCATGGGAGTTTCTCCTGCCTTCAGAAACACTCAAGGGTGTGGCTGCTGGCTAGGCAAGGTAGTGCAGTACCCCACCCTATCTTCTGTCTCAATTGTATTGACTTATTGTCATTCTTTTGATGCTGGAAACTCGTGCTCCCAAGTGCACTATCTTTATTGTTTATTTCTCCTATACACATGTATTCTTCCAGCAGCCTGCTTGGCTTTATTAAACAATGTTTATGTTTTCCAATTGCTTCTATATCCTTCTCTTCCTTCCAAGAATGGACAATCGACCTGAGTGTCATTAAGAGCATATTTCCTAAAGAAGATTGCTGTTGACGGTGATTTTGTCACCCAACTTACTTTCTTTTAGTGAGCAATTGAAATTTCTTCCGCGGGGGATGAGGCCCAGTATTGTTGGACTGACTGTATTTGGAGAAACATTTTACTGACTTGCCAAGTTTTCATTCCATTATCTCACTGTCATTGGCTGATCCAATCTCTACACCGATTAATTGGTTTAAAATCCCTTCATATTGATCTAATAAAATTGGCTTGTTTAATTCATGTCGGGAAATTCTGAGAATGTTTCATTTAGACTCTAATAGGGGGCATATTTTTTTAATGTCTCCCTTAGGAGAGAGAGGTCGACCTCCCCGCAGTCTTTTGAGTTACATGGAGCAAACGTTGAGACCACAGTGAGATTCTCCCTGCTGCCGGGTCTGGATGTTTTCACAACAAACAGTTCTGCCTGTTGATGGGGCGGTTTTATATGTCTTCTCACCAAAGGCACTTTAGACTGCTGTGTTTCCACCTCTAGGGGCTGTCCGTGCTTGTTCTGAGCATTAACCCTGGCCTGTCAGGGTGGGGCTTCCTCCCCATCCATTCCTGCCATCAGGGAGGGCCAAGACAGAGCCATGGCCACTTCATCAGCCCCGGTCACATGCTTTTTTATAAATGCCTTCTTTTTTCCTGTTGGCTGTGATCCCCTCAGGAGAGGTTGTGGAGTACAAGTCCCAAAGTTGAATGTTTTCTGTTCTGTCACAAAGAGAAATGGATGGGCATGTAAGTGGCCTTCAAGGGGAAAAGGGAATTCAGCCAAGAGTCAAACCCCGTCTCAGTGCAGGACTGATTCATGGCACTCAGTTAGATGCCTTTTGGGATGTGGTCACTCACTGGTTAGAATTAAAAGTCTAATAGTTACTTTTCCAGTCAGCACCCACCAGGATGCTGGGAGCCTATTTATTTTACACGATGAGACCCCCATATCAAATTAATTGCTACCTGTACATCTCCCCTAAGATAGCTTTTATAAAAATGTGTAAACATGTTTTTGGAATCTTCTTAGAATTCCCTTAACTTCTTTCCACCCCACATGGCAACTGCCTGCCCCCTTGTCCAGGCTGTGCAGGCAGTAGCTCAGGACACCCCTTGGTGAGAGGGTTCTCATGCATCTCCATCAGGCCAGGACAGAGCTGCAGGCACAAATGAGCTTCCCTCACAAAGCAGCCTCCCTGCGAGGCAGGGCCCGAGGAGCTGCTGTGCAAGCTGCAGCATTTGGCTGATTCATTTGTCTTCATTAATGTTGCTTATAGCTGAGGCCTTTGTCACATATATGATTATGTGAAATTCAATTCTCCTGAATTTGTAAACACAGAGCTCCAGCACGAGGCTCTAAGCAGGCAGCAGTCTGAAGAGAAGCTTTTCTGCTGTTTGGGGGGATGGCATCTTCTTTCAGGGGCCACACTGGGGGATCCGGGCCTTAAATGTCAGGAACTGTTTCTTAGAGCAATAAAGGTTAGGAATGTTGCTACCTTGGTCCTCGGCTCCAGGGGCTAGCCTCTGCCCACCAGTCAATCACTTTACTGAGTAAATCCTTATCCATTTCTCCTCCTCAGCATTACATTCATTAAGTTCACTCAACTTACCACCTTGACATTGCTAACTTGCTCCTTCCACTCTCTTCCTCCAGGGTCCTGTCCTCATCTAACCATCATCTCATTGCTGGAATCCCGCAACAGCCTCTTAGTCATCAACGCCCCCCTCCCCCAATCCATTTCACACCCTGCTGATAGCTTAATCTTTCTGAAACGCATACATCAATTTTGGCCACTCTCCTCCTTCTCTGCCTCAAATGATCTAAGGCCCTTTCGGGACTAGGCCTTCAGAACCCTTCTAGGCTTCAACCCTTCAATATCCTCATTCCTTTTTTCCTCTTCCCCACAGGCACACCCTTTTTAGGCTTTACTTTGTCATAGGTTCTAAAACAATTCTACCTTGTGCCTAATATCTTAAGGCTTTTTGATAAGGCAATTTTTAAATTGTTAACGCACTTCCTCTGCTATTTCTCAAATTGACAGGAGAACTTGGGGAGGTGGACCAAGTAAAATGTCTAAGTCACTGCTTTCCTAAGCATGATTCTTCTCCAGGGACTGAGGTTTCCTTTCTAGGCTGTCACACTCAGGCCACTTTGGGTGCAAGAAAAAGAACAACTAAGTTATCAAAGGAAAAAAAGGGGAAATCTATTATAGGATATGCATGAGGGAACCCAGAAAAACCTGGCTTCAGAAAGTGCAGAAACAAGTCAGCTCTAGGGCCCAACAGTCTCTCTCTCTCTCTCTGTCTCTCTCTCTCTCTCTGTCTCTCTCTCTCTCTCTGTCTCTCTCTCTCTCTCTCTCTCTCTCTCTCTCTGTCTCTCTGTCTCTCTCTCTCTCTCCTACTCTTTCTCTTTTCTCTCCCCCACTTTCTCTCTCTTTGTGTAGCCTCTTGGCTCCATTCTAGGATGTCTTAAGTTGGGTCTTCAGATGCTGCTGCTGAGTTGAGGGTCACATGAAAGTGATTTATTAGGAAGCCTTCCCAGGGACAATTGGTAGGAGAGTGGGATCAGAAAGGCGTAAGAAGGCATCAAGCAAAGCCCCACAGAGTAGCTCTTGGACACAGAGGAGTTGTCTTTATCAGGCGAGGGTGGACAAGGAGCTGAAGTAATTTACACTTCTGCAATCATGGGTATTAGGGCTATCCCTACCCTCCTCCCCAGTTCAGAAGCACCAGTCACTTCCAGCAACATGTGCTCAGGCCTGAGGGTGGTCCTTCACAAGAGAAGCAGGTGCTGGCTGTTGGGAATGAAGGCACTGCTGAAGCTTGTGTGTGTGTGAAGGTGGTGGAGAGATCTGAGGGGAAAGGAGTCTGTTCAATCCAAAGGTTTTGGTTCCTGACTCCATCCCATGAGTTGCTGCATGAAGTCTCTCCTGTGTAGGGCTGAGGGGCGCTTTAGGTCCTTCAGAGTGGAGAGTCTACAAAACATACCTTTCTGTTGCTCACATGCACTATCTCTTTTTGCAAAGTTTTGATTTTTTATTTTACTAAACTCAGAGAAGAGAAAGAAATGAGAAGGGTGAAGGTAGGAGAAAACCCCACCAATTCACAAACATAAACATATTTTAGTTCCATCTTATTGATTTTTTAGATAAAACTAGGATTAACGAGACTAATTTTTTATGCCAATTAAACCATGTCCTTAGGTCCAGGGCCCTGAGGTCTTTGCCTTCCTTAGAAGGGATGTTGGGTACCCCCACATCCCAAGAATCACTCCACATCTTCCTTTTTCTTTGTCTTCCTCGCTCTTCCCTCTTCTATGAAAAGTTGGCCTTGATTTATTTCCATCTCCTCTTTTTCTCCTTTGAAAGCTCTGAGTAAGAGAGAAGTGCCGAGTGGTGGGTTGAACACCCAATCTGTATCCTTTTGGGGAACAGGGTTTTATTTGAGGTGAGAAAAGACTTGGAGAGCAAACCTTCAATGGCAGGAAAAAAAAATTATAGGAGTGACAGGCACGAATGAAAGGGAACAGGGAGGTACAAGAAGTGAAATCTGTCTGAGCTATGTATGTCAGAAGGTAACTTCAGGAAAGGTATTCTCCCTAATGAGAGAAGATAGGTTTCTGGCCTACAGAAGACAGAGCCGTGGAGGGGGCAGTGCTTGGCGAGGGGGAGGGTGCTGGTAGCTGGCACCTGTTTGGGCCACTTACTAGGCCATGTACCTTCAGTACCTCTGGGAATAAATGCAAGATACTTCCTAATGGAGACTGATGAAACCAGAACTGGGAAAGATAATGAACGGAAACAGGATTCCTCTCTGAATTGAAAGTCAGGGCTGGCGATAATGAATGCAGTTGTCTCTATTGAGCTCAGAAGCTCCATTTGCACGGAACTTTGTGAAATGAGGCTTTCCTTGTAGAACAACAGATTGTGAGGAAAGGAATCTATGTTTAAATTGTTAAACTGAACTAAGCAAAGTCAAGCAGTAGCCTTCCAACTCAACAGATTAATCCTGCAAGCCAGGTGCTTGGAAATCGCTGAGTGGCTTGAAGGCTTCTCAAGTCTTCCGGCAACATCTGAAAGGAAGCAAGTGCAAAATTCTCCTGCCACATCAGAGCTAAAGCATCGCAAGGGCAACCTGAGACTATTGTCCAAGGTTTTTTTTTTTTTTTTCTCTGAATAAAGGGACATGCTCAAGTCAGAAGCTTATAGTATTCCGGGGTGAACAAATGCAGATAACCCTAAGGTGCAAGCACTTCGGAAATCTGGAGAGATGTTTTCCTAGGCTAGGGAGTATTGGTAAAATATTTTAGACTTTGGGGCACATTGAAAGAAGTAACTGAGGAAAGTTTGTCCTATAACAAGGTTGATAACAAGTCTATTGATCTTGAACTCCCAACATAACTCCCAGCATCACTAGCATTTCAGCTGTGCTCAATGGAAAAAATGAGGTCTGGGTTGGAGAGATTTGCTCTTGAGGTAAGACATTTTATTGATTTTTAAACTGATATTTATTCATATAGTGTTTGATATTTGCATTATCGTTCACTATATTTTTAACTCATGCCCTACATGACTGTTAATAGTCTATACAGTTTGCACTTCAGAAAATTCTGTGTAAATAGAATTTTTGTAAATCGATTATAATTTTGATGATTTAAAGCCATAATAACACTTATAAATCACTTTACAGTTTATAAAGCATTTTAGTATGTATAGTATCCATTTTCACAAAATCTTTTTGAGAAGGTGTTGTCATCTCCATTTGCCAAACAAGGGAACTAAGACTCACAGTGATTAAGAGATGTGCTGAACCTTCCACTGCTTCTTGACTTATGTTTAGAAGTCAGTTCTCTTGATTGTAAATCTTATATATTTTTTAAAATTCAGTACTCATTAATTAAATTAATTCCTTCATAGAATAAATGCCCATTCTGCAAGGTTAATTTTTTCTGTTTTAAATATGCTGTATGTAATACCAACAAATGGTTACTTTTATGTATCAAGTTATTATAAGGTTGGGTATACCTGTAGTGGGTTAGCACTGAATGAGTGTCAGCTAAAACTAAAATAAGGATTATTATCCCATGTTGTGGGTAAGAGAGTGAAAGATCAATGAGGTTAAGTAAATTTCCTAAAGTCTTTGTAAAACGGTAGTAACAGAGTTGAGTATTTCAAACCTCTTGGTTAGCCCATAAAACAGCCCTATATTTTCATTTCTTGCTTTGATAGTCTGGTTATTTGCAATACCCATAAGAACATTTCCAGTAGAAGCATAATTTGTGAGTTTACATGAGACCCAAGGGCAGATCCATATATCTGTGCTTTGAAGGTTACACAATTTGGCAGAACAATTTTAAGAAAAAGAATACAAAATTAGTGAAGGACTCTGAAGATTAAGCTTCATTACCTCACAGTAAATCTACCTCTGCCAATAGCTGGCAGGAATGCTTCAACAGCTCTCTTCTAGACTCTCGCCACACACCATATCCCAGATTTACATGATCCCAAAGGGCAGGAATGAATTGATTTTTGTCTCCCTTCATTAGTGAACATACATCCTAGAGAGGTGGGGTGAAGCCCCAATTGGGATAAAGATATTGAGAGCAGCTGGCCTTTTGCGATGTAATCAATCTCTAAGACCAGATGAATTACTCTCCAGGGAACCAAAATAATTGAAAGATATGATTGAGAAATGACTTTTAACAATCTTTGAAATAGTTACCAAGGAATAAATATCCACAGATGAGTGGGGGAAGTTGTTACCCCCAAATCTCAGAGGTGGATTCTGGAAAATACAGACCGCTAACCTTGACATTAACCACCGGCAAATTTCTAAAATGGGTTATCTAACAAATGGTTTGTTAAATTGTTGAAAGGGGAGACATGATTACCAGGTTCTAGGATGGATTCACTAAAAAGAAATCATCATTTCCACTTTTTAAATTGAAATTTAAACCCAAAGATCAGAGAACTATATTTGGGTTTTTAAGGGCGATTTGGTAGGATCTTTCATGATAGCTTTTCAGACTAGCTGGAGAAAGGTGGATTGACTATGGAAGAGTTAAGCAGGTTGGTCTGGTTGACTGACAGAGTGAGATGAAGTAGTGCTGAAGTGGAAAGTTAGAATTACCCATTTCTTTTCAGCTCTTGTTTGTCAGGGACAGTGGAGATACAAAGATGAATAAGACAGGGCTCCTGCCTTGAAGAGTTCAGCAGAGAAAAATGACATACAACTAGCTATGATCGTTATAAAGAGGCTGCATCAGAGAAACATCCAACTGTTGCACAGAGTATATTATAAAGTAGTGAAGATTTCAACCAGAGAGATGAGATGAATGCTGGAAAAGGACATTAAATCAAATGCCTTTTGGGTTACCTTCAAATATTAAGCTCCTGAGTTTACTTATGGTTAAAGCACAACAGCTAGTCTTGGCGTGGCTAATTCTGCCCAAAGTTCCAAGCATACACCTCCACAGCCAGACTCGGGGGTGGGGGTGGGGAAGGAATTGGGGGTCACAGAACTGCTGAGGCAGGTAGCAGAGTCTGCTTGGAAAGCATACTAGGAGCAAGAGAAGGGGAATGCAAGCTTACCTTGTTCAGATTATTGGGATCCTCAGGCAAGGGAATGCATTTGGTTATTTAAAAAATTACAAGCTATAAAGGGTCTGGGAATCCAAGGAACTTTGTGGTCTAGCCAATGGAAGCTGGCAATGTGAGTGGGAGAACCTCCCCTCAGAGGGGTTGTATTTATGTCTAATGAGTGCTGAACATCTCTGTATCTTCATTTCAAAGCTTTTCATGCCATTGCAAAGACTGAGTCTGCTTTTCAGTAGATCAATGTAGGATATTTATTAGTGTTTATTAGAAATATTCCTGTAAGGCCACCTCAGGGTTTGAAATCAACTTGGCTGGACGAGGCACATCTAAAGTCTGAAAATCCTAATAATGTCAGTCTTGTTTCTTGTGCAGAGCATGGTTTAAAATGAAATTTTAAATCATCAAGTCATTTAAGTATCTGGAAACGATTCACAGCAGACTGGGAAGGATTTATTAGAAAAACATGTCCCAGTGCCCAGGCACAGGAGAACGCGGCTCACTGTGCACAATCATCAACAGCAGAGCTCTGTTAGACTCAAACACTGGCAAGTGTCCTGGCCTAAAGCTAAATTCTGACTGCAAATCTCTTCCCCAACCCAAAGTCACCGAAACCAGATAGCCAGACATCCTCAAAATTCTTTAGAAATGTGTCTCCCTAGGGGCTTACTCTTTCTCAGATGGACACCCTCCTCTGAGGACAAAAGCTGGGCATGTGGTGTGAGCAAAGTCCTTTTCACCAGGCTGGCTCCTAATTGCACACCGCCTTTCTCCAATGTGCTTGGCATTAAAGACCAGCAAGACAATGAACTCACGTTGCGGGGCTCTGGATAATACTGGTCATTTAATGCGGTTGAATATCACAGCCAGGGCTTTCCTGTTTCCAAACCAGTCAATAGCATTGTGGGGCCTTGAGTGTGTTCACAGCCTTTTTCTATCCTGCGGAAAACAGAAGAGTTCGATGTCTGTGCCCTGAATACTTAGCATGAGATGTTGAGGTCTAGCTATTACTCTGCAGGGCAATGGGAGGCTGTAGTTCTTGGACAGATTAGGGTAGGACTCAGTTTGCCAGGCAGCGGCCATGCTTCTGTACATGTAGGTTCACAGATGGAATGGTCTCAGTATGACTGGAAGGGTCTGTTTTCATAAAACATCTGTTCTCCTGCATAAACACTTAAGCACCCTGGCATCCATGCTTTATTTGTAAAACCACTTGTGTTCTTTAAAATAGAATGAAATACTATTAAATAAAAATCCAGAAGCAGCATAGTAAAATGCCAGTACATCCAAACTGGGACTCTGTTCTGAGAAATGGGTGATGTTTAAATCTTGCCTTCTTTCTGTTCAAGGAACTACCCTGATCATCTGGACATGTGAAAATCCAGCTTAGATTTGTACCTAGGCAGTCTCTTCATTTTATCTATAATAGCTTTGCAGTCAGATCCTTCCCACATTGGGGTTAAACAAGAATTGCTGTGAATAGCAACAGAGTACATGGAGCCCATGGACTACAGTATTCTGTAAGTGAGAGTTTCAATCCGTCCCTCTCTCCTCCCCATTCCTCTTCACCCTCCAATTGGAAGCAACACTGTACCAAACATCTCAGGCCACTAAGAATGAAAATCTACAGAGATGCTATAAAGAATGTATCTTCATGCCTTTACCCAGAAAACATCCAGAAAGTTCACAGGACTTGCATACACTTACTTAGCTAAGAATAAATAGATGGCTAGGTAGATTGATTGGTCAATAGATATAAACAGATAATGACATTGTTCTATATTCCAGGCAGGCAGCAGGGTTAGGGGTAGTTACCTCCCGCTGCCTTGCCAGTCTTGGAGTCCACAGGCTGTGCTCTGTGCTGCAGGCTTAGCTGAGGGCAGGACTGTACTGCTGATTGCTGAGGGAGAAGTATTTTTTAAAAACATGCCAGCCTTTGACTGCCTTCTCTGAGGTCTCATGGTCTTTCTTTCACACTTCCCTCCGATGGCTTTTCACTGTAGTCTTAAAAACTGTCATGTGAACCTCCTTCAAAGAAAAGGTGCTCCTTCTGCAAAATGTGCTCAGGAGCGGTCAGTTCCCATGTGCCAGCCACTCCCACAAAGCTCCTAGTCTGGAGAACGTGGGGCCTTGTTGCCATGATTTATCATTTTGGTGGCATTCCGAGACAGCCTGTCTGCTCCCCCAGTTCAGCTTTTCATCATCGGTTTGGGGCTGTTTGCTCAGCCTCCACTATTGCCATTGCAATTGTGTTTTGGACCTGACCTCCTGGCAAGCTGTGGGCTTGGCTGAGGAAGCTGGCAGAGGCTGAGCCCAGAGGAAGAGAGCAGCCTGAGCTCATGAGGAAGGGGAGGAGATTGGGAAGGGTCCCTGAGATACACTTGTGCTTTCTGAGCCAGGAAGGGCATCCATTAGCAACTAGCTTGAGTGCTTTTTGGGAGTGTTCCCCAGTGCCGGGGGGCACCATAGTGGTATAGCTCCCTGCTTGTCTCTCCTTAATTCCAGCTCCCCACTCAGACTTTCAGGCTGCTGTCACCTCCCAACAAAATGATTGTAATTCTCTTCAAATCGTCTTTCATTTGAAATGAACCCCAAGCAGCCCTGAGGGCAGGGCACAGCTGCCTGTTTCCATTCGGGAGCCACAGAGTCCACCCACCTGCTGAGTTGCTGAGGGCCTTCTCCCCACCACCTGCTTCACCTCCAGCCTGAGCCGGCAGGCTGGCAGCACAGCAGAGAGATGGAGAGGAGGAAAGAGCTTTGGCCTGGAAATCTGCAAATCCAGGAGTCCAGCACTGTCTCTATCACTGACTTCTCTCATGTTGCCTACTGTCTAAGAACAAAACCACCGGCCTCCATCCGAGGAAGGGAGGATTTAGCATCATCCATCTCATATGTGTTAAACTATACACCAGTAATCCTCAGGACAGCGCTTAAGAAGCAAACAGTTGTATCCTGAATTTACAGTTGCTCAGAGAGTGAAAGTAATTACCTAATGCTGTAGAGCTAGTAAGTGCTGAAGCTGGAATTGAGGTCTCCCTAACTTCTCTTATTCCACGCTGCCTCTGAGAAATGGTAAGTCAGTCCATACACTGACTTTTCTGATCCATAGTCGAACATGCATATTAGAAGAATGTTGTTGACATAAAAAAAATATGTATTTATCGAGTCCCTTCACTCTAAGGCAAGAAAATGCTTCTCAGAGGGAACTGGTGCAGAGAAAACTCCATAGAAAACTCCAGTTAGGTATATGGCGGTTTCTGCCGACTTCTCTTCAGGGCTATTTTGCTTACATTATGATGAGAATTGTTGGGTAGCACGCTTTCTACTGTGAGCCCAGACCAGGCAGTGCTGTTCGGTGGGAAAAGCAGTCTTGAACAAGAAGAGCCTAAAGGCTGATCCCAGCTGTGTGCCAGAGAACTCGTCACGTAGCCTGTCTGGTTTCAGTTCCTCCACCTCTGCCCTACGGAGCTATGCTATGAAGATTAGGTGCAAGCATTTCAGGTTTACCAACGGGCTACTGCTCAACAAAAGGCTATCCTCCAGGTAATTTCTGTTGTCCTCTACTGGGAAGACAGGAGAAAATAGAGTTCTCCTCTAACCAGCTTCTCTGGAACTCAGACAGGACCCCTTCTTTGTCCTATTACCCCCAACACAGGGTAGATACAGTTTGCTCTGTCAAATTGTATAATACCAGGATTTTCCACACTGGCAGGAGACCTTGGGTTACAGGCAGCGTACAGCCGAGGCGTAGTTCCTGGACACATGCAATTATTCCCTGAGCCTAGTGCAGAATTAATGCTGTTTCACTCCTTGTCCAATAAACTGGCTATTCCTGTAGACTCAGGCTTTGGGGTAACAGATTTTGCCAAGTCACCTGACTTTTTAGCTCAGCTCCTTGGGTGTTTTGGAAAATAGAACATTTTGCTGACTGTGTCTTAGATCCAGCCCCAGGGCATTCCTTGAGTTAGGCTGAGACTGTTCTGTACACATCCAACAACCTACTTAGAAGATTTGAGCCAGACCACAGATCTCAGCCATACGTTGGGGCTCCTCACAGGTCCCCTTCTCATCTTCTTTAAATGACCTTACATTCTTTCATGGCCCCTTCCTTCCTACGTTCTAGTTCAGCCATAACTAAAGGCTTATATACCTATCAACACCAACCTCCCAGTAATGACCACATGAAATACCGCATTGACAAGGATCCTAAAGTTAAGCCTCAGTTTGGTGGGAAGAAATAACTTAGGCTTGGTTAGCAGTGTCTGCCAGGGGCCTGGAAGGAAGAGGGTCAATATACACGTGAGGTATTTTCTGTCTCTGCACCAGTGCTCAGAGTTTGTTTCCCTGGCCTCATGTGAGTGGTTTTTTTGTCTTGTTTTGTTTTAATATTCAGCTCACACATTTTCCCATTGGATGTGTAGTACCAGTTTTTTCCCTGATAAGAGCAGCATATTTAAATGCATACATTTACATTTTATCATAAATGCCCTCAATACAGTGAATTTTGGAGGAAAGGTACTCTTTTTTTCCCACTGAGCTCTGCGGAAAATCTTACTGCTATTATTTCCCTCCTATCTCATTGAGAAGTTAGGAAAAAGTAGGAACATATCTTTTTTGGAGAAAGGTACTAGAAATTTGCTCATTCTCTAAATATGTCTTTATCGAGTGGTTATTATGTGCCAGACACTGAGAGGCACTGGGATATAAAAATGAAAATGACATTGACTGTCCCTACAAGAAGCTTACATTCTAGCTCAGAAAGCCACATGTTAACAACCAACTACAGACATAACACAAAGCTTTGCCACTCCCTCTAAGGGAAGCCATCATGACGTTATTGGGATGGGAGCGATTCTCACCAACATTCATTTTCTAAAGAAGCTAAGCTGTTGAAGGAAGAACTAACCTCCTCCTCACTGTTATCCATCAGTGATTCTCAGTTCCCAGTGTCAAAGATATGTGGTGCCTTTAAAATGCTCTCAGGCCAGAACTGCTGAACTTGGCTAATAAATCTGACTGAGGTAGCAACGGCTATTTGGTAAAGTCCTCAGAACAACCCTCTTCACCTTGTTCGGCCTCCATAGATTCCTGTGTGGAATCTGTGGCTACCCATCCTGGCTGCTGAACCAGCTTTGCCCTGGACTTGAGATCTTCCGACTCTGACCCTACTCTCAGTGAAACTTGATATCCCCGGGCTTCAGATCCTGGGCTTCATCCTAAAACAGCACTTAGTGTTTCCTCGTGTGAATTCCCATGGTTGACACAAGTGCCCACCTGCAGTGCTGCCTTTTTAGACTGAGTCTGACCAGCCATCCCTGACCTGGCACACTCCAAATGACATTTCTGCCAAAAGTCTTTGTACCAGAATGGGTCACCCATGTCATTGCTAAATGGTGCTAGAGTGTGAGAGAATGCCTGAATTTCTTTGGCGATGTCCAGGTATTTCACATTTGCTTTCACTGTGATTCTGGGCTGAATTTCAGTGTTCATCAACATGTTTGGCAATACAGAGACTCAGCCTTGGCCTGGAGAAGGCTGAAGCCATCTGCTCTTTTCAGTGATAGAAAGGATGAGACTGGATTAGCTGGAACCAGGGTAACACAGGAAGGCTTTCTGAAGAGCATGACCAGGGTGGAATTTTGCTTTGTGTGCTTACACAGAGATCTACAAAACTGTTGAATGCAGTGATCAGAAACCCATGGTCAGAGACAGAAAGTAATTGGTTGCCAGGGGTCAAGGGGTTGGGGATGGGGAGTGATGGTTAATGGGTACAGAGTTTTAGGGGGAGGTGATGAAAATGTTGTAAAATTAGATAATGGTGATAATTGCACAACTCTATGAATATTCTAAACCTCACTGAATTGTATACTTTAAAAGAGTGGCTTTCATATTATATAAAATATATCTCAATAAAGCTATTATTTAAATATATATAATATACACACGTATTATCTATAGTGAAGAAGGAGGAGGAGGAGGAGGAGGAGGAGGAGAAGAAGAAGAAGAAGAAGAAATCAATAAAGAAAAAAAAACCCCAATTCGTATACATTTAACTTGTTCAGCATCTGCTATGTACCAGGCCTTGTCTGAGACATAAGAGGCATTCAAAACTGAGGTGGATAAGGACTTTGTAGCTCCAAGGAAGTCATATATACAACTGAAACTCCTCCTTGCCCACATCCGGGGTTTACCTAGAATGTTTGTCAACCTAGAGCCAGGTGTGGACATCCACCCAGGCACGATGTTCACCTTTGGACTTCCTACTGGGGAAAGATCGCCTGTCTTGGCAACCCTGAAGCCCTTTCATCTCCAGGGAGTGTTTCACTGATGAGCTGGCTTATCTCACTAGTTGGTTAGTAATCACAGAAACAGAGCAGGTCGTAATGAATCTTTATCTTTCCTTGTGCGTGTGGGAGTCATTCAGGCCTTTTTCTGAGGCTCCATAATCAGAGATATGGTCATGAAAGCTCTAATACAAGACATCCTCCTAAGTGGGTAGCACTCCTGCAAAGTGGAACTGCCTAGCACTTTCAAACTCCTTGATAGGCATTGCACTAATTTTTCATTCTCACCTTGAGAGGCTAAGTCCATTAAGTGGCA
This sequence comes from Cynopterus sphinx, assembly GCA_030015415.1. Lineage (NCBI taxonomy): Eukaryota > Metazoa > Chordata > Mammalia > Chiroptera > Pteropodidae > Cynopterus > Cynopterus sphinx. The sequence continues at coordinate 71,584,734 of CM057384.1, read as the reverse complement.
GTCATGATGTGGAAACAAGTGAGGCCCTTACTTCCACTTCCTCTCTGGAAGACTATATCTGCCTTGGCCAGGGTTAGTATGTTATTTATGCAAAATTGTTCTCAGCCATGGTATCCAACCACATCTCTATCTATGACTGAAATTAAAAGAGCTTGAAAGCAATCCTATTATCTTCTGTAGATTATGTTTTATGACTTCCAAAAATGTCTAACATCTGGCCTTCAAGTTTCTGTCCAAACCAGAGCAAGGCCAGGCCCTGACTGACCCCACTAAATACAACCTATTGGCCAATACGCACCTCTCTCTGTGAAACAAAGTCAGTTGTAACCAAATGAGAATTTCCACATGTGTCAAATGAGCTCCCAGGCAGGAGAACAAAGGAATGGTGTTGGAAAGATGTCATCCAGTATGGAGAGACAGGTAGCAGTTCATATCCTGGGAACACACTGGCTCTAAACCGACCCAAGATTTTTGCTCTGAGATACATGTATATGTCCTTCAGGGAAAGGAACACTGTGCAGGAAAGCACAAACTTAGTGGTGCAGTTGGAAACTCCAGGAATAGTGAGGAAGGGACCTGTGGGAGGACAAAAGGACTTGGGGCTTCTAGAAAATAGACACTTTCAATCTGGAGGCTGATTTGAGAAGTTGGCAGGGATGGGGAGAGGCTCATGATGCCTTCGGTAAAGACTTAAGCTAGGTGGGCAACTTGCTTGGCAGAGGGTATAGAAACAAGACAGTTCATTTTTATTTTTGATGAAGTGAAACTTTAGCTTTAAAAAAATTCCGTGGTAACTGGAGCCCATCTCATAGATAAACACGGAAAAGCGCTGCTGGCTGTTGCCATCTACCCTCAGGAATTGTGCCTTCAGAATCACAAGTGGCAGTCTGAAGGTCATGAACAGGTCCTGTCCAGCTGTCTCACAGGGGCAGAAAACAGGTGAGCAGAAGGGGACAAATTTAAAATAACAAGGGGCTTTTTAAATAGAGCTACAAAACTGGGTAGTAAACCTAGTCCAAGGGTTAAAAACAAGCTTTTCCTCCAAAGTTTCTATGGCAACTAGATAAAAATCTACAGCAAGGGTGTATTTAATGAAAGATTTCTTCTAGACCAACAAGTAGCAGTAAAGTAATGAAGGCTGACTCTGTTCAAGGATCCAACACAGGTTACATTTTTAGCTGCTGCTGCTTTTTTTCCTGGCAAGAACAGGGCATGGAGTTGGATGAGACTCCATTTACTGTACACCCTGATTTCTCTTTTTCACCACAGAGTCTAGAAACCTGGGGTAGAAATGCTGGTGTTGATCCAAATCACTTGGAATGGAGAGAAGCCTTCTCTCTCCCTCTTTCCCCACCCCTACCAACAGTTTGGATTCATTTGACACATGCTTACACTGTTAATTTGGACATTTAGAATAAATGCTTATGACTAATTCTATCTACACACAGAGAATAAATACAGTCTGGTGAGGTTAGTTAGAAGCTACTCATGTTATACACGACTAAACTGCATTAAGAATGCTTGAACTTGGACTCCTTGAAATGACATTTTAACTTGGTCCATTACTGTCCGTGAGACTTTGGGCAAATTATTTAACCATCTGTGACTCTGTTTCCCATAAAATGGGCCTGAGGATGGTACCCACTCAAAAATTGGTTTAAGGATTAAAGGAGATTAAAATATATAAATGTGCATAGCAGTGACTGGGATAGAGTAGGTATTCAATAACTGCTATTGCATCCCCACTATGTTTCTCACCACAAAGGTTGAATCCCAAATCCTTTCTGTTAAGGTGACTTTTTTGAGACTAATTTAAAAATATGAGATTATCCTAAGTGTAAAACATATAATTAGATAATAATGAAGTGGCTAGCACCTATTGACACATTTTTATTTCAGGCATTGTTCAAAGCACTTTATATACATTCGCTTGTAATCCTCATGGAACCCTAGGCAGTAGGCAATAGTGTCATCTGTTTAGAAGGTGAGAAAACCGAGGCATAGGGAAGTTAAAACTCTGGATGAAGTCAGAAAACTTTTTAAGTCACCACTACCACCATCACTTATGAACATTAACATCTCATGAGCCTGACATGGTGCTACACACTTTCATTTATCATTTCATTCTATTTACATAACTTGGTATCCCCATCTTACAGATGAGGATAGTAAGGGTTTTTGTACTAAGTGACAGCCCACAACACAGAGCTAATAATGGTCACTATTCAACAGAAGCAATCATACATGTGCAAATATAGAGAGTTTTAATTTTTCTTTCAGATCTTTATGCTTTTTATTTCTTTTTCTTGCTTTATTATGCTAGTTACGACCTGCATGTTCAATGATGACTAGAGAGTAGGCATTCTTGCCTTGTTCCCAGTTTTAGGAAACTAAGTATGATATTTGCTGAAAGTTTTTATGGGTGCTCTTTATCACATTCTAGAAGTTCCCTCTAGTTCTCATTTACTAAGAATTTTTACCATAAATAAATGTGGAATGTTAAATGCTTTATTGCTTCATTGGGATGGTGATCTGGCTTTTTCTCTTTTATTCTGTTAGACTGATGAATTTTACTGATTGATTTTTAAGTATTGTGCCAACTTTCATTCTGGAATAAGTTCCTCTTGGTCATGATGTATTATCTGTTTTATATCACTGCTTTTGATTTACTAGCATTTTATTATAAATTTTCATGTGTATACTTCATGAGTGGTATTGGTCTGCAATTTTCTTTTCCTGTATGTTTGTGTCAAGTATCGATATCAGAGATCTTCTGCCCTCATAAAAGGAGTTGAGAAGTGTATCCATTGGGTTCTACCAGAAATAGATTTAATGGAATAAATAAATGTTTATATACATATATATATGCGTGTGTAGATAGATGATGTATAGATAGACAGATGGCTATATTGCAAAGTATTGACTTATACAATTGTGGGTGCTGGCCAGATAAGTCCTAGATCTATCTGTAGGACAGGTCATCAAGAAGGGCAAGTTGGAAACATGTGCGCAGGAACTGAAGCTTCAGTCCACAGGCATAGCATAATTTTTTTCTCTTCAGGGAAACTTTAGTTCTGGTCTGCTCTTAAGGTCTTTTAGCTGACTGGTTCAGGCTTACTCAATTATTTAGGATAATCTCCTTTACTTAAAGTTAAACATTGTAGATGTTAATCATATCAACAAAATACCTTTAGGGTAACACCTAGTATTTGATTGAATAACTGGGGACTATTTCTAGTAGAGTTGACATAAAACTGACCATCAAAGCCTATTTCTTTTCAACTCAGCATCCATATGCATCTCCTTAAATTATAATTTCCAAATAAGACAATAATGACAACAACAACAACAACAACAAAATAATCATAATAACAAACAAAGCCCTACTTTTGCCTAATATGACACAACTATCCTGTATAACACTAGAAAAAATGCAATGACTCTTTCCTCAGAAGAGGCTGCGAAGGTCATGGGTGATGTTCACTCTTCTCTTTAATATCTTGTAACTTAAAGATGTAAAGTTAACTATTATTAATGTAACTTATGTTAGATGATATAGAGATAAGAAAGGGAAGAAATGAAAATATGAAGGTATATATTAATATAATATATATAATACAAACATGTTTATACAAAAAAAGCAAACAATTTTTATAACAATTTCAGTCTTCATTTCTGCAACTGGACATGTGGTCACACAGCTGGTATTTAACTACCTCCTTACACAACTATTTCCATAACTTTTTTGCCTATAGTGAGCACCTCCACTGTTTGTGGTTCTTTGCCTGGTGGGGTGACCCAAACCTTCATTCCTGAAAGGCCTGTGCCATTTGTAGTCCTGCTTGAATTGGGTTGTTACAGTTTTCCACTGATTTCAATCACAGGGCATGGTAGTGTTAAGATAGACCCTAGGGAATTCTTGTATTCCAGCCATACCTTTCCTTATATCCATTGTATTGTACCAGCCCAGTTTCCCCTTAATCAGAATCAGTAACCCTAGCCAGCACAGTAATCCTCTTCTTTGCCTGTTGACTCAGAGGCATGAGGAGCCAAAGTGGCTGGATGACAGTCATAATTTTCATTTCAGTGGAATCATTGTGTCTCCTGGTAGAAGCATTCTTCTCTATGGACCTGAGATCACTAGACCAACAAATCATAAGGTCACAGAAAAAATTTTACTGGTGGATTACTGGTAATAGTGAATAGTGAGCTACTTCTATTTCCACCCCTTGATTCTTGGACTCATGAATTCTTGCTGTGGAAGAAACATCATCATATATTATATGCTGATTAAAAGCACACATAGCCTCTTGAAGAATTTTCCCATATTCCTACAAAGGCTTGCCACCTAGCTGGAACGATAACTAAGTTTTCAAAAGGCTATTTCACCATTCTATTAAGGCGGTTGCTTCAGGATGAATCGGAACACAGTAAGACTAGTGAAATCTGTGAGAATGGGCCCATTGTCACATAGCCCATTGCTGTGAAGTGAGTCCCTTGATCAGAAGCAATGCTGGATGGAATACCATTATGGTGGATAAAGCATTCTGTAAATCTATGGATGGTAGTTTGGGCAGAAGTGTTGCACATAGGAAAGGGAATTTATATCTAAAGTAAGTAAGTATTCCAATAAGAATAAAGCACTGTATCTTCCATGATGGACATGGTTCATTGTAATCAATTTGCTACCAGTTAACTGGCTTATCGGCCTGGAGAATGGTGCCACATCATGAACGCAGTGCTAGTTTCTGCTGCAGATGGGGTACTCAACAGTAACTGTACCCAGGTTGGCCTTGGTGAGTGGATGTTGATGTTGCTGATACGATGTGTAATCTCCTTTGCTGCTACCATAGCCATTTTATGAGCCTTTTGGAGATCAGCAGGAGTAGCCAGGGAAAAAGGCTGACTTCTTTGCACAGGAAGGGTTTTTCTAGCCACTTGATTATTTAAATTCTCCTGTGCTTAGGTCACCTTTATTTACATGGGACACAAATAGCTTTACTTTCTTCGCTCATTCAGAGAAGTCTATCCACATACCTCTTCCTCAGACTTCCTTGTCCATTCATGTTACTTACAAGTTCATGCCCATCCAGCCTGGACATATGGATGATACATTATAGAAACACTGGATTATGTGTTGAGTGTTGAATTTAGAGTGTTGTTTTGTTATTGTGGGAAGTTAAATCACTGGTGGATCCTTTTTGGTCATACTCAGCTTTGTTCTTCGTTAGGGCAGGCCTATTTTGGGTTTGAATTTAGTCCCATGTGCAGCCTTTATTCTTTGATGTTACTTCTAAGTTTCTAGCTTCTCAAGTAGGGACTATATTCTTAAAGCACTGTCTTGGATCTCAACTGAATTCCAGACCAGAACTCCAATAGTTGCCAATGCATTGTTATTGGTATTACCATTCAGCTCTTTGCCCTGTAGCAATCAATCTCTACTAGGCTTCATGGAGTCTTGTCCTGTGAAGTGCAGCCTCATCTTTGCTAAGGACCCATGGTGAATTCCCAGACCTACTTTTGGGACCTCCCATCTGCACAAGTTCTTTTTCTAGCATCTGATCTCACAAATTAAAACTAAAGTCCTGTTGTGCTTTGCCTGAAAACAGTTGCCTCATGTAATGTGTTTACTGTTATTGTTTATTTCAGTAGAAAGACAAGCCAGGTATCAGTTATTCTGTCATTGTGGGACACTGAAATCTCTGAAAATGTCATCTTAAAACCATTTTGAAATATAGTAAAGAATGAATGCTAGTATATGATAGTTGACAATGAGAAGACCAAGCTTCTGTAAGGAAAAATAGGGCTAATGAATTTTTGAAAAATATTGCAATTGAAAATGTAACACCACTAATTCACTCATCAAATAGCTAAGTAGCATTTATGTTTTTTACTTAGGTGTATACCAAAGAAAGATAAAAATCAGTTTAACTGGTATTTTTGATATCACATGTACAAGGCCCTGACAGGCAGAAAGAAAATTAGGCAGAGCCCTAATGTGAAGATGCTTTTACTATACCAGGAAACTAGCTGCATGTAGAAAACAAGTTATATATGAAAGCAAGGCAGGATACAGTTACATGCCAAGAATGGCGGGAGCAAGTAGATGAGAGGAGCCCAGTTTAACTTCCCCTTCTGGCTGCAGGGTCACCTCTGCATCACACATGACCCTGCCCTACCCCCAAGTCACAGGAACTCCTCCAGCATTAAACACCTAACCCAGAGTATACCAAAGATAGGGCTTAGCCAGTGAAACTCCCTTCTATAAATTTGAATTAAGAGACTCAGAGATTGCAGTCAGATAGTAGTGGATGTTTTGCAAGTGAGGTCACGTAGAGTTGGCAGTAGAGTGGGCACTAGGGCAAGTTAAAGTTGTGGATCTGGAGGAGCAAGAAGCATGAGTGAGCTGTCTGCAGAAAGACTAAAGTGGAAGAGAGGGAAATAGAAATATTCCAGAGACTGAGAGAAAAGTAGATTTTTGCCTGACAATTTTCTAGCTAAGACCTCTTTGTATTTAATTTCTAACATTTAATTTCTATAATAGTCCACTGTATCTTTTAAGTACCTCCCCTTTTACTTGAGAAGGTTTTAGTGGTGATTGTTCCAACCTTACCCCCTCCCACCCCTGCCCTCCCTGACACTTACAATGACATACACTCTAACAGAAATCATGGTTTCAATGAAAAGTGTTGCAGGAGTTCAGGCAAGGGAGAAATTACTCTGGGCTATAACAGTCAAAGAAGGCTTCATGGAGAATATGAAACTTAAGTTTAAACTCAAAAAACTAACTATATTTGAATGAAACAGTGTGGGTGGCCTTCACATGCCTCACAGTTTCCCTTTGTAATTGATACTATACAATCTTTAAAAATAAACCACCAGCCTAAACTTTGCTCTATGTTTTCATCAGTCATAGATGGTTACTCCTCTACTTGCTATCTGTGTCAATGGTTGAACCATCTAGTTTCTTGTGAGGTCTCAGGGATTCAGTCTCCTGTGTCTTACTCTCCTTTGGTTTCATATGCTCTACTCCAGGCAAAGAGCTACAGTTAAAAGTTATAGAACTGTCATTGAAACTCTATGGAATTATTTTAATTTTCACACCATACTGGATGATCTCATGTGTTTATTTTGAACCTCTAAAATGTAGAATCGGGGTAGCACTAGTATTAACTAAGAATCAGAACACCAGGTTTTAATTCCAGCTTAGCTAATTACCCTGTGGGTTTCCAGCACATTGTCTCATTCTCCCTATCTGTGTGAATGAGAATTGAAGGTCTTAGTCCTTGCTTCATATCTGAGTATCATTATAGAAATTAGTGCAATCATGTTTGTAAGAGGATTTAATATCTTCATTGTGGAAAAACATCAAAGATTGCCAATCCACTCAGCAATTGTTGCCATAATAATTATAGTAAGCAATAGAGAATCTAAAGAGAGAAGCAGTTTTCAGCTTTTTCTGTAATTGTGAAGAATATTGGGAAGTGAAAAGGAGTGGGTAGAGAAATAAAAACCAGCCTCACTTTGACTTAGATGACATCTGACTTTCCCTTGGAGGTATGTGGAGATAAGAAGAGTCTCAGAAAGAATAATTTCCTAATCCTTTATTCTGCATCACCACAACCTTCTCACTGTCTCCTTTGAGAGAGCATCAGTGAAATCAGCTCTGTCCTTATGTAACACTTTCCTGTTTGTTGAGACAAATGGTGACATTTGGTGTAATGGTAGTGAGGGTCAGGTTGAATAAATTTTTTTGCTGTGAAGGGAAAAGAAGCAGAGCTGCACATAGGAAGACCAGGTGCTGAAGTGGTAAAAAATAAAAAATAAGGATTGTAAGCTGACAAGGTCCTTGAAATCTATGAGGTCAACCAAGGGTTGCCTAACCTAAAAAATTAAAAAAATTTAAAATTAAAAAAAAAAGAAGCAGAACTGTAAGCAAAATGAAACAGAAACAGTATTAAATCTGCAATGTCCAATGAAATGAGGGCCTCATTTTGCATGTTTTGGATGGTTCATGTTACCGCGGAGGCAGTGTTCTGACATGCATTGGCAGAAATATCAGGCAAGACTGCATGAGTGATAATATTCCCTGCAAAGAGAAAAACTAGGGGCCAGAAGGCAACCAGCTATCATAAAAGTAATTAATTGTTTTATTTTTTAATGGTCTGGCAAGATTGCCTTTGAAAAAATGAATCATACAAATGGGACCATGATGTTAGACAGACTGTCCATTGAGACTTAGGAGCCTAGTTCCTGCTATAAATTATGATAATGAGTTAGTTTTTAAAATGTTTTATGAGGCTGAGAAGTGCAATGTCAAATTATTTTTCTCCAATCTCTCATTGCTTTGAATGCTTTTCAGAATATGGAGGGTAACATTTCCTTTTGAAAATTCCTTTCAAGTTTACTGGCTGTTGCTTTCCCAATCAGGTCTTTCTCCAAAGATGGTTTTAGTGCATGATTTTCATGACTCAGCTTAAAGTGAACAAGACCCCATTGTTGGTTTTCTTGGTTTTGCACCAGCATTGTAGACAAGATCTGCATAACTCTTGGGAAAGGTCTATTGTCTCACTAAGCTACTATGGAAACCTGATCCAGGCCATTTAAAAGCCTAATGCCTTTTCCTCTTGAGTGTGTGGAGAATTTTGAGGCTGGTAAAGCTTCACTTACAAAATATTCACCAGGGCAGAAGGGTACAGCTTGTTCACTACACTTTGCTTTTCATCTTAAATCAGCTTTGCAAATAGACTCCCTGGGCCAGGGTGAGGGGCAGGCAGCACTGCCTGAGGGGTCATTGCAAAGCACACAGATTTCTCTCATTTTATTTATTAGGTTCTGACTGGGCAGGAGTAGAGAGAAGCAAGGGCTTAGCTTTTTTTTTTTTTTAATATAAGAAAAAATTATACCTACAGTATTGGTAGCAGGGAGAAAAAAATCTAGATGCCTGTTCCATATCAGTAAATAGCTCTACATTCAGGAGGAGTTAAAAACTTTACTGTAGACCTCCAGATTCTAAAGAGGAGGCCAGAAATGCTCTCCCATGAGAATTTTCCTTCTTCTACCCATTTCCTTTAGATATCAACTTGAGAAGTGAAAGAATTCTTGTGGAAGGTGAAGCTGGAGTCCATGCACCACTCGGAGCCAATACCCGGCTGTGGCTGGTCAAAGACTTTCTTTGACAAATTCTTCAGGCTATTTCCTTTCCTTGTTTGTTGCTAAGTATCCTGTGGCCTTAAAAGGGTAGAGGGAGATTTCACTGCCAGTATCTTTAGGTATAAATCTCTTCTCTGTGAAACAAGCCTTGTGAAATTTATAATGTGGTTATTCATCATTTACAATTCACATATACTTAAGCTTTATGATGACTCTGACCACAATCATCTCCCCTGGAACCTGGGCCGGGGGGTAGAGTTTGGGGATGTTTCCTGTGAACAATGACCGGATTCCTCACTGTGTGACAACCAGGGACTGGGTATCTGTGAGTAGCAGCCTTCTTCTTGGGATCTGATATGCAGGATGTGCCCATGATGTGCTGGGCAAGGTACGGAACCTGAGATTGTAGCCTTTTCATATTCTCCTTTCATCCTCATCAGAGGTGATGATATAATTGCACCAATCTCTGAGGTAATTGAGATAACTCAATACACAGATTCTACCCCCATTTCCTGCCAGCATTTCAAACTCTTTTTCCTGCCAGATCTTTCATGCAAACTTGAAAATCATTGCTATTGAGGTTTATGTCTCCCCCAACCCCTTTGCTCAAGTGGTGCATTATCTTGTCAATAATGCTGGTGTAAAAACAAAAGGGGGAAAGCGAAAGACTTTGAACAGTCCAGTGCTGGATTATCCATTCTCAGTGAGGTCATTTCTAGCCCAGAGGGTACAGCTGAAGTTGGGGTGTGGTTTGGGCTCCCTCACATTCCACTAAGGAGAAGGCACTTTTTTCCATAGTTTCCTTTAGAGAATCTAAAATACTGGCACAAAAGGCTTTAAGAAGGTGATCAGATTCCTGACAAATTCAATAGGAAGTAGATTCTATGAGCGGGGAAAAGGCTTTTGGATTATAACACATTTGATTGTTAATTGGTCCATTCAACAAATTATATTGGGTACTACTCTAGACCAGGCACTGTTCTAGATGCTTGGAATATATCACTGAACAAAAAGAAAAAACAAAATTCCTGCCTGTATGGAGCTTACATTCTAGTGGAGATAAAACCAATAAAAATGGACAGAGTAAATAAGTTAATGATAAAAGTAAGAGGGGAATGTTGGAAGGGTGCAGTTCTGATTTCAAACAGTATTAATTAACCAGGGTGGCCAGGATAGATCTTATTGAGAACTGAAATTTGAAGAAAGAGTTGAAAGTGAGGGAGTTTGCCATGGGATATCTGGAAGAAGAGCATCCAGATGAAAAGAAAGGGACAGGTCTTACTGAGGCACTTAGACAGGAGCCTGTTGATGCATTTGAGGAGAGTAAAAGACCCTGTAGCTAGAGCAGAGTGAGCAAGTTGGAGAGGGATAGGAGAGGAAGTCAAAGGTAATGGGGTGGGACAGAGCAAGTAGAGGGTTGCAGACTGTTGTAAGGACTTTGGCTTTTACTCTGCATGAGATGGACAGCCACTAAACAGTTTGAGCAGAGGAGTGACATGATCTAATCTTCTAAAAGGATTACTCTGGCTGCCCTATTAAGAACAGACTATAGGAGGATGAAGGAAGAAGCAGAGAGACCAGTTAGGAGACTGTTGAAATAATCAAGGTGAGAGTTGATGGTGGCTCAGCCCAGAGTGTAGGAATAGCGGGGAGAAGAGAGAGAGAAAAAGAGGGTTCTGGATATATTTTAAAGGTAAAGCCTAAAAGATTTCCTAAAAGCTGAGTGATTGAGTGATTGACTGAGTAAATGTCCTGCAGTTCTAGGAGTATATATGATGATAAGCCTAAGTAGAAGAAAAAACCTCCATGCCTAGTGAGAGCTACCCCCGTGACTTGGCTGGCTCTGTGGGGACAGGGACAGTAGTAGAAACAGCAACATCTCATGGCTGGCTGGTTCTTCTTAGCCCTGACCCTTCCTGTACTTCTGGCTTGTCTTTTCCATTTCTCTAGTTGGCTACTTGGCTCAGACGCTGTCAGGGTGATTCTCCAAAATAACATTAAATTACACTTTGTAGTTTATTCATGTATTTATCCCACACACACATATTTAGCACAGATGCCGAAGATAAGAGACTCACAATTATGCCATGGTTTACTCTCCTAGGCTGGGATCTCTGCTCAGTGCCTCATGGTGATGTCATTCAATTTCTCTCAATGACCCTTTGAGATATGGACTATTTTTATCTTCATTTTACAGATGAGGAAAGTGGAGCAAAGAAAGATTAAGTAGCTTTCCAAGGTCACACAGCTAGTTAGGGATCAGCTATGGTTTAAAGCTAGGTGTGTCTGACTCAGCTGGTTACTTTTAACCTATACACTATAAAACCAAAATTGACAAACTTCTTCTGTCAAGGGCCAGAAGTAAATATTTTAGGCTTTGTGGACTATACAGTCTCTGCCACAGCTAGTCTTCCATTGTAGTGGGAAAGTAGCCGTAGACGAAGCGCAAAATGACCGAGCAGGTCTGTGTTCCAATAAAACCTTATTGATAGACACTGAAATGAGAATCTTATATCATTTTCTTGTCATGAAATGTTGATATTCTTTTGAGTTTTTTTCAATCTTTTAAAAATGTAAACCCTGTTCTTAGCTCACAGGTCATGAAATACCATTCTTTTGATTTTTTTTTCAACCTTTTTAAAATGTTAATCGCATTCTTAGCTCACAGGTCATTAAAAATCAGCCAGGGGTTGGGGCGGGGGGGGGGGGGGTGGTGGTGTGGAGGCAGTGGAACAGGCAGAAAGCTGGATTTGGCCCAGGGACCGTTGTCAACTCCAGCTCTAAAAGATAAAATCTCTCACCAATGATCTTAAACCTACAAATTTTCCACATACGATGTGTCAATTGGATTTCAGTCCTCTTAACTTTGAGATTTCAAGCTGAGGAAACTGAGGCCCATAGAGGCTGTCACTTGCTGAGGTCCACTGAGTGGTGGTGCCCGGTCCCAGTTCTGTCAAATGTATACATGGGCTTCTAGAAAGGTCATTTCCTCACTGCTCGTGGCTGCCCACTGTCAGCAGAATGCTGAGAGCAATCTTCTCTCAGGGTCCATGCTAGGCCTCAATCTTCTTAGCTTAGGGTTCCTAATAGTAAAATCTTGAGACCAGAAAGGAAAACAAATCCTGGGTTTGAAAGGAGACTTAAAGAGAACATTTGAGGGATTAATTACACACCTTTCAAGCACCTCAGCTTCCAGCATCTGGGCCAAACAAAATAATTATCTCCTGCAAGTACCTTTGCTTTGAATTTAATTGTGTCAGTATATTTCCTTTCCCAAGATCAAACAGTACTCCTAACTAATAAGAGAAGCAAGCCCTCGAGATAGAATATTTCTGGTCAGTCATATTTTGTTGTTTGTTTGCATTTCGTTTTGTTTTGTTTGAGATCTTCTCCACCTAGGAGTGGTGCAGGACCTGCCACACCAGCTGTACTTGTCAGATTCCTTCTGAAATCTCAGTATGATGCCCAAGTCAAAAAGAGTATTTATATGACTTGTCATTTCACATTAGCCATATGTCTTTAAGCTAACACACGTCATAATTTTAAAGGCATTTTTGGGTAAGATTCATTGATTAAAAACATCAATCAAACAAAAACATTCAATGAAACTTCTACTGCTTTTAAAGGAGGATGTAGGAGATGAAGGAGTATTCTTGGAGAAGGAGGAGAGTAGTATTGAAAAGACAATAGTCTGATCCTTTTAGAAGCTGACCTTCAAGTGACTCCTACTTACTGGGAGCAGATCATATGCTGCCTGCATCATACATATCATGGGTGAGCAAATGTGGGGAGGGTGAGAAGCTAGAGACTTAGGAACTACTGGCCAGGCTTGAAAAGGTGATCTGAGATCAGTGGTCTCCTTTGTGGGTAGGCTGAGCCTGAGAGAGCTGAATGTAGTAAAGCAGTAAACTCCAAGCTGGAGCTGTCATATGGCTTGGTACAAACAAGTAATGTGGAAAACAATGTAGGAGAGAAGAAGCGATGGTAGTGATGGAGTGCTGGAGTCAAAATCTTCTCAGCCATTCCACTGAAGTCCTGGTGGCCCCCTCAGTTCTTGCTTTCAGGACTCCAGGCCCTACCAAGAGACCTACCAACATTCTTATTCCTGGATTTCTGTAAGATTCCTTCTAACAAAGGTAAATCTCCTTTATTTGAGATTTGCGATTGCTTGAGTATTTGTTTCTATCAATCAGAGGAGGGATAACTAAATCATACGTTCTTTCATTCACTCATTCATTCAATATTTATTTTTATGCTCTGGGGATCCAGCAATGGAACAAAACAAAGCCTCTGGTCTTGTGAAGCTGACATTCTAGTAGAGGGATAAGAACGCCAAACAAATAAACAAGTAAATATGTACTAGATAGATGCTACATCAATAGAAAAATGTGAGAAATGTTGGGAAAGAGGAAATGACAGAAGTCCTCACTCATAGGGCAACATTTGAGCCAGAAACCTTAGGAGGTGCGGAGCCAGTCTTACCAATACATGGAGGAAGCATTCCAGGCCAAGAGCACTGTAAATGCAAAGGGAAGCATGTGCTTTGAGTGTCTGGGCATCTGCCAGAGGACTCGTGTGCCTGGACTTAGTAAACGAGGGTGAAAGCAGCAGAAGATGTGTCAGAGAAGCTGTAAGAGGTTTCCAATTATTATTATTCACCTCTACAATGTGCCAGGTCTCCTGTAAGTCCTGGAATCAGGAATTAGGAAATACGCCTCTTCTGTCTTTAAAGCCTCCAAATTTTACTTCAGCCATCTGACAGTAAAATAATCGCAGCTTGTATTTTCCATGCTCAGAAAATGAAATGAATTAGGGAGAGAGGAAGTGATTGTGTAATTGGCTTATGCCTTAGGGCCAGCATATCACGTAGAAAAAGATAGAGAATTGCAGAATTGAAACTAGACTTTAACATTTCATTTATCTACTTTGGCCCCTGCCTCCATGAGGGAGTTTCTTCAAGTTGTCCCAGAAATGCAGCCAGCCCTCTCTCCTGTGCTTTAATGAGATCCGAATGAGGAATTTCCATAACTCTCATTGGAAATGTCTTCTACAAACCCAACAATGAACTTGTGTAATTCTGCATGAAAACATAAAGGCTTTCTCTGCAATGTACTGCTACTACCAAAAATGTCACCAGGTGACCCAATTCCTTCATTCAAATGTTATTTTTAGTGAATGTCAGATGAAGGAAGAGTATCATTATGAAGCTGAGAACAAATCCCCTGCATATGTCTTCTCTTTTCATTTGTACCACCCATGGAGGACAAGAGTGACACTTGGACGAGAGTCTCTCACAAAATAATATCTGACTAGATCCCAAAATAGCCATGCTTCAGCCAAAAGATGAATCTGCCTTTCCTCTTCCAGAGAAAATCAAAACTGTCCCCAAATTAACTTCCTGAGAACATAATAACACTGCTAAGTAATGAACTTGACTGTAATTTATCATTCAGAGACAGAAATAGCATTAATAACTATAATTTGGATATAACTGCTCCTCAGATTTACAATCAATCTAAGAGATTATATTTGTTTCTGTGTCCTCTATGAAAAGTCTAAATGTTGACCTGTAATCCTTTAAAGCAAGTGCATAAAAATGAAGTATTGTCAAATCTTCTGCTCGGCTCTCAAAATAGACAAATCACCTCTGCTGTTCTGCTGATGATGGTTGCATGAATGTGTCTGTGTCTTGGTGTGTGTGTGTGATGGTGTGTGTGTGTGTAGGATTTGGAGAATCTACATCAGAAATCTGCCTTCTGCTTGTCCCAGCATATTTCCATTTTCTAATCCTTCATTCTTTCAAGCCAAGAAGGCAAAAAGGAAGTTAGCTCGATTGTCAGAAACAGATTCTTGCCATCTGCTTACTAGGGTACAAAAAATGAAAATGCTCAAGAGAACACTTAGGATTTGATGAGGGCAATTGGTTTCTTTGGATGAAGTGCAGTACTAATGCAACCAGGACACAGGTTCAATCCCTTATGGGCCACCTAGAGTTGCCGGCAGATGAAACTTGGCTTTACAGTCAGTATTTCTACCACCTGAACCTCGACCAGTTGTCCTTTTGGTGTTTACCCTTGGCCACATATAGGAAGCCACATGAGATGAGTATGGCTATGAAAATCACTGTGGAGGAAATGGCTGTAAGGACTGGCCCTGCCAATGGGAAATGACATCTATATGACATAATGATTGACCTACGTCTTGTGCTTCAGTAAATGTAAAGAACTCAACATCTGTACACGGATGCCATTTTTTCAGCATGATTAATTTTTTACATACCCATTAGAGCCAAGTGATTAAGATCTTGAGCTCCAGAGTCAAAGAAATTATTAATTCAAAATCCTCCTTCATCTCTTACTAGCTGTGTCATCTTGGACGAATTAATAAATCTAAGTCTCAATTTCCTATCTGTTAAATAGAGGTTTAATGTACATAGCTCATTATTATGAGGATTATATAAGTTGGTGCATTTAAAGCACTTAGCATATTACCCCCCATAGTAATCATTCAATCACTGTTAGCTGTTTTTATCCAGTATTATTTGCCTCTACAGATAATAATAGTGCCTTTTCTGTCAGGTTGTTGCAAGCATTAAGTGAGATAATTTGGATACAGATTTAACTCAGTGCCTAACTCATAGTGAGGGCTCAATAAATGTTAGGCACAGTAATAGTCATAATGATGACAATGACCAGAGAAGTGAAGTAACTATTCCAAATTTACAAAGTTGGTTCGTGGGTCAGTGGGAGATAGAATCTGAGTATAATGTCACTTATACACTATGCCTCTATATCAAAGTGTGAGCAAGACCTGGTCATGAAAATCATTCTTCCTGACAGAAAGAGATTTGACTTTGGGTGGTGAACACCATGCAGTACACAGAGATGTACAGAATTGTACACTTGAAACCTATATAATTTTGTTAACCAATGTCACTCCACTAAATTTAATTAAAAGAAAATTAAATTAAATTAAAATAAAAATTTTTCTTCCTGAATTTTCATTTCTTTCACTTGGCACCAGTAGACAACTTAATATTTGAAATGTTACTTCTCCTTACTTTGGGGAATCTAGGTGTTTCTAGAACCACATTTTGAGAAAAAGTTTCTTTCTTGTATCATCCCTCACATCGTGAATAAACCACCCTCTTAATTTTCAATTAATTTGTTGACCATTTTTCATAGGAAAAGGAGTTTATCACTTCTAGAAAGCTAATAATTACCGGAGTAGTAGAGAACAAAGCCAAGGTGAGATGGGTTCTAAATGACAAATTTCTAAATATTACAGAATGCCAGGGTCACTTACAAATAGCAAAAATGGCCAGTGTGAAGTCTTCAAATGCCGAGGGTCTGCCCTTTCCATTCATTTTCCTGAATATCATTCTAGGAAAAATCTTTGAATATTTTTAAAGAAAGCCTGAAATAATTTCAAAGAACTTTAATCTTAAACTGTTTCTTGGTATTCAAATTTCCTCCAAATTCAAATTTAATTAAATTCATTTTTTATGCTTTAAATGAAGAGATATGATAAAGGACAACTATTATCATAGTAGTAGAGAGTAAATTATTGTTTTAATTTCACTAATTCATCATGGTAGATGAGATGTTTGGAGATGGGAAAAGCACATTTTTTTCAGTGACATGAAGAATTTTTTCTTCAAATCATATTTTCAGTTTTAGATTTTATCATAATTTTTTATATTTAATTAATTATTACTTTGGATTAAGGATAACAAGAATTTTTCAAAAACCATTCTACCTCTACTAAGCTGGGTTATACAGAGAGCAATAAAAGATTTCATAGTGATAATCTCTGGCCTACACTTCTCTGAGATATTATGGGAATAAACATATTTCTCATTTTCTTGCTTTTTCTCTCAGCAGAATCTTTCATATTTTGTGATAATGAAAATTATTCAAGGCACTATAAAGAATAGGAGAGGAAGATAATGGGAAGGGTTGAAAGAAAAAACAAGATGAGCATTATCAGATACCAAAGAAGTAGGTAGCCCAATGGTCATTTCTTATCATATTTAGATGTCAGTGGAGATCAAAATGAAACCCATCTTTTGTGTGCAGGGTGAGCTCCACACAATCCAAACTTACTTAGAAGTTGGGTGGAGGAAGAAAGAGGAGGTGGCACCTCTTGCTCTTGGTCCCTGCTTCCAGTAAAATAGTTGATAAATTAGTTGACCATTCATTGTGCAGTCCTTGCTCTCTTGGTACTTTCCCACACATGAAATTCAACACCTTTCACTGCTTGCCATGAATCAAGTAAAACAACCAAAAGCCCTCACTTGAGACCTTTTTGTGTATAGCAGACTTCATATAAATATGTGGAGATGGAGGGAATTATAACCCTGAAACATAAAACTGAATTCAACACACCAAGCTTAAAAACCTCTGCTCCTGCCTTCTGAATTGTTGTTCAGCCTTCTCACTCTTCCTTTTCTCTTTCCTCTTAAGGGTTAATTTCCTCAGTTTGTTTCATGCATAAGCATTCAGCTTTTCCTGTTCTGTCTTATTCTTTCAGATGCTGTATTTAGTCTAAATGACCCTTCAGTATGTATTTTATGTATTTATTTTTTTTAACAAATATATATTGAGCATGTATCATGTGCCTACCACTCAGCTAAGTGCTGGGTATTCAAAAGAGAGAGAGAGAGAGAGAGAGAGAGAGAGAGAGAGAGAGAGAGAGAGAGAGAGAGAAATCAGTTCCCTAGACAAAAGGGATTCTAGTAGCAACAGTTATGATAGTAATTCTTTTTAAACTTTACTACATATAAATTGGCATCAGAACTTCCTAGTTTATCATAGCATCCAATATTCCGTCATTACAATAATAATTTTCAAATGTGTTAAACCCTCATGGAATATGGCAGTGGGCTATTCATGTCCCAAGTAAGTTCCTATACTTTAAAATCAACAAAGGTAGAACCAGATCCAGAAAGATTTTTAAGATGCTGAATCCAGAGGTTATTATGACCCCTCTCTGAAGGTCTAAATGCAGACACAGCTAACCTCAGAGCCAGCATGGAGAAAGCCCTGTCATCACTGCCTGGCCTTCTTCTTTGTAAAAAAAAAAAAAAAAAAAAAAAAGTGCAAGGGAAGTACCCAGCATGTTCCTACGAGGATGGGTCAAAATAAACAGTGCATTGTGGACACATGAAAACAGCGTTGTTTAAACATGTTCAGGCCTCAAATTAGAGATCCCCAGGACACACAGAATGGAACAAGTATGAGGGGCAGGAGTTTGAATTAGCTCAAAGGAAGCTCTTTCTCTCCTCTCACAAGCGCCATGCAGGTGCAATTGAAGAGCATTCAACTGGGGACAGATAGAGACATACAAAATAAGAGTCTAAGCCAGGAGACTCTGGTACTTGGGACTGGAAAGAAGGCCAACAGTCAATGGGCAGATTGTGCTGGTTTATCAGGCCTCACAAGCTAAATAGTACAGGACTTGTCCAATATGCAGATGGGGAAAGAGCAGATTCTTGTTTCCTACTAATGGCCTCATAACTACTGTCAAGTGAGAAGCAGTAGCAACAGGCAGACAGTGGAGATTTATTTAGAGAAAGAGGGGTGGAATGGCTCATTTCAGCTCAGGCATCATGCAACCAGTGCATACAACAGCATGCCTGGGTCAGCCCTGTCCAACAGAACCCCAGCTGCTGCCCAGCCTCAAGACCCCAATGTCCCCAGTAGTCTTCATCAGCTATAGCAGGATGTGCTTTCTGCATGTTTCTGCCTAGCTACCTAACTGCAGGGGTGAGGAAATGCAACTCTCTGGAAGCCTGGCATTTAGCAGAGCACTCACAGAAGTTGGGAAAGTTAGTTGTGCTCCCCGCTTTTGTGTTATATATTGCTTTTTTAATATAAAATTATTTAAATTAGTAATTAAATTGTTTTGTATGTCCCAACCCCTAGATCTTTGGGGAAAAATTAGTGGACTTATCTATCCCTCGGCTACCAGTGCTGGCCACAGGTTTACACATTCTTTGGGTGGGGGAAAATGTGTGGTGTTCTGGTTTGAGGAAAAGAGCATAATGAAGGTGAGTAGTAACACCAACAGAAATGTTGCATATTGCTGGAAAAGGGCTGCAATTGTTTAACAAGTCGTCATTTTGGTGCTGCCACCACCACCCCTGCTCCTCCTTTCTATCTTGTGCCCTCATTTAGGTGTCATTTCAATGTCAGTTCCTGCCAGTGCTCAGTCATTTAAATATGATAAACAACCATATAGCCATCTCCTTAATAGATTGAAAAGCTATGCATTATTTAAACCCACTCGTCTCAGTCTTTCACAGGCAGAATCAGCACAGCCTAAGTCCTCAATGGGTAGATCTATAAGGAAAGTTCTGAGGCAGAGATGAGCAAAAATGTTTGGTCATTAACTTCTCTCTTTCTCATTTTGGAGTGGAAATGATGGGCATAAAACAAGATGCATAATTTCATCTTTCTTAAAATAAGATAAAAACTGAGAAGTAAAGTAAAAGAACCAAAATTCTAATCCCTTTCCAACTTCATTTAATAACCACTTTGGCACGAGTAATCCATGTGAGAGATTTCTGAGACTCCAGTTGTATCTAAAAAAACAGGTTTTCAAAGTAAAAACAGAATGTGGAGACAAGTATCCAGGGAAAATTCTAGCATGTTTCTAAACTAACATAGATGATTCAGATACGAGTGATATTTTGCCTGAATGGCCCAGGTAATTACATAATGTCCAACAGCCACTGGGGTGGGGAGAGCTTGCCCCAAATGAAGAAAGTAAACACAACTGTTTGAGAAATACCATGGCCAGAAACATTCATTGGCCAATTTTTAAAATACTTGGTAGCAGAAGAAAAGTCATGAATGTGTTTCTCAATTTTTTACTCTTCTCTTCTCTGGTGGGAAATGTCATTGAGCCCCAGTTAAACCTGGAAGGTGTCCCACTGGGAGACTGAACATGCATTTTCACGCTGGGGATGTCCCAAGAAATTCACAGTATCTGCCAAACTGAAGAAAAATGGCTATTCTTTAATCAGAGAGTTGCCTGCTGTGGAATTCTGGGAGACTTGCTCTTTTGAGTGAGGCAAGAGAGCTCATGGCTCGGGATGGGATGACTTCAGTTCAAAATGTACGCTAGCTAGGGCAGGGCTAGTGGGTGAAAGTGCTGTCATGTACAGCTGGCTTGCCAAAATCCATTAAAAAATGAAATCTGGACAGTCAAAGTTGAAATCACGTCTGAAACTCCAGCCTTAGAACCAAGAAAAGAGAGTTCACACCCCGTATTTTGGCCATTGCCAATGGGACATGTGTTATCAGGAATCTGGGGTATAAAGGAGGCTCCCAACCCATGCTGCCTGTTCAAAGCAAAATGAATAGAGCCCTCCTAACATTTAACATAGTAAAGGTAGTTTTACCAACACTTACCCAAAATGTAGCAGGGCAGGTATCAACTTCCCCTTTTTCCCTTTTTCCTTTTTTAAAGCCAAGCTTTTACTCAGAACTGCCAAGATACCAAAGCTGAGATTCTGTTGACCTAAATTGACATTGTACCAAGTAAAAACTCTGATCTAAAAAAAACCCTAAGGCTGCTGATCAAGATTGCAAAGGGTCCATTCTGAGAGCAGCACTGTTTTCAGTATACGTGCAAAAAGTGCCAGCCTCGCAGGCCAGGGAGTAGAAACTAGTTATGGGGTCTTAAACCCACTGGCTGAACTATGGAGAGAAGACTAGGCTGCCTGCTCCTTCTCCTTGCACACATCCAGCCTTGCATCCTCTTACATGGGGCCTGGGCAGCATTGCTAATGGAAGAATCTGCCTGCACACCTGAAAGCTCCTGCTGCCACCAGCCCCACTTCCAGCGTGAGTAATCTGATGAACAAATTCCCACTGGCTTATTAATGATTCAGTGTGTGGTTTGTTGTCTTCTCCCAGGAGACAGGGGCAAGGAATCTCTAATGATGGAATTTCACAAATGCCTTTGAGCCCGGGAGGGGGCTTTTCATCTCCCCTAGGTCCTCACCACCTTTCTGACAGGCAATGAGGTCTGCTCACACTCAGCTCCACACCTTCTGTTCTGACATGGTGTTGGCCATCTGCCTTCCCGACCCCAGAGGAAGCCAGTGTTGGCTGGTGGGTTTCTATCAAATATGAGGGAAAGGAATGTCGTGCCTTTTCTGTTGCCACCTACCTGTCCTAGAAGATTAGGGAGTCTGCAAAGATAAACAGTTACATAAAGAAAGTTAGACTTACTTGAGTCCTGGATCTGGTTGTGTGGGGCCTGGAGTACCACGTGGGGTATTAAAAACTAAGGTGGGCATTAACGCCATCTCTTCCCTATTTGTTCTTCTGAGTCGTGCTCTAGTTTAAGTGCAAGAAAGATGATGACCTTTCTCTTCATTCTTAACTCAAAGAGCAGCTGATGCCTAATGGAAAATTTTGAGAAAGTTGCTATCATGAACCAGTTTAATGGCGAGAACATTTCCTGCAATGCTTTTTTTCTGGAGAAAGAATTTAAGGGTGAGAAATCTGGTATGGTGGGAGGATGAATTGGGAAGTCTAGGGAAATATTAGAACAGCAGGGTGACTGGGAACAAGCTCCTCTTCATGGCTGTGGCTCTCTGATTTTCCTTGAGGTTTTTCTGAACTTTTAACATGAAGACATAAAAGATTCTTTGGGCTGCGGGCAGGGCAAAGAAGTTCGAGTCCAGACACTGGAGGTTTATTCTGGCCGTGCTGATGACCTGCTGGGGAAAGGCATGTTGCAATTTCTTCTCTCGTGTAGAGGTGATCATTCCTGTTCCATATGAATCTGATAAAAATGTTTGGAAGGTTATGTTAACCTTTGGGTGATATCTAAGCTAAATGCTAAAGGAATATACATTTAATTCCTCATCTGAAATTGTCTTATTGTGATTCTCTTCCCCATGATAGGTCCATGAGGCTGTGTACTAGGATGTATCAGGAAAAGGCAGTAGGACTGTCTCATTATATTTAGTTATTTTGAAAAGACTTCTCTGGGGAGAAATGGCTGACGAATGATCTAAGAGTAAAGAATATGAAAGAATGTTCTATACAGAAGATAGGCACTAACTAATCTCTTCTGTTGAGGCTGGAGAAATAAAGGAAAAGACATTGCAAAGAACTTGCTGATTGGGAGCATTTTAAGTTCCTGAGCAGAACAAGTAAAAACCATCATCTTGGCCTTGGCCAAACAACAACAACAAACACAATGAAGTGAGCCAAATTTTCCACATGGAAAGAGCCTGTGTTATCTGAATTAATTAGGTCTGCTTTCTGGAATCAGCAGGCTTAAGTTCCCCACAACCAGCATTCTAACCTGTGGGCTTTGCAATTTTAAGGCCTCTCCCTAGAAAAGTTGCATCTGGAAACCAGAGCCTTTTCTCATCACTGTGAAAGTGAACTTACTGACAGTTCCAGGAAGATTATAGACTTTTTAACTGGGAGGGGATTTTCCTCATTTTCTCCCTCCTCCCTCCCCTTCTCTCTCCCTTCCTTCCTTCCTATCTCCCTTCCTCCCTTCCCCCAACCCTTTTATCCAGTTACTTAACCCACCACAGACAGATTCTTCCCAGGGGGTTATTTCTGCCTCCCACTTATTAAGACCACCAGGTCACATCATTTGTTTTCGATTAACCCAGAGATATCTAAAGCCGCTCTTAGGCCATTAACTGCTTTACTAGATGCCTGCTCTCCCACGTCCTCCTCCTCTTCCCTCCAGTCTGCCTCCCCCACTACCCTTCTTTCTGCTTAAATTCTCCTCTGTTCCTCCTGCTTCCCTGCACCCCCCTTTTCTTTTTTCTTTCCCTTATCTTCTCCCACTAAGTCTCCTTTTTTTTCCTTCTTTCCCTTTCCTTTACTTTTTCTTTCTTTCCTTCTTTTTTTTTCTTCCCTCTTTTCTTCCCTCCTTCCTTCTTTTCTTCCTTGTGTCTTTTCTTCTTTCTCTCATCCTGTTCTTTCCTTTCTTCCCTTCTTAACATCTTCCTTCCTTTCTTTTCTTTTTTTTCTCTTCTAAGCTATGCTTGCTACACCTTCAAAAGCCATGATTAGAAAAATTAGATTGTTTTTTGGATTCTACAATAGAAGATTTGGCTGAAAACACTTCTGGGAGATCTGAGAAAGCCAGAACAGATCATTCAGATTTGTTTATTTATTCAACAAATATTTATTGTGCAGCTACTATATGTCAGTCTTCGGAGATTAAAACTATTGGCAATGTTTAAATTGAGAGATAGTCTTGTACATCTGACATATGAATTAGAGGACGGACTAAAGGATCTTGTGTTATTCCCCAGCCCTGTGTTCATTATCAGTGATTATTGCTACAAAAAAGTACAGGCAGAGACATTTTACAAATGTTACAAGCATCCTAGGAGCCATACTGGTTTGCCACGGAATGTCACCAGGATTGTGTGTAGTAATTAATTTCCTTTTTCCAGCCAAAAAACCCTGCAGCATGGCAGTGTCTGGCCCTTTCAAATTCTTTCTGAGCAACTAGTTTCTAGATCGTTGTAATCAATTGTTTCCTATGGGCAAAACTTTCTCAATAATGAGCTCATCATCCTATCGTGAAAATTCAGCAGCACAATTAATACTTGGGGATGAAAATAAATCGCTGTTTTCTGAATAATGAGCCCCGGGTCCCGTTTTAGAGCTGAATACGCAGTGTAAGACCAAAATTTCATTTTTTTCATGAGAACCGACAGACTTTATTTCAAACCAACTACACTTCATTAAAACTCTGATAAGAGTCTACAAAGCAGCACAGAAATACTGCAGCTGTGGGCTCTCAGAGGGAAAGGAAAGAATCCTTACATTGTTCAAGTATGACACAATGAGTTTGCGAAGGAGTCACTCCATCCCAGATATATCCAAATTCAATGCATTAATTCTCCTCGCTTGCCACCCGGGTTCACTTGGTGGTGAAAAGGAGGCAGTAACCAATTCTTCTACTTGCTGTAGATTGTAAATTGAGAACTGAACAACTGAGTTAGGGGTGGAAGGAGATGGAAAAACAAGAAGGATAAACTCCCTTTTATACGACTCTGGTACCAGGACCAACAACAATTTGGGCAGGTCATATCTAGAGGTGGTGGTGGTGACCAGCTTTTGTGAATGCATTAGTGACTCTGCCTCTGTGCTAGGAAATGGGGTTCTGAGGCCATCAAAGAACATTCTTCCAAGAAGCCTTCTATAATTCCTCATACTTAAGTTAGATGACTTCTTTGTGCTCCCTAGGTATCTTGTACATACTCCTACATAGTTCTTAATGCCAACTGAATTGTCTACTTTTTCACAGTGGTTGTACCATGGACTTTGGAGAAAGGTCATTTGGCTCTGTCACTGAATAGCTGTGTGACCAGAGAAGTACTTAACTTCTCTGAGCCTCAGCTTCCTCATGAATAAATATTGGATAAAATAATACTTAGTAGGGTTGATGTGAGGGTTAACTGCGTTAGTATAGGTCTTCCATATACTAATTATTATCACTATTGTCATCAATAATATCATTTTTCTCATATGATCTAAGTTTCTCATGTACAGCATTCATATACTAAGAGCTCAGCAGATAAAATGTCCTCAATAAAAGTCTATTCAATGAATTTCATAGCAGTAGCTGCCAGCATCTAGTAAGAGGCTCGATCTGCCTCTCATGGGATGATAATTTAGCCTGGAGAAAGCTAAGGGTCAACAGAGTTACAGAAATGGCCACCTATTTTCTACATCTTTGCAGTGGTCAAAGAGACATGATAGAAATGGCCTTTGCTATGAGGGGTTAGGATTTAAAAAAGAGATTTCTTCTTAAGGAGATGGTGTGATGGATCCAGAGACTCTTGAGCCAGATAGATGCTTCTTGCCACACCTCTGATGTCTCCATTTAGAAAGTGTAACTATTGGGGCATGTCTCCCAGGGAAAGCTCCCTGATAAAGATCTCAGAATGACGCATTTAGAGAATAAAGCTGTGGGTAACTGTACATTTCTCCATCTGCATTGCCTTTTGTGGGCCTCCAGGGGCAGTGGGGGTTCTCTGGCTCCCTTGGCTGCTCACACTGTGCCTGTGTGTGTTGTGCACTCATATGGGGTTCACTCTTCGCATTAAGTTATTAGAAACTAAAGAATACTTCTGAGGGAGGAGTGCTCTGGACAAACAGTCAAATTTGTTTGCATCTGAGATGTATGAGTGTGCTCATGATTAAGGAGAACAGTCTAGATAGCGTCTCAGCCCTTTGAGCGCAGAAAACAACCGCATACATGCATGAGTGCGTGACAGAGGGAGAGAGAGAGAGAGACAGAGACAGAGAGAAATGGATAGAGATACACAAGAGGGTCTGAGGAAAAGAAAATCGTGGCATTTCTAATCAAACTATTTCTATGATATTACCTTCCTTAACATTAGCGTAACTAGTGAAACAAAGATGTGGCTACTGACTTGGAAATATTTCAGACAGCTGTGTTTCCTTCAGTTTATCAGAGATATTATTTAAGAGAGAACAGCTAAAATGCAGTGATATAAATTCTACTTCCAACAGCCTTTTCTCAAGGAGTGAAAGTGGCTCCCCTCTAGCACAATGGACTTCAAAATCACAGGAAGAGATATTTGTGTGACATGGTAGGGAAAATACAGCTAAGGAGAAGTCCTCATTCCTGAGCAGGGAATAGAGAGGGAATTGCCTAATGAAAGCTAGAAATCTGGACTCTAGTCCAGGATCTGACAAAAACTAATGTGTGACCTTAGGCAAATCACTTCATTTCCTCAGGGCTCAGTTTTAATATCTGGTAGATCTCCTCTAGCTCTAACATTCTAACTTATTAAAGCACAAGAGTGTGCACAAACAAAACAGCCAACAAGACATAGCTGTACTCTTTACCTTTTCTTGCACATTGGCATTATGGCCCTATGTTACTCTATGTTTTTTATTGTCTGGACAAATATTCAAATGAGTTATAGATCAATTCTCTTTCAAAAAACTTTCCCGTAATAAAAATTGCCATGTCATCATCAGAAAATTATAAATCCTCAGCTCATGGCATTTAAGTAATAATTTCTGTATTTAATTCTTTCATCCACTTATTTAATGAGTATTTTTAACATCAGCTATGTGCCCAGTGCTGTCCCAAGAAAGATCATAACACCACTACACTTAAGAAACCACCACAAAATGTTAGCCCAATAAAACATTAGCAGCATCTTGGAATTTCTCTAAGGATCTGGCCTGCACGTCCATTTTGAAGTGAGCATTTACATGAGCATTTAAGCTGCAGGCAGCTAGTCCAGGGTGTGTCTACCTACAGCATTATGTAAAAGGCTTTCATCAATACTGTGTCAGCCAGGTTTGTATTGACTAACTGGAATTGGCTGGCATAAAATTCTACTTCCTTTGTCCAAGGAACAATGCAACTGTGAGAGAGAAGTTCCTACCAAAGTCTGAAAAGACAGTCTGGGATCCTAAACTTGACAGGGAACGATGGGCATCTCCTCTGTGTTTGGATCATCTGGTAGGTTCTATCTTGTGTGTGCTGGTGGTAGTGAGTGATGACTAGAGCCCTGAGCGTGGAGGATGTCCATTGCACGTTTTCCTGTAAGTGCTTCTCTGCTTCCCTGAAGCTGTTATCAGGCTTCCTTGTCTCTGTGTTTCTTAAAGTGCAAACTTTAAGTTTACTAAAATCAAATCAGGAAGTGATCATCAAAATGAACACAATGAGCAAGAATGCTGTGCAGGTAAAAGCTTTGTAAATATTTAACAAGTTTTTTTTTTTTTTTAATGGCTTTCAATTTAAATCTTAAATTACTAACCTAACTCTGTGTGTGTGTGTGTGTGTGTGTGTGTGTGTGTGTGTGTGATGTTTTCTTTGCTCTCCTTTCCTAAGGATTAGGAAGCCCTAAAGGTTGGGCCAGAGCTGAGGGTAGGACATGACTGGTGGGAGGAATTGAGCAAAACGTGTCCCCAGTCCTCAGTCATTCTTGTTTATGAGAGTCCTCAGGAACCTTTCGGACAATGAAGTTGAACTGAGTCCTCTAGCAAACTGGAGGTTAGGGATTTGGAGGAGAAAGATCTATCGAATACTAAATTACAAGAGCTATTCAGTCCCTGGAAGAAAATTTATCCTTTGGGGAAGAAAAATTCCAGCCCAGCAAGCTCGGCTTAGCAACAGGACTTAAGGGTCAGAAGGAGTAATGACTCTTGGTTCAGTGCAAAGGCTGTTATTTGAAGCCACCCTGGCCCAATTATCTTGGTGTTGTATGCTTGCCCTAAAGAGAAGAATAAATAAAACTAGAAAAGCAGAATCACCAAACTCTGCACCACCACAGAGCCCAAACAACTCCTGCAGGATGAGGCCTCCCCGCAACAGAGCATAACACAAGGAAAAACACCATTTCCTTTCTGTGTGACAGTATGCTGGGTGGCAAAGGCATTTGGCAAGGCTCTGTCTTTGGAGCAGAGCATCAGCCATAGCAGAGCTGTCAGCCTTCAGGGCTAGAGGTTGGCAATGTTGGGAAAGGATGCACTCAGAGGCATTATCTCAGAGAGCATGGGCCCAGAAGGGGTCTCAAACACTTTTGAGACATCTCCCAGGACTCCCAAGAATATCTACAGTGTGAGCTGCTGTAGAGAGGGAGGAAGGCAGATAGAATCCTAGAAGCCAGTAAAATGCCATATTAAGAATAAATTTGGTTCAATGATTTCTGTAGCCTAGAGACAGTTGGGTCACACTTCTTTGGAAATGTGCTTTTGAGGGTGTACAAACACTGAACATTCTACTTCAATTATTCCTAGCCTCACCTGTCTTATGCCAGTGGCTACAGCAGTCACCAGCTCTGCATGGGCTCTAGTGGACTTCGCACAGATGCCACCTGACACTGTTTAGTCTCATAACTGCACTGTAAGTCTTTCCTCTTTTTCCTGGGGCTTTCTTGTTGACACAAAGTCACGTGACTCCACTAGGTTCCTATACCTGAGCAACACCCTGGAAATGCAAGAGAGCCAACAATCTTATGGTTTAGATCTTTGACAGTGGGGAAATGGGAGGTCTCCTCCAGTGGTGAAGAAAATCTTCCATATTTTTCTCCCATCCCAATGCATTGTAAGTCTCTCAGATGTAGTTTATATAGTTTCTTGGAGGATGATCCCATCAGATGAAGAAAGAAAATATGGAGAACAGCCATGTAGCTTGACCTATGGGACTGGGTATAAAGTGTCCAGATCTTTGTATCTCATATTAATGATCTCACATTAAGGATATCTACCACAGAGGAGTATTTCTACAACCAGTGGGACAGATGACTCATCCTAGAGATATAAGCCAGTGTCTTTCCTCAGCTTCCCCAGAGTTTATGCAGTGGTTCCATAAACAGAGTGACCAAGATAGCAAGGAAGGAACCTGTACATGGGCCCAAAAGGATGAGTTCCCCCTTACCAAGGCTGCTCTAATCACTGGCACTGCCAGAAACAGAGACTGATATCGATTCCTTGAAATCAACACCATTTTTTAAATGAGACTAACCAGTCACTTTATGGCAGGGCAGTTATATTGGTCCTTTGCACCCTAGTGGGCAGCAGTTCATCTTTACTGGAATTGATACCTACTTTGCATATAGGTTTGTTTTCCTTCCCATAGTGCCTCCACCAGCGTAATTATCTAAGCTTTTCAGCATACCTATATATTAAAATGGTAGTCCTGACAACATTACTTAAGACCAAGAGACACATTTTACAGCAATGGCAAAAGCGGTGTCTGTAGGCACACAGCTACAGGATCCACCATGTATGCTGTCACTCAGAAGCAGCCAGTCTAATAGAATGATGAACTGGACTATTAGAGGCTCAGCTAAGTCACCACCTTAGGGGAACATATTCTGTAGAGTTGGAGCCCTTTCCTCTGAGTATGCAATAAATGTGTGAAATAACTGCCAGTATATGGTATTATGTCCCCAATAGTTACAACTATTGGAAAGGAGGTATGTCCTCTCTCATCATCACTCCCAGCAATCTTCTTATGGAATTTTTGTTTCTCATCTTGACAAACAAAATTATCCATGTCTAGAAGCCCTGGTGTCCAGAGGTAACCGTAAGGTTTCCACTGAACTTGAAACTGCAACTATCACCAAGTCACTTTGGGCTCCTCATGCTGGTAGATCAATAAGCAAAGAAAAAATTATGTACTGAATACTATGCAGAGCTGAGGTTGTTCTGCATAATGCAAACAAGAAAGAGTGTGTTTGAAATCCACAGGATTCACAAAGATGTATTTTGGTGCATCTGTAGAATATTGATAAGTATAGAAATCACAGCCCAAGGTCGGGGGGAAGCAAGAAAGATCTCAGACCCCTTGGGGATGTATATCTTGAATATACTACTCAACAAGTAGTACAGATTAGTGGCAAAGTTCTGGCCAAGGTGACAGAAGTCTAAAGTGGGAGGTAGAAGAAGGGGATGGTAAATGTCATCTTTGGCCCGAGGACCAGCTGCAACTGTGGGACTGCATTACATTTCACTAACACTCTTGACTTGGATCTTTTAAAAATTTTCAACTGCCACTGCCTTGAGGAAGGCTCTGTGACTGATTAGACTCAGACCTCTCCCTTCAGAGAAGAAAAGGCATCTTGTCCTCAGAAAAATACAGACTTCAGAGTACACTAAGTGAGCCAGGGCACAAGCAGGCTACTTGGTAAAGGGATGGACTATATTAACTTTTCTTATCCACCACTTTAAATCTCTCCGTTTTTCTTGTCTCTTATTCCAGCTGTCACTGCAGCAAGCAGCTTCACAATTGCACAACCTGACAGTTCTTTGCCTCACACCCATGCTGTGTACTGCTCATCTGTTACTCTGAGACTTTGTTGATACCAAGACATAGAAATTTACAGCAACTCTTACACATGTGGGTATGCAGGAGAATTAGCTCTGTACAGTGAAACTTTGACAAATAGGGTATGGGAGCAGGGGATAAATTATTCCACTTTTGTCCCCTATAGGGACATTTCTGAGACATTGTTTGCATGGCTTTGTGGAAGATAATTCTATGGCATCAAACAATCTGTTATGCTCAATGGTGTCCACCCCAATACACTTCCTTGTATTGGTTCTATCTCCTTTCCTGTATCACCACCCTTGTCCACTCCTGATCCTTGGTATATCCTCCCTCCTTAAATCATAGCATGTGGAACCTTGCCTCAGGCTCTGCTTTCTGAAGAAGTCAGGTTAAAAAAGGGGATATCTCTGAAGATAAAAAAAAAAGTTAAACCTACAAAAATGAAAATATTCTCCTCCACAGGAAAGATAAGTCAAAGTTTAAGCCTAACTGTAGATGAACAGCCCATGGTACAAAGTGTCCTCTATGGGGATAAGATTTGAGCTTGAGCACTTGGTATTAAGTAGCAAGAGCTATAGAAGAGTAGTTTATAAGCCTTCTTAAATTGCCACAGGACACCTCCATTGACATTTCAGAAAACTTTTACATATAATTCAAGAGCGAAAAACATTAATATCAGGATTTGGGTTGGCCCAGAGTAACCTGGTAAGAAGGTGAAGGTAATATTTAACACCTTTTCAGATATTCTTTCTGTGTCTCATGCTCCTCCCCTATGACATCCAGTGCTTATGTTCTCTTTTCCCTCCCCCTTATCCTGACCTTTTAGCTAATTGTTATTTTGAAGTGGACACTTGAGGTAATCTGCAACTGAGAGGTAGTCTTCTAAGAATCCCAGGAGGTTTTTGCAGACTAACTTTTAATTTAACAGACCATATTCCTAATGGTGAAATTTCTGTCATCAATCCTTGACTGGTAGAAATAAGTTTAAGGTGTGTGTGTGTGTGTGTGTGTGTGTGTGTGTGTGTGTGTGTATTAACCACATACACATCAACAAACAAATGTTGTCAAGGATGTGGAGAAAAGGGAACCCTTATGCACTGTTGATGGGACTGCAGTCACTATGGAAAACAGTATAGAGGTTCCTCAAAATATTAAAAATAGAACTATCTTATGACCCAGCAATTCTACTTCTGGGTATTTATCTGAAGAAATACAAAACACTAGTTCAAAAGATACATGCACTTCTATGTTCATTTTTTACATTATTATTTACAATGTAAAAAATTTAGCATTATTTACAATAGCTAAGATATGGAAGCAACCTAAGTGCCCATCAATATACAACTGGATAAAGAAGATATGCTGCATATATATTTATAATGGAATATTACTCAGCCATAAAAAAGAATGAAATCTGACCATTTGCTAACAACAATGGATAGACCTAAAGGGTATTATATTAAATGAAATAAGACAGACAAAGACAAATATCATATGATTTCATTTATACATGGAATCTAAAAAATAAAATAAACAAACAAAACAAAAAACCACATTGCAATTTTTTAAGTTTCATTTATGTCTAGGATTTAGCCCAAGCTCTTTTATTTTCATGTCTTTTCAGGTAATGATCTTAACTATGAGAAGAAAGAGCAAGAAAATGAAAACAAAAACAAAAAACCCTGGCTCTGTTTTTTCCCCATCATATTATTCTACAATTTTTAATAATAGTTGAAAGTCAGAAAAATTTTACATGAATACCCTTCTACTTACCACCTAGATTTTTTCATTAATATTTTACTATACTTGTCTTATCACACATCTACATATCTAGCCATTCTTCTAGCCACCCAATAATCCATCTTATTTTTTGATGAATTTCACAGTAAATTGCAGGTGTCATCACTCTTCCCCCTCAATAATTCCCTAGCTTGCTTTTCCTCTTAAGTAGTCTGCATGTCAAGACATGCAATAAGAATTCAGCAACCGCTGCTTAAAAAATCATTCATTACTCTGGGAATCAAGGTAAAGTGAAACACGTGGATGGAATGAATTCAGTTCCTCCTACTATTGTCTAAAATAGCCAGGAGGTGACTAAAGCTATGAATGTTCATTTCCTGAAAACTAAAGTTCTAACTTGTCATATTCATAGTAAGAAAGAGCCATCAAACACATTAGTTCTTACTTAGCCGCATGAACCAGCTCTTAAAAGTTTATATTAAATACCCAAATCATTTTGCAGGGTCTTCGTGCATATAGGTAAAAGTCTTTGAAGCTATAAATCATACCTTGAACTAGGTACAAAGTTTGAGTCAGACCAAGGTAAGTTGTCTGATTGCATTCCTGACCCACAGTTACTCTTTGTGGATAAAAACAAGTTGCACCATCTCTATTCTTTCTAAATTCACGATCTCCTTGACACAGCACCAGCCACTGGGTTTGTGGTTTCTCCACCAAGTGTCTCTGACAACTTCAGCCCCATTGCTCTCTCATGCCCACCTAGAATAGGTCTACTTACTATTGCACAGTTGAGGACTTAATTGTTTAATTATTTTGTTTAGGGCAGCCCTGTCACCCTCCCATAGCTAAGTTCTTGGAAAATAAGCCCATCTTCTGAACATTTTACCTTTAGTGCTAGGTGGCTTGGCACAGCGCTAGACACACATCTAAGACTTTACAGATCTTAAAGCCTTCTGATATATGTTTTCTCATTTGAACTTAATATAATAGTAAACTGCTTGGCCTACTTGCTTCCAAAAACCTGGCTCTGGGTCTTTTAAAGTGTTGCTCCCGGGATATGTGATCACAGCAGTTAATACCAGCCAGAATACTTTCCAGCGAGGCCGCAGGCAGTCATCATGAGAAGGGACTTAGAGACAGGGCCTTTCTGTGTCAGAGCCAGAATTCAGAAATGCTCTGCTTTTCTTGGGTAAAAGACACCCAGAGTTTTTCTTTTCAACACCCATTTGCACTGACCTCTTTTTCTGGCAACTCAGTAAAAGGATTAAGGACTCAGGAAGCACTGGGGGAGGAAAATGGCTTGTTCAGCTGGATAGGGAGCTTAGGCGAGTCTGAAACCATGGAGCAGAAACGACATGAAGGAGCTTCCATTTCTGTTTCTGGTAGTTCTACCAACCCAAGTACCTGTCCAACCCTGGGTCATCCCACAGTGATGTACACACTGGTATATTTGTTATGCACATTGAGTCAGACTATTCCCTCAAGTAAACATATCCTGGGAGTTAGCAGGACATAGGGTGCTGAAACACTGAGGCCATTCATTAACCTGAATTACCTAAATCATTTATGTCAACTTCCAGAGGGTCCAATCCCTTCTGAGAATGTAGCCCGTGGCAGTGTGTGGATCCTTATATGTGACACCTTGTGGGTGATTAACTAAATAATAAATACACTGATATGCTTTAAAAATGAAAATAGATTCAAGCAACAGATGAATGTGCCTTTATTTCTTCTAAATTTCCCCAGAAGAACTTCTTTTCATTCTGAATTTTATATAATAGAGAAATCAGCTACAAATGCACTAGAAATATTGAAAATTATGTCATTGAGGCTGACGATAGGTGACAGTAACTAGGCCTCTTGGCCTGTTCCTGACCTTAGCTGGATTTAATTCCAGAACCCCTGTGGGCTACGAAGTGACCCTCTCTTTATTATCCTTATTTTTACTGTGATATTGCAGTGGTTTCAGTAAAAAACAAACTGGAAGAAATTCTTAGAGTCTTATCATCAAAGTTGGATATAAAAGCAGAGATATAAGGCACCCAGCAAGAAGCCAATTGTCTAGAGAAGAGTGAGCCCAGAGCTTCTACTCTTGTATCTCTTCCTTCCTCTGTCATTCTACAAGACCATTACCTTCAATTTTTCTTAGAACAGTCTTCTCAGACATGCTCTGGAAAACAAAAAAGCATAGACAACAAGCACAAGCAAGTGCAATGGCAGAAGAGAGGTGGGCCACTTTACAGGGATCTTGACAAAGAAGCACCATGTGATATTCAGGAGACACTCACATTCACATCTATGGTGGCCTTGGATTCCCATCAGAACCTACACTATATGATGCCTGGAGATTGAAGAGACCCCTACGACCACTTCAGACACAATCTGTGGGTTACCAGATTAAAACCTTCACTGCCCATTAACATGTTTGCATGTCATGGCCAGCATGTCACAAAATGGTTGCCATAACTCTAGGCATCACAACAGAAAGCTATTTGCAAAGGCAGCTAGTACAAATGTCCATTACATGCCTTCTATTCTTTTTATTAATTAAAATCACAGCTAACAGTGGAAAGGTCCTGGTGCCCTAAGGACTTAGGTGAATGTTTGAGGTCACTGCTATTTGGCTTCTTATCACTAAGAGAAAAACCAAACTTCTGCTCAAGACCAGCCAGAAATAGCAAAAAATGCTAGCATCCTGACAGTCTAATCTTTCAATCAGTCACTGGAGTGTCTGTGCATAAGCAGTTATTAAATTATTCATTCTGATTAAATGGGGAGGAAATTAGATGCAACAGGTATGGGTTTTCCTGCTTGTTGAATGGCTTTAAAACAAGCTTTCAGAGACTGGTCACCTTGGGGAAAGTAGCCGGACAAATCAGCTGCAATTTAAGCTAATTACCGAAATACTGCAATATCTGTCGAGTGGGGACATTTTGTTTCAGTGTTAGTAGTTAGAAGGAACTCTGGAAAGGAAAAGAGAGTGTTCCATAAGCAATTTGCTCTACTTATACTCCAAAAAAGCCTCTTGACGCAAGGCAAGGTCACATTCCAAGTGTTATTGTACCTGCTTGTAAACTTGGGTAGAATCTCATTTTAATAAGTTTAAAGAGACTTCCAAATTGCTACATTAGATCCAAATCTCATTAAATTTGAAGCCTATTGCTATAATAGTCTAAAACATACTGTGTTTCCTGGGTTTAAAATTCACTTGAACAAAGCAACTGTTAGGTGTACAATTTATTTGCAGATGACATTTGGAGGAAGGAAAGAAGAGATGAATGCCAAAGGATATACCTGCCTTGTGCCAGCCCATTAGAGCCAGAGAAGGTAAGTGATGCTCCATTCTTCTACAGTGACTGCAGTTGAATACAACACAGTATCTTAAAGAAACAAGACATGTTTTTTAAATGTTAAGTGCTTATGTTTTGCAGTTTATAAATTGCATGGTTGTTTGTTTTTGCTCCAATTTTTCTTTCTTTTTTTCTGTCAGGAGCTCATTGCATTAATATTAATAGCTAAAGAATACTATAGAATGAGCAAGGTTTTGAGTTGCCATTATCTATTCAGAATATAATTAAAGGTTCACTAGAAACAGTCTGTAACTGGAAGATGCTGAATGCTCACAAAGCAACCTACGTAGATCAC
Source organism: Cynopterus sphinx (assembly GCA_030015415.1). Lineage (NCBI taxonomy): Eukaryota > Metazoa > Chordata > Mammalia > Chiroptera > Pteropodidae > Cynopterus > Cynopterus sphinx. The sequence goes on along the minus strand of CM057384.1, from coordinate 71,549,373 downwards.
CTGTTTTCTCTTCCTGGCCCCAGAGAGATCCAACACCTCCACTGTCTCTAATTGCTATGGAGCCTCAGTTTCCTCATCTACAAAATAAAGAACTGGGCCCCATGATCTCTAGTGCTTTTGATGTTCTGAAGTTCTAACATTTTATGATTCTACACACCCTAGGTCAGGGTTTTAACAAAATCGCCACATATTATAAATATCACTGAGTCACAAACTGACATGCTTTTCCATAGGCCGCTAAGAATATTTAACGAAGCGGACAAAACACTATATGAAAAGAAAACATCTTCCTTCAAAAGATGGATGATTAAAAGGATAAATATTTCTAAATGCATTGCATGATTTTTTTCCTCTACACTATTTCCTGTATCCACACTGATGAATAATGTTAATATGTGAAGCTCTCTCAAGGCATGGAAATAGCCTTGTTCAGTTGTATATTAAATTTCCATTCTTCCTACATTATGCTTTATGAATGGAAGGTTAATGAAATTGTGCATGTTTCACTTTTCACTCTGCAGGTTATTTTGTAATAGGGCTGAGACTGTCCTACCTTTAATTTGGTATTTTATTAAATTAAGTGCATTTCATAGGAAGGACCATTTTATTCCGCTATTCTGTCTTATATTCACAAGCAAGAGGGCATGCTAAGTGCTTTCTCTTGTTGATTCTTTTAGGCATTTCCTGTTTCCAGTGAATGTAATGTAAGCCCATATTTTAAACAGAAAAAAAAATGTTATGAATTTCTTTAAACTGAAGGTCTTTAAACTGACACAGAAACTTTCTTTTGGATTCCTGTGGTTTGCTCTCATTTTATTAAAAAAAAAAAAAAAAAAGACTTTAAGCAGATTAATGGTTAGCCCAATGGTTCTCAACTGGGGGCTTATTGGCATTGGGTTAACAATATTCAGTTTGCATGACTGACCCATGCATTGCAAGGCATTTGGCATTCCTGTGTCCCTCTGATCAATGTGACAACCATAGCAGCCTCCCATACATCTCCAAATGCCAACTTCCCTGAAATGGTCTGAAGCAGAAGTTTTCTTTTGCAAAAAGGAGATCTGATAATAGATTAGTTTTCAAAACCCAAAGAGGGTTTGTGTCCACATGTGGAGAAATGTGATGGCACTTATATTAAGAGAAAAGGCATAAGAGAGGATGTATGAGAATCACAAGGCTTATAAAAAAAAAATCATACACTTTTCCTAGATCTTAATAAGAATAAAAGTTTTAATCACATAACTTTATGGAAAATGTGGACTCATTTCTCTTTTATACTCTAGTACAGACTCATTGTGATCCACCATAAAATAATCCTAAGAAGTAAAAATGCTGCATAATAAGAAACATACAAAGGAGAATAAGTGGATTTTGTCTCCATGTTCCAAATTCCTCTGTGGTGGCAGGGTTTTGAGTTCCAATAAAATTCAACAAACAGTTATTGGCGCTAAATGAGAGGGATGCTCTCTTGGGCCCTAAGAATGTAAAAAATGAATAAGACATATTCTTTGCTTTTGAGGATCGTAATTATGTCTTGGAGACCAACTCTTAAATAACCAGGGTGTAAAATAATAAACACCGCCTTGCAAGTATGTTTACATGCTATAGAAATTAGGTAAAGAGATAGCCGATTTCACCCATGCTTAAGGGGGTGCATGGTTGGGGAGGCAGAGATTGGTAGGTGCAGGGAAAGCCTCAGACGGAAGGTATCAAGAAGGATAAATGGGCATTTGCCAGGTAGTGAAGGAGTAGAGAATGGAATTTCTAGTAGAGAACAGCATATACAAAATGTGTAAAAGAGAAGAGAACTAAGGAAGGCCAGTGTGGTGGGGCATTGGTAGAAGGGTGGTAAAAGGGTACATAGAAGATGAGTCAGAGTTGGTAGCATCTAGAATGCCAGACTAAGAAGTTGGAGTTTACTTTATAGGTATAAAGGAAGCAATTTAGAGTTTAAAGAGGAAAGTAAATTATATGGGGACAAGAACTCCGATACCAGTATGGGAGATGGGTAAATGTAGACAAACTTCAAACAAATATATTAAGAGAATTAGTCTTAAAACTTCACTTCTAAACACTCATTCATACGCTTTTGGAAACCAAGTTAATCCATAGCACATTGAAGGCATATAATAACTTTGAGAATTTTCACTGGTGAAATTTTTAATATTCTTAATATTTTGAAACTACAACCACTGTTCCTTTCTAAACAAGAAAGCATGAAGCATTTCTTACACCAGGTCACCACGTTTGTATGACATATTCACACTGACGTAGACACAGTTGATTCAGAGATTCACAGTAGGCACATCAATAGCATGGGTGACTGGCTCTGGGTTCTAGCCAGTGATGGGTACTCTTTATTGGATAAGGGCTATCTTACAATCAGATCCTCTCAGAGTGTTTGAGCACAAGATTTGCAGAAAACACGGTGACAAAAAGCCAAGATATACAAAGAAAAACTCACGGAAGCCATTAAGTAAGAAAAAACAGGAGGTGCTGAGAAGAGTCAGAAGCAGCAGGAAAGAGAAATGCTAAGCCAACAAGTAGCTGAGTTCTCTGGGTAAGGCAGCCAACATCCCATCTGAGAGGCATCTGGAGCTTCCAGGATTGTTGTCCTACCATTGTTGTCCTCTTCTCATCAGGTATGTGATGTTCTAAAGTGAAGAGCTGGTTGTGTAGCTGCTCAGATTCTTTTCATGCTCTTTCTTAGGCCCTTGTATCTCTGAAAAAATAAATTCAAATCAACTGAGATAACTTGTATAAGTCTCTGTTTCTTACAAACTGAAGGAAACTTATATATCTCACTCAGTGAGAAAGTTGTATTTCTTCAGAGTCAACAGTAAAATCACTGTTTGCTGAGTGCTCATGTGCCAGGCACCATGACAAGGCTGTATGTGCATGATCTCACTTAAACCCCATGATAATTCTATGAGACAGACTCCTCTATTGCCCTCATTTTACAGATGAGGAAAAGGTCTCATAAAGGCTAAATCACATGACCACTTTTGCACGGCTAGTGAGTAGCAGAACTGGGGTCTGGAACCGGATCAATGGGAATTTAAAACTGGCATTCTTGACAATTGTAGCTTTGTGGCAGAGACGGCCAGCTGCTCCCTCAGTTTATGCTCCACATTCCATAGAACACAGTTGCTGCTAGGAAGTCACAACCTAGCTGGTCACTGCTTTTCTTAACCTCCTTGCTTCCAAGGGAAGCCATGTGACTAATTTTTGCCAGTGGAATATGAGTTCTGGTTTCGTCACCTGTGGGCAGAGAACCTTCTCTATACTCTCCTCTTCTGACAGCTGAATGCAGCCAACAATGACAAAGCTCTAGAGAGCAACAGAGCAACAGCGTGGAAATTCCCAGGTTCTGGAGTCATGACGTGGAAGGAAACTGCAGACCTGAAACACCTGTATTGTATTATTATGTGAGCAGAAAAGAAACTGAGATTTTGGGTCAATTTGTTTCCGCAGTCTACTACAGCTATGCTGCTGCCCTTTTAAGTGTTGGGGGTTGAGAGCAAAACAATAAGCTTTAAGCTAGAACCCAATATTGTTAAAGGATGGTGGTAATTATCTCACACCGTACTGTTTTCCCACACCAAGAGTAGCTCCGTGTTTTTTTATTCAGCATAACAGAAAAACTAGAAGGTGTCATAAACACAGAGTATGTTTATAAACACATTGTTCTTATGCTTCCTCAAAATCCTTGAAAACTCAGGAAGAAAGGAACAACAGAGCTTTGAGCGTGATAGCACCTCTCATCTGTTAGAGGCCTCCATTCTAGTTCAACTTATGTTTAGATGTCACTTCCTACTTTACACCTCCGCCTGCTAAATCACAGCCACCTTTGGTGTGAAATCCAGCACCTGTTTAATGGGCTTACAAGAGATGACACAGCTGTTTTCAATAGTAAGCAAAGAGTAACACACCTGGGATAAGGCAGCGGGATTGAAAAGAAGAGAGGCTAAGAGTTTGCAGAGTTTACCTATAGTGTTATCCAGTCACTGGTGTGGGCAACTGAGGTCATTCCCACAGGAACCTTCTAGGGGGACACATAGAATGCACCTTAGAGCCATCTACCTGGTGAATAGAAAGGGAAAGCATTTACCCATGAGCAACGGTCTCCTATTGGTCAAGGGTCGTCCTGTGGGATGTTAAGATCCTTGCACTTCCAGGTTGCACATTAGCAAGGTATAGCATGATCAGGTATCAAAGAGGATACTTGAAGAGGAGGAGAGGATAAGAGGTGGGATCAGAGCTCAGTGCTAGAAGATGCAAGTGAAATTTGAATCCAGTACTTTCTAATGTCGAAGCACAATGTCATTGCCTACATGTCACTGCTCACTTGGCCTGGAGGAAAGAACGCAGGTCTGGGTGTTGGAGCATTGCCCCTAGTTCTAGAATAGATGCTGCTGCCTACTAGACTTAGGCAAACCATTTACCCTCTGGACCTCTGTTTCCTTATCTCTAAAATAGGGATACTGGATGAATCCATTATTTCCTGAATTAAGTTCAACTTATGTAGAGTAATGTTGCAGAATGTTAATTAAGAAGTACAACTGGAAAGGAAGGGTTTTGTGGTCAAATAAATTGGTAGATGGAGCTAACAAAGTTATATAAATTTCTTCACTAAAGGGTATTTCAGTCTATAATGTATATTATACAACATCCTTTGTTTAAGAAATAGCTCATAGGAATAGGTTGTTTTTATGCTAAGATTTATTGAACACTTACTATTTTCCAGGCATCATGCCAAGAACTTCCAATGTATTATTTTTGTCATTCATTTTCTTCAAAAAAGTATTTGTTGAGCTCCTGTTATGTGTACCACATTGTTCATGGCTCTGGGGATACCTCCAGGAACAAGACCAAGTTCCTGAGTTTTTCCTGGGGGTAAGGTAGAGAGAAGACAGACAGTAAACAGGTAAACAAATGCATAAACAAAAAAATTGGTAAACATGACCTCATCTCATTCTCATTTTATAAATAATGAGATTGAGGATTGGAGAGGGTCACTCATTTAAAATGATAGAGAAAAAATGCCAGAGCTAAGATCATGTTTGCTTTTAAAAGTCTTATATTAAATGTTGTTGACATCAGGTGCAGAGAATTGGATTAATCAGTGTCCTGGGTTGATTACGTACCTTGTCATCGAACCACATTCAGCTCATGCCCATGACCACTATGGTCTCAACCGCTTGGTGCTATTGTCTCTTCTACCATACTGAAGGTCCATGCTTTGCAAAACACCAGTTTGAGAAACAACGTACCACATAGTCTAGAGGAAGGGTCTTTCAGCCCTAATGAGACAAGCAGTCAGAAAAGGTTTTGCTGTAAACATAGTGGAGATTCAAAACTCAAATGATTGAGAGGTGACAGTATTGCAAAGTACTGTTGTGAGTTATACCTCTCAACAATTCTGAATGGACTTACATTATTCTCTTCTTAACAGAATAATTAAATTTTTTCTATAAAAAGGAAATGATATTTGTGGAAGTTTTTGCAACTTTAAGAATCTAAGAAATGACTTGTCAGTGATAAGCTGATTTAAAAAGCATATGCTTTATCTTGACACCTTCCTTTGAAGAAAATAAAAAATCCCAGGCCCAATTTTAATGATCCTTTGGTCTGTGATATCACTATCAGAAATAATAAAGTAGGGGAAGGAAGATTATATTTTCTGTGTATGGCCTATTGAAATGGTCAGGATTATTGAATGCTAGAAATAACAAAAAATCCTTTGAAGGTATGAACAATTTGTATGCCGATAACACTTTCTTATATGCTTTGCTATTTTTACCACTAAAAGGCTCCTCTTAAAACTCAACAGAGATCTAATCTGACTTTAAAACTTCCTAACCAAAAGGAACTTGAGAGAGTTACAGTTTATGTAAAATCCCCACAGTAGATGAAAACATTATACAGATCAAAACATCTCACACATGCACATACACACACACACACACACACACACACATGGAGTTTAGATAACTAAGTGACTAGATGTGAAAAATGGGAAAAGGAAACACATTGCTCCTCCTAGAGATTTTTACAGTAAAGGGTCATAAACAATAAAAATAATACAAGATAATCTTAGAAAGATGGCAGCCCAATCATCTGAGGCCTTTAGAACCACATTCCCACTGGTGTGCAATCTAGGAAAGAGTATCAAGGAATGTAGCAAAAGAGACCCTCTGCTTCCACCAATTGACATTCAGCCGGGTCATGTTCTTAGGTATGCACTAGGGGAAGACTAGGAAGTGAAAAGAAATGAGAGAGTGAACGTTGACCATTCACCATAGACGGCGTGTTTTTGTTTGTTTGTTTGTTTGTTTGTTTAATGTGTCATTTTATTAGGGCTGAGGAAGGAATCATTTATCTTTAATTTTTGACTGAGGGGCACATAAAGGTGATTTTGAATGTGTTGGAAGCTGTGCTGGGAGAATGTCGAAAGACCCAGCACTTTTATGACTTGTTACTAACCCCTAAGGCAAGCCTGGAAAACTAGCTCTTTGCTTTTCAACAAGAAAATATGGTCATCGGTAAGCAACCTTTTTTGAATGACCAAGGTTTCATCAAACACAGAGTAATTATACAATATTCAAGTAGATGATAAAAGGAAATTTATCCCTTATTCTAAATAGGTCATAACAAAAATCTAATTGCAAATGATTGCAAAAATAAAAGGGCAGGACGTATGGATAGATGGATAGTGAGATAGAAAAAGTACATTATAAAACAAAGACCATCTCATTCAGTCTTTGAAGTTATTGATTCAAGGTTCCTCGTTAAGAGGAAGTAATTGTTAAAGCTGTAATTTCATCGTGCACAAGGAAGAGACTAGTTGCTATCCCTGTAAAAATTCTTTGGATACTTGTGCAAAGTCAGAAAGAAAAGGACAAACCTTGCAAAGGAAACAGGTACAGGTGATAGGTACAGGTGACTAATTACTCCCTTCATTAATTCATCACACGTCTCTACTAGGCCTTGGGAACATCAAAGTGAACGAAAACTTGTCTTCGTAGAACTTTGATTCATGATAGATAATGTCATAGCAACCAATGGGAGAGATACATGGTCTGGGAGTACAGAGAAGAGATACTTGCCTATCTTACTAGAATAAAATCAGAATTAGAGCTCCTTTCTGGCAATTACTGGAATAGTAAAGGTCTTGTGATCTGTTTTGGAGGAGATTTAGTCCAACTAGGTCCCCTATGCTTTTATTCTTTCTAACATTGTCACCAAGTTTAGACCTTCCCAGAATCAAAGTCCTCCCTCTCTTAAAGTCCAAACATGGTCATTAAAAGGAACTACTTGTGATAGGTACAGGTGACTAATTACTCCCTTCATTAATTCATCACACATGTCTCTACTAGGTCTTGGGAACATCAAAGTGAACGAAACCTTGTCTTTGTAGAACTTTTGATTCATGATAGATAAAGTCATAGCAACCAATGGAAGAGATACAATGGTCTGAGAGCACAGAGAAGAAATACTTAAGAAGACCATAGAAAGTCATTGAAAGCTTCCATAGTTGCCATAAAATCATAACTATGAAAAGGAATTCAGAATGGAATGAAAATTTTCCTTTATTCGTGTTGTTCTCTTGGTATCCAAGTAAGTAGAAAGCCCACCATATATTTTACCCTTGAATGCTGCTACTTATGTTGTGGTAGATGGAATGACTTTTGTCCTGAGAACCTGTTGATGGCCCATTAAGGAATAAAGGTTTGTGCCCCCCTAAAATTCATATGCTAATATCATTACATCATGATGATATTAGGAGATGGGAACTTTGGAAGGTTATTTGGATTAGATAAGGACTAAGGATGGAGCCCTCATTAATGGTATTATTGCCCTTATAGGAGTCTCAAGATAGATTGCTTCCTTCTTCTGCTCTCTTCCATGTGAAGATACCATGAGTAGTTGGCAGTTTGCAACTTAGAAGAGAACTCTCAGCAGAAACTGACCAGGCTGGCACCCCAATATTGAACTTCCAGCTTCCAGAACTGTAAGAAATACATTTCCATTGTTCAAAAGCCACCCAATCTATGGTATTTTGATATAGCAGCCTGAGATGACTAAGACATGGTTCCTTGGCTACCTTTACTTAGTTTTACACGTCTTACTATCTTATAAGCCTTCTTGGTTACATGCTGTTTCAATTCTTGCCCAGGCTTGGTACAAGGACAGTGCTGGGCACTGGTCCAGTTGAAGAGCTTGGCCTTTGTCATTGTCTTTTAAACAAAGCACAATATCAGCTTTGTCTCTTTTACTGTGCTGAGAGCCTACATTAATCAAACCTGACATTTTTTGTTTTTCTATTCATGTTCTATACCTATCACTCCTTAGATACTTCATTAATTCTTTGGAAGAAATAGTTTTTATCTAAGGTGGCAGGGGTGGTGGTAGAGAGGAAGCTGATCACAAAAGATTTATCTAAACAAAGATTCACATAAAATCAGTTAATATAAGTTCAACAAAAAATTAAATGTCCATTATTTGTCAAGTATAGACAAGGGTGTATAACTTGACATATGTGCCGATAAATAAATGGATGCATGAATGGATGAATGGATGGATGGAGGGGGTGGATGGCAGAATAGTTAAACAGTCAAAGCAGGAATCTTTACCCTCTGGAATCTCACTAGTTCACACACCTAGTGGGATATAAGCCATAACTATAGTTGCCATGTTGTCTAAACCAAGACTGCCAAGTACTGGCATGCTTATGAGGATATTTGAAACTGAGATTGCCAGAGAGCTAGGACTTAAGTTTATTCTACCTATAACAGAAGACTACGTAAGATCTTAAAAGAACAAATTAATTCTGACCAGGAAAAGAGGGATATTTACACAAAGGAGTTAGTATGTGAGTTGGCTGTGAAGGGTAAGCAGAATTATTTCCTCAAGCAACCAAAAAGGGCAAAGCATTGAGACAGAAAGAATCTGGGAACAAGGGCATGGAGCTAGGCAAACACGTTACCTAGCGGCACTGGAGGGTTGGGTTTCTGCTGGGAGATGAAGCTAGAGAGAAGGATTAGGGCTGATGGGAAAGGAGTTTTTGCTCTGTAGAAAATATAAGGAGCCATATACAAAGTGGCACTTTAAATGTGAAAGGGGAAGGAGGGCAAGGAAGTCAGACAACATACCTTGATCTATAAGACCAAAACCACGTCTTCTAGTTCAACTCAATACCACAAGTTAACATTAGAGCTTGAAGGAAGATTAGGAGTGATCTAGAGTCCAACCTAACAGCCCTCATCTCCAAATAAGAATATTTAATGACTTAAATGACTCACATAAATATTCAAATGACTCATTTACTACTTAGTGGTAAAACCAAATTCCTGCTTTCCCACTTACTATCTCTGGCTTTTAGGCAAATGACAATTTTTCTTAATTTTAATTTCATCATCCATCTATGGCCATGCCACCCTGAACATGCCTGATCCTGTCTGATCTTGGAAGCTAAGCAGGGTCAGGCCTCATTAGTACTTAGATGGGAGACCACCTAGTAAGACCAGGTACTGTAGGCATTAAAAAAAGTAAAAAATAAAAAATAATAAAAAAAATTTTCTCATCCATGAGATGGATGATGGTTGTGATGATTAGGTAATAAAATATGTAAAGTGCATAGTAACATGCTTGATATATAGGAAGAGTGTAATTAATATTAATAAAAATTATGATTAGCAACAAAAATAATAACCACATTATCAAAGTTCTCTGATTCTATCCAGTACTCATTTATGTATGTCCTAGCTGATCATCTGAATCACCTGGGTTATTTTAGACTGTTATAAATTTCCTAGCCTACCTCAAAACTACTGAATGTTAATCTTGAGGTGACTGGGGAATCTATACTTTTGAAAAGCTCCCTAGATGTTCCTGATAATAAGAACCCAGATAAGAAACAACTGTCCCCATTTACTGCTGTTTGAACTTTATTTTCTTAGTCTAAGAACTTGGAATCGTTTTTCATGGTTCAGTCCTTCAAGGGTAGGTATAGGAGCTGAAGTCAGTGGAGGAGTATTGCACATAATGCTGGGATCTCAGGAGGTTCGAAACACATCTGTGCTCAAAAGAAAGGGGGGATTAGATGGCAAGATTGGAAATGGATAGTCATCACTGGTGGAAATGATTAATTAAGACTAGTTTTGCACATACATTTGCATGCCTCTTAATATAACATATGTAAATACATCTTTAATAGCATGACTTGTTTGCCAATGTTGAATGCTAACTGTAAATAATTTCTATTTTTTGTAGTGTTTAGGAAACTTCAATATGGTATTTGCTGGCAGACAGTTGCTGTCTCCTGGATTTAGCAACATATTAAGTAATGATTACAAAAACATTTTTTACTCGCTACTAAAAAAAGTCTAAACAACAATTTGTGATTATGTACGAAAACACAGGATAGGTAAAGCAAGAATACTTTTTCAATTTATGGAAAAATTTTAAAGCACATCCTACAGCTCCCGTATTTTTCCTTACTGTTTTTGCTAATGCAGAGCAAAATAGGCCATAAGGAGTTTCACTCCTTCTTTTAGGATCCTAGTTACTTTTTCTGATGATATCACCAACAGCCAACATAAGATGAGCAATAGAATAAGGGAGAGAAAATAATCAGAGTCTCTGGTGGTCAGTACCTAGAACCAGTCATCACTGAATAACTAACTACCGGTTGACATTCCCTTCTTCCTGTCCTCTCCACCACCCCCTAATCCATTGTATAAAATCACAGAAACTCTTATTTGCCTGGTAGATTATTGGAACCTCTCTGCCAGAGTTTCTAATATAGTGTATATAGGGGTGGCCTAGGCATCTGCACTAATCACTACACCCTCCCTCCCCAATCAACCCATGATTTCGATATGATGGTCCTCAGGATATCGTTTGAAAAACACTGTCCTGGTTAATGTAGAGCCTTGAAACTCATTGTGGTTCCTGGGCCAACAGCATCAACATCTCTTGAGAGTTTATGAGAAATGTGGACTCTCAGGATCCACACCAGGCCTACTTAATCAGAATCTGCATTGTAACAAGATGCCTAGGTGATTCATAGGCCATTCAAGCTTAAAAAGCATTGGCCCAGAGGATGTATCTCATGCCCTCTTTGCATGTATGAACCTATTTGTTTTTCCCCAAAGCCTTTCCCTCATAAATTACCTGGGATTTCTGGGTTCTCATGGTAGGTCTGCAGACCTATCGAGTTAGAAACTTTGTGGGGCGGGCCCAGTAGTGTGTGTTCCAACAAGCCCTCCAGTCCAAGTGATTCCAATGAAGCTAAAGTTTGAGAACCACTGGTATGGTTCATTTATTGCTTTGTATTTGAAAATGAAGTTCATGGGAATACTCAGTATCTTCCTTTGGGTATAACAAATAATCCAGTGTCGTCTGATACAGTGCAAACCACACAGACTCTTGCTTTGTGTTGTCAACCCCCAGAGTCAGTCAATTCCTACAATATCTCTTACCTCATGCTTCACCTGTGAAGCAGATGCTTTGACTAATGCAAGTGTTAGAGGCAATCATAATAATTAATGAAATGCCAAGGTTTGAGAGCAACCTGGGCAGCTGTGCTATATAATGGTATCAGGGGATGAGTGGCTCAGACAGTTGAGTTTCAAATGAAAAATAACTTTCCGATCCGAATACCATAGAAGTTACAAATTAGTATTCTCCACTTTCTCATCACGGACCCAACTGGAACAGCCTGAGTAAAAATCAAAGTTAGGTGATGCTCAAAAGGCAGCCCCTGAATGTGAACTGGAGGTGCAATGTGGTAGAAAGGTCAGAGAAAATAATACTGGACCACTGAACAAGTCAATTTAAGCTGAGCACATCCACCTTTGTTTCACTTTTGTTTGAACTTTCCAATAGGTTATTATACTCAACACCTAACCTAATACCAACAAGCTCTAAATTAGAGGTTTTGTTTCTCTCTCAGCCCCTATCTCCATGTCATCTGTCTTGGACTCTGTCTCTCTGTCTCTTCCTCTCTCTGTATCTCTTTGTCACACTCTATGTCCTTCTGTCTCTGACTCTCCCTACTTTCCCACTCCGCCTCTTCAGTGAAAAGAGTCAGCATACCTTCCAGGATGGGGGGTCAAGGAGTGGATTTCAATATGGACAAATGCAAAGAGGCTGCAAATAAAGTTTTGATGGTACTGTTGATTACTTTTTCTGATGTTCGAGAATTGTGTGGATGGAAAATGGGCCACATACTAAAGCAGACAAGCTTGGGGGGTGAGGGACGCTGCATGATGGGCTTTACAAACTCAGAGACGGAAAATAACCACATAGGGTGGTCTGAACATAAAAATTCCTAACTACAAGCAGATCATGGTGTGTAGTCGCATTCTAGCTTCCTTGACAAAGGTCAATCTTTACCTTAAGTGAGCCTGTCCATTGTCTTTTGACATCTAAGATAACATACCTTTGAAATGTCAGAGTAATCCCCTTGCCCAGACCCCTCAGGGTATAACGCTGGCACCAGAGCACGAGACCAAAGAACCCCTCATTGTTATCTTGTGCCCTGCATAATGTCTCTATGTGCTGTAAATGTTAATTGTTAACTACTATGCCCAATGCAAAAGAAGTCTGTGTCTCTGTTTTACTTTTGATGGAATCCTGAGAGATTTCTCCAGTTTGCTTTCTCCCACCCTCTATATCTACTACCAATGAATTTCATGTAACCCTCCTTACATCTCCTCTTTTGATTCTAATATATAAAATGAGCTGCAAAGCTGCTAGTCTCTGGAGCATTTTCTCAATTTTTTGAGATTTTGCTTCTTGGCAATTGTCATTAGTTTGGCTCAAATAAACTCATACAAATTCTCTACAGGTTTGGATGTTTCTTACGTGGACAGTTGCATGCTATCCTGCTATTTCTGTTCTTTTTTTTTTAAATTTGCAAGTGTTTGCTACAGATTACTATCATGCTATTTTTCGATGAGATTGAAGTACTAGTTTATCAAAATGTCAGCATAAAGACCAAAAGTCGAGCAAATTTGCTGCAATGAGAGGCTGTAAATTTGCTGTCAGCTAACAAATCCTCTGGAATTCAAAGTACAAGCCTAACTGAAAGCATTTTTTAATAATTGTGACTGAATAAGTGTGAGGTTAACCCAGTGTGTGTGCACTTTCATCTTGTGCCTTGTTAAATTTCTCAGTTTTAATAATTGAGGCCATTTTTTGTGCTATGATTTCAGGAGTTATGCTACCAGGAAATGCCTAATGTATAAAATCAGATTGGTTTTGCTAATTTCCTTTGTTAAAACTCACATCTGTCCCCCTTTTATTCTTTTGAATGTTAATGATCATGTATCTTAGAATAAGACTTTCTTTCTTCAAGTCTTAATTATAGTTTGGTTGAAATACTGAACCATTTTAACATTGAAAGTATTTGGCAAATAAACCCTATATGAGAAAATTTTTGAAAGTTCTCATCGTGTCTTGGATATAAGCACAAAGAGATGAGGTATGTGGAGGAAGACCTTTATCTCCTCAGAATTTTAAATCTTTCTGCAATACACAAAACAGTGAAATCACAGAAGGAAAAAAAACCGACTTCCTCAAATCTAATTATCAAAAAGCAATTCATCTTGCTTGAGTATTTCAATCAACACATCCCTGAAGCTACTTTCTCAATTTGCCCTCCTGTCTGATGTATAGATTGTGTGTGTGAGTGTGAGTGTGAGTTGTGTGTGTGTGTGTGTGTGTGTGTGTGTGTGTGTGTGTGTGAGAGAGAGAGAGAGAGAGAGAGAGAGAGAGAGAGAGAGAGAGAGAGAGAGAGATCATTTGGAGAAACCTCTTAGCATATGGTGGGGAAAATGCTATTTTGCTAATTTTATGTTTTATTTCTTAATGACCTACTTCTCTGCTGCAGCTTTAGTGGAATGGTTTAAGCTCAGTGTGACTTTTTGAGAGTCCTATATTCTGTGGCAGTGACTCGACTGGGATAGAACAAAGATGTTTATGTGATTGGGGTGGGGGGTTTATATCTGCCTAAGATTTTGCTGCTTTGGCAGAGAGTTTACAAATTGTAGGCACTCAGAATAAGTGGCATCATTATTGGGTGTAAAATGCCCTGAGGGTATGGGAGTGATTTAGAACTCTAGGATTCAGTGAAGAGAGTATAAGATAGGGCACATGTGTCTGTAAGAACTGGATCCAGTAGTAGTGCTGAAATGTGACCTTGGGTAAATCACTTGACCTTCATTCTTTACCTTTAAAATAAGATGAATATATGCATTTTCCTTTTATTGCAATGCTGCAAGGTATCGGGGCAGTATTTGCCAAGCACAAAAAAATCTTTCCATTGAAAGACAATTATTTTAGGTAATGTTTTGCAAAAGATTACTTAACACAGACGACTTCAATCTGAGATTCTGTGAAAACTGCATGTGTCATAGAGGACATCAGCTCCTAACTGAAGGAGTCATTGGCAAAATAATTATTTCATTTCCCTGAAAAGGGAAAGATAGTCTGAGCTCTCTGGAAAGTTGGTCTTTTAAAACTAAGCTGACATTGTATAAATAATTTAATCAATTAGTATTTTGTACCCAAGGTTCAATGATCATGCCTATATTAGTATTCCCATCAAATGTGAATACCCTTGGGGAATCAATAAAAGAAAACATAAGTACTCATCTGAGTTCCTCCTATGGAATTACTGTGTTATGCACTGCCAGGTTTCTAAAACCTTAGCCCTGCAAAGGTTTGCATTTTAGACCAGCAGTCTTCAATAAAACTTTCTGTGGTAATGGAAATACTCTGTATTAGTGTTAGTTATACAATATAGTTGCCACCAGGTACTTAATACATATTGATTAGGGATGATTTTTAAATTTCAGAAGAGGCCAAGGAAATGAACTAAAATCACACACATCTAAGAGATAATCACCATCAATATTTTGTTGTGTCTTCCAGGATTTTATGTTTGTGTTTGTGTGTGTTAATTCATGTTTTAAGTTTACAGTATTGGCCTGCAGTAAAATTCACGCTTTTGGTGTACTGTTCTGTGAGTTTTGACTAACACACACTGTCATATAGCCAATCAAGATGCAGAAGTTTCATCAACCTTAAAAAATAAACCTCTCTTCTTCCTCCCAACCCCAGCCCCTGGTGACTACTGCTATGTTTCACATTCCCATAATTTTGCCATTTCTAGAATGTCATTTAACTGGGATTATACAAGATGTAGCATTTTGAGTCTGGCTTTTTTCAGTTAGCATAAGGCATTTGAGATTTATCTATGTGGCTATATATATGAGTAGTTCCTCTCTTTTTGTTGAGTAGTATTTCTTTGTGTAGATATACCAGGAGGACATTTGAATTGTCTCTGATTTTTAGTAATTTGAATTAAGCCACTGGAAGTAAGTTTTCATTTCTCTAAGGTAATTACCTAGGAATGGAATTGCTGAATCATATGTTAAATAAATGTTTATAAGAATATTTTTATTTTTTTTTATAATGACAAACTGTTTTTCACAGTGGCTGGTTCAAATTTATATTTCTACTAACAAGTATAAGGGTTCCAGTTGCTCCACATCCTTATCAGAATTTAGGATGATCAGTTTTTTCTTAAGCTACTCTATTATGTATGTAGTGGTATATAATGATGGTTTTAATTTGCCTTTCCCTAATAAATAATGTTGTATATCTTTAGATGTGTGGCTTTTTAAAAATCTTCAAATACAGGAAAAGTACATTAAGGAATTTCCCTTCATTCCTAACTTGCTAAAAGAGTATCACGAATAGATGTAGAATTTTTAAAAATGCTTTTCTGTGAATATTGAGATGATGATATGATCATCAGGAATCTGGGAAGTCCAAAATATCGGAATTATGGTAGTAATCTTAAATAACCTTAATATGCAACAGAGAGCTCTGATGTTTGTAAAGAAAAAGTTGTTTTTTCTTCCATTAAAATACTTCTGTAGATATTAATGTAAAAATACATATGCACATACATAGGCTCAAAGAGAGAACATCAGTAACCTTTTGATACATGTTATTCTGAAGCCTTTTTTACTTTGAGGTGCCTCTTCTCTGGACAAGTAAGTTTTTTCATTTTTTAAAAATGTAGAAATGTATTTTCTACTCCAGAAAAGTGCTTTCAAGACTGATGGCTGTAGGCACACACTTTAGGCTTATATTTAGAATTCCAAGAATCTGCTTTCTTCCCAAGTTTTATTTTAGAAAATGCAATCTAGTTACTTTTCACATCCTCATAAAGAAAATAGTGTTGCTTTATTTTCTATGTGAAACAGAACTCAAGATAATGGCAAATCTTGCCAAAGGTTTCAAGAGTACTAGCATGAACTTTGGGAGGAGTTATGTTTGTTTTGGTTCCTCTCATTTTCAGTCTAGGGTTAAGGTGGGTCTTGGTCTCTCCAAATGTTTGCATGAGAGGATGAACTTCAATGTTTGCATCCTTTCCCCTGTTTTATACTCACCTCGCATAGACCACAGCTTAGCATCTTAGAAAAAAGGAGCTTTCGGCAAGTGCAAAGTGGTATTGTCATGTTGCTACTGGAGCTGTCTGTGGGAGCCAAGAAAATAGGACGGAAAGAAAAGGAAGTAAAATAAGTCATAGTGAAACCTTCTCCCTCAGAGGAAGGAAAGCAAACATTGAAATATTGCTTTTTCCTGGCTGCTTATTAAAGGGGAAATTTGCCTACTGTGCCAGAAGAGTCTTTTATTCATAGTTTTGTTGATGTGAAGCATCCAACTTGTTTGTTTTTGTATGTGTTACCCATTCTGTTTCTTAAGAAAAATCCTACTGACAGTGAGTGTTGAACAGATTCAGAATTTCTCTGATTAGAAAAGATGTCAATTTGCTTTAATCATTCAATAATTTATACTAGACCAATTTTCTGCAACAGTTTAATTTTAACATGTTAGCTGTAAAGTCCATTTAAATTTCTGATATATATAAAGTCATTATATGAGAGTGGGAATCTTGTTTTATTTTTAATATGGATTAGTTTGTTTGAAATAAAGTGCTATTTGGATATTTTGTGGAACTTATATAATTTTGTCATATAAAGAAATGTTTAGGTACAGAATATTGTAAATTAATTAACTAATTAAAAATTGAGTTTAAGGTATAGAATTGTAGTGACACGTTATACAATTAAATACCCCACATTCTATTTTCATAAGTTCAAGGTCATTGGTCTAAATTACAATTATATAATTTCTGTTATGATTGTTGGTGATTGGTATAATTTGACTAATTATTGTCTAAACAATGGAAGTTGGCTGGTACTCAAACTACAACAAATGCCTTTTTATAAGAGAAAAGCAAGGAAACTGAATGCTTTTTCTTTTGTCATTCATTATTGTGGGCTGCAATTAATCATAAATATTGTATTGGTGGGTATAGAAACCTTTCTTTATTTTCCAGGATCATCTTACTTGAACAGGATAGAAGGGAACCCTCCAGAGAAAAATAAATGGTCACGTTTAGAGAAACATCACATTGACTGACTAATTGGAAGGACAGTAGAAAAATCCCACAGGAAATGGTCCAGAATCTGACTTGCAGTCAATGCTCTTCTTAGACAGAGCAAACATTCCTTTTAATGGCATAAAAATCCATTTAAATTGAAAGTAACATCTGCTCAACCTTCTTATCTGTCCACAGGGTCAAGAATAATCATTGCCAGATAAGGAAATAACAAAATGTTTTGTGAAATATGGGATGAACTTGTGCCTAAACAATAAGAGTGCAATTACAAATTAGAATGCTACCTTTTGAAAAGACATTTAAACTTTTAGGCAATTTAATATATCACCTAATTTGCTAAGACCTTCTTAGCCTTTCCAATATTTTCCAATAATTTTTTGTTTGTTATAAGCACAAGCTTTGAATAAACTGATGATAAGAGAACCTGGTCATTGTCACTTTCCAAAGGCATTAGAGATCTATGTAAGTGCAGATAACACAGAGCAGCCCCACAATTCAGAATAGAACAGTTAAAGAAGAAAATCGTGTGCACTGTTTAGCTGTGTGCTCTAAGATGTTAGGAATTGCCAGGGTTCTCAGGACTCCTTAGTAGCTTTATTAGGGTGGAGGAACCTACTGGCATCTAGAGGTTAGGGGTGAATTATAAGAGTTCACTGCTAAGGAGGTGCTACGGGGACATTCCAGGCTGAGAGATGGCAACTTGTTTCTTCCAAGAGCCTCAGGTCAGAGAGGTTTTCCCAGTCAAAGCGACAAAAGTGAAAATTTATTCTTTCTTATGGTCATTTCCCTCAAATTCTAGGTAGAGAGCTCCCCATCTTTCCTAACACTTTTCAAGAAGCTTTATAATTTGAAATATGTTCATAGAGGTCATAAATCCAGGTCCCTAAATGTCGTATCCTTGATGCCAGAGAAATTTTTTTTAGAAAAGAATAACATCGTATTTTTATACAAAAGAATAACATTGTGTGTATCGAGCAAATCTCCCATCCTAGTATTAATTCAAAAATTAATAGTATGGCTTCTGAAGTACTAAATAAAATAAATTGCCTTTCATACAGCACAATGTAGCTTAAACAAAAATGTAAGGTCTTTATTTAAATCTCATTTGAACATTTTATCCTGCTCACTTTAGAGGCTGACCCATTTCCTTGGCAGCTAATGACAGGTAGGCAGAGACAAGCTGACCATTATAGAGCTGGACTTTGTGGAAACAAAAGAAGCCTTCTGGAAGGCGGTATATCATACTGTTTACACATGTCAGATCTGTAGGCCTGTGGCCTGGGTTAAATTCTTATTCTGCCATTCCTAGCTATGAATCCTTAAGCAAGTTACTTAACTTCTTTGGACCTCAGTTTCCACATTTGTAAAATGGAATATATTATACCTACATCAAAGGATTAGTGTAAGGATTAACCAAGATCATTCATGTGAAATACTTGACGAAATTTTACTACCATTATTATTAGTTCATTTCCTCTACTTTGATAGTCCTTATTCTGACCTTTCAGATGCCAGAATTATTCGGAATCATTATTGAGAATGATTTAGCCTAGCCAATTTCTGGATGCCTAAACAATAATTCTAGAAAAATTATTTACTCTTAAGTATAAACTAGTCATGTTTCCAACAAAGATCCATCTCTCTGTGTCCCCCTCAGCATTAATAAGATATCCTTAGACCATAATTATACCCAAAGTTATTCAAATGGGCTCCGAGTCTCTAAAATACTAGGTAAGTGCAAATTTTTCAGGTCAAGTAGTCTTCCAATGATTCCTGAAAGTCATGATTATAGATGTTCCTGGTCCATGGGGGACATACTCTTCTCATTGGTCTTGGGATAGAGAGCTTGGTAGATCCACCAGCCCCTTTTCAGCTCACAGACTCTTTAATTTTAGAAGATGCAGGAAAATGTGAAAAGAGAAGGTGCTTGAGTACCTACATAGCCTTGTGCCCACCTGGTCTCTGAAAGCTTATCAGTGGTTTGGTTCTGGAGTTCATATTTTGGGTTATGTGTGGATTAGAGGTTATTGGGTAGAATTTTTTTAAGCCAGAAAAATAATCACTTATTTTGTTTCTTTTTTAGGTCATAGCATTTATGAATGTTATTAAAGATTAGTATGGAATATAAAATAAATTGTTTTCCTCAGAATTCTTGACCCAAAAAAGTGCCTTTTTAATTTTAACTTCTGAGCTTACCTAGCACTACAAGTAAAGAGACTGTAGCAATATTATAGTTCTTAGCTGCAGCAGAAAACATTTTATCTTTCTTTCTTGGATGCTGCAAAACCATAAACTGAAGTAGTCAAAGTCAATTTATGAGCTCTCTAAGATCTTGCTAAGGAAATAGCTAGAAAATACATAGAAAAAGTATACTTATTTTTATGATGCATACAAAATAATCTCAGAACACTTCCCTAAGTGACTCTACAATGCTATATAGACTATGTAAGATTATGAATGCATTGAGTTTACTTAATATATTGCTTTTGGGAATATGGTTTAATTGAAAGCTTTGGATATAAAACTAGCATCAATTGAGTTGAAAAGTTCTTTTTTAAATAAAAGTTGTTAAATTATACTGCAAAATGCTGGAGAAGATATTATATACTATCTAAATGTGAAATTAACATCTCTCTCAACATTGCTGTAAGTAGTACATCTCAACTTTGTTCGTAATTGAATGAATTGTTTCTTTTGTTCCTGGTGATTCAGATTTCCCATGTAATAAATATCTTTTCCTTGTCTCTTTGTGTAACCAAACTCTGCCACTAGGTTAGACTGAGCAAGCAAAGTAGTGCCTTCTGGGAAGGTGTTAATAAGTCACAGAGCCAGGAAGAAAATTTCAAGGGAGGTAAATATACACAACTTTCTGAAAGTGCAGCAAGTTTGCTTTGTGATTTTCCTCTCTAAGTTAGGAACATGGCTCTTACATTAGTGGTCTTCCTTCTCTTTTTTAACTTGTGACTTCATTTGTGTGACTCATTTTACTTGTTAAGCTTGTCTCTGTGGACACTAAGCATCCAATTAGCCATACTTTGGACATTTTAAAACAAGATATACATCAGCAATTCTCAACCTGCATTTGCAATATCCAAGGATGTATTGATGGAAATCATAGGCTATCTTTAGTTCTTTAAAAACAAACTCAAAATAACTTAGAACTTCAAGATGCTACTGATAATTAGAATGAATGATTGTGTAACAAGATGCTTTCTAAGACTTGAAATACTACATACTTGAAGAATTCTTAGTATAGATGCAACTACCTGACTGAAGAAATTGGTTCCTAAGTAAACAAATGAATTGTTTTAAATATATAATCTAAGTTATACCTGCTTCCATCTTTGGATTCCCATTTCCTTCCCCCAAACTCATGACATTTGGAGGCACTGTTGTTAATATGATAAAATTTATAATAAAGTGGACTCTGCTTCTTACATTCACCATTGAAATGTTTGAGCTCTATAGATTATTGTTATTCTTAAGAATTGGTCATCTTTAACCAACTAAAATCATAAATGTGTGATTTTTAGAAACTCCCTTTCTACAAATGAGGAAATAAAAGTCCTACAACATTTAAAGCAATTGTTTGAGTTTACTCAACCACTTAACAACAGAGTTCTACCAACAACCTCAGCCTCTCCCCACCAGTATTGTTTTTCTTCCTCTCTACATCAGACTACTATCTCATTGGCATGACTCCATATATCTTAGAATAAAGTAAGTGACAAAGCAAGAGAATAGTAAATCAAGAGTTGGCAATTTGGGATAAGGTTTATGATATTATTTTTCAAAGTGTGATCTGAGAATCACCTATATTAATTACGTGGATGCCTGTTAAAATTATAGATTCCTGGACCCTACCCCAGACCTATTGGATCTCAATCTTCCAGGGGTAGAAACCAGTAATACATAATTTAAAAAAATATGTAATTTAAATAAGTACTCTAGGTAATTTGTCTGTACACTAAGGTTTGTATTCCATAGGCCAATGATATCCTATGTGTTTTACTAGACTGTTTTAAATTGTGCTAATAACAATATGTTCTCATTTGAGATATGTATGATGTTTTGCAGTAGATTCTAAGGAGTGGTGCAGAGACCTTGATGAAAGGGAAGAGTATTGAATTTGGGTTACAGTCCACGCTTCACTACTTTGCTACGTGGGCCTGAGCAAGTTACTTAACTCTCTGAGACTCCAGTTCTTCTTCTTTAAAGAATAATAATATTGACCTTATAGGGTTGCTGAGAGATATTGGATATAAAATACCCAGCAGGCACTGGGCCTAACATAGTAGAGGCAAGCAACTATTAATTACTGTCATTACTTAAGCTAATATAACTATTATTTTCCATGGCTCTTCCCTTACCTTGTTAAGTGAAAATAGACTGAATCCCATATTGTTTCAGACCTAGCTACCATTCATGGTTTATTTCTGTCCTTTTCTCTTCCTCCTCTCCTCTGTGGCTTTCTGTCTACCTCTTGGCCATTTTACTGCTCATTAGTCACTTCCACCAGGAGGAAAAAGAAAATCAAAAATTCAACTCAAAACATCAATTTTCTTCATGTTATTACTTTTAGTAAAAGATTTCGTTTGAGGGAAAGATGGCTGAATCACCAGACAAAATAACATTTTTTGTTGTCATTTTCTAAGAGTTTACCTATTTTTCAGTTAGCTTCTGTTTCTGCTCTTATAACAGGTAAGTGGTAGTCATCCATTTACATGCCCTGATCTAAAAACAGTGGTTTTAATCAACATTGCCTGATAAGAGGATATTTTTAAATGAATCATTTTGAATCTTATATTCTTTCTTGCTTTTTATAGAATGCAAGATTTGGTTTAAGAAAACTCATTAAGATCCTATAGAGAAGGAGCCTGAATATGAAGTAGATCAAATTCCATCTATCTCATCATATTTTTGAAGCATTGCTGACATGCGCTTCCAGCTTGGTAGAGGTGGACTGCATGTGGATGGATTCTGAGATTGTACGGCTCCTTAGTAGGTACGTTTGAACATAGTGAGAATGTACTTGTTCAGGGTCAGCAATCAGGAGTCTTGATTTTCACATAAAATGCTCTCAATTCCTTCAGATCGTCAGGTTTTTCTTCATGAAAAGCTCTGTCTCCCGGGTGCTTGGGGTTAGGTATTCTGCTGGTTAAACTCAGGGAAGCTACAACCTCAGCTGCAAGAACTGCAAGACTCCAGATGGTAACAACTCAAAGTATGACACAAAAGTGAGTGTAGCAACAGGAAAAAATTGTTCTCAATGGAGTTGTTGTGTAGTCAGACTCCAGCCAGAGGGCAGGAGTGGAAGTGAGGGTAGAGGGGTGGCAGCTATCTGGTTGTGCTTTCTTCACCTATTGTCAGTCCTGACCCTGACAGGGTGAGTGATACTGGCCGTCGGGTGGACCAATGGTCTGGTTGAAATGTGTGGCATGACCGTTCCATTAGAATGGCATTTTCTTGATGGCAGGTATTTTTTTTTAAGTTTATTGAGATAACATTAGTTAATATCATTATATAATTTTCAAGTGTACATTATCATTTGACATCTGTATATTCTATTGTGTGTTTACCAGTTTCCTTCAGCTACCATATATTTGATCCCCTTTACCCCATCTGCCTCCTCCCTCCTCCCCTACCCCACTACTAACCACTACTCTAGAGTCCTCTGGTAACCACTAGTCTATAGTCCATGTCTATGAGTCTCTGTTTGTTTGTCCTGCTCATTTGTTGCTTTTAGCTTTATATCCCATATATAAGTGATACTATGTGATTTTCAACTTTTTTTGGTTGGTTTATTTCACTTAGCATAATTATCTCAAGATCCATCCAGGTTGTTGCAAATGGCAGTATTTCATCAATTCTCATGGCTGAGTAATATTCCACTGTGTATATATATGTACCACAGCTTCTTTAGCCAATCATCTATCATAGGACACTTCATTTACTTCCACTTCCTTGCCACTGTGAACAGTGTTGCTATGAACATTGCTGTGCAAAGATCTTTATAGATATGAGTTTTCAAGTCTTTGGGGTAAATACCCAATAGAGGGATTGCGGGATCATATGGTAGATCAATTCTTAGTTTTTGAGAAAACTCCATACTGTTTTCCATAGTGGCTGTCCCAATTTACAGTCCCACCAACAGTATGTGAGGGTTTCTATTTCTTCATATCCTCTCCAGCATTTGTTATTGCTTGTCCTGTTGATTATAGCCATTCTAACAGGTGTGAGATGATATCTCATTGTGGTTTTGATTTGCATTTCCCTAATAGCTAGCCATATTGAGCATCTTTTCAAATATTTTTGGCCGTTTGTATATCCTCTGGGGAGAAATGTCTGTTCAGATCCTCTGCCCATTTTTGATTGAATCATTTTTTTTGTTATTGAGTCATATGAGTTCTTTATATATTTTGGATATTAGGCCCTTATTGAAGGTGTGGCTTGCAAATATATTTTCCCATTTGGATAGTTGTCTCTTTACCTTGTTGACAGTTTCTTTCGCTGAGCAGAAGCTTTTTAGTTTGATGTAGTCCCATTCATTTATGTTTGCTTTTAGTTCCCTTGTCTTTGAGGTCAAATTCATAAAATCCTCTCTAAGTTTAAGGTCCTTGAGTTTAGTTCCTATGTTTTCTTCAATGCATTTTATTGTTTCAGGTCTTATATTTAGGTCCTTAATCCATTTTTAGTTAATTTTGGTGTGTAGCAATAGACAACAGTCTAGTTTCATTCTTTTGCAGGTGGCTTTCCAGTATTCTCAGCACCATTTATTGAAGAGGCTTTCCTTTTTCCTTTTTCCACTGTATGTTTTTGGCTTTTTTTGTCAAAAATTATTTGTCCATATAAATATGGGTTTCCTTCCGGACTCTCAATTCAGTTCCACTGGTCCGTGTGTCTGTTTTCCTGTCAATACCATGTTGTTTTGATTACTGTCATTTTGTAGTACAATTTGAAGTCAAGCAGAGTGATGTCTCCAGCCTCTTTTTTTTTTTTTTCCTCAGGATGGCTTTGGCAATTCAGAGTCTTTTGTGCTTCCATACAAATCTGATGATTTTTTATTCTATTTCTTTAAAAAATGCTACTGGGATTTTGATGGGGTTTGCATTAAATCTGTATAATGCTTTAAGTAATATGGTCATTTTAACGATGTTGATTCTTCCAGTCCAAGAACATAAAATATCTTCCATTTCTTTGTATATTCTTCAATTTCTTTTAATAGGGTCTTGTAGTTTTAATTATGTAGGTTCTTCATATGTTTCATTAAATTTATTCCTAGGTATTTTATTCTCTTTGTTGCAATAATGGCATATTTTTGTCTGCTTTATTCGCTGCTCTGATTTCAGCATCTAGAACCAGGTCAGGTATAGAGTATGCACTCAACAAATTTATTTGTTGATATGGATGAATCAAGTATCAGGGTATATTGAAGTAAAGGAAGCTGAGGGAGAAAAATAGAAGAGGGAAATCATGAGATGATGTTTGGCTTGGCTGAGTCAATCTGATTATCTGAAGAGTGCCCTTTTCAGATAAAAGAAGATAATTCTTTATTCAAAGGTATATGCAATTTCTGCTACTGCTCGACCTTCCACACAGTTTTAAGGTCTACCACTGAGATTACTAATGTTGGTGACTGGTTGGATTGAAAAAATAATAATAATGGTAATGAATAGCAACAGCAACAACTAACATTTGTATAGCACAATGCTATGCAGATAATCTTTACCAATCCATTTGTAAAACTTAATGAATGATAATACAAGTACAGTTGCACTTTGCCGCAGCAGTGTGAAGCTTGATGTAATATAGTATCAAGGCCATTTAGTCACTGGAATGCAATGTTATAAACCGGTCCTGAAGGTAGGAAGCTGGTTAGCCTAGTTTCTCTATAAAGACACTGCGTGTGTGTGTGTGTGTGTGTGTGTGTGTGTGTGTGTGTATGCATCTAAATGCACAAAACCTACTCAAATTCATTTTAGTAATAACCTTGATCTGGAAATTTGGTTGCTAGGTAAAACTAAGTATAATTTTTACCCTAATACTATATCTTTTTATTCAGATCATAGTTTTCTGGGAAGATTCCCAAACCACAAATGCAAATGAGAATGATTATGATTCTCCAGGAATTTCCTTTTTAAGAGAATGGCAGTATACCAACAAAGGTGAAGTATAGAGCATACTTTTAAAAAGAGCCTCTAACTTGGCCTACATTTTATAGATCTGCTTTGTGACCCTTATTTTTGTTTACCATTTTAACACTTTGGTTCTCAAGGTACTTTATTTAAATTCAATGAAGGCGAACTGGAATGAATGGAATTATTAAATAAACTGTAGTGTCCTTGAGTGTGTTCTCTATGAAAGGCCATGGGCTTTGGAAAGACAGACTTGGGTGGTTTGTATTCCAGCTCTACCAGTGATCACCTGTATGACGTTAGATAACTTTCTTACCAATCAGAGTTCTTCTCTGCAAAATAGAGAGAAATAACTTCTAAGGATTGTTGTGGGGATCAAGTGAATAATATATATATAAAGGCTTAGCATAGTAACATGACATGTATAAGGTATGTACATAATTAGTTCTCTTATTACCTGGTGTCATTAATCCTTTCAGCATCCTATACAATATAGGCTGTTTAAACAACTAGATACCTCCGGAAATAGATAAATTAAGTGTGGCTGTGGGTGGGGGTAGCGGGGTGGGGTGGGGGGAGAAACTATTTCTTCTGTGTCTTTCTTCTTTAATTTCAAACGGAACACTTCACTTTTGACATTTCTGTGGTTTTCCTCACAATAAGGAATTCTTTATGCCCCTAGCTAGGTATTCTACAATCTAAACTATTTCTGACTATCTACTTGGGGATAGGGTCAGCTCTCACAGGTTAAAGGCTCCGTCCCACAAGACAACTCGCATTCCACTTCAGATGCCATCACAAAAAGTAGGTCCCCAGGTTACCCACAACTACTGTCTGACTTGGCTACAAATTGGAGGTTCTGGTCACCTACTCCATTAATTTGCTAGAGCAGTTTGCAGAACTCAAGGAAACATTTATATTTACCAGTTTGTTAAAGGATATGCTAAAGGATATAGATGAACAGCCAGAAGAAGAGCTACACTGGGCAAGATCTGGAAGGGTCAGAGTACAAGAGCTTCTGTACTTGTGGAGCTGGGGTGTGTCACCCACCTGATATGGATGTGTTTGCTGACCTGGAAGCTCTCCAAATCCTATACCATTGGGATTTTATTAAGGCTTCATCACATAAGTGTTATCAATTATTAATTCCATTTCCAGGCCTTCTCCCTTCTTTATATAAGTGGAGTGGAGTGGTGTGGCTAAATATTCTAAGCTTCTAATCAAGGTATGGTCTTACTTGCAACCAACGAACTTCATCTGGGAGCCATCCTCAAGCCCACCCAGAGTTGCCTTATTACCACAAAAGACATTCCTAGCACTCTTATCACTTAGGAATTTATAAGGGTTTTAGGAGCTTGTGTCAGGGAGTGGGGTCAAGGCCAAATATATATTCCTTATTATAAATCACATTATCACATAAATTTCAGGGCATTCCCTTCTTTCTCTCATAGACTGTTACAGTTACAGGTAGATTTTGTACTCCAACCCACTCTCTACACTGCCACTGTATTATCTTACACACACACACACACACACACACACACACACACACAGAGAGAGAGAGAGAGAGAGAGAGAGAGAGAGAGAGAGAGAGAGAGAGAGTCTTTTATTCTGCTCTCTTATTTGTTTTCTGTGGCCTACAAGATATAGGATAAAGACTAAACTCCTTGTTGAAGCATGCAAACCTTCCTTATGTAGCTTTAGGTCTGTTGACTCATTTCTTGCTGATCCTGAACAGTTTCTTCAACCTTGCCATGCTCTTTTATACCTCCATGGCTTTGCATATAGGTTTTCTCCCCCAATCTCAAATGCCCTTCCACCCTTCTCCACCCAGTGGATATCCACCACTTTTTCTTTCAAGGTGAAGTTCAAATACTATTATCTCTATAAAGCATCTCTGGACTCCCTGAAGCTGAGACAGTTACTTACAACCTTTATACCCTTCTGGCTCCCATACCACTTTGTTTATAACTCTATTATAGTTGGGTCATGCAGTAATCAAAATTCAACCATACCTAGCAATGCCACTTT
Source organism: Cynopterus sphinx (assembly GCA_030015415.1). Taxonomy (NCBI): domain Eukaryota; kingdom Metazoa; phylum Chordata; class Mammalia; order Chiroptera; family Pteropodidae; genus Cynopterus; species Cynopterus sphinx. The sequence continues at coordinate 71,521,719 of CM057384.1, read as the reverse complement.
CTGGATGTGTGGCCTTGGGCAAGTACTTAACTTCTATTAGCCTTGCTGTCTTTGCTTGCAAAATGGAGACAATATTAGTGCCTATCTGACAGAATTATTTTAAGTATTAAATGAGATAATCCATGTAAAACACAATACAGTGCCTAGTACACGGTCTTTACAGATCTATCTTTGTTAGACTCTGAGCTACTTCATTTTTGTACCCTCAGTCCCCAGCACAAAGCTTGGAATTCAAGAAGTATTTAACACATGTTTTTTGAAAAAAAAAGAGAAGGAAACAAACAACCTTTTATCTTTATTAACAAAGAAAACAGAAAGTGTTATACTGTTTTGTGAGGAGGTCTCATTAACTGTCCTTTTTTTACACTTTAGTTAATACTCTTGGATCTTCATTTTCACCAGCTATGAAATGCCTGCTCTCTCCTCCACCCTCAAAAGCTTACAAGATATAAGATGTAAAAATTACACAGCCTTAAGTCCTTTGAATACTTCTTAGCTATAGAAACAGAACCAATACTGTCCCAAAAAGAGAAGAAAAATGATCTTTTATTTTAAGAATGCATAGAAATTGTGAATAGAGATACTTGGTAAAATAGAGGTCAGATAAGGCAACAATAGCTTTTCTAGAGTCCTCCATTTTCTGTATATAGTGTTAATAGTTTTGTTTTTGGAATAATTCACTTGTGCAATTATTGATTCTTATCTAATTAATTGTTAGTAAAAGAATACTGTTGTCTTCTTATACTTAAATTTTTAAATTTGATTATTAAAAACAAACAATGTGTTTCACTGCAATGAGCAGACCATTTCTTTCTGTCCAAAAGTGAACTTTGGCAATTGGTAGAAAGATTTTGGGGTTTTAGTTCAGGAGCAGGTATTGACAAATCAATTAATCCAGCCAAGTTTATAATTAACCTTAATAGCACTGATGATTATTTCTTAGATGCTTTAAAATTTTTTAACACTATTTAATATTTTTGCAATTCAAGTTCCCCATTTACAAAAAGAAGGTAAAAATACCTATGTTAAATAATGTACATAAAGCATCTAGCATGATTTTTATATGTAGTAGATATCAAAAAAATGTTATTTTCTTGTCATCAGGATTTTGTTTACAACACCATATTTTATTCAGATTAATATGTTTACATATGGGTCTACCTCATTAAACTGTAAACTCATCCAAGACAGAAATTATGTCATACTCATCTTTGGATTCCTAGCACTCAACACCCTGCTTGGCACAAAACATGTGTTTAAAACTTAATTATGGAGGACAAAAAGAAAGGATGGGAGGGGAAAAAATAAAGAAGAAAGGAAGGAAAAAGGAAGGAGAAAGGGAAGGAAAAGGGAAAGGAAAGAGAAGGAACTAAATACTAGGTAAAGTTGTGTTTAAAGTATTTATGTTTTATCATATTATTTCTAATAATTCTAAGAAATTGCCAACATTATAAGAAATCTAATTGAATACTCCTTCACATTTTTGAAATAAAAAAACCAGATATGTCTCCTTCTGTTTTATGATGGTATACGTGAATGAGCATTACTGAATGAAAAAATGAAAATTGCTTGTCAAAAATGTAACAAATGCGAGATGGGGCTGTGATTTTGATGGCATGTATCATTTATGTCAGCAAAATGAGAGGAGTGTCACTATGTTTCAGGGCTCTTATATGGCATTTAGAAAACTCTACAGTCTGCAATAGACTTGTTCTGTGACCTAGTCAAGGTGATTTATCACAGGCAAAAAGCATATGTTTCATGCCTTTTTAGTGACATGCTTGACACATATTACGAAATGATACAATCTGTAGAGTATACAGTTGCAGTGCATACCAATCAGACATGTTATGGTGTTTGGTGACATAATTCACTGTCTGAAAATTCCTTATCGGATAGCAAGAAAAGAACGAGAAGCTACAACCAAGATAGTTTTCAGTCTTCTCAAATAAACTCCCAATCCCTCTTTCTCATGTGTGCTATGGCTCCAACTTCCTTTTATTTTAAGCTTTTTGTAGTTATTGCTGTTGCGGTTCTTTTCTCTTGGTTAACAGTTGATAAATACTATTTTCTTTTAAACTTTTATAATAGTTTTAATAATCAAAATGTAAACAACACAAAATTATAAAAAATAAGAAATTCATCTTTGGCATCTCCTTACCCACTTCCCTTGTACTCCATCTACTTTCCTCAACAGGCATGCATCTTTCCATACCTTTGCCGTATATTAAGTGTATAGATATATGTACATATACATATACTTTTTCAGATAAATGAGATCTGGCTATATATATTTTATTTAATAACATGCTTTTTTCACTTAACATGTCCTGGAAGTCCTTTCATGTTAGTTCATATAAATTGATCTCATTCTTTCTAATGGTTGTATAATATTTCAGAACATGGTTTTAACATAATTGATTTTTTCATTCCTCTTTTAATCCGAATAAGTTCGTTTTTCTTTTTTCACAACATAAATAGTACAGCAATGGACATTCTTGTCTATTTATCTTTCCACAGGATAGAGTCCTAGAAGTAGAATTATTATGTTAAAGGGCCCATCATTTTTTGAATTCCACTTAAAATAGTCTATTGCAAGATTTAGTAATTATTGCTATTTTGTTATTTTTCCCTGTTTTACACAAGGTTGGAATTCTACTTTAGTTTTAATTGATCCTTCAAATATATCGAGATGTCAGCATAAAAAAGCTTTAGCTTCTTAAACAGAAGGGGGGAGAGGAAAGATTGTGCTACTTATGTTAATTTAATCAGGAAGTTTGATGATGTCTTAATATTTGGTTTTCACCATAACAAGATTCATTTTAAAGTTGATTTCAGTTTAAGTTTTATATTTATTTTATCTTTTGCTACATCCAAGAGAAGTTTAACTATTTAAATGGGTAGTTACTGAAAAAAAATGTATCCTACAGCATTGAGTTGAGGGTAGCAGGCAAATGTTAAATGAAGTGCTTCTCAGTGTACTTGGCAATTGCAATCCAGTTCTATTTAAGTCCACAAAATTTAATGTACATTGTCTTGGTTTGGGATTTTCTTTGGAGGCAGGGAACAAGTGCTTCCATTAACTCCTTTGAATCTCAAAAAGGTAACATCTAAGAATTCTGGATTTTTAAGTGTTAAAAATGAGACTTGCAGGCTGTAACTATATAGGTTGTGTTTCGAACTATCTTTTAAAAAGGTCAGGAAAATTTCTGAAAATGGGATCTATCACAGTCTCTCAAATGGAATGTTACAAATAATGTTCAAAGAGGATGTGGAGCTAGGGCCATAAAGTTTTGGGAGACTATGGGATGATGGTTTTTATGAGCTGTTTGGCCATGACTCCTGGACTCCCTCCCATATTCTCCTATAGCCTCCCCGACCTGTCCTGACTGCTGTGATCACAAAGGAAAGTTGATCTTCTTTATCATGTTATTGTTAAGCTTGTGCTGCAGCTTAAAGTCATAAAATTTTTAAGTGGAAAAAGAATCCTTGAAAACCATTGACTCCTTTCTTTTGACCTGAAGCAATAAAACTGTGCTCTGCATTCTAGTGTAATCACAGGTCATCTGTTTTTCCAAACCATTCCTGAGTTCCTTTCACCTGTTTTTTTTTTTTATTTTTTAATTAAAAAAATTTGGCTAAATAGAATAGAATTATCAAAACAAATTTCTTTCTCTGCACAATCCTTGGCCCTTCCTTCCTCTCTTTGGTATTGCAGCTCCTTCTTTTCCTTCAGACTCTAATCAGTTATCCTTGGTGAAAGAAACCTTTCTTGGTATACCCACACTCTCATTAGAAAACATTCTTCTATCATGTTTATCACTATAATTTGATATCGTTCTCCTGTTTGTCTCTCTGGTTAAACAATGAAGATAGGGGATTTGTCTTTATTTTTATATCTCAAGCACTAAGCACAACATCCAGCATTCAGTAAATGTTGGTTAAATGAATGAATGAATGAACAATTGACTGAAGAAATCAATTGCACAAACAATCCTCTCCTAAATGTCATAAGTGTATGTCAATCTAGAGGAAGATGGATTGATTTGAGATTCTTCTCTACTTTTAGAGTCCACATTAAAGTTATAGTCATTTTATTTAGATTAATTTCAAGTCTACGTATAGGAGTAATAATCACTTACTTTGGAAAATGACTACTGCATGATTTGGTGTTTGTTAATGTGTCAAAGGCATCATGACAACTATTGCAACCCACCATTTGGTAATTTGCTGGATTCTTACATAGCCCATGGAAATGATTCCAGAGTTTTGTGGCAGAGACCTCTGATCAATCTGACTGAGCCAAACTGATGTTAGAAAATTTGGATTTTTCAGGGGTGTTGGTATTAAGAAACATTCAACGATTTGTGTGGTTTTGTCTTTTTTTTTTTTTTTTTTTTGTAGACGAGGGCAAGAATGACAAGACCATTATCAAAACAAAAAATGCGGTGAAAACTGCCAAACAGTGGCATTGAGAAACATGGTTAAATGTGTGTGCTTTTGTAAAAGTGATTAAACTAAAACAGGATTAGCAAAAATTTAGGGTTCAAGATTAGCATAGAAATTAATTTCTGAACAAGCAGGTTGTCTTGTTTCATTTAATTGCTTCTTGTGTGATTATGGAAAGCTAAAGTTAATTTCTGAACATTTTTTTTAGTCTTGAAACTACAGTAGTGTTTCTGAAGTTTTCATTCGTGTCTGTGTCTAGATTCCCATTTTGTGTCCTCCCTTCATTCAGGGGTCAATTAAGGGCCTATTTATACCCTCATGAGTTTCCAACTAGTTGCTTCTGACCTGACTTATCTCATGCAGCACTTTCCAGATTGTATCCGAACCACTACTTAATCAGTATATTTTTGAGGAAGGTCTTTACCCCATAATGCAATCCTGGCAAAGCTTTATGAAGAGACTGATCAGCAGCCTTGAATTTGTAAGTGCTTAATCGGAGTGCAAAGGTTGCTCCAGCTTGCAGAGTTAATTTCCATGAAGGCATCTATATGCACAAGGAGTTGTGACTGTGAAGGGGGCCAACCCCTTATAGGGGCCTTCGGTGTTGCCCAGTCCTCCTAATTTATTCAGAAACAAGAAGGATAAAAAGAAGGAAGAGGTGTGTTGACAGAAGTCTCAATACCATACTTCCTGGCTCTACAGAAGTTTTCAGGGTTTAAGTTCCTCATAATTTAGGCTCTAATTTCTTTCTACTGCCAGCTAAACCCCTGGATCTTTATCCTGCTTATCTTGACATGACATCTTAGATTTTTACTCAATATACTTTTTTCTAACTGGGCAAAATGTAAACAAAATAAATCCTTATTACATTAGCACTGGTTTATTCTGTACAATAGTTCTATTGTTCCAAATTGAAAGCTGCTCGTCTTCTAAATGCTTTTTTCGGTGCTAAGTTGCTTTTAAATACATTGGTTATCGCACTTTTCTTAGAGTAAAAATCTCTTTATTATTAGACTCCCAGGATTTTAAAACAAAAAGATTTTCTATAATTAGGCTTTAAAATGATGGTACAGCTATGAATAAAAGTTATGTCTGCAGCTATCTAAAATATCCACTGAGAGTTCAAAATGATCAAGAAAAGGAAGAGATGTATGCCTGGCATTTAAATATTATATTTGTATATGTCATATTAGTTTTATATATAAATCACTTTAGGAAAAAAATGGTCAAAAGTGTAAAATAAGTGCTAAAATAACACTAGAATCATATCACTGAATAAAAATAAACATATCAATTTGAGATATAAATGTTAAAATTAAAATATGACTTGGCATTTTAAAATTAAAAAGTATAATAATTTATTAAAATTTACTAAGAACAACATTTGTTAGAATTCCACTAACTCAAAATTTTTCTGCAATTGTTATTTATATAAGCAGTACTAATATCAAGTTCAACTTCAACATTTAAAAACATACAAACTCTGATACAGCAGCATTATAATCTTCTAATCAATCACAATCAAATAGCATAAACTAGAAAAATACTTAGTTAATAGTCATTAGTAATTAGGACAGTAATAATTTAGGAAAAGAAAATCACCTACAGTGATTATTTCAATTACTTACACATTATTATAAAGAGAACATAAATAGACTTTTTTTTAGCATTTTTTGCAGAAATTACCTCCTAATGATGCTCCATTTTAAACGATTCCACTGACTTACTATGTGATTCTTTGGACAAACTTCAATGCTTTATCTATAATGTAAGTATAAATATATTGAAACCTAATTTTTAAGATCTGTTGACTGAATGAAAAATAAAAAATAAAGCAGTATTTAAGAATAGACATGCTGGATATTTATATTGGGTTCACTAAACACAAATGTATAAAAATATTGATTTATAAGAACAACTTTCCCAGCATGAAAAGCATATTAATATTGCCACACATTGACATTTGCGTCCACATATGACATTTAAATCCAGTTGTGTATGTTTTCTAATAAAGGACTTGATATAATCAAAGAAGTTTTAGACCTCAGTGAATTTTTAAAGAGCAGATTGTTTTATAGATGAGAAAATTAAGGTTCAGATAAGAGAAGGCATTTGCTCATGTGTTCAAGTTGTTATTGCAGACCTGGATCTCAGCTCAGATCCCCTCTCTATTTCCCTTAGGGGCCTGACTCTTGTTGGGACCTTTGAATATGCATACCAAACACTGTCTGGAGACTTAACATATAGTGTCCTATGGGTACAATTTTTCAAATGAACATAAATGCCACTGTGATTAACAAAATACACTCATTTTAAAATGATAATTCCTAGTTTTTGTTGTTGTCATTTTGTGTCTGTCTCATCAATAGATTCTCAAAATATAAAATATCACATGGAACCCAGTGACAAATTTTGAAGTGAATATGAAAACTTTGGGAACCATAGCACAATCGCCCTTCTATTTATTAAAATTTTGAATGATTCAAAATGCCACAAATATTGGCAAGAGATAATGATTTGTTATTAGTTCCTATATTTATTATTATTATTATTTATTATTATTAATCTGTGGAACAGAGGACCAGTAGTACTGATGCAAAGAGTCTTAGACCAAGGGCTCAGACAAGTAATCCAATGAAACAAAATAAAACAATAATAACTCTGATATTGTATGTACTCTGTGCCACTGGAGCATTATTTACCATATGCTTTCATACCAAGTGAAAGGTAATCTCCTTGTTTTATAGGTATATTTAGACACATGGAACATTTTATTTTAATGGCATTTTTTACTTGACAAGAGTGGTATCATAGGACTATCTATCTAGTACTTTATCCTGATATACCAGCGGCACCCTTGACTCTCTCTGGTTTTTAAATATCTTTAGAGAAGCCTGCAAAAACGCTACGGTATCTAAGTTTTTAAATCAACACTGTCAGGTCTTTCTTCTTTTCAACCTCATGGCAGTGTAAGCTCATTTCCTTTTGTTCATCCTTCACTATATCTTTTATATACTTAAAAATACTTTTTCTTTTCTCAAGCAAAAGAATCCAAGTTACTTCATCTCTTATAGAGCTTATTTCCTGCAAATTAGCACACTCGGAATTATTTGTGTTAACTTGTGCTCCATAGTAGACTGTGTAGCACATCACTAAATCAAAAACACTCTGCCATGAATCTGTGCAAAGGCAGTGTTCAAGAAAACATGCCAAGTCTTTCCCAGATGAAATGAAGGCCCAGGACACAACTTTTATTACAATTCAACAAACCAACTGCTCTTTCACAGAATGTTCCCAGAATCTCCTCTGCTATTATAGTGTGTGGGTTCCATGCTCTCCTTGATGTACATGCCTCATCCCCACTAACCTGAGTGCATTTTACTCACATATCAAAAGAGACTGACCCGTGTGCATGGGAAACTGCCATAAGCAGTCTTTCTTAGGAACCAAGATTCCACAGGAGTAATTTTACATTGAAATTTAGCCAAGGTCCTCTTTAAGGCCTTCTTTCCATAGCACAATCTTTCCAAATTTCTCTTTGCATTTGCAGTGCTTTGAATCCAAATAAGATGTGCATTTATAATAAAAACAAAGATTTTTTGTGCCAAAAATTTGGCAACCCAGGAAAACCTAGTTTTTGTTCAAACAATTTGAGAAATAGCACATATTGCTAAAGAATTGTGATTATTATTTGTATTGAACCAACGAATACATGTACCAAATGTTGACATTTTTAATTCTTGGTTTTCTAAATTTGCTTAAAAAGGTTGATGTTTAAAGTGTTTAACTGTATTATGATGATTATTTTTCTAAACTATTACTATTACTCCTGCTGCTACTGCTATTAATACCACCAAGAAGACTTACTAAGAATTCTGTGTTTGCTAGTGTAAAACACCTCCCTTTATCACTTTACTTGGAATGTCCTGCTAAAAGTTTAGTTATACTGAAGGAAATGGAAACAGTATATAAAGAAGGTTGGCTTTCATGAAATGGAATTTGTGGAATGCCCTTATTTTGGATGAGTTGCAGACTTCCAAATTCCACAGAAACCCAAATAAAAACAGTTATATGCCAGTTAAAACAAGACTTCACTCAGTCTTGGAATGGCTTCTATGTCATTTGGTGGTGTGGCACTAACCTAAAGACTGCAAAAAACAAAACCACGAGACTACAAACTTGACAATAGAAGAGAAAATGAGTTGATTCAAAGTGCCTCTAACATTCAGAATGTGAGTCTGAAAATATCCTAATCACAAAATTAATTTGAACAAGTTAGTTGATTAATTAAATTAAGAAAAATTATTGCTCATTCAAATTTGTCATTCCTTAGAAGATTCTATCATTCATCTATCATCTATCTATCTATCTATCATCTATCTATATCATCTATTGATCTATATCTATCTTCTGTCTGTCTGTCTATCATGTTTGTCATGTTTAAAATCAGATATTATAAATAATGAAGCTATAATAGAATAATAGAAATTGAAAGACTTATTTATGCTACATCAAAAGACGTAATCTATTGGCCTACTTCTCAGATAAAATCCAATCCTAGGGCATGAAAATGAACCAATTACAGGCAGGAACCATGCCTTTCATGGCTATGTTTCTGATTTGGAGCACAGCCTTTGGTACACAGTGGGTACAAACTGATAGTTGCTGAATGAGAGAGTATATCAAAATAGTACTCCAAAGAGATGGTCTACCTAAGTTTTAAAACTCTTGTTTATTGTATTTCGCCAGTCAGTATAATTTTAAGGAATGATGTGAATGAGAAGACAGGATTAATATGTCCTCTTCTTTAAATTCTAAGAAAGTATGTAGATATAGAAGGAAGTACATATGAGAAAGGATATAAAAAGAATATGTAAGAAAGTATATGTGATAAATATATTTTTCAGAAAATTACCCAGAGATAGCCACTATTAATGTTTTTCTATATTTCCTTCCAGAGTATTTAAGTTTGCACATGTTTTTTATATTTGGTCAAATTTGAAATCATCTTGAATCTCCAGAATATATCAAACTCCACAAGTATATTTCATATATAAAATAATCCAGAGTAGACTCAAAATAATTACCATAACCAGCTTACACTTAATATCTATCACTTTCAAACAATAAGATTTCCCGACAAAATTAATCTAAAAACTAAAACTAAATAAGATTTGGATCATCATAATAGGACCAGTAGAGGTTGTCAGCATTTCTAAAGTGTTTCCACTTTGAATGAAGACTTTTATGTTTTCAAATGAGGATATTTCACTTTAGCAACTTACAAAGTATTCATTCTTTATGTTTTAGGAGGGTTTGATAGGCAAGCATTCTTTCTAAGCTGCAGGCGTATATTGTGGCATCTCATCTGAAAATACCTTTGCAAATACCTGTTATTGTGATTATTTAGCTAAAAATACCTATCTGAATGGTGGGCTGTGGCAGCTAATTTCAGAGAGTTAACTGGTGAGATGACTGGGGAGAGTGAAAAGTTTTACCCTCAGGTAAATTCAAAGAACGTCAGCAGCCTGTTCCAATACAAGGCAAACATACAGAACACTGTCAAAGCCAGAGCTTTTTTATTAGAATTAGGATAACACTCGGGATGCATACCATAGTAACATGAACCCGCTGGATGTACATATAATAAATCAGAAATGAGTATCCAAACTGCAGTAGCCTCTTGTCTTTCTAATCCCTAAATCACTGTGGTACATGATTTCTTTGCGACCAAGAAGTCACCTTGCACTGCAAAATATTAAGAGGCATAGCAGTGTTTTGAGGTATCAAATGAAAGATCACTTTGAGGTGCTCTAAAATTGTACTTCTTTGGCTTAAAAGAATTCATTCACTTTTAAAGATACTTACTACCTGAAAATGAATTAGACACCAAGAAAAAGGTTAGTTTGTAGTTACTAACTTTTGATTGAAACACCTCAAAAGTCCTGCTCAAGGCTCTTGTTATTGAGATAGAGATCCCAATTGTTTTGGAATGGGAAGTATATTGCTCACTGTTTATAGTCGTTCACTAAGACTTTCTCATAGAATAAGTGTACTGTTTCTAACAACACTTCAAATAGTGTAACTGGCATGAAGCTATTCTGTTTGAACAAGGAGGATTGGGGAACGTCTACACAATGACCATGTATTGTCAATTAAGTAAACTGGCTGTAAGAATGCCCTAGAAGAGAAAGTGTTTTACTCGATGATATTGTATCTTTTACACATTTTGCAACTTGGAATAAAGAAGTATTGCAAATATGCAAAAAAAAAAGTAATTATTGAGAAGTATTGGGAAATATTAAAATGAAGTTATCATTGCATTAAGAAAACATCTCAAGCATTTTTGGGGGGAAAATCAATCCAAGAATTTAAGATCCAGTGAGTCTCAATTCAATTATAAGGCTAACATTCCAATTAAAAAATGGGTAAAAGATTTAAATAGCTATCTTATCCAAGAAGAGATACCAATGGCTAATAAGCATATAAAAAAGATTCTTGATATCACTTGTCATTAGGAAATATGAATTCAAAATACAATAAGATACCACTTCATACCCATTAGAATGGCTATAATAAAAAAGACAGACAATAACACGCATTGGCTAGGTTGTGAAGAAACTAGAACCCTCATACAGGAATGTAAAATGGTACCACCACTTTGGAAAATGTCTGGCATTTTCTTATAATAGTAAACATAAATTTGCTACATGACCCATCAATTTTACCTATAGATATCTATCCAAAAGAAGTGGAAATATATATCCATACAAACATTTATATATTCATAGCATCACTATTGATAACAGCCAAAAAGTAGAAACAAAGCAAAGAGAAGAAAATAAACATTACCTTTAATCCTACCATCTAGATTAAACCTCTATTAACATGTTGGTCAATAATATTGTCATCTTGTTTTTAACATTTTCTTTTTATGAAAATGGAATCATATACCTTTATTGCTTGGTAGCCTGATTTTTTTTCACAGAAGATATTATGAATACTTTTCTACCTCAATAAATATATACTTTTAAAATATTTAAAATATTTGCCTCCTTTTAATTTTATAAGGCCTTGATTTATAGGACACAGATAGCTCTTTATGAATTTTTGCTATTTACATTTACTTTATCATGTCTGTAGAATCTCAGAATTCCTAATGTAAATACTTTTTTGGGAAAGAATAAAGAAGAGTTATTAATATCTATTCCTATGGGAACCAAAGCTGGAAATAAATGAAGTATATGCTACAGCCTTGCTCTGGAATATGCTTAAGAGAGATGGGAAGCTTATTTGGGGAAAGATAAGTATTATTATTCCTCACTATACAATAGATGTGTTGAAAAAAGCTGTTCACCCATCAGAAAAATCACATTGTTATTTGAGTTTTTTGCAGAAGTATGGATTGGCGAAGGAAGCATTTACCGTCTACTACACCTTATAGGAATAGGAAAGAATGACAAAGCCTTCAGTGTAAAATGATTAAACACCTTTCTGCTCTTATGCTGCACCAGTTCTTTAGAAGTTCCCCGATGTTTTAGATCCACAGTTATTTGTTGCTAGTAACTAACACTTACCTATTAGAGAGATATCATGTAGAGAAGTGTGAGTTGTACTTAGGGAAGGATAGCTAACTCAACTCTCAATTTCTTTAAATGATTTGTATTTTCCAAAGTGTTTATCTCAGCTGGTATTTCCAAATATAATCTAAAGCCTTCTGTTAGCTATATATCCACAGAAATCCATAAAACTTAGAGTATTTCATATTATTACCAAACATTTATTGACCTTTCTACTAATGATATTCTTGTTATTACATAGGGCCAAACATTAATTCGTGATTCCTACCTTGGAGGGGCTCACGAGCTATCTTTGCCTAAAAGAGGAATAAGGAATATTCACCAAAAATATGTTTTATGGTTAAATAGTCAAGCAGTACAAGTTCCTGTTTCCTATTGCAATGATTTACAAATGACAGTGGTAACAATCTCAGAGAATTCAGTTAGTAACCTTTGCAATTATTTTTTTTAGCTTTATAGGGTTAACCTTATTGGGGTTGATTAAATTCAAGCTGTGATCTTTTATAAAAACTCAATGGAGGGTCCAGATGGCCTAACAATACCTCCTTTTGTGAGAGGAAATAACTTGAAGATTTTTGTCTAATTAAAGTATTTCTGCTGGTGGGAACTGAATGAATTGTTATTCCATTAAAAGGAGCCTGTATTACAAATAAACTTTATAAAATACTAATTATTCAAAAATAGAGTTCTGCTCTCACCATTTTAGTTATGCCCTAGGACCAGAGCAGCATGAACATGACATTTTGAAGCTAGACCCTGATACCATCTTTGGGATTTCAGTCTGAAAATACAATTCTGGAAAATCAACAGAACAAGGCTCTGTGGAACAAAATGCCAGGAAGGTCAATATAGTACTTTCCTACTGTTCCAGTCCCAAGCTCACAATTACCTTAACTCTTGTCAAAATATTTTCTACAGTAACAGCCAAGACATAATTAACACCTTTTATTCATACCCAAAATATCACTGGTAGCCATAAACAAATTTAGAGGAAGCACCTTAATTCAGTGAATGTCTACTATGATTATTGGCATATCGTAATTTGCCTGCTAGTGTGAATAACATCCCATCTTACCCTGCCTGTCCTCCTTCCAGTAGTTACAACTGCATGAGATTTGGAGAAAAAGAGAAATCTATGCAGGAGGTGGGTGGAAATGAGTTGTGAAATTCAATAGGAAATTAGACAATAAACAATCTTTCAGTACTCTATTTAGTTGTCTTCATTATTCTCTGACTTCTTTGTATATTCTGTCTGTAATCTAGGTGATATTATGAGGTAGTTTGTTCTCTAAAAGCATGTTCTGTATCGGACAGCCAAAAAGTATTTGTCAATTTTGTCATAAATGGGAAAGGTTCTTTATTGGGCTTTTCATATGTTCTTGGTTGAGGCTACAGGAGCCAAAGTAGTTAGAATAAATTTCCAGCAGGGGGTGTAGTTGCTTCCACAGGGTAAATTCTTTTGAAGCCAAATCAGGTCAAACATCTATATATCTTGTAGTGTTACCACTAAATGGTTGAGGCTGAAATTTTGATAACATTGTTTTTATGGCTGTGATCTTTGATCCTAAAAATACCATGCATAATACTTTATTAGGATGTGTTAAAGAACTAGAAATTTGTGAAGAATATTTATATTAAAAACCTAAAATACCTGACTGAAATCTTATTCTACTAATTTTTCAAAGTAAATGAACAAAGCTTTGGGTGATTTTAATTATCCAGTACAATATAACAAGAGTTTCAATTTTTTATTTTAGATAAGAGGAATAGTTGATCTGAGAGGGCTTGGTAACATTTTACTCTATCGTGTGTGTGTGTGTGTGTGTGTGTGTGTGTGTGTGTGTGTGTGTGTGTGTTTAAGAATAATTTATTTTCTCAAAATTGCTCTGTTTGGATTGGAGGGTGGGTGTTTAAAGCTATTTCTCTGAGGGCATGATTCTTAGTCAATTTTTTAAAATGTCATCTTTCTCTTTAGTTTTTGTTTTATTTTCTGCTCTTTATTACATTTTATTTGTAGATATCAGAATTTTCAACCACAGAACTTTATGCCCCAATTCCCATTTTCAGATTTTTATTTGTACAGAAATCTGTATGCTTTATTTTTTGAGAAGAGCAAGTAACAAAAAAAAAATGTATTAACTTACATAACACATTTAACCTTAGACTAAAAAATAGTATTAAAAAGGAGCAAAGTCCTAAAGTTCCAGATGCCTTAAATCAAAATGGATGATGATGACCAAAAATCATGTCAGCTATGAAAATTATTGCTCAAAAAATGCAGCTTAAAAAAAATTCTTGTTCTTAATTATGAACAAGAATTTAAAAATGAGATTTCAAGTCTTTTTTTCCCCTCAGGTATCATGTCCTGATTCTTCAATATCATGTCTGTTTTAGACAAAACATTAACAAATAGAAAAGAAGAAAAGTACACCTTCTTTATATGTTAACGTGTCCTTTAAATTCCTTAATTTATTTAACTTTGCTTTATGTTGATACATGTCCAAGGTTATGAAATTTCTGATTAGGAGATAATTTAAACAATATATATCATAGGGTGGACACGCTAAATATAGTACTTAATATTTCAAAATCAAAGCTATGACTTTGAATTGGCTTCTTGTATATTAAAAGGACTTTTAGTGCACAAGTCAAGAAATGCTTCTAAATGTACAAGCTCTGCAACCTATGCAAGCTGAATGGATACTTCTGGCATCAGTACCACACTTTAATGGTGCCACGCCCTTTCCCCAATTTCCCCCTCTACTTTTTTTCTCCTTTTCTCCCCTCTACATTTACTTTCATTGCAAGTTTTCTTTAGCGACCCTCATGACTGCCTATGGTCTGTAACTGAAAGAAAGAAGTACCTACAGACCTTACTTAACCTATTTGGTATCATTCAGATGCAAGGGAGTGGCTAGGGTAAGGAATTTTAGTCATGCCTTTCTAAAATTAGGGATTGAGAGATATAGAGAAATCAAACATGTCTCTTCTGCTTTTGTTAATATATTAAGTTACCTATGGGAAATAAGGAGAGTAGAGGGGCAGACGTGAGGAGCAAACAGAACTTCTGCTGGAATATTGTGGCAGATTCACAAATATTTTCTAACAGATTTTCACCAAAAGGTTTTTTTTTTCTTTACTAACAGACCATAAATGTACGTGGTTGGAAGCAGCTGCATCATTATAACACCAAAAAGCAAACTTGGCTAACTTCAGTACCTTATGTAACACAAGAATATAGAATATCTTGAATCTAAAGGACTTTTTCACACGTTCACTTTCCTGATGAAGAACTGTTTTCAATGCGGGAGACAAATCTTTCTCCAAAGAGAAATTCTAGCCCAAATTACATCTTTTTTTGTTTTAAACTTAACAACGAATTGGGGTAGCTTTGTGTTTTTGCTCATTTTTTCATCTGGCAGCAACTATCTTTAGGACCTCCAAATAAAATACATTCTGATGGCCTTGAGAAAGTCACAAGACCTGCCAGTTTCAGTGGTAAAAGGCAAGGCAGTTTCCTACCCTCCTTTGTTTCTCCACCATTTAATGTCAATGCCCAGATGAGAAATACACCGAAAGCCCAGCATGCCCCCGACCTTGGGAAATCTCAACAATACTGCCTACATTTAAGGCGGTGTAAAAAAGTCCAGGCGGCCGACGGTGCCTAAGGTGAGGCTGGGAGCGGTGTGAGCAGGTAGGTCTCTTCTGGGCCACCCTAAAACCCGCCCCAAGTTTTGACATCTCGCTCCGTGTCCCCAAGGACAGACTCAGCCGAAGGCCTAATGCCTGCCCGTGCCGTGCCGACAGAGAAGAGGATTCCTCAGGCTCCCACGGAGTTTCGCCTTCTGGGTGCTACGGCCCCGGGCCCGCCACAGAAAGCGGGCCGCACCCCCAGGGGCACGCACGCCAGCACGGCCCCGCGAACGAGCTTGGGCGCGTCTTCTCCTCCCACGGATCCTTTCACGCTTGGGGACCGGAGACGGCTTTTCCGAGAGACATTCCGTGCCCGCGCGACGCTCCTGCAACTGCCATCGCGGCGTCAGGGTCCTCTGCAGGGTCGCGGTGGGCGCCGTTTCGGCCAGAAACCGGAACAGCAGGGAAGGGAGAGAGCGGGGAAGGCGGGAGACCGCCGAGCTGGGGCTGCGCACAGCCCGCCGCTTCCACGGCGCGGCGGGGCGGGGGCCGCGGCGGCGCAGAGCACGGGGACGGGGGGAAAGCTGGGGGACACTCACGCCGATGGGGAAAGGGAGGAGGGGAGAAGGCCCGGAGTCGCAGAGGGAGCCAATGGGGGGCGAGGCGGAGGGCGGAGGGGGAGGGGCGGCAGCCAATGGCGTAGCGGGACGCGAGCGCAGCCGCGGCCGCGCGCTGGCCCCCTCCCCCCGGCTCCGGCGCTCGCGCCTTCCCCGGCTCCCGGGAGACGAGGGCAGGGGCGGGGCCGGGGCGGGCGCGCGGCGCGCGGCGCGGGCGGCGTGGCGAGGTGAGGGCGGCCGCGGGGAGGCGGCCTGTGGCGGGGGCGCGCGCGCGCGCCCCGTCGAGGCTGCGCCGGCCGCTCCGCCCCCGGCCGGGTGTGTGGCTGCGCGCGCGCGCGCGCGTTCCGGCGGAGCGCGCCGGGAGAGATGCTGAGGTAAAGTTCGGGAGAGAGAGGGAGAGAGATCCGTCAGCGCGAGGGAGCCCGAGTGGCCGCCATTACTGAGCCCGGCGCGGCGGCCGGGCGCAGGGGACGGGGGGAGGGACGGGGCCGCCGCCGCTGGCGGGGCGGGAGGGTGGGCTCCCCGGCAGCGGGAGCCGCGGGGCTTGAGGTTTCGGGGCGTGTGTGTCGTGGAGGGCGGGGGAGGTGGCCGAGGGGACGCGGCGCCCGGGGAGCGCGCCGGCGAGAGAGAGGCGAGCCGAGAGTGGAGGAGGAGGCGGCGGCGGCGGTGGCGGGAGCGCTCCCTAGGAATGTCGCTGCCGCCGCCACCGCCGGGGCCGCTGCCGTTGAGGATGGGACGGAGACGACCGACGCTGTTAGGTAGGACCTTGCGACGCCCCCCGGCACCACCCCCCGGGCCTGCCCGCTCGCCCTGTCCCCGCCCCGCCAGGGCCCCTCTGGCCGCCGGCTGCGCGCTCGCTCGCTCGCCGCGGCTGGTTGCAACCAGTTCGGGCGCCGGGGCCCCGCCGTCTCCGAGGGGAGCCCGGCGGGGGGCGGCTGCCGCGGGGGAGACGGGTCGGCGTGAAGGGCAGGGAGGGAGGCCGGGGGCGCCTGGTCCACAGGTGACGGGCCGAGGTCGGCGGAGGCCTGCTGGCGGCCGGGTCGCGCCGGCCCCGCCGCGCGCCCGCTCGTCCCTCGTCTCGCCTGGTACGTGGGGGAAGGCGGCCCGGCGGGGGCCGGGGGCCGGGGGCCGGGCTGGCGCTAACGAGTTCCACCTGGAGGGCGGAGAGGTGGCGGGGGGTGGGCGCATGTGCGCGCAAACAGGATCTGCGGTGCAAACTTAAGCGCCTCTCGGGGGTCTCGGCCCCTTCCACTTTCTCCCCGATCGCCTCCACTTCTCCCTGCGTCCTCCGCACCGGGGTCCCGCTGCTGCTCAGGCTCGGGGGAGGGGGTGAGAAGTTGCACTGCGCCCCCAGAACCCAGCTCTGTCGGCCAGCTGCGCCTGGGTCGACGTCCTGAGGCCGCGTTCTCGCTACAACGACCTGGAGGTTCTCCTCCGGTTTCCACTAAAGAAAAAGTATCGGGGTGGGGGTGGGGAAACGCGCGGGAGCGCGCGCGCACTTAGCCCCACACACACACTCCCTCCCCAGACCCTCCCTCTACGGCGGTAGTGGAAATGCAAGTGAGGCTCTGGGTGCAGCTGGGACCGAAAGGTGCTCGGAGTTAGAGGCAAACTGCTAGTGAAATTTGGAGAAAGTTGTGGAGACGCATCGTTTGATAGACATCCAGTTTCCGACCCTGCTAAATAAATGGGAATTTGAATGTTTTAAATCTTGACGAAAATAGGCGTGCAGATGGTGTGCGTACGCGCGTTTCTTAGTTTAAGTCCCCAAAGATAATTTGCTTTTTCTTTTGTGATAGGAAACGATATTATTAAAAAAAAGGTTCAGATGCAAAGCAGGGATATATGTCGCTGTGTTTACTGGTCTTTGCTTTTGTTGCCTTCTACAGGTGTTGGGGGCGGAGGTTGCCGGCCCCACTTAGGTCCAAAACCAATATTCAATTTGAGCAGTATATTGGGGGGTGTTTATTTGCATTGAGGATCTCATTCTCTGTAGAAAAATATTTCTCTAAATCTCCATTTAAAGTGATTCTTTTAACAACAGTTTGATTAGGTGCAGCTATTCGGAAAAATATTTGGTTAAGTAAGACATCAGTAAAATGTGTTTTGAAATGTTTTACTGTCAGTTTAAGATTATTTGACTATAATATGATAAAACTCTGCCTTATTTTTAGATATACATACTGACCACATAGACAGTTTCCAGATTAAGGTTTTGCTTCCATTTTAAATTGCTTTTTCATTTTTGGCTTTTTTCATGTATTTGTAATTGACCCACATTTCTTGTATCCATAGTGGAAGAGAGTGGTAAGTGCAGATCACAGAAAAACCATACATGAGCCTTGGAGCACTTTATGACTAAACATACATGATTGAAAAGCCGGGTATGCCTATCTTTGTAACTTTAAAGATAAAGCAGTATTGATCTTGATTAAGCAGAAATTAGAACAGTACACATGAGTAGATAACAATCGATTTGGTTGTCATGTGTAGGCTACATTTAGTAACTCACCTCAGCAGGTCTTATTTTATCATTCTTTGTACATAACTTATAAGAGCATTAAGGAATGGGGTAGGTTTTTTGATATAAGAAATTGTCACAGAATTCTGATATCTCTATCAGTTTTTAGCACCCCTCCCCCCATTTAAATTACTTTAGCAATTTAAGAAATGTAGTGCAAAAGTACTCTTAATTCTATGAGGTTACTTATCCTGTTTTGAAACCAACCACACACACACCCCCTTTTTTTTTTTTGGCAAGGCAGATTTAGTTCACACTTGGGGAGAAAATAAATTATTTTGACCTTCCAAGTTAAGGTTTTTTAAGGAATAAAATACTGTATTTGCATTCCTTTTTGGAATTTAACTTGTACAGCTTAGAATAACTTTTGTAACTCACTTTTCTAAATTGAAGCAAAAATCTCGTGACTGCACTGAACCTACTTTTTCAACATCAGGACTTAAGGCGAAGTATCCGTTTTTTAGATATAAAATGACAGTAGAGATTTTCTTGGTATGGAATGAGTTTTAATTATCATGACTTCAGTTTTCTTAGATTCTCTTTTAGAAGCTATCTCTTCAGACTGTACACTTCATGTTTTGTGTGTATGTGTGTACACCATGAAGGTATGTAGATAATATAATTGACCAACGAGCATTGCGTAGTATTATGTTTCAGTAATGTCTCTGTCCTTGAAAGATGTTTGTAAAATACATTTAAAGTACACCAAGGGAATTTAGTTTTTAAAAGAACCGTGAAGAAACTTTGATGAAGTGATCTATCATTTGGTGACTTGAGTAATCAAGCTCCTATTTGTTTAAGGGAAAATAGTTGTCTATCATTTTATCAAACCAAGAAAAATCATATTAGGAATTAAGATGAAAAGTGAATTTTCGTTTTTCTAGCTTCATATGAGATATAGCCTATTCTCTTATCCCTGACTAATATTTTATTGAGCACCTAGACACTGTGAGTGATAACAAGGAAATATAAACTATTTCTCCCTTCAGAGAGCTTATAGCTTTGGTGGGGAGTTTGACAATTTAGATATAGTAAAATGTCAGTTCAAGGCAAAGTAGAAGAACCATATACAAGGCAATACATAATGATTTTATTTTAGTTTTTATTTTATTTTTTAGGCGAAGCATCCCTTGGTTGACCTCACAGATTACAAGGACCTTGTCATTTTACAGTCCCTTACTTATTTTTTACGTTTACGGCATCTGGTTTTCCTAGGTGAATACATAATAATTTTAAAAATGATAGGAAGAAATTTAGATAAAGTAGATGACATTTGGAAATTTAATAGGAAGAGGGAAAAAAGATTAGGTAAGTTAATGACACTGGACCAAAGTCACAGGGAAGTGCAGGATAGATTGACAGGTGAGGGAAAATATAAGGTAAAAGTTTTAAAAGTGCCGGTTTGTGCCTTATGAGCCCAATGGAAAGATTTGAGGAAAGTATTAACACAAAGTTAATAGAAGGAATGATGGGGAAACAATGTTTGTGTTACTGTCTATCCTCTTTGCTGTATTCGGCATTATTAAACAGCCTTGGAAAAAAACCCCTACTTTGACTTCTGATATGGTGTAGTTCATTTTCTTTCTATTGAGGAGGTACTCTTCCTGATCCAAAATTTTATGTTTTTTTCTATACTTACCTTTTCAGAGCCAGGATAATATCTCTTTTGATTTATTTTTATTTTGGTTGATTACCAGACTAATGAGAAATTAATATTCCTATGATCTAGGGAATTAGAAGTCTAGAGTTCTGTTCTTTATTAACTAAGTATGTAATCCTTTCCATGTCTCTTACAGTATTAAATAGTTTCTTAAATAATTTTTTAAAGTTTATGATCTTTATGTTAGTAATCTTGACATTGCCTTATTTTATTTCTGTATTTTCATTTGTCTTTAGAAATATTGTTACCCGAAATTCAAGTGATAACCACCACCTGTTGCTAAAACCAATTATTAGCTTTTCCTTAAGAAACATTGGTTTGTCTTTATTTCTTATACCTAGCAGTCAGTCACCAACTTCTCTTTGTCTTGGTTGCTTTTTTCTGTTCTGTGATAGTTCAGGTGCTTTAAAAGTCTCTAATGTTTGTCCATCTTGGGCTTTTTGCCCCATCAAATCTAATATTGTATTCCACTTTTAGTCTATAATGTGTTTTTATTGTTTATTGCAAGATGTAACTCTTTTTTTTAATTGAAGTCCTTCTGAGTCATAACTTATATCTTCAGAAATAAAGAAATAAGAAATGTCTACTTTCCAACGATGCAGCTGTGCTCTACCACTCGTCCCCAATCACACACGTGGAATGTCTTATGTTTTCAATCTAAATCCAGTTACTTTTTGAAGGTCACTGGGATCCTTTCCCCTCACTGAGGCTTAGAGATCTCCAGATTATCGCCTCTGTGCCAAATCCAGCCTTCTGCCTTTTTTTGTATGATGGCTTTTATTTTACATTTTGAAATTGTTAAGGAAACAAAAGAATAATATTTTGTGGTATGTCAAAATTATGTGAAATTCATATTTCATTGTCCATAAACATAGCCATGGTCATTCATTTAAGTATCTATGGCTTTTTTTTTTGCATTGTGACTGCAGAGTTGAATAGCTGTAACAGACACAGTATGGAACACAAAGACTAAAGTATTAACTGGCCTTTTACAGAAAATTTTCCAAGCCCTGATCTATTCCAGCTTGTAATGATCTTTCATTTATTTGGATTCCTATTGCATTTATCATTTCCATAGTATAGCGCATTGTCTGTCTCCTCCTTAGCTATGGTACTGTAAGTAAAGCTGCTTAAAATAGTGGAGAAGTGCTTTTGAGCCTTTTTTTCTTTTTTAAATAAATTTATACTTTTTAGTCTCTACCCATTCCTGAGATTCTTGTTCAACCTCTTAATATTTCCATCATTAGGAAAATTGTTAAACCTTACTTAAGTAGTTCATATTAGGAAAATAATGGTTTCTCTCCTCAATAACATTGCAATATTAAATGTCAAATTATGTCCTTTACCCCACTTCTCAGTTCTCCAAAGTGAGAAGACACGACTCATACTCTGGAAAGGAGGTGAGCACGTTCCTATCCACTAATTTAGTGGACTTCTCTATACTTTTGTATCCTCATGATGTGGAGCTAAGCAGGTAGTAGCTAAGCACAGTACATACTTAATGGGTTGTTTACACAGGTCGATATAAATGAAATGACCTTTGCTGCTTCTGTTTTCACCACAGAATAAGGAAATGGCCTAGGAAGGGTTTAGAATAACTTTAGCACCAAGACTTCAGTGACTTAACATGTTGTTAGAAGAAAGTTTGATTAAATTAAATAAGATGGTGGGCAGTTAATCTAGGAATAGTTTAATTGATTTTCAAGTATTGTATTCCATGAAACTTTTTTTCAAACAATAAATACTCGAAATATCAAAAGGTAACAATGGGTAGGAGCAGAATTACGCACACTGAGTTGGGCTTGTGGAGCTTCCAGAGTACTGCCTATTTGGACCCTCCTGAAAATACTTCCATTGAGTCTTTAGGCTTTTTGTTTATAAACCCATAAACCCATAACTCATGTTAATGAGCAGAGTATATTGCTCTTGAGAAAAAAAAAAAACTGGACTTTTTATATTAATTTGCTATACTTGACTTTGTGGGCCCATAGCAATTTGTGATTTTTATTAATTGTTACTATAAATGTGACTTCAAGATTGCTGATTTAGGATCTGAGTCTATAGATTAATTCTTTTAGTCATCAAATATTTGAGCCCATACTGTGTGTTAGGTACTTTTCTGGGTGCTGGGAATATCGTAAAAAAAAAAAAAAGCAAAATCTTTAATAGAGTTTATTCCATAATCCTACCAAGATATACACTTCTAGGTTATTTAGTCAGTACATAAATTGTTGAAATTTTTAATAGATTCTCTTTTTATTCACCTGGTTATAGTCTTGTTTAAAGACTAATTTATAGGAAGTGATAACTTTTTACCGTTCCTTTCAACCTTAATCTTGTGTGCTTATGTAGAAGAAATCTTGGTCAAAGAAAATATTGTGGAATATGATTGACTCTACTACAGGTATTACATTGTTTAATTACTTAGCTATCTTATGTATGTTAAAATGGCTTTTTTTTCCTCTCCTAATTTTTCATAGTATTGATAAATTTGTCGTTGAAAATGAGCAACATTAAGAAAAGTACTAATATATCAAAATTATACCAGATTCATCTTTTAGTATATAGTCAGCATTTTTATTCTTAAACTATTCTAGATGAGTTATCTAAGATTGTGGAATATATCACAATCTTTGGGCTTATGTCTTCTCACTTGAATATCTTTTTATAAAAGGAATATTTATTTGAACCAAAAATTTAATAAAAGTGTCAGTAATAATTAGATGATGATTCTGGCTGAATATTGTTATAGATCATAGTCTTCATTTTGATAGCTTAATTTTTGACTAAATTTTTGGGACTTCGAAATATCTGTATATTTCCACCTGTAAATAGCCTTTTAGGTAAATAAATTACCGCACTTATTTAGTAAATATAACATACCTTACTGTTTTTATTTGTCAAGGAATTAACATTTTTATTTTTATATTTTTTATGATTTATGCATTTATTGAGTAGTTGCTATGTGGGAGGCACTGTGCTAGGTAGGCTTTTGGGATATATTGATGAAATAGAAATTTGTGCCTTTGTGGATCTTCATTAAACTTGAACTGGGGTGGGGAAAGAGAGTTCATGACAAGTAATAAAGAAGTAAGTTGTGTAGCAGGTTAGGTGGTAAGGTGTTAGCAAGGGGGGGTTTTGTTGGTTATTGGGAAAAGTAAGTGCAAAGGCAAGAATGTGCTTAACATGTCAAGAAACAGTTCAGAGTTCCTCATTGTGAGTGGAGCAGAATGAGAGTGGGGCAAATAGTATGAGAGTAGGTCAGAAAGAGAGACTGGCTCGAAGAAGGCAGGTCTTATAGTAAGTCATTGAAAGGACTTGTTTTTTTACTTTTAGGAGCCACTGGAAAGTTTTGAGCAGATTGAGAGGCTCTCACCTATATTTTAAAAGGAACACTCAGGCAGCTCCAATATGAATAGCCTGGGGAAGGGGAGCAGAAGTGGAAATTAGAAGCATTTGGAATAGTCTGGGGCCAGAGATGATGGTCGGAGTGATAGCTGTAAAGGTAGTGAAAAGTGATAAATTCTGGATGTATTTTAAAGATAGATCCAATAGGAATTTCCTGACACACTATAATAGTATCGAAGTGTAAAGTAATTTTTAAATTATACTTTTTATTAATGAATGCAGCAGTTTTGTGAAAAGGTACTAAATTTTAGTTTAAATTTGGAATTATTAATTATTTTTTTCAGGTTTTTTTTGCAGACAGCCACCTCATGTTTTTAAAATGCTATTAAAAGAAGCATATTCTATTTGAATGACTTAGTAAAATATCTTAGAAAACTTAGTTGTAAAGGTAACTTTATTTCAGCCAAGAATTGTAGGACAGTTCCACTCATACATTGCCTTTAATTTCTGTAAGGATAAGTAATTTAAATGTTTCCTTGGAAAAAGGTAATCTGAAGGTAAAATGAGACACTACATTGCTAATTTAAAAGCTTTGTAATGCTTATTATAGATTAGTCATCAAGAGACTCAGCTCTAACTTTGAGTAGTTCATTGCTACTTTGTCTTGGTTTCCTCATGAGTAAAAATGAACATGATGCTAGAAATTATGAGAAAAAGAGAACAAGTTATATTAAAGTTACGTCAAAAGTAGAAAAGATATGTCCGGAGTGACATAAATATTACCATTAAACATTTGAAAGGAATTTTCAAAATAAACATCTTGCATGTAGATATTGGCTGTTATTTTACTGGTTGGGAACACTAAAACCAGAATGGGTTCTTCTTTTCTCAGCAGAGAAGAAAAGCTACCTTAGTTATTGGAGGGCAGTTTTGATCTGGATGTTGGGGATCAGTGGATAATTCATTTAAGTCTGAAATTAAAATCCCTTATAACCTAATATAGCCAAACTCATGAAAGCTATCTTTCTCCCATGCTCATCCAAACAAATGGCATGAGGATAGTTTTTTTCTAGTCTAGAGTTTCTCAAACTTTTTGCAATCTGAAAACATTTAAACTAAAGCTTCTAAGTAAAACTGTAAATTAGATAAAGAAAGCACTGCTCTGTTGAGAGAGTTTGAAGGAGAGGGTAACTATTGCCCAAATATTCTTCTTTTCCTATGTTTGTGAAAAAATTTTTCCACCACAGTTTGAAAATCACTATATTGTGACTAGTGATACAAACTCTGGAGCAGACTTCAAAATATTGATCAGTAACCTGACTGAGAGCATTGTTAGAAAGAAGGTCATGGATGTTCCTCACTGTCTCTGTTTGGTAGTTTACCGTGAATTTGGTGTGAAAACCATAAATATCATGCAAAGCTCTTATTTTTTTAATTTAAAAGTTTAATCATTCAGAGACTGCCTAACATTATCAGGTTAATTAGGGTGTATCGAAGCCTCAGTAATAAAATTTATCCTCAGTGTAATAGAGTTTTACTTAGGTAAAAAGCCGCCTAGTTTTCAGTGACCAATGAAAGGGTCATGGCTCCACTCATCTTCATTTAATGTTAAGGCAGGCCCTTTTCTTTCTGAAACTTTTAAAATACATTTTGTGGTAGAGTGTTTTCATTTCTGCTCTTAAACTCTATAACTTCAGTTGGAAAGGTATCTCAGTATTTTAAGGTTTATGTTGTAGAAGAGCAGAAATGAGTCTTAATGTATTTTGGATAAGCATCTATAAGAAATACTAATTAAAGATGTAGCTATGGCAAAGATTAGATTTGTAGTTAACATTTCTGGAATACTAAAGTTTATGCGATACTGTATTATTACTTTTCTATTAACTTTGTGTCTCAAACTATGGAAGCCCTAGAACAGTCTTATACTCAGAATTGCTCTTAGTTGTCAATATAGATATTTGTTTAATAAGGGGCTATATTTAGTTACAGTGTTCGTACTGTTTAACATAAAAATTCCCCAAAGTAATCACTAGATATATTTTCTTTTAATGTATATTTTAAAGTGTATCATCTGCAGTATTTTTCTTTTTTAGTAAGAAGGAAAAACAGACCTTATATTCTGTTTTCAGTTTTTTCCTTAATTATTAGCTGTAGAATTGTGCTGTTTTCACAAACTATTTTCCCTTTTTATCCCTGTGTAACTGTTATTCAGTTAATTCACTGTTTTCTTTATGGCAAATATTAATAAATAAAGGAGTCCAGTTGTTCTTTTATGCAGTTTAGGTAAAGAATGTTAAATTCGCTGCTAGGTACAAATACTCAGTTTGACCAGATTAAGATTTTTTTAAGAAAAATTACTTAAAAAAAAAAAACTAGTTAATAGAATTGAACAGAACTGCCCTAAGGTTCTTTTACTTCTAGTCATTGTATAATTGGCTGCCAGATAAATATTTGTAAGTCACAAGTCTGGTCATGTCACTTTTTATAAATCTTTAATAGCTTCCCTGGTTCTATGAATCAAATTAAGAAACAACTAATATTTATTAAGCATCTTTTGTTTGCTTAGGCACTGAGCATTTAAAAAATGATTTAGTTCTTAAATTTGTATAGATATGTGGTGGCCCCATTTTATAGGTGAGAGAACCATGTCTCAAGGTTTTGGGCTTTACTGTTGTCATAAACTGGGAAATAATAGTCATATTTATTAATTGTTTTCTACTTTTGCTCCTAAAATAGTAATATTTTATTTATTATAAAAGTGAACCTTTTTCAAACAAAATAAACATTTTGTTTGAATATCACATGGCTAATATTGTTAATATTTAGTTGTGGCTAATAGAGTGAACTTCTAGAACATAATAAGAATGAAATTTTATTTTTGAGAATTTTACCTGAAATATTAGTCAAAAATTTAAATTACAAGAACACTTTCTTTTTAACATTAGTTGTTAGTATAGCAGATGTGCAGCATAATGTGAATAGATGTTCACTTGCATGTCAGGTTAGTAGAAAAGCCAAGTGTTTGGGGCCTTTGAACTTTTATTTTTTTATGTTCTTTATATTCTTTATTTTGTCTGGATTAAAGATCATTTTCATATATGTTGATGTGTACATAGCCAGATATTTTCCCTATCTTCTGAAATTTTGATGGTAGAAATGATGTGTTGCTTTTAATTCAACCTCAGAAGAATGTGCAGAATCTCCAGATAAAACTTTATGAGACTAATTTATTGCTTCCACATAAATAACTACATAAATTAAATTATGTTACATGCAATTCTTAAAGGTTATTTAATGTTGCTGGTATAGCTAATACTTCTAAAAGAGTGTCTCAAATATATAATCTTAAATTCTTTGGTTTGGAGCTCTTCAGATGTGGTTCATGAGCTGTTTGTAACTAGTCTTAGAGGAGGTAAATGCAGAAATCAAGAACATTTAGAAATGGTTTGAAAGTAATTTTATATCTTCTGAATCTAATAAGAAATTGGGATTAGTTTTTAAAAATGCTTCATTTTACAAAATGAAGGTATAAAATAAAAATTGGCCCTTTACCTTCGATAGTTTGCATGAGTGATGATCTACTTAAATACTGTCATTATTTGTATTAACTCTGTTTATTTCTATTTCTCCTTTTAAGTATTTGAATATTTTAATTGTTTTGGGGCATAAAATTTGATAGATTTCACAAGAGTGCGTTGAGACTCTGAAAAATATTTTAAATTCTAAAATATTGCTAATAAATTTATATGAAATTCATATGTAATTGAAAGCATGTTGTTTTTAAAAGTTGTGAGGGAGTTGTTAAGGCAACTAGTGCAATTTAGATCACCAAACATAGCCTCTAGTCATAGAAGGCAGGAAAATTGAGAGGAAGGACTGAAACTCGTAGGAAGTAGAGACAAAATGGAAATTTGGTGAATAAGGGTTTATTTGAAAATTTGTGAGATATTAAATTTGGTATAATTTTAATTGTTAGAATTGTGTTAAATTTTGAAGTCATTTGCATTTATAACAAATCACAAACCACGGTGACTTCTTAAAATATATGTAATGTTAACTTGCACAATGCTGTTATGAACATCTTCAATATGTATATAATGTGTGCAATTCATGATTAAGACATATCTTTTTTCTCTTCTTTCTAGGAAGATGATCCATATTACCTTGAAGACCTTTCTGCACAGAAATGAGGGAAATACAAAGAACCAACTATAGTTTTGAAATTGAGGATCTGTATTTTGAGATGGTTTTATTTTCAGAATGAGAAATATATCTGGTTACCTTTATGAATGTAGAGACATGAGAAGTGAGTTATAATGGCAAAAAACAAAGAGCCTCGTCCCCCATCCTATACTGTCAGTGTAGTTGGACTCTCTGGAACTGAAAAAGACAAGGGTAACTGCGGAGTGGGAAAGTCTTGTTTGTGCAATAGATTTGTACGCTCAAAAGCAGATGAATATTATCCAGAGCATACTTCTGTGCTTAGCACCATTGACTTTGGAGGACGAGTAGTAAACAATGATCACTTTTTGTATTGGGGTGACGTAACACAAAATGGTGAAGATGGAGTAGAATGCAAAATTCATGTCATTGAACAAACAGAGTTCATTGATGACCAGACTTTCTTGCCTCATCGGAGTACGAATTTGCAACCATATATAAAACGTGCAGCTGCTTCTAAATTGCAGTCAGCAGAAAAACTGATGTACATTTGCACTGATCAACTAGGCTTGGAACAAGACTTTGAACAGAAGCAAATGCCTGAGGGGAAGCTCAGTGTAGATGGATTTTTATTGTGCATTGATGTCAGTCAGGGATGCAATAGGAAGTTTGATGATCAACTTAAATTTGTGAATAACCTTTTTGTCCAACTATCAAAATCAAAAAAACCTGTAATAATAGCAGCAACTAAGTGTGATGAATGCGTGGATCATTATCTTAGAGAAGTTCAGGCATTTGCTTCGAATAAAAAGAACCTTCTTGTAGTGGAAACATCAGCACGGTTTAACGTGAACATTGAAACCTGTTTCACTGCACTGGTACAAATGTTGGATAAAACTCGTGGCAAGCCTAAAATTATTCCCTATCTGGATGCTTATAAAACACAGAGACAACTTGTTGTCACAGCAACAGATAAGTTTGAAAAACTTGTGCAGACTGTGAGAGATTATCACGCAACTTGGAAAACTGTTAGTAATAAATTAAAAAATCATCCTGATTATGAAGAATACATCAACTTAGAGGGAACAAGAAAGGCCAGAAATACATTCTCAAAACATATAGAACAACTTAAACAGGAACATATAAGAAAAAGGAGAGAAGAATATATAAATACCTTACCAAGAGCTTTTAATACTCTTTTGCCAAATCTTGAAGAGATTGAACATTTGAATTGGTCAGAAGCTTTGAAGTTAATGGAAAAGAGAGCAGATTTTCAGTTATGTTTTGTGGTGCTAGAAAAAACACCTTGGGACGAAACTGACCATATAGACAAAATTAATGATAGGCGAATCCCATTTGACCTCCTGAGCACTTTAGAAGCTGAAAAAGTCTATCAGAACCATGTACAACATCTAGTATCAGAGAAAAGGAGGGTAGAAATGAAGGAAAAATTCAAAAAGACTTTGGAAAAAATTCAGTTCATTTCACCTGGACAGCCATGGGAGGAAGTTATGTGCTTTGTTATGGAGGATGAAGCCTTCAAATATATTACTGAGGCTGATAGCAAAGAGGTGTATGGTAGGCATCAGCGAGAAATAGTTGAAAAAGCCAAAGAAGAGTTTCAGGAAATGCTTTTTGAGCATTCTGAACTTTTTTATGATTTAGATCTTAATGCAACACCTAGTTCAGATAAAATGAGTGAAATTCATACAGTTCTGAGTGAAGAACCTAGATATAAAGCTTTACAGAAACTTGCACCAGATAGGGAGTCTCTTCTGCTTAAGCATATAGGATTTGTTTATCATCCCACTAAAGAAACATGTCTTAGTGGCCAAAATTGTACAGACATTAAAGTAGAACAGTTACTTGCCAGTAGTCTTTTGCAGTTGGATCTTGGCCGCTTACGGTCGTATCATGATAGTACCAATATAGATAAAGTTAACCTTTTCATTTTGGGGAAAGATGGCCTTGCCCAAGAACTAGCAAATGAGATAAGGACACAATCCACTGATGATGAGTATGCCTTAGATGGAAAAATTTATGAACTTGATCTTCGACCAGTTGATGCCAAGTCGCCTTACTTTTTAAGTCAGTTATGGACTGCCACCTTTAAACCACATGGGTGCTTCTGTGTATTTAACTCCATTGAGTCACTGAATTTTATTGGGGAGTTTATTGGAAAAATAAGAACTGAAGCTTCTCAGATCCGAAAAGATAAATATATGGCTAATCTTCCATTTACATTAATTTTGGCTAATCAGAGAGATTCTATTAGTAAGAATCTACCAATTCTCAGGCACCAAGGGCAACAGTTGGCAAACAAGTTGCAGTGCCCTTTTGTAGATGTACCTGCTGGTACATATCCTCGCAAATTTAATGAAACCCAAGTAAAGCAAGCTCTAAGAGGAGTATTAGAATCAGTTAAACATAATTTAGATGTGGTGAGCCCAGTTCCCACCAATAAGGATGTATCAGAAGCCGACTTGAGAATTGTCATGTGTGCCATGTGTGGTGATCCATTTAGTGTGGATCTTATTCTTTCACCCTTCCTTGATTCTCATTCTTGCAGTGCTGCTCAAGCTGGACAGAATAATTCCCTAATGCTTGATAAAATCATTGGTGAAAAAAGGAGGCGAATACAGATCACAATATTATCATATCATTCATCAATTGGAGTAAGGAAAGATGAACTGGTTCATGGATATATATTAGTTTATTCTGCCAAACGGAAAGCATCAATGGGAATGCTTCGAGCATTTCTCTCAGAAGTTCAGGACACCATTCCTGTACAGCTGGTGGCAGTTACTGACAGCCAAGCAGATTTTTTTGAAAATGAGGCTATCAAGGAGTTAATGACAGAAGGAGAACACATTGCAACAGAGATCACTGCTAAATTTACAGCACTATATTCTTTATCTCAGTATCATCGGCAAACCGAGGTCTTTACTCTCTTTTTCAGTGATGTTCTAGAGAAAAAAAATATGATAGAAAATTCATATTTATCTGATAATACAAGGGAATCAACACATCAAAGTGAGGATGTTTTTCTACCATCTCCCAGAGACTGTTTTCCTTATAATAACTACCCTGATTCAGATGATGATACAGAAGCACCACCTCCTTATAGTCCTATTGGGGATGATGTACAGTTGCTTCCAACACCTAGTGACCGTTCCAGATATAGATTAGATTTGGAAGGCAATGAATATCCTATTCATAGTACCCCCAACTGTCATGACCATGAACGCAACCATAAAGTGCCTCCACCTATTAAACCTAAACCAGTTGTACCTAAGACAAATGTGAAAAAATTGGATCCAAACCTTTTAAAAACAATCGAAGCTGGTATTGGTAAAAATCCAAGAAAACAGACTTCCCGGGTGCCTTTGGCACATCCTGAAGATATGGATTCTTCGGATAACTATGCGGAACCCATTGACACAATTTTCAAACAGAAGGGCTATTCTGATGAGATATATGTTGTCCCCGATGATAGTCAGAATCGCATTATTAAAATTCGAAATTCCTTTGTAAATAACACTCAAGGAGATGAAGAAAATGGATTTTCCGATAGAACCTCAAAAAGTCACGGGGAACGGAGGCCTTCAAAATACAAGTATAAATCTAAAACCCTGTTTAGTAAAGCCAAATCATACTATAGAAGAACGCATTCAGATGCAAGTGATGATGAGGCTTTCACTACTTCTAAAACAAAAAGAAAAGGAAGACATCGTGGAAGTGAAGAAGACCCACTTCTTTCTCCTGTTGAAACATGGAAAGGTGGTATTGACAACCCTGCCATCACTTCAGACCAGGAATTAGATGATAAGAAAATGAAAAAGAAAACTCATAAAGTAAAAGAAGATAAAAAGGTAAGTTTAATTTATGGTCAGTACGTTTATAAAGATGTTTGTTTTTGCCTTTAAAAAAATTTAAAGATTTGACATCAGTGAAAACTTAAGCTGCTTTATAATTCAGTAAATATAATGAGCCCTTTTGAATTTTCTGAATATTTTGTGAGGACATTATTTTTCATTACTCTTTATTGTATTTAATTTGTGTTTTATTTGAGGTAGAAGTTTGATTTCATATTCTTAAAAATTCTGGGTGAATATGCTTATTCTCTTTACAGAAACCCAGATACCAAGTGATTTTGTTATTTTCTGTTTGTGTGCATCACATTTGTCTGTTTTTTCCTTCTGACCTTCCAGTTTTACAGTATTAATTTGATATACCTGTCACTCAAGGATATGAACAATACAATAAAATAATAATGTGTAGTCTTGGAAATTTATTAACTTCTCCAGGCATCTTTTTTTGTGGACAGTATTATAATGTCTAAAGATTTGCAGA
Organism: Cynopterus sphinx; assembly: GCA_030015415.1. Classification (NCBI taxonomy): domain Eukaryota; kingdom Metazoa; phylum Chordata; class Mammalia; order Chiroptera; family Pteropodidae; genus Cynopterus; species Cynopterus sphinx. The sequence continues at coordinate 71,489,397 of CM057384.1, read as the reverse complement.
AAGCATTCTTAAGTTTGAATTTTAGAATTCTGACCAAATAACAAGTTTTTGTCTGTTATATTTTAGTCACCAATTTATCTCATGGTGTTAAGCATTAGAGACCTAAATATGTATATTATTAAAGTTGTATTTAATAATTTTTTTTAGATCTTTTTAGCACCTTCATTTCCAATGCTATTTGACACATGAGTGTACACAAATTTTTCTTCAAGGCTTTTATGGTTTTAAGATAGCATTCAATAGGCTTTTCTATGTATTGATAATTTTTCATCAGTTAAGTCCATAGTCTTAATATTTACTACATCTGACTGCTGTTTATTAAGCCCAATTAAAGATACAGGTATTTTGAGTAAGCTTATTCTAGTTTTTCTACGAACAGTAGTTGCTACCCATTATGGTTGGATAGATTCCATTTTATTTTCTAAGTTTAAGATGTAATATTTCTTTATTTTATCATTAGCTATTTTCTGGATTGAGCAAGTATACTATTTTGAAATAAGACTCATCTAGACTTAAAGCACAACTCAACTCATGACATCCTACTATCTACATATGTAGCATCTTCACAGTCACCCGAGCACACTACTTCTCACTTCATGTTTTATCACTACCAAAAGACTTCAGTATTTTTCTTTTAATTTGTTTATGTTATTAGAATTACTTAATGCTTATTAACAAAAATAAAGCATCCACAGTCTTTCCGTTTTAAATTGCATTTATTTTTGTGTGTATATTTTCACTTTTGATCACAAGTCTACTTAATTGTTTTTTTAACTTGTTAATTTGATGTGGCCTTGACTTAGGGATAGTTGCAGGAAGAGTAACAGGAGCTCTTGTACATCCTTTACTGAGATTTACTAACTGTTTATACTTTGTCCACCATGTGCGCGCGTTTATATTGGTGTTTGTTTATATGTTTTTGAGCCCTTTGAAATCAAGTTGGAAATATTGTACTCTTTTTACCATTAAATACTTTATTGTGTATTTCCTAAGAACAAGAACATTTTCTTAATAGCAATAGTACCGATACCAAAATGAGGAAATTTAACAATTAAATGATACTAAGTAATCCCCCCTTATCCATAGGGGATATGTTCCAGGGTCCACAGTGAATGCCTGAAATTGCAGCTGGTATCAAACTGTACATATATAGTATGCTTTTTTATATATGTATATATATATGATAAAGTTTAATTGATAGATTAGTACAGTTAAGAGATTAACAACAATAATGTAGAACAATTACAGTGTGCTCTAATAGAAGTCATGTGAATGTGGCATTATTAAGTGAGTAATTGGTACTTGAACATAAGTACTGTGATATAGTTGATTTGATAACTTAGATGGCTATTAAGTGACCGAGGAGCTGGTGACATACATGTACGTATACCCTGGACAGAGGGATAATCGATGTCCTGGGTTGGGTGGGGACAGTGAGAGGTTTCATTGTGCTATCCAGCATGAAATTTAAAACTTAATGAATTGTTTATTTCTGGACTTCTCCATTTGATATTTTCTGACCGAGGTTGATGCAAGTAACTGAAATTGCAGAAAGGAAAGCCATGGATGGTGGGAGAGGACTACTGTATTATTTAATCTACGATCTATGTTCAAAAAAATAGATTTTGTTTAGAAACAGGGTTTTGAACATTTTGAACCAATGTCCCAATAATGTTCTTTTTATTTTCCTCCCAGTATACCTAATTCTTATTTAGTTGGAATCAGTGTATACATATATTTTTCCATACTTCCTCCCTTAATTGTATTTCTTTATGTTGCTCCATAGTCTTTCAAGTTATACTTTAAGTCATCACTTAGTTTTCCATTTAGCAAAATACCTGATGGTTAGGCTTCGAAGTTTCACATTTTACTCTCTTTTGTTGCAGTGTCCAGTTTGCATGAAAGTTTATTCCTTTCACATTATTTCTTTAGGATTAATGTACAAAAGGCATGAGTATTTCAGTCTTTGACATTTATTATTTCACTAGCTCTTTCAGTATTAATTTTCGTCTGATTCATCCTACCTTGTCACTTATAACTATATTTCATTAATCTTAAAATGCATTTTTTCAAACTCTTAAAGTTGTTAGAGAATTTCCTTGCACTTTTATATGATGTTTTAATTTTTAGATCCATGTATTATAATACTTGAATTATAAAAAAGTTAAATTATATTTTATAAGTGTTTAGATCTGTAAATAATTTTTTAAATCTAGTGTCATTTAAACATTTAGTTTGTGGACAAATGGCCTTCCAAAGATAAACATAGGTTACAGTGCAACTTCATACATACAGTTTTGTGCCACAGTTATATTTTAGGGCTTTGTATTTTATATACACACAATGAAATGCCTTGAATTTCTCTGTGGCTAACTATATTACAATTAGCCATGGTATTTTTCCTTTAAGCATTATAGAAAGGCTAGAGCACTTTATTGCAGCTTAGTTTGCCTAAAAATTATTCTCAAAGTGTAAGCTGGACTTGAGTAATTAAAGTTTCTTATGTTTTAATTCAGCAAGTATTCACTAAAAACATGCTTAAGTCTATAAAAAAGCTTTTGAAGGATATAAAAAGTTAAAGATGTGCATCTTTTAAAGAGCTTGAATATTAGTTTAAGAGACAATACCTTATGCTTGGGGCAGGGTTGAAATGTATTACAAGCAATTTAAGGAAGCAGGGAAGCATAGTGTAATAATTAAGAGCACATGGTGTAGAGCCAGACTTCTGAGATATGAATCTAGGCCCTGCCACTTACCAGCTGTGTGTATACGTAACTTCTCTGTACCTCTATCAAAGAAAATGGAGATAATCATACTTCTTAGGGCTCTTAGTAGAAATACGTTCACATTGATTTAGAGTGCCTGGCATGTGGTACACTTGTCAAGTAAAAAAGTATGTATGCTATTTTGCTATAGTATTGTTCAGATATAAATATTAGGGGAATACATGATGAGGTCACTGTAGAGTGTGTGGCATAGCTTCATAAAACTTTATGAAAAAGGTAAATCATTGGTTTTGACCATATTGGTTGACTTTTAAAGAGAAAAGGTATTTTAGGTGGGGAAAATGATTTGTACAGAGGCATAAAATTGTGATTAAGCAAGGTGAGGTATGATAGGAAACTGTTCTAATTCAGGGTATTGTGAAATAACATTGCATTTTATAAGATTCTGCTAAACTGAATAGCTAATTTAAATCCAAAAACAGTTAACAGAATCTGAGCAGTAAGGAAAGTTGGTTTGGATTTTGGGTTGCAAGTCAGGAAGAGAGTGCATCAGGTAGTTTAGAGGTTGATGTACACATTCAGTTTTAAAGTGATAGGGATATTTTTAATCTTTTTCTTCTCCCCACCTCCTCCTCTTCCTCCTCCTTTTACCTCTTTAACATTTCTTTTAATACTGGTTTGGCATTGATAAAGTCCTTTAGCTTTTTCTTGTCTGGGAGAAATCTGCATTTCTAACTAGATGTCCAACAATTTTTATACAAGCTAAAATATGAGAACTACAGTATATTTTTTTAATCAAAATTTGACCATTTACTTGATTTCATCTAGCCCCAGGTGTACATAGTCATTTTCTCTATTTTGTAAAACATGATCAGCATCTAATATAACAGGCCATTATTTTTATGGTTAAAAGATTGAGAACAATATTAATACCAGTATTTATCTTTAAGATTTATGTAAAATAATTTTTTTTCTGATTGAAAAAGTAATATATGCCCATTGTGAAATATTATGAAAAGTCAGAAAATTATAAAATGATAGCAATCATCCATGATACTGTTCCCTGGAGATAAGCAATATTCTAATTTTGGTATGTTTTCTTCCACTCTGTGTTCCTCCGTTTATCCCTCCCTTCTTCTTTCTCTTTGTTTTTCTGGAAAATAACATTTGCAGTTTTTATCCTGCCTTTTTTTCCCCCTACCAAACGCATAAACATTGTTACATTATTAATCTATTTTTTACAAACAAAACAAAAAAAATAAAGTGGGATACAGAGACAAAATGAGAAACCATCAAAGCTAGAAGTTGATATTTTTCCCTCTCATTAATGCCCCCCACACACACTTCCACCCTCACCCCTCTCCCTTTTTTTTTCTTCTTTTTTTAAAAGAATTGGATCTCTGAAGCGGGGCGTCTTCCCCCACGCATTCACTGCGGGCACCTGGGGTCTGTCACACCTGGGGTATGGTCTGCGGCTCCACTTGGGGCGTGAACCCAGGACCTTCTGCGTGTAAAGCAGACTTGCTAACCATTGCATGATGGAGCCACCCCTAGAAGTTGATTTTTAAGAAAACTAGAAATACAGACATAAGTCTGGCAAGACTGATCAGAAAGAAAATAAAAAAGAAAAGGCATAAGTCAACCAAGAATGAAAAGGGAAACATAACTACAGGTAGATAAGATTAAAAAGATAATAGAAAATACTATCAACAATTATGAGTAAACAAATTTGAAAATTTTTTAAAAAATTCTAGAAAAGTGTAATTTTCCTAGAGAAGAAAGCTTTGAATGATCTTGTAACTGTTAAATAAATTTTGAAGTAGTAGTTACATCTTGCCACAATCCTAGACCCAATAACTTTTTAGGAGATTTTTCAGGGAACAAATCATTTCAGTTTTCTACAAATTGAGAAAATGGAAAGCAGGAGAACACATTCTTTATTTTCTGAAGTCACCTATCCTTAATTCCAGGATCAGACAAGGATGCTATAAGAAAGGAAAACTGTAGTCTCACTTTAATTACCAGTGGTCGTGCAAACACCCTAAATAAAAGACAGGTCCACAGACCCTTAATTCCAATTCTGAAGTCCAAAATCAAATTTGTTTTTTTAGAATTTGAAAATCAAATTTTTTTTTTTTTTAGAATTTGGAAGCATAACCTGATTTGACTTGTTTTTGTTGATAAAACCCAATTCATACTGATGTCAGACTACTTAAAATCATTGTTTATCTTATTAAGAGTAAATATACATACAATTTCCTGAAGAAATATTGATGTACTTGAGTACAGGTTACTGACCCACAACTAGTTGGGGTGGTTACATAATAGACATTTTTTTACTATACATATGGCTCACAACTAGAAATTTCTGAATTCTAAAATATATCTTTACCCAAAGATTTCAGATATGGGATTTTGGACATATAATAGCCAAAACGTCCAGTAGTATATAAAAGGTACTTGATAAAATTTAAATGCATGAAAAAGCTGCTGTATCATGAACAGATAAGCATTTTTCAACTTCAAAAAAGGTATCTAATAAACATCCTTAATCGGGAATAGATTCCACTTTCAACCAGGAACAAGGCAAAATGTATACACTCTCACCACTTTTCACTATTACATAGAAATCATATTTAAAGCAATAAGAAAAATTAAAAGTGTGAGTATTGGAATGGAGGAAACAGAATTGTTATTTTTGGTTGATGTGATTGTGTAAAAACCAAAGAGGAGCTGCAGGTAAATTATTAGTACTGATAAAAGAGTTTGTAGAATAGCTTGATGTAAGATCAGAAATCAGAAATCAATTGCATCTCTGTACGACAGCAGTAAACAACTATATACCATTTACAAAAGCATGGCAGATTATCAAGTGCCCAGGAGTAACAACATATACAAACCTGTATGTATTGAAAGACATTAAAGACCTAAATAAATGGGGAGCAAGTGCCTTTCTGTCCACAAATATGACATAAAGTTGTCGCTCTTCATACAGGTCTCTGGATTCATTGTTGTTTCATTCAAAATATCAAGGGTTTTCAAGAAATTTCACACTGATTATAATCCATATGTGAAAGAACAATGAATCTAGAATAGCCAGCACACTTGTGAATAAGAAAGGCGGAGGTGAAGTGGTGAAGCTATCTATGTGCTTATTCTATCAGATGTAATATCGTCTTGGTACTTGAATTAGGTACATTGACCAATAGAATAGAATAGAGATCTCCAAAACCATAGACCTCTGGCTTGGAGCTATCCTTCAACATGGTAGCCGCATGAAGCTATTGAACACTTGAAATGAGGGTGGTGTATGGTCTATAGGGTGAGAAAAGGCTTCCTTGAGAGATGTTGTTTAAGGCTTACCTGAAAGATGAAGAGGATTTAACTGGGGGGAATGTTTGGGGGGGGATGGAAGAATAATGCTGAATGAATAGAATGTTCATGTGGTGAGAGGGAATGCAGTATGTTCTTAAAGGAGGTCACTGTGGCTGGTCATTGACTTAAGGCAGTTAACATACATTCTGTAAAGAGCCAGATAAATAATTTTAGGGTAATAACAGCTTGCGTTATAAGTACTAAAATCTGCTGTTGAAAGCTGCCACGAAAAAATATGTAGATGGATGAGGTATGGATATTTTCAAAATCAGGCAGCAGGCTTGATTGAGCCTCTAGGCCATGGTTTTGCTAACCCATGATCAGTTGGAGAGAATAGTACAGGAGAGACTTGAGAGTAGGACCTAGACTCAGACCTTTTTAACAATGTTAGGAATTTTTATTTAGCCCAAGAGTAATTTGAAACTAACCAGTGAGTTGATTTGAAATCACCTGGTTTTAGTGCGGAGAATGGGTTGAGTGATGTGGAAGACCAGTTGATGTATTACAGTAGTCTGAACTAACCATGATGAAAGCTGAGTAGTTGGAGTGAGGTGGTAGAGTGCTGGCAATGGATAGAAGGGGATAAATTTGAGAGATAACTAAAATCCGTAGAATTGGATGTTTTGTAAATGTGAGGGAAAGGTGAATATGTGGTGAACAAGATAGGAAAGATAGGCTGATGGTTTCTAGCTTATGCAGCTTCATCAGTGATGATGCTGTTTATGATGTAGAGCATTCGAAATTTACCTGATTTGGTGTTGGGATGTGGAAATAATACCTGGTTTTAGAGTTCAGGTGCAGATATAAGTTTGGCATTAGATATATATGGGTTCTCAGAGGAGAGATGTGAGTTGTAGATACATATTTAGGAGACAGTGAAGTAGTGATGACAATAGGTGAAATGACCTAGGGAGTGAATATAAAGTGCCTAACGGCTGTGAGGAGGAACTGCCAATGTTGAATGGCCAAGTAGCAAAGATGATCCTTAAGAACAGTAGGTAGAGAATAAGAGTAAACTACTTACCCTTTCTTAGCTGATTGCCTCACCTGTAAATTAGTAATAACAGATGGTCTCTGACTTAAATGGTTCGACTTAAGACTTTTTGACTTTAGGAAGTGATACACAGTCAGTAGAAACCATACTTTAAATTTTTGAATTTTGACCTTTTCCCAGATTAGTGATATGCAGTATGACACTCATGATGCTGAGTGGTAGTGAGCTACTCGCAAATAGGCATGTAATCACAAGGTAAGTGATTGCTACTCTACAGTATACTTGGATTTTGGATATTGTGTTCTGAGCATGTTTAAGGTAGGGTAGGCTAAACTATGATGTTCAATAGGTTAGGCATATATTTAAGTTCATTTTTGACTTGAGATATTTTCATTCAGCGATGGGTTTATCAGGGTTTAACCCCATCATAAATTGAAGATCATCTGTATAATACTTCCCTTGGAATTGTGCTAGAAACTGGAACTGTGTTTCAAGTACCTGGCATATAGTGGTGCTCAATAACTCCTATTATAATGTGCATCAGGCCTTGAAATATCCCAATGTATTCTGCCTGTATTTCAGAACAGTCCTTTGTCTCATTTGCTGGATTAGTTTTTTTTTAAGTAAGCCTATGATTTCTGAGTTGATGCACTTTTTACCTTTTTTTTTTTTTTTTTTCCCTCTCTAAGAGAAAAGTTACTTTCATTCTTTGATTCCAAGATGGGAGCCATAGTCTAGGAATCTTTTCTCAATCATGGAAAATCATAACTTTTGGGCATTAGTGGCATCCAAGGTAGGCTCAGAGATCTCTCTTAAACTAGTCTTAGTTGTCAATCTTGCCAATCAGAGAAGGCTTTATGCTTGTCTTTGACTTTGTACTCAAAAATGAATTTAGTATTAGTTATGGGAAGAAAATCTCCAAGACATTTTTTTATTACAACCATGAGTGAAGTGAGAATTATTTTTTTAATTTTTACCCATTCATACATGTAAATACTTCTACATAGATGAAATCTCATAAAATACTTTACCTCTACTGTATATGTTTTGATTTTTTAGTCTGTTACAGTGGAAAAAATGAAGAGCTGGTTGTGACTTGCTGAACTGATTTTATAACCTATAGCTGTTTGAAAAACAGTGCTTTAAGAGAATGAACTGAATGAGAAAATTTTAGTTCTATTGATAAAATTGCCAGTGTTTTAACATATCTGTTCAAAGAAGTGAGGTATACCTGTGTTGAAGCTAGTTTTTCTCTTCTGTGTCTATTTTGGGGCTATCTTACTAAAATATTGGTCCATTTCAGAGTAAGCTGGTATTCTGATGATTTTCATTTTCAGCTTTTTAAATTGTTTTCTTATCTTTTTTGCCAGACCTGAATTTTTTCAATTTCTTAGTTGTATTAGCAACTACAAATTCCTATTTCATTCTCAAATGATCTTTCCAGTCCATATGTATTTTACTGCTCCCTTCTTACTAAATAACACTATCAAGTAGTGTATTAAAAAATTCTAATGCTTTATCAAATCTAATAGGATTTGGAGTCTGTTTGGGGAAGAATACTAGAATTAGGTATGTTTTCTTTAAAAACCGAAGAGATCTCTGTATGTATGTATTGAGTCACAATGTGTTAATTTAATATTAGTAAATAGTGAATTGATACCACGGTATTAATATGGCAGATCTTTTAGAATGTAGTAAATTTTAGGTTTAGAATTATTTGACTTCTGACTTCTAGAACCTCAGTCTTTATTAAGTAAACTTCTTTTTAAAATACTGTTAACCAAGAATTTTCTTTTGATCTGTAAATTGTTCATTGAGATAAAAGTAATGAAATATATGAAAACATGTCTGTATTGAACTGTTGTTTGTCTACATCAAAATGCATAAGTTATAGGGTAAGTGCTTTTAGTTTCAGGTGCTGGCTGTATCAATTTATGGTGTTATACATGTATGGATATATAAGTATTTTTGCCTATATTTTACTATTATGTCTTTTGTGATGTCCATTTGACCATGATTTATTACTTTGCAAATTCAGATTGAAATGTAACTAGTCAGTTTTTAAAGTATATTTCTGATTCCTGTATTCCCTTGAGGCAATTTAAATGGTGTGTCAGTGGTATGCTTGTTTTCACTAATTTACAAGCAAATATAAACTTTTTCATTGTGGCTTTCTATTCAAACATGATTTTTCCCCCCCTTAGCTTTTATAGCAGCATATTATTGAGTGTTTCGCAAAAGCTGGCATAGCATAAATTATTGAAATTACTATTTATTCCTGCAGCATGTTAATTTTAATTCTTAAATTTAATTCTTAAAACATATTTATTTAATATATTAAAGAGACATTTAACTCCTATAAGAGTTGTGTTCTTATTATAATTTTATATCAGTGTATAAGTGTTGCTATTGTAAAACTTATAGTAAGTTTATAAGGTTGTCAGTTTTACGTACTCCAAAATGATATGTTGTCCCACTCAATCCAAGGAGAGTTGTTTCTACAGTAGGTCCAGTTTTATGATTTATAGTCCTGTAATGTTTTCTTGTCTTGAGAACTGATATTTTGAAAGAGTCTTCAAGAAAATGGGATTTAAGCTATTACTGTGTAAAAAGAACCCCTGGTAGAAGGAAGACTGCTTTTTAAAAGCAGTAATTTTTGATGTTTCCCATTCTTAGAGCAAAATATAAGGGTGTGACAAAAGTGAGCTTGTGATTTTAGCTAACTTTGTCCAAGTAAAAGGTACGTACTTTGTGTAAAATAAATGTTTTGAACTTTTTCAAAATTGTTCTTAGCCTTTAAAAATTTGAACACAGGTTTGAGTATTTTCCCTGGAAAAACGCACATGCACAAAATTTTATTGGAATTTTGAGGCTTACATGTACTTCCTAAAGCTGTGGACTATTAGCTTAAGAACCTCTGTTGATATTAGGGAGGAGGAAGACACTATTCTTTACTGATGTTCTGATTGGCAACCATTAGAGTAACAGAATTGGAAACAGATGAGATGGAAGCAGAGAAACAATTATTTTAAGAAGGATATGCTGAGTATGATAGAAAACTTATTTCCATTTGAATATATTTTAAAATACATATTTGGGGGAAGCTGAGAAGAAATCCACCCATTATTCACTTGAATAACTAAGTGTTTTGCTAGGACCCTCTAACAGGTGAGGTGACTTTAGTTGTAGTTTTTTTTCATAAAGTTGTTAATGGCATTAATAAAATACATGCCAAGTATATGTCAAAGTGCTTAACAGGAAGATGTTGTCTTAGAGATGAATCAGTGCTAGAACCAGTTTGTCTGTTAGTGCATACAAGAACCCTGAACACATTTATTTACCCTCAGATATTTTCTTCTTTCTCTTTTCACCTGATATTGGCTTAAGTATGTCAAAGAGCCTTCACAACATTCCTGATTTTCAAAGTGTGTTTGGATTCTTCATCCAGCACCTATAGCTTTTATAGACTTTTACCAAAAGGGTTAAGTATACCTCCTTCATGGAGTCCGGGCTCCCACAAAAGCCTTTTTTCTTATACTTACACCATGATGGAATACTTCCCACCTAAAGTAATCACCCTGTAGTAGTCATATTGCTTTGTAGTTTAATAAGTTTTGTTTTTCTTCCTACATTGTAAGCTTGTTGAGGGTAGTTATGATTACCATTCATCTTTGTGTGCCCTGCAGTAGTGTTTTTCAGTCTCAAGTTATGTATTGACCTATTTTAAAATTAAAATTCTCAGACTTCCCCAAACTTGAGTTCTTCATCCTTGTTTTTATTGGCTTAGCACAGTGGTTCTCAATCAGGGTCACTTTTGCTTTTTACATGAAGCATTTCACAATGTCTGGAGACATTTTTGGTTGATAACTGGGATGGGGTTTGTTAACTAGGATGGAGAGTTGTTACTGGTACCTATTGGGTAGAGGCTAGAGATTCTGTGAAGCCACCTAAAATTTATAGATGATATCCCACAACAAAGGATTATATAACCCACAATGTCAGTAGTACTGAAGTTGAGAAACCCTGTATAACAGCATGTGGTCTTTAAGGGAAAGCACATGTTTGTACCTACTTATTAGGAAATGCAGGTTTTTCCTTATATATCATAGACTTTATTACTTCCCAATTTTCACTATAATTAGGTAAGCATATATTTTCAGAAAGGAGCTACTGTAAGCCAAAGCTGCATGATTATCACTGTTTGTCCTACTTAGCTGATCTGTGTTCTGATGTAAAATATATTTTCATTTTATTGTTATAGTCTGAGGTGTCATAACTTATTCAGATTATTAAAGTGATCTTTAAAAAAATTATTTTAATGTGAGATAATGGTAGATTGACATGCCATTGTAAGAGAGAGCCCATTTACCTTTTGCCTAGTTTCCCACAAAGGTAACATCTTGGAAAGTTATATTACAATATTATAGTAAGGGTGTTTACATTAATATTCCCCAGTTTTACTTTATACTCATTTGTGTATTTATATTTAGTTCTCTGTAATTTTTCACAGTTAGGTTTGTGTATCAACCACCATAGTCAATGTGCAAAACAATTCTGTCACCACCAGATCTCTCTGGTTGTCCTTTTTTAACCATACCCTTCCTTTTCCTCATTCTCTTCTATACATCACTCCTGGCAACCACTAATTTGTTTTCCATTTTGTCACTTTCTAATTTTTTCAGTTCCAGAATGTTATATAAGTGAGATCATACTGTATGTAACTTTTTGGCATTGATTTTGTTTATTTAGTATAATTCTTAAGATTCAGTCAAGTCATATAAATCAATAGTTTTTCCCTTTTTATTGCCGATTAATATTCCATGTATAGGGATAGCATAGTTTTTTTAACCTGTTGAAGAAAATCTGTATTGTTTCCAGTTTGAGACTATTATGATTAAAATTGCTGTGAAAAATTGAGTGTAGATTTTTGTATAAACAAGTTTTCATAAATACCCAAGAGTGCAGTTGCTGGGTTGGTAATGTCATATTTAGTTTTATAAGAAACTGCCAAACTTTTCCAGAGTGAGTGTACTATTTTGAATTCCCACTGGAATTGATAGTGCAGCAACTTTTAAGTTTCTGTGTCTTCTTTTCACCCTTGCTTCAAATCGTTCTTTTATGTTGCTTTCTGGGGGCTATTACTCATAGAAGTACCTAATCTATCTCTACAAAATATATTTATAGTCTTTGTATAAAGTTCAGATTTCTTAAGCCATTTGCAGTGTGGCCCTTACCTACCTTTCTGCCCTCATTATTCATTCCTATACATATTTTTCCAGGTGTCTTGAAAGAGATGCAAAATGGTAGCTATCTCAAAGCTGTCATGATGATTAGATTATGCAACTAATATTGCCAAGTAATATATAGTAAAGCAGTAAATAATAGTCAGTTTCTAGTATTTTTTGAGTACTTATGCTGACATATAGTAGACACCCAAATGTTTAGATGAGTAAATGACTTACAGGTTAGATTCTTTCTAAATTCCTGAAATGTTCCTGACTTCATCTCTTCCTTTATAAGTTCTAACTTGAAGTTTGGGCTTAGGCTTTACATCCAGTTATTTTGACACTTAATCATATACTGTTTTATATGAGCTATTAATTAAATGGTAGTGAGATGTTTTTTCTTCATAATAGATTTCTTTTCTTGAGGGCATTTAATTTTACTTCCACTGATTTTGTATCCTGCACAGTACCTAGCGTGATGCTATGCACATATTAAGTGCTTATTTCTTACACACTGTTGAAAGGATATCAATTATATCCAAATGAATTTATGTAGAATTAGCCATTTAATTCTTCTTGTAATTATTATTTTGTATGAATCCTAATTTTATTATGTTTGGATGCTTAAGCTTAGATACACCTGTAGAGTGACTTTCATTGGAATGAAATAGTAGGTAGGTATAATGAAACTGCATAAACTAAATAAACTACCAATACTTCGTATATTTAACTGTAATATTATATGGTAAGTGCTTTCTTTGGTTCCTGCTTATAATTATGTTTGCTTCTGTCTGTGTTTTCTGAGCCTCTACCACATGCTAGACATTGTGCCAGGTACAGGGACCAAAAATAAAAATATTCTGGATAGTACTTGGGAAGTCATACCAACAGGGCTTCTTATGCATTCACTGTGGAGAGTAAAGGGAAAAGGAAAATCAAGATTAGCTCCTAAATTTATGATTTAGGCAACTGGGTAAGTTTACTAAGATAGTGGTGACTGAAGGTAAAAAGTTTCGGGCTAGATAGAATCAAGACATCTGTTTTGTGCTTTTTATGTTGTGTTTAAAATATCTAGATTGACATCACAGTGGAAGTATAAAAGTTAGATATATAATCTGGTATATATCTCAGTTATCAGTATGTAAAAGGATTTAAAGCTATGAGATTAGATAAATTCATCTAAGGGAAGAGTACAGCTAGAGAAGAAAGGACTCAAGTGTTTGTGAGTAGGTGGGGGAAAAGTAGGCAGATGAAACTGGAAAAGGAATTCTTGGTGAGTAAAGAGGAAAAACTAGTACAGTAGAGATTGATATGGAAACTGAGAGGAAGTAGTCAAGAAAGAATGTTGCTGAGAGCTCAAGAAAGATAAAAAGTTACTTTTCAGTTTGATAGTTCAGAAGTATTTGATCTTGACAAGCAATTTAGTAGAATGGAAGAGAAAGCTAGATGGAAATAGGTTGAAGAGTGAATGGAATGAAAAGTAAGGGTAGTAGGTGTAGATGACATTTTCAAGTTTTGTTGTGAAAGGGAGCAAGAATTGTGGTGGTATCTAAAGGTCAGTATGGGATGAAAGGGGGGTTTTTGTGTTTGTTTTTTAAAATTAGAGATATTAGAGAGTACTTATACATTCATAAGAATGACCCAGGAGAGGGACAGATTGATTATGTAGGAGAAAAAGGATGGGGAATAGGGGTCACTTCATAGTTGAAAAGCTTTTTGCCTTGAAGACAACTCCAGTGTTAATATTGCTCTTTTAAAAACAAGAAATCTTTACTTTTTCCATCCTTTAGAAAATGTTTATTTAATTCATTGTGCTAACATTGGTTAATTGTATAGGTTTCAATTGTACAGTTCTGTACTACTTTATCTGTATATTTCATTATGTGTTCACCCAAAATCACATTTTCTTCCGTTACTATATAGTTGATCCTCTTTACCTTTGTCTGCCTCTCCCCCATCTCCCTTTCCCTCCAGTAACCACTATACATTTGTTTGTATCTATGAATTTTTGTTTGTCTTATTTGTTCATTTGTTGCTTTCAGTTTTATGCTCCATACATCTAACTTATTTTGCTTAGCATGATATTAAGATCCATACAAATGACAGTATTTCCTTTTTTGGGGGGGCTATTATTCATTGTATATATGTACTACATCTTCTTTATTTAGTCATCTATCATAGGATATGTTAGTTGTTTCCATGTTTTGGCTACCACAAATAATGCTGCAGTGAACAAAAAGGGGTATCCTTACAAATAAATGTTTTCAGAATTTTCAGGTAGATAACCCAGAAGAGGTTATATGATAACTATATAACTGGGTCATATGGTAACTCTATTCTTAATTTTTCAAGGAACTTCCATACTGTTTTTATAGTGGCTGTATCAATTTACATTTATTTACATTCCCATCAGCAGTGTATTAGGGTTCCCTTCACTCCACAACCTCTCCCAACATTTGTTATTACTTGTGTTGTTGATAACAGCCATTCTAATAGGTGTGTGAGTGATAGCACATTGCGGTTTTGAATTGCATTTCCCTGACAGCTAGTGAAATTGAGCATCTTTTCATATATCTGTTGGCCATTTGTATGTGTTCTTTGGAGAGTTGTCAGTTCAGGTCCTCTGCTCAGTTTTAATTGGATTATTTTTGTTGTTGTTATGTGAGTACTGTGTATATTTTAGATATTAACCCCATATTGGAGGTGTGGTTTGCACGTATCTTTTCCTATTTAGTTGGTTGCCTTTTTGTTTTGTTGATGGTTTCTTTGCTGTGTAGAAGCTTTTTAGTTTGACATAGTCCCATTTATTTATTTTTGCTTTTACTTCTCTTGCCTTTGAGGTCCAATTTATAAAATTCTAAGACCGGGGTCCATAAGTTTATTACCTATGTTTTCTTCTATATATTGTTCCAGGTCTTATATTTAGGTCTTTGATCCATTTTGAGTTAATTTTTGTATATGGTGACAATGAGTCTAGTTTAATTCTTTTGCATGTGTTTTTCCAATTTCCCTAGCACTATTTATTGAAGAGGCCTACTTTTCTCCATTGTATGTTTTTGGCTCCTTTATCAAAAATTATTTGCCCATGTGTATGTGGGTTTATTTCTGGGCTCTCAGTTCTGTTCCATTGTTCTGTGTATTTTTCTGCCAGTGTCATGCTGTTTTGATTATTGTTGCTTCAGAGTATAATTTGAAGTTAGGAAATGTGATAGTTGTAGCTTTGTTCTTTTTTCTCAGGATTGTTTTGGCTATCTGGGGTCTTTTGTAGTTCCATACGAATGCGATGTGGTTTTTGTTCTATTTCTTTAAAAAATGCCCTTTTAGTTTTGACTCTTAGGAGTCTCTTTGTTAAGTCATGTGGTTAGTCAGATTTAGGTTTATACCAAGTCTGAGAATATTTTTTAGCTGATATTTTTCCATTTCTGTATATTTTTATAAGCTTTAGTTGGCTTTTTTTTTTTTAGTTTTCTCTAGTCTACATCAGAAGCAAAAACAAACAAAAATAATAAAGAAAAGGACTATCTGTGTCCTGCTTATTTTTATTTTTAAATTTGAGCCCCTGTTTTAGTTTATCATTCTAACCCTCCCTCTACCCTCCGATAGTACATCATGTTACCATGTCATGCCTTAGCACAATTACATCATCTCTTATATACCCCTTCCCACCCTTTAGGGTAGGTTGAGGCTTTTGGTTCTGGTCAGTTATCAAATTATTTTTATATTTTATAGCTTTACCCACAAAATTGTAGATTCTATTTAACCGCCATATCATTGAAACTTAAGAAATTTAGAATTAGTTTTATGTTTAACTATATACAGTGTTCATTCTTAATGTTTTTCAAAGCACAGATTCTCCTAATATTAGTTCTTTATTGTCAGTGTTTTATCATGTGTTTAAGATTTTTCAATTTGAGAGTGCTGTATTTTAAATATTAATTATTACATATTTGAGACTTTAAAAAATCTGTAGGTGCTTGTTATACACAGCTGAGTGATATATTGGCTAAGTAAAGAATTCTTGACACATCCTTTTCCCATGAACATTCCTGTAGATGAGTCTTCTGTCTTTTCAGTTTTCCTGAAAACTTTGAGGCTAGCCTGGTATTTTTCCTCCACTGTTGGTGATTGATTTCTTCTGCCTGGATGCATTTAAGTTTCTTTGAAGCTTACTTAGTTTAGTATGGTATGTCTGTAACTTGATGGTTCATCCCTATTTGTTGTTTATCTTTCTTAGTACATGCTAAGATTAGTCTGCAGATTTTATTTCAGAAGAGATCTTGAATATGTTTGTGCTTATTTATTTTTTACAGGCAGTATTCCAGATCTTTGGAGTTTGTTGACAAACAGAGCAGATAAAAATCCCTGCCCTTGTGTAGAGCTTAAATTGTATCAGAGAGGCACAAAAATAATTATACATGAGTAAATTATATAGAGTTGTGGGTAGTGAAAGCAGTGTAAGAGGGATTGGGAGTCCTGGACAAGAGCTAAAGGAAGACAGGCAGTAAGAGTGCAGTTTTTAATAAGGTGGTCACTTTAGACCTTATTGAGAAGGTAAGTGGAACAGCTATTGCCAAGATCTTAAGTCAGGAGCATGTCTGGCATGTTAAAGAAGCAGATAAGCCATATGGCAGGAGCAAGGGAGTAAATGAGGAAAGTAGAGGGAAATGGGGTCAGAATTTATAAAGGCAGAGTTCAAGGCATGCAGATTGTGTATGGGTTTGCAGGCCATTACTTGTGAAGCCAGAATTTTGCTTTATTGAGAATGGTCTGTAGGAGATGGTGGTAGAAGCAGGGAACGTGGATTGAGGATCTAGATGTGTGAAATGATGATAACTTTGTGGACCAGGGAGTTAGTAGTGAAGATGGTTAAGTAGTAGTTAGATTTTATATCTAATACATTTGCTTAATAGTTGGAAAGTCTAGAGTTCAGGAGAAAAAGCAGAACAGGAAGTATTAACTTGGGTTACCAGCAAATGGATAACATTACCAAGATGTTGAATGTAAATGTTTAGAAAAAAAGACAATCAAGGACTGAGGCCTGGAGTATTCACAACATTTCAAGGTGTCGGCAAAGAATACTAATAAGGGGAGAGCAAGTGAGGTAATAGAGGTGGTCTGAAAGTCAAGTAGAGTGACTGCTGAAAGGTCCGATAAGTGTTGATCGCTAATTATTGCAACAATCATTGGTGACCTTAATTATAACATATTTAGTGGAGGATGAGGGCTATAGACTAACTTGAGTACATTCAAGAGGGAATGAACGGAAAAGAATTAGAGACCTCTAGTATAAATGACTTATTCAGAGTTCGTCAGTTAAAGGAGTATTATTGTAGGGCAAATAGCTAAAAAGGAGAGAAAAATTGAGCCTTTTTAAATGGGAGCAGAAGTATTTTTTTGGTGTGTGTCATAGGAATGGTACAATTTGGTGTTCTTTGCCATTTTATTTTGATCTTTTTAATCATATTTATGAGTCTTACTAAAGAAATTTTATTTCTTTAATGGTTTTTGTCTTCATCTTTTTTACATTTCCCCTTCTGTTTCTCATTTCTTCTTTAATCTTTTATTTCAAGAATCCCATCTTAAATTTAAGAGAATAGAGAAGTCCATATTTTCTTGTTTCCTGGATTGGTTCTTTGAAAGATTTGTCAGCTGCTTTTTGCTACTTAAGATTTCTTCAATTTGTTGTTTACAAATGAAGCAGTTGAGTATTGTGTTTTGTCAGTGTTATTATAGTATTTGAGGGTAGTGCTTAGATGCCCTGGTTGTGTTGCTGGTATTACTGAAGTGGGAGAGCAGTTTCTGGAAAGAGATATTTATTTACCTTTTCCTGGTCCTATTTACTTCTACTAGTGATTGTTTTTAATATCTCCTGGACACCTAATTGATAATATTGTTTATATTATTTGTGAGTGGAATGCTTATTTTACTGTGGTTGTACTTTTGCAGACATGCGATTTGCTTAATTGACCTGAAAGAAAGATGATGGCATTTACAGTTAAGTGGAAATTAAGAGATGTATGAATGTAATAAATCAAAAGTTGGATTATCATAAACCAGATCTCGTTTTCTGACTGGCACAATTATTTAATTGGG
This sequence comes from Cynopterus sphinx, assembly GCA_030015415.1. Taxonomy (NCBI): domain Eukaryota; kingdom Metazoa; phylum Chordata; class Mammalia; order Chiroptera; family Pteropodidae; genus Cynopterus; species Cynopterus sphinx. The sequence goes on along the minus strand of CM057384.1, from coordinate 71,470,984 downwards.
GGCTTCATCACTTACTAATGGTTGATCATAAGCTATAGATATAAATGACCATATAACCACACTCCTCACCCTTGCATTTCAGAGAATCTTGATGGTATTTTTATAGCAGTTTTAATAATTTAGCTTTAGATGGTTTAATTTATGAAATAGATATTAAATCATATAAATAATTTTGAATTGGTATAAATTTATAGCTAAAGCTCAGCAACTCTTAACCCAGGGGAGTGTATGTCATAATTATGTAGAGTTATTCAGAATTCACATTTTAAAAGAACTCTCTGAAGTGATTCTGTTGCTGAAGAACTATCACTTATAGAGGAAAGGAATTGTATACATTTTTTTCCATCATAAAATCTCATCCAGGAATGTCTAAGCCTAACTTTTTTTTGCACAGAATTTTCTTTTTAGTGTCAGTAGAGAACGTATTAAAGACACATAAGCTTTTATGGCCCTCCCCCCCATTATAACTTGACTATCAAGGCAGTTCTGTTAATAAATTACCCGTTTAGAGTTTGCCAGAATTTCCATGCTCTAAGCCACTTAGCTTTTCATTACCTTGGATTGCTAGCTCTGAATCTTGGTATAATTACAGAATTAGATAACTTGCTCTTGTAACTTCATGGACCTTGGGGGATATTCCCTGTGAGAAAGTATGTTAGAGAGTCCACATTATTTTGCTTCCCTGTCTCTCCAATTTTAGTAAAGTATCAAGGGCTTCTTAGATAAAGTTCACACTTACCTCTCCCTTGTTACCCCAACTGGTAAGGGTAGAATGACTTCAGAGTCATCTGACAGTTTAGACTGGTTCCTGAAGGGCAATATTGAAAAGAATATCTCTAAGAGTTGATGGGAACAGTTAGGACTAGTTAGTTTACTTAAAACTTTGTGTTCTTTAGGTGGCATTGTAGACTGTTAAAATCTTTTTATCTGTTTATTCCTGTTGATCCTGTCATAGGCTGGACATTGCTGTTTTCGTTATTCTACCTAAGTAATTAATCTTCTCCATTGTATTATTGCTCTCAAAAAACATCTTTGTTTCCGTTTTTACTTTTGTGATCAAATGGTGCATCTAGTAGTTTGCAGGCTAGAATGTACCTTAGTGCTCCTGAGAAAGAGGACTCGTTCCCTCAGCTTTGATATTCTCTTAATTTTCATTTCCTCACACATTGTTCTGTGTTGGTGGTGGTGGTAGTGAAGGGATTATTTTAGTTAAGGGTCTACTCTGCTTGATTTGATGGGTTAGTTCTTGAGCCAAATCAGACACGCTAGTGTTTTGTTGGCAACATTTCAGACATCTAGTTATATTTTAGGTCAGGGGTCCCTAGCCCCCAGGTTGTGGACCAGTATTGGTCCATGGTCCAGTACTGGTCTGTGGTCTTTTGGGAACTGGGCCATAAAGCAGGAAGCGAGTGAGCAAAGCTTCATCTATATTTGCAGTGGCTCCCCAGCACTAGCATCACCACCTCAACTACACCTCAGATCATCAGGCATTAGACTGTCATAGGAGCACCGGTCTCAACCAAAAATGTTGAGGACCCCTGGACTGTAATCTTTATCACCAGAGAGTGAGAGAGTAATAAGTATATGAGAATTTAGAAGTTGGATTTCATGAGCTCTGGAGGTTTTTTAGGTGGGGCAACCTAAAATTGAAATGAAGAAAGGACTTAATTATTAAGGATATTCAGAGACTTGAAAGAATATATTGGGGGATCCATCCAAAGGAGAGGCTTCTCCTGAAGGAATAGGAAGTGAAGATGAGGATTATTGCTTTAGGCATTGAAAGCTCTGCCTGTGTTTCCTCCTTTTTGTAAGTCAGTAATGATTCTGACAAACATGAATAGGTTTGTTATTTATATCAGGGAAAAGACAAATTTGTAGATAAAATTAGACAGAAAGTGGATTAAGAGTGTCATTGAAAATGCTCTAACATTGTCAAATTTCTAAATTGAGCTTTCTTATTTTCCTGTATTTTAGAGATTCTCAACTGGGGGTGCACAATAGAATCACTTGCAAAGATGTGTACTATGCCCTTCTCCAGAAAGGCTGACTCAGATCTCTTCAACGGTTGATTTCCAGACCATACTTCCTTAGGTTTTTGAGATATTTACTCTGGTTTAGGACCCATTTTCTCCCCATGCTAGATTGAATTTAAATTCTTATAATTCTTATGTAATTTTTCATTTGCAATTGTGAGAATGTTTTGCCCATGACTTAAGAAAATTATCCTTAGTTAAGAAATAGAGTCAGTAGAAAGGAAGAAAAGGGAAAATGAGAAAGGACAAATGAGATTAAAAATTTATAGCTTCATTGTATAATCAGTAGTTAAAGCTATATTATGTTCTTTCAGATATAACTATGCACAAAAACCTCACTTGACCTGCCCCAAAGAACAAATAAAATTTAACAGATCACACCTAAAGTTAATCTTGCATTGTTTACTCTTAATTTTTCCTTTGTGTTGCATTGATCTTTTCTAACCTCCCAAACTATTCAGTTTTTTAAAGTCAGCCATTTTTTTCTGTTTACTTTTGTCTTGTTTTATTACTCACAAGTTGTTTCTTCTAGCAGAATTTATTTAATGAGTCCCATATTGATGGGCATGGTAGAATGTACCATTTAAATATTTCTTTTGATACAAAATGTGTATTTACATTTCTTAATACTAACATTCTAACGGAAATAAATTTTGATGGTTTTAACTTGAATATGTTTTTTAACAGCAGAAAAAGAAAACTAAGAACTTCAATCCGCCAACACGTAGAAACTGGGAAAGTAATTACTTTGGAATGCCCCTCCAAGATCTGGTTACAGCTGAGAAGCCCATACCACTATTTGTTGAAAAGTGTGTGGAATTCATTGAAGATACAGGTAGGATAGACGTTTCAATCCAAGAGATTTGATTTAAAATTTCACCTTTGCTACACCAACAGCTGGTCAAATGTTTATGATTCATTAAAGCTAAATTTTGAAAGAGGTGTATAGTTCTCATTATTAGGATTCATTATCTTGAAAATTAACTCTAGATGTAACCACCTGATATATGAAAGTTTTATTGTTGGCCAGTAATGCTCTTATTGGACTTCTCTTTAATAAATGGCTAAGCCAAATGTGAAAATGTTGGACTTCCTTTATTCTGGAATGTAGACTAACTTAATTATTATGCTACTTAATTATACCTGTTAACTACTAGTATTCTAGTTGAAATAGTCTATATCTTCTTTCATTAGTAAGTGTTAATTTTGGGGCCTACATTTGGATATACCTGTTGTCCTTTGTTTTTCTTTCAGCAAAATGTGTAAAAGGCTTATTTCTTGTCTGTATTCTTTAGCATTCAGTAGAAATGTAAAGGTCCTTATAACATTAGCTTCCCACATTGGGCTTAAAGAATTTTTATTTTCTTCTAGTAATATAATTAGGGCTTATGGGTATGACTGGGAAGTTAGAAAATACTTCAGTGATTAGGGAATAACAGTAAGTAATAGGTAGCATTTTGTGCATTTATTTTCATGATTAAAAATGTTTCTTGAATATTTTGATGGTAGTTGAGTGATTTAGTTTGAGGAGAATGAATGAATTTCAAGTGTAAGAAAACAAAGGAATTCTAGTCCAATTTTTAGCACAATTTGAATTAGTTCAGTCAACTAACAGGTAATTTACATATTTAAGCGCTTTCTTAGAAGTATACTTGAGGTACTATAAGACCGGAAGAATAGTTCTATATAAAATTCAAGCTAGTTCTGTTGTTATTTGATTTTATTATTGATTAATGTTAATCCATTTTAGCAGAAATTCCCACTTAGGAGTTTAATATTGAATTCTCAGTGTGGACTGTAGCGCAGCCATCTTCTATTTTAGGCTCAACTTGTAGTAATGTAAATATATATTAGATACCTATTAAGAGTTGTACTTCATTGTTTTTAGGTTTTTAGACATAGTGATATAAAAAAATAGTACTTTTATCGTTATAATCAACACTCTGGTTTAAGGAACTAAACTTTTTTTAAAGAAACCCAAAGAAAATATTGTGATGACATTAAAAATCAATTTTATTGGTATAATTTACATACAATAAAACTCACCAGTTTTAATTGTTCAGTAGTATGAGTTTTGATAACTATGGTCATGGAAACACCACTAGTCATGATACAGAACATTTTCATTACCCCAAAAAGCATTGAATGTTTCATCACTAAGAATAATGTTAGCTGTGTTTTTTTGTAGATGCTCTTTATCAGGTTGAGTATTACCCTTTTATTCCTAGTTTGCTGCATTTTTATCCAAAATGGATATTGATTTTTGTCAGGTGATTTTTGTGCATCTATTGAGGTGATTTAATTCTTTTAGCAAGGTGAGATACGGTAAAGGGAGTCAAATATGTGGTGACGGAAAGAAATCTAACTATGGGAAGTGAACACACAGTAAATATACATGTTCCTTACTGTTAAAGTGTACAGCTGAAACTTAGTAGATTTTGTTAACCAGTGTCACCATTAAAAAAAATTGATTAATTAAGAAAATAAAGTCTGTTTATATGGTGACATATTAATTGATCTTCAAATGTTAATAACCTTGCCATCCCTGGAATAAATACCACTTGGTCTTAATGTTTTGTCTTTTTTATGTATTCCTGGATTCAGTTTACTAAAATGTTATTAAGGATTTCTGCATCCTGAGAGGTACTGGTCTATAGTTTTGCTATATCTTTGTCTGGTTTTGGTATCACAGTAAAGCTGGCATTATAGACTATTTTTTGGGAAAGTTTATGTAGAATTGGTAACATTTTTTTTATCTTAAATTTTAGTGGAATTCAGTGAAACAACTTGGACCTGAAATTGTGTTTGTAGGAGGTTTTTAACAATGGATTAAATTCTTTTAATAGACACAGGGCTGTCCAGATTTTTGATTTCTTCTTGAGTAAAAATTTTTTTTTTTTTTTTGCCTCTTTTTGAGGAGTTTGTTTTATCCAATTTGGCGCATTAGGTTGTTTATAAAATTTATTATTATTTTAATACATGTAGCATATCTAATGATGTCCTTTTTTTGGTATTACTAAAACCAAAGACATCATTAGATATGCTACATGCATTAAAATAATAATTTTTGGTTTTGGTATTACTATTTGTATCTTTTTTTTCTCGTTAGAGGTTTACCAATTTTATCTTTTCAAAGATCCAACTTTTGGTTTTGTTTTTTCTCTCTCATTTTTTAATCCATTGAATTCTTTTTATTGGTTTCTTTGTAGTTTCTTAAAAGCCTAGATCAATGATTTAACCAACTTTTCTGCTATGTTGGTTAGTGTTTTCTTTTACACATTATTTTAGTTGCATGCCACAGATTTTGATATGTTGCTTTCATATCCATTCAATTCAGAATAATTTGTAATTTCTCTTTTGATTTTTAAAATTTAACTTTTTGGTTATTATGTTTTATTTCTAAATAGTTTTCAGATTACTTTAAGTTTATTTAGATTTGTTTTATAGCCCAGAATATAATCTTATTTTAAAGGATGCTCTGTGGGACCTTGGACAGAATGTTTATAAAGTTGTTGAGTGAAGAGTTCTATAAATATCAGATCAAGTTCTTTTAGAGTATTGATCAAGTCTTGTATATCCTTACCGATTTTCTTGTTGGCTTGTTTTTTTTAAAGAGTACTGTTGAACATGAAGATATCTGTTTCTCCTTTTAGTTCTGTTGGATTTTGCTTCATATGTTTTAAAATTCTGGTAGGTGTGTATACATTTACGATTATCTCTTCTCGGTGAACTGACCTGTTACTGTGAAGTATTCTCTGTTCTCTTTATGGTTCATAATAGTCTTTGTTCTGGAGTCTACTTTTTCTATTATTAATATAGCCAATGATATTTTCTTTTGAGTAGAGTTTATGTGGTATATCTTTTCTATCGTTTTTTTTATCCTTTCTGTATCTTTATATTTAATGTTTCTTATAGATAAAAATATTATTAGGTCTGACAATCCATTTGTTTTCATTGGAGTGTTTATTAGATCAATTGCTTTAATGTACTTATCAGTATAGTTGGTCATGTGGTCTTTATTCTTTTTTTCTTCTTTTCCTTTTTTCCATTGAATGAATTGAATATATTTAATTCTCTTTTTCCAATATCAGGTTATTAGTTTTATCTATTTCTTAGGGTTTTAGTGGTGCTCTATAAATTGAAATATACATCTTTAATCACAGTTCATCTTCAAAAAATATTACACCACCATATGTGCAGTTTAAGAACCTCGTAGCAGTATATTTAACCCTCCTATCCCTTGTTCTCTTGCTGTGCATTTTAATTCTACAATATCTTTTAAACATTACAAGACATAATTTTTGCTTTAAACAGGTAATTATCCTCATTTTTAAAAGATATTAGGTAGTAAGTCTTTACATAATAGCTTTATTGAAATGTAATTCACATACTCTACAATTCATCTGCTTAAAGTGTGTGGTCCAGTGGTGTTTTAGTATATTCACAGAGTTGTGTAGCAGTCAGCACAGTCAATCTTAGAGCATTGTCATCATCCCAAAAAGAAACTCCATGCCTATTAAGGAGTCATTCTGTGTTTCCCATAGCTACCCACCCACTTAATTCACCCCCTTTCCTTTATGTCTCTATAGATTTACCTGTCCTGGTCTTCTGTGCCTAGCTTTTTTCATTTAACAAATTTTCAAGGCCCATCTATTTTGTAGCATCTGTCAGCATTCCATTTTTGTTGAATGATTTTCCATTGATGAACATTTGAATTGTTTCAGCTTTTTGACTGTTGAAAATATTGGTGCTGTGAACAATCCTATACCAGTTTTTGTGCGGACATGTTTTTCATTTCTCTTGAGTATGTACCTAGGAGTGGAATTGCTTTCAATTGTAATTGGCATACAATAATATATTAGTTTCAGTTGTACAGCATAGCGATTAGAGATCTATATAACTCAAAGTGATTACCTCCACTAAATCTAGTACCCCCTTTCCCCTTATATGTTTATTACATTATTAACTATTTTCCTTATGTTACACTTTAAATCATCATGACTATTTTATATCTGTCTATTTATATTTCTTAATCCCTTTGCCCTTTTTCACCTCTCCCCTAACCCCCCTCGCATTTAGCAGCTTTCAAAATATTCTCTGTATCTATGAGTTCATTTCCGTTTTTGTTGTTCTTTAGATTCCACATGTACGTGAAATCATGTGATATTTGACTTTATCTGACTCGTTTCATGCAGTGCAATACCCTCTAGGTCCATCAAAGCAATATCTTTTCTCATTTCCTTCTTTTTAGTCAGTGTGTGTCTTTTAATCTGGAGTCTCTTGTAGGCAGCATAAGTAGGGATCTTATTTTCTTATCCATTCAGCCACTCTTTCTTTTGGTTGGAGCACTTAAGTCTTTTTCATTTGAGGTACTTGTTGATAAGAATGTATTTGGTACCATTCTTTATTCCTGTTTTTCATACATGTTTTTATTTTTTCTTAAGTCCCTCTAACATTTCCTATAATACCAGCCTGGTGTTGATAAATTCCTTTAGTTTATATTTGTCTAGGAAGCTGTAAATGATAACTTTGCTGGATAAAGTATTCTTGGTTGTAGATCCTGGGTTTTCATCACGTTGAATATTTTAGGCTCAACAGAAACAGTGGAGACCACGGGCATTTCTCCCTGGGAGAGAGCCTCGCCTTCGGCCCTCATTCAGACAATTCAGTGTCCCCTTGTAAGTCCATGGTGCCCCCGTGAAACTGACCCAGTGCTGGTACTCAAGAGTGAACAGCTCTGTCACCGTGAAAGTCCACTTGCAAACACAGCCCCTTTAAAGAGGTATCTGCAGCTGCTGCTACTGTAGTCTCTGTCCCACTCAGCAGCTGGGGACTGGGCAGTCTCATGTCTTTGCCTCCTCCCACCTTCTATCTCTGCAAGTTGATTAATTATTCCTCTCCCTAGTTGTAGTGCTTCTGTTCATCTAGATCCTAGGTGACTTTGCTGTTTGCTCTGTGTTTCCATCACAACTTTGATTTGGTCACAGCAGAGATGAGCAAAGCCTCTATCTGCACCATTTTTTTTTACAGTCTCTCCTCTTTCTTGATTATAGCAATCCTAGTGGGAGTGAAGTGATATCTCATATAATTTTGATTTGCTTTTCCCTGATGACCCATGATGTGGAGTATATTTTCAAGTGTTATATTAACTATTTGTATTTTTTTTTTTTTTTTTGAGAAATATCTCTTTAGATCCTTTGCCCATTTTTAAATTGAGTTGTCTTATTGTTGAGCTTAAGAGCTCTTTATATATTCTGGATACAAGTTGCTTTTAGATATGATTTGCAAAACTCATCTGTGGATTGTCTTTCACAATTCCTCAGTGGTATCGTTTGAAGCACAAAAGTTGTAGATATCAGTGTTCAGATTTTTTTTTTTAATTTTGGTTCTGTCTGCATATTTTCATATTTAAGAAGATTTTGCCTAATCCAAGATCACAAAGATTTATTCTTATATATTTTTTAAGAATTTTATGCTGTTTAGGTTTTACATTTAGGTCTATGATCTATTTTGAGGTAATTTTGGTATGTGGCACAAGGAAGGATTCCAGCTTGTTCTTTTGCATATAGATATCCATTGTCCACGTACCATTTATTGAAATGCCTTGGTATTTTGAAAATCAATTTACCATAATTATGAGTGTTTCTGGACTTTAACTTTTATTCTGTTGATCCATATACCTATCCATATAAGCCAGTAGCACTCTGTTTTCATTACTGTAGCTTTGTAGTAAGTTTTAAAATAAGTAGTACTGAATCCTCCAACTTTATTCATCTGGATATGTTTGGTCCTTTTCTTGGCTTGCTTGTAAATTTGGTTTGCAAGATCCAAAGCAGTTTTTAATCTAGTTTTTATTTAGACCTAAAGTAAGGTATGAGAACTTAACCCAAAGTCCTGCTTGTTAAAAGATCTTTTGAGAATAGAACTTGAACTATTCTCAGCCTCTGGCCTCTCATACATGTGCAGTATTCAACCAAAGACTCTAGGAAGTTTTCTACATATATCTGAAGCTCTTTGTGTATTTTTCCCTGTTTTTTGGTACTCTACCATACAAATTCTAGTCTTATTCTTTCTGAATTCCTATCTCCATCTTCTGAACTCTGGTAGACCTTTTTGCTCTGATAAGATCCCACCTCTTTGCACTACTATCTAAAAACTGTCTCTAGTCACTAATTTTGGGCAATTTAACTTACTTGCTTCTTTTTCCTTACAGGTTACAGTTTTGAGCTGCCTGTTTTTCAGTGAATAGAAACTTGTTTCATATAATTTTTTCAGGTTTTAGTTGTTTGCTAAAGTAGGACAGTTGCTATAGCATTTAATCCTTCATGGTGGAATCAGATGTGCCAATAGAGGTTTTTATAATAAGTGCTATATAATTAGTTGTGTTAAGTTTCTGTGGGAGAAAGGACCCTTCAAATATTACTATAAATGTAAAATAGAGGTAGTGAGAAGGAGACTGAAAAGAAAGGAAGCAATAGGCCTCTCAGGAATTAGGATGTGGTAATACTAATAGATATGGGGTTAAAGGAAGACTCAAAAATGCCTTTCAGATTGCTGTATTAGGGTGACAGTAAGTGTTGTATCAGTAATGATAATAAAAATTATAGTACAAAAAGTAGATTAGACATTTTGATAATATATTTCTATTACGTGCACATTAAATCTTAAGGTGCCTGTGAGAGATTCATTTAAAAGCCCAAGACTTGGTTGAACATATTATGGTTATAAATCTGCTAAAAATGGTTTGGTCTTAAGATTTTGGTAATTGCCATTGAATAGATATTAATGTAAGCTATGTGTTGATGAAATTAAGGGCAAACAGTGAGAAAGAAAGCTCTGCAAAAGTGTTGAGTCCTAAAACACTAAGGAGACATTTTTTTTAATCAGAAGGAATGATGATTATCAGCATTGAATTTACACAGGTCAGGTGATTTAAGATTATAATTTTTAAAAACATTTAGGTGCAATTCATATAATATAAAATTAACCACTTTAAAGTATACGACAGAGAACTGGCATGCAGTACATGTACAGTGTTGTGTTCCCACCATCTCATCTAGTTCCAAAGGTTTTCATCACCTCAAAGAAAATTTTGTACCCTTTAATTAAAGCAGTTACCCCCTTCACTGTTACCCTCATGCCCCCCACATCTGGTAACTACCAACCTGCTTACTGTCTCTATGGATTTACTTATTCTGGATGTTTTGTCTGGCTTCTGCCACTTCATATAATGTTTCTGAGTTTCATCTGTATTCTAGGATGTGTCATTGTATGGATATCTACCACATTTTGTTTATTTGTTCATCAGTTGATAGCATTTGGTTTGTTTCTCTTTGGCTGTTGTGATAAGTGCTGCTATGAACATGTACAAATATTTGTTCGAGTACCTGTTTCCAGTTCTTTTGGATACATGCCCAAGAATGAAATTGTGGGTCACATAGTTATTCTATATTTAACTTTTTGAGAAACTGTCCAACTGTTTTCTACAGTGGATGCAGCACTTTACATTTCTATCAATGTGCAAGGGTTAAAATTTGTCCACCTCCTTACAAGCACTGGTTATATTCTATGTGTTTGTTCTTTAATTCTAGCCATCCTATTCCTTTTGATAGGGATTAAATTTTGATTGGTAGATCACTTTGGTAACATTGCCCTCTTAACAGCATTAAGTCTTCCAGTCCATGAATACTAGAAGTCTTTCCATTTATTTAGGTATTCTTTAGTCTCTCTCAATATTGTTTTATTGAGAGAGTTTTCAGTGTATAAGTCTTACACTTCCTTGGTTAAGTTAATTCCTAGGTATTTTATTCTTTTGGATGCTGTTGTAAACAGAATTATTTTCTTAATTTTATTTTTGGAATGTTTGTTATTGATGTATACAAATGATTTTTGTGTTATCTTTTATCCTGCACTTAATTTTTTTGTTAGCTCTATTTTCTCTGTGTGTGTGTGTGTGTGTGTGTGCATGCGCGCGCACGTGCGTGTGTGCGTGTGTTTTCTTGGGTTTTCTACATAGGGTCGTGTCCATGAATAGCAGTATCTTCTTCCTTTCAAATTTGGATACCTTTTATTTCTTTTTTGTTGCCTAATTGCTCCTGCTTGAGCTTGTGCCATATCAAATAGTAATGATGAAAGCAGTCATTCTTAACTTATTGCTTATTTTAGAGGATTCTTTCATCATTATAATGTTAGCTGTGAGTTTTTCATACATGCACTTTAGTATGTTGAGTTCCCTTCTGTATTAACTTTCCTGGGGCTGCCATAACAAAGTGCCACTAACTAGGTAGCTTAAAACAAATTTATTTGCTCACAGTCTAGAGGTTAGAAGTCTGAAATCAAGTTATCTGCTGGTCACACTCCCTCTTAGACTCTGGGTAGAATCCTTCTTTGCCTCTTCTTGACTTCTGGTAGAAAGGATGTCAATCCTTGGTGTTCCTTGTTTTGTAACTGTGTTACTCTAGCCTCTGTCTTTGGGGCTCTCCTTGTGTGTCTCTGTCTTATAAGGATACCAGTCATTGGGTTAAAGATTCACACTACTCTAGTAAGGCCTCATCTTATCTTAACCAATTACATCTACAATGATCCTGTTTCCAAATAAAGTCACCTTTAGTATGTGGAGTATTTTTTTTTTATCACGAAAGGGTGAGGGATTTTGTTAAATGATTATTCTGTGTGAACTGAGATGAGCTGAAATGATCATGTGTTTTTTTCCTTTCATTTCTAAATTTGTTTTTTGTGTTCATTGCCTTGTGTACGTACCCCCTCAACTCCCACCGTTATTCACGTGGGAAAACTTCAACTTTGGTTAAACTAACTCCCTGCCTACTCTGTGGTTGGACCAGAAAGTGGATCATGGTTGTCGAAAAACAAAAACCATGTGTTTCACTTCAAATATGTGACCACAGATCTGAAGTAATCATCCCACAATTCTCTCACTCTTATAAAGGATTATTTATTGTATTAAATAGCCATTTCTTATTTCCTTAAGGTATGAAAAGTTTTGAACCTTCAGAAATGTTGCAAGAATAGTGTGATTAAGCATCCATGTATCTCTCGCCTGGATTCACCAATTATTTACTGTTTCTTCTTCTTTTTCTTTTTTTTTGACCCAACTCTTTGAGAGAAAGTTATAGGCAACATGATACCTCACTCCTAAATCTTTTAGCATATATCTCCCAAGTACAAGGACATTTCTCCCACATAACCACAATACAAATACCACCTTCAGGAAATTTGACTTTGATAAAATCATTATCTAATATCCTCTGTATATTCAAATTTCCTCTTTGCCCCAGTAATGTCCTCTTTTCACTAGCTATTCTGTTCTTTCCATTCAGGCAGGATCATGCGTTACATTTTTTGTTATGTGTCTAGTTTTCTTTAATTTAGAATGTTACCTTAGCCTTTTGTGTGTTTTCATGACACATCTTTTGAAGATTTTAAGCTTTTTTTTTTTTTCCAGAATCTTCCTAAATTCTAATTGTTGAATTTCTTCCTAGTCAGGTTCCAGTTAAATATTTTTGGCTAGAATTCTACATAAGGCTGATGTATCCTTCTCAATACATCATAGGATGCATTAGGAGACAAGTGATGTCATTTTCTAAAGGACTTTTTATGTTGTTTTTGAAATTCTGGACTTTTAATAACCTTAACAGTGTCAGATAAATGCAAATATCTGAATTTAATGATTAAATGTGAACTACTTTATTCTTGTTCTGGCAAAGAGGAATTATAAATTGGCCCTTAAAATATTTCTTTAGATAGTTTTAGTGTGCCTTTGTCTAGTGGAAGTTCCTTGAGGTTTTTCTGGTGTGTTAATGTTAACCTTTTGTCGTTTCCAGCTTTGAGAAACGTTCGTGTTTTTATCTGTTAAGAAGAACATTGTCTTCTTGAAGTAGCTGGTCACTGGTCTTTGCTAATGCTTTAAAAATATTTTTTTTGCACCACAGACTTTAGAGCCATATCTCCCTAAGAATAGAGACCCTTAGCTCCTAAAACTGTTTATAATTAAATCCTTATTTAATAAGTTTAAAAAAGGAACCCCAATATTTTGAAAGAACTGTGTTTGTCCTTATATCATACATTAATATTTTTTAAGTCTTTATTTACCAAACTAGAATTAGCATTTATTTTTTCCTATAGTACAAAGACTGAATGATCATTGCAAAAGATGGGAGAATAGAGGCATTTTGCTACAGTAAGAGTTTTCAAAATTGGTATTTTTATATCCTTGAGTAATTTGTATTATGCCGAACCACTAAGAGATAATATCATAAAAACATGAGTTTTGCATTGTGATAATAGTGGGTGATGAAAGTGGTACACAATATGCAAGATTCTGTATGGATATAATAAGGGGAAAAAAGGCTGTTCTTAGGTGAAAGCTACCTTAAATGCTTTGTTTTTAAGTTAAATTAATACATGATACTGTTATTTTTTGATTGACATCCAGATTTAGTATGCAGGAAAATGAATGTTGTGCAAGTCTAAAGAAACACTAGGCCTTTATTCTTTTTCTCAGGTGAAATAATTACTTTGATAATATAATAATCAGTTTTTACTGCACATTTACTACTTGTAAACTTTCAGTATGCTATAAAATAAATGTATTGTTTATTTACTTAATTTTTAGAGCTATGTAGTATATTTGCAGTTACCATCTCCATTTTACAGAGGAGGTAACTGAGGCACAAAGAAATTAGCTTGTGATTCTCTCTTCTGTTTTCCTACTTTATATTTTGTTTATGTTCATTTAAATTTTTATCATTTCCTTCATTCTGCCAGCTTTAAGTTTAGTCTGCTCTTTTTCTATTTTCTTAAGGTTAACCTAACCTTAAAATTTAATATTTTTTCTTTTGTTATTGTAGACATTTACAGCTACAGATTTCCTTCTGATCACTGCTTTTGCTGCATTCCATACATTTTAGTATCTAGTGTCATCTTTTTATTTTTCATCTCAGTATTTTCTGATTTTACTTGAAGTTTCTCCTTTGATCTATTGACTTTTAAGAGTGTGTTAATTTCCACATATTTGTGAATTTTCATTTTGTTACTAATTTCCAGTTTTATTCTTTTGTGGTCAAAGAACATACTTTGTATCATTTCACAATCTTCAGATTTATTTAGACTTGTTTTATGACCTAACATCTAGTTTGACCTGGAGAATGTTCCATGTGCATTTAAGAGGAATGTATATTGTGTCGTTATTGAGTGGAAGTATTTATGTTTATTTCGTTTAGTAGGTTTATTGTATTGTGCAGGTGTTCTCTTGATTATCTTCAGTCTAGTTCTATTCATTATTGAAAGTGGAGTATTGAAATTTCTAACTTATTATTACGTATTAGTTGAAGTATTTCTTCTGTCAATTCTGTCAGTTTCTGTACCATGTATTTTGGAACCCAGCCTGTTATCAGTGTACAGCGTCCTTCAGTGTCTCATAACCATTTTTGTCTTAAAGTTTATTTTTTTATTTTTGAAATTAGGGTAGCCAGCTATTTGGTTACTATTTGCATGGGCTGTATTTTCCTATTTTTATTCTCCTGATGTTCTTCATTCATGGTTTTCTTTAATTACTTGTGCATTTTAAAAACAGTTGATTTAAAATTTTTGTATAGTAAGTGCAATCAACTGGGTGTCCTAATGGTTAATATCTACTTCTTTCTTTCCTTGTATGTACCATCTTGTTTTGTTTCTTTCCATGCCTCTTAATTTTCTATTGAAAATAAAAGTTTTGTATATTATAATATGGCATCTCTGAAAATCAGATTCTCCCCCATCACCAGGATATGCTGTTGCTGTTTATTGGCTATCTTTGCTTGTTCTGTGAGTTTGCTAACCTATTTTTGTAAAGTCTGTGTTCTTACATTCATGGCCACTGAAGTCTTTTCCACAATTTAGTAGTTAGCTAGTGTTTTGACAGTTCCCTTAAATTTCTGGAGCCATTTGGAAAAAAATTCTCTTCAAGTCTTTGCAGATTTGTTCTATATTGGGGCATTAACCATAGTTTGTTAAGAAAAAGATCTGTATTGCTCCTTCTGGCATTTGCAGCTTGCACCCAGAGTATATAGGTGCTGTCCTCATTATTGTTGCCAATCTGGGGTGGCAATTTAAAGCTGCTTTCTTCACTAAGCCTCCTTCTGGTGGTTGTGATTTTTCTCTTCTCCTCCTCATCCTCCTCCTCCCTTCCTTCTCCTCCTTCTTCCTCCTCCTGCTTCCTCCTCCTCCTTCTTCCTCCTCCTTCTTCTTTTCTTTTTCCTTCTTCCTTCTCCTCCTTCCTTCTTCTCCTCTTCCTTCTTCTTTCTCCTTCCCCTCCTCCTTCTCCTCTTCTTTTTTCCCCCTTCTTCCTCCTCCTCCTTACTTCTTCCTCCTTCCTCCTTCTTCCTCCTCTTCCTCCTCCTTCTTTCTTCTTCTTTTCTTCCTCCTCCTCCTTCCTCCTTTTTCTTCCTCCTCCTTTCCTCCTCCTCCTTCCTCGTCTTTCTCCTCCTCCTCCTTCCTCCTCCTCCTCCTCCTTCCTCCTCCTCCTCCTCCTCCTCCTCCTCCTCTTTCCTCCTCCTCCTCCTCCTTGACTAGATTCCAGAGTTCTACAAAAGTTGATTCTCATGTTTTTTGGCACCTTAGTAGTTTCTCTTGTGAGTGAACCAAATCATGAAATTCCCATCTCCATTTCTTTTGCTGATGTCAGTTCCCCATGGACATATTTATCTGATTTATGGATTATCTTTGTACCTTACTTCCCTACTCTTTGTAATTTATTTTATGACTTTTAATTATTTTGACCTTAAAATTATATGCTAACAAGCTGTAAAACTTGTATATGTTAGCAACTCAAATAGAAGTCAAAGTCATTTTAGAACTTTAGATGTCAAGAATTCTGTGTGGTAAAATGGTTAGTTACCTAATACAAGAAAAAAAAAGGTGATGATACTTAGTTAAAAGGTATTTGAATTTCTAAATTTTTATTTTTAGCTTTGGAATATTTGCATGGATGCATGGATTTCTAATGCCTTTATTGCTTGTAAGCCCTGAATAAATACTTTGGGATTTAAGTGGTTTAAGTTTGAGTAAAACTTGGGTAATATTATCACATCTAGATAATGGAGTTAGTGTTTTTGTTTATTGTTTCAATCTATCAGTTACTGGTGAAGGGAAGGCAAGATTTTTGGTTCGGATGATTAAGTACCCTTATAATTTTCACTTAGCAAGTGATACTAAAGGCTAATGCTAAAGGCTTATCACTATGTCAGGGATTTTCAGCCTCACCACTATGGACATTTTGGGCCATTTAATTCTTGATTAGAGGGCAGTCCAGGCAGGATCTAATCTAGGTGCATCGCATTTAGTGATCATGTCTTTTTCGATACTTTTAGTTCGGCATAGTTCCTCAGCTGCTTTTTTCTTTTCTTAACATTGAGGCTGTCATCAGACTTTCAGCTACTAGGTTTAGTCTTCATTGATTATTTTTTCTGTCTTTCGTTTCTCCTATGTTTATTGCTTGGCATTTTACTGTACAAGTAAACATTCTTATTCAATTTGAGTTTGTCTGATGTTTCCTCATTATTAGATTGGAATTACTCATTTTCATAGATATACTATTGAAGTGATGTTATATCAATTTCTAAGTGCATCATATCTGTTGAGATAGGATGTCAGTTTGTTTCACTGTAGGTGATACTAATTTTGATCATTTGGTTGTATCTGCCAAATTTCTTTATGAAAGTTAAAACTTTGGATTTAATAACTTTTTATTTATTTATATTAGTATGGACTCATGTACTCTTAGTGAGTTATGGTCCATTCGCATCCTTTTAAGATATGTTCTCATAACTCTTTAAGTACTTTTTATCTGGCACAAGATTGACCAGTTTTAGCTTACATTTTTCCTGATCTAGCCTTGGAATCAGGCTTTTCTCCAAAGAGCTCTGGCTTATTTTGGTAGAGAATGGTATTTAGAAATCATTATTGGGGCTGCTTCTGGACTCTCTCAGCAGACAAGGGTGGGAACTATATGTGTATTTGCATATGTATGCTTATTTCTATATCTATATTAAAAACCACGAATTTATGCCAATACTTCCTTTAATCTAACACCACAAAGTATTTTAGCTCTAGTCCCACTTTTCTTATTAGTAATTCTCTTCAGCAATGAGAATCCTTTCTCCCTTTATCCTTAACATATTTACTCTTCTGCTCACATCTAGAATACACAAAAAGTATACATACCACTCTAGACTGGGAACCTACGAACTATAAAGGTCAGTATTTGCCCAGTATTTACTCATAATTTTTTTTATTTCTAAGGTTCAGTTACATAGAGTGAAGTGCACTAAACTTAAGGGTACAATTAGATGAGTTATAACAGATGCATACCCCTGTTTAATCCACACACCTATCAAAATACAGAACATTTTCATCACCCTTTATGTCTCTTCCCATTTAACCTCTTTTTCGATCCCCCTCCCCACTATAAATAGTGTTGCCTGATATAAAACTTTATATAAATGGAATCATACTAAATAGATTATTTTGTGTCTGGTTCCTTTCATTCACCAGAGATTAATTCATGTTGGCTATGTCAGTACTAAAAATATAACTTTGGCTTATGAAGCTTTCGTCATTAGATTTTTGCTCCCTTTATGTCAGCGGATTTCTTAATATTGACACTCCCCCCCCCCCCCGCCAATATGAGATATGTTTTTGTCCCCCTTTCATATCCTTATACATTCTTGGTAAAGAATAAAGTAATTGTAACCAGGTGAAAAATTAGAAAGAATTAATATATTGTCCCAAACAGAGGCCATAACATTATTCCAGAAATAAGTTTGACAGATCCTTTTCCTTTGATTTTTTTTTCCCCGCTTTGAAATGCCTTATCAAATTGAGTCTCTTTCAGAAGAGATTTGAGGAATGTCCCACTGAACTTACAGCTGGGTATAGACTTTTGGCTAGTGACATATATGTTAGAGCTTTATTTCAAGTGTGTTTATAATTGCTCACTAAAGTATTTTATGGTGGCTGCTTTAAAATCCTCATTAGATAATTCTACAACTAACATCTTTGTGTTTGTGACCATTGTCCTCTGTCAGTTTGAGATTTTTTTGGTTCTTTGTATGATCAATGGTTTTAGTTTTATTATTATTGTATCTTGGACATTTTGGATGTGCTATGAGTGTTTAGATCTTATTTAAATCATCTAGTTTAGCAGGTCTCTTCTTACACTGTACTCTATTCGGAGAGGAAGGCTTCCTCTATACTGCAATGTAGTGGTAGAAGCCCAGACTTTAAAGTTTCTCTTTCTTTGGAGGAGGAGTAGAAGGTCAGGCTCTTCCACTCAAACTCTGCCGACACTCCAGGGATGTGAAAGGGGCACCTTAGTTAATGCTGAGCAGAGGTGGAATTCTAGTTTCCCCACTTGCTCACCACTAATGTGTGTGAGGAGTAGTGGGTTCCATGGCATTTGGCTGGAATGGGGCAGTTATAGTGAAAAATGTTTGTTTTGCTTGCTAGGCTGTGCTTTTTCTAATTCTTTCACCGAGAGAGTAGGCTTTTTTTGTTGTTATTTTTCTTGTGTTGTTTTGCTTTATTTTTTACCTGTGCTCACTGGTATTTCTGGGTTGTAGGCTTCCCTTTTTATTGTCTAGGATACTAAGATGTAAAAAGAAAACACAGGGAACTCAGTGTCATGTTGTTCTTCAAGATCCAGGGTCACTAGTCAGCGCACACCTTCTCTCCATCATTCAAAGTTCGATATTTGTTTTTTATATATTGTGTTCAGGAATTTAGCTGGGTTTAGTAAAAGAAATAGGGAGAAATGTTTCTTCTCATTTTCTGTGGATCTGGGTGTCCTAAATATTTTAAAATTAGAAGAAGTTCATTAAGAATTTATTTAAAATGAAATACTCAAAAATATTTAATTCTTTAAAATATCCTACCACCATATTTTTGTATGTCACTAAGTTAGACATAAGGGTAAGTATATTTTTTATTGTAGATATATATGTACATATAAAAAAGCGTGTATATATTTTTATTTTTTTTTAGGATTATGTACTGAAGGACTCTACCGTGTTAGTGGGAACAAAACTGATCAAGACAATATTCAAAAGCAGTTTGATCAAGGTAAGAAGATAATTATATAAAATAAAATTATTGTTTTATTATTTTTCTTATTGAAATGTCATGATGGGAGAATTGATTTTCACATGAAAACCTTCTAAAGATACAGATGTTGAGAGAGTTTGGAAGTGGGATTAGATGTATTTAATAAAATAGATGCCACAGTCAAGTAAGAGTAGAGCTACAAATCTATTACCAGAATTGGCAAAATAATAAATTGACTTATGACACATCAGCATCTTTGTATGTCACATAGTTCTTTTTTTAAAATGCAGTTAAAATTTTTTCCCTATGATATTGGTCTAACTAACTAACCATTAGGAGTGAAAAAAAAGTTAAATTCTCTAATCATAATAAAGTAAATTATATGTAAGATCAGTGTAAATATAAAAAATGAAAACTATAATAAGTATGGGGATGAAAGTAATTGAATATTTTAATGGTCTTAGAATAGAGACAGGCCTTAACTTGATATGAAATCTGGAAAATATGAACAAGATGATGAACTGGACTACTTAAAAAAGTAAAAATTCTGTCAGAGAATGGATAAAACATAAAATCAGAAGACAAACTATAAACTTGGCAGGGTGTAGAATATCTATGCTAGATTAAAGAATTCACATCAGAAGAAAGCGACCAACACATAAAAATAAGCTCTGCTTCTATCAGTTGTAAAGAAATAAAAATTAAAAAGATTGTATTTGTTATTATCAGAGTGAAAAAGATTGTTGGTATGATGTAGGCAAACCAGTATTTTGTTTGTATACTGTTGATTATGGGTGCATTTGGGAGGCAGTTTATGAATATTAAAATTCAGGTAGCTTTGCTAGAGAAATTCAGCTTGTAAATATTTATGTTACAGAAGTCTTTGTGTAAACATACCAAGGTATGCTTACAAGGGCATTCATTGCAGACTTTTTTGGAATTTTTTTTTTAAAGGAAGGGAGGACTACTCATTTATTTATAAGAAGAATACTAGATAGCCATATAAAATATTTTAGATTTATGTGTGTTGTAATGATGAAATGTCAGTTGTTGAGTGCTTTGTGTTAGCCTTGCTTTGAAAGAATATTGTATAATATATCATTTCATTTAAAAAAATACTGTTAGAGAAACTGGTACTATTTTACTTCTAGTAATGCAATGTAAGGTTAGTATTTAATACCACGGCCTCTTGAATTAGTCTTCCCAGTTTTGTTTTCTGGTTCTGTCACTTAACTGTCCTAGTGCCCTAGGAAAGTTAATCTTTCTAAATCTCAATTTTTTCATATCTAGAAATGGGAGTGTTAAGACTAACTATGAAGAATAATGAGATAATGCACATGATGAGTTTTCTGTGCCAGTCACCATATTAAATGTTCTTTGGGTAGCTATTATTATAAGGAAGGGATAGCTTTAGTGCATAAAAGTATTTATCATAGCATCTTTATAATATTTTTAAGTGAAATCTAAACATTCAGTAATAGAATATTATATAAACTGTTAAATCTGGGGAATATTTTTGTAGTCATTAAAATTATATAGAGCAAAATGTTAATTGGTGATTCTTTAAGAATATATGTGAATTCTTGGTTTGAAATTATAATTAAATGTTATCAAAAAGTTACTTTGTCAAAGTTAATGCAATGTCTTAAAAATGAAACTCATTATAAAGTGTATATCTGATTTTTTTGTTGTTGGTTTTATTGTTATTTTTAATGATTAGAAAAAGACTGAAAAGAGACATACTAAAATATAAACAGTAATTGCCTTCGGTGATGGGGTTAATTTTTTTTTTTTTGTGGTCTATATTTTTATATTTTCTGTCATAAGGATTCATTATAATAAGGAAAAGTTATTTTTAATAGGAAATTAACCTTATGATACACTTTTACTGTGTTCCGTTGTTTTTTACATCATAACTTCACTAAGTATTTAAATTTAAGCTCATAAAAAATTTTAACTTGCAAGGTATAAAATTGAATTAATATGCATATAATTCATATCTTTTGTCTTTGTTTCCTTATGACCTCTTTTAAATAGCTTATGTAAACAAAATATTTCAAAAGATGATAGATATTAGTAAAAGCTAATGTTCTTCCATATACTAAGCTTAGTTCTCTCTTCCCTTATCTACATAGTTTATCTATTTTAAAACAATGAGGGAGAGGTGAATCAGCCTGTAAAGAAAGGTAGCTGATGAGAAAGAAGACTTAAATATCTTTGGGTCTACAAGCACCTGTTTAGCATACTTCTGTAAATTAAAACTTTATATAAATTATAAATTAATTTTTAAATATTTGTCTCATAGATCATAGTATCAGTCTACTGTCAATGGAAGTAACAGTAAATGCTGTAGCTGGAGCTCTTAAAGCTTTCTTTGCAGATCTGCCAGATCCTTTAATTCCATATTCTCTTCACCCAGAGCTACTAGAGGCAGCAAGTAAGTATATAACCTCCTTTTTTTGAGAGGCATGATGGATTTTGTATGTTGATTGCTATGTTTTAAAATCAGCCGTGCACTAGATGTGTAGCTAATAAAAATTCAGCTTATTAGAATTGTTCTAAAGATACTTTTCTCTAAATAAATAATATCAGAATCCTGCAGTTGGCCCCAGGAATACTTAGTTTTAGCTAGACTCCCAGGTAACAGTGTTCCTAGAAGTTTGAAGATCATTGTACTAGAAGTTTGAAAGTTGTGTTTTTGATTCAGACTCTAGAGGCATCGTAAGAAAATTAAATAAACTTTTCAAATGAGTTATCTGTAATGTACTTTAGTAATATATCAACCTGTGTATGATCTGTACACATGTGGATTTAAAATTTTTCAAGTCAAATTAACTTTGGCCTCGTGTCTAAAGTTATTTTTTTGAAAAAGTAAGGCAGGAAAATGGGTACTTATTCAGTATTCCTGCTTTAGCATCATTCATCCAGATGTTCCTATTAAATATTCATGTTATCTAGAAAATGATCCAGAAGATTTATTTGAGTATTAAGTAACCTAGTGCTTAATCCACATTGTAGTCTCAATGGCTAAAATGAATAGAATTTCTTAGTATTCTTCTTTTGTTTTGATTACAAGTCTTCCAACTTAAAGTGAGACTACTTTCTTACAATTTTGATTATGTTAAAGTACTTTATTTTCATTAAAAGCTGCCTTAAAAAAAAACCAGTATATTTTCACAAGGTATAGTTGCTTTATACATACTTTCATATGTAAAATGGGACATTGGTTCAATCAGTAGCTTAGATTTTTTTACTTTTTGACCATAAACAATAACCTCAGCGTTTTCCTACTTAGGACATTTTTGAGGACTGGTTTAGAAGTAATCTGTGGCAAATGAGATTTGGTAATATTTGGTTTTACTACCATGAGTTGGTATGCAGATTGGCCTGCTTCAGAGGAACTCATTGTTACCTTTTGGAGGAGAGCAATGAATGAGGAAGAGCAGTAAAGCTCTCTCTTATCTCCTATTTACTGCAGAACCACCTTTCATTTCAATAATGCTGTTTCATAATTTGTATAAATTTGGAGAGTAACTGAGTTAAATGCTTATACTGCTTGTGAAGAAAGATTTTCAATAAGCATATAGGATGATGCTTTTAAATTAAACTGACTATGGCTACAGGCCAAAGTCAGCCCACCACCAGTTTTTGGTAGGTGTTTGCAAGCTGAGAATAGTTTTTACATCTTTAAATGGTTGACAGAGTTAAAGAAAAATTTCATGAAACGTTAAAATAATGTGCAATTAAGATTTCAAAAGTTTTATGTTAGCACACTCATTTGTTACATATTGTCTGTGGCTGCTTTTGTGCTACAACTGCAGAGTTGAGTAGTTGGGCCCACAAAACCTAACGTATTTACTCTTTGTAGCGTGAATATTAAGAGCCTAGCCTAACAGCTTTATAAGTAATTTGTTAATTCTAAACCAGTAGTTACAGGAATTGCTTGAGTAAATTTTTAGCTAATACACCATTTCTCATTTTACCATCTGGGAGTCACTTTGTTCTTTAATGATTAGCTTTACTTTCAAAAGGCTATTGTAATAGATGGTAATTATTTTTAGCAGTTCTTTAAAACTTTTTTTGTTGTTTAAGTATCCTAATATGCATCAAACACATTATTGATTGTTTCTTTACAATAAACATAGTAGGAAGCTTTATTAAATATTTTTAAATGTGTGCCTTTCATACAAATTTCTTACTTTAATTTTACAGAAATCGTAGATAAAACAGAACGTCTTCACGCATTGAAAGAAATTGTTAAGAAGTTTCATCCTGTAAACTATGATGTATTCAGATATGTAATAACACATCTAAACAGGTATTTTTATTTTTTTATTTTTGCAAATAAAATGCACTACAAATTTCAGACATTAACTTTATAAATGTGTAATTATAAGATAGAAAAAGACTTAATTTACTTAAACATACAGTTCAGTTTTGGTTCTTTAAGTTTTTTCTGAATTTTTAAAATAGATTTTTTATTAATTTGTTTAAAGAAGGGTATATGACTCTTAATACATGTATGATTATTTAAATAGCAAGTGTGGTAAGTACATTTTCATTATCATCACCGTTACTTTTTAAGTTCTCTTATAGAATTTTAGGTATGACACTTAGGTTATAATCAAATCAGCCTATTTGAAGTTGAAATAATTGAAGTTTAAAGAAGGAAATCATGTACCTAATGTCACATAATTAATAAATTACACATCTTATGCTTTTTTATCGTACTGTTCCTTTTGTGTATCTTATTTTGTTCAGATATTCCACAGAGTGAAATTTTATCAGGAATGGAATTTTATCAGACACTTCAATTAATATTACTGTCTATATTGTTACCAAAACTGCAGGATATTAATAGTCCTAAATATATTTAGCTTCAAGTTTATGCTTTTGTCTAAAAAATAATAATAATAATACTCCCAGTGCCATACATGAAGTGAAAGGCAGCATGGATAGCTTAAATCTCAGACTACAGAATCAGACAGGCTTGGTTTTGAAACATTTTTAGTTCTGTGACTTTGGACAATTTACTTAACGCTTGCTAAGTAAGTCTTCATTTCCAAAACTATAAAAGATGAAAAGCATAAGATTCACAAAGTTGTCTTTGGGACTGAGTAGAATTATTAGTATTTGTACTAATTTTTCAAAAGTCTACTCTCCATAATGTTTTCTACTGACATTTTTATTAAACTGAAGTTTGTATTTTTAACTAGTAATGTCAGTGCCCAAACCAAGTACTTTCAGTGTATACTTCTTAGAAGGGAATATTAACCAATGTTTAAAGTTTTGTTGTTATCAACATAGAATAAATTATATTATTTATATTATTTCTAGTAACTATTCTTTAAAGTCTCCCTCCCTGAGAAAATACCAGCATACATAGTATTGTAGTATATTAGTGAAATTGCTTTTGAAAATTACCATATAAGTAGTTCGTGATGTGATAACAGATGTGCACAGGGTATTTAGGAGACCTTGCCCAATTTGGAGTGTAGGAATGGTTTGTGCACTTATTACTCTCTGGCCTGATGAAAGTCCTGAAAGAAGAATTGTACTTCATTAGAAATAATAGGGAAAAGGGACGAGTATATTTAAAAAATCATAGTGCTAGTCTGCCATTAATATTATTTTAGACACTGTTTGGCTCCAGTGATATAACACAGGTAAAAGCATATTTGGTATGTTGAGGAACAGCAAAGGGGCCTGTGTGATTGAAGCAGAGTGATGGACAAAGTGAGAGAGAAGATCAGAAAGGGAAGAGGGACAGTGCCAGATCAAAAGCTTAGTCCTCAAAATGTTTTACTGACAAGATAAAAAGGATGCTTCATGTGTGTCACTTAAGCACACTGGAATTCAACTGACATTTAGTTGATTGGGGGTGGGGCAAGACTTTCTCAGTGAAAATAGTATTGCGTGTCTGTTACTCTGAATAGTTATGGAGAGTAGAACAGAGAAATAACATAATCAGACTAGACTGGGCTTGTTCAGGGTGGTAAGCTGGAGACTGAGAAATAACATATTCATACTTAAATTTTAAAGGGAATACTCAACTAGACTATCATGATACTCTGTAAGTCTTACGGACATAGCAGTGAATAAAGCAGTCACCTGTTTCATGGAACCTACATTCCTAGGAAATAAATGATAAATAAATATATAATGGATGAGCAACAGATAGCAAAAATTAATCCATAGAGTTAATCTTTGTTTATATTCTCTTTCTCTATTTAGTGAGTTACTGCGTCAAATTATTTTTTTTCTCCTAATTATTTTTCATTCCTCTACCACTGCCTTAGTTTAGGCTTTATCATTTCTCATATAGCAAGCTCTGGTTTCTTTGTCATTGGACTTTCTCCCTTCTAGGTTTTTCTTCTTGTTTCTCCCTTGATCCTAATGCCAGAATGATCTTTCCAAAAGATCTTTCTGTAAAGATCACTTCCAATTAAATAACACTATAAATCCTGCAGAAAAAAATTCAGACTATTTAACATTAAGTGATCTCATTTTAACTTCTTCAGTTATATCTCCTTTCCTTTTCCCCATATACTCACTAATTAAGTGCCACACTATTAAACTCATAGCACTTAACCAAAAGATTGGACTTATGGTTCATCCCTCATCACATCTTAACATGACTGGTTCAGTCTTTCTCAAAATGCAGTCTTCAAACCAAAGCAGCAGCATCACCTAGGAACTTGTTAGGAATGCAAATTATCAGGCCACTCCCCAAACGTAGTCTTTCATCAGGGGGTACTCACTGAAGTTGAGACAACCAGAGTTTTGACTGAATTATTCTTCCTTCCTGCCATTTTACCAATGCTTATCACCCTAGACTCAACTCAGACATTACCTCCTCAAGGAAGCCTTGCTTATCTCTAAACACCCTTATCTATAACTGATTTGTAATTCGACTCAGCAATTAGAACTGAAGCTGCCATACTCATATGTCTTTCAGTTTTATGAGTATTTTCAGAATCTACACTTGCCTGCTACATAAAAACACCTAACTGGGCTTACTACATTTTAACAAAAGATTGATTTTATCCTGAATATTCTAATTTTAAAAAACAGCAATAACTTTTGCCGCAGAACATGTTTTTAGGGCACATATTTTTCCTCAGATGAGCAACTCCTGTGGTGGGGGGGGGGTCCTTTGGTTGTAAGTTTTTTTTATATGCAAATTTAAGTATAACATTTTCCTCCTACTTTTCATATCAGGCTCTTTATGTGTGAAATGAGAGGGCTAGATAAAATACTTAAGATTCCTTCTCAATTTAATAATTTTATTATATTTCAAGATTTTCCTTATATTTCTTATAGATGGTGGTAGAAGTGCTCGCCTCAAATTTAAAGGCCTGGATGCAGTAATGTTAATAATGTTTATTTATATTATATGTTTATTCAATAATTTAAATAATTTTAAAGTAGAATGTTTCTGTGAACTACATTTGGCTTTCAAATTAAATTTGTAACAATGTATGAGATATTTAACGTTTGAAAAGATTGGTTTTTAGAATACTGGAAACTAATTTTTTTCAAAGTGGAAGTCTCCTGGTTGGATAAAGTTGTTTTATCTAAAGTTCAAAGTCTTATTTTTCCAAGGTTCAAAGAGGTGGCATACTATGGTTTGTCTTTTCATCTGTCATCATTACTATTGACAAGGAATTTGCATATGCAATTAGAATGTTCTGTTTTTGTTGTGGGGAAACTCATTAAAGTATGTCACATGTTCTATTCCTGAGCAAAAAAGGTTATTTCACATAAATTAAGGTGGCTTCTATTCTATAAGTAAATTATAAAACCCAAGGTACATTTTTCAGCTAATCTTTGAGTCTCATAAGGATTGGATTTTACTTTTGTCTCCTGTTAACTGGAATGTGGTTGAACATAGAATGGTTTAAATTTGAAGCTAAGATAAAAGGTAAAATGAAATCATCTGAGATCATTTTCAGCTCTAGGATTCTTTCTTTACTTGTAATGAACTTTGATTAGTTTTCTAATTGTTTTTTTTCTATCATAATTTTAGGGTTAGTCAGCAAAATAAAATCAACCTAATGACAGCAGACAACTTATCCATCTGTTTTTGGCCAACCCTGATGAGACCTGACTTTGAAAATCGAGAATTTCTGTCTACTACTAAGATTCATCAGTCTGTTGTTGAAACATTCATTCAGCAGTGTCAGTTTTTCTTTTACAATGGAGAAATTATAGAAATTGCAAATACTGCGGCTCCTCCACCACCTTCAAACCCAGGACAGTTGGTGGAACCAATGGTACCGCTTCAGTTACCACCACCATTGCAACCTCAGCTGATACAACCACAGTTACAGACGGATCCTCTTGGTATCATATGAGTAGGAAGTGATTGCAGAGAGCCTGAAAATGGACAAAAAGCAAATCTAGACATGCATGTTTCAGGGTTCAGTAGTATATTTCATGTTTCTTACAGATAATTCACATTCAGAATGATGAGACATTTTCTCTTTGAACTATATGATATTCCTTAATTTACATTACAAATCTAAGACCATGTGATAAGCATGACTGGAGAGATTTAATTTTTATAAACAAAAAATAGCTATAAAATACAAAGCTGCTGTTGCATGCAACCTTATTGCAATCAGTATATCATTCCTGTGGCATTTTCTGTCACATTATATTGTGAATAAAATTTTTCTATAGAAATTAAACGATTTTAAAACTCGCATATATGAAACATTTAATGCTTTTCAGCCTGCTTTATGGCTGGTTTTGTTTATGTGCTAATTTGGGCAACTTAATTTACATTTTATCAGTCTGTGTAGATAATTAAAAGCCCAGTTAAGTATTTTATAATTTCAGGCTACTTAGGCCATGCTTGGGGTGTTTGAAAGAAAGAAAAATACACTTAACATTTCTGCACCTTCATCTTCTAAGTACACCTGTGGATGAAATGATGAGGGGTAAAATGAACATATTTCTTGTGCACACATACCAAGGACATGCTTGTGGCTAAAGTGAGTTGATAATGCTGTGCAGAGGATACTTGTCACCAACTCATTTCTTTATGGTCCATAATGAAATAAACATCTTGTATACTGTTAATTCTATAAACAGATGCATGTTCAAAAGATCTATGATGGTCTTGTAATCTTAATCTAATATATTTTAGATATTTTAATTTTTTTTCCTCTTGGGAAATACATTTTAGTATAGTGTAGAAAATACTTCATGACATTTTCATATAAGGTTATATAACTTTTCATACATAAACATGAAATTTGTTGTAGAAAATTCTTTAAACCAAACATTTTAATCTAGGACTTCAATTTACTCTGTTCCTTGAATCTATTTTTATGTGGCCCTTAAAAACATATCCAAAAATCCATTGCTAATATAGCAATAAAAATACTTTGGGTACTGACAGCCTCTTTGGAATGTGTATATATATATAATTGCAAACTTGTATTCATATTTTTTTCTGTGATAATGTAGTAAGATCTAAAGTGGCTTTTACACCATTTTTTAAACCAATTTCCCTTTGATGTTGGTACCAGATTTGCTATAAATGACTGCTGCTTCTGGGGTTAAACATTTTGTTGGTGAAGTACAACCAGAACACTAAATTATGGATAAATTTTCAGAATAGGTAGCATAGGTACATTTTGTTAGGCTTTATTCAAGATTTGTTCTTTATCACACCATACCATTTTTTTTTCTAGAAAGGAAAAAAATGGTTTGTTCTTCATTGCTAGGTTATATTTGTGTAGTAAAGAGAAAATTCCTTTGTCCATGTTTTAATCTTCATTTATACTGCAATTTTAAGGTTATCTTACGTGTATTGTAGTAAATAGATGATTGTGAGATTCAAGGCTCCCAAGAGTTTGATTTGCTCCATTTTTTTCCTAAAATAAATGTTGTCTTTCCCAACTGTTATGTCCTAGGTATTGTACTTCTGATTTTAACTTCAGAATCAAGATGTTGACATGAACCAGGCTGCTGTTAAAGTACATGTATATTATAAATTATTTGTGTTATACTCTTCCATGTTATTATCTTTTCTAAGAAAACAAAGTCCCTATTATTCCTATTGCAAAGCACACAGGAATTAAGAAAGTACAGTAATTTTTAAAAAGAAAAATCCGGTAAATGTAGTATTCTTAACTTGTTCTATATTACTTATACCTATTGTCTATATAGCTTTAATTTATAGCTGTCAGTTTAACATTGGCATGTCTGGCAAAGAAAATTAAACTTTAAGAGTTTTATAAACTGTTTCTAGGTTGCTAAAGAATTTATTTTTCTACTATATATGGTATAGACAAAGCTCAAAAATATGTACAGGAAAAAAGCCTGACTATTTCTTTGGAAGTAGGCTGAAAAGAGAATTTTCAGAACTGTTCGTGTCTTCAGTTCACTCACTCATAACTTTGCTATTGTAATATGTGAATCCCAGCTTATTTAAGCTATTTTATACTGTGTTAACTTTCATGTGCATTTAGTACCAATTGTGTTAAAATTAGCATTTATCATTTTCTACATTAACTACCTTACACCTTCCCCAAAACTTATCTCCACTTTTCTATGCATTCTATAATTGATTTACAAATCTTCATAGCAAGTCATTTAAAATTCTGCGTTTGTTTTGCTTAACTAGTAGGTTATAGTTAATTGAAAGTTAAAGTGCGATTTAAAGCTCAGTCTGTTACACTGAATTGATTGCGTTGTTTTGCCAAGGATTTAGATATGTTTTTAAATATTAGAAAAATAATTCTAAGAACAGAATAATATAATTAAATTTTTTTTTTGGTAAGTTACTGGAAGGTTTCACTGTTTAGGGACGTAAATATGAGACTTCTTAAAGGATGGAAAAATATTAGTCTCATAATTATGAGAAAACATTAAGGCATTATATTTTACAATTTTAAATAAAATTCCATCTACATATATGTTGCCATTGTTTCATTTAAGCTTCAGTGCTTGTAGTTATTACAGTATTGTACTTAATAGTATCTAGATTAGCAATATGAAGAAGGATAGTGGTACTCTTGTTTCAAATTTTCAGTAGATTTATTGGAAGTCAAATTCTGATCAACAAACACTTATTAGGATATACAGTTAATTTTAGAATAAAATTCCAGGCACAATGTATTTCTCTTTGAAATGGTATTTGTTAGTAGTGCTCCCCATCCCCCACCTTTTACAATGTAAATATTATAGGTAACAGCAATCTAACTTAGTTGAAAAGCAGCTTTTATTTTCCATACTCTGTAAATAATGTAGACTTTTTCTTTGAGGTACGTACGGGATTTTAATTTTGATTATCTCTTAGATATAAACAAAAGTTGGAGTAAGAACTTAGGCCTTAGCTTCCATGGTGATTTTTAGTTTTTTATACAGTAATAATTGTGATGCTATTTGTCAACTGAATATAAATATATATATAATTTTTAAAAGTCAAAAGTGCTTTGTTTTTTGTTTATAATTAATATAATTTTGTGCTTCACCCACAGGATGCTGCAGTAAATATCAGTGAAGTTTCTTCTGTATAAAGAGTGCTATGAATAAAACATTAAGAAGCTATGTAATTTTAAGTTACAGTTGCCTCCAATTTTACCATTTCATTGGTAAAAATTAGCTTTTTTTTTTGTGCATAAAATAGGAAAATAAGTTAATGCCAATATGATGAAAGTTTGATTAGGGAGGTATGTTACTGAGCTTTCACTGTACCATGAGAGGAGATTCGAAATTCTTTCTGAGTGTATGCATACAAATAAAAATTAAATTTTAAAATGTTATGGAAAACTATACAGATCAACTGCTATAAGACTCAACTATTACCTAGATCTGAATTTTAAGCTGTGGCTAGACATTCTTTTGAGGCACTAGAAGTAATTTGAAGCCTATTCTAGTTTATAGCAGAGCTGCTTACGTTGAAGAACATATTTTTATTTCCATGGTTTATGAATACTAAGCCAAACTATGGGTATATATTGTCAATTCTATGGATCTAGTGAGGTCTGTTTGACTTGAACCCTTGTATGTATTTATCTTTAATTTAATCATTTTATTATTAAGAACCTTAATTTCTAGACTGAACAATTTCTGATTTGTTTCAATACTTATGGAGTGTGTTTAATTTTTTATTGTATTTGAACTCCTGAAGTTCTCAGTAGCCTTTTCAATTTATTAAATGTCTGAAAATAAAATTTTCTCAGATTAAATAAGGGAAGGAACTACTCAAAATTGATTTTTTGGTAGCATCTGTGTAGTTGAGAATACTGGAAGCATTAATATCTCATTTCCAGTACCATTAATATCTTCAACATCCAACAACTAGATACTGGAGATGAGACATTACTGTGATAGCTCATAAGTGCTAATGGAATATTAATTGTCATCCATGTATTATGATCTTTTTAGAGCAGTTAAAATCTAGTTAACTCAGAATATTCAGGATTCTGTTGAACCTCCTCATCATCCTGTGAGCATGATTGCATTTTTTTCCTACAACATTAGTTTTATCTCTGTGGGTATGTGTGTGAAAGAATCCACAGTTCTCACATTGTTCAAATTCTGAAGTGTTTACTATTAGTCTTTTACATAAATTTTGCAGGTAGTAAGAATAATTTTTAAAAGTTTAATGGTAGTCAAAGTTAAGATTTGTTATTACTAAGTTTAATATATAAAATTACAAACTTTGAAATTAATGTAGTGCTGGCAGTTCTGGTTTAGTCATTTTTACAAGTAGTTAAGAATGCTAAGACTTGGAATATATGAACTTTAACTCTGGTAGATGTTAAGGAATTTGTAGTTTAGAATTTTATTCCTACCATGCAAATCGTCTATCAGTTTTATTTGTCTCAAGTGGTAAAAATTATTATAAACAAATTAGTAATGGCTTTCCAGTTCTAATAGTTTGCCTAAATTTTAGTTAAGATTCTCTTAGTGTTACAACATTTTAAAAGTTATTTCTGTTTTGTATTAAATCTTATTCTAATATAAGTGATATAGATATAAAAACCTATTCATTGCTTCACTAATTCATCCAAATTTGTTATAATTACGTATCCGTACTCTCAGATCATTTTCTTGTGACCTTGAACTGAGTATTTTGTCCTAATTTAATATCTTTTAGGTACTCACCAGTTTCTAAAATGTCAGTTTTAAATTTGGGACTCTTAGTTTCCCTTTTTTTCTAGATTCTTTGTATTTCATTTTATTCAAATAAATGTCTTTCTGGGTATTCAGTGAAGCCAACTTATATTTAATATTCCCTAAAAGAAGTAAAATTAGAAGCAGTGCTTATTTTCATTCTATTATTTTTGTGGGACTTGGTGCTGTAATTGTATACATCAGAACTGAATTAATTTCATAGTCTTATTTGTATTCTGGAGGATGACAAAGTAATATTTTTGAGGTCAGCATCTCCACGTTAATCATCATATTGTAAATATTTCAATAAATTGTGATATAAATGAAGTGATTAATATTTTTAAACAACTACCCCTAAAATATAAAAGTCATGTCTATAATAGATCTAGAAGAATGTGACCATCATTTTATTTAATGGATGGTCTCTTCCAAGTGTAGGTTTCTCTTTCTGAAATCTTTTTGGCTGCTTTTAGTCTGTAAGTGTGAGTGTGTGTGTGTGTGTGTGTGTGTTAAAGGTGACAGATCTTAACAGATTCAGACTTAAGTTTAAAGAAGTTCCTTTCAAATAACTAGAAGTCTTTTTCATGTTTTTCTTTTTATAGCAGTGGTTTCCAAACATCAGTCACTTTTGGGAACTTCCTAAGAATCAAGCTGTGCTTAAGCTATCAACTATACAAATCTCTGAGGTGCAAGAGTTATGTCCTTATACATTGCATCTGGGGAGTACAAAAGAGTTTCTGGAAGAAATTATTCATTTGGTAAGGGTTAATTACATGAAAAATGTCTTTCAATTAAACTCATTAATATGTAGACTGATAGTTACAAAGAAATTTAATAATCAAATTGTAATCTAGTTAAAACTAAGCTTTTTAATGACAGTTATCTGGACATATTAGTAAGGAAGCTTTTAATGTCCTAAAAAATTGTAACTTTACAATTTTCTCTTTAACTGTGAAAGTTCTACAAAGGAAATAGAGGGAAAACTGATTTAAAAAAAAAAAGGAATAGGGCAAGGAATTGGAGAAGAGTAATTTGCATTCCGGAATGATTTTTAGTATTCTAATATAACTGTACATTCTGAATTCTCCAAAAGTCATCATTTTCATTTTTCTATCACTTTAATTGCTTTACAAACACTATAGAGGTTTTCTTTTTGTATGAGATGTAGTAGGTCACAGCAGGTCAACACACCAATATTAACAAAATAGGATTACTTTCAAAAATCACATATTTAAAGGCTTCATGTGGAAATTAGATCTAAAATAGGTTCCGTCTCAACAGAGGGTAGAACAGAGGTTAGTGGAAGATCAAAAATTAATTTTTTTAAAATTTATTTTTATGGTAACATTGATTAATGAAATCTAGTACGTTTCAGCTGTACATTTTAACCATAAGGCACATATATTTAATTGTATGTTCACCTCTCATAGTTAAATTTTTTTTTCACCCAATGTCTTTTGCAGAATCTGGGCTCAGTCTTGGGATCTGGATTTGGCCTAGGCAGAGGGCCATGTTAAAGGAAAGGGAAACCACCTGTGCTTTTAATGATTGCATAGAGCTGGAGTGACAACATTGGAGTTTTTGAAAGGCCTTGAAAGAATAGTCTGTCAAGATACCTGTTAAACGTAGAGCTTAGTGAGGCTAAAAAGCTAAACTGAAAGTTTCTGAAAGGCAGAGCTGAATCCCTTGCAGTCTTCAAGCCTGAGGAAACAAAGATCCAGGTTTTTAATTGGAAATTTTCTGGATCTATACCCTGAAACAGGTATAAATTGGGCTAAATCTTACCAAAACCCTTAAACTTTGCCTAACAGGAAAGGGCTCCTTTAGAGGAAGGAATTGTCTTGGGTGTTCTTTAATATACAATATCTGGCATAAACTTAAATTGCTAGATGTGTGAGGCAACAATCATTTGACATAAAAAGGGGAGAAAGTATAATTGAATTGATCTACATTGTAGAATTGGACAATGACTTTATAATCGTGATTTATGTGAAAAAATGGCCAAAAGGTCAAAAAATAAATTTTCCATCAAAAAATGTTTTATTTTAAAAGGACTCGCTAGAACTGAAATATTAACTCTCTAGATGAGATAACAGATTATACCAGAAAACAAGGTAAGTGAACTGGAAGACAAGATTATCAATAGTTAATACCAGTGAAGCAGGATATGTTCAAAATGTCTAACGTAATTTGAAGTCATGGAGAAGGAATGGGGCAAGAACAATGAAGAGATTATGGCCAGCAATTTTCCAAAATTGATGAAAGCTCACAGATCAAAGTTCAGCCAATTCTAGTCAGGCAGACCTAAGTGTTAAAAACACTGAGGTACCCATGGCAAATATACTGAAAACCAAAGGAGAAAAGATGTTGCTTTCCTTCAATGGAGCACCATAGACTGGTAACCTCAGTAGAAATGATCAAGGACAGAAGACAATGGAATGACATTGTTCAAGTACTGAAGGGGCAAATGCCAATGAAAAGGCCCTGGTGGAATAAAGATGGTTCCAGACAAAAGCTAGGTGAGGTACTTCATCACCAGCAGGCCTTCAGTAAAATAAACACTAAGAATAGTAGAAGTGCTCAGGCAATTTACTGTTGACATTGAAAGTTCCAAATGGTTTCTTTCCTGAGGCACTCAGCATTAAATCTTGTCAGTTCTCTAAAACCCACAAGGTTTGGAGTTTTTGGTATCTCAGGTAAAAATACTACATTGAGGCTGAGAGATCATTCCTGAGACTATCCCACTTATAAGCAGCTCTGATTGGAACTTAAAGACGACTCAACCACCTTCATTCAGGCTTCTGTGGAAAGTAGAGTTGAGAACTTAACTGTAGATATGTTCTGTGGATAAAGTAGGAAAAGACCTTGTCCACTGGTCAGTATTCAGGTTCCACTGAAGAATTCACATAGAAGAATTGTACTGAATGTGAACAGGCCTTTTAGAAGACATATTTGAACATCAGAGAATTCACACTGGAGAGAGCTGGAAAATTCAAGTCACACCTCAGTGAATATCCAAACATTCAGGAAAAACACATGCATTAAATATGGGGAAGCATTCACCAGATGTTCACATCTTTGTACACTAATGCTAACACTAGAGAAAGACCTATAGATGTACTGAATTTGAAAAGGTTTTATACCTGTCTGTCAGTCTTGATTGTAGTTCAGAAAATTCACACTGGTAAGTCATTTGAATGTAGTCCCTGTGGGAAAGCCTTTGCCCAGGAGTCACAACTGATTGTACACGAGAATTTCATACTGGAGAGACACAGTTTTAGTGTGGAAAAGCCATCCATCAGCCACAAGTAAAACTCATTGAATGATGGCCAGTCTCCAAGATGGCTCCTAGTATTCACATTTTTGCATGGTCCCCTACTTTATTTAACCAAGCTTGGCTTTGTGTGACTAACAAGCAGCAGAAGTGATATGTCAAGTCCAAGATTGGATTATATATGATTGGATTTCCCTCTGGGGCATCCGCTGTACACTATATCCTTTATGTTCTCTTGCTTGTAGGGAAGCAAATTGTCATTGTGAGTAGCTGTGTGGGAAGCACCACGTGGCGAGGAACTATGGTTAGCAACTAGTGGAATTGAGGTCTACCAATAATTAAACTTGGAAGCTGATTCTTTCCTGACAGTTTGAACTGAGTTTTGGGACAATTTATGCAGCAATAGATAACTAGTAAAAATTACTCATCAAAGTTTATATTAGGGAGATACTTTGTGAATATAATGATTGTACATTTCCTTCACTTCCAATTCAGAATATCAGGTTTATCAGAAAATTCCCATTGAAACTGAAATGATAGATATGTACTGGATGAGAAAACACCTAAGTGCCAGATGAAATATATGTCAGAAAACATTGGCATGAAAAAATATATTTGTACTAAGATAGAGCCTTCATGGAAAAGTCTTACATACATATCAGAACTCATCCTAGAGAGAAATTTTATGAATGTACTGATGTAACTCCTCCAGAGATACCACAGTGGATTGACAAAGGAAAACTCTGTGGAAACAAAGGTCCAGGTTTGTGCATGCATGCGTGTGTTCAAAAAGGCCCTTGGAATATGACCAGAGTAGTCATGCTTGAGTCACCATTAGTGTACTGACTATCCCCCCCACACCCACACACACACAGTTCTTAGTATATATCAGAATTCATAAATTAAGGAAAATCTGTTTCTTCGAAGTGAGAAATCTGCTGATCACAGAATCAGATGAAATTACACGTTAGATTTTATATGGCCCAGAAAATATGTGACTATATGTAAATAAAACACAAGAAGGCTAGTTCCTTCTTCACCATCAACATGAGCTCAGAGCTGAAACTAAAAGTTTAAGAATTTACCAGATAATCCTTTCTTGTTCCAAATTTAAGCAATATTTGATTAGATACATAGTGATGATTTAAATGAAACTGTTAGGCTAACTTGAAATAAATAATACAGCTTAATCGTTATCAAGTAATATATATTGTTATTCAAGGATTGCTCAGTGGCAAGAGTTCAGTATGAGGCCTGATTTTTCTAAACTACCTTATTTCATAGAATTGATTCCCATTTGCTGTGTCCTGATCACAAAGATGTTAAAATATATATTTTTTAAATGTACAAGTATTTATGTAATTTGGTGTAGAGCAAAGGTGCAGCATTTTCAGAACATAATTGGTATTCTCTGCATTAGTTAAAACAAGTATAGAACTGAACTTGAGGCCATATCTTTCAACTATCAAAACCAACATTGGCGACCTATTTTTAACCAAACACATCATCTGCAATAAATTGTTTATTTGAATTGTATTGATTACTAGTTCTGTATTTTAATTTTTAAATCTTTGGTTTTATAACAGCTGTGAGTTTATATACAATTTTCTGTTTATACATATTTAAATAATAGTAATTTTAGCAATACTGGAGGTTTAGAGAGAATTTTTTGCTTTAAAATTTAAAAGAGGTTACACATTAATTACCTGTGAGAATTCCAGTCTAGCTCTCTAACAGCGCATTGTTCAGCAGTGCCATGACTAAAATTACGCTTTCTTGCAATTTGTGTACACATCCGATAATTTAAAGCCATTTTGAAGATTTCCCCACCCCAAAGGATTTGATTTTTTGTCAGCCTCCTTTTTTTATATATGGAAAACGTTTTTCCTTTTTTAAGAATATAAAGGCTTTAAACATGGTCACCAGGGAGTGTAGCTTAGTGGAAGAGCTTACAACTGGTAGAGAAATCAAAATCAAGTTCATGATCCTGGAACTCTGACCATCCATCCCATTATAGATTCTTGTAACCAGGTATCCTGTAATAAACTGATTGTAAGATTTCTAAAGAGAATAAGAACAGGAAGGATTTTTGATATAATTCTTCAAATTGTGAAATTGAACATCACTATTAATAGCTTTGAAGTCAGAAATGGCTTCCTGGAAAGATAGGCCATTAGAAGAAATGTATCAGTGCAGATTTTTGTAATTAGTTTACTTAAGTGTCACTTTCACCAATGCGGGGGGGGGGGGTCGTGCGTGGAGAGCATAATGTTTTTATACTCTTCAAAGTTTTGAAAGAAAATGATAACATAGTTTTTGCAATAATCGCTACAGGCTTTCTGTTCCTTTATTTTCATCTCAGCAATACCAGAAACTCATGATTTCACACTATTTTTTGTACATCATAAAATTTTAAAACTCAAAATTACTGATCTTTCACAAGATTTTACTTCAAAATATGCCATAGTTTTGGAGAGAGTAGGACGACTGAAGGAAGGAAAAAAAGCAAAATTCTTATTCTATAGGTAAGTCATATTCCTTATTAAGGGTGCCGTCTTAATGCAAACCACTGCATTTCAATAAATGGAGAAGCGTAGACACCTCAGTAGCAGAGGCTTTCACGCTTGGCCCTCATTTCACAAGGCGCAAGGCTATTCCTTGGGCAGTACGGTTTAACAGCAGTTACAGTCAGCATTGAACACTAACTTTCAGGTGTCTCTCGCAAGGAGGTCTGTTCTGCATGTTCGTGTCATGCAGGGCCAGGGTCGGTGCGAAGAAGTGTGAGGAAGTGCGAGAACGGTTCTCCAGGTCAGCCCTCTAAAGTAGCCCCTCGAACCCACCTCAGGTTAGCTTCAGCGGCCTCTGCGTCCCAGCGGCTGCGGACCGGACACCAAGGTGGCCCAAGGGGCGGACGCCTGTGGAGGGCGTGGCTACCATCAGGCACGGACACCTGAGGAGGGCGTGGCTACCATCAGGCAGGGACGCCTGTGGAGGGCGTGGCTACCTGCAGGCACGGACACCTGTGGAGGGCGTGGCTACCATCAGGCAGGGACGCCTGTGGAGGGCGTGGCTACCTTCAGGCACGGACGGCTGTGGAGGGCGTGGCTACCTTCAGGCACGGACGGCTGTGGAGGGCGTGGCTACCTTCAGGCCCCTGGGCCCCTCGAGCCACCGCCCAGCGACGCCTGCGCGGAGGGCGCGATGCCCGCGGCTTGGGCAGAAGTTCGCGGAGCCGCGTCCGCGTGCAGTGTGGAGGGGGCGGGCGGTCCAGGCTGCGCGGGTGGGAGGGGCCTCCCGGGGCCGGACGCTGGCTCACTTCAGCGCCGCCGTTTGCTCCTGGCACGCGGCCCCTGTGTCACTGAGGACGCCGCTGCGGTCCGTGCCATGTTTTGCTGGACGGGCCAGTGCTCGACTTGGAGCCCTAGTGACCCAACGCGCCCGTGGCCCAGCAGGCTAGGCGGTTCGGGGGGAGGCCGCCTCGCTCATGCCGCCCCGACCCAGCCCCCGCGAACCCGGGCTGCTTCGCGGGCCGCGCGGTCCGCCAGCTCGGGCCTCCGGAGCTGCGCGCACGTGCGGGGGGCGGGGCGGGGGCGTCCTCCCTGCCCGCCGCTCCCGGCATGCCCCGCGGGCCAGCGCGGACGGGAGACCGGCCCCGTACCCAAGGTGCTCCGCGCGCGTATTTGCATGCCCCTCCCACAGGTCCACCCGGCCGGTCAGCGGCGGCCCCGCGCTCGGAGCGCCGGCCGTGCGGGCCCCGTGGGGTGGGCCCGGGGCGACGGTCTCCCCCCAGACGTCCCGACGTGGTGTCGGGCGGACGCGCGCGTCGGCCCCCCCTAAGCGAGAGGGGCGCCGGGCCGCCGGGCCCTATATAGCGCGCGGGCGGAGTCCGTGGCGTGCTCGCTTCGGCAGCACATATACTAAAATTGGAACGATACAGAGAAGATTAGCATGGCCCCTGCGCAAGGATGACACGCAAATTCGTGAAGCGTTCCATATTTTGGCGCCCGCGCCGTCCCCTCAGGGGACTGAGTCGGAGCTAAGTGACCTTTCGCACCAGTGGTCACGCAGGGCAGCCTGACACGAGTGACACCGGAGACGCGCGGGCGAGCGCCGGCCCAGGGAGCCCACGGGCTCGGCAGCCGGCCCGTTCCCGGCCTCGTCCCCCGCCCCCCGGACCCAGGTGGCTCGGCGCCGGCTTCGGAAACCGCGCGGCGCGGACGTGGCCCGGGGGGGCCTCGCCGCGTCGCCTCCTCGTGGGCTCACCCCTAAGTGGGCTCACCCCTAAGGGTACTGCGGGAGAAGCGCATCCTCGCTAGGAGAGGGAAGCCCGCAGTAGGGCGCCTTCCGCGTGCCCGCGTGTCGTCCTGACCGGAGCGCGTGGGCCCGTGAGCCTGGGAGCCGCACCGAGGCCGAGACGGTCCCAGCGCTGTGGCCGGTGCCCGTGGGTCCTGGCGCTGCAGGCCCGGCTGACGCCCCGGACACGGCCGAGCCGCGCCTGCGGTCAGCAGTCTGTCCCGACCGCTCTGGCGAGCCTGTGTCCCCGGCGTCCGTGCGGGTCTCAGGGGCCAGTTCACCGCACACGGAGGAGTCCGTGATGGGAAATGGGATCGCACGTTCGCGGCCCAAAGCACAAGCCGGTTTTAATGGGTGAGAACCAGCGCCCGCGGGTGCACACTGCGGGCGTTCCTAGGCCCCCCGCGGCCCTGGGCCGGGCGCCCACGGCGGGGTGGCCGGAGCCCCACCGCCGGTGGCTGTCCCCCCCATCGGCGCGGGCGCCAAAATATGGAACGCTTCACGAATTTGCGTGTCATCCTTGCGCAGGGGCCATGCTAATCTTCTCTGTATCGTTCCAATTTTAGTATATGTGCTGCCGAAGCGAGCACGCCACGGTCTCCGTCCGCGCGCTATATAGGGCCCGGCGGCCCGGCGCCCCTCTCGCTTAGGGGGGGCCGACGCGCGCGCCCGGCCGACACCACCTCGGGACGCCTGGGGAGGAGACCGTCGCCCCGGGCCCACCCCACGGGGCCCGCACGGCCGGCGCTCCGAGCGCGGGGCCGCCGCTGACCGGCCGGACCTGTGGGAGGGGCATGCAAATGATGGCGCGGAGCACCTTGGGTACGGGGCCGGTCTCCCGGCCCGCGGGCCGGCGGCAGGTCGTGCGGCCTCCGCGCTGCCCCCGCGGGGCATGCCGGGAGCGGCGCCTCGGGAGGCTGGGAGAGCGGGGCGGACGCGGTGGGGGCGGGGGCCGCGGGGCCCCGAGCGCCGATGCCTAGGGCACGGCGTTCCCACCCAGACTTCCCCTGCTGGGCCGCTAAGGGTGGGTGGGTGGATGGGTGGATGGATGGATGATGGATACATAGATGATTAGATAGATAGATAGATAGATAGATAGATAGATAGATAGATAGATAATCGATAGATAGATAGATAGATAATCAATAGATAGATGGTAGATGATAGACAGATATAGATAGATGGTAGATAGATAGATGATAGATAATCATCACATCTTGAAAAGTTAAGGTGACACCTTAATATCACCCAACATTCACAGTACGTTCAAATTCCCCTGACTATTTCAGAGATGGCTTTTACTGTTGGTTCGTCATAAGGATCCAAACGAGGTTCCGTCGTCCCACGTCGTATTCGTTTGCTGTGTCTTTTAGGGCTTTATCCTCCTTTAATCCCCCCACCCCACCCCACACACACCTTCTCCATGTTATCGATTTACTGGAAAAATGAGATGTTTGCCCTGTGGCACGTCAGGATTCTTGCACGTGGCCCGTTTCTGACAGATGATATCATTTCACTTGTTTCTCCATCCTCCCTGGTACTTGAAAATGCAGAGTTAGATCTAAAGGCCTAGTCGGGTCCTGGTTCGGTTTTTTAAGCGCGCGTGGTTCATGCTTCCTATGGCATTTCAGCTTAACGCCTGTAATGTGGGGCCGAACCGACGGGATCCTGGCCCCTCCGTTATAAAGTCGCCCATGAACCTTTCACTTCACGATTTTAGAATGTACCGATGAACGGTGGCCAGGCAGAGAGGCTAGTGCTCTGTTGGTTAGCTTTTCACCCTTTTGCTCACGAGCTATAACGATGTGTATAACCCAAGGCCCCTGCTGTCCAAGTCTGTGTCCCAAGAAAGGAAACAAAATAAAACCAGGAAAAGCAATAAAGCAAGAGTGGCGGTGTCGCTTGAGTCTCTGGATCATTCGTGACATTTCCATAGTTCCTTTACGCGAACTAACAAATTACCTTTCTTACTGAGGCTACGTTGGAGTTGTGTTTCGGCCTCCTCACTGCCAAGAGGTTCTTCTGGAACCCCTTAACGTTGGCCCTGAGGGCTGGGCCTCCAGCCTCCACCTCTCTCACAGTGGACTATCCTTTAACTACATTTTCTTGTGTAGAATCAACTGGATGAGAAAATAGTTCCACCTACTGTACCCTCTCGGCTGTTTGAATGCAAACTGATGTTTCCTTTCTGGATATTTTCGGAATGTTTTCTGTCAGGCTATACAATCATGGAAAGCTTCATCCAGTAGGAGAATATGCTAGAGGCATTCAATTTTAATATCTTAGATTTCCTTACTCTGTTCTCATTTCTGTTACACAGTTGTCTTTCAATCCCCAAACTCTTGGGTTGCCCTACAGTCTTGCCCTCCTGTTTCTTCTTCCCCCTCGCCCTACACATTCTCCACCCCCACCCACACTGCATACTTCACTAACAGAATACATTTACCCAGTTCACTTTATGCCTTTTTAATCATGCTCATGTCTTCCTGCTACACATTTACAGTATTAAAACACTATTGGCTTCTGGTAAAATATTCAAGATTTCTTATTTGCATTTTGACAAAAACAATTATTGCTGTTATCACTGCTTAAGTATATGTCAATCACTTTCTTAGAGGGAGATAGTGTATCACATCTTTCATATAGGAAATTGATGAGGTAGTTGGCTTTTCAGTTAATCTTTTGTATCCCTTGAGTTAAGATTTGAGAAGAAAGAGTCTCAAAGACATTATTAACACATTGACTTTAGGAGAAATTGGTTTAAAGGACTTTTCTTAGCTTATTCGATTTTTTAGCAGAAATTTTAATTTTTATATTCTTGAACATTTGGACTCCATTACCGATAATTGTTGTCATGATAGTTCCCATTATTTACATTAGCAGTGGAATAATACAATTTTCTGTCTCTTCTCAGTGGCATATAAAACTGTGGTGCATCTTACAATCAATGGCATTTTAGATCCGAAGAGATGTAGTATCTCATTTTTTGGAGACTGAAACAGGCTGAGATAAGTGTGTAGTGATTTCCCCAGGGCATTGCTGGCACTGGTCCTACCATCTTCTGGAGCCAAATCCATTGCTCATTCTGCTGCTCCTTGTAGTGTTAGTAGGTCATCATCTTTGCATTTTATTACAAAGAGAGAATAAAGACTTCAAGCCTGCCATTTTACAACCGCACTTCCGAGTTCTCATTTAACTGCAGCAGGATAGCAAACACTGATAAGCGGAAAGTCTACCTTCTTTGTTTTTTTTTTTTTTTTTTTTTTTAATTCACATAGAGGGAACATTCAGTAATATGACTCAATTGAAACAGGCAAAAATCACAAGTCATTTACTCCTCAGGAATTTTGCTCTAATTAAAAGAAGAACCTGAACCAAAATCCTCACATCCTCTTCTTGAAAAAGGAACAGGTGAGTCACTTCGAAACACACAGCATCAATGGCCATCTTTACCTGGTGTGAAATTGGTGAACTTCCCCTGGGGAACAGAAATTTTAAACCTGGGCTTCAGGTTGTAATTACCACAAGAGCTTTTTAAAATACCAGTGCCCAAAGCCCACCCCTGAAAGTTCTGATTTAATTGTTCTCTTTCCTCTGTCTCTCTCTACTGTGAGCTGTCAGCCTTCACAGATTTGCTTCAGGCTTGTCAGCACCCTTCTCTCTTACCCGCCTTTTATTCTTTGCCCCCCGCCCCCCATGCCATGGGACACACTGTCCATCATGTGAAGCTTGTTTGAATTCTCCACAAAGGGCCCTTCCTTGGCTACCCCCTTCCTTTTATTGCCATCCCCCCTTCCCTCATGTTGTATCCATTGACTCCCCAGGATTCCTCCTAAATGTCCCCCACTTAGAAAGAACTCCAAGGATCTTTCAAAACTCACCAGTCCTGGGATTTCTTTCTTCAAGGCTCTGCTAGGTAACCTCATCAACTAAAGCCAGAGGGTTTTCCCAAACTTGCCTAGTGATAGATTCCCAGACCCAACTTCTTACATTGGGCAGAAAATTGACCCTGTGTCAAGGCATTCAAAGGATGATCTTGTGTATCTTCCAGATGACCTCTCTGTGTTTCACAGGCTACTTTCAGTGACATGAGAAAGTCACGGTGGTAAGGCTGCTGTGAGAATTTTGTGCATGGAAACCTTTAAAAGCAATCAGTTCCTTTACTTTTTAGCAGATAACCTCATGTTCTAGTGCACTGGGGAAAAAAGTGAGAGACTATCAAAGATGAGTTTCCATTATTTCTTGTCTTTATTACAAGTTTACCTATATTCATTCATACACATCTTTATTTCCTTCTGATTTCGGGGAAAGGTGTACTTTTTATGGGAAAAATTTGTGCAAGAGTAGAAAACTGCATTGTCTAGACTAGGGAATAACCCCCAGGGTTATCTGATTCCAATGCTATCGAAACAGTCTTACAGATGTAAATTGTAGATAACCAACAGCTACACAAAATAATGCTTGTTTATAGACATGCAAAATCTGTCCTGACCAGTAGAGGTTCAATTGACTTCCCTCTACCATTATGGAAGAAGCTAATTTTACTTCCATTTGAACATTTCTTTCAATATTTCTTTACTTCATATAAATTTGTGGTTTTGGTTTCTTCTTGGTTACATGTACCTTGTTCCTTCATTAACACATTCAATAAAATCTTCAACACACG
This sequence comes from Cynopterus sphinx, assembly GCA_030015415.1. Taxonomy (NCBI): domain Eukaryota; kingdom Metazoa; phylum Chordata; class Mammalia; order Chiroptera; family Pteropodidae; genus Cynopterus; species Cynopterus sphinx. Next base: position 71,426,484 of record CM057384.1, on the reverse strand, counting down.
CTTGTTTTGTATGAGAGGCATGATTTTTACTTTTTTCTTTTTTAAAAATTGTCTCTTAATATTTTGGGAATTTTCTACTGAGGTGCCCTATGGATTTACCTAACAAAACCAGGTATACTTTTCACCAGAGAAGTGCAGCTCATAGGCTGCTTAAAGCCCAGACATATCTTTTTTTTCTTTTTTTTTTTTTTTGTGGCTCTCAAAATGACAATAGAACTGCTGATTCTCTGTTTTTCTATGTTTAATATTGTTCTCTATTAATTTTGTGATTTGTCTTTGATTGTTTACAGCAATAAGTCTTGCCCAGAGTTGGTGGTAATGATTGGATATTTGATGTTATGATCTGACCATTTGGTGAGCTCTATAAATAAATGCATCAATGATGTGTTGCGATCTAGTTTCTGTTGGGCAAGAGACAACAGAGAAATTAGTTTGTTAGTCTTGCTTGTTTGCCTATTTATCTCTCTGGGTTCAAAACAATTAAGAATGTTGTCTGCCACCAAGAAGGAGAACAGCTCTTTGATATCTGAACAAGTAAATTTTTTGCGCTTCGGTGTTTGCTTTTGACTCATGAGTGAAATTTCAGAATCGAAGCTATTAACTGTGTCTGTATGTCTGTGACTAATTCAGAAAGATCTTTACCTCTCATTGTGAGAATGTGTAATGTTTTCCTAAATCCAGATGGTGGTAATAAATTAGATTATAAAACCTACTAAGTTAAAGGATCCCTGTTCTGTTTGGCTTATGAGTGCTAATATAAATATAATATTATAATATAAATATAATATTATAATTCTCATAAAATAAGGAAATGAAACTTCTAAGATATAAACTGCTAGATTTAAAAGTATTTTTTTTAAAAAAAACAGCTTAGAAAATTTTAAGAATTCAAGTTCACATAGTTTAGGTAAATCTTTGGCAAACTAAACTAGTTTATTTGGCTTAATAATAACAGCTATGTCTTCTCTGATTTATCAGTGTTATGTATAATACAAGTGTACATTTTTATTATAGTTGGGTATGTTTTTCTAAACTTATACAGGTTTGTTGATCAAATAAGCTAGCATTACTTCTGCTTAATGCTTGCTTATGAAAAATATATATTTGTGTTCAAATTACATCATTATTCTGATGAACTTTGTTTCATTAGTAATTTATGTTCTATAGTGTGTCAACTTGAAGATAAATTTTCAGGATCTAGGTAACTTAAAATCTTGGAATGGACTTAAATTCGGTTAATTAATGGAAAATAATTGGATACCTAGATCATTTTTAGGTAAAATCAAATACTAAAGTTTTCATTGTTAAGCATAATTATAACTTTATATACTTTTGCTCCTTATTTTTATATACTACAGAAAGACTATCTTTAGATCATGTTAATGAACATGTTCATGTCTACCACTTTGAGAAGATGTACATGGGATATAAGCAACTGTAGAAAGTTGGATTCATAAGCTCTGCTAGTCTGATGAAATGCTGGGATGTGACAGTTCACATTATCTGCCCTGCAGCTTTCTTTGCAGAATAGAAGTTACTCTGGTTATCTCTTTTAAATTATTATAATATGTAATAATTTATAAATTAATATTATACGTTATAATGATTATAAATTATAATTTATATTATTATAAATTATAATAACATTATTATAAATTATTGAGACTACACTGAGAAGTGGTAGTTTCAGAGAAATGTAATTGTAAGTGCTTCTGTTTTTTCCAAAGAAAAGACTAGGTTTGTCTTAAAGAAGCAGCATGAAGTTTTTCTTTTTGTTTTGAAGTTTTTTCTATTACCTTTTTTTCTTTTGATCTCTCTATATCTGTAATGAGGTCTCATCTTTCATTCCTGATGTTAGTAGTTTGATCTCTTCCTAATTTTCTTGATCTGTCTGGCTAGAATTTTATCAATATTATTGTATTTTGCAAAAAATGATTTTGGTTTCATTTTTTTATTGTTTATTTCTATGTCATTGATCTCTGATTTGTAATATTTGTTTATATTTACTTTAGGTTTGACTTGCTTTTCTTTCTCTACTTTCTTGTAGTGCAAATTTAAATTATTAATTGTAGACCTTTCCTTTTTTCTAAGAGGACCATTTAAGATCATAAATTTACCTCTAGGCTATTTTAGCTGCTTTAGCTGTACCCCACAAATTTTAATGTGCTGTGTTTATATTTTCATTTAGTTCAAAATATTTAATTTCTTTTTCACTTGTTCTTCTTTGTCACATTGATTTTTTTAGATGTTTATATTTAGTTTCCAGATATTGGTGGATTTTCTAGGTATCTATGTATTCTTTTTCTAATTTAATATATTTGTAATATAATTTCAGTTATTTTAAATTTATTGAGACTTGTTTTATAGCCCAGGATATGGTATGCCTAGTGAATATTCTAGGTACACAGAAAAAGAATTTGCAGTTATTGGCTGGGATGTTTTATAAATATTAATTGGTCAAGTTGATAATATTGTTAAATCATGTATATTTGTACTGATATTTTTTTGTACTTCTTTAATCAGTTATTGAGAGAGGAGTTCTATTTGACCTTTTAGTTCCAACAGTTTGTGCTTCATGTATTTGATGTTCTGTTGTTAGATACATATACATTTAGGATTGTTATGTCTTCTTGAGGAATTTAGCACATTATCATTATGAAATGTTTTCTAACTATCACAACTACTAAAATTAATCAAATGGACTTTTGATGATTTATAAAAACCATGTAAAGTAGAAACGCATCTTGTGTTTTGCCAAAGCCACATCCCTTTTTTTTCTTGTGGCAATTCTCTCCACCACATTTTTTTTTTCTCTTTCCTCACTAGAATAAAACTTCCAAAGGGTAAAACTTCATCTGTTTTGTTCACTGACGTATCCTAACTATCTGTCACAAAGTCTGACCTCAATAAATTAATGAGGTCAGACTCAATTAATGTATAAAAAAGCTGCAAGAAGTATAAGAACATAGTATTTCCACAACTCTATACCATTTATGACATGGTAAGATAGTCTCTGCTCACAAAGGGGCTATTCCAGAAGTAACCGCTACACTTCAGCATGCTCTCATGCTATGCTTTAGTGCAACTAGTGCCACAAAACTGTTGCTTTGGGTTCTCAGGATCTTAGGAAGATCACAGAGAGATATTTCTTTGTTTTAACTTCCTCTTTATATCTCACCCACATCTACTCTAGCTAGGATTTAGTCCTGAATCATTCCAGAATGGTGAGTCTTAGTGACAGACACCTACATCCTGGCCCCTCACCTCGAACTCCTATTATGAGAACTCCACTCACTCCTTCAGAAAGCTTTTCAGGCCTTCATGTAAGATTGACTATTTGGGCCAGCCTCACTGCTTCCAGGAGTGGCTCTATATATTTCTGCTTTGTAAGGTAATTAGGGGTTTGGTTCTATTCCAAGGCCCAGCTGCATAAAGCATTTACATTTCACATCTCCTTATCCACTCTGTTGTTTCACTTCCTCCACCAGTTCTGTTCATTTATACAAATGAAGGTTTTCGTTTTCCCAAGAAATTTAAGCTTCAAGTTCACCAGAAAACCTTGAGACTACCCCCCCCATTGAAATATTTGATAATGTAAACTACAAATAAAACACTAATCAACCAAATCTTCCTCCCAGATTTATTTCTGAAAGGAGAAAAAAATCTCTTTTAAATTAATTGTGTGTTTGGGTATCCTGGATAGATCCCTAGGTCTGATGGTCAGAGTTCAAACCCTACCTCCACCCCTTGGACAGCCCATATCCACTTGTGAAATAAGAATGATAATGTCTGTCCTGTTTGCTTCTGAGGGTTGATAGAAGGAGCTATGTGAAATGCTTGGGAAAGTGCCATGTGCATTGCAAAGCTCTGCAGGTGTGTAAATAGCTGTTGTTGCCATGAGAAGCTTTTTCAGCTTCAAGGTTTGCAGTGATTGAATATTTTTACTCGTTAATTCAAGAAAAGCATTTGGGTATTTGCATCAGAAGCCTTTACTACATCCTGAAGAGCACCTGTCTACAACTCAAACTGAGAATACAATCCAGTATTCTTTAGCTGTTACCTTGGAAACTGGGAACACTTAAAAACACCGGAAAGGAAACAATATAACTAACTGGGAGAAAAAGTACACTTGGGACCAATAGCCTTACCCCTCCGCCCCAAAGCTTAAAATATTAGGCACCTGTTTAAATGTTTCCTAATCATTTTTTTAAAAAATCCCACAGCTATGTACATTTGGGTATACTTGTTACACACATGATGAAAATGAGAGATTAGATCTATTGTCACAATAGGGAAGTTAAGACTTAAACGTCATACTACTTTGTACCCACTATTAACCTATTGGTTTTTCTTATTGTCTAGGATGCTATCAGCAGCTGTAAGAGTCCCAGTGTAATCATCTAGGACTGAAGAGGAAAAAAAGGACGATCTAAGCACTGAATAGTGTTTTCACCAGAAACTCCTTCATCATTGTGGTACATATAATTCTGGCTCATGCTAAACTCACAAACTACTTTTTTTCCTGTATCCTTCATTGGCTCCTCTTTGTTTATGACCCCTGTCAAGATCCCCACCTCTCCCCAGCCTTAGTGCATGGATCCTATTTCCTTTTCTGTAACTTTGGGTAAGCTCAGCCAGTTGTGGTTTGGTCTACAGAATGTGCCTATCTTATCTCTGGTTCAGTGGAGGACACACTCCTGTGTGCTCAGTACTTACCTCCTCTGGAATTTATTTAATCCAGATTCTTGGGATTGTGATTCAGTATATCTGAAGAGGATCCCTGGAATCTGCATTTTAATAGGCATCCTGGGGATCCTGGTGCAGATTTTTGTGGACTGCTCTTTGGGAATCAGTGTTCTCCAATTGCTGGCCTCATTTTTACGTTTGATTTTTATCTTTTAAATTCAGTGAATTTAAAAGTAGTTTTCCATAATAGATATAGATTTCTCTTACCTGTCATCATACCTGGAACCAAAGTTTTGTGAAAGTGTTGTCTTTGTTCTTGCATTTTTTTCCTCCTCATCCTCCCTTTTTTTTCTTCTTCTCTCTCATCTAGTCATTCACTATATCGGGTTGGCGTCTCCTTCTCAGTCTTCATTCACATTACATTTCATTCTCATGACCACCCCTCTAAAATGCCCATTCTCACCAACTCTAACCAAGACTATCAAGGTCTTCTAGCGTCTCTCTTCTTGCTTTAATCCTCTATTATATAGCTGACTTTCACTTTGCACAAACATCATTTTCACTGTGTCACCTACTCAAGAATAAGTAGTGATTCTCAGTCTCCCATAACAAAACTGAACTTCTTTTCTTAGTATTTTATGTTTTCTATCAACTGCGATCCTCATTACTACAAAATTATGTATTTTTAGTATCTGAATGAGTGCCTCCAGTTTATTATTTGGACAGTTTCTTTACTTTTGCATTTGAGTATATATTCTCAAAATATACTCATTAAAAACTTTCATGGACATAGAACTACTTTGTTAACAGGGAATTTTGATATATTGACTACATTTTTATAAATTCCTTCCCAGAGAGTAGGGCTAGTGAAGAAACCAAGTGGATTGATAGACTGATTGGGTGAGAACTTAACATTCTTCTATTTTATCACAGAGTTAAACTTCCCTTTGGTGGTTTACTTATTTTTAATTGGATTTCTCCTAATGAACTTTGACGTTGAACTCTTTTACAGGGTGTAGAATACCTTTTAATACGTTTATTGGCACAATTTTTCTAATAGTGGACAGCCAAAGCTGTAAGTTGATATCAAGTCAGTGTTCAAAAATAACTTCTGTCTTGAGCAGTTGTATACTTTGTTAAACTGAATCTAGTAAGACAAAGCTGTGACATGTTTCGAAAACTGGAAACAGTTATCCAGAAATTCAGAAGAGGTAGCCGGTCACTATCATAGCAGATTTTTTGGTCTTTTTATTCCAGTTCTTTAATGTCTCTGGTAGCCACGGGGAAGCTCACCTTGGAAATGGTTTAAGTCCTTGACAAATCAACATGTTTCTTTTCAGAGCACTTATCAGTGAGGTTGGCCATCATCCACGACCTTCAGAAAGACTTATGGTTCTTAGCCTCTTTTCACCACAGCATAACAACTCCTTAGGAATACCCCTTTTCCTGACAATAACAGAGGTGTACTAAGTCAGTTCTCAAAGGAGTTCTTTTCCTCCTCTCTGTATGTGTCATCTGAAAAATTTCCTCGGTGGTTCTGAAACCCCCATCTATTTTCTGTTGGATTCAGAGCTTTCAAATCTCTCAATTGCTCCTTCTTTAAAATTTATCAGCTCAATTTATCGATTTCTGAAAGATTTGTGGTAAAATATACCTTTGTATTTATAGTTCTGAAAAAGTTTTCATTGTAATTCTATTACTTTTGCTTTGCATAATTAGGTGCTTACAAGTTCAAAATTATTATGTCTTCTTGGGATGTTTCTTTTTATCTTTAGTGTACTTATTTCCGTTAGTGCTGCTGCATTAACTTTTATATTGTCTGATATTACTATTGCTAAGTATGTTTTCTTTTGATTAATATTTGCTTGGCATATCTTTGTTCATATCTTTTTTTAAAACCTTTGGAGTCATTTAAAAAAATTGTTTTCTTGTAAATAACATTATTTAAACCTTTAAAAAATTGACCCACTCTCTTAGCCCACTTTTTAACAAGTAGGTTTAATCCAGGGGTCATCAACTTTTTCCTGTAAAGGGCCAGATAGTTAATTTTTGGCTCTGTGGGCTATATGGTCTCTTGTAATTACCAAAACTTAGCCACTGAGAATACATAAATGAATGTACATGGCCAGCTTTGGCCTACCAGGCATAGTCCGCCAACCCCCGGACTTAATCCATTTACATTTTTGTTATTGATAATATATTTGGACTTATTTCAGTCATTTTATTTTGTGTTTTCTGTTTATCATCTATATTATTCAGGGCAGTGCTAGCCGAGGTTACAGATGAACCCAGTAACCTCACTGGCCTAACATAACAGAAGTATATATTTCGTTATGTAAAATCCAGTTAGTGGCATGGAGGGGGATAATGTACCTCCTGCAGGCTTTCAGGAACCCAGGCTTCTTTCATTTTGTGGCTCTTCCCCTCTCAACACGTGGGTTCCAAGATCATCATAGAAAGGGAAAGAAAAGGTAGAGAAAGCACACCTGCTTCTTAACCACAGCAGCCTGAAAGTTATTTACATCAATATCGCTCACGTTCTGTTGACTTGAACTGTCACAAGATCCCACCTAAAAACAAGATGGGCCTGGGAAATGTAGTTCCTGGCATGATGGCCACTTCCCAGCAGCAGTTCTTTACTATGGTGGAGGAATACAAATCTTTGGCAGACATCTGGGCACTTCTGCCACAGCTGCCCTCTTTTTTATTTTTCTGCGTCCTGTGGGAGTGGTAAATATTTTTCTATTCTTCTTTATTCCCTTTGTTAGCTTAGTATATGCTATTTTTCTCTTATTTTAGCAGTTATCCTTATAGTTTTAACATGTATACTTCATTTAAAAATTCAGTATATCTCTTCTATTCTGGATAAGAATCTCTTTGTTGCTCCCCTCCCCTTATACAGACACTCCATGCATCTTTCTTTTTATTGTTATTTAGGGTTTTATTTCAAGTTTTAAAAACCCACAAAAATAGTTGTTATTTTTATGGTTAAGGGTTAAATATAACATTATTATGTTGTTATCAGTTTTCATTTTGATTGCTGAAGTGCATTCTTTAGGTGTTTATTTTCAGAGAGAGTCTCTGGGTGGGAAGCTTCCTTAGTTTATTATACCTAAAAAGCTGGGTATAGAATTCAAGGTGGATAATTTTTTCTCTCAGTATGTGGAAGAGGTTATTCCCTTTGCTTTTGGCATTGATTGTTGCTGATGATACATTTATTGTCAGTCTAATTGTTAAATCCTTCAGAAGAATATGTCTTTTTCTCTGTATTAACTTTTACAGTGTTTAATAGTTTGACTGCACACTATGGTTATGGATTTATTTTTATTGATTCACCTTGTCTCTCAGAGTGTATTTTCAAATGCACTCTTACTTTAATTCTCAAAAATGATTAGCCACTAACCCCTCTCCCCCCCCCCCCCGCTTTTTGTTTTGAACCCTTTGAATATTGCTTCTTTTCCATTAGCTATCTGCTCCTATGGAATTGATTAAATATGCCTTTTTTTTTGTTTCGGTTTTTAAGTGTTATTCCTTCCTTTATTTCTGAGGGTCCTAAAAATACATAAACGCTTTTTATATTATTCTCTTATTTTCATTGCATTTGCAATGTTGGCTGACTTTTGTTGGTTGTCTTTCTTTATTAAGAGATTCTCACTTTTTCTTTTCCTCATCCCTCCCTGAATGATTGTCTCTACCCCAAGTTCCCAGGGACCCCTTTTCAGAACCAAGTATTACACGGGTAGTAGGAGAGTCCTGCCATGTGTGCTACTGAATAGGTCACAGGCCTAGTCCCTGCATTCATTTGTGGGCAGCCTTGCTCAGGTCCTCGTTCAGGTCAGCTTGATTTCAGGACTATGTGGGTTTCCTCCTGTTTTTCTAAGTTTGCAGCTTAACATGAGGCTTAATTGACCTCAGGCAGCAGCTGCAGTAGCCTTCCTGTCATGGCGAGGGTGGGCAGGACACACCGGTTTACCTTTGATTTCTCACAGTGAGCCTGGCTCAGGGCACCTGCCATGTTTAGAGCTGAAATCAGTTGGGTCCAAGAAGATCATTATCTTGCTTTAGAGCCCACTTTTGAAATTTCTTCTTTTTATATTTTTATGTTACTTTATGTTTGAAGCAGTGGTGAGAGGGGCACGGTCCTATTCCTCTTCTTTCAGGAACTAATCTATACTGTTCTGAGAACTTTCCCCTATCCCTTTTGATTCTTTCATTGGTGACAATGCTGCTTGGCCCATTTTTCACACCTCCCCTCACTGTTGGATCCCCAGATGCACTCAGAGCAAGCAAGTGTGAATTATTCATGATAATTTTCCTCAGAGACAGATGGTGGTGAGTGGGACTGATGACAGGAGTGAGCTGGGTCTCAGTGGCTGTGTCAAAGTGAGGTTAGGATATTGCTGGCTTGAGTGTGAGTCCTGCCACGATGTTCCCTCTGCCCTTGCTCTTCCTAATACCTCTATCCTCAGCCAGCCTGGCACAGACTGATGCCACAGAACACAGAGGAGTGCAAGAAGGCTGCTCTTGGTTTGAGCTGATCCATGCATGACCCAGGCTGTCTTTTCTCACACTCTTCCTTGAACTTAGTTATTTCTAGCTCCTGAGAGGGGCAGCTGTGTGTGGCTGTGTGTTGTGCACTGTTCCCAAGCACAGGAAACAGAGGAGACTGAAATCATGCCTGTGTTCCACCTCAGCTGTGCACCCATGGAGCTGCATCCACTCAGAGTGAGGACCTTCTAATTTACACAAAGATGTGAGTTAGACTGTGGTGGCCACATAAGGATGCATCTATAGTCTCCTTCTAGGTTTCTCATCACCTCTGATAAGGTGGTCAGGCTATTAACCCCTTCTTGGTCACCCTTATTGGGGTTCAGAGTGTTGCTGAACTCCATCCTGGCAATACTTTCCTACTGGGGTATGGTGAAGGGAGGGTTATGTCTTGGTGCCAGGTTGTTTTGCCACCTGACTGGCTGCTGGCAGAAGCCCTGGAGACTAGGCTTCCTTCATTACTTTAGTGTACCGCTGGAAGTTGAGGTATCAGCTTCCAAGTGGAAGTCTTTATGTGCCTTCCACAATTGCTGTGAAGCAAATATCAACCATGGGCCCTTGAACACAGCAGAGCAGTGATAGATATAATTCTTCGAAAACTAAATGGGTATGGGTTCCAACATCATGGAATTATCAAATTATCTACATTCATTCCTTTTCTTCCACAATACCATTTTACTACTTACAATAATCTTTCCCTCCCAACACTAAGAGAGCTCTTGTAATGCTCACTTACAAAAAAACCCAAAAAAACAAAACCTAAAAACCTCGACTTCCTATAGAGTGCTGGGCTCTGTATACTTCACATGCATCATCTCATTTCATGGTGTCAATAATTCTATGAGTTAGTTATGGGGGAACTTTCAGGAAAGTGGGGTTTAAGACCCCTGGGCCCGACTATGTAAATGTGTTTCCATTTCATAGAAACAGAGTGTACTAGTGGATGGTGACCACTAGTTTTAAATTGTTTTGACAAGGATCTCTAGCAAAGGGAAAATGAATAATATATGCTTTGTTTAGTCTCTTTTAAATAAGCAAACATGCTTGGGAGTCAGGTTTACATCAATGGGTATCAATAGCAAGTCAGGGAATGTTGGTACTTTTCTAGGCAGGAGAAATGAAAAAACATACCTTGCCAAGGAAGAGTAGGGGTTGAAAGTGTATCATTAAATCCACCGAACATACACCAGTTCAGGAGAGACATGGATGGCTGAGAAATTGATTTTTCTATGGTCGACCTGAGCTTACCAATTTGAAGCAAACTTGCTTATTCTAACTCTATTTTTCAGCTCAAGACGCTCTGATATGAGATGTTTTGCTGTGCTCAGAGAGCTCATAGTAAAGCACAGCCAGGCACTGTGAGCAGGGACAGTTTTTGTTGAACAGAAATCACTCTGATAACATTATGTCATCCAGGGTGTCTTCATTCAGGGTAAGATGGGGGCAGTGAGGGCGCTAAGAGATCCCAAGAGCTTCTGTTAGGAGTGTTAGAAGAGAGCTAGTGGGATGTTGGAGTAGGAGATGGAGTATTTGATGCCCTTCACATGAGGCTGATAGGAGAAAGAAATTCCTCCTCATCGATTTATCAAGTCATAGATTCATCGAGCATGAGTGACAGGTAGAGCATGACAATCAAGTCCCTCATTGTGCAGATGAGAAACTGAGGCCAAACAGCTGGGAATGGGGAGAATAAGATTCTAGTTCATGTCTTCAGAATCTATATTGTACTATTTGGAGTTGAATTTATTTTTTAAGGTTCTTAATTCGGTCCTGCATCTGATATAGCTACATGGGTTTCTTGCTTTTTTTATGAAGATGGAGACTATCAATCTGCTATTATTTTCTTATTAGCAATGATGCAGAAGCTCATATTTAAAAATATCAAAATCCCAAACACTTTCATGGATCCAATTGTTACTAACATTCCTTTTCCCTCCTACTTCTCTTTATTTTTGTGATGGTTTTGGGCTTCCTGGAGTGAATGATGATTTATCTTGCACAAAACAGAATTTATTCTTGAAACCTTCTGGTATAAATGCTAAGCTAAATAAATGGAAATAGACGTAAGTCACAGGAATGAATCAGACTCCTTGCTTAAAAAGCAAGCACATAATTTACTTCTTTCTTTCTGGTAGATAAGAAAAATCAGCAGGGCTAAAAGTCCATCTCCTTGCCCACATGTATGACCTCCCTCAGGTTATTTGTTCATTTATTCATTTGTAGCATGATAGAGTTTTCTTCCTCTCTTGCTTTCTTTTCTTCTCTTTATTATCACTCATTCTCAGGAAGGTTCTTTGATAAGTCAGAAAAAAATAGGCTTTGTCAGCACAAAAACATATCGAAGTTGTGTTATGAAAAGTGGTGAATATTAGCAAGGAAAGATGTGCTGGAAGTGATGTCCTTCTTAAACTCTGAGGACTTAAAATAATCAGGACTAATCAGGACTAATGAGACACAGAGAAGCTGATTCACACTCCCTTCCTCCAGGAGTAAAGCCAGGACAGTTGAGGAAAAGATAGGAATGGAAGAAATAATGGAGACATGGGTGAAGAAATAAAAAGGGAGACAGAGAGAAAAGGGCCTCACAAAGTCTACCAAAGACAGGCTCTGCAAGGACTGAGGAGTGACTTGATGGAAAAGGTAAGGGCCCCAAGTATATTTGTGATCATCTAATCAATGGAAAACATTTATTTTGGTGATAGACTACATACCCAAAGTAAAATGTAATTTGCTGTCCAAACCAATACTGATTATGGTGACACAGCAGGTGTAAACTAGGGCTATCAGGCATGTCTGGACATATTGACATGGGCATATCTGGACATGTGGTCTAGAAGGAGTACCTATACTTCTTCTAGACCTCACAGACATTACTGAGAGGTTGAACTTTTGCTCATTCAAACCACAGCTACAAAGCACAAATGTATCTGCCACTGTTCTTGTCCTGAGATTACAAAGCTGAGCCCTTCTGTTTCTGTACCAGATGAGTCGTTTTTTCTGTGACTGAGACTTTCATAATATCAAAGAGCAAGGCAAAAACCTTCACAGTCTAGTTCACAAATTATGATGCTTCTTAGCAGGGTTGTATATGTGGCTTCCACCTGGTCTCACCTGCCTGGTGGTGGCTGCACACCCTGAAGCATAATGAGTCAGAGCAGTGTGATTTTTTTCTGCCTCTGCCCTGCATGTGCTGATTTTAATCAAATAAACACCTAATCCTGTAGTGAATCTTATTAAGCCTTTTGCCCTTCCCTTTTCCATCTGTTACATGTCTCATTCTCTGTGCTCCAAATGGGATAAGCTTTGCTTTTTTTCTAGACTTTTTTTTTTTCTTTTTGTGCTTGATTTTTTTCAGAAATAAGCCTGGAGTCAAGTATTACAATCTAGCTCAAGTAGGTCTCACTGAGGATTTCAGTATCTTGAGTTACTTTCTCTAATGCTCCACTTCTCTTTATCAGCAAATCCTCCAATTTTGATGGCTTTTAATGCAGTGTACTCTGGAGCTCTGCAGTTGGTTCGCAGACTTTCCTGTTAGAACTGCAATTACTGTCTCCCCAGGGTGTAAAAGACCCTTGGGATACACAGTTATGGTGTCTTCTACTTGAATCAGTAGATCTGTGTCCCATCCCTTCTGCAGAGCCTAAATACCTTCCGGTGGATGGATCATAATCTTGCTTCAGTGGGCCTTTCTAATCCTTTTGATCTGTTTGGCTGTGTTACGGTCTTACTGACCAAATCATTCATACACATCAAAACCAACTCAACTTGAAAATAGACCTCAGGGCCTCTCCTGGAAATAGCAAAAGAGTACAGACAAATCTTCCCCAAAGAGCATTTCTGTTTATTGTAGTTTTTCTCCTTGGCAAGTATGATAAGGTTTTACTCTGGAGGAATGAAACATATTTAAAATGTGTTAATGGTATGGCAAGTTCCAAATCTGGTTTTCTTTCAGCAGCATAATCCCAGACACCTGGGCTCTGTCCCTCTTTGGTATTATTTACATTATGTTTGTGTCAGTTTTTCCCATTTTTAAGGTCCAGTGAGAGAAGACTTCTTGTGTCTCTCATCTTTCAAACCCTCCCTTACCCTACCCTACCTCACCGTAGTGCTAAATACATTATTTTCCACAGAGAAGGTAATTGATAAATGCTTTCAAACTCAATAAATATCTTTGGCCTGCCAATCAGTAATTCTTTTATTTGAATATTCCTGTAGACTGAAAGACTTATTAAAAGGTTCTTAGATAGAATGGAGCGATTTACATCCTTTGAGTAATAAGGCCATACCCAAAATGCAAAAATATGAAGGTCATTTTCTGTGCAGTCCTGTGAGAAGGTTTTGCTACCCCAGATGCAGAATCTTCAGGCCTCCAGAGATGCAGGTGAAATATAGGTTTGATGACACATCCAACATTTTGACTATGCTACTTTTTGCTGTCGTTCTCCGACATATACTCACAGACCTACTTTACCATAGATATAAGAAAAGGTGTCTTACATCCAGGAACACTCAGCTAAACTTGCCTCAAAAGGAACACTCAGAATCCTTGGTTAATTCCCAAACTAAATTAGGCTACTATGTGCCCCACCTTGAACTAGACAGGAATCAATCAAGCCAAAAAACCCCAGCGGAAAAAGATATTGGACAAGTGGCCGCTCAATTCTCTACCTCTTATTCCTAATCATTTAGTGTTTTGGCCCAGCTGTAGCATGCTCTACCCTGTTTGACAATTTTATGTTGCTTTTCTCTATTAATAGTCATTGAGCTTCTTATGGTCAACCAGGGATCACTATGGGTAGGGGAAGGTCAGGATTGGCCCTTATGAACAGATATTGAAATTTCAAGGCATTAGAAAGCTTCACATGAGTTTCCAAGTAGAGAATAAAGTATTCAAAAGGATTACAATAACTTTCTCTGTTTAGAAAGACCTCTCTTGTTCAGGGCTGGGTGGTGAGAAACCCAAGATGGTATCTCCCATTTATATAGCCATGAGTTCGGAAGGCAAAGTTGTTTCATACAGGGCCAACCATGTGTGGACATGCAATTTATGCCCTGCACAAAGCCAGCTTCCACTCATTCAGGAGAAAGGGGTGATATTTTGTCATCTGCCTGCCCAGAGGGGATGCCTTTTTGCAATTCTAGTAATACTAAGCCTTCTAATCATCGACCTACCAAGATTGTGTCTTTATCAAATAACATTCCTAACTCAGGGAAGACATAGAATACATAGTCTTTTGATTCTAGATAGGCATTCTTTGCCTAGCTCTATCATTTTGCTGTGTGTATGTGACCAGGGGTAACCCAGAAATGCTGGCTATTAAAGTTCTTCAGGATGGCTCCTCTCTCTACCCCTTTTCTGAGTCCCAGTATTTTAAACTTAAAAATACTATCCAGCACTACTGATGCAGCACCACGCGTAACTACTTATGCAGGGCTTCTGGCTCCTGGGAATTCCTGGTGATCACTGCCAACCGGAGGGCCTTAAGCAACAGCTGAGAAAGCCAACAGAAACTTAGAATTTTCTAGTCTAGGCATAAACAGCTAGTTGGGACTTCTTTGAAATTTAGAAGTTGGGAGAAGATATGTGGGCCCTGAATTGGTAGAGCAGGAAGTAAAGTATTCTGCTAAAAGCGAATACAGGCACAAGCCAGTTGCATCAGGGACAAATAGTTTCTTAGTTTGTCCTGAATTTAAGTTTCAGGAAAGGAACTGCATTTTAGAAACTGAACTTTTAATTACAGGTTTAAGAGAAGGAAATGAATTGCAAGTTCCATAGGTATGGACTATGTCTTACTAAATGTCTTTTCAGCTAAATGTTTTATCTTTGGTGGGCACTCAGTAAATATTCAGTGAATTGGATTGAATTTTCTGAAGATAAGGAGGATAGGTGGATTGGGGTATTTTTCAGTTACTTTTCTCTATGCAATTCTATGATTCTAGGAAGGCCAGGAAGCAAGAGAGAAAGCAGCAGGTTTGAAGATCTGAAAGAGATTCATTGTGGCTGGAACATGAAATGTAAAGGAATTCTGGTGAGAGATGAGGCTGGAGAGGTATGTGGAGGTCAAGTTATACAGCATATATTCACTTGGTTAAGGCATTTATATTTCATCCTAAAAGCAGAGGGAAGCTACAGAAGGATTTTTAGTGAGGGGTATGACATGCATAAACACACATATTAGAAAGATCACTGAATGCAACATAAAGAATGGGTTGGAAAAGCTCAATCAGGGACAGGAGAGCAAGTTGAGAGACATCTCACGGTTGGGAAATGATGATTTTTACTTGACCTAGGCTGGTGGCAGTGAGAGTAGAGAAAAGTACTGATGGATTCAAAAGAAGGAATTGACAGTCCTTGCTACTGATTGGATGAGAGGGACCTCTCATGAGGAGGAGTGAAGGATGGTCTCTGGGCAATGATGTGCATTGATATACATTGATATACATTGGTTCCATTAATAAAAAGAGAACTGAGAAAGAGAAATGGTGTGGGGAATTGGTAGAGAGAGAAGATGATGAGTTCAGTTTTCCACATGTTGAGTTTGAGGAGCTAGCGGGACATCCTAGAGATATGTAGTTGACGGTTGAATGAGCAGGTCTGAAATTCTGATGAGAGATATTAGTTGAAGTACAGATTTGGGATTATATTATATAGATATAGAAGTAGATGGGTTCGTTCAGGGAAATGATGAACATTGAATGGCTTGGCAGAGGGGGAGAGGTACATAAAGAAACCTAACCATGAGTGGCCAGAGAGGTAGAAGGCAAACAAGTGTGTGCAGGGGAAGAGAATTTAAGAAAGATGGAATGGTCAAACTTGCTCACATTTAAGTCATCCTATCTCCTGGTTCCCAAATATTTCAAATTACTTTTGGTCAATAAATCCTAGATTAGAAAATAAGTGCATTTCCAACCACTACTGTGTGAATGATATAGCCCAAGGTTATTGGTCTATTTTATTGAAACATATCGAGGTTCTGCTCCCTCTGAGAATTTTACCTAATACTAAAGAGAATGAGGAGAAATTCTCTTTATACATTGTGCAACTACACTAAAAGTAGCCAGCAGGGAAACTGACCTATAAGGACTCTGAGCATATTAAGGTAAGTACATTTTTAAAAAATGTTACGTCTTTTGACTATGGTCTAATGTGATGATTGGTGGAAATAAAACTGAAGAGTGACAGGAAGTATTAATGGAAAGTAACATACTGTCTTTAGGCCTTAGAAAGAGCAATGGACTTTATCTGTTCCCAGAGGGAAAGTTTGATAAATAATGATTTTGATATACATTTTAACATTCTGACAGTGGCCAAATGGGTACTGCTTTTATGTATGGAAAGCAGGTTCTCCACGGCTGTGGTCCAGTCTACTACTTCAAGTCTATTTAGATGGCCACCCAAGGGTATAATGGCAGAAGCATCACGATACTTATATTCCTGTTACAAGCAGTGGGTGCTGTTAGAAGCATGCTATAAGAGGCTGTAAGTGGGTGCTGTAACATCAGGGCTTGCTTTCCCTACAGAGAGAAGAGGGCAAATTTAAGGGCTCAAGGAGACACACTCTCCTATAACATCCTACTCCTCAGGTTGCTGATTAAAAGCTGATGATTCATAGAAACTGGTCTAATCCAGGGGATCACTTTGTGAATTATATAAATATACTGCGTACCTGAAACTAATATAAAATAATGCTGAATGTCAGCTGTAATTGAAAACTATTTTTAAAAGCTGATGATTCACATTTAGATGCCCCTCCACTCTCATCCCTTCCTAACAGCAACAAAATTTGAGCCAAGCTTGAACCTTGCTAAGAAAACAGTTTTGCTCTTTTTAGTCTTAGCAGCACTGGAATCTAAAGACAGATTCTGTGGGAAGACAGATCCTTAGTTACCTCCTCCCCAAGCTGTTGCAGGAATTTCAGACCTCTGCTTGCCAAAGCACTTTTATGGAGCTCGAATTTTTTTATTTTTATTTTTGGTGGAGTGAAGGAATGCCTGCAGTGACTCACTTTTCTCCCTTCTCTGGGTCTTAGTTTTTTCCTCTTAACAACGAGGTCAAGGTTAGGGGATCCTTGAGGTCCTCCAGGCCTAGGCTGTATCCCCACCAGATGGCTCCACCAGCAGAGAGCTTGTCCTTAGCCTGGCCCTTTGCTGGCAAGCTAGACTGGCTCTAGAGGACTGCTCTATATTTGAACAAGACAAGTCATGATACATCAGCATGCAGAGAGAGTTTGTTTGGAGTGGGAACACCAAAGGAAGAAGCTTCTCAGTTGAAAATGCACACATTCCTCTGGGGGGCGGGAGAAAGATGAAGAGCCCTAGTTGCTCTAAGGGATCTAGAAATCAGAATGGTCAGATTCTGCTAGTGCTTTGCCTGGTTCCTTGGCCTTCTCCATTTGTGTTCACCTATGTGAAGAGCCCCCTAGTTTAGAGAAAGTTTGTCTGAAGCAGACAAACCTAGCTCTTTCCCTTGGCAGTTGAGTGACCATGAGTCAGTGGTTGAAATTTCTCTGCCTCATTTTCTTTATCTGTTAAATGAGGATGCCTTGTAGGCCTGTGTAAGGATTAAATGAGATAACATATAAAACAGTACAGAGTTTGGGCATGGGAGAGGGTTATTTTCCTCCATCCCTAGTCATTCTCTTTACTTTTATGTTTGCTACACAATTCCCCCTATCTGGTCCATTCTCTCCACCCCTCCAGATTCAACTCACTTTCAGTGTCTAGTGAGGTCCTCCTGTCTGTCCCAGTGCTGGAGTCTTCCTGCTGCCCCAAGTATGCATTGCCTGTCTTCACAGTTTGGTAACTGCCTTCTTTCTTAGTATTGTTTTGCTGATTTGGCCTATCTAGATTGCTGCTCTCTGAGGGGTGGAATCTGTCAAATACTGGTTACCTCTATATAATACCTGGTAAGTGGTTAGGTACATAGAAGGGGCCTAAGCAATATTTGAAAGAATGAATGAATATACAGAAAGAACTAAGTTGCAGGGAGAATGAGGGGCTAGTATGTGTTGTGGTTAAGGCCTGGATGCTAGAACTAGCCTGCCTGGGTTTGAATCCTGGTGCTGTCATTTATGAGTTTTAGACTTCAAGAGTTGAATCTCTTTGTTCCTCAGTTTTCTCATATGCATGATGGCAGTGGTAAAAATAGTACTTCTCTTCCAGGGTTGTTGTGAAGATTAAATAAATTAGATTTAAAGAGTGTTTAGGTCAGTGCCTGACACACGGTGCTATGTAGGGACCTACCATTATTATTTTAAAGAATGTAAATTTAGGATTAGACAGACTTGAGTTCAAAGCCTGCCCTACTGCTTACTAATAATGTGATCTTAGGAGTTATTCCACTTCTTCGTCCTCCGAGTTCCTTATATGTAAAATAGGGATAATAGACCTGCATTGTAAATTGTTGGGAAGATGAAATTGAGATGAGAGCCTAGAACATAGTATGTGCTTGATAACTGGTGGCCATTAGAAGCCTGCTTCAGTCTTCCAGAAGCAAGAGTTTGGGGTGACTGCATGAAGAATCACTGCGGTGGCCCAAACCCTGTTTAGGAAACTGAAAACCCAGAGCTTACTCTGATGAGGAAGAGTTGAGAAAAGAGTTTAAAGTATGTACATGGGGTTGTGAGTACATGGCAGTAAGAGATAGGGAAGTTACTTTTCCTGATTTCTAAGCTGTATCACCAAAATTCTGACCAAATTAGGTCATTACAAATATATTTGGAAGGAGCTAGAGACTTTGCTCCTGTGAAATTCCAACACAGGTCCATGCATGTCACTTTTCTGCATATCTTTGATTATGTAAGATTTCTTGTGTTTTGTCCTTATGCAGCCTACTACATTACTGTTATAGTGATGCTGCAGGTGTGAGTGAGAGGATATGTGCCGTCTTCTGGGTGGGACGGTCTGTAATTCTTGTTGTCTGACAAGTGGAATTTGCTAGTTCAGGACTTTTGTATCTGAGGGGTGCTACTTGGTCTCTTCTTCTGAAGCTAAATTGGGACTCAGAGCATCCTAATTTCTATGGTTCAGTCTCTTGATTCTTAATCCCAAAATCTGATTTGACACGGGGCAATGTTTTTGGCCCTAAAGGGGTCTGTGTCCCCTTAACCTCTGCCAACAGTGAGGGACTGACTGATCTTTACCATTTAGGGAAGAGGATATCTAAATGGTTTCAGTCAGGAACCTCACGAGGTCTGTTGGTCTTGCATAGAGGTGTGGGAGAGGGAAAAAAGCAAAAAGGGGCAGGCAGAGAGATCTCTTGGCACTGACTTCTCCGATGACTTTGTTATGTTCTCACCACAGGACTAGGGATTTGAACCTTTCTTCCACCTGGATCTAAGTTTACAGTTTTCATGATGTAAGCTTCTCACATCCCTTTTTTTTCTCTGTCCTTCTACTGCTTCTTTGTTTGAATTTAATGCTAAATTCTGCAATGCAATAAATTCTTTGGTAAGGAGATGTAATACATTACTGGCTCAGAATCACAGATTTGCTATGTATTTGCTATATCAGATCAGCATCTCATCAACATCTTGTGGCTTCATTATAAGCAGTGCCAACAATTGGTTTCAAATATCAAGATAAAAGTACCCACTTCCCTTTTTATCCCCATTACCTCAAAGTTCTTTATGTGTATAGTCTTAATTTTGTTAGGTCGGTGGGGGAAGGGCCAGCCGGATGCCTGCCTGGAGACTCCCCAGCTTGACACCAGGAATCCAGACCTGAATAGGGCCCACCCTAAAGCCCTAGGCGTCACCACCCTAATCCAGAGGCTCAATTAGCATTGATTAATGTTCCCCACCCTATACCCCTGCCCCCACATAACCCATAAAAGCCACGCCCTCCCACCCCAGGGCGCGACTTCTCTGGTCCCTCTCCTCTGGGGACCAGAGAACCTCGCCCGGGAGCGCTCTCCCAATAAATGCTTGCTTCTAAAACTTCTGTCGGCGTGTCACAGTTTACCTTACAATTTTCACTATATTCAGGTAAGAGGACTCTTAATTAGCTTCATTTTGTAGAATAAAGTTCAGAAATGAGGAAGTTGAAAGAAGGCAATTAGTACATTCTGGTGATAGGCCTGGATACGCCAGTTCAGTGCTACTCAACCTGGCTATACACCTGAGGAGTTTTAAAAAGTGTAATGCCTATATCCCAGCCCAGTCCAATTTAAAATGACAGCCCTTCGGGATGATGTCAAGGCAAGGATATTTTAATCTTTCTAGGTGAATCTAATGGACAAATATGGTTACGATCACTACTGAATTGAGGAGACAAGACTTCATTTTTACCATTTGGAATAGGACATCCCAGGAACGACTGTAAAACAAAAATTTTAAAACGTAGCTGATGATGTTAAATTAAAATTTGCTGTCTGCTCTTACTTTTTAAACTAATTATCATTTGCATATGCAGGTTTTCAGATAGCAATTTGTACAAAGCTTTGTCTTTGTGTTTTCCATTTTAAAGAAGAAAACTTAAGACTATTAGGACTAGAAATGCTCACCCACCATTTATCGGGTCCTTAAACCGTGAATATATGCATTTTACTCATCTGTGTTTTGTCTTTGGCATATGCCTATGTAAACTTTAGTGTTTTCCAGAGTAAATTTAGAATTGCATTTTCAGAGTAAGCTTTTTTCAAGCTACTAGAGCACACACATGCCCCAACCTCCTTACTCTGATATGTGGCCTAGGCGCCCTAGTTAAGTAATGCTGCAGTAGTCAGGCTGGGTAGCTGACAGGAGTGTATCATTAGGGTACATGAGGACAGAAATTAGGTTGAGAGCCGTTTTGGAAAAGTTTACCCAACACTCTATTAAGTATGATATATTTATCCTTGTCTTAGAGCTGTATGTGAAAATGTCAAGCTAATTGTTGCAAAAAAACAAAAAGCAACAAACCCTGGAGCTGAAAAGCCCCAGTTCAAACTTTCATCTGACAGTTTGATGCACCTACGATTGGGATTTGGCCCCTCCCCCCCTTTTATGAATGGGAGTTCAGAGCAAAAAGGAAACCATTCTGTGTACAATTTTCCCTAAAATGGCTCCTCGGGTGAGCTGAGACCCTCTTGAACCACTTTGAGATTCTTAAAGTTTCTAACTTGGCTGCAAGGCTTTTGGAGCCAAAGAAAGTTCTCATCATTAGCATTAGTGAGTTGTTGCTCATTAGCATTTGTGTGGAATACCCAAATCACAGCAACAAAGGGTGTGCAACCCTGGCTTGTGGGGCTTGGGGGAGAAGGGCGAGAGGGATTGTTTCTCCTTGGATTATTACCAGAGTTATTTCCCTCAGTGCAGATCCATTCTCCTCTGTGTGGGAATGTTTTATGTTCATCTGTTAGGTGAATGTCTCATTCCGAGAACTTTTTAAAATACACATTTTTCTCAGCTTATCTTAAAAAACCTACAACTAAACAAAATACTTTGTCATGACTTGTTCAGTAATTTGAGGAAGGCCTTCTGCTACATGAGAGAGCTTTTCCTCCAGTGCAGGTCTGCCCGTCATTCAAGGAAAGAGTTAACCGAGGCCTGGGAGACTTCTCTGGCAGCCTGCAAGCTTTGTGCAGTAGCCAAGCTGGGGGCTGAGAGCTGCAGATATTCATTTGTTTGTGTATGAAGCTTTCATTCCCAAAGTCTTACACATCACATACCAGGAAAGATGACTGTGAAAAGCAAGGGCAAATTCAAATGTTTCCCGTCTGTTCTGGTTGCCTTTGATACATTTAATTTTGCCTGACAGTGTTTGCCACTTGGTTGTCTAAACAGAATTTTTCTCTCTGGTGGTGAGTGAGGATTAGTTATTCACGTCCAATAGTAGTCATAAATACTATTATGTTAGCCTGTGTACCTAAAAGAGTCTTACAGCAAAACCTTCAGTTTGGAGATCATCAGCCCTCCCTTTTTACTGCATCATGTATAAGATTCACCCAGGAATTGTGTAGCTTGATTCTGAGGATTTGTGCAGAGGGGTCGTACAGAAAGACCTAGTTAGAAGTGCCTCCCAGGACCCTTAAAGCTGTCACTTCCTTTTTCTCCATATAGCCAAGCTCCTTGGGTGTGGATATAGCAACAGCACCCCCTCGTGTGTGATAGAGTGAGGATGGGCTCCCAGTTAACTCCGTAGGTGAGGTGTTCTGTGTGGCTTCACACAGTGAGTGAGGTGGGTGAGATGAGCGTCTTGGCATTTGTTGACCAGTGCAGCTGAGCATAAATACACAATATCAGCATGTCTTTTAGGTTGTAACAGCTGAGAAAGGAAGATAGAGGCAGGCAGGAAGATAAGATTTTAGATTATTTTATAAAGATGTGAAAGCTAAGGAGAGCCACAGGAGGGAATCCGGAAGTCACTGGGGAAAGGAGCCATTCCTTTGAACCATTTGCCATTCTTCCAAAGAATTTAAAGTTTCACCATATGCTTGGAGAGGAATATGGATAAGGCCTGGCCACAAAGGCCTTTCACTGCTGACAGACTGGGCCTGCAAAGGGCCAAAGCTTTTTTTTTTTTTTTTTTTTTTTTGAGGTAAAACTAAATTCTGAACAGTCCAAGCAGTGGCTTAAAGGTTACTAAAATATAAATGACTGATAGATATTACCTGAAAACAGAATATCGATGAAAGGAACTAGACGTAAGTGTAATAGGGAACATAAAGGGAGCAGAGATGGAATAGAGAGAGAAGAGGGATACTTCCTTCATTTTGTTCATCTAACAAATATTTATCACTGAGCTGCAATTCAGAGCTAGCTTCTGTTCTAGACACTTGGGATACAGATGTGAAGAAAACAGTCCCTGCTCTCGTGGAGCATACATCCTTTATAGTTCCCAAGGGACAGGTCACCACAGCTAAGTCCTCCATGCTTACAAGTTTAAAGAGTGGCTTATTTACAGTTATAATGTGATTTGAGAACATGTAAAGTACCTACTTCTCAAAACCATGTGAGTTCCAAGCAGTATTTCTTGAAATTTTTAAACCAAACTCTTTGGTTCACTGAGAGAAGTAGTAATAAAGCAATTACTTTGGTCCCACACTTATTGTCTGGTGAAAACGAACAACTGATATAGGACCTAGAGGGGTGGGGAGATTGAGGGGTAGAGCTCTGACACTGTCAAGTTGTGGCGTTGGAGAGTTTGTTTCTCAGGGCCAAGTTTCCTCATCTGTAGAAGCAGCTGTATCAATTCCTCAGTCAGGCCCTTTCTTGCTCTAACATTTTATTCTGCATGGCAGATAGCAAGCATCCAGGAAAGCACAGAACATGGAGTACTCCTGGGAACACTGGTAATTGTTTTGGGGTAGGGGAATAACCAGATTAGGTACTGAAAAAAAAGACAGGGGGAGGGCCTGATTTGACAATCAAATTTGAGCTATTTAAAAAAATATTTCTAGGGCATTTATTCCTGGGTCCAATTTATGACTAGAAATCACCTAGAAGGGAGGGTAGTAGTGTGGATATGGTTGTTGCAGATTTTTTTGGGAAACCCAATTACTTATACTTTTGTAGGTCAAATGCGTTTTGAAAGTTATCTCCCAAACTCCTGGTTATAGATCTGACTCCTAAGTTGTAGCTGCTGCTGTAAAGAGCTTTGTTGTGTGGGGCAGTTTTTTTTTTTTTTTTAACTTTTCTGTTCAGGATAAAAATGGAGTACCACAGGCTCATATTCTTTGAGTCCTAGAGAGCGAGTGACCTACTTACTTACTATTGTATTGTGCCTGAAATATTCTATTAGAGTATATTTTAGGAAATACTTTTTCAGCTTGAAACACAATTTTGCTTTTGTTAAAATATATCCTTGTAGAGAGACACCTACGGACTGATTGGTTTTCTCAGCTGTTCTTCTGACCCACTCTGTAACTTTGGGTACTTTATGACTTTTTTCCTCGGAAAGAGGCAATGTACATCCATGGGCTTCTTTAGGAAAAGAAAATTCATAACTAAACCTTTATAAGTGCATGTGATGAAGATTAATGAAAGTTTAATTGTGTTTTTTGAAATTAAAAAAAAAATGCATGGGTTATTTGCTAGGTTCTCAAACAGCTAGAGGGTGTTTATCCTGGTCTTTGCAGTTTATTGGTTAGGATTTCTTTACTCTATGGTCCTTCTCTTTGCAATAAGTTGCAGCCTCTTCTTGAAGACCAAAGTTCTGTGTAAACAGTATTCACAGATGGAATGTGGGTGGGGCGTTTTATTTGCAAAATTTCTTCTTACACACGGCTGACTTTTAAAGAATTAACATGAAGATCCAAAAGAGGAAAAACCTTGGGTGGCTTTGGAATTTTCTATGTGTGTGTTCTGCCATCTGCTGGAAAAGAATCACCAAGCTTGGAAAGCTGATGGCAAAGTGGAGGAGGGTACACACTCCTGGCCCCTCCATCCCTCTCTCAGGGCTGGGCAGAGTACAGGAAAGCTCCTAAAATGTCATGAGGCACTTGGTTTTCTTTTGGATCACCTTACTTCACAACTAGAGTTATCCTACAGGGATTTACCCACCAGTCTGCTGGGCCCAGAGCTAGCCATCTCAGGCCCAGGCTACTTTGAGAGCTTGTATCACATCCTCTGGTCTCATTTTCTGAGTACTCAGTGTGTTTGCTGGGATTGCCTTGAAGTACTTTTCACTGGTTTAAAATGGAAACAAAACAAAATATTGAATTCAAAGTAGGTGGCAAGGTGGCTGCCTTTGTTATGATGTCAGTTTAAGAAGGTCAACTGACCTATTCAAGAAAGAAATGCCCTTCTTATCCGGGATTATAATTTCCCTACTTTTTGGTATTAAAACACCCTTTTACAAAATGATGGTAATAGATGAGAGTTATCATTTTAGGTATATATTTGCTTGGAAAAAGGAAAGTTAGCAACAGTAAGTCAGTTCCCTGATTCTTTAAAAATCTCATTTGTGAGTGAAATCCAAAAGTCTGGGCAAATGTGGTTTGCTACTCCTTGTGGTCTCACCTTTCCCTTCCTGTGACAACTTGAGTGGAAAAGGGGGGTCAACAGTCTTCAATTATAACTTCCTTATTTTTCCTGGCAAATTCTCCAAGGATTTTTCTCTGCTGTGACCCACATAGAAACACAAAAATAATAGTGTGGTAGAATGAGGATAATATCTCTTCACTAACTGGGTCGCTGCTTTATAGATAAAAGTTAGTCTGTAGTAAATACTTGGCCTGGTTTCTTACCCCTTTGGATAATTTTCTTCATGTGGAGTCTGGATGGAATGTGACCTTCCTTGGCTGGAAGTATATGTGGAACTCCCGTGGGGAAGGGGAGACTTAGATTTCTGGCAGTTAGATCCTCAAGGCAACTGGGACAGGATATGGAGGTCCAGCCTTCCCGTTTCTTCTTAAAATTTCTCAAAGGCATACGTTGCTTCTCAAAGATTTTTAAATAGAAGTATGTCATTTTAATATCTATAATTAGTTAAAAGGCTCTACTAACTGAAGTAATGAAACTGATTTTTTTCTTTATTAAGGGTTATAATTACAGAAGAGTGTGATTTTTCCCAAATGATTTAAAGACTAATTAAAAAAATTATAGAGATTAAAGGAAAAAAAATAAAGTGGAGTTACTCTGATTGAGGCAGGTTTGGTACTTGGCTCCATGGAAATTGAATTGAAAACTGCATGTATAGAAAAACTGAATTGAATTTGATTTTTGAGGAGATGTTTTGTTAAGAGGGCAGATAGTTGAGATCTGAGTAGATGGAGGCTGGGAAAATAAGTTTGTAGTGAAGCCAGAACACGTGGTCTTATCATTGGAAATAGATGTTCCCAGAGAATAAACTTTTCTTTCTTTCTTTTTTTTTTTTGTATATTTATTTATCTGTTGGTAATAGACACTTTTGAACTGAATAAGAACATTTAGGATTGCGGGATGTTTCATATGGACACACACAGGCTTATGACCTAAAGGCCATGTGAAGAAGGTGGAAAAATCCTCCTCAGTTAAATTTTCAGTTAATACTCCCAGATTGTTAGAAATATGTCCAAGAAATGATTTCATAAAACTTTTGAAACTTGGCTGAAAACCCTGGCAGATCTGTACCATCTGGTAAATATTTAGGACTTTGTGTATATTATTTTTAAGAAAAGACAATAAACTGTAGAAAATCTTTTTCAGCAAAAAGAAAACATTTCAGGGTTGTTAGCTTTTGAATGAGAATTTTGGTAAGAGAACGAGTTTTTTTCCTGGGGTGGATAGAGGTCTTTTTCTGATAGAATTCGGTTAATCAAATTCTCTTTCATTGAAGGTGACTGGGTCAAAATTTACTATGATTTGCTTGTTTACTCAGAAAAGTCTGGACATATGGTAGCTTCGTTTTTCATCACCTGGTAGTTTTTTGTTTTGGTTTTTAAAATTTTCTTGCCTGAAAAGAGCTTATGAGATTTCAACATTACCTGCATCTTGAAATTTCAGTATGTAACTCAATGGCAATTGATAATGTGAATTATCTTGTCTTAGGAGAATTAGAAAGCAGAATGGCAGATTTCAGGAATAATATTCCTCAAAATGAGCAATCAGATGTCAAGGCCATGTCCTGATTTCCTCAGGTCATAGACTTCTTTTAATGACACAGTCTTGCATTTCTTTTCCCAGTGGGGTTTACATCTGTCATCTCGTTTGCCTTTTAAATGTCTCTTAAGGTAAATGGTTGTAGTAATCATGTACCTATTATACAACTTGGAAACAGTCACAGATGAGGAATTACTTTCCTGCATCCCTTTTCCTCAATTCATTTTTCTGTTGGTCATAGGATAACACAAATGTTAACCACGTACTATATGTATTATCTCATTGTTTTTTGTGAGTAGGTATATTCCCACTTTTTTTCAGATGAGGAAATGATGGCTCATAGAGATTTAAAAAACTTACTGGAATTTATACAGTTAGTACGTGGTAGAACTGGGGCCTGACCCAGCTCTGACTTCATGACCTGTGTTTGAAACTATCATACCATACTGCCTCTCCAGTAATATGCTACAGAGAAAGCTTCCACGGTCCAGTTGAACCCAGCTGTCTATTATTGGGCTTCCAGCCCAGTTATCCTCCTCCATGTCCAGCATCCAGGGAAGCAGAGAGTTGATTTAGACCTCCCAAGAAAGTGTTCTGGAGAGGCAACACAGTCCCTCTCTCTAGCTCAGTATCAAATGCCACCTCTCTAAGATGTTTTAAAACAGCATAACAGAGATGCAATAAATGAATATATGCTCTACGGTAAGGCTTGGTAAACAGCAGCTCAGTAATTGCCCAGGGCCTAAGCAGGAGGCCTCAAACTGCCCAGTGGGTAGGCAGGGGTCATCTCATAGGCTTTATTCTCATCCTGGCCTCTTCCCTTTTCTCTTGACTTGAGTAGAGTCCCAACGTTTTCCTTCTAAAGATCAAAACTAAGACTTCTTGGCTGTCCAAATCAGATTATCATTCAGATTTGGCCATCTCTCAGAAAAGACAGGCTGAGTGAGCCTAAACTTTCCTCACTTGGCATTTTAGGAAATTCAGACTCCACCGAAGGACCTTGAAACCAACTG
This sequence comes from Cynopterus sphinx, assembly GCA_030015415.1. Lineage (NCBI taxonomy): Eukaryota > Metazoa > Chordata > Mammalia > Chiroptera > Pteropodidae > Cynopterus > Cynopterus sphinx. The sequence goes on along the minus strand of CM057384.1, from coordinate 71,398,736 downwards.
TCTCCTTCATACTGTAGTATGGCTTTGACTCAAAAACTGAATGTACCTGATTCCAAGTAAACCACAACTCTGGGGATACTGTTGGTTGTTTAGTCTCCTCAGCTTTTAATCTTGAGAAACCCAACCCTTCTATTTTAGACCCCAGGCTTGTACAAATGAAATTCTATTTGAGTATGAAGTTTATTTTAAAAAGGGGGTGCTTATTGGGGTGGCACTGTTTTTGAATCCTAAGAGCTGTCTTTGTAACTTTGAGTATGAATTTTCTAGAAGGAATAATTTTGTAGAACACATGCCTAGACTTTTGTGCAAAATTTGCGTTAAGGGAAGATTCCTTAAATGCCTGACTGTGTGCTGCAGCAGGGCCCCCTTATCTGTGGTTTGCAATTGTAGTTACCACAGTCAACCACAGTCCAAAAATAGTAAGTGGAAAATTCCAAAAAGAAACAATTTATAAGTTTTAAATTGTATGCCATTCTGAGTTGTGTGTGTGTGTGTGTGTGTGTGTGTGTGTGTGTGAGTATGAGAGAGAGAGAGAGAGAGAGAGAGAGAGAGAGAGAAATCACATTCACATAACTTTAATTACAGTATGTTGTTATAATTGTTCTATTTTATTATTAGTTACTGTTAATCTCTTACTATGATTAATTTATAAATTAAAGTTTATTATAGGTATATATGTATAGGGAAAAATCACAGTATTTGTAGGATTCAGTACTGTCTTTGGTTTCTGGCACCCACTTGGGGTCTTAGACGTATCCCCTGTGGGTAAGGGGGGACTACTGGTATTTATTTTAGAAGGAAAAAAGATATCTAAGCTCTCCATTTTCTTTTCATTTTGGTTATGTGAGCTAGTGAGATTTAACTCTTTAACTTCTTCCATGCCTCAAAATATAATATATTAGCTACTCACCACAACAAAATATCACAAGTGGTTTAGGAATTTTAGAGGAGAAGGGCGTGGTCAGAGTGCTGCCTTTTTTCTCCTAACACAGTCAAACAACATCTGCTCACTTTCTAATTCACTAGGGAAATCAAAGCCAACCTTTCATTTTAGCCTCTGCATATTAAACATGATTTCTAACATTCTATTCGTGTCAACAACATTCATTATTTTTAATGTCTGGTCTCAGATGTTCATTATAATGCTGTTTCCTCCACTGCTTCTAAAGAGGGAGGTACTGTCACTCACATTTGGCAAAAGGGGAAGAGTTAAATAGATAAACTGTGACTCAGCCCTTGCCCCGGGCAGCAGGTGGTTCTTTAGATCTCTTACTAAACTGGGACTTCCATAGGAAACAGCTCCTAAGGAAAGCAGTTTAAATAATTTGGCAATTTTGTAAGCAGCATGTATATAAACCAAAAGATCATCCTTTGTGCCTCAATCATCTTATAAAATACTGGTAGAACCAAATGTACAGGGGACCTCAAACATGTAATTTCTGCAATGAACACATTGTCCAATCACGAGCCCTAGAACTGTAGGTGGTGATGTCTCACCCATGTCTTAAACCCCAAACGAAAGAGCACGAGGGGCTCTGCATTTAGCAAGTTACATGTGATATCAAAGAAAGCTGTGTCTCTCGAAAGAATGTGCCTTCTTTGGGGCACAGGATCTCTAACCTTGCAGAGTCCAGAGTAATAAAGGTAGGAAACGCAAATACCCGTAGTGGGTCACTGGGAGTGATGGTGTTTGGGACCACTTCTACTTTTTGGTTCCCAGATGCATGAATTCTTCCCATTGGGACACAGCACCATATAGGTTCAATACCTATACTGCACCCTAGAGGATGGCACCCCATTCTTGCAGAGGATTGTTTCCAAACTGGTATTTCAACTGTATTTTCAAAAGGACATTCCAATGCTCTACCAGGCCAGTGGCTTCGGAATGGTGCAGAATGTGATATGATCTATGTCCTTCATTGTGAAGTGGGTTTCCTGGTCACATGCTATGTTTTATGGGATTCCATGTCTGTGGAAAAGGCACATTGTGATCCCTGGATAGTAGTACTGCTTGGGGCTCTGCTGATAGTAAAGGCAAACTTGCACTTAGAATAAATGCCTGCTCCTACGAGAAGGAATCATTGGCCCTTGAGAATGGCTGAGTGGCTAGATGGTCTCCTCAAGGAATAGTGCCATGTAGGCTGCTCAGCACTGGTCTCTGAGGTTGGAAATTCAGAGATGGCAGTAGCTGGATTGGTCTTGATAAGTGGGAATCATATTGTCTTCATCTCCGCCACTGTGGGCATGTGCCTTTCTTGTTAGTCCAGGTTGGTTAAAGACAAAGACTCACTCATGTCAAATCAACTGGCCAACCTGTTAGGCTTGTTCATTTGTTTAGTGTATATTGTATGGTGGATGCTTTCTGATGGACATTAAAATATGACACAAAAATCTTCACACTTCATGTTCACAACTATGTGTCTATTTAACATGGACCTTTTTGTCTCTAATAATCTGATATTTCTTCCTTTTAGGTCTCTGAGCAGCCAGCTGCCCCTCTAACCTTGCCAGTCACTGCAGTAATTTAATTCTCCTGGCTTCTGTGCTGCCATCTGATCTCTATTGCTTTGGGGCTCCATCAACCTTATCAGTATCAACAAGCTAAGCTTTATGACTGCCTCTTTACCAAATCTCTGGCCTACAGAGGAGAGCCACCATTGGTTTTCTCAGTGATTCTGATTCCCCTTACACAAGCAAATTCCTGACTGCCTTGGTAGATGAAGTGTCCTCTTGGTTCTCCTATGAAGTATAATCCTCTGGTGGGTCATTTGGCTATACCTAATGCAAATGTGATACAGAGGTGGCCCACCACTTTTTGTTTGGAGCTAGCACATCCCCTGTGCAGGAAGACACTACAGAGGTCTCTCTGCCACAGGCAGCACATGCCGCCTTCAGAAGCAGTGCTGCTTCTCTACAGTATGCCTGCTTCCCTTAGCCTCTTTATCCCCTTTTCTTCTGCTTGCTGTGGCAACTCAAGTATTTTCCTTTTTCTTAGCATAGGCTATGTTTTTTTCCAGGCTTCTAGGTGCCACCCTAAAAGTTTGCTCCTTCCCTGGAGTCTCTGCCAGGGTGTTAAATCCTATGGTCCAATAGAGTGCCTCCAAGTCAATTATTCTTGCTTATACAGTCTTATATTCTTCTTCCCTTGATCAAACACCCACAAAATCTGAGATCCTCCCTTGAACCATGGAGACATGCTGACTAATTCTTGTAGCTCCTTTGGGGTGTAATCTCTTTTCTCTCTTATCAGACCTAACATGCCACCACAGATTATGCTGGAATTTATCTCTAGTTACCATTTTGGCATCCAGGGGATAAGGTGGGGCCACTCCTGAAGGTAGCATGTATTGCCTGTGGCACAGAAGTTTCTGTAGAGTGTCCCTGCCTAGGAGATGTGCTAGCTTCTAACAAGGAGTGGTGAGCCACCTCTGCAGGCTCTGAGGGTTCAAGGGAGTCTGTAGAGTCATGATCTTGAGGGCTTTAACCCAGATGCCCCCATGTGGGGCCTAGGTTTTTCCAATGAGGTGTTTTGCATAATAGACTTGCCTTGGAAGGAATGGTCCTGCTTTAATACCCCTGCTGTGAGTAGTTACTGGCTGAGAATGATCCAGGGAGTCTGTGGCCTTGGCCTGAATGCTGCCTCAAAGACTGGAGTGGGTACCCTGACTGGCTGCTGAGGGGCAGAGAGATTTGAATGATCATGGTTTACATCCCCCCTTCTCTGTCTGCAGTCTTCCCTATCTTAATTGGCAACATCTCCTGTTTTTAGGTCAAAATCATTGACTCTTCCTTTATTCTTTTCTTGTTTACATTTCCCACATTCAATCCACTAAAATAATTTATGGCCAAACCTTCAAATCCTATCTAGAATCTGATCACCTCTCATTACTTCAACTGATGTGAAAAGATAGAGAGAAGAAGACAGCCATGTACAAGCCAAAGAACACCTGAAGCTACCAGAATCTAAAAGAGACTTGGAACAGATTCTTGCCTAAGGCCTTCAGAGGGAGGAGTATGGCCCTGCAGACACTTTGATCCCGGGATTCTGGCTTCTAGTCAGTGAGACAATAAGTTTCTTTCGGTTAAAACCACCTTATTTGTAGGCTTTTGTTCCATGCAGCCCTTACAAAATATAGATATCATCTCTCATTTGGAATACTACAAGAACCTCCCTCTTCCAAGACATCAGTAAGAAGCATCTTGCTTAATATAAGTCAGATTAGGTCATTCCTCAGTTCAAAAATCACCCAGAGGATTTCTAGTTTAGAGTGAAAGTTGAAGTCTCTACACAGGCTCATATGACACATGCTCTCTTCCCTACCACCTCCTCTGACCTCCTTCCCCCTTGCTCACCTAGCTCTATCTGCATACTGTTGATGTCCAAGTATTCTAGGCTCTCTCCCATGTAAGGACTTTGTATAAACTATTTCCTTTGACTGCCCTTCCCCCACATATCCACAAGGCTTATTTATTCTCTCATTTCTTCCAAGTCTTTATTCAGACGTTATCTTCTTAGGGAAGCCTGCCTTGAACACCTTACTTAAAATCAGTCAAGCCCCTCTGAACACCTGAGCTTCTTTAACCTGCTCTATTTCGTTCTTTTTCCATTAACAGTTATTACCTAACACAGGATGTAGATTTTTATAAATATTCATTACTGTCCGACTTCCTCCACTGGAATGTTAGGATATGAGGGAAATGAATTTTTGTTTTATCCCAAGAAGTATAACAGTGCCTGCTTCCTAGAAGATGCTTAATGTTTGCTGGGTGACAGAATGCGCTTTCCACGATAGGAAACAATAGCATTTCGAACCGTGTAGCCTAGTAGCGCAGTAAATCCCTCCACAATTTGTATCTGGTTGAATCTTGTACCCAGAACTGACTGACCTTCAATCATCTAAGATATATCAAAAGCATCCTGTGTCAGTCACAAGATCAAAGAGAAACTGTTTGATCGGAGTCTTCAAGAACTCAGAGTCTTGTGGCTGGGGGAAGGCACTTGCATGTCATAGATTATCTCTTTGTCATCCTGTTTTGTTTGTGTGTTTGTTTCTAAATATAAAAGGCAAGGGGTTCTTGAGTATGATGACAAAGCCAGGTAGATTTATCTTGCTTTATTTAATCCAAATAGGTTTGTTTTTTTTTGAGGAGGAAGTTGAACCCTATTTCAGGTATCACATGTAGAATTAAAGTTTTTCCCTCTCTGCCCTGTATTTAACCAAACAGTATAGATTTCACATGAAAAAATATGTCATTATCTGGAATATAATGATTAATCTATTTAAAAATGTAGAGACATTTCCATTAATGAAATATTTGGTCATTATGTAAGTTTCTGACTAATCCTAATTACCTCCAGGGCAGTTTCATGAAAACTTGTAGATAAGTCCTGCTGGCAGAATTATTAAAAAAAAAAGCCTTTAAACAGGATTCAACTAAGGCTGGTGAAGATAGTGAAAGATAAAAATAAATTAGGTAAAAACATATTCATAATCTTAGGTAAGAAAATAGGTATTCCAGTCCTATTCAAGACTTTAATGCTCTAAATTTCTTTTCATGATCTGTCAAAAGATAAAACATTTAAAAAAGTGATCTATATCTGAGAAGCTTTGTATTTTATTTAATTGAATTATTTTGATTTTGTTGAAATTTTTTTTTTAAGAATTCTTGCTGTACTACTGTCTTGATATGACTTAGAACCTTTGAGTAATGTGTCAAGAAAAAAGCAATGTTTTGGGTGCGTTTGTTTTCCTGTTTATTATTTCCTCATTTGATGTTTGCTGAATGTCTACTATATATTAGTCTAGATTATAAAGATGATTATTCCCTATTTAATGGAAATTGGAGTTCTCAGATCTCTCCGGAACCGGGAAAAAACATGAGACATTGTCTACCTTGTATTAATTATAGTGACTTTGAGGGAATTAGTTTTTATTACCTCTTTTGCTTGAAAATTCTTGGTCTGCAAGAGGGTAAAAGCTTTGTATATAATTGAATGTGGAAAAGAGTAAACATGGCCAAAAATTCAAGGTCTAAGAAAAGCACCTATATTTCTACCTCTAAATGACCATTGTTATTTTCTTTAAAATATCAGTTTTTCCATTTTTATTAATTTCTATTTTTCCCCAAAAGAAGAGCTACTACTTTCTTTCTTAATGTGGTAATATTCATTAATGTTCTTTCCCTCCCCCTCTTTAAGATAATTTCTCAAAGCCTTTTCTTCATATTTAAGACATTTTCATTATTTTGTGACATTTCCACATTTATTTTCTATTTTCTAACTAGCTTTCAAAAAGCTTTAAAAGTTCCCTTTAACATTTTCTTGAGTAAATCAAGTTATTCTTGGATTATTCTTCTACTACCTGCATCCCCCACCCCCATTTTTGTCTTTTCTTAGACCTTTCTTTTCAATGATATTATCCTATTTTCATATTTCTTTCTTGTCTCCGAAAGTTTATCTACTTTTTTCTTTTTGAATTTTTTTTGGTCTCATTGATCTAATATCTAATGTTCATATATTTCCATGACTGATTATGTTCAGTACTTAGTTTGAATAGGATCCAAATAAAATTTAATCATTGAGACTACATTTCTTTTTTTTTTTTTAGACTGCATTTCTTAAATTTCTTTAATCTATGGTTTCACTTCTATTTCTCTTTTTCTCCCTTGAAATCTAATTTTTGCTAAAGTAATCAGGAGTCCTCCAATGCAGCCTTCTTTCCCTATACATTGCTGATTAAATTTAGTGGTTGATCAGATTAAATATTTCATAGGTTGTTGTGTTGGGTACTCTACCAGGAGGTATATAATGTCTGGTGTTCTCTGTTTTGGGGATGTTAGCAACCACTGATGATTATTTCCTAGATTCATAATTCATAAGGTATTCCAGAGGGTGGTACACTGGTTTTACTTCTTCCTTTATTAAGTAGAATACTTCCATATTACAGAAAATCTTCTCCTCAACAACCAGTAAAGTTTACTGAGGAACAGTTTATAAGGGAAAGGCAAGAAAGGTGCTTGATTCTCTTTATTGATTGGCTTTAAAAATATAAAGTGGTTCCCTAACATGCTCTAATGATGCCCGTAATTTTTAGTATCATTATGAATTTATAGATTCAAACACATGTGATATATTCTAATCCATTGTAGGTATTATTTTTATCAGTGCCTAAATTTTTTCATATTTGGCTTGCAGGAGCATTCATGTCAGCTCCTGTGTCCTCTAGACATAACTCTAGTTGTGTTTGATGAATTCTTTACTTTCTGGTGTAATAAGATGTTCTGGGCTCATCTTTTACATTTCCTGCTCCAGACCTAAATTTTTCATTTCTCCAGGAAGTCCCTGAGTTTTTTTTTTTTTTTCCTTTAGATACCACTACTTGGGTGCTATTGGTGCTTATTGCTTCTAATTTGATCATTATTTCTAGATATTTTCAGTGAACTGATATAGGAAATATTGTTTAAGCTAAATTATGAATTCATATGGATACTTCTAATTAAAAAAAGTGTTTTAACTTAATTTCATTGATCTTATATCCATGCCTCCTTTCTTCTACATCAAAATCTCATTTCTTAACACCAATATAATTACTCATTTTCCTTGTCCCACACTAAACACACAGTAATCAAAAAGTAGCATTACTCATGCTACTCAACAATATTATTAGTTGGAAAACTTTAAAGTCATTTTCAGTTCTTTTCATAGTGAGATTATATGCCCCGAAGAATGAGCAGACACAACATTGTGCTTTAAAGTCATTTGGAATGATTTGTTTCTGGTACTTATACCACCAACTAGGCATATATTTCATTTATTTTTTCCTTTTTAGTATTAAAGATTATTTTAAAAAATTATTTTTATTAAGATATAATTTACACACTATAAAATCCATCCTTTCTGATATATAGTTCTTTGAGTTTTGACAAAAGCATAAAATCATGTACCCCACACTAAAACCAAGATATGGAACAATTTTATCACTCCCTAAAATTGCCCTGAGCTTCTTTGTTCCTAGCAACCACAGTCTGTCTCTGTCCCTGTAGTTTTGCTTTTACCAGAATGTCATATAAATTGAATCATAAAGTACATAGCTTTTTGACTACGGACTCTTAGCATAAAAGGATTGCTTTTTAAAATTTAATTTTGTTCAATAATGATATAAAATATTTACATGATTCCACAGTCAATTCAACAAAAGTATATGCAAAAAATGCAGATTTTATCCTTGTGCTCTCTACTTTATATAAATCCTCTTCTCTCTTTATATATAGCCATATTCTATTTTGTCTTTATCTGACTAGCTATCTCATATCTCCCTCTCTCTTCTTAAACAATTAACATATTATGCAAACTTTTCTCAGGTGGTACATTGTAGTTTAAATTACTTTCAAAGACTCAGAATTAAAAGGGGTTAAGGACAATAGTATATTTGCGTAGCCTCTAGTTTTAAATTGAAGTAGAGAGCTTTGATAAAAAGGAGTAAATGACCATTTTTCCTTTCTCTCCTTCCTTTCTTACTCCCAAGTGTTATGAATTGGTGTTGCTAGTGTTTCCACTACTCTTGGAATTGGGGCATGGTGCTTGTGCTGCAGTTTAGGGTTGGTTAGGATTTCCTGAGTCCTCAGTGTCAAAGTGGGCCTTGTGCAAGCTTATGCTGCAAAGAACAACAATCATTATTAAGTACCTACTTATGCCAGGCATATTCTAGATAGCTGGGGTAAGGGAACAGGCCAGACGATTTCCCTGACTTCATGACTGTACAGTTCTGAGAAAGGAAAAGGATTAGAAATGTTTGCCATGTCTAAGAAATGGGAGAAACTGGGCTTCCTATTTTTTGGTGCAGTGGCCAAAGCTTGCCATAAGAGTAGACAGACTAGGCAGCCAGTTATTTTAAGGCTCCCTTTAAACTTTAACCTTAAAATCTCCCTCCCAAGCCTGATCTGGGGACTGAAATTTCTATTTCTGCATAAGTCATTTTTGGGGGCTACCATTATCCTCAGAAACATTTGTTTAAGTGTATAAAGAAGGAACAGGACATTAATACATTAGCTCTTGTTTGATTCTTGCCCAATGCTGTTAATAGATTTCTAGAAGATGGAAGGGCCCAGAGGAGTATTAGTAAGAAAGGTATGGGGAAGACATCCAGGGGTCAGATTGTAGCTGTAGCAAAGCTTAGGTAGCTAATGTACAGAATGACAGATAAACTGTTCTCAGCAGGTTGAGAGGATGGGCCTGGAATCAACAGGATGAAATAATATATGGATAAAAGTAACATTTAGATCTCTTCCTCATAGAGCTAAACATACACTCCTGGCCCAGGAGTTAAGAATGTGAAGTAAGATCCAGAGTAAAGTAGAACAAGTTTTAGGCCCAGCTACTAGCTCTTGATAATGATGTAAGCCAGCAAAGATAAGCAGCAACCTGTGCGAGCTACAAATTGCCGCTGCATCATTTCTGCCCATTAAACCTCACATGGGAATCTTTCTTGTAGCCAGCCATCATCAGAAATATACAAGATAGGGAATTCTGGGAAATGGAGTTCAGCTTGGCTAGGTTGACACATTAAAAAGCCACCATAATGTAGTGGTTAGCACATCTGCTTTACACGCGGAAGATCCTGGGTTCGTGCCCAGGTGGAGCCATTGGCCATACCCCAGGTGCACCAGGCCCCCTGAGTGTGCCAGGGGTGTGCCAGGCCCCCCAAGTGTGCTGGGGGTGCCGGGCCCCAGGAGCACGCTGTGAGTGTGTGGGAGGAGATGCCCCACTTTCAGAGATCCAGTTCTTAAGGGGAAATGACATCATCCATAGGTCAGGAGTGGAAGTGGGGATGGAGAATTAAAGAGGGGTGGAGGATAAAAAATAAAAAGCCATCACAGGTGTGTAGTACTGTGATTCTTTGGTGACAGGTAACTGATTCCAATTGAAATTACCTAAGGAAAAAATAACTTGCAAGACAACGGAGTGACTCAAGTAGCCCCGAGCAAGAATGCAGTTAGCCCTCTGCAAGGCCTAGAAATCATAAGTGGCACACTCCATCCTTATGGTTTCATTGAGGCCTCTTGGTATGGCTGCTTCATTTTTCCATAAGCTTACTTCCTCTGCCCCTTTGATCTACACTGCAAGTACTAGATGTCATGCCAAGTACCAAGGCTACATTTATGGTAATTGGATGAGGCATTCCAAGAGACTAAGCCAATCTATTTTTCAGTCTTTTCTTCCTTCTTCACTATTTCAATTCAAATATTGGTAAATGGACTCTGATTGGTCCAGCTTAGATTTCATGCCTATTATTAGTCCAGTCAGAGTCACACTATACAGAATGGCTCCAGCACCAAGACTCACCACTACGAGGGAAACTGACAATTAAGGAGAGTTCACTCAATGAGTTTCTAGAGTTTGTTTCTCATTCAAATGTTCTAAAATCTGTTTCTCTGCAAGCTCTGACACCACAGGAGATGCCTAGAGCTCCCTGTGGTTCTGAGTAGTGCCCTGTGTCTTTGTTTTCCCATTTTCCAGCCTTTTCCCTTTTCTTCCCTGTGATGCTCAGAGTTCTAATGCCCAAGTCTCTTCATGGCAAAGAAAGCAATCAGTGTATGACCTCTACACTCCTTCACTGAACTAGAACTAACTGCATTTTTAATGAGAAAGAGGAAAAGACAATGTAGTATTTAATCCCAGGAAATTAAAGGTGATGCCTGGACCCAAAACAATGACAACAAACCCAACCAACCATCCAACCAAACCTCAAAAGCCTTTATAGAAAGTAACTACTTATTTTGGTCCTGAGTCAGACAAGCCTTGGATTTCAGAGAAACCAAAAGGGTAATATAAGCATGTAGATAGGGCCAGCCAAGAAATAAGCATTGTCATTTGGTTTAGTCCAGATGGTAGTCTTGAAAAGGGTCCTAACATTGAGGCAGATACAAAGAACCATTCAACCGCATCACTACCAAATACTCCTTGTCAAGCAATTCATTGTTTTGTCTTCACTGGAGGGTTGCTTAGAATGAGGAATAGCTAGGGACAGTGTTACCGCTGGTTTGAAACCACCTGAGGAATAACAAAATAAATTCTGTGCTCTCTGTGGATTGTGAAAAGACTAGGTGAGAAGAACCAACTGTATTGCCTGGATACCAAGTACTTATTAGTGATAACTGGGCGGATAGTGTTTTGGGGCCTGTTTCTAAAGGCCAGAAGTATGGCAAGCTTTGAAAATGAATTTTGCAGTCTGTGCCCTATGCCTCCAAGCCCACCTCACTCAATCATTTAAGAAATATCATTGACTGTCTACTATAGGATAGTCACTGTGTTAATCTCTAATTTTTTATTTAAAAAGTAAATCAGTAAAACCTTAGATTTAGAAGGAATTTTGGAACAGAATTGAAACCAACTCTGTCTCGAAATGTCTTCCAGTGACATCAAATACTCTGTGTTCAAAGTACCCTCCAGTAATGCTCATCTCTGAATATCAAAAGCTCCTCCATATATTGTGATGAAACTTGATTCCTCTGTTTCTACCCATGGATTCTAAACTGTTCCACTGAGAACACAGTCCCATTCCTACTTACACCTGATAGCCCCATAAGGTTTGCAGATGTTATCACTCTCCAAGTTTCGTCCAAGGTGAACATCCTCAGAGCTCTTGGCTGTTCCTGCAATAACACATGAGCACTCCAGTTGCAAGTGTTCCTCTTCAAAAATGTTGCTCAGAACTGGACACAGCAATCTGTAAGTGTAGGCTTTAGTGAGAGTGTTACACTGGAATAGTATGTGGTCTGTATTTGTCTTAGTAATTATTTTAAACATACTGGATTTGGGTCACCTAAAACTCCAGGGCAAAGCCAGACCTTTCCTATCCCCTACTGTCATTGATTTCTGGAAGTACATCAGCATAGTAGTCAAAGAGGGCTATATTTCTCATTGCTGCTGAAAAACATTAGCACAAATTTAACCACTTAAAACACCACAAATTTATTACCTTATGGTTCTTTAGGTCAGATGTCTCATATCAGTCTCACTTGACTAAAATGAAGATGTCAGCAGGGCTGCCTTCCCTTCTGGAGGCTCTAGGGGAGAATCTGTTCCTTTGTCTTACTAGCAACTAGAGGCTACCAACATTTCTTGGCTTGTGGCTCCTTTCCTCCATCTTTCAAGCCAGAAACACACATCTCTTTTACCTTTCTCATTTCCCTCAGACCCACCTCTTCTGTCTCACTCTTTCATTTTTAAGGATTCTTGTGATTACATTGGGCCCACCTGGATAAACCAGGATACACTCTTTATTTTGAGACCATCTGATTAGTAACCTTAGCTCCATGTACAACCTGAATTCCCTTTGCCATCCATGTAACCCTAACATATTTACAGGTTCTGAGGATTAGGCTGTGGATATCCATGGGAACCATTATTCTGCCTGCTATTGGGCTATAGCAGCTCCAGATACCATCTCTTTGTACAACAACTAAAGGCAGGAAAGAGGGCCATCTCTTCTTCATGTTTCCTAAAGCCTCCTTGCCTCCAGCAGACTTCCCTGATCATCTCATTGGCTAGGATTATGTCACATGCCCATTTCTAATGCAATCATTGGAAGGAAAATAAATTACCATGATTGGCCTGGGCTAATCAAGATGTATTCCTTGAGTCTAAGGAGGCCCCAGCGTCCCAAAAGGCAAGTAGGCCTCTGGCATCTGGATTAAACTGAGTTTCTGGTAACAAGAAAGATATAGAAAATTGCTTTTGGGTATACTTTATCATATAATGTCATCATGATAGTGGCTAATAACCTGAAAGAGAGAGAGAGAGAGAGACTACATGAGAGCCAGAGAGAGAGAGGTATTTATTTATTTATTTATTTATTTATTTATTTATTTATTTGCTTATTTATTTATTTATTAAGTTTCTTGGGGTAACATTGGTTAGTACAATTATATAGTTTTTAAGTCTATATTATAATTTGACATCTAAATGTTCTATTGTATGATTACTACCCAGAGTCCAGTTTCCTTCAGCTACCATATATTTGATCCCCTTTACCCACTTCACCCTCCTCCAGCCCCCTATATTTGACCCCCTTTACCCTGTCTACCTCTTTCTTCCTCCCCCACCCCCTACCCTTTGGTAACCACTAGTTTATTGTCCATGTCCCTGAGTCTCTGTTTGTCCTGTTCATTTGTTGCTTTTAGGTTTCTATCCCATATATAGGTGATATCATGTGATTTTCAACTTACTCTGTCTGGCTTATTTCCCTTAGCATGATTATCTCGAGGGCCATCCAGGTTGTCACAAATGGCAATATTCATCCCTTCTTATGGCTGAGAAATATTCCATTGCATATGTGTACCATTGCTTCTTTAGCCAATCAGCTGTCTTTGGACACTTTGGTTGCTTGTATGTCCTGGCCACTGTGAATAGTGCTGCTTTGAACATTGGTGTGCCAATATCTTTTGGGATATGGGTTTTCAAGTCTTTGGGGTAAATACCCAGTAGAGAGATTTCTGGGTCATATGATAGATCAATCCTTAGTTTTTTGAGGAAACTCCATACTGTTTTCCATAGTAGCTGTACCAATTTGCAGTCCAACCAGCAGTGTATGAGGGTTCCTTTTTCTCTGCATCCTCTCCAACATTTGTTATTACTTGTTCTGTTGATGATAGCTATTCTAACAGGTGTGAGATGGTATCTCATTGTGGTTTTGATTTGTGTTTTCTAATAGCTAACAATATTGAGCATCTTTTCATATATTTGTTTGGCCTTTTGTATGTCCTCAAGGAGAAATGTATGTTTAGGTCCTCTGCTCATTTTTTGATTGGATCATTTTTTTTTGTTGTTGTTGTTATTGAAGCATATGAGTTCTTTGTATATTTTGGATATTAGGCCCTTATCCTTGGAGGCATTACTTGCAAATATATTTTCTCATTCGGATGGTTGAGAGAGAGAGGTATTTAAAAATTATTTTTGCTTTTTCCCTTCCTGTGTCAAAGAGAGCAAAGAGATTTGAGGTATCTAGAGAAAAAAAGGTGTCAATATATTTTAAGAATATGGGTGTTGTATCAGTCAGTGTTTGATCAGAGAAATATGTATATCCCCAGCTCCCACAACTACATAAAGTCACATCTCTGTAACAAATCTCTTCATGTATACATATATATATATCTACACATGTGCACACTCATACCCCGCCCCCTCCCACGCCACACACAAACACATACACAGGGAATGGTTTGTTACAGGGAAGTAACCTCATGTAATTGTGGAAGTTGGTCAAGCAGTCTCTGGAAGGCTGTCGTCTTCACATCTGATGCTGGAGCTTGTGGACATAGAGCAGGCAGGGAATGGAAGGTGACTATAAAGTGCAAAGTGCAGGGGAGTATGAACAAAGTGAAACCACAAGCAGGAGATGGACTGGATTTACATGAATTCTTGTTGCCTTTGGTTCTTTAAAATTGACTAAACCTTACTCGGATTCAAGTATTTAACCTAGTCAGGATTTGTTGCTGCTCCTGGCATTTCTTCCCTACATTTAAACATTTTTTTCCCATTTATAAACACTAGCAAATTTTAATATTAGAATTGGTAATGCACATTTATTAGGAGTCTGTAATTTAAGGGCTTCACTTTCTGACGGCAGAATGGAGAAAAGGGAAAGGGTGTTTAACAATTTATACTTCAGGTGTTATGACAGGTGGTTCCCTTTGTTTACCTTTATTTTGCTGTGCTATCTAAGGCTTATGAGTGATTTAAAAACAAACTCGTGACACATTTGTTTCTTTTCAGAGTGATATGTTATCCTTTAACAATCCTGTTTACAGTCAGTTTTAGTTTTGGCATTGTTTTTTGGTCGCAGGATTGAAAGAGTATATAGTTAGGATATCAGGACTCTTTAAATTCTCTTGGTTGGTAAATGCCAATTATAGTGTTTAGGGCTAAGTGATCATATACTTAACTCAGAGTAATGGTTTCATAAGACAAATGTTAGCAAAAAAAAAAAATTAAAATTATTCTATTTAACACTATTAAGTGTAGTTATTTGTTTATTAATAGCAGTACCATGTATATATTAGGAAGCATTTTTGCATAAATCACTCATATTTGAATTAAAGGGAAGGGAATCAAATTTATTGAATGTCTGGGATTTGCCTGGTGCATGCTAGGTGTCCTCATCTCACTAATTCACATTTAAACACGATAGGGATAAGCTACCCAATCTGCAATGGAGGAAACCATGTCTTAAAGTGGTTGCTCATTTGTCTCAGGTCTCCTGAATTCTAAGCAGTGGAGCCAGGATTTGAACACGGTTCTGTATGATTCCAAAGCCCATTTTGTTGTGTTGTTTAATTAAAAAAAAAAAAAAAAGACTGATCCTTGTTAAGCTTTGATTTCCTTAGTAAAGTTTGTTAAAGATATACTGTAATACACTTGAATACACTGATTTGAAATAAAATGGCAAGGTGTATATTTTGGCATACCTCATTCGATTGTGCTTACTTTACGAGCTTCAAAGTCATTGTGTTTTATGTAAAATTGAAAGCACGACCATGAACAAAAAGATTATGACTCGCTTTATTGTGATACTTGTTTTATTATGGTGGGTTAGAACCGAACCTGCAACACCTCTGAGGTGTGCCTGTATGCACACACATGTGCCCATGTATACTTAACTCTCACACACTTTCCTGTTAGGGTGGGAATTATCTAATCTGACTCTACATTAAAAATAATAATTCTATGTTAAAAGGACATGGTGGCAAAACAGTACTTCATCTTTCTTTTTTTAAAAGGAAATTATTTGTAAGGTATGCATTTATATACATCAACTATTAGCATTTTTATGTGATATTGATGTCTGCTGATGGCGTTCAAAATACCTTCACTTTATCAATGTTCATATTAAACTTAACTTTTGCAATAAACCATGATTATCAGCTTTCTCATATAATTGTTATATTAGCTCCAAGAAGTGACTTAATTCTTTGTACCACATTTCTAATTTGAAAATGAACAAAGCAACTGACTACCCAAATCACAAAACCAAATCTGTTCTTGGAAGTTTCCTTTCCTTCTTCTCTTTGACTTTTTATTCTATTATCTTCAATTTACACAGAGCTTTAATATAATTAGTAGCCATTAATTTTGAACGTTGCTTAAGAAAATTTAACTTGTGGATAGAAGTAAATATTTAAAGCCACATGAATTCTTATTGCTATTTCCCAAACATGTCCATAAAACATGTTACTTCATTCTGTTTCCCTTTTATTCAAACACCAGCTAGCACTTTTTATGGTCTACGAAGACCAAAACAGGCTTGGGTGAAAATACACAAGCCCAGTTCTTCTTCCATGCTGACACTTGGCTCCAGTGACGTTAAAAGCTGCCATGCCAACCTCTGCTAGTCACACAAGTTAATTTGGGATTGGATATAGGCTAGTATGTACTCGGGAATAGAACTCAACAGTGACTTAGGAAAGTGAGGATACAGACCTGTCTCGTTGCTTATGGAGTGAAGGAAGTTGGGTAGGCAAAAAGAGCCAAATTTTGTGTGAGTTGCAGAATTGTGTCCCCAGGAAGCCATTGTTTGAGGCTGGCTTTCTTGGTTTCTCTTCTTCATAAGTTATATGCAAGGACCAAGGCACTGCTGACACCCTGATTCAGTGCCTAGGGCAGGGACATCTAGCGTCTGCAGAAGAGAAGTGTTTGTCAGGCTAAGGACCTCCCTTGCTGCTATCCTTTCATGCCACAAGGACTGTGGCACCGGATATTAGTCTCTTTTCTTATAGATCCTGTACCATATCTAGTTTCCAAACTACCTAGGACTGAATTTCTTATAGGAACTTGGAGAGGCAGGACTTTTACTTTAAAAGAAGTTAATATTTTTCAATTGTGAATAATTTCTAGGATCATAAATTGAATGTAAAATTGGGCAAATGATTAGTCTCTTCATGGCTTTGTCTGTTTTGGGTGGATTCTTTGCTTATGGCCAAGTCAACTATTTCCATAGCCACACATCTACATTTTGGAGAGAGTTAGCTTATCTAGGCAGGAATTTCTCAGGTGGCTTTATTTCATGGTAAGATCATTCAAATAACTTGCCCTAAATTTGTTTTGGATGTATTTTTATAATGAACAAGAAATATGAAAAGATTACAATTTGGCAACGTCTATTAGAATTTATTTATATTCATTCTCTCTGTCTATACATTCTAATGTAAATATATCCTTTGATCTTGTAATCCATATGTTAGGAATTTATTCTCTAAAATACACTGCAAAATATACAATGATACTGGTCAGTGAAAGATTGGTTAAATAAAAACATTAACTTAAAAGGGGATACAATTCAGCAGATCTACAAGTAACTACAAGTAACCGGGAAAAAGCAAGTACCCAAAGAGTGTAATAATGTGATCAAATTTTTGTCTTAAATATCTACATATTTGTAAATAACACACACAGGTATTTTTGTATGCATGTAAAAAATGTTAAACATAAACACTGAATCTTTACCTCTGGGGAGGTAGGTTTATGGGGCACATTTTTTTTCTCTGTTATGTTTTCAAAATGTTTCAATTTTTAATAATTATCATGTGTGCCTCTTGAAATAAGAAAGACATACTTTAAGAATACCCTACTTCTTTATTTACTCCGTCAAAACAAGGCAGGAGGTGCAATCAGGGAAAATACTGGGTCTGAGTTCCTGAGGGATCTGATGAATTAAGCCTTGGGCATCTCTGCTCAGTATGATATTTTATCTAAAAAGTCTTACCCTGACCCATCCATCAGGCCTAATTAAAAATGGAAAATTCATGGAAGGAGAGGCCTCTCTGCACTCCTCAGGGGAGCCATCCTTCTCTGGCTCCCTCTGGATCCTTCCAGTTCATTAGCTAAGAAGCAGTTAGAGGAGATGTCTCTGGCCACAGCTGCTGCCTTCTCAAGTGTCGCTCTGCTCTGGTCAGCAAAACCCCTGGTGGAAAGCAGCAGGCTCTCAGCGGCTTGCCAGCCCAGCCCGCTGGCTGCCTCCAAAACAGTCCTGCTGGCTGGGCCTGTTTTCTCTCAATCTTCCCCCTCCTCTCGCTCCAAGCCATTGTGCTATGAGAACTTGGAATTGAGGGGCTTTATTCTTCTGGGTGGCGTGTGCCAAGAGTGAGGCACTCAGACCCTTTTGCTTTACGAGGGATATTCCAGACCTGAGAGTTTAAAGGTGACCAGAGCTGATGGCCTCATTTGGGTGAGAAACATCATGTGCCCTGGCTACTGTTCTCTATACAACAGGGGTGTTTAGATTATAAAAGAGAACTTCTCTTTGCTGCTCTTTGTTAATCTGAGGTCCCCTTTGTTAGGATGATGCTTGCCTTTGCCATGCCCCATGAGAAGCACAAAGAGGGACACAAGACTGAGAACAAGGATTTTACTAGTTTGACTGTGGCAAATTGACTGTAGGATGAATTTCATGGCAATTGATCACATGAGGAACACCTGAATGGAGTTCTGGGACAGTGGCAGCCAACCTGTCGGAAGAAGTGGGGGAGGAAGATTGGGAGAGTACAGCAAGAAGATAGGAAGTTCTATCTTCTAATTTAAATGAGCTACTTTAAATTTCAGTTTAGAGGTGCTTTCTTTCTACTTTAACCTATTTTGGTGACAGGGAATACTTTAAAATATTAATATTTTATATTCTTATGTCTTAATTTAGAGAGTAAATGGCATCAATAACTTTTTAAGGCAAGTTTTTTTTTTTTAAATAGCAATATCCTATGTAATATATGAGCAAGCCCTCAGAGACTATTTACTGTAGAGTGTTTTTATTATCAAGGACATAATACTGACTTTCTGTGTAGCAAGACAAATCACAAAATATTCACTTTCTTCCACTGCAACATAATGGTAAGGAATAAAGGAGCATTATTATCAGATCATTTCTAAGATGCCTTCCGGATACAATGTTCTATCCAGGATAAGATGTCAAGGCTGAGAAACCCAGGAGTACCACAGAGAGGGTGAAAGGAGAACATCCCTCTAAAAAAGACAGAATTCTAAAACACCTGTTTTGAAATACAAAAAGTTTTTAGTACTATGCTTAATTTAGCAACATTAACAAATGTAGCTGGAAATATCTTCAGATCGACAGCAATATTTAAAGCAGTTACTTCACTTTAGTAAGATGCAACGTTTGGGCTTATTAACATCTGAGGTCCAAAGGAGAGTGAATGAATCATATGAAGCCTGTTTATTGATCCTTGAGTCACTGGGCTCTTAATCCACAGTATCACCAGCTTCTTATCTGGGTTATATGTGCCCTGTGAAATGCAGTTAGATTCCTTTTTTAAAAAACTCTATTTTGAAGTAATTTGAGACTTACAGAAGAGTTTGTGAAGATAGTACAGAGAGTTCCCGTATACTCAGATGCCCCGCTTCCTTGAATGTTAACATCTTATGTATCCATAGTTACAGTCATTTTTTAAAAGTGACAGAGCATAAACACTCATTTAGACTTGCTGCATTTAAAAGTATGGGTTTTGGATTCTGACACACTCGGATTTAGGTGCTATGTCATGCTTCCTCGCCATAAGATGGTGTCAAAATCTTTCTTATAAGGGTCCTTGTGAGTATTAAACATTCCATAAAAATGGAAGCATTCTCTAAAGTTGGTACACAGTAGATGCTTAACAAATATTCATATTTTCCTCTCTCTCCCATCTCTTCTTACCACTTGCTTTGCCACACACTATACCCTCCTGCTTCTCTTTCTTCATATTGTTGGATAATGTCACTTTTATTTTGACTTTTGGTTTCTTTTATGTCTGTGCCCAGCCAGATGGCCTTCCCAGCCCTCCAGTTCTGGCACTCTGATGCTGGGGGAGGAGATGCCCTTTTTGACCTTACTATTGTCCAGCCTCTTGGTGATTTAGCCTTAACATTCCCCAACCTGAATTTAAAGTGCACAATATTTCCACATCACTAGCAAGGACATGGATAAATTATAAGGAAAAATATGAACCAACTATAGGTTGCAGAATGTGTGTGTGTGCATGTGCATTCGTGTGTGTGTGCGTGCGTGTGTGTGTGTGTGTGTGTGTGTGTGTGTGTGTGTGTGTGGTGGGATAATCAGACAAGGATGTCAACTCTGAAAAACAACTCAAGCCCCCCTGTACTTTAACACTCTTATTCCTAGTACATGAAGTTCAAGACCCTGGATCCAAATAATCCATTTTAACCAAGTGGGACTCAAATTCTTGATGGGCTAATCTACTGTTGTCATTTACTCTGATGAATGTCCACAGGGAAGGGGAACAGTACAATACTGGCACCATTTCACCTTTCAACAAAAATCTACTTGAAACCAGATGCCTGGTAGCCATATGACAGACGCTCCACCCTGTGGAGGGGGGCTCCCCTTAGGGATCCAGAAGAGGGACGGGTGATTATGCTGCATGCCTGCTTCAGAGCCTAATGGGTAGCCTGGGAGGGAGAGATGGAGCCCTGAACATCTTGGAGGTGACACCCTCTGGGCCATAAGTGCTCCAAATAGGATTTTGCCTCAGCTCAGCAGCTGTCCCATGGCAGCAGCTCTTTTTGTCATATGGGGGAGCCATATTTGGCATGGAATTGGGATCCGCAGGCTGGTAGAAACCCCATCATCTATGTGAGAATGTGGGTCAGAGGCCTAATTTCAGAGTGAGGGAGAGAGCGAGGAGAATAGGACATTTTAAATCTCTAATTGCCTCTTAAAAAATTAATTCAAGGACTGTTATTCTGGTCTGTAAGTCACAGTAGGAGAGGGGAGTGAGTGTTACTTTGTCACCATCAGGGTCTACGATAAGGAAAAGGTAACAATCAGGGTTGGACTGGCAAGGAGTTTCATTAAGAGGAAATACTCGCTCCTGGTGGGTTTGTTAGGAAGTCCACGGGGGTCACTGGAAGGGGCACAAAGTGAAAACATGAGCATTGGTAAAGAAAATGTAAGCCAGATGTGAGAAAAGTAGCATTTCTGTAGCAAACAGCTACACATCCAGACTTATAGCAGGGCAGGCATCATGGGGGCTGAGGCCTGGCAGTGTCCTTGCCTGTGGTGGCTGCGGCTGGGTCACAGGACCAGAAGGTGCTTTTCTTTCTTGAGCGACATGAGAGGAGCAAAGGGGAATGATGAAGGACCTAATTTGCTGTGGTTAAAGATAGAGTCTTCAATTAAAATCTATTGGATATTTGAGCTTTGCAAAGGTGGCAGAAATATAAACATTTTGACTAAGAGGTCAGTGTTAGGATATTCAAGTTTGTGGAAAAAGGATATGTAGTCTTTTATTTCAGAAGAAAAATGCTAATGTACAACTATCATGTCAGTGCAGCTATATGCCCCCGTGGAAAAATGGTTGAGAAACAAGAAACCTGATTTATAGTCTAAGTTCTTTGGCTGATCTGTCACTGTTTCTTTATCCATTCATGGGAATTCTAGTAGTAGCTAACACCTCACTATGATTAGCAGGGGCCAGGTACTTTCTCTGTATAAGTATTGTTATCACCCTTTCCATTTTATAATTAAGGAGCTTAGGCCTGAGTTAAGTAACTTACTGAACGTCATATGGCTAGTAAATGACAGCAGAGCCACTATTTGACCCCAGGTTGCCTGACTGCAGAGCCTGTATATATTCAGCTTCTACCATACTGTCCACTATATTCACCTCAGAGGGTATGGCAAATGTGAAATTAAGTAATAGAAAGAAAGAGACTAATTTTAGGATGGCTGCTAAGAGTCTGGCAAAGGTGGATTTGGATCCTACTATCACTTTATAACTAGCTACAAATTACTTAAACTTACAATTTCTGGTTCTGTTATTTTAAATGGTAATGCCTATTTTTCCGGTGCTTGGGAGATTAGAAATGATATATAAAATGTCCAATTTGTAGTAGGAGCTAAAACGCTGATAGCTCTTATGGCTTTCTTTGACTTTCGTGTAGGAGGACCAGGATTATGTATCTATTTTTGTACCCTGCTTTAGTTATCACGGGGGTGAGCACAAAGTTGTCACTTAGCTATGAATAACAATAGCTACACTTAATGGGAGCTTACCGTGGGCCAGGTGCTGTTCTAGGTTCTTTACATGTATTAGCTCACTTCACCACCACAAGATGAAGAAAATACTCTTAGTGCTCTGATTTTACAGATGAGATAGTAACTTATAGCCACACAGAGCAGGGATTTGAAACCAGCAGTTTAGTTCTTAATTACCATGCTACTGGTCATAGATTCATAAGACCACAGAGTTGCAACAAGAAATAGAAGTTTTATAGTTCAACCTTAGGCTGCACAGTGAGAATTACTTGCTTGCTGTTTTTAAGAGATGCTTATTCATGTTCTGTTTGTCTGTCTTCAGTAGCGAGGGGCTCGATGGCCCCATGAGGCAGCTATTTCACTTGTTTGACTCTTTGTGAAAGCTTTCTAATGTTAAGGTGAAACCAGCCTTACCCTTCCCTTCTCTGATGGTCTCCTAGTTTTTTTAGGTATCCAGAATAAGGTTAGTTCACTCTTCATCATGTCACCCCTTTACTGTCCGAAAACTACTACCTCCTTTTTTCTAAGCCAGCAACTTCAGTTTTTCTGGAGCGATTCATCGTCCTGGTTGGCCCGCTGTTTTTATGGAGGGTAGAGTAAAACATGAAAATTATTATACTTATGTTTTTTTCTCAAGGCAGGTTAAGATTGAATTAGCCTTTTGGACAACCTTATCACACAGTTTGCTCCTACTGGCTTTAGGTAATGTAACCTTCTGTTTATTAGTCAGCTTAGCCTGCCATAGCAAGGTACCAGAGGCTAGGGGGATTAACAACGGAAATTTATTTTCTCACAGTTCTGGAGGCTAGAAGTCCAAGATCAAAGTTCTGGCCAGTTTGGTTTCTGGTGAGAATTATGTTCCTGGTTTGTAGACAGATACCTTGCTGTGTCCTCCCATGGCCTTTCCTTGATGTATGTATGTGGGGGAGAGAGAGAGTTCTGATATCTCTCTCTCTCTTTTTTTTTTATAGGGACAGCAGTCCTATAAGATTAGGATCCACCCTTATGACCGCACTTAAACTTTATTACCTCTTTAAAGGCCCAAATACAGTCATGTTGGAGGGTGGGGGTGGTTAGGGCTTCAGCACATGAATTTTGGCAGAAACAATTCAGTCCATAGCATACTGTGACCATAGGAGTGTGGCTGAGTGCTGGGAACCTGTGTGGAAAACTGAAGGAAAAGGCCATAGCTATTTAATCTTGGGCTGCAGGGTAGTGGGAAAAGAGTCAAAACTGCCCCGCTTCTTTCAGAGACTGTGTTACCTGTCTCTATAACCTCACTGAGCTCCTAATGCTCTCTTTCTTGGTTTTGAGTGTAGCTGTGATACTGACAAGATGGGGACAGAAATAGAGACAGCTGAAATCTGTTACTGCATCAATAACTTCAAGCCCAGGGATTTCTCCATCTATCTCATTTTGGGCATTTTGCCTTCCTGCCATAGGAAACAGATGCAGGGAGGGCAGGTTGTAAACTGGAGCCCTTAATTATAAGGGCAAAGGGAGCTCTCCTAGGATGGTGGTGGAGACCTGCCAAGGAAATCCTAGCAGCCCTTGTGGAGAGGCTTGAGTTAGGGAGACCCACTGATATTGTTACCCAGCCTGCTTTAGCCTAGAAGAGTGAGGACAGGGCAACAAGGCATGCGTCCATTAGGATTCTCTAGTTTGAAAGTGCTAGAATAACCAACCTAGAGTGCCTTAAGCAAGATGGGAAAGTATTGGTTCACATGAAGTCCACAACCAGGTTGAGTTTCCAGTGTGCTTTGGTCCAGCACTCAAATATTATTACTGGGATCTGTCTTTAGGCCTGCTCCATCTGGGTCTCAGCTTTACTGGCATACTTTGTGGTTTCATATCCTCACAATACCAATTCCAAAGGAAGACTAAAATGTTTCCTTGGCTTTAACTGGTTTATGTGCCATTCTGGAACTAATCAGTATAGCCACAGAGATGGGATATGGTATTTTAAGACAATCAGGGATTTTCCTGTAGCTAGGGTTGGAGTCAATTCCATGGAAACCACATGACTAGAGAATGGCAGAAGGTGGTTTCCCAAAGAAAATTTTGGATCCTCTCTCCCAAAGTAAACTTTGGATCTCTTGGAACATGTGGAAATGGTTCTTGGGCAGAAACAATAGGTGTTTATTACAGAGTGTTTCTGACATCCCCAAAACAAACCTTCAGTCAACATTACTAGAATGTGCCTGAGAATTGTATCAAGGTGTCACTTTCCCTTTGTACTCTTATTACAGCCATGTTATGTTTTTATATGCTGCAGTATACGACCATGTAGTTTATTTCTGAGATTTCCCTCATGGTCTTGTCATTTATGCCCATCCGTCTAAGAACAAATACTTGCTGTCTACCATGTGCCAAGGGATCATAGATGCTGGGGATGTTGCAGTAACAAGGAAGAAGTGGTTGCTGCCTTCCTGGGGTTTTGTCTTACAGTCAGGTGTCCTCATCAAGCTGCCATGCTGGTGCTTGCCTGTCATGTCGCGTGGTCCAGCAACTATGATCCTGCTCAGGTCATGGCTGCTCCTACTACCACACTGGCCTTGCCCTATTTTTTTTTAATGCTCTGCCACACAAAGAGTAGGATCTCCCTTTAATTCTGCACAGCATGATAGAAACTGTGTATATTTTCATATGTTTAGGATAGTACTTGTCAATTGTCATGAATTATCTGTGTATTCATTTTATCTAGTTCTCTTTAGACTCCTCATAATGATAGCACCTGTGTCCATCTTATTTGTTATTGTTTTCCCTTGCCTAGCACAGTGTCTAGAGGATAGTAGGCATTCAAATACTTGAAAGATCTGCTAGACTATTTAAGGTGAAGGAATAATAAAATAATAATAATAAAATAGTAATAAAAATGCAATGCTAAAAGTGTCCTGACCCAGCAAACAAAGCTCATAAATTAATGTGGGTTTATTTCTAGGCTCTCTATTCAGTTTCATTGATTTATGTATCTTGTTTTTCTGCCCATATCACACTGTTTTAATTACTGTTGCTTTGTAATATAGTTTGAAATCAGAGATCATGATGCCTCCAACTCTGTTTTGCTTTCTTAGCATTGCTTTGGCTATTAGAGGTCTTATATGATTTCATATAAATTTTATATTGTTTGTTTTATTTCTGTAAAAAGTGCCACTGCAATTTCGATACAAATTGCATTGAATCTGTAGATTGCTTTAAGTAGTATGGACATTTTAATAATATTGATTCTTCTAATCCATGAGTGTGAAATATATTTTTATTTATTTGTTCTTTTTTACTTTCTTCTTTTAATGTCTTGTAGTTTTTAACATATTGGTCATTCACCTCCTTGGTTAAATTTATTCCTAGATATTTTATTCTTTTTGATGGAATTGTTAATGAGATTTTGTGTGTGTGTGTGTGTGTGTGTGTGTATTTTAAATATCTTGAATAAGCT
Organism: Cynopterus sphinx; assembly: GCA_030015415.1. NCBI lineage: Eukaryota > Metazoa > Chordata > Mammalia > Chiroptera > Pteropodidae > Cynopterus > Cynopterus sphinx. Next base: position 71,373,260 of record CM057384.1, on the reverse strand, counting down.
TTATTTGTCACCAGAAAAACCTGAATTTTAAACAGATTCTTAGACAAGGGTGTCATATCCAACAGCACATCCAACTTTAGCAACTTTCTCATGCCCAGTAGCTTTTCCAGAATTGTTACCTTCACCATGAAGCTCAATGAGTTTTCTCAGTTTAAACTTAGGCTTCTTCAGCATTTTGACAAATACATCTTTCTAACAAATACATCATGAAGCAGATAAGTAGACTGGCAGCCAAGTCTATGTCTTTTCTAATGCTATCTGGAATACACAGTTTTTTAACCTCTGTTTTCAAGTCATTTGTCTGCACCTCTCAGGTCGTAATTCCATTGTTTTTTTTTTTTTTTACCCGATTTGATAAACCTGTTGATGCTGAGCATAAGAGGTCTTCTGAATCTCATTGTTGCATTTTTTTAGTAAAACCGACACAGAAAAGATGAAGCAAATAACTATTGGTAGTCTTGACATCAATGTGAGCTTCAATTATGGCACTTCCTTTTTGGCCCCCTTTTTGACACCTTTCATAAGGCACTTGTTCTTGCCAGCAGCCATGGTGCTGCTCAGAGAGCCAAAAGGCATGAAAATGTTCTCTTAATTTCTCTTCCCATAGCTTATTATTAGTATGTAGAAATTTCAACAGATTTCTGTGTATAGATTTTATGTCCTGCAACTTTACTAAATTTGTTTAATAGTTCTAAGAATTTTTTTGATGAAGTCTTTAGGATTTCTACTATATTTACTAAAACAAATAACAGAACAAACAATTCTAAAATTTGTATGAAATCATGAAAGACTCCTAATAGCCAGAGTAATCTTGAGAAAGAACTGAATTAGAAGAATCATGATCCCTTATTTCAATAGCAATAGTTTTAAAACAGTATGTATGGTATTGGCGTAAAAACAGGCACATAAATCAATGAAACAGAATAGAGATCCTAGAAATAAACTGATATTAGTTTATGACAAAGGAGCCAAGAATACACTATGGGGTAAGAACAGTTTTTTCAAAAAATGGTATTGGGAAAACTGGGTAGCCACGTACAAAAGAAACTGGACTTCTGTCTTAGATCACACACAAAAATTAACTCAAAATATATTTAAGACATCAATGTCAGATCTGAACCATAAAACTTCTAGAAGAAGACTGGCAGTAAGCTCTTGGTGTTAAGTTTTTGAATTTGACACAAAATGCAAAAGCAACAAAAGCAAAACAAGCAAGTGGGACTACATTAAACTAAACAATTTTTTCATAGTGAAGGAAACCATCAATAGAATGAGAAGGCAACCTACTGAATGAGAGAAAATATTTGCAAATCATATATCTGATAAGAGGCTAATAACCAACATATATAAAATATATAAAGAACTCATATAACTTGATAGTAAAAACGAACAAACAATACAATTAAAAAATGAGCAGATCATCTACAGCCATGCCACTCTGAATGAGCCCAATTTCATCTGATCTCGGAAGCTAAGCAGTGTTGGGCCTGGTTAGTACTTGGATGAGAGACCACCTAGGAATACCAGGTGCTGTTAGGCGTTAAAAAAAAAAAAATGAACATATCTATTTTTTAATCCAATTAAAAATAGACATTTTCCCAAAGAAGACATACAGATGAACAACAAGTACATGAAAATATGCTTAATGTCACTAATCATCAGGGAAATGCAAATCAAAACCACAATGAGATATCACTTTGCATTATCAAAAGAGCCATTTTGATAATGGCTATTATCAAAAAGACTAGAAATAACAAGTGTTAGTGAAGAAAAGGAAACCCTTTTCTTTGAAGAAAAGGAAACCCTTGTGTACTGTTGGTGGGAATGTAAACTGGTGTAGCCACTAAGGAAAGCCAAGCAGAGGTTCCTCAAAAACTTAAAGGACTACCATGTGAATCTAGCAATTGCATTTCTGGATATTTATCTGAAAAAAAAAAAATGAAAACTCTAACTAAAACTTAAAAAGATATACGCACCCTAATGTTTAGTGCAGCATCATTTACAATAGCCAATATTTGGAAACAATGTAAGTGTTCATCGATAGATTAGTGGATAAATAAAATGTGGTACACACACATACAATGGAATATTATTCCCAGTGAAAATGAATAAAATTTTGCCATTTGTGGCAACAGGGACCTCAAGGGCATTATGCTAAATGAAATTAATCAGACAGAGAAAGACAAATACCATATGATCTCTCTTATATGTTAAAAATAACTAATTAAAAAAACAAGCTCATAGATGCAGAACAGATTGGTGGTTGCCAGAGGTGGAGGTTGGGGTGTGGGAGAAATGGGCGAACTGCTTTCTTTTTTTTTTTTAAATAAATGATAATTTAAAAAATCTCTAAGGGGCAGTAAGAACATTACCAACCAGTAGAAAAACTCTGAGCTCGTCAAACAGAGACTTTAGTTGTAGCTTTTGTTTCCATTAGTGAGTATCAACAGAAAATTAAGTATGAATTGAAAAAATCCATGGTTGTTCCAGATCTGGTTGCTATTTGCATTTCTTTGTTGAATTTATTTCTTAATTCAATCATAAGCTTTCTAGCTGGTGTACATTGAATACTTTTTGTTTCTTGGTCAAGACAGACTCAGAGGCCAAGGATATTGATCATCTGTTTGCTTTTTTTCTTTCTGTAATTATATACATCACCTCATCTTGGTTTATAAGAACTCTCTGAGAAAAATAGGAATTTTGTTGTTTATATAGGAATAATAGAGAAATTATTGCCATTAGTTTTGGTGAGATAGGTAAACTTTGTACAGTATATTTTAACTTCAAAAAAAAAAAAAAGAAAGGAAAAAGGTATCCTGAAACAGTTTCTAGGTATGTATCTTAGTTGGCTCAGGCTGCCATAACAAAATAACATATATTTGGTGGCCTAAACAACATAAATTTATTTTCTCACAGTTAGAAGGCTGAGAAGTTCCAGATCAAGGTGCTTACAGGTTCAGTTCCCGGTGAGAGCTCTCTTCCTACTTTGTAGAAGCTGCCTTCTTGCTCTGTCCTCAAATGGTAGAGAGAGAGAGAGAGGGAAAGGGGAAAGGAGTGCGAGAAAGCAAGCTCTCTGCTGTTTGTCTTTATAAAGACACTAATAATTCTGTTCAATCAGGGCTCCATTCTTATGATTTTATTTAATTGTAACTACCTCCTCATAGCCCATATATCCAAATACAGCCACATTGAGGATTGGAGCTTCAACATATGAATTTTGGGGGATACAATTCAGTCTATAGAAAAATTGCTGCCTTTAGAATACATACCTCTATGATACCTTCTAGTGTCCACTGCTTAGTTTCCGGAATGCTTCTATGTGGCAGAGGCCAGCTGACCGTACTTGGAGTCCTCTAAGTATGTCTAGTCATGAGAATCTCTGCATACCTCCCCAAGAGCCAGAGAGAGAACAGAGTTCTTCTCCTCCTACTGTAAGGTTGGCTTTCTCAGTCACTATTTTTCATCTCTTTCTTATCCAAGGACTGGGAATATCCATTTTCTTTAGGGAAGCCTTATCCTTAATCCTTAGTTCCCCTCTGAAAAAAGAACAAAAATGTCTCTAAACACCACTCAAGCTCAACCCCAAATAAAAGTCTTCTCTACCAAACAGAGTACTTGTAGATTTAAAATTTGAAACATCTGCCTTTAGGTTATTTCACAACATTCTTCAAGAAAAAAATTGATAGATGTAACCAAGGGTGCATTTGTATGTTTTTTCCAGGGAAGGAGGGAAGGAGGCAAGGAGGCGGGAGGGAGGAAGGGAAGGAGGGAAGGAGGAAGTAAGGAAAGAAAAAAGGAAAGAAGGAAAGGCCCTGCCTTCTCCAAAGGGAATTCAAATCCCTGTATGTGGGCAAATAGAATTGCTTTTAGCACTTAGATGGCAGCCTCCATTCTACTACCCTCTACCCTCAGATTTTATCCATCAGCTTGGAAAACCTTAGGTGTGGCCGGAACTTGCATTATACTTACATTGCCTGAGTCTAGTACTGAATCATGTAGTGCAATATGAAGCTAGATCTCTATGTCTCTGAACTTTGATGGCTGGAATAAAGGATAAAGTTCCTATCCTAAAACTGTCAGAAATGTGTTTTCTGTATATTTAATGGCTAGAAATAGAAATAATATCTTGCAGCATAGTATTTCTTTGTTCTGAAAGCCCTCTAGGTCATATAGCTATAATTTCAAAACCAATTCCTGGTTGCTTGGATTATCCTTGAATACTGGTGAAGTCATCCAAACATAATACTTCAAGCTGAGTGGTGTTTTCTTTAGTAATGAAAAAATAATGTATCTCAAAGAAAAAAACAAACTTTTAAAAGTGTATTTTCCCCTGTGCCATCCTCATTGATTGATTGGTCTAGAATTTCTCTGAAGAGTGATTAACATGAATACTAAGTGTTCCATAGTTCAATGAAGAAACCTAGACCATTAACAGCTAAAAAATAAGAAGCAAGAATAAAATATAATTTCCAGATGGTTGAATCTGGGTGTTATTTTTTGTTAATAATGGTAGAGATAACAAGTAACCTTTAGACTCCTTTTGCAGAGTGCTTTAGAGTTTACAGAATGTTTGGTCGTGTTAGCATTAGGTCTATTTTGGGGATGAGCACTCTGCTCAAGCCCAAGCTAGTATGTAACTCCAGATCTCATCATTCAGATAACCAGGGGGTTTTTGTGGTAAGGCCAGGGCATAGTTTTGCTTCTTCTCACCCCAGTGGTTCTCCTACTTGTGCTAGGTACTCCATTCTCTCTGCTCTGCTCCCAGCTTTTCTAGAGCTTCTGCTGCCTTTGGGACCAAAAAACAGGAGGGAGTCTATCCCACCAATGAGGAAAGAGCTGACTGTGAGATAACCATGTTACTAGGTTGAACAGATCCTTGTACTTGCAGTCATCTGGGCTCACCATCAGCCATTTGCTGAGTATTTGCTAGTACATACACATTTGATGCTACCAGCTTCTCCATTTTTCCACTGCTAGCTGAGGCCCACTGTTGGCGTAGACTTAGCAAAGTTAGGGATCTAGAATCAAGAAATCTGTCCCTGGATGGGCAAAGGGAAGGTGTTTTGTTTTTTGTTTTTCTGTTTTTTCAGTTGTTTGTTTGTTTGTTTTTGCAGAAACCAATTTTGGCGTTAATCTAGTTTGATATTTTCATTTTACAGACTTGAGACTTGATGTCTTGCCTGACATAATGTGGTTCTTTGGCCAAGCTGAAACTGTGGGTCGGTTTTCTGAGTCTGGTCACACTGCTTGTGCTACTTTCTCCAAACCATATATGACTATACTTGAGTCTTTCTAACCATTGTTTCTTCTCCTCAGAGAGCTCCCAGCAAAATTGCTTCTTTCCTTGGGGTTTAACCAAATGGAAAGTTCATTGTGACCTCTGATTCCCTATTACTGAGGGAAGAGAAAAGCTCTGGGTTATGGAGAACTCATTAAGCCTGTACAGAAAACAGGGCTCTGACTTTTTTGTTTTCAAAGACCAGTTAGTCCCTCATTTGCATATTAATAAAAATACTATCCAGTAGTGGTAAGAGTATTCTTGATACCTCTTACTTTAATTTGAGTTATTCTATTAGGATGTTGATTTCACAGTGTTGTCATTTTGATGTGCTATTTCTCTTTGTGCCGAATCTTGTATACATGTATTTGGACAGGTGTGCTGATGTCTTCATACATATATTTACTAGCTAGAGATTATGTTTTCCCCTGTGGAATTGCTCTTAATGGAAGATTGTTTCTTTATATGTGGTTCATGGTATTTAGCTCTTTGAAATTATTTTCTTTTTGAACCAATAAATACTGCTGAATAAATTATCAAATAAAAACTCCTCTCCCATGTTCTTCAAGGGAAGCCATACATTAAAAAGGAATGCAAAAAAGAGGAAATTCCAATGCATGTATGCAGTTTGTAAAATTCTTCACCACCGAAAGAAAATCTTACCTTTGAGGGTGGATGGAGGAATCCATCAGTGTTTTAAGTTTATTTTCTTGGATTCTCTCTGCTCACCCTCCCAATCTCTTTGTCACTTTCCCCAAGATACCCAGGACCCACTTGAACCTCTGTTTCAGTTATCTGAGCTTTTCTGCTGTTTTTTCTGACACCTGAAACATGACTTTGAACCTGGAGAATTGTAGTCTCTTAGGATTTGGGAGTTTTGAGGGTCATAAAAGAAAGTTCTGACCTGAGCTGACATTTGAGAACACAAGTACCTAGGATTCTTTCTCTTAAATTATTGCATGAATCAGGCTCACTGCTCTGTTCAAAATTCTACATTTTTTTCATTACTGTGGTCTTCTTTTAATAGTGGCATAGAAATTCTGTGTCTGATACCAGTGGGGAGGACAATTTACAGGACTCATATGGAGAAATCTGTATTTAACATTCATTAGCATTTGAGCTTCCTCAATTTACAGGGTTTGCTCAATTCCTTATTGACCCAGTCCTATTGATTAGTGCTTATTTGCATGGGAGACCTTATTATCTTTTTGGTATATAGATAGATAATCCACAATATGAGAAGGACTGGGTAGAATAGCATTGCAATGATTGCTATTGTCATTATTGCTGCCCTGCTACTGTTGTTACTACTGTTATCACTGCTACTATCTGCTGCTCTAATAATGATTATAGCTGATGCTGGTGTGGCTGATTCTGTTGTTGCTTGCACCGCTCTTTCTGCTGCTGCTACTAGTTACCATTCACATGTTTGGTTCTATGCTAGGTGCTATAGGGATTTTAAAAAAAATATTGTCCAAGACGTCAAGATGTTTATAATGCACTTTTACAATTAGTGACCTCTGAAATGCAAAGAATCATTTGAAGCTTTTTAGGCAGTTTCCTCTCTATGGTCTGTATGTACATGGCTAGCTGTGGATTATTGGAGTGAGTACTGCTCTCTGAATTCTGGGCTGCTGTTGGGAACTCGAGGTGGTAAAGTCAAGATTCCTGGAAAGGTGTGTTAATGAGAGAGCATCTGTATTCCAGAGGTAATAGGAACGTTTTTGGGGGCTATGTGTTGTGTCTTGGAAGTTAAGAGTATAGGCTCTGTAGTCAGTCTATCTACCCCAGTTTACATTCTGAATCTACCACTTAGAGCAGCAAGGTCTTTGGCAACTCTGAGTATGTCTTGTTTCTTATCTGAAAAATGAGCAGCAGTACCTCTCTCCCAGGATTCTTTAAAGAATAAATGAATTAATACATATCGTAATAGTTAGCTATTAAAGAATAATTATAATTTTTCTTTCATTCTTTTATTTCTCAAAAAGTATCTCACATTTGACTAAAATAGAATGTGTTACTCTATATTTTTTCTCTGTATTTCCTCCTTAGTAATTTAAGCTAGGAGTGTATTTTTAAAGGATAGCTTTTAGTAATTTAAGCTAGGAGTGTATTTTTAAAGGATAGCTTTTAGATAAAAATGGGGAAAATATACCAATTTATAGATTAATAGAAGGTCCCATTTCTAGGAAGCCCAGATGAGAAGAAAATATTTTGAAACTCTATTAGAAGAAAAACATTTGAAGTGTATGACTTTTCTAAGTTTAAATTCTGAGTGGTTCTGCATCCTTCTCACTCCACTGCCAGGCTGAGCCCTTTTAAAGGCACATTCCAGATCTTTTCATTCTGCATCCTTGTCCAGCCTCATCTTGCACACTCCCTCTCACCTCCTATAAGTCATGTGAACAAGGAGAGTGTGGCTCAGTAGAAATATGTCATTTTTAGTAGAAAAACTCAAAAGTTTCTGTTATAGTCACAGGAAATTCATAGTTATTCTTCATGTACATTAATTATATACTTACACTTCTCGTAGTGCAACAAAGCTATTCTCAGTTATTTACATTTGAATTATTTAGTTCAGTAGCTCTCTATCCTTGACTAGAATAACCTGGGAGAAATTGCATGTAATAGTTCAAATATTATAGTAGTTTATTTCTCTTCATTTAATACTCCACAACGGGTGTTTCTGGCTAAAGAACAATTTTCCTCTACTGATGATGCAGTCTTGTCCATCCTGGGGGCACAAGGGTTCCACATCAGCCTCTTTCCCAGGGACCATCTGGTTTGCCAGACCTTCCTTCCCTTCCTCATCAAAGTTTGTGTCTTCTACGTTTTCATTTCTTTGTAGGAATGAAATCTAGCTAATCTGACTAATTTGAGCTAATAGTAATATTTTATATTTTATAATGTCTTATAGTTTACTAGCATCAATGAAAATATTAACCAGTATCTGTTACATGTTTGGTATATGCCAGGCATCAGGCTGGATATTTTGCTTCATACTAGAATGCGAGCTTCCAAAAGACATTCTGGTCTCAGTTGTTCACTGATGAATGCCAAGCATCTAGAACAGTGCTCAATAACTGTTTGTTGAATGAATAAATATTTGTTGAATGGATGAATAGATAATCTTTATAATAACATTGAAAAGCAGAATCATAATCCCCATTTCCCAGAAAAAAAGGTGAAGCTCAGATAAAGGCTTTGCCCAAGGACAGACTTTTAGGTGGGAACAGACCATAGAGAATTCAGGTTCCAAAGCCTACATTCCTTTACTTCTTTTTCCCTTCCCCTTTGACCTTTTCCCTTCACATTTGCTTCTTCTTCCTTTGCACTTTCCTTCATTTCTCTCACTTTAAAGTGTACAGTGTGATGTTTTGATATATGTATACATTGTGAAGTGATTACCACAATTAAGTTAATTAACATGTATGTCACCTCACATATAGTTGGTTACCTTTACTTTTCTGTTGTTGGTGGTGGTGAGAACACTTTTGGTGAGAAAATTTATACCCTTAGCAGATTTCAAGTATGTATAACAATTACTAATTATACTCATCATGCTGTACATTAGATCTTCAGAATTTACTCATCTTATAACTGAAAAGTTTTACCCCTTGACCAACATCTTCCCCCAGGCCTCAGGCAACCACTATTCTACTGTTTCTATGAGTTAGACTTTCTTTTTTTTTAGAGTCCACATATAGGTAAAACCATACAGTGTTGTCTCTCTTTATCTAGTTTATTCCATTTAGAATAATGTCCTCCTGGTTAACCCGTGTCACAAATGCAAGATTTCATGTTTTTTTTTTTTTTTTTTTTTTTATGGCTCAGTAGTATTCCATCCTAGGGATTGCTGTATTTCATGGTAGTTCTTTTTAAATTTTTTTTTCAGAAATTGCCATACTATTTTCCATATGGCTGTACCAGTTTACATTCTTACCAATAGTATATAAGTGTTTCTCCATATGCTCACCAAAATTTGTTCTTTCTTTCTTTTTTATAATAGACATTCTAATAGATGTGAGATAGTATCTTATTCTGGTTTTGATTTGCATTTACCTGATTAATGATGGTGAACATTTTTCATATACCTGTTTGGCCATTTGTATATCTTCTTTAGAAAAATGGATATTGAGGTCCTTTGTCCATTTTAAAAATTAGATTATTTTTTCCTTTGCTACTGAGTTGTAAAAATTTCTTGTATATTTTGAATATTAACTCCTTGTTGGATATATTATTTGCAAATATCTTCTCCTTTGTTGACTGTTTCTTTCATTGTGCAGAAGCTTTTCAGTTCAATGTAGTCTCACTTTATTTTGTTTTTGTTGCCTATGCTTTTAGTGGGAATGGAGCCTAGTGAAGAATTCAGGTTCTAAAATCTACATTTCATTACGACTCATCCATTTCTAAGAAATCATTCACAAAACCAATGTCAAGGAACATTTTCTTTATGTTTTCTTCTAGAAGTTTTACAGTTCCAGGTCTTACCCTCAAGTCTTTAATCCACTTTGATTTGATTTTTGTATATGGTGTAAGATAAAGGTTCAGTTTCATTCTTTTGCATGTAAATATATAGTTTCTCCAATACTACTTATTGGAGAGACTATCTTTTCAATTCTGTATTCTTTGCCTTTGTATTCTGTATTCTGGTGCCTTTGTTGAAAATTAGTTGATCATATATAGATAGGTTTATTTTTAGGTTCTCTATTTTGTTCTATTAAACTGTGTGTGTATTTTTATACCAATACCATACTGTTTTGATTACTGTAGCTTTGTAATATAGTTTGAAACCAAGAAGTTTGGCCTCCAGCCTTGCTCTTCTTGCTTAATATTGCTTGAGTTATTTTAAGTCTTTTGTGGTTTCATGCAAATTTTAAGATTGTTTTTCTGTTTTTGTGAAAAATGCATTGGAATTTTGATATGGATTGCATTATTTTGTAGATCACTTTGGGTAGGATGGAAATTTTAACAATATTAATTATTCTAATTCATGAACATGGGATATCTTTCCACTTATTTGTGTCTTCTTCAATTTCTTTTATCAATGTTTTACAGTCTTCACTATATAGTGCTCTCACCTCACTGGTTAATTTTATTCCTAAGTATTCTCTTTGATGCTCTTGTAAATAAGAGTATTTTCTTAATTTCTTTTTGGGATAGTTTGTTAATGTATAGAAATACAATTGATTTTGAAGATCTTAATCTGTTTGGGCTGCTATAACAGGAATACCATAAACTGGGTAGCTTATAAACAATAGAAATTTATTTCCCACAGTTGTGTAGTCTGGGAAATCTAAGATCAAGTCACTGGCAGATTTAGTATCTGTTAATGACTCACTTCCTGGTTCACAGATGGTGCCTCTTCACTGTGTTCTCATTGGGCAAAAGGGGCTAAGGGCGTTCTCTTGGTTCTCTTTTATAAGGGCATTAACCCATTCATGAAGAGTCCACCCTCATGACCTAATCACCTCTTGAAGCTCGCACCTGCTAATACCACCACCTTGGGGGTTAGGATTTGAACATCTGAATTTTGTGAGGGACACAAATATTCAGTCCATAGCATTGGGTAAGTACTATAAACATCTGGGGAGGTATGGAAAACATACAGGGAGAGAGTAAGTTGCATGGCTTCAGGACAAGGGCTGGAGGGAAGACAGCCATTGTCCTTTTGTTGAGCTTTCTTCCCATGAGGCTGGCGAGTGGACGCTGTCTTTCCTGTGTTGAACTCTTCCTCCACAAGGCCAAATCTGAACTTTAATTGGCCTGGTGAGCTCCACTCACTTCATCCTCATGACTCCTTAGGATTCCACCCTTGGCAGTCACCAGAGCCCACTGGGGTGAATCCCACTCTGTGTGGTCACTCCCTGCATAGCAGCCCATACACTATGGTCATGGCTAATCCTCATAGCCAGTAAGGGTCAAACCCACCCACTGATTTGACAATTGCGATCCAGGCTCAACTACAATAGGAGGGCATGCACAGCCCACACAAGAGACACTCTTGGAGGATCTGGTTCAGGTAACCAGAAAGACCGTGCTACTGAACCCCACAGGACACCTATTACATAAGGCCACCCTGCCTCAAAACTGGGAGACATAGCAGTCAAAATGGGGAAACAATAACAACAACAAAAAACATGTCCCAAATGAAAGAACAGGAGAAAACTCCAGAAATAGAACTAAACAAATGGAAGCAGGCAATCTTTCAGATACAGAGTTTAACGTAATGGTTATAAGGATGCTTAAGGAACTTAGTGAGAACTTCAACAAAGAGATAGCAAGCTTAAAAAAAGACATAGAGACCATAAAAAATAACCAGTCAGAAATGAGGAATACAATAAATGAAATGAAGAATACACTAGAAGGAATCAACAGCAGATTAGATGAAGCAGATGATGAAATCAGTGATTTAGAAGACAAGGTAGCAGAAAATATCTACTCTGAAAAACAAAAAAAAAAAAAAAAAGATTTTAAAAATGGGCATAGTTTAAGGGACCACTGAGACAATATCAAGCATAACAACATCCTCATGATAGTACCAGAGAAGAAAGAGAACAAGGGATTTAAAACCCGTTTGAAGAAATAATGACTGAAAACTTCCCTAACTTGGTGAAGGAAATAAACATACAAGTCCAGGAAGCATAGAGTCCCAAACAAGATGAACCACAAGAGACCCGCACCAAGACACAATATCATTAAAATGCAACAAAGGTTAAAGACAGGAAACTCTCTGACATTGCTCTCAGTAATATTTTTTCTTATATGTTGCCTCAGGCAAGGAAAACAAAAGAAAAAATAAACAAATGGGACTATATCAAACTAAAAGTCTTTGCACAGTGAAAGAAACCATCAATTAACTGTAAAGATAGCCTACAGAATGGGAGATGATATTTACCTGTGATATATCCGATAAGAAGTTAATATCCAAAATTTATAGGGAACTTGTGCAACTCAACACCCAAAAAACTAACAACTCAGTTAAAAAATGGGGAGAGAGGACCTGAATAGACATTTCTCCAAAGAGGACATATAGGATGGTCAATAGACATAGGAAAACATGCTCCATATTACTAATCATCAGAGAAACACAAATTAAAAGCACAATGAGATAACACCTCACACCTATCACAATGACTAGCATCAATAAATCAACAAATAAGTGTTGGGGATGTGGAGAAAAGGGAACCCTCATGCACTGTTGGTAGGATTGAAAATTGGTGCAGTCACTATGGAAAACAGTATGGAGGTTCCTCAAAAAATTAATAATAGAACTACCATATGACCCAGCAATTCCACTTCTGGGTATTTATCTGAATAAATCCAAAACACTAATTTGAAAAGCTGTATGAATGTCTATGTTCATTGTAGTGTTATTTACAGTAGCCAAGATATGGAAGCAACTAAGTGATCAGTGGTAGACAAATGGATAAAGAAGAAATAGTACATATATACAAGGGAATATTACTTGGACATAAAAATGAGTAAAATTTTACCATTGGTGACAACATGGATGGACCTGGAAGGTATTATGCTAAGTAAAATAAATCAGATAGAGAAAGACAAATACCATACGATTTCACTTATACATGGAATCTAAAGAACAAAATCAATGTACAAAATATAAACAGACTTCTAGATGCAGAGAACAAGCTAATGGTTGTCAGATGGGAGAGGTTGGGGGTGAAAAAGGTGAAGAGATTAAGAAGTACAAATTGTAGTTATGAAATAGTCACGGGGATATAAAGTGCAGCATAGGGAATATAGTCCATAATATGGTAATAACTGTATAGTGTCAGGGGGGTACTAGACTAGTCAAGGGATCACTGTAAATTATACAAATGTCTAACCACTATGCTGTACACCTGAAACTAATATAATATCGAACATCAGCTGTAATTGAAAGATTGAAAAGCAGAGATAATGTGAAGGATAATAAGAGGTTCAAAATTCTAGCTTTAAAATGTCATGAGGATGTGGAGTACAGCATAGGAAATATAGTTACTAATATTATAATAGCCTTGTAAGGTATCAGATAGTTGCACCTGAAAGTAATACTAAAGTTAAACTAATATTATATGTTAACTATAGTTTAATAAAAATCTTTAAAAAAAGAAAATAAGGTGTAATTTGTTTTTAAATGAGAGTTATATAGTTTATTAATAATTTTTCTCCAGTAAGAAGGGGAAGAGTCTAATTTAAAAGACTGTGAACTACAAATGCTATGTTAGTTATGAGACTCAGTTGTAAATAATTTTATTAATTTTATGTATATTTTGTAAGTAATTTAAAAATGGGTACCATGACCTCTACTCTATCTCTGATGACACATAAAAGGTGTTTGTGTGCTTACTTACGTTATCATTTTGGTCAGATGATCTCAGTAGCAAATTACTTTTTGGTATTTTAGGCAGCGAAGGGAGATATAAATATTTACACATGTAATCCTTAGTAAAATCTCATAACATTTCAGACTCTGTGGTAATAAGGAGAAAGCTGCTAGGAAATTTGTCTTTGCCTGGAATAGAACCAATGACATATTAAAGGAAAAGGATTAAGAATTAAGAGGGATTTATTAAGGAATTACTTATGCCTAGGAATCTGCTAAAGATTATGAGGGAAATCAAAAGAAGCACGAGACATGGTTGGTTAGTACCCTAAAAACTATCTACTTTGGGTAGACAAGATTAAGACTTATAAAAAAAAAAGATACTAAAACAGGAAAGCCCCAGAAATATTAGTGCGGAGTTTAAATAGCTCATAAACTCCTGCTTCATATGTTGGTCCTCAATATTTTCTTCCTCTATATTAAGCAGCACAACTGTGCTTCCACCAGCATGTTCAAGCCACTTAGGTTCATGTCAAATGTTTGTGTTTGGTGTTAAATCTAAGTGGAGCAGCAAAAAGCACTAATTCGATAAAGTCAGGCAAGAGAAAAATCTAAAATTCGGAAAGAAGACAGGGAAATTGCTGAACTGGTTGGAGCTAGTTTCTGTGAACAAAATCACCCTAAAGTCCGTTTCACGCTCCAAATCTAGGTCTTCATTCAGGATCTAATAATCCACTCTCCCTGGGCTTTTTGAAGATTTTTGGCCTTTGTTGATGGGAATTTTGCCTGGAAAATGACAGAGGAGTAGAGCGAAGGCCCATTGGGGTATAAGGTCACTGTCATAGATCCAGGAATGTCCAGGAGAAAAGATAGCTAATGCCTTGCATTTTCCTTGTGAGGAGGTCTTACCAGTGCTGGTCCTGACCCTGGCCCTTTGAGGGGTGTCGTTGCTGAGGTTTATGAACCATTACAGAACTCAAGCTTTTTCTTTACCTTCCAAAGAAGTTAGCTGCACATTAATAATGGTGCTAACTCAGACTTTATACAATTGCTCTGATGGCTTTATGGATCAGTTAGGTCTCTGTTTACTGCATGGAAACTCCAAAACATACTGGCTTAAGCAGAAAAAGGGACTTTTGGCTCTAAAACCCTACTGAGCCAGGGTAGTGCTGATTTCTGGCTCAAGCAGTGTCACCAGAACTCAGTTTCTTGTCTCCTAACTCAGCTTTGCTCTCCTCTTTGTTGGCTTTATTCTTAGACAGATTCTTCACTCGTGAGTACAAAATGAATGAGCAGGTTCAGATATGATATTCTTTTACATTCAAAATCAGGAGCCAAGAGTGATTTTCATTAAAATGTCTCATATGTCATTGGCTTCGCTGGGCCCCATAACCATTTCTGAACTGATTTCTGTAGGTTAGGATAATGTAACAAGCTGATTCACTTAAGACTGAGTCATATGCTCCATTCCTTTAGCTGAGTTCCCACCCAAAGCATATATGTTAGAATGTGGGAGAGGTGATGTCAGAGAATAATACATCCAAACATCAGGTAACAATTATGACAACTGAGCTTACATGTCATTATTGTGGCTGCAAGTTCTTTTTGGATCACTAATGATTCCTAATTTTCAGACAACAATTTCTGCTTTGTGTGGTTAAAGAAAATAGGATACTGAGCATTCAACAACAATAGCAGTCTACTGTAGTTTAGTGTCCAAATATTTTCTGCCACCCGATATTCTCAGAAAGTATATAAAATATACTGACTGATGCAGCATTCACAGCCAGCAGGGGTATATGGCCGTATAGGCATGTGATTGGAATGTTTGAATACTTTTATATTTTGTGAACAAAGGTCAATTTTCAAGCCAGAATTGGGCATTGTTAGTAGAGGATTAGCTAAACCCTTTCTCCTTCTGCATGAGAATTTGACCTTTGGTTAACTTTGTAGATCTGTTGCCCTGGAAACCATGAGAAAATGTCAACAATATTGCTAGGCAACATTGCTTAGGCTAAAATTGACCCTCGGTTAGTAAAAATGGCTACCTAGAAGAAAGGGAATTTCCCTGTTCTGGCCCTGACTCTGCTCTCCAAGAAGAGATATTTTTCCATTCTGCCTGTGGGCCTGGCTCTGGGGGACCTTTTAGAGGCCTATCCATTATTCTCTGGCTACATCTGAAGTGGATGATGAGGGGTAAGCCCTTCTTGGTCTGGACTGAGATAACTATAAATCCTAAGAGGAAGCCCTCATTTGGGGCTTCTTAGAGGGCAGTGACTCTTGTAACTGGGCATGTCTTTTGTGGGGACTCTGGAAGTTATGGCTGAAAATGGTACAAGATATTGGCTCTTTATGAGGAATAATGCTTTTAAGACTGGGTGCTCTTGAGCTTGCCTGATGTGTTCTCATTGTTCTTCAGCTGTCACCTAGGGGCCAGAGAGAACAGTTCCTGGACACTGTGTGGATTGCTGTGAGACACTTGCAAATAGTGTCTGATGTGCTCTACTGGCAAACTCTCTGAGCAAATCAGTGCAAAATGTTGGCAATGATAGTCTTGTGTGTCTGAATGTTAGTTGAGCTTAAGAAGGCCCACTGATAGTATTGCAGACACATACATAAAATGCAGCTGGAAATAAGGCTCAGATTCCTGATCTCAAGATGTGGCAGAGACTGGATAACTGTGCATTATGTCTGCCTTCTTTTCTTCTGGGGCACAAAGCTAGACTAGATCCCAGCCTTGTGTAGTATGTGTGGCCATTTGGCTGAGTTCTAATCAATGGAATGTGGGTGGAAGGAGAGTACTTTTAGACTTGGTCCATAAAAACCTTCACTGCTCCATCTCCAGTTGCTCAATAAATTCCAAGGACTCTAAGGCTCCACAGGAAGGTGAAACCTCAAGATAGTCAGAGTCCCTGATTGACCACATAGAAGGTCACCTGCAATTGGCAACATACATTTAGACTTCAGAAGAACAAGACATACACAATTGTTTTATTTAGCCAGGATAATTTGGAGGCTTACCTGTGAGATCAGCTAGCATTTGCTCAACAGTTGTTAACTAACGACTAACATTCCTCACATCTAGGAGTTTTTCACATGGTATGCTAAGGGTTGTAGGCCTGCCACATTTCTAGGAAGGGCTTTCAGATTTTTTAAACCGCTAAAATACAAACATAAGATATATGTTTATATCATGAGCTAATGATTTGGAAATACAACTCATTTACTTCTGAAACGGAAGAGATCCGGGACACAACTGATAATTGTAAGTGAAGGAAAATGGCCAGGAGGAAACATTTGTATAAATGTTGCTCTGTTTATAATGACATCACCATATTTCTGCCTTCCCAGTTCAGGATATCAGTGAAAGACTGGAAGCAGACTGGGTTGCACTGGAAATGAGGGAAATCCCACTTTTCCTTCTTTTATAGCCTTCAGGCTGAATCAGGAGCTCAGGGGGCGTTTAACTCATTGTTGTTCACAGTTGTGTTTTTCATACTGTGATGGACAGCCAATGGAATGTCAGTCGATGAAAAGAAAGCGTTCTATAGTTAAGTAGATTAGGAAAGTACTGTATACTGTATCTCACCTGTGGGAGAGTCTCAATGAATATCATCAGATTAGTTTCTGAGAAAGTCTTAATAAGGGAACTTGTTTTTAACTTTATCAGTTTATAATAAATAATAATGCATAATATTATAGATTTATTATATATTATATTTTATTGAATTATATTTATATTTATTTTATATTTTATTAAAGTGTTATAATTTGTCTGTAAATAGATAATTTATCTGTAATAACCTACCCCAGAGTCTCAATAGCTTAATATAGTAAAGGTTTATTTCTCACTCATTATAGTTCCATGTGGGTCCGTGGGTAGTTGGGAGAGGAGAGCAGTGCCGCATGTGATTATTTAGGGACCTGTACTCCATCAACTCTGTGGGGCCATTATCTTTCAATGCTTCGGAGTTCTCCACTAGATTTTTTGCATCTAGTTAGCAGAGGAGGGAAGTAGGGAGAATTCATCATGCTCCTAACTGCGTTTGTAGGTGTTGCTGTTCTTTCCCACTAATATCCCATTGGTGAGAACTAGTCCCAAGGTCCACCTAGAGGTAGGGGCACTGGGAATGTGCCTAGAAGGAAGAAGAGAGCATGGATATTGGTGAGCAGTCCCAGTAGCTGTCACAAGTTTTCCTGCTGGCCCCCAAATATCTTTTGTACCCTTCCCCCTACAGCATACATATTCACATACCAAGGGAGCTACTCCAAATCCCATCTTGTCTCTACATTCAGCTGAAAATCCAGGATTTTTTGGTGATGCAGAGTTATCCTCGTCAGAGGCAAAATAGGAGCTACCTGGTGGTTTCTGACCCAGGGTGATTCTGAAATCCTTCTACAGGAATACCTCAGAGATATTGCAGTTTCAGTTCCAGACGACTACAGTAAAGTGAGTCATAATCTTTTTGCTGGTGGAGGTTGTTGTCTTAAATTTGTAAAAAATGCAATATTTATGAAGCACAAGAAAGTGAAACATTATAAAATGAGATATACCGATAGTCACTCAGGTTTGATGCTGCCTGCCTCAATTCATGGATCTGTTCTCTAGGAGAAACTTATTTGTTTATTGTGGTCCGGGGCCCTGGCTCTGTGCTCTGAGAGGGTCCCATGTTCGGTATGTTGTCTGTTCTCATCTGAAGTGAGTGGTGAGGAGTAAGCCCTACTTGGTAGCGGTGCAGACTTTGCAAGCCACTTTCTAACCATCTTACCTCAGAATCCAGACTCTGGCTGGCCCTTCAGGTGAGAGCTAAAGAGCCTCCACCAATTGAGGTGAAGGGGTTATTAATGACAATATTAACAAGGTTAGACATTTCTACGATGCTACTGGTTTCCAAATGCTTTTGTATACATTATTGTATGCAATCTTCAAAACCACCTGATGAGGTGGGGGAGGTGGGACTAGTGAGAAAGCCTTCTGGGAATTACTATAGGCACATTCACAAGGCAAGAAAACGCTTCATGACTTGCTTCTGCTTTACAGGTTTTTGTTTGTTTGTTTGTTTTAACCAAGTTTGGGCTATTCTGTGGGCTAGTTACTCATGCTGTTCAGGATGTTAAGTCTGACCAGGCATCAGATTTGATGAATCATTCATCTCTTTCCACCAAAATGACTTGCTTTTGGCAAAGGAGGCTAATGTGATTCTTCTCATTCTGAGAAGCCACATTCAAGTCTGCAACACCTGATCCCACCCACCCTGTTCTCTCCTCTTTACAGATCCATGGGCTTTAAGTTCTGAAAAAGCTGATAATATTGTTCTAGAACCACGACTTTCACTCCATCTTCTCCAGAGGCTGAGTGGTTCTTCAGAGGTGCCTTCAGGGGTCAGTTCAGAGCAGATGAGGTAGGGGTGGCAGTTGAGAAGGGTTCGTCAGTCTTGGCTCTGGGGTTCTTCTCATTCTTCTCCTTGATCAACCGGAGCAGCCAAGATTTGGTCTCTGTCATTAGAATAAAGGGTTCTACTACTAACAAAAAAAACCCTTGAAAACCATGGTTAATAGCTAAATCCATCATTTCTGCAGTTGAAAAATGTGAGGCCTGAGAGGTTAATTGATTGGCTTCGTGTCACACAGATGGTCACTGGAGGAACTGGCATTAACACCGGGGTTTCTTGAATCCCAGATAAATGCATTTATGCACTGAAGTGGCTGCCTGTTACTTGCCTGGTGTGGCATGTGGTTTAAGATAAAGGATGGGAGTCAGGCTCTGCGCACAACTGAGAGAATGGGTGACTTGGGCAGGCAGCTTCACCTCTTGCTGTTGGTTTCCCACTTCCTCATTAGGTGAAGCCAGCTCAATTCTGGCTTCCCATCTAGGGCAGAGCTACTCTGTGCATGACTGATGGTGTACCCCGTTAAGATCTTGGCACCTCTCATGCATTTTATCAGCCCCTATTTGACAGAGGCACTGCCTGAATTCCTTATGTCATTCTGTCTCCCCGCCCCGGCCCCCACCATGCGGTTTGCTAACAGTGCTGTGTAAAATCTCAAGTAGGAGAAGACATTGTCGAATTAGGTTTTGAGCTTTTAGAATATTGTTCTTTCCCAGATGTGAAGATAGTATGGATGACGGTCAGTTTGATTCTGTCTCGATCCATGTTCTGAGAGTATTAAATATGCAAGAGATGACTGCTCTCTGCCCATGTCTCCTTCCCCATAGTTCTCACCACGTATTTGTTTTTGCTCAGGACTGGAAAGGAGTGATTGCTTTAGATGTGCTTTTCTTTTACCAACTGGAGAAATACCTCACTGTGTCTTGTTTAAATGTGGCTTTTCACACAGTTCCAGCTTTTTTAGGGGGAGGGGCATGAGCAATTTCCTTCTGTGTATCTTACTGCCCTGAAGAGAGGAAAATGGAGCCCCAATGTTTGGAATGCCAATGACTTAGTAAGTTTTTAGCAGGTCTGCCACTTGTTCCAATCACCAGGTTTGGCCCCAGAAAAGACTCTTGCATTTGGGTTATAAGTCGGAGGGGTTCAGAAAGCCAAAGAAAGCGGGGCCTCAGAAGTTGATGGTGATGTGGTGTGCCTGCCCCACCCTGGATTCTGAGTCCTTCTACAAGCCTGTCTGGTGCTCAAATGCTGGGGCCCCTCTGATGAGAAGCTTCTGTGAGTTGGTGTCCACCAGGGTAATAGATCAGAGAAGACGTTGTTGGTAAGAGTTTGTCCGTGTTTTGAGAGCTAGAGGCTATCTACTTTACAATTAGAGTCACTTTCTCAGCTGTTTATATTCCATTTTGAATTCTTTCTGCTCCTTGCTTTGTTCTTTTGGCCTTTGAGAAATGAACAAAAATTCTTTTTAATAACTTTTAAAAAGGCACTGTAATGTTGTCCAGGGCAGAAAAAGTGATCAAATTGCCTAACAGAGAAATGTCCATTTGAGTTTTTATTTGCCCAGTACTAAATCTATATACCCCACCTCTCTAAATGTGTAACAACAAATCAGGAGGTACTTTTAATTTTTTCTAAAGTGCCTACAAGGAAATCCCTTTTAAACCTATGGATTTTAGTCCAATGAGGGATCCTCTTCCTTTGATCTAAATTTTGCATATCGCCTGTTTCTTGCAGGGCTTCCGTATTGTCTCAGGCTCCACTGGAAATGCAGCAAGGATTCCTGGCACATCCCAGTTGCCATAGCAACAGCAGTCTTTCCCATAATGAGCTGCATCATCTGAACTGATGTCACAGCATCATGCAGCAGGTCAAACAAGGCATCTCCTAGTATTGCATCCTACAGATGTGCTGTAAACATCAAAAGAAGACGGTAGGAGCAGGAGATGGTGAGTGTTAAATGTCTGGGCATTAATTGTATGGCTGTTTTGTTGGTTAGTCTGTGTCTGCCTAGGCGGAGATTGGGGGATGTTGTCTGCTTAAAATGGGCTAGGGAAAGAAGGGCTGTTTTACCTAAATCTGTTTTCCAGGCTGCTGGGTTAAGACAAAGGCCTATAAGAGTAATAAGGGAATCAAAATACATAAAATTATTCTTGCTCCATCTCTGCCTGTTGTTTTTAGTGTTCTCATGGAATTTTTCATAAACATAAAATAATTTTCTATTGCAAAACACCAAATAGACTCTAAAATGAGTAGTTCACAGTATTTCAACATTGTAAAGATATGTATTTCTTTTTTATGGGGCAGAGCTAATCGGTCCCCTCTTTGCTCTTGTGATTTATGAAATATTTAGTGATTTGCAGTATAAAATTCAGTATTTACCTAGATTGGGTTTCAGTTTCTTCATGGCAAGGGACGACTGCTGAATAAGCATTTGATATAACCCTGATGTGAAAGGAGATCTCATGCATGTTCAAGATAGAATTTATTAAAAACATGAGGATCCAAACCAAATAAAATTACTGGAGCCTTCTGAGTTTTTCAACCCATGTCCTTCATAGTTAGTTGAAGGACTGCCACAATATTTTCCCATCTCCAGATAGTCTCTAAAATAGCGAGAGTTGTTTGCAAGCTGACTTGTACCAAGTCCCCTTTCTGCGGCAGTTGCAATGAAGGGTAACCCTGAGGAGAGCCTCTGGAAGTGGTGGTGGTGTTGCTATCTCTTGTTTAACTTTAGACAGAATCTCATAAGATGAATGCATAAATAGCAGGGTCCTTGGTGATTGTGGTGAATACGTATCTCCGGGTTCAATCATACCCTCAACTCAATTCTGAAACTCCAGATAAACATGTATCATTTTCATTTCAACTCCTAGCTCTGTCTTTGGGCATCTTCATTTTTTTTTTTTCCCTAAAAAATGTTGTCTGAAATTGTCAGATAAGGAGCAGTATGTTGCTTTTTGTTTTGGGAGATAAAATGAATTTCCCTGGTGCAGCTGATTGCTGCTAAGGGAGGGAGGAGAAGGCACATGTCAGTTCAATTGATCAATATGTCCACTTGGAATCAGGGAGTGGTCTTTGGCTCAGTGCTGCTGAGTTGATAGTTTTTATTTGAAAAGTCTTACAGGAAAGAATAGCAACCCTGAGTTTCTCTTCTTTAGGCTGTTTTTTGAGCCTGAAAGAAATGTATGTAGGAAGCAGGAAGGGCAATACCTCTAGCCAGCTTGGAGTGATTTTTTTTTTTTTTTTTTGCACAGAGTCAAGCATATTGGTCCCATTAGACACTAACTGGATTGAAAGACCTCAGATTTTAATTAGTTTGTTTATACACATCACACATATGCTGCTCTCAGTCCTTGAAGATTAGGTGGCTGACATGCAACTATATGGGATGGAGAAGGTCAGCTCAGCCTGGCTTTATTGCAAGCACTTAGGAGCATGAATTGTTCATTGCCTGCTTTTTTGTCATATAATGTGAACAGAAAGCTCTGCTGGGATTGCTGGGTGTGAAAGCAGTCAAGGCAGAAGCTCTCAGGTGACAGAGAGGAGTGCTAGATGGTGATGGGGGAAGGGAAAGTATATCTAGTGGCTGGATTGTGATTCTGGGGAAAATCACTCAGTGCCCACTAGAATTCTTTTAAAGTGCTACTTCCAAGGAACAGCGATGACGAAAAACTTGTTTGGTAATGTGAATTGCTAGGAGTAAACATTACCAAAGGCAGCATTTTAATGACTTTCTTTATTTGCTTAATTTTAGTTTCTCTCATCTAACAGTCTCTCAGCTGCTTCACCATGGGCGATTTGTACAATTACTGGAAGATCTCAAAGCCAGATTCCTTAAAGGCAGTATTAGAAAAAGTGGAGTCATGCTTTGAGAGTGGAGAAGGCGCTGATGGGTGTGGGCTGACGCAGTTACCTGGTGGAATATCCTTCCAATTCAGACGAGCCTATGATCTCCTCCTGCCTATGCAAATGTTCAAAATGCAGTTATAGTTGCCCAACTTTATGCTTTTTTGTTCTTTTTGCTCCCGGAGAACAAAGCCCTAGTAATAGAGCTGTCATCCTGGTGCTTGGTTTCTTCATAGAGGGCCACAGCCTATGCTGCTCTCCTATGAGCTGCATATCTTAATTATTGGAAAAGGCTATTTCAGTTGCCTCAGTTTTAATATATCCCCAAGGGGGTGGGGGTGGATGGAGCATGTGTGTATGTATGGGGGAAGGGAATGATTGCTGCATGGCTGTATTTAGCGGTGCTTTACTGAAACTTCCTAGAATTTAAAGAATGTTGTTTCACTGTGATGAATGAAAGATCATCAAGACCATATTTAAAGTGTGGCCAAGTTTATACTATGGAAGCTTCATAAGAAGCTGACCTCCACCATGCTTTTGGATATGAGTTTTCTTACTGAACTACGAAATTACAGAGAAGTTACCTCTTCTTTAACTAGGCCATGGTGGGGGTGATAAAACAATAATCATAATAACCACAGCTATCTTTTATTCAGTTCTCATTATTTATCAGGCACTAGACTAAGCATTACCTATATCTTTCTTAGTTCTTATAATGACATTATGAGGTAGAGAGTAACAATCTTACTATATAGGATTAGGTTTATTTTTCACATTTTCCAGAAACTAAGTCTTAGCCAGGTTAACAAATTTGGCTAAGTTAAAAAGTAATTGGGCCAGGATTTCAAACCAATGTAATTTGACTCTGACACCCTCATGCTTACTCATAGTCATCCTAGTTTTATAACATCTTAACTGTATATACCATACAGATCAGTCATCTTTATCATACAACACCCCTTCTCATTGTAATTGGAAAATCAGATTTCACATGTAGAATGAAATCTCATTTACAACACAGAGATCAGTTTTACTGCAGAGATAAGCATGAGATTTAAGTAATATAGAATTGATGTTCAATTTTTGTTGCTACCTTTGCTTGACCTATCTTTCTAGCAGGATCTCTAAATGGGAATGCTGCACAAATGAGCACGGGCATGATGGAGTTACACTAAAAGCAGGTCTTAACCGAGTCAGTAATGATTCAAGTTTTTATACCTGTCTTATCAGCTTTACATGTAGTGCCCTGCTACCTTTAAGACATTTACATTCCTTGGCACCACCAGGCAAGGATAGATGAGGAGACTTCTCTCATAGCCAGGAAGGTGTACTCTGAATTCATTTCTTGGGTCAAGAGAGTTATTTTGCTGAGTGTATCAGCGGCTGAATCCAAATACTACTCATCTCTGACAAAGTACAAGAATGAGAGTCTTGTGCAATATCCTGGAAGCCTTGTGTTTAAAGAGAGCTCATACAGTCATCTCTGTATCATCTTGCCCATCCCCAGCTATCCACACCCGGCATCATTATTGAGCTCTAAGGGCTGTTCTTTGTTTGACTGTGGGGCTAATGCACACACTGACGGCACACTGATATTGATTCCGGTATGGTGAATACTTAGAAATATTATTCCATAGAGCTCATTAGCCTTTTCTAGTTTCTGGGAAGAAGTTAACCTTTGTCCTAAGCCTTCTCCAAGGAGGCCCAAGCTCAAGTCTGTATGAGCTCCAGGAATGAGAGGCTGATCAGAAAGCAACAGAGTTTCTAAAAATAGTGACTACATGAATCAGGTCCCAATTAGGGGGTAAAAAACCAGTGAATTTAGAGAAGTTCATGGTCCTGCTATGTATATCTCTGATTTCCTTCTGTTGCCATTGTGAATGATAACTGGTTTTGATCCTATGGATTCCATTCATTTCAACAAGGATTTATTGAGTATTTACTATGTGCCAAGCAATGTCGGGAAACAAAGCAGTGAATGAGACAGATGCAAATCTCTTCCCCCACTACATTCTAGAAGAGAAGACAAAAACAAACAGGTAAATTTGGAGTGGAACAATTTATCTCTGATACTGTAATTTTGTTTCTATTTACATCTATGTGGTAACAAAACCCTCTTATCTCTGCACAGTATATGTGTAGATGCATATATGATATACATTTGGAGGTAAAAATCACTTCATGAAAAATAGTTTTTTTTCTGCTTGCCTTTGGATTAGAATTTTGCTGGGTGTGGATAAAGCCAGTATTGCAGCTAGCGTTTTGTTGATATAGCTATCCTGAAAAGTATAATTGTAATAACCAAAAAGTGCATGTCTGTTTCAGTTGACAAACCTGATATGGAAATATAGAATCTATATGACAGATTAGTTAAGAACAGTTTTTTTTTTCATTTTTATACAAGGTATTTCTTACCTTTAGAAACTGTTTGTCCAGAGAGCCCTCTAGATTGAAAGTTCTAGCCAGCGTGCCAGTGGGGGTATATAGGGCATGCGGGCAGGTGTATCTGTCACCACCAGCCATGAGCAGCCCATCTATTCACCTAAGCGTGCCTTACAAACATCACTTTAAATGAGAAGCATTTCTCTAAATTATATTAACTAATGTATTCAGAGCTATGATTGTATTTTCATAAATTTCCATAAAATTTTCCAGGTGTATACTCACTCATGTATAAGGTATGTCTGATTGGTGATCACTTGCAGGTTGACTATTCCTTTTTCATGGCAATTGCACATACCCAAACTATAGGTGGGCTATGAATGGGGAGACTTTTCAGGGCACCATGGTCACTTTTAATAGGACTTTGGCCACAGATACAGATTTTTAGGTATTTTGAATTAATAAGGTACAAGGTTTTTTTCCATAAGCACGTATGTCAGCAGCTGAATCCCCCAGTTGGCTTTAAGACTTGATGAGGACAAGGAGAGACTTTGCTTCCCTTCTAAGCCACTAGCCCTGTTTTATTCTGTTCTTCAGTTCTTGGGCACACTCCAGACGCTTCCAGTCATCTTGCAACTGTATGCTTTGAGTCATAAGGGGAAATGGGGAATGAATGCGGATCCTTTAGAACAGGGTTTTAAACTGGATGATTCATGAGCTGAACCTGGCCTGCAACTTGTATTGTATGGCTCCTTGGCATGCTTCATGGGCTTGCGGCCTTCACAGTTCCACGAGACCCTGCGTTTAGAAGGATCCACACTTGGTTTAATGCTCTGCTATGGCCATCTTGAAATTCTTAACAATTTTTGATCAAGGAGTTCTCCATTTTCATTGTACACTGGACCCTGGAAATTATGTAGCCAGTCCCATATGGCTCTTAATTGCAAGCTTATTGTTAAGAATTAGATGATGTGGCTCATTTGGCAAGAGTTGAATGCCTTAGATAGAACAGTATTCTCCAATTTATAATGGTCTCCTCCCCTCCCCTACCATCTATTTATTCTTAATGCCTCTGTCTGAGCCCTGTGGGTGTTTGAATTTGAGAATTCTGCTCTGGAAATTGTAGACCTTTAAAAAACTAAAGGACCCTTGTCAAAACAGTCCAGAACAAAGACCCTATGCATGCAAATTTAGGGGCATCCGTGACAATTCAGCACCATGCACAATAATTCAGTGGCATTTCTTTTTATAGGCAATGGGGGACATATTACATTACACCTGAAGACATTTGGTAGGTCAGGCTTATTTGTCACCACTAGTGCTTTCAGGGGAGAAATTAAATCTTTGCAAAGCCAGCTGACTAACCATTCTATTGGTTCATTGTTTATATTAATTCTCCTACCTTTTGTTTTGCTATTTGATTACTTTTATCACTTTCTTTAACTCTCATTTAAACTATGCAACATGGGTATTTTTTAGCATGATCCTTTAAAAAAATTTTTTTTTAAATTTATTCTCTCCAGTAGCCTGGTGGCCTATAATCTCCGGTTATATTACTATGGGAAGAGTTCACTTTTTTTTTAATTAAAAAGGGAATTACAGTTAATATTTATAATGAACCTGTTCTAGCAAGACAGTTTCAGCCATGTGGATATCCATAAGTTCAGATCTGCCATTACTGTTTGTGGTAATGAGATTCTGGTGACAGACTCCTGGACCTTACAGTAGATAAAACCCATCATGTCACAGATATTCTGGGAATTGTTTGAGAATTAATACGAATGCCAGTACTTGCCATACAGAAAAAAGTTTACACACACACACACACACACACACACACACACACACACACACACACAAATTATATATATATATGTGTGTGTGTGTGTATATATATATATACATATATATTTTTTTGGCTGTATGAGCATAAGCAAGGACCTGACAAGTCCATGAGGGGCTCTTGTTATCTCTTAGAAGACTGGGGTGAGGTGGGGTGATGGAGTTTTCTCCAAGGACTAAGCCGCAAGGACTCATGGCTTTACTTTGCACCTGAAACAGTCCTAATGCCCACCATATCCACCATCGCACAAGCTGTAAAACCAGCTGTTTCAGATAATTTCACCAGTACAATTCGACAGTCAACAAATGTGTGAAATGAGGATAACCAAAGATATGTACATGTGTATTACCTGGGCAGCTTATCACAGATTTAACATCATATTGTCTGGGCCCTGCTCTGGAAGGTCCCGGTAAGTTCTTCCCATATTCTGGAGGTGCCCTGAGATGGAGCCCCACACATATCTGGGGCTGCCCTCTCATCTTCTGCTCTTTTCATTCAATTCCTTGATTTAAATGTTTGTTTTTTCCTGAAATAACTCATTACTTTTTTTTGGCCCACTCAAGATTATTGTTTCCCACTCACTCTCAGCTTTTTCAATCGTCGTGTTCATAGTTTGTTTCTACGGCAACCAGTCTCCTATCACCGTCATCTTTTGGGACAGCTCTGAACCCACCATAATCCTTCCCACTAGCTGTCCCCTAGGTCCCCATCTCCTGTCACTGTTTATTACCATTACATTAACATTAAAAATAGCCCCTCAAGAATCAAATAACACTCTAGCTTGTGAAATAATCTACTTGCAGTTAGCTTTTAATGGCTAATTCAAATATTGCACAGTATTTAACCTGTTTTTTGTTTTCACGTGAATTAAAAGAGAATGACTCCTTAAAACTCATATTAGTCACTGTTGCAGGCAGTCTGTGTGGGACATCGACAAGAATATCTAAAACGACAGGGACTTATTTCTAGGAGACCATATGCAAAGATGAAAACAGATATGCAAATGTAGTTTTTAAAATATATTGTCCTTTAGTATTATTCTTACATTGTTTTTCAATTAAAAATAAATAAAAATAAGGGGAGGGGTGGTGAGAAGGTGGGCAGCACAGCAAGGTGCCAGAGAGGTACATGTTTTTCTTTCTTTGACTGGGAGTGGCATGCAGCTTCTAGAATGCTGTAGGGGAAAACCTGTCTCAGAGAAGCAGTTGCTTGAAGAGAAAGAACACTTCTGAAAATAAAGGTAAAAATAAAAGCAAACACGCAACCAGGCATGATTCCTTAGAGAACTCATAAAGAATCATACTGGCGAATTAAGATATAGTTTTCACTGATTTAGTAAGAAATAATTGATAACATGACTTTTTAAACATTTGAGTTTTGACTGAATAAACTGAAAAGGTGTTTAGGTTTAGGGTGTCAAGAGATGGAGTGTGTCAAGAAGGGAGACATGGCTATTGCTCTCAGGGGCCACCCACCTTACCCACCTCCCTCACCGCTGATCTCCTGCCCCAAGAATACCAGTCTGTATATATATGTGTGAATTATTGGATCTTGGCATTCTGAAACCTAAAGTGGAAATCTCTCATTTGGTGCAAGTGATTGAAAAAAATTACTTTAGGTTTGGTAATGTAATATTTCCATCACCACTCGAGATTCTAGAGTATCTTAGAAGAATTTGTTTTTATCTCTAGCTGGTAGACAGCACTCATTTTGCTACTTCTTGTTTGGGTATCGAAGCACATGTGGCATTTACATAAGAATGATGTTAAGATTTAGCATCCAAGAACCAGAGAAAAACATCATACCAGAGACCATGATTTTTGTTATTTTCTTAAAGAATAATAAAATTAAGATAAAACATATGGGTTTATTTCCCTTCACAGAAAATAAATGCTAACTAGAGCAAAGAACAAAAAAAAAAAAAAAACACTCTTAGTTAAAAATAATATGGAGAAACATGCCTACTCTTAAGCTGGCTGTGTTACCGTTTTCTTGGTCCTCTGCCTCTTAGCCTGGCAGGGTGGATTTCGGAGCTAATTGTACTTACCTTTGAACCCTAGCTCTAACATAAAATTATTAGACAAATTATTGTCTAATGACAAATTATTGTCATTTTGAGTTTCTTCAAGTCTCATTTTCCTCATCCATAAAATGGAGAAAATATCCATTTTGCAGGATGAAATAGAGTATTTTTATGTAAAGATATTGGCACAAAGGTGGCATTTGATAAATAAAAGTTATTATCATTCCACTACTCAGAAGTAGTGGGATAAGATTATTACTCCCCAAAGAAGAAGTGTAATTTCTCCTCAACTCCAATCCCAAAACCAAGGAAATAATTTTTGGAGCTTTTATTAACAGCAAGAAAAACCTTTAATATATTTAAAATTTTTACAGTGTGCTAGGCACATATACTAACTATCTTATCTAATTTCCTTTTCTTGCTTAATTTTTCTCCATAGCATTTATCACTATCAGCAAATTACACATTTTACCTACTTATTGTTTGTATTCCCAAGTTAAAGCAAGTTGCATGAGGGCAGAGACTTTGTCTGTTTTGTTCACTGATAGCTCCTAGAATAGTGCCAGGCGTGTGGTAGCTGCTCCATAAATATTTGTTGTAAAAATAAATGAATTCACATAAACCTATAATATGGAAGGAAAAATGATTGTTTTCAGTTACGTAGAAAATGAATTCTCTTTTGCAGTGCAGCTTTTCCAGGTTCTTGCTATTTCAGATAGCATGCCAAGAAGCCCTTGCAGCTGATGGTTAGGGCATCAGGCACCATCCAATTATTCTAAATTTTTCTATTGAAAGCAGGTGTACTGTCCGGGCAGCTCAGATGGGCTCCTCCTCTCTACGGAGTTTCCATGAGGGAGGTGGATTTTCACAGGTCATTTGAAAGATGCATTAGTTCTTCTACTGGTGGTTGTCTCCTTTTTTTTTCCATTTCTTGAGTGAATTGGAGTCTCCTTCAGGAATATTTATTTATTCTTCTGTAAACCTTGAATCTTAACTGTAAATTTCAGATTTTGAAAGAATCTTCATGGAAAGCACCAGATAGGGAGAATGACAAGCCATTGCAGTCAGCTCTTCCCTATTGGTATTAAAAATGGTTTAATGAGAAAAAAGCAAAGCACAGGCACACAACAATACAGTTGTTTGGCTAGAAGAACATATAACCTCATAGATGGAGGAGATGGTTGAGATAGTTGTTTTCCGCTATGTATTTTGAATTAGAGGGAAACTATATTTTAGCAGTAGATATTTATAGCTGAATTTTGTACCAAAGACATATTCTAAATGTCATGCTTTTGAATTGAGTATTTCTCAGTGAGCAGGTATGAGATTTTTTTTTCTTGAAATTCAAACCATTTGACAGTATCCTACTTTTGTCTTTCTCTTTAAAAAGGCAAAACAGTATCCAAAAGCAATTAGAAAAGCATCCTGAGAGAAGGCAGTGTTCTGGTTATACACAAAAATAACAGGCTGAGTAAGAAAATGTAATGCTGTTAAATTTAAAAACTCACAGTGTTTTTATTTTATGATTATGGAACGTATTTAATATATTTACTTTTAGCAACCTCATCATGCTACAAGATAAAAATTATCTCTCATAAAAATTTTCTTACATCTGCAATACATCCTGTGGCTGTTGCAATACACAAGGGTGTTATTGTGTTCAGAGAGTATGTTATTCTGACCTTTTAAAGAGCCCTGGACTGAAAGTTAAAACTGAGTTTTAGTACCTCCTGACATAATGTTCCTGAACTTTAGTTTCTTTCACAATAAAACAAAGGGTTAAATTTAAATGATTTTTGTTTCTATTTAGCTCTCATATTTTATGTCTCACAGAGTTCTCCATATCTTTCAATTGATCAGCCTGGAGATTTTTCTAAAAAGATGTTCCATAGAATATTTTAAATTTGCTTACTGCCCTCACGTAGATGAAAATGTTTTAACTTATAACCATTTAAATTTCACACTGTGCTTTTCATTAGCTTGTGTTTCACAGTATTCCTAGTAGTTAAACTGTAGTTAGTACATAAGGTTTCACTTAAACTAACAAATCATTGTGTTTCACAACAAACTTTCAAATAGTTTCCTTATCTTGCAAATTCATGTATTTTCTATTTTTATTTCTCTTTTTATCTATAACATGTATATTCTGTGAATGAGCTAAGCGAAATACTTGGTTCTCTTCTACACGTTCTATTGAGTATGGAATCTCTTTAGAAACTCACACTGCTGCTCCAGACATTTGTAAAAAATACCAGTGTCTGCACTTTTATAAGGTCAAACCATATGGAATTCTTGTTTTTTGTAGGTCAAAAGTGGCCAAATACTGGCAGTTCCATGTGATTCAACCCAATAATTTGCCGATAATCATAATAACATTAATCTTTACTATTTTTATAATTCAGTGACAAAGTCAGTCATTAAATGAGTTAGTGAAGTAGTGCAAAGGACACAGTGGGCCTTTGGCGAAAGACAGATCTGGGGTTGAATTCTGCTTTCCTGCTACTAACAATGTGCCTTGGGTAAGTTGCTAACTTTGCTGAGCTTCAGTTTGTTTGTAAAATGGACATGCTGATGCCTGCCTCAGAGCCTTGCTGAGAAGAATGCCCATGGCTCCCAGAATGGTGCCTGATACATGCTTCCCACTCAGTAACTGGTCTTGATATTGTTACTAGTAACCATCAGGGCACTCCCTCAGTCATAAATATCTAACTGTTTACCTACTAAATATGTGGACCTAAGAGGATTAAATGAGAAATGGTCACAAGAAGGAGCAGATTCCTAGGAAGGGGAGTGTACCCTCTAGGGCAGTGTAAGCCATCGAAAACATTCCCCTAGGGACATTTTGGGGGGAAAACAGGAAGGTTGTCCTTCATGTTGTCAAATAACTGTCTCTGGAGCAATAGTTTCATAATTCATTTGACATCCACTAATTTACTTCAGCGGTTCTCCTTTTTTCTACTGGCTTTTGAGTACTAGTCACAAACTTCTTTTATGAGAACTATGGATTATTAAATTGTATGTATTTATATAAAAAAAGGTTTTAAATTTTATTCCATAGATTTTTTTGAGCTAAAAAACATCATAGAGGTTAAATGTTTGCAAGTGTTCTATATGTTTAGTGCCTACTAGGTAAACAAGTTTAATGTTTTATGTAGTCTAAAATAACTCCCATGAAACCATGAGTCTTGTCCCAGACTGGAAGGGACAAATCTTAAACTGTCCTTCTTTTCTCTGATCTTGTGCTTGTCGGTAGCTTCTCCTGTAGCTATATGCTGCTGATGACTCATGTGTTGCCACGTCCTGTAGAGTTTCTAACTCTTTAGGATTTGGTGAAAACCAGCCCAGATAATTTTTTATTGTGTAACATAGATTTAGGTCACACTCCCCCACCTCCTGTTTTCCCCTTTTCTAAACCGTATACCTGATATTATTAGACATTTTCTCATGGAAGGCCCTTACATCTCTATTGTTGTTCTAGATGCGCTCTGAACCTTTTCCAGCTCCGTCGTAGCCTGCGTCTGGGACAAAGTCAGGTGTCCATTGTGGCCAGTGTGCTGTAGTGAAGAGGGGAAGGGAATGCATGGTGTGAGCACTGGATGGGGACTCTAATGAACAAGAGATGTGCTGTCCTAGATGAAAAGAGTTTATTTTTTTTCACTTTGAAGTAAGAGTTGATCTGATCAGAGAGTTCCAAAAATTGACATATAAAGTTACTACATCCTGACTCAAGAGGATTACATATTGCTGATTTTAGCTCCAGAAAGTATTTTTTTTTTTTTTTTGCAGGCGTGATTCTCATGTGTCTTTTGAATTAAGTCCAATGGACAGGAGCCAGTTTTAACTCTGCAGCCCACAACACTGGCCTTATTCACAGTCAGGTTCACAAGAGACCAAAACAGCAACCGTTTTTCCCCTTGAAGGCTGACCAGTTCCCATGAGGAAAGCAGGTGGCATGTTGCTGAGCTGGGCTTGGGGTCAGCTAGATCTTCTGAGTTCTAATCCCAGTCACGGACTAGCTACTTGCCTTGGGCAAGTTGCCACACCTTTCATAATACCTGTCTGGCCAAGCACTGTGTAGTTTAGACACAATGTGTCTAAAGCACCTAGCACAGTGCCTGGAGTCCAAGAAATTCTCAGGAATGGTTGGTGGAGGCTGGGGCCATTCACAGTGTAAAGGGGGGACTAACTGGTGGCCAGCCTCACTGCCTGGTCTTATGTTAGGAGAATTTCTGTTTCAGTTCCAGACCTGTGGGATTTCAGTGGTCACATTAATCTTGCTCCAACATCTTGACCAACTACCTTGCTTCTTTCCTAAATTGGACAGGAATAGCCACATCACACGGTCAGTATTTGTATATCAAATTTTATTTTTCTTATGCTTCCTTTCTAATTTAGGGAAAATATTTCCACAGAAAATTGTTTTCGGCCCAGCAAATAATAAAACTTACCATTAAAACTCTCATTATCATGTCAAGGGAAATTCCACATCTTAAAATGTGTCTTTACTTCTTTAATGCAGATTCATTTCACATAATCTGTTGCAGAGCCAGGTATTAAAATACTCTGTATAGGTTACTTAACATTTTCCCCTCAGGCGTTGAGTATGTAAGCAGACATAGGGATTATGTATCTACTCTCAGGGGACAAAATTGCCTGGAGGAGTTTTCCCAGTATAGGTAAAGTTTTGTCTTGGAAATGATTATGTAATTTAGCAATGAAAGGTTATGATTCCTTACACTGTCTGCTGTGGTGGTCTTGCGCCTCTCAGCTTGAATGGCCTCCATCACTGAGCTCCAGACATGTCTGCCCTATATCTCTGTTGAGCTGGTCATCTGTCCCAGCAGTAGACAGTGTACTGGCACCAGGATCAGAAGAGGTTTCTGGAGAGAACTCATCCTAAGAGAGGTGCAGTGATTCTGAGCCCAGCATGAGATGTATCACAAGGAAATGTTCTCCCTGTCACCCACTAGACTCATGGCTGAGTCCTATAAAAGCTGGGGAGGGGCAAGCAGGCTGCATGTACAAGTTATTACACTAAAGAATCTGTACCTCATCTGAACACAAGGCCACTTCTTTAGCAGCCTTCAGTAGAGTATATTGTACCAGAGGGAGAAAGGTATATTTTCCCCATGGATGCTCTTATCAGAGGCTTCCAAATTCTTTTGATCGATATCCTAATCTGTTAAAAAATGTCTAAGCCCTCTCTTGTATTAATATATTATGCATTTCCTAAAACATATACAAAAGCAAAAATTAAAAAAGATGAAACAAAAAATTAAACAAAACCCAAATATTTTCTTCACATGTCCAAAGGTTTTTCTTGCATCTTCCATGGAGTGAGCCCCCAGCCTGCAACACCTGCTCTAAAGTGTTAGTGGGAGGGGTCTGCTGGTACCAGGAAAAAGCCTCTTTTCCTGGCAAGTGCTGTAAAGAGTGTGGGCAACTCTTCCTGCCCACACTGTAATGAGTATGTGCACACATGCGACCCATGCTGAAACTATGAAATTCTACATAGGGCCCTCTTTTTTAGATAGCTGACTCTGGTGAGGCAGGTAAGAGAGGAAGAAAGGTGAAAGAAAAATGTAAGATTATTACCAATAATGTCACTTCATTTGTACCTCTAGGCTGGTGAGCCCTGAGGAAGCTTGAGTTATATAAATGAAAATATATCTGAGACAGTGTGTTTATATTGAATTTTAGAATTTGCTATCAGTTTTTCACATGTAACCCCTCAACAACTCTATAGAGTATGAAAATTGAGAATTTCTTTAAGCCAATTTGGTCACAGCTAATTTTCAGGTTCTTTTTGGAAATCATAGTAGCCACCTGAATAGTTTGAGGTGATGATAGCTGTTCTTCCACAGCTTTGTTTTCAAGTTGTAATGAATGCAAGCCTCAGACCAAAATTTACCATATATACAGATATTTATTAGACTAACATTCATTAGCAAAGTTGGCACAAAATATTTCATACTATCTCTTTGGTAGGTTTGATGAAGAACCAGCTCTATTTCCTGTTAGGTGCTCCAACTGTATGTTAAGTAAAAACTTTACTCGAGGTAGGATTCTGCATCCTCAGTAAGCATCGTGCAATCAGACATTCTTCTAAACCAGTGGTTGGAGACAAGGACGGTTTAGGGATTGAGCTTTCGACATCATTAAGTGGTGCATCTGAGAATTCTCCTTTCTTTTTGCAATTTCTGCAATATTTTAACTAAGTCACACATTTTGAATACCTTTAATTTTGTCAAAGAAAATCCATTTCTTACTCTAAGCTTGCTAAATGGTAAAGCAATGGTTATTGATTAAGGTAGGAGAGAAGAAATCCCATTTCTGATATAATACTGTTTGGCCCATACCCACCATTCCTGGACTATATATTCCAGATAATCACTTTAGCTCACTCTGCCTAGAAATGAAGTTTAAATTAATTGTCACATATATCACAGATGATTCTGAGTATTTAAAAGTAAATTACAGATCTTATAACATTGGATTACCATTTTATGTTGATGCTTATGATCTGTGATTTGTCCAAAGTTTCTCAAACTAGTAAGAAAAAAAAATGAACCCAGGCATAAATGACTGTCAATCCCATGCTCTCTTTGTAAAACCAATCAACCTGACTATATGTACTTCCAGTGGTGGCCTCCTGGGATTGAAGCCTTCTGCTCATTGGCCACTTCTTAACAAAGTTTAGTTAATAGTACTATCCCAGTGTTAGAAAGTAAGGAATCTGCTGACCTCTGTTAACTTGGTTCCTCCTGTACCTCTCCTCCTGAGGAGAGTAAAGACAATCCCCTTTGGAATTATATGGCTTTGTTTAAATTCCCATAGGTGGCTTTGGTTGCGTTGGTTCTTATAATTCTTTCCCTCAAGGAAATTGGAATATGTTTTCCAGAGCCTGGAGGACATATGTGTAAAGCCACATAGCCCCGATGGACCATCACCCAAGGCCAAGGACTGCTCTGGATAGTGAGATGAAGATGAAGGACAATCAGTTTAAGAACCTAGAGGAAACAGCTAGGTGGGAGCAAAAGTGAAAAGTTCAAGGTGGGCCAGACCAGAAATATGCTAGATAGGCACCAGGGGATTTTAGAAACTGTAGCCTATAGTATGAATCAACTGGCTTTCCCAAGGAGAATGTAGGCCTAGGACAAAGCAAGAATAACCAAAAATAAAATGAGTACATTCTGAACTACAAGGAGCAAAAAGGAGTTATTCAAAAACAAATAGAAACCCAGATTATCTCATAACAAGAATGTGGATACTGAAAAACTCAGAAAATTTATATCAGATTGAGGGACTTCTGTTCTTTTGAGTAGCATTCCTCTGGCAGTGGTTTTAACCCTAGACCCTATGAGGCTTCTGGTATATCTGCAGTGCTTCCTACTCAACAACTCTGCAGGCCTCAGGTAATGCCTTGAAAGGTGGGAGTGGTCCTGTATCTTTCACTCATTCCTGTTCTGGTGTCCTGAGCCTGCCTTTTGGTCCCAGGATCCTACTCATAGATCCTCCCAGGACAGATCTCTGATTCTTATGCCCAGAGGAATCCTGGCGGCTAGTCTAACCAGGCAGAGTACTTGAGCTAGAGGTCCCCTTTAAGCCATCCCCCTTAGGACCTTTGCTGTTGGTTATCTGGTCCATAAAAGGGAGTCTGTAGTACCTATTACTCAATAAGAACAATGACATTGGTGTTTGACACCACAGGGATTGTTTGAAGGGACTTTTACAGATCTATTGGACAATAGTCATTTCCATAACAATGACATTGCAGTATTTCAAAACAATAACTATTTTGGGCAGGAATTCAAAACTTCTTCTTATAGATCCAAAGTGAGTTTGACTTGTATATGGGAGTGATTGTTTTTTAAATGCTCTTCAGATGTTTTATTTAAACTTAAAAAATTAACCATCAAGGATATCTTTTTCCACAGAAGTCCTTTGATTTTATGGCTATGTGTAGATGCTAAGAAAGGAGGAACAATATTTTATGGCCAGAGAATGCAGAATCCTGGGTCAAGGGTGGAAGAATGTCTATTTCTTGGCCTTACATGGCCCTGAGCCTCAGAAACACAGAAAGATCTGTGGGCCTATCAAAGCTTGAAATAATCACTAATGGGATGCAATTTTGGTTTAGGATTTAGAAGTTCTGTATTTACTAAAACTGTGCATAACAACAACAATAATGGCTTGCTTCTATTTATTGAGAGCCTACTCTACGTCAGGGTCTATGTTAAGAAGTGCTTCACATACTCTAATTAAATCTTCAACAAATTATTAAAAGGTAGTTGAGGGGACACACACAGTGCCCAGATCTTGGTCTCTAAACACTATTATTCAATAAAAGGAATGAGAGCTCTTTGGAGAAATGGCTAATTGTAGGTCTAGGGGAGGAGAACATTTAAGATAAGTGTGAACATCTGATAGTGTGAGGAAATAAGGAAGTGATCAGAAAACAAAAAGGCGGGGCATGACAAAGCCACACAGGAGCCAGCTAGAAAGAGCTTTTAATGGCCAAATTTGAAACAATTTGAGCAATAAAATAAATAATGTAGTATTGAATTATAGTTAAAGCATAAATAAACATACATGAGTATATATTAACCTAAATAAATGACTGAATAAATAAATAAACAGGGGAGAAGAGACAAATCTTTTTTGCAGAAGAATTCCAAATAATACATATAAGCACTCCAATCTCTAGGAGTAAGAGCTTAACCCACCTATCTGCCACCCATGAGGGTAGGTTAGGTGTAGTGACTTACTTCCAACAAAAGGAGTATTGGAGGGGAAAAATAGTACATTTACAGTGGAGAATTCTGGCAAACACCACCTGAGATGAGTGATGAAGGTTAACATCATCAGCGATGACATATACTCCTGATAGAATGTCATGGTAAGGGTCATTTTATCTCGATGGTGTTCTTCCTACAACTACATTCTAATCGTGAGAGAAACATCAGACAAACCCTGATTCGGAAACATTCTGTAGAATAGGTGGCCTGTCTTTCTCAAGTCTGTCAAGGTCAAGAAACAAGGAAAGCCCACGAAACTGTTACTGACCAGAGGTGACGAAGGAACTAAAACTGAAGGAAGGGTGATACTCTAAATTAGGTCTTAGAATAAAGAGGATATTAATGGAAGAACAGATGAAATTCAAATAAAGTCTGGATTTTAATTAATAGTAATGTTCCAAGTTTAGCTTTATAGTTTTTACGCGTGTA
This sequence comes from Cynopterus sphinx, assembly GCA_030015415.1. Lineage (NCBI taxonomy): Eukaryota > Metazoa > Chordata > Mammalia > Chiroptera > Pteropodidae > Cynopterus > Cynopterus sphinx. Next base: position 71,334,942 of record CM057384.1, on the reverse strand, counting down.
CCTTGATATAGGAGATGCTAACAGTGGAGGAAACAATGGGGGTATTGTGGGAACTCTCTATACTATCTTTACAGCTTTTCTGTAACCTAACAGTATTCCAAAATAAAAAGTTTATTAAAATAGGTAAATTAATGAATAAATATATAAAATAGTTGAAAGTTAAATAAAAAAGTAATACCAGCTTATTTTTTAAAAACCAGAGTATTGTAGAAAATAAATAATAAAAATTCTCCTCTTCTCTGAGTAGGCACTCTAAGCTCACCCCAATTAACAATTTAGTATAAATTTTCTCAGATATTTTCTATGATATATATACATACTTTAAAAATGTATAATTGGAATCTTGCTTTTTATTTTGTCCTGTGACATCTTTTTTCTCTGTTAAACAGTAAATTATAGACTTTGTTTCAAGACAAAGATGTAATGATTTTCCAGGTGATTTTTAAATGAGAATATTGAGAATATTACAGCATTGCTTCCAAAGCAAACTAACTTTCGATTCTCCATCTTAATCTTTAAGCCTTTTAGATACACTTTACATAGATATTTCTTAGCCATTTCTAAACTTTTGTCATATTATCCTAGATTGTTACCTACTGTGCTCTAAAAGTAGTATTTGGTAATCATAGATTTTTAAGAAACAAAGATTAAGAAAAGATAGTTATTAATCATTAAAGAATATAGCAGTAGGAAAGCTATTACTAGTTGACTACATTTAGGTCATAACTTTGTAAATGGATACTAGCTGAAGTTGTTAACGATAGAAATTGGCTCAAGTAAGATAAGAATAATAACTTCTGATTATCTGAGCTCTGAGCGAGAGAAACTACTCATTTGAATAAGGTTTTCTTTATTTTCAGCCCCTTGTAACACAGCTGAGCTGAGACTTGAGCCTTGGTTTGTCTTAAGTATCATGTTGTACAACCTTTCACCCCCAGTAAGTAGCCCAGGTGTAGAAGCTGTAGAGTAACCTGGCTGATGGCACTGATTTCTGTACAACCCTGGGGGACTGTGTGCGTGTGTGTGTGTGCGTGTGTGTGTGTGTGTGTGCAATTGTTGCTAGCAAGGAAAGCAGCTACCAAAGCAAAAAATACCCTTGAACACATTTGTGTCTTTCTACAGTGCCAGGTTTATTGAGTGGAACCTTTTCAGATAAACCAATCAGGTACCCATGCATGTCAACACACAACACACAGAGAGGGGAAGTACAGGGTCTTATGTGACAGAGCAATGGGATGAAAGTCCTTAGCATTGTCAGCGTGAGCTCTTGATTGGCAGCACCTATAGCTGTGCGTTGGTCCCAAGCCAGGAGCTACAATGGGCAGAAGGTCAGAGTCTTCAGCTCTCAAGACACCCGTGATGCAATGGGGTCAGGCTTGAGCATCGTCTGCCTAAGGTGTTCTGTTTATGTGGACCTTACCAGGTGGGATCCTCATGCTTGTCAGCCCCTGCAGATGGGGGCTGATGCCTGTGGTTTTGGGTGTTCTGATCATACCCTAAGGGCATTCCTAATATGTGTCAGTTGACATTACTGTCATGGCTCCCATGGAATCCATTTTGCAAAGTCCAAAAAGTCCTCAATTCTTTATTCTCTATGCTGTGTGTGTGTGTGTGTGTGTGTGTGTGTGTGTGTGTGTGTGTGTGTGTGTGTAGAGGGTTTTGCCGCATGCTCCTTGGGCCATTTCTCACATCATAGCCAGTTCTTGCCCATTCCCAGCCTACACTGTAACAATCCTTCACTGGTCAGCCTCACTGTGCCATTTGCAACCTTCCTCTCATTTCTCTATGGCTGGTATATCTCTGCAGGGAAAAGTAAAGCAAATGAAAGGTATCTCTTTTATGTCCTACCTCCTTGATACAAATCTATAAGTTGGTACACTTCTCTGAGTTTTACAGGAAGAGGCAAATATTCTTAAAAGCATGGGTTTTGGGATCAGGAACAAGCATACCTATTTCCCCCTCCACTGCTGCAGCCATATGACTTTGGACGGTTTACTTAAAATGTTCTAATACTCAATTCCCCATTTTGAGAAATGGACATAATAATTATAGTACCAACTTGGTAGTATTAGGAGATATTGCAGGTGAAGTCTGTTTAGCATGGTGTTTGGTACAATGAGTGGTTGACATGGTAAATGGCAATAGTAGCTTTCTATTCAGATTAAATCCATCTTCCAGGGCTTGCCTAGATCTTACATTTCTCCTGTTGCTCTGGCTTTTTCCTCTATCTATAAATATGCTCCAATCTCCTCTAGGTTACAAAAAAAGCAAGAACTAAAAAATCTTCCCCTGATCCTGCCTTTATTTACTAATATTGTTCATCTCTCTTTCCTCACAGCCAAGCTTTTTGACAGAGTAAGATGCCCTGTTTCACTTCTTAGCCTAAAGCAATCTGAATTCTATGCTCTCACTCAGGTAGCCAGTGAGACCCCTTGAAGTGGACATCTGCTTTTGCCTGCCTTGCATTTTTTCCCATTCTGATATGAATGTGCCATCTTGGGATGTGCCCTCCTCTGTGGATCTTGGGTTAACTGTCAGTTCAGGTGACCTGCTGTCTCCCAGCCTGTGGGATGGGCACTAGACCTCAAGTTAAGCAAGCAGACAAGCAAGTCAGGAGAATGGTGGACGGTAGTATTTCCTTCTGGCTACTCTCATCCCCTTAAGCATTCTCTTTTCCTATCTTTCTGTTGATGAATTTTTCATTTTTCCTTGGATTATATAATCTGCCTCATGTTCCTTCAGCCCATTTTTCTTGCTTTCATCAGATAGTAGTTGGTTCAGATGCTTTTATCAAAAGAACCAAAACTGATACAAATTTTCAAAGCTTCTTTGATGCCTCACACACAGTTGACCCCTCCCACCTCCTTTCATTCTTGAACCTAATGTATGTCTCTAGTAAAGTCCACATTGCTATACTAGTTCGAAGTACATGAATTATAATCATGTATCTACATAGTTCTCTTTTCCACTGAAACAGGAAGTTCTTGAGGAAAAGAACTGCATTTCATTGTTTTTGTATTTCTACCTCCAAGCATGATAGGAGTTCTTACCATATAATCGTTGTTCTCACCAGGTATTTGTTGTAATATTTAGTGTCATTAAACAATGTGATTCATAGAGAAAGTAGTTTGGTTTAGGGGATGAAAGCAAACTAATTAGTCTCTTCCATTATAAATTTAGGACAAAATTTTAGCCTTATGGTGTAACATAATTGGACCACTTTAGTGGAGAAACTAGGTCAAGGAACTATCACAGTACAGGGAAAACAAAATTGTAGACATTTTAAAAGCTTCAGTACGTAAAAACTCAGCCAGACATGTCTGTTTTAAAATAGTTTTAACTAGATATATTATTATTTTGTCTGAAATTGTTTTTTCCCCTCATATCTAGAAATGTTTATCTAAGATGAAGTTGATTAACTTCAAGTGGAAATTTAGAGAAATAACCAAAAAGTCAGGAATACTTGTGGGCTTTTACTGTGGATTGATGTTTAAGAATTTAGGGACAAATAGAAAGCAGTCTTACAGCATGCAATAAAATTGTGGCTGCTACTAGCCCATATGGCACCTTTACACAAATTAGTAAAGACATTCCTCCTCAAAACACTTTAGTTCCACCTTTAGGAAATTGTCATTATTGACTCATTTTATTAGAACAGAGTGCTTTCCTGCCATCTGCTGGAAAACCACACTAATAAATATGTAAACCTGTGATATCTGTGAGGTGAAGGCCTTCCACTCCCAGAAGTGGTGCCTTAGTGTAATGTGTAGCCTACATTGTGGCATGCATGGCTGCCTTAGCTATAGGATCATATTTAGCATCCTTCTCTCCTTATGTGTGGTTTTGCTATCAGCTCCTTATTGTTCAAAAGATGGTGAAAGTTTGCAGATGAAAACCAAAAAGTATCAATTGCACTTTATTGAATAGGAGAAGAAACTAACTTTGGACATGTCCAAGTGACTCTCGGGCAACATTCAGACAATTGTCTCCTGCAGAATTGGAGCAGGGCACCAAAGAGCACTGTGTTCAGGCCGTTGCTTATCTGGCTTGAAAAGTACAGCTTCAAGGGTTCTGAAACACTACTAGCATTAGCTATGGCTCCTAAAGGGTACTCTTTCAGTTCCCAGCTTCCTGTATTAGAGCTCTGGGACAGATTTCCAAGTACAAAAGTTAAGTTTATGATAAAGCACTGAAAGTGGAGGTCAGCATTTGGTCTTTGACACTGACATTTCCTCGGTCCAGAACTTGGAATTCCTTTTCTTGTGCAAACCCGGCGGTTGATGCTTAACTATAGAAGCCAGGAAACTATTTGTTCTGTGAGTAAAAATGGATCCTTGCTTATTTTCTCATAAATAATGAAGTTTGGATCTAGGAGATTTGGATATGCTTTGTTTCTTTTTCTTTCTTTTTTTTTTTTGCCTCTAGGTTTGGTCTCTAACTTGCATGTTGGGTGGGTAGGGCACATATGCAGTGAGCCATAGCAGTTTACTCTAGGTATATTCTGGTTTTTAACCTCTCAACAGGAGAGCCATGATTCCAATAAAGCTGGTAGGTGGTTTTAATATTCTGAGGATAAGTACAGGTTGTAGATGAGCTTACTTTGGAGCTGGAGTGATGAGTGGGGACAGTGGTGTGTGGACCAGATGAGATGTCTAGACCAGTATGAGAAGCCCATTGGGTAAGGATCAATGATCATACAGGCTGTATTTTCATTGGCGATCAGAGATGGTAGAGATTTGAATTATCATGAGACTGACTGGCCTCAGAGTGCTGGTATAAGGTTGCATCAAAGTAGACACCGTGAGACCCCGGGTACATGGGAGGTCTAGAGAAACAGCAGTTGGAAAGCTGGTCCTGAAACTAGAGTTTGCTCAGGGACTGGCCTTGGATGGTTGGAGGTTTCCTTCTGTAACAGTTACTCAGCTGACACGCATTGGATTCTAAACACTGGGTGGGACTAAAAGAGACTTTGCCTCAGAAGAGCTGCCAAAAAGAGAGACACATAACAACTAAGGATAAAGTAGGATGAACTAAGTGCTACACCAGCGTTTCTGAACAGACAAAATCCCGAGGGAGTGTGCAGTGTAAGCAGCATGTTAACCTCTCGAGGAGAGCCTTCTCCAAGAAGCTGCTCTTTAAATGTGAACATCTTTCTGTTTGTTCCTGATTTTTTGAGGAAACATGCTCATTTTAGATAAATAGAAGTATAAATACATATAAGGAGCAGAAAAGAATACTTTAAAAGCTATTTATTTGAAGTAATTTTAGATTTACAGAAGGGTTGCGGAGATAATACAGAATGTCTCCGTAGACCTTTTACCTAGCTTCCTCTCATGTTAGCATGTGGCATAACCATGATATTTATCAACACTAAGAAATTAGCGTTGGTACATGACTATTAATTAAACTATAGACTTTTCCCCCTACATTTTCATACTTTTCTTTTACGCCCATATTCTGTATTAGAATTCAGCCCAGGATCCCACACTGTATTTAGTCATCACATCTTGTTAGTCTCCTCCAGTCTTTTCTTATCTTTTATGACTTCGATAGTTTTAAAGACTAGTGATCAGGTATTTTTTTTTTAATATCCCTAAATTTCAGTACGTCTGGTATTTTTTCCTACATAAATTGGCGTTATAGATTTGGGGGAGAATATGGCAGAAGTGATGTGCTCTTCTCATCACAGCAAATCACGATATCCACACTACTGATTGTCAGCAATTTTAACTTTGATCACATGGTTAAGGTGGGGCTGCTGGTAAAGCTACTGTTTTTCCTTTCCAATGCTCTATTCCTTAGTAGCAAGTCACTAAGACACTCAAGGGAAGGGCACTTGAGCTTTACCTGTTGGAGGGAGGTCTATCAAAGGATCTGTGGGCACATGTTAAAAGTACCACAGTCACTAGTAAATTTGAGGGAGGTATTCTGAGGCTATGCAAATATTCTCTTTCTCCTGAACATTTCCCCCTCTGATTGTAGTATTCATCAATGTATTGTTCCTGTAGCAATTGTTACAACTGTGGTGTTACAATGGTGATTTTTCTACTTCCCCTATTCCTCAACACTTATTAATAGGAATTTTTTTTGGTAAGGAATGTCAAACTTTTTTTTTTTTGTTTATTCAATTGTTTATATCAGTATAGACTCACAGACATTTATTTTATACTTTAGGTTATAACCTAAAACTATAATTATTTCTTACATTGCTCAAACTGTTGTTGAATATATTTTTTTGAGAGGCTGGGAAAGGTCACCGGAGGCTGAGAACACAGTGTGAGTAATAATCTGGTAGGGGAGAAACCTGGTAGGCTCAGGGAATTGAGATTAAGCTCTACTATAAATGTCAGAGGATGAAAGGAACGGGGGTGCTGAGCACCTGCCTGGAGGCCACTGAGGTCAGCACTGTAAAGGAGGCAGCAAACAGCTGAGTTGGTAGCTAGCTATTCCAAAGCAGAGTAAGTAACAAATCACCGGACCGTTTAAAGGGATGCCATCTAGAGTTTTGTTTTGGATTTTTTTGAGTAAAGTGTGATGTACGGGACAAATTAGAGTTTTCTTCATTGCCTCTGAAATCTATCTGCTTCCTGCAGGGGATATTTCCAGCTGCCATTATAATAAGGATTGGATTCTTATTGGTTTTTATTAAGCATTTGCACTTTTTGTGGCTCAGTCTCAACAGAGACCAGGACTCACTTAGGCTATACGGAAAATTATTTGATTTCTGTTTGTTCATTTATTATCTTTCAATTGCTCTTTCTCCTTCATTAGGGCCAGTAGGGTGTTGCTGTGCTTCAGTGCCTAAAGAAGGCTCACTGCCAATCATGTAGGCTTATCTTTGAATTGCTTGTCAGTAGGGGGCTCTCCTGCTGGCTGGCTACAGGAACTTGGACAAGTCTCTTCCCCTTTCTGGGCTTCACTGAAAAGGGAAAAATTTGCCTACCTCACAGGTCTATTGTGAGAAATAAATAAGATGTCGATTTTTAAAAATCACCTAGCACACTGCTTGGCCTACTGTAGGCGCTCGGTAAGTATGAGAATCAGACTAGAACTGAGAGGGTACTAGAAGGATTATCTAGTCTACTCTTCTGCCTGTGGACCAGTGACTGCCCATGGCATTCGGGTTAAATGTTTTGTGTTTTATCCCAAATATTTCCAGACATGTATACTCACAATCATCTTTAGCAGTATTGAAAGCATTAAAGAACTTTCTATATGTTAGTACTATATGGCTTGTGTACATTTCAAAGATAAATAAGGTATACCTTGGGCATCAACAGGTTTACAATTTCACAGGAGACACAACTGTTTAGACAGAGTTAAAATTCAGCACATGAAGTACTATATTACGGGTATGAACAAAGAAATGTGGGTGCAGCATGAGAGAAACAAATGAATTCTGCCAGACTCAGGAAAAGCTTCAGAGAATTGACATTTGAGATGAGCTTCTATCCATAATAGGAATTTTCAAGGAAAGAGTATTTGTGTGGATTCATGAATATATGTGTGTGTGAGAGACAAACTGGTGGTGGTATTCCAGGTAGGGTGAATAGCATGGAATAGTTTAATGTGATTTGAGCATAAGATAAATAGTTGGCTGGTTGGGGCAGGTAAGGAGAGGGAAGGCATGGGACTGGAGAGTTGGAACAATGCTAAGGAGTTAAGACTTTACCTGTTGAATAGAGAAATTACACAATTAGGCCTGTGTTTTAGAAAGGCACTTTTGCAACAACTTGAAAGATCAGTCAGTGGTGGGAGGGGCAAAAGTATTGAGCAGGTTATTGCTATAGCCCAGGTGAGAAAAGACAAGGACTGCTATGAGCTGTGACTGTGAGGTTAGAGAGCAGAGCCGAGAATCAGTTTCAGAGGTATATGTCAAGAGTTTGGTGGAGTAGGGAGAGAGAGAAAAGGATGAACCGAAGGTGGCTCTGAGATTTGTAATGTGAAAGGCTGAATGGATAGAGTATTAGTATCTGAGAAATGGACTAGATAACACACTTTTATTAGTTCAATGCTAAGTACATGCTTCTCTGGGCACTGAAGCTACAGAGAGAAGACACATAGTCTCCTCTGTCAAACAATTTACCATCTTAGTGAATAGAAGTACAAAAACCAACCAACCAATCAACCAACCAACCCACCCAGCCACCTACCCACCCAATCACCCACCCCCTACCAATAAGAGGTTGATTGAGTACTAAGTGCTGTGGGAACATAGAGGAAAAGAAGCACTTAAATCTACTGAGGGGAGTAGAAAAAGGTTTCACAGAGGAGTACAATTCAAGCTTCCACTGAAAAGATGACTATGTGGTTGCTAAGGAGATAAGAGGGCAGTGGCTAGTCCATGGTGAGGCAGTAACATTGATAGGTAAAAGAAAAATAATAATAATGAGAGGATGGATTGTAAAGGAAATGGCTGCTTTCCCCATTAGATTGCAAGTGGGATAAGGGCAGGGGCCATGCTTCTCTCACTGAGCATTGTATCTTCAGTTTGAGTGGTAAAAGAGAACAGGAGAAGCCAGAAGAGTGGTAGCAGGAAGCCGTTTTACACTGGGGCGAGGATGTAGAGACAAAGAAACAGGATTGTTCTTTGTAAAAATGGAGCAGAAAAAGGAAGGTATGAGAAAGAACATGGCAGTTTTGAGGGAAATAAATTGATGCAGAGAAATGAAGTAGATTTGGACAGGTTTAGTCCAGTACTCTGGGATTCTTCTGGATACTGACGCAGAAAGGCCTTCACTGGAAGTTCCCCTTATATTTTACCCAAACAGGCCCTTGGAATATCCCACTGGATTATAGGCTCTGGATGCTTCCTGGTGGGCAGGGCAGAATGGTTTATCCAGCTGTAGGTTTGTCCCTCCACAACTCCCCACCCCATCTGTTGAAGGACAGTGGTGGTGGTATAGAGAGAGAGTGAGACTATTTAAGTAAATGTCTAAGTAACTGCTTATCCCTTTGGCTAAGGAAAAGAGTCATAATTTTTTTAGTTCTTTCACACTGGTGTTATTTTCAACCTTTTATTCATTTGGACCATGTTTCCCCTCCACTCCAATACTACCCATTCCCTATCACACCCTGCTCCCCAATGAAGTGTAGAAATTTCAAGAGAAAAGATAAGATTTTCACTTCAAGAAAAAGTAAAGACTTTTTGAAATTTCCCACAATTTATATTCCAGAAGCCCCAAATGGGAAAGCTACTTCTCTAGATGATAATCAACAATATGAACAGCAAATCATAACACCGACGTTGGGATAACAATTGACATGTTTCCATTTTATTTGTTGCTTAGTGGTAGATTTCGGTTGCCAGAGATGCTTGGACTCAGGAATCAGGCACTTAATTTATAAATAGAATTAATGATGGAATTATAAAAAGTAGAACCAGAGAACAGCTTAAGAATTATCTAGACTCTAGGGCAAATTCCATCCTTTACAGATGCGGAAGCTGACACTCAAAGAGTCTAAGCATGTGCCCAAGTTAGCACAGGGAACCCAAGCTAGGCCAGAGTCCCCGCCCCATTCCCCGACTGCCTGGCATGTGGATCTGCTGCAGATGACAGGATGCAGTACTACCTTCCCTAATTGCCTCTGGGCTGCTCTTATCTCTCCCTTGGTTGCATAAGCTACAGGGTGGCAGTACCTGTGTCAAGTGAGTCATCTCAGAACAACATAGATATTAATCTAATGATTAAGCCATGGGGTAGTAGGGAGAGAGATTCTCTAGGCAGGAATTTTCTATAACCCAGTAAGCATTTCCACACTCACTGCCTCCTGATACTGGGCCTAAGTCTTTCCCTTTTATAGAGCATTCATGGGGACACCTGCCATCAAAGGTGTCTGATGTCTCACCAGGACTTACTAGGTCCCATTGAGCCTTCCTTTGGAATTGACCATGTGTGTCCTGTATGGTCAATCAACCCACCTGACTTCTGATTCCAGTCTTTTCCCACCTCTGCCGAATAGCTTCTTCTAGTTTCTGTGATCCTTTGGGATTTTGCTCTCACTCTAGGGGCACCTGTACCCAGGTTGACAGTCAGGAGGTCCCCTGGGCCATCAGGCAGTCCTCCTGGTCAGCTTTTCCTCTGTCCTCTCAGCAACCAGTCCATATTTTTACCTCAAATCCCTCCCAGCTTCCTCACTTCCTCCCATTGGGGAAAGACCATGTCCTGATTTCAAGAAACTATTGACATAGGGTGAGAACACCTCAGCCTCTGTGGCCAGGCATGCTTATTGCCATGCCATCACACTCACCATTTCGTCCTTAGGGGAGAGGTTTCCTTTCCCTGTCTGAAGTTAGCCCACCCCCTCCCCCTCCTGGGGCCTGCTGGTCAGCTCCTCTCTACTCCCTGTATCTTCAAACCTCTCTTTCTTCATTGACCCTTCTCTTTAGGATGTAAACACCCTCAGTATCTTTCCCATTAAAATAACCAAACATATATGTAAACCCACATACATCAAACAGCAATTCATTGGTCCATCCCTCCCTGCCCCACCCTTCCTTGTTTGTACCCCTCCATGAAGAGTCACCTCTTCTCAGGTCTCATGCCATCGCCCCCCCATTTTGCTCCTGACTCCTGATCAGCCAACTTCATTGTTTTACTTGCTAACCAGTCCTTCCTCACTTAGAACTCAATATGAGCTAAATTTGATGCTGGGGATCCCCCAGGAGTTAATTCTTCTGTGGGTCAGTCTCTTCTGGTGTCAAATTCAATAGATTGTCAGACTGTGAGCTGATAGCCTGTCTTCTCTGCCACCCAGTGGCCAGTAGTGTTGGAAATTGGAATTGGGGGGCTGACTGAGATCTTTGGCAGATACTCCCGACTTCAGTGCAAGGTCTTTAGAAAACTACTGTAAAAGCAAGACAATCTATCTTGAGAATCAAGCCCTCTAATTTTTAGAATATTGACTTTAACTTGCATTGCATATTTCACTCTTGCTGAGTTTCTAATCTAAGTAGAATGTGAAATCTTTTTCTCTTTAATTTGTATTAGGAAATGCTGTGTGTGTGTGTGTGTGTGTGTGTGTGTGTGTGTGGTGTCGGGGAGTAGTGGTAGAATGTGGTGTTGGTCATTAAAACTGTAACAAGCATTTCCATTTATGTTTAGCCTATTTAGTCAAAATGTTTCCTTTAAGAGAAAGAAAGGCTTGTACAAGGTCACAGTGCAGAGAAAATACAGGAGAAAAGAAGTTCCAGGGTCCTTTACAAACCAGCCCAACCCTCTTCATGAAGCTATAGAACAGGTTCTTGAAAGTGGCCTGCATCATAGCCAAACACAAGGGTGTTATAAAATTCCCTGTAGTGCGCTGTTTCAAGTGAAACCAAAATAATTTCAAAGATCTTTCGGAAGCCCTCCTGGAAACAGTGGTCCCACTCCCCTAAGACAGATTCTTTTGAATGAGAAAGGTACTTCTTCAGATGTGTAGCTGAGAATATCTTCCTGCTCCACTAAGTCCACAAAACAATAGGGCTTCTAAAACAGAGATCATGGTCATCAGTTTGTCACTTGCTATCTCACCTCAAAGCCCCATGAGACACACACTTCCACACCAATGACTAGAAGCTCATAGAATTAAGTGGGTGCAAACTCCATCTCTTTAATTGTTTTTTAAATTGTTAATTGCTCAGGAGTTAAGATTATGAATATAAGTGTTTAGATATTATTTATTATGAAAAATAAAACAAGTCTCTTCGCCTTAAATTAAAATGAACAGATTTTTTTCTTTGTTTTTATTAAATATTGATTACTGGTTCCCATATCTTTTTATTCTTATTGCTTTTTAAAAGAAGAATGGATTGCCATCAACCACATTTTTATGATTTGAATTTCCTCCTCAGAGACTATGTACCTTTAGGATCATATTTATTAAACCTAGTTTCTTATCCTACTTGATTGACCATCATTTTCTTCACAGGCGTGTGGAGTGGGGACAGGGGTGAATTCCCAGCTAGGTCAGTGAGGTGTGCATAGGTGCCATTTTTGGACTTCCCTTCTAGTCTAACCCTTCAATCTCTACCACTTCGCTTCCTTACTACTTATTATGAAAGATAATCTAGTCCAACCTCACATCTCCATCAAGTCGCAATCTGGCCTACCATGAATGCCTTTGGAGACAGGAAACTCAGTGCCTCACGGACAACACCTTTATTTCTAGCTTTGACGGCTAAAAGCCCAAACCTGTTGCCCTCAATTTCCTTCTGTTAGCCCTCCCAGGGCCACATGAAACATGTTTAATCTTTTTTTTAGAAGTGTGAAGGCAGTTCTCATGTCCTTTATTTCCGCCTTTCCTGCCACCCTCGCTCCCTCTCCTTTCTGGACTAAACTACCTCAGTTTCTGTTTCAGAGTCTGTTAATCCTCCTGGATCATGTCCACTCACACTGGTGAGGGTGCTCTTCTTTTACTGGCCTACTCATTCAAATGCTAATATCTTTCAGTTACACCCTCACAGACACACTGAGAAATAATGTTTTACCAGCTAGCTATCTGGCCATCCCTTAACTCCGTTAAGTTAAATTAACTCTCACATGCTCAATACTTTTATTAAATTGAAGAATCTTTTCCTGAAGGGGTAATGAGAGAATTATTTGTCTTAAGCTTTGAGTTTATCCCTTCAGTTGCTGACTTACTCCAAGTATAAGTAACAATTCTATTGGTTGTTTTGGAGGCTTTTAAAATTTTTCTTTAAGTAGGTAAGTTCCCTTTAAATTATCACCCACTAGAGCAGCTTAACATTGGGTCATTGTATGTGCATTATTTCTAAGTCAGTTTGTTGTGTTCCACAGAGCATATGATGCCTGGCCATTCTCAGGACAGGGTCAGAGGCTCTATACATCTGCCTTCTGTCAAGAGGGGACCTAGAAAAGACTGAAAGACTGGACAGATCAGCACAAATCAGAAACTAGTGTTGGAGAAGCTACTTGGTGCTTGCCCCTACAGGAAAGGAGAATCACCTTCAGTCACTAGCCACCATCATTTTGCATCTTAGAAAGACAGTACTATTAATCTGATGCTGTTGCTCTAGGTTCTTCTGAGGAATGCCTATAAAAAATTGTTGCTGAACATGCTAGATAGGCAAAGTGTTATTTAAATGCTTAATTACCAGAAGTGAGCTCAAATAATGAGTGAACTCAATCCCCTACAGACGGGAACCATTGTTCCTGGTGCATGACCATTAACAGAGTTCTGCAGGGCCTCTAATTGCACAGTCCTGAGGGTTGGCCATAAATAACTTACTAATTGATCAAGGAGGAAGCCAGTGCTGGTGAAATGGAAAAGGACTGAGTAACTGGCATAAAATACATCTTTAACTGCACTGTTAAGTACCTGCCTCATTCTTTGTGTATTCCATCTATAACTGCATCTTCTTTCCTTGTTTAAGAGAAAGAAGAATGACTCATGATGACTCCTGGTTTTAGTTTCAGCTGATTCCTGAATGTGCAAAACTGAGTCAACAAATCATCTCATTTAAACTCACTCTGGTTGATATCTTTATTTTTTTTGAGAGAAAGCTATTTGCTAAATTAAATGGTAATATCGAGAAGTAGATTATATATTAAACTATATAACTCCAGCAACATGAAAATTAACTAAGTCTTAAAAATAAATGCTAATCTTGTTTTCTATGATTAAAAGATGTCGTAATCAAGACATGTGAGCCATGATCCATCTCTCTCCTTCCTTTTTTTCTACCCGCCCCACTTCCTTTTTTCCAACACACGTTTACTGAGTACCTTCTTTATTCCTTGTACTGTACTACATCCTGTGACTATGGATTGCCCACTTCTTCCCAGAAGAGATGAACAAATAAATTGCTATATAGAGGGGTGCATGTAGTTCTGAGGAGGATGGCTTGTTGAGAAAGGGACCAGCAGGCTGGGAGTCAGGGAAGGCTTATTATGCAAATCAAAATGATAACCACTTTGTAAATGCTGTTTATTAACTGTTCTCTTTTACTTTTCGTGGGTACTTTGTAGATTTCTGCACCTGTGGAGAAGTTCTGAGTCACTATCGAAGATTTATGTAAAGAAATAACACCATTGGCAGTCAGAGGAAGGGATGTTTTAGTTCAGTGAACCTTGGACCAATGCAAATTTAGTGATCAGATACAGTGTCTTTAATTGGATGAGAAGTACTAGTCATCCAAATCAAATGCCATCACGATGAACCTGGAAATAGTCACATTTTTTTTTCCCATTAGAGTAAAACTTCTTTACAATAAATGATGTTGTTAACAATCACATCTTTGATCTCTGGACATGAGACAAAGTAGAGGGAATGGCAAGACTCAAGTTTTTGGAATCAATTATTGACTTATTAATTGACAAGATTTTTTTCCCAAACACGGTATAAGGAGGGATTAGAAACCCCCAAAGCAAGATTTTGGGTAGTTTTGGAGGCTGTATCTCATGAGAACACAAAATGATTAGAAGGAAGTGAAGTGAGAGGTTGAAGTGATACTTTTAATTGTTGCCTATTGAATTTTAGAGAAAGATGAGAAGGTTAGATGAAAATTTTGGTAAATTTTCTGAAGATCATGTTGGTGTTTCAGAATCTGATGGTTCTAGTTCTTATTTTTTTTCTTTTTTAAAAAAATACTTTAATGTATTTATTTTTATTATTGTGACTTTGGTTAACAAAATCCAGTAAGTTTCATCTATATGATTCAACAGTATTTAGTTCTTTATAATATGAAATTTTATTTCAAAACTTGTTTTTCTTTTTTTTTGTATAAGGTCATTTTTAAGCATCTAGCATCAGCTAGTTTTAAATGAGCTTCTCTTCTCTTACATGTTGATGTAAAAGTCTTTATAAGAAGAAAAACTTACTCCATAATTAGAAAAAACAGACTCAAAATGTGTGCAGCCCATTTGGATTAAAACACAATAGCTGTGCATCCTGATGTCACAGTTATCTCTTGTTAAAGATGAGAGGTAATGAGAAAAACACATCTTAGGCAACAAAAGACATACAGATTGCTACTGAGTGAAGTAAAAGGTCCAGAGAGAGCAACTTACAACTTTGTACAAAAAATAGCACACTTAGTCTGGTATTCGGTTTAATTCAGAGATATGTTTTGAGGATCTAGAATGTATTTGGATTATGCTGGATAATTTGTATACAAAGATTGAGCGATATAATCCATCAAGTAGCTCCAGTAGAGATGGGAAAAACACACATAAGTACCAACCAAAGCTCAACAATAACTGATCGATATGTTCATCAGTTAATTTTGTCCAGGAAGTTGAATCAGAGGAGATGTTGCTCTTAAAAACAAGTAGACATTTGGCAGATCAGGAAATAATGGAAGGGTCTCCTAGGCAAAGAGAAAGGATGACAAAACCTTGGCAACAGAAGAGTATGTAAGGTATTAGGGGATGCCGATTCATTCCATTCAGCTAGAACAAAGGGTGCAAACTGGGAGGGGAATGGGAGCCTGGAGTGGTAGATTGGAATCAGGCTGTGAAAGGCTCACCTAAGATATTTGGCTACTATCCTATAGGGGAACCTTCATAGTTTTTCCCCCACCAACATTTTATTATGAACAGTTTTTAAACATATAACAAAGTTGAAAGAATTCTGCAGTGAGCACTTGTATAACTATCATCCAGATTCTGCTATTAACATTTCACTATACTTTTAAATCACCTATCTGTCCATGCATCTCTTTATAATCTGGCAATCTATTTTTATGCATTTCAAAACAAATTACAGATTTTTGTTCATTCCTTTCTAAATACTTCAGCATGAAGTATTAGAGTTTACTGTTTGAGATATTTAATTTAAAATTATAACCTTTATAGGTTTTAAAATATGAGAATAACATAATCAATTTTGTATTTATAAAATATCATAGGGTGGAAGATCAATTGGGAGAGAGAAACAAATTAGAAACCTGCTTCAAAAATCTCGATGAGGGATCGTAAGAATGTGATAAGAGCCTATAGTAGGAGTAGAGAGGTACCAATTATTTGGAGAGATAATCCAGAAATGGAGTTAGCGGATTAGTTGACCAACTGAATATAGGAAGGGTTAGGGGAGTATAAAAAGCGAAAAATGGATTCAAGGTTTTCTAGCCTGGACAACTGGGCGTTTGATGATGAGATATGTAATACAGGGGAGAAAAGAGGTTTGGAAGTAGAATGGAAGATAGTAAACACAGTTTTGAACATGTTGCGCTCAATGTGCCTGTAAAACATTTCAGGTGAGTATGCTCAGGTGGTGTTTGGAGATATTCTTAGGAATTCCAGAAAAATATTGAGGCTGGGGTTGTTGATATGAGATGCATCAGGCCAGATAAGTTGAAGCCATCTCTCAAAGAGGACATTTAGAATAAGCAGAAAAAAGGGTCAAAGGAGGTAACTCTTGGGAAACCCAATATTAAAGAAACAAGAAGAAAACACTGAGCTAATGAGGGAAATAGAGAACAGTCAGAAGGCTAGAAAAGAAATGAAGCCATAGATAGATAGATAGATAGATAGATAGATAGATAGATAGATGATAGATAGATAGATAGATAGAGGTTTATTATGTATTTCTATGTTTCAGGTATCATAAGTGGTTTATGTTTTGGACTCCTTGAGTCTTCTTAATAACCCTGCTTTATAAACAAGGAAATAGGAAAATTCAGGCACCGAAAAGCCTAGTATTGGCTGAAGGTCTTACAGTTAGTAAGTGGCAGAACCAGTTTTGAACTAAAGCTATCCAGATGTACCTTATCATGGTGGCCAAGGAAGGAGAGCGTTTCTAGGAGAAGAGTAGTCAGCAGGTTACAGTCCTCCATGATTTGACTCTAACCTACCTTTCTTACTTCGCCTTCTAATTACTTGAGATTGGTCAATTTGAAGTGCTCCAAGTCTTTCACAAAAGCTCAGACGCTTCTAGAGCTTCCCAGAATGTTTTGTGGGTTATTAGTTACATGAGATGCTCTATGGAAGAAAGTGTGCTATAGTCAAGTAAGTTTGAAAAATGCTACCAAATCTATTCTCTTTGGGAATTTGCAAGCCAAATTTGCAAGCCTATCAAAGGTACTGGGAGGATCTCCAATCAAGGACCTTTTCTAACTTTGTCTACCAAGTGTTTACTAAACTTACTTGAACTTATTTGGCCTTGGGACCCATCCACTTTTTCTTCATAGGAAATCTATAAACTTCCTTCAGAACTAGGGTTCTGAAATACTCCAAGTGAAACATGACTTTACTTTTCCTCAGGTCATTTTAAATGAGATACACAGAGCTTTTTATGCCTCTCACTCTTGATGGCCATAGAATACATTCTCCCCTGTGATATCATTATTTGTGCCTTGTACCTCTCCTTTGACGCCAGGAGAAAGGATTTCTTGTCTATTTTATTTTGATGTCTTATCTAGGACCTAGCACAGTGACTCTCATATACTAATTTTCCACCAGAGTCTATTTATGGGTGAATAAAATGCACAAAACACAGAGGAAATTAGTACTTTTTCTTTTAACTTCATGTTCTCTATTAAAAGGTCTATGTTGCTCAAAACGTAGGCGTGGATTTAGACTCAAACCAGGCTTTTATTTGAGAATAAAGAGATTGTATGTTTTTGGTTTTTGTTTTCATTTGAACTGCTTGCTTTTGGGTTTAGTTGAAGAGTAAACTGAGGAAGGTAATTAACATTTTAGTTATTTCTGTCCTAATTGCATATAGGATATACCATGAAGTCTTGGAAACAGTGTCTTGTTCTATAAAGTCAGACTTGAGTTTTTTGTTGTTGTTGTTGTTGTTGTTTTTTTTTTTTTTTAGCTAAATCAGTATATGCCTTTGAACCTTTCTTACTGGTTTGATGAATTATTTCTTGCTCATTCTGACTTACTGCTGGCAGTAGTCCCACTGGTTTCATTATTTCATTTGTGAGTCCTTATTTGGAATGTAATCAAATGTGATCTTATGTCTGATCTTTCTCTCCTTTAAATTGTGTAACACATTCAGCTCTGCCATCTTCTGTTTCCTCCCTGGGGAGAGAGGAGAGATTTCTCTGACTTCCTCCCACATTCTTTTCTGCTTCATGTGGCTCCTAACTCCCACATGTAGATAAGTCATGCAGAAGGGTGTGTGTGTGTGTGTGTGTGTGTGTGTGTGTGTGTGTGTGTGTGTGTGTGAGAGAGAGAGAGAGAGAGAGAGAGAGAGCGCATGCAAGGAGAGGGAGGCGGGAGGTGGGAAGAGGGGTGGAGAGAGAGAGAGTGAGCAAAGGAGCAGGGATGTGTACGTATATAAGCCAGGGTGAGACATGCTGAGGGAGATAAGACAGTCATGAGCACCAAAAATCACAGGAGCATGGAGAGCCCCAGGAAAGTCCTGAGAAAGCAGCAAAGTGGCTGCTTTCCTCCTACATATCAACCCACCTGCGATTCAGCTTTTGTGTTTTTTTTGTTAGCTAGATGTCCTACTTCTGGAGCAGAACACCAGAATCCTTGTGAGTTTAGAGGGCTCTGTAGGAGTTTTATTAGCTCACAATACTTGTTTGAGGGACCCAAATAATCATAATTATTGTTTTAGAATGAATCTAAATGATTTTTTTTTCTGGAGAAGGAAATCTCTAATTGCGTGTGTGTATATTTAATTATTTTCAGTTTCTTCAAAGCCATGAAAAGTGAGTTATTTGAATTTGCATATGTTATGTGGTGATGGTGCATTGACAATTATCATTCAAAGAGGTAATAAGCATGGTGGCCACTTACACTGAAAGTTATAAATTTAGTAGATTAAATGATTTGCAGTTTGAGAGAGGAAGAAAGTCCCAAGAATCTGGCTATAAAAGAACATTATGCTATCAAGAATAATTCTCACAATTTTCCATAGTGGCATTATAATATGAAATTAAAATGGCAATATTCTGTACAGTGTGACAAAATTGTATAGTCATGGCCACCATATTAATATGATAAAACTAACATCTAGCATCAATATAATAATACTGAAATCTTTTGAGCAAGCATTTGATTTGTTTTTATTTTTAGGAGGAACTACTATTATATTGTCATCAAAGTGGAAAGTGTAGCAAAGGGAAGAAAACACTTTTGGCTGCATGTACAAGGAATGCTGATGGTATTCATTAAGCATGAAATAATAAAAGGGACAAAATTTCCATCTCCATCCCCTCCCCTATGAAATATCTTCTGTGTTTTCAGCATTCCCTTTGAAGTCAATATATGATCTTTGCTTTAATCCATTTTTAAAGCTCCCTTTGAAGTCAGTGGGAGCTCGTGCCTGGAAGAGAGGAAAGTGGCTGAGAACTGGGTGCCTGCTAGGGAAGAGGGACCAGCCTAATCATCACTGGAAAATAATATTTATTGATTGTCCTCATGCGCATGGTCTATTAGGCTTTACTTCAAAGTGACTTTCAAACTGGTCTGATTCATTTCCTAGTATTGTTAAGTTGTTAAGATGACCCAAACCAGTTACATCTTTTTGAGACAGTGGTTTTGTTTCAAATGATTGGAGAAAAATGAATATTTATAAATGGAAATAATTCTTTTATCTTGACATTTTTGCAAATGCTGTGTTTCACCTAAGTAAAAATTTCAGATTACGGAAACTAATCATTATCTAATAGAGTGATTCCTTCAAGGAAATTGAAGAGTGTAGGATTATTTTCTTCTATATGAAATTTACTTCAAACTTCTTCGCTTTTCCCCACCTAATTCCATTAAATGCTTTGGAGCAAGGTAGTTAGTAAATTATTTCTCATTCTTCCTGCCTCTTCCTTGCTGCTGCCAGTTGTCCTCTGTGATACAGGTCATAGTGTTCTGTGTTTCTGTTGGGCTCTCATATTACACAGACTTTCCTAAAGAAGAATGGGAGGTCTAAAATAACTTTATGCCTTTCCTGCAGGGTAAATGATAAAGAATGTCCCTTTTCTCATTTCCTTTTTCTCTTTCCTCATCTTGTCCAGTTCCTCACTTCTTGTCCCTTCTTTCCTTGGATGACCTGTTTCTTTTCCATTCCATATGGTCCACTCCCACGATGTCTGCCCCTTTTATGAGCAGAGGGGGACTCCACTGGTGACTAGCCTGTGGATTTTGGCTGCAGGCTTGAGCTCTGCAGCTCTGATTGGATCTTGACCTGAATGCTTCTCTGGGTCTCAAACTCAACACTTCAATGCTGAGCTCAGCAGCTCCTGCCAAGATCTTTATACTCAATCGCTGTGAATGGCATCACTTTCTATCTAGCCTGAAAATCTGTGAATTGCCCTTGACAATATCTCCTACCTATCATTCTACCTCTAATCATTTGACAAATCCTGTCATGTGTACCTTGGAAATCCATGATCTGTCCATCTCTCCACTGCTCCCTGCCCTGGTCTGATCTAATTCCTCATCACATCGTGCTGATAACCACAACTGCCTCCTCTCTAGTTACTTCCTTGTACAAGCTTGTCTTCACAATGTTGCAAGTTTTCTTCCTAAATTTTGATGCTGACCATGACATTCTCAGACAAGACGCTGTGTTGGCCTCAGCTGAGCATTTAAAACATTTTTTCGTCTGATCTGACTTTCTAGCTCCTTTTCTACACTGTAAACCTATTGCTCCTATTATTGAAAATGCCTGATTCACTTGGCAAATGTCAGTGTATCCTTCAAGACTGGAATGTCTTTTCTTTGAAGCCTTCCCCAGTGTCTTTAGGCAGCCACCTGCCTTTCCTCTGTGCTTGTGGTACTTGGTGAGGTTGCCTGTGATGGATGATCTGTTTTTGTGAATCTCCTGGAAAGTACAGTTGATAGTTTATTTTTCTCTTAATCCTATCCCAACGCCTACCTCACATCAGGTACAAATCAAAAAATGTTTGATGAATCAATTAATTTAGGTTGTGAAAGTCTTTTTTATTTACATTTGGGCTTGAAGTTGTGTTTTATGTTGTTAAAGATGCCAGTTCAGACATTAAAGTAATAAAACATTTTAACAGATTCTCCCTTCAACAGGCGTACAGTTAGAAAAGGTATATTTTTATCTTTTATAAGGGAAAACAATGTCTACACATTGAGGATGGTCCAGCATAGGGACAGAAATCTCTGGCCCTGAGTGATGCCAAAAACCCTTGTGCCACCTTCAGAATCATCTGCTGCTAGCATCCTTATTAAATTTAAAATGTAGTTGTGTACGGAGAGCAGTCATCTGCTTCAGAGCTTCCACTTTTCAATATTTCTGAGAATATTTCAACTAAGAGCCTCTTACAAAGAGTTTTTCCTTAGTGTTTTTAGCAGCACCTATAAATTAAAAATCCAGATCCCTAAAGTCTCATTTTTAAAAATGATAGCACAGTGGGAGACACACAACCAAAGTACCAATCTATAGTAAGAATGAGAAAAAAGAAATGTAGAAAATATCAACAAGGTCACCTTACTTATGAAGAGAAACTTGGTTTTAATTTGAGTGATGTTTCTGGACAGTGGTAAAGATAGAAATTCATCTGTTTAGTTCATTCAAAAGTTGAGTGAGGACACCTGACTTTTTCAATAAATACATGAAATAAATGAATGCTTCAGTTTCATTGTTTTGGAAATTAAAATAGAGAAAAAAATACACGACTGAGATCGGGAGGCAGAGCATTGGGAGAAGGAGGAGGCAGAGCATGGCTTGCGTAGAGGGAAGGCTGGGAGGGGAGAGTGAACCCAAGAGGAGAGGAGGTTGTTTCCTAAGTTCCCCCCATTGCTCCGTAAACTTCCCCTGAGATCTGTGCTTCTTTGTCCCTCCCTCCCTCCTTCCTAACTCATCTCATCTGGCTCAAGCCATCCTTCAGTGGCGCTTCTGGGTCTTCTCGGTTTCTAAAGGTCTCTCTCCTCATCTGCTGCATGGAGACCCTCACCTGCCCAGGGTCCCCCTTGCTGTGGATCTCATCTCCTCACTCTCTTTCCCTAGATGAATAAAATTCCTACCTACTCATCTCCAATTCGGTGGACTTTTCACTTACTGTTGGAGTGCTGTTTAAACTTCTGAGCCTAACTATCCTCATCTGTGAAAAGCGTAATACATACCTTACGAGACTGTGAGTCCATCAGCAGGTCCTTAGCAAACGTTGATTTCCCTGCCCTCCTTTGCTGTTCGCTGCTCTTCCTGTTGCCTCACTTCTGCTCTTCTGAAAGCAGTGGTCTCCAGTCCTCTTCCTAACTCAGCCATCAGCTGAGAGTTTGCTCCTGGAATTTTGCCTGGAATTTACCCCCGTGTCTGAGAGTAAGGCTTTAGAGAAGGTTCTGAGGTGAGGGCATCTTTGTGCCAGCTTCAGAGGCAGGCATTATGGGTTTGGGTCCTGGTCCCACCATGTACTCGCTGTGGGAGCTTTGGACAGGTTCCATACTTTGTTGGTGGCTTAGTTTCCTCATCTATAAGTTGGGGATATTAATCATTTCTACTTCATATAGGGTTGTAGTAAAGATTAAATGAGGTACTTAATGAAAAGTGTATAATGCCCGGCACATTGTAAGTGCTTGATAAATGTTTTATATATCTTGATTTAGAAAAGTGGCTGAATGTCTTATGACCAATGGCAAGGTGTCCTCAGTGCCCCAGCTTCATCATCTCCTCTCAGAAGGAAAGCTTGGGAGGATTCAAGTGCCAGTTACAGTGGTGTGTCCAGAGCAGGCCCTTGATGATACATGCTGGGGTTCACTGCCTGTGGTGGTGGGGGGAGTGTAGAAGTGCATACCAACTTTATTTTGCATGGAAGGCAAGCTGTGAAAATAGGAAAAGATTCAGTTACTTGAATGTGGCTGCCTGGGACAGGAGAGGTCATGGCAGCTGAGCTAAGGAGAGTGGGCCAACAAAGGGTGCTGCTGCCATCACCTGATCATTCTCTTGTTTCCTCTGGCCTTACCCTCTTGCCACTAGCTCAGAAATTCTCAAATAGCATCAGAGCCCTATGATCCCTAGTTAAAAAAAAAATACTGCTTTAGAAAGATCATGCTTCACAGATTTAGAATTTGGAAGGAGTCTGGCAAGAGTGTGTTACGAGATGAAGAAGATGAATGTCCAATGCTGGGACCATGGGGTGGAGTTTGTATTTCTGGGGTGAGACAGAACATCCTTTTCTAGTCAGCCAAACCATGTATTTTTCTTACTGTGGGTTCTTTCATTTAGTTAGAGAAGAAATGCCTGACCTATAGATACAGCTTTGTTATCAGAGCATAAAAAGTCTATTTGCCATTTTTAGAAACTAAAGGAAAATGACCCTGGTCTCTGAAAAATTGTGGGGCAAAGCAAATTGTACATGTAAAAAATTAAGTGTCTGCTAAATAGCAATATTCATTATAGAATGGATCCTGGTGCAAGTAGTGCCACTTTGGTTTCTTTTCCAGGGACCCTGGCTACCATAGGTTAGGAGTTGTCTTTAGGAGTTAAGTAGAAACTGCTTTTAAAGACCAGCAAAATACTTAGGTGTGCAATAAAAAGAATTTTTTAAAGCAACTTAAAAAATATATGTTATTTAACTGTTTATCAGAAATGATATATCACATCCTGGCTACAGAAATAGAGCAGTGCTTTTTAATTAAACACAAGATATGCCTGTGTGTAAAGGTACTATGTCATTTCCTGTTCTAGTCTGAAAAGGTAGCTTAATTATCGTTCAAGGGCCTGTATTATTTTCTAGAATAACTATAATTTCTGAAATCTATAATTTACCACATACTCTGTGGCTGAGACAATATCTGAATTTGGCCAATCCCAGAAAATTCAGTATGCGTTCCTGGTGACAGTTATATCACATGATGTTTAGCATATGCAGATTTACCACGGAATGGTGGCAAATAACATATAATATCATTCTCATCTTCCGTTCTCCAAGATACAGAAATATGTTTGTTCTTGTCTTATTCAGATCTTCTTCTCTGATGTCTTGCTCTTGGGTCTACAGCTTTTCTTTCTCTTCATTGGAGAGTTTATTTTCCCCTACCCAGGCTTTTATGACCATCTGGGAAAAACTTGCAGTGTCTTTACCAATAGTACCTGGAAGTTCACACTCTAGTTATTTCCACTCTTACATATCTCTGGACAAATATGTGAAAATGTGTCATATTAAGAGGTTTGCTTTCCTGCAAAAGCATGTTCTTTGGAACCAGCTCCTCCCTGACCTTTGGGCAATTGAGAGAGAAGCTGTATGGTCCACTTGGGCTCTCGTTGGGAAGAAACTTCTCAAGGGATTCTGACCTAAAGCCTCAGCTTTATACAGAAGTCCCTGACTTTTTTTTTGACACCCTTAGGCTATAACAGGAAGTGTCCACTGGAACTGATGGGAGTCACCTGATGGAAATGAGAATTTCTCTTAACCCATTTCTGGGTGAGCTAAATTAACATAAATTAGTTTTCGGGCACTAATGACTTTGTCATGAGTCTTATACCCAAATACAGGTCAGCAAGTTTAGTAGCTTTCTGACTGTCAGCTATGCTGCTCTACTCATGCAATCTGAGTGAGCAAAGAGAGAAGGCGAGATGGAGAAGAGGGAGAAAGAAGGAGAAGCATGGTGGAAGTGGGGATAGGGGAGAAGAAGGAGGGCAGAGGGATGAGAGGGGAAAGATTGAGAAAGAGAGAATATCTATTTGATGGTAGAAAAAAGATTAAAAAAGAGGCTTTACTTTTTGCTGTACTACATTAATCTGTGATTTGAAAATTGGCCTCGTTACTCAGTGTCATTGAAAATAAACTTGATACACGAATTTCAGCTACATTTTAAAAGACAGACATATATATGCTAGGCTTTTAGAGATACTGTGGGGGGAATTTGGCTGTATTCCAGAATGTCATTAAAGAGCAGAAAATACATCTAGAAGTCTAGCATGAGAGTCGGAAAAGATCTCAATTTAGCTTTTCTTTTCCCAGAATCAGAAACTGAAGTATAATGATTCTAAGTGACTTTGCCAGAGGTCAGCATCTTGTCAGAGGCAGAGCAGGTGCTAGACACATTCTGACTTGTATTCTGTTGGTCTTCCTACTGCACCCTAGACACATATGCCAGAAAACTGACAAAATCTGAGAGACTCCAAAAAAAGAAGGATTGATTAGAATTGAGTTTGAGATGAAGGCAGGAGAGGCTGACACGTTCTGCAATAGGAACAAGGTTGAGGTAAAGCTTTGGAGCGACAGCCCGTGATGGAGCAGGATGGGGTCTTAGTCCTGGAGGTGGAATCTGGTGAGAAAAGACATTGTCTTTAGCCAGGAAGAGACCTTTAGTCTAACCTTTACCTCATGGTCACCAAAGGAATGGTAAACGTATGTGTTTGAAATCCTTCATATCTTGACTCTCCTGACTAAGAGGAGAGAGAGGTGGAGAGCACAAGGCATCTTGATAAGGGTGGTTGAGAAGGAAGTACAGAGAAAGGAAATGTTAGAGGGGCCTGAGATTTATCTTATTGACTCTCCAGTCTTATCTAGTGTTGGTCCTTTGCCTTCTAGCTGTTGGCAGTTAAGTAGATTTTTTGAGCAAGTATATTTGTGTAGGGAGGGCAGCAGATCCCACACAAAGACCTTAAAGGGGTGTTGACATTGAGTAACACCAACAAAAGTGTGATTTACAAAGTAAAATTCACTCATGTTTCAGACCTGAGAACAACTCATGTAAATATTTGGGGAACTTCCTGGAATCTGCCTATGCATAATTACATATGTATACACACATTTATTTTTATGCAAATGCGCTCATTCTGTACATCTTGTTTTATAGTCTGCTTTATTTTAAATTTTAAATCACTGTTATTTAATCCCAGAATCAAAGAAGCAGATGACAACTAATCAAACTTAAGTGTCACTTTTATTTTGAAATCAATTTTATTAATGTATAATTTACATAAATAAAATCCACTTGCTTTATTTTTACTTTATTTTTTTTAATGTACTGTGATATTGGTGAAGTTCCAGGGAGGTAGCAGATAACAATTTCCCATCCTCAACCCTGGATTCTGTCAAGTCCAGTGTTTTATAAGCTATGTGTTTTTATAGGCTATAACTTCACTCAATATTAAAAGGAAACAAAACGATAAAACTTTTTTGTTCCATCATGCTTGGTTTTAGCATTTTGGAAGGGTCCACTCTACTGCTAACTTGTCCATCTCTTTATGGCTAGCATTCTTTCTCAATTTCTAACCCTTTTAAGTTTAGCCTCATTTTCCCAGGATATCAGAGATTTTGCATGACATCTTTCACTGCTTCAAAGCTAAGCTCTCTTGAAGTTCAGACCAGAATTCTTAGCACTTGGTGACAATTGCAATAATAGAGGGGTAGAGCCAATGTAATTTAATTTCACTCCTTTCATCCTATTCTACACACAGATATCATATTCTTCCTTCTGAAGGTCAACCCTGACCATACCATCTCACAGATATTTGCACTGGTTCCCCAATGTCTACCCCAGTGATCTCCAGAGTATACCTCAAGTGTGTATACCTCAAGGGGAAGGAAAGTATTAGAACCTCTATTACAGTTATTAGTTATTTTTCTAAATAAGGAGAAAATGAAACTTTATTAGTATTCTACGTATAAATTGACACAGATCCCCCTACTCAGTTTGTATGTTAGAAAGTACCACATCGCATGCATTATGTACAGGTTATCCTGGGGAAAGAAAGGGAGTTTCACTATGGGGTGAGGTTTACAGTGGAGCTTTGACTCATCTTCTGCCATTTGGCTAATTGCAACTTATTTCTATTTACATGGCAAGTTAATTGTACTCATGGGTTACGTTCTAAGCTTTTGTATTATTAATTTTTTCTTCTTCTACCCTTTACTCCCTGCCTTTGGCAACCACTAATCTGTTCTTTGTATTTATTAGCTTGTTTTTTTTGTTTGTTTGTTTCTTTGTTAGATTCCACCTTATGAAAGAGATCATATGGTATTTGTCTTTCTATGACTTATTTCACTTATTGTAATGCCCTCGAGTTCCATTCATGTCACAAATGGCAAGATTTCTTTCTTTTTTGGCTGAATAACATTCCGCCATGAGTGTATATGCCACAGTTTATCCATTCATCCATCAGTGGACACTTAGGTTGTTTCCATATTTTGGCTATGGCACATCCTGCTGCAGTGGGCATAGGGATACATATATCTTTTTGAGTTAGTGTTTTTGTTTTCTCTGGATAAACAACCAAAATACACTCATTTTAAATGTACAGTTAAAAGAGTTTTGACAACTGTGAAAACTCTTACAATTAAATAATAAGAACACAAAGAACCCAATAAAAATGGGCTAAAGATTTGAAAAGCATGTTACATAGGAAGATTTTTTTTCCATTTGTTTCCATCAGCTTTCGTTTCTTGTACTTTGATACTCTTAGAAATCTGAAAGTCTATATGATTGTTATATTGTCTTGAATTGACTCTTTTGTCATTATCATATGTCCCTATTGCTCCTAGGTGTTATTCCTTGTTCTGAAGTTCACTTTGTTTGGTATTGAAATACTCTCCCTAGATATCTTTAGGTATATTGTTTTTCATTTTGCTTTTAACCTGAGTCTCCATATTTAAAGTGTCTTGTAAATAGCATGTAGTTGGGTCTTTTAAAAAAAATTCCACCCTTTTAATTGAAATGTTTAGCCAATCTATATTTAATGTAATTAATGATGTGGTTGGATTTACTACCTTCACATTTGTTTTTGTTTTTTTTTCTATCTAGTCTTTGTTTCCTTTTCCCTACTTTCTTGCCTTCTTTTGGGTAGAGTATAATTGTTTAGTATTATTTAATAGTGAATGTTTGTTATTTTATTTTCTATATATTTACTATACTGCTTTATTGCTGTAAAGTTTACAAGATGAATCTTTAACATCATAGTTTATCTTCAAATAATATTTTACCACTTCATGTATAACATAAAAATCTAAAACTTTTAATTCTCCCTTCCTGGTCTTTGTGCTATTGTTGTCATACATTTTACTTCCAAAAATGCTGTAAATCCTACAATACATTGTTATTATTTTGATTTAAACAATTATCTCTTAAAGACACTTTTAAATGGGGAAAATGTTATATATACATATACATGCACATATTTGCCATTTTTAATGCTCATCATTTCTTTGTGTAGATTAGATCCAGATTTCTATTATGTTATTTACTTTTTCCTAAAGAACTTCCTTTAACATCTCTTTCAGCACAAAATTCCTGGTGATAAATTTTCTCAGCTTTTTCTTCCCTCTAAAAGAGAAATTATTTCTGAAAGATATTTTCACTGGTGGTAGAATTCTAGGTTTGACAGGGTTTTTCTTTTAGCATACCACAATTGTTATTTAGTTGTCTTCTGCCTTACATAGTTTCTGACAAGAAGTGTATGATCATTTTTACTTGTTCCTTATTACAGAAAGTATCTTTCTTTCCTCTGACTACTTTTAAGATATTTTTTTTAACATAAATTTTCAGCAGTTTGATTATGATGTGCCTTTGTGTGATTGTATTTATCCTGCTTGGAGTTAATTGACTATCTGCAATTTGGGGTGTATGTTCTCCATAAGAGATAATTATCTGTGACATTTTCGATGAGATGTGGCCATTACGAACTTTACATTGTGTGTGTTGGATTTTGTCGTATCTCTTTAAAGAGTGTTGAATGTCTTGCAGCAGAGGTTAGATGGCTTGCAAATCCTTTAAACATGTAAGAGCTTTATTCATAAGCTATTACAGAGCAGCCTTTACTTTGTGGGTAATTTAGTTCTACTGCTAGGGTATGACTCATCTGGAGTCTCTACTGAATACCCTGTATAGTCAAGGAAGTTTCTCTACTCTGACTAGCGGGAGTTAGGGTTTCCAGTTCTGTGTGAGCTTTGGGAATCATTCATCTGACATCTCTCTTTAATTGCTATTTTCTAGGAAGTTTGCTGGCCTTGAATGTTTTGATTCTATGCATTTACAAATTGTATTCAGCCAAGACTCAAGGAGACTCCCACTTATATTTTTGGAGCTTTTTTTCTTTATTCTACCCTCCTCTCTGGTGTTCTGCCCTATCAATTTAAGCTGTCCTTCCCTCTCTGAACTCCCATTCTGTCTCCCTAATTTAACAAGACCACTAGCTCTCTTTGCATTCCTTCTCCCTGCAGTGTGGTCTGTAGTTTGCCTTTAGACAGAAGTCTGAGTCTACAGTAGGACTAATCTCATTTATTTTCCTTTTCCCAGGAATCACGGTCTTGTTGCTGTCTGTGGCCCAATGGCTAAAATCCAGGCCTGAGGCTAGGGTGAGGAGAGGTATAGGATACAAAATTTAAGAAGGCACTGACTCTCAGGGTTATGCAATTGTGGGATCAACCTTTTAGAAAGGAGTGCTTTCTTAAATTTTATACCCTAACACCTATCTTGCTTCACCCTGTTTCAGCCTTGGTGGAAACAATTGTTCTATATATTTTATTCAGTTTTCTTGTTTATGGTAGGAGGGTAGTTCTAGACTCTGCTAACTCCTCGTTGCCCAGGGCACAAGTTCCCTGTCATCTGCATATTTAACTCAATCATATGTCATGAACTTCACTTTACATCAGAGAATGTAAATATTCACCATTCTTTAAAATGATTGCCCTATATTCCATTGTGTGGATGAATCTGAAAAATTATGCAAAGTAAAACTCATTTTTTACAAAGTCTCATTTTCTGACATTAAAGTATTACTGAAAATGAAATATGTGAGTATACATTAAAAATTTCATTTAGAAATGTGATTTGTATTGAGTATATTAACTAGGAAGAAAAATAACAGTTGGTTTTTCTGTGTACGTCTTGATTTGTTACCTGGACGTATTTGTTAATCTGGAATAGTGGCCCGTAAATAAAACCTGTCACTGTGGCAACGTTCAGCACTGTGTTCTGGAACTTGGGTGCCCTTAACGGTGAATTGAAACCAGAGTTTTAAGAGACTGACAAGTCATATAAAAATTACCATCTTTCGGATGTTGCTTAGCTGTTTTTCTTTCTCATTAAAAATTTTTAAACAGTGTGAAAGGTGAAATAAAAATATTAAAGTTAAGTTATATAAGTATTTAAAATATAAATGGAGAAGAGGCTGTATGATATATATTCTCTTTTCAGTTTAACAACAAACTAGGTGTCCAAAAATCATAGTTTGTTCTAACATTTTAGACTATAGAAATACCGTTCTCTTTTAACTATCGTTTAGAACTTCGATGGTGCCTTTTAATTCCTGAGTGAGATACAGAAACTTTATCATTATCATTATTATTAAAATTATGTAAAACCAATAAAACTACCAGTAGGATATACAGGAAAATGATAAAACATTGATTTGTTGGAATGATAGGATTGGGAGTAGTATTTTATTTTTTCCCATTTTATCCATTATTTTTTTTTAGACTTTATTTTTTTTTAGAGCAATTTAAGTTTCCCAACAAAATTGAGAAGGTACAGGGATTTGCTATATACCCTCTTCCCCGCACATTCATAGTTTCTCTCATTATCAACAACTCCCACCAGAGTGGTGCATTTGTTATAACTGATGAACCTGCAATGACACTAATCATTGCCCATAGCTTACATTAGAGTTCACTGTTGGTGACATGTATCCATCATCATAGTATTATACAGAGAATATTCACTGCCCTAAAAATTCTCTGAACTCTGTCTATTCATCCCTCCCTAATCCTTAAACCCCTGATCTTTTTCCTGTCTTCACAGTTTTGCCTTTTTCAGAATGTCATATAGTTGGAATCATGTAGTATGCAACCTTTTCAGATTGGCTACTTTCACTTTGTAATATGCATTTCAGCTTCCTTTATATATTTTTGTGGCTTAATAGCTTATTTATTTTTAGCATTGAAAATAGCCCACTATTTGGATGTACCACAGTTCGTTTATCCATTCACCCTCTGAAGGACATCTTGGCTGCCTGCTTCCAGGTTTTGGCAAATGTGAGCGAAGCTGCTATAAACATCCTTCATAAGTTTTTGTGAGGACATAAATTTTCAACTCCTTTGGGTAAATACCAACTTTTGCCCATTTTTAAATTGGGTTATCTGTCTTTTTATTATTGGATTATAAGTATGACCAATTGATTTATTTTTATTTTGGCTGCTTGTACTTTTGATGTCATATCTGAGAAACTACTGCCTAATTCTTGATCATAAAAGATTTATAGTTTTAACCCCTGTACTTAGGTTCTATATCCATTTTGAGCTAATTTTTGTAAATGATGTGAGGTAGTGGTTCAACTTTTTTTTTTTATGCAGGCATCTAATTGTTCTAATACTATTTGTTGACATGACTATCCTTTCTCCACTGAGTCATCTTGGTAGCCTTGTCAAAAATTTCATTCTATTGGTCTACATGTTTATTCTTATGCCAGTACCACACAGTCTTGATGACTGTACTTTAAGTTTCAAAATAGGTTAAGTGTGACTCTCCCAACTTTGTTTTTTTTTCACCAAGGTTGTTTTGACTCTTCTGGGTCCCTTGAATATTCATGTGAAATTTAGGATCAACTTGTTAATTTCTACAAAAAAATCAGCTGGAATTTTTTTAAAATTAAGTTTATTGAGGTAACATTGGTGAATACAATTATATAATATTCAGGTGTACATTATAATTTGACATCTGTATATTCTATTGTGTGATTACCACCCAAAGTCTAGTTTCCTTCAGCTCCTGTGTATTTGATCCCCTTTACCTACTTCACCCTCCATCTGTCCCCCTATATTTGACCCCTTTTTCCCCGTCTACCTTTCCCATCTTCCCCTACCCTTTACCCTCTGGTAACCACTAGTTCATTGTTCATGTCCCCGAGTCTCTGTTTGTCCTGTTCATTTGTTGCTTTTAGGTTTATATCCCACATATAAGTGATACCATATGATTTTCTAGTTTTTCAGTCTGGCTTATTTTGCTTAGCATGATTATCTCAAGGTCCATCCATGTTGTTGCAAATGGCAGTATTTCATCTCTTCTTATGGCTGAGTAATATTCCATTGTATATACGTGTCACAGCTTTCAGTTAGGATTTTGATATTTTGTTGAATATGTAGAACAATTTGGAGAATACTGCCATCATAACAACAGCAAGTCATTCAATTCATAAACAGGGATATCTTCCCATTTATTTAAGTTTTTAAAAAAATTTTCAAAGATATTTTGTAATTTTTAATGTATGTCATACACTTTTCATTGTTTAGTATTAAATATTTGATTCTTTTTGATGCTATTATAAATGAAATTGTTTTTTAAATTTCATTTTTAGGTTATTTATTGCAGGTATGTAGAAACTCAATTTACTTTTTATATTAATTTTGTATCCTGTAACCCCATCGAACTCTATTATTTTTAATAGTATTGTGGTGGACTTCTTAGTATATATATAAGATCATGTCATCTGTGAATAGAGATAGTTTTATTTATTTATTTCCAATCTGGGTGCTTTTAAAATTTTCTTCTTGTTGCCTAAGTGCCCTGGCTAGAACTTCCAGTATAATATTGAATAGAATTGGTAGAGATGGACATTCTTGTCTCGTTCCTGATCTTAGTGAGGCAGCTTTCAGTATTTCACCAGTAAATGTAATGTTAGCTGTGGGTTTTCATATATGCCCTTTATGAGGTTGAGTAAGTTTTCTTATGTTCCTAGTTTCTTGAGTGTTTTTTTTTTTTTATCATGAAAGGGTGTTGAATTTTGTCCAATATTTTTTCTGTATCTATTAAAATGGTCATATGATTTAATTCCTTATTCTATTATTATTTTAATGATTATTCTATTAATATGGGGCATTACATTGATTGATTTTTGTATGTTGAACCAACTTTACATTCCTGAAATAAATCCCACTTTGTGATAGCATATACTCCTTTTATATGTTGCTAATTTCAGTTTTAATATTTTCTTAAAGATTTTTGTGTTCGTAAGGGATATTGGTCTCTAAGATTTAAACAATGCAACATAATTCTCCAAATACTTCTTCAAGTTCAGATACAGTAAGTACTACTTTTTCAATGGTCTTCCCAAGAATCTCTAGGAATCTCCTTACAGTGCAAAGTGCTGTGTGTGGTGCATCCTCTGAAAGAGAACCTCGTTTTGTAGAATTGATGACACAGAATCCAACTGCAGATATTGACTGCTCTTTTGCCAGTGAAATATGTTTTACAGCAGCTATACAGGGAACTCTCAGCTGTTATGCTATAGTGGCTTTTGTACTTAGGTCTCAATGTGTGAATGGTGAACCAGGCAGCTAGATGAAATCCTTTTATGAATTTTGCTTCACCTGTCTAGCAGGGTTTAAATTTCTAGAGGTCCTCCTTCAAATCATGTCCTGCAAGCATGAAAATACTTTCTGACCCAGGAGTCTTGTCTGTAAGACTTTCGCTGCTGTTATTCACAATGGCTATATAATTCAGTAACGCCACATCTCTTTTCAGAAGAACCACTTTTCCATTAATGTCCTTATAAAGAAAAGGTGATCTAATAGTATCTTTCTGAAATGTTTCAGCTGTAGAATCAGAAGCATTTAATTCATCTTCATATGAGTTGCCCCAGCTTGGTAGTATATCCACATCTGCACACTGGGAAGGTACACCTAAGGGATCCATGGAATGGGAATTTCAGCTTGTCTTTTCTAAAATTTGTCAGCAATTTGATATTCACTGGAGACTTTAGAGTACTCAGTCAGTCCCATCCTGGTGGCAGGCAGGGAGGGTTAGTATCTTTGTAGAAAGCTGCTGAG
This sequence comes from Cynopterus sphinx, assembly GCA_030015415.1. Classification (NCBI taxonomy): domain Eukaryota; kingdom Metazoa; phylum Chordata; class Mammalia; order Chiroptera; family Pteropodidae; genus Cynopterus; species Cynopterus sphinx. The sequence continues at coordinate 71,301,305 of CM057384.1, read as the reverse complement.
TGGCATTCCCAAATAACTCTTCCACGAGCTTGGCAGGTAAGCTATCCATTGTTTTTTAATGTAGTTATACTTTTAAAGTAGAAAAGGACACTTCTATCTCAAAATTCCATGTAATAACAAGATATTAGCAAATTTAATTTAATGATGTATAAAAAGAATTATACACCATGACTAAATGGGATTTATCTCAGGTATGCAAGGCTGGTTCAACATTAGAAGGTCAATTAATGTAATCCATCACATTAATAGGCTAAAGAAGAAAAATCACATGATCATATCAGCAGATGCAGAAAATATATTTGACAAAATTTAATACTCATTCACAGTAAAAACTCTCAGCAAACTAGGAATAGATGGTAACTTCCACAATTTGATAAAGACATCTATAAAATACCTACAGCCACAACATACTTAATGGTGATGAACTAGAAGCTTTCCTGCTAAAAAACAAGGCAATGATGTCTCCTCCCACCACTCCTTTTCAGCATTCTACTAGAAGTCCTAACTAATGCAATAAGACAAGAATAGGATACAAGACATATGCTGTTTGGAAAGTAAGACATAGAACTGTCTTTGTTTATAGAAGACACAATTATTTGTGTAGAAAATCTGAAATGGATTCTTGAATTGAATAAGTGATTATAGCAAGGTTGCAGGATACAAAGTTAATATGCAAAAGCCAATAACTTTTCTATATAATAGTAATGAACAAGTGGAATTTGAAATTAGAAACACAATACTATTTACATTAAACATTCCCCAAATAAAATACTTAACATGTAAATTTAGCAAAATGTGTGTAAGATCCCTAGGAGGAAAATCACAAAACTGTGATGAAAGAAACCAAATAAGAATTAATGAAGGGGTATTTCATGTTCATATCTAGGAAGACTTAATATTGTCAAGATGCCATTCTTTCTCAATTTGATCTGTAGATTCAACATAATTCCAATCAAAATCCCAGCCAGTGATTTTGCAGGTATTAGCAAACTGATTCTGAAGTTTATATGGAGAGGCAAAAGACCAAAAATAATACTGCAGGGGAAGAACAAAGTCTGAGGACAGACACTACTCAACTTCAAAAACTATTAGAAAGCTTCAGGAATCAAGACACTGTGTATTAGTAAAAGAATAAACAAATAAGCCAATGGAATAGAATAGAGAGTCCAGAAATAGAACCACACAAGTATAGTTAACTGATCTTTGACAAAGGAGCAAATGTAATACAATGGAGTGAAAACAGTCTTTCAACAAATGGTGCTGAAACAACTGGACATCCACATGCAAAAAATAAGTCTAGACACAGACCTTGCACTCTTTACAAAACTAACTCAAAATGCATCATAAACCTAAATGTAAAGTACAAAACTATAAAACTCTTATATAGGAGAAAATGTAGATAACCTTGTATATGGTGATGACTTCCTGTATAGAACACCAAAGACACAATACATGAAACTAGGAATTGATAAGCTGAACTTTATTCATGGAAGAAGGGATTGATAAGTTGCCAAGATATGTGATGCAAAGCATTATTGTACTTGCTAGCACTGTCCAGTGAGGAATAGGTCACTCAGCAGGCATGAGTCTTTGCAGACTCCTCCAGAAGAGCTGCAAAAAAGACCTGCACCTTCAAGTATTCTATAGACCAGTGCCAGTAGGACACTAACCAAGAGAAAGTAAAAAAGAGGTGAGTAAGGGAATATGAAGACATACAGGTTTTGTGTTTTAATTCATCAAGAAAAAAAAGGGTGAGGAAAATGTAGGAAGACAGGGCAGTGGCATCAAAAATTTAGAAAGAGCAGTAGGTGACTATATCAAAATCCCGGACCCATAGTGGAACAAGGACATTAATTCTGGAGTTAGTCCAGGATTGAAATCCATGTTTTATTATGTAGCAGCGTCACCCTGGGGGAAGTTAAATCATCTTGCTAGGCCACATTTTCCTCAGTTTTGAAAATGATGTGAAATATCACTTCATAGTATAGTTTTGAGAAATAAATATATTAACTTAATAAAATTCTTGGCACTCAATGTATATTGCTTCCCTCTGTTCCAACTCTATTATTTTAAGTTCACAAAAGCCTATCATGCCAGTTCTTCCCCAGCATTTGTTTCTAGGGTGATTGGGGCTTAGGAAAGGAAAGACTCAATGTTGTTTCTCAACTTTATTGGGAAATGACTCAATACATTTGAATTTCATAGCATCTTCTATACTCAGCATGACTAAAGAGAAATCTTCCAATCTTACCATTTTATAGAATTAAAAAACCCAGCATGTCTGCCTCCTTTTGAAAATTGAGTCATTTATTCTCTGATTACTTTCTTTAGATCCCATTTTACAATCTCTGACAGTTTTTTTTTTGCCTTTTATTAAAAAGGTTACTTAATTAACTTATTTGTGAACTTTAATTGTGAGACCATGAGTAACATAGCTAAATGATTCAAAGCTATAACATTTGGTGTTTACTGCCCCTGGAAAGTGCAACTGCAGTTTCATCATCAGTGAAGATAGTTTTTCTTAATAGTCGAGCAAGAGATTCAGGATTGTCAAAGATAACTAATTCTACTAGGTAGCCACTTGCAACTACTGTGGAGTCTTATTAATGCATGAAATTTATTTTCATTTATTCTTGATTTATATTTGCATTATATGTTATTTCTTATTTTCAGTGGTTGACTAATTTTTTTCCTTCTACTTTTTATTCGTTGCTCAATAGTTTGACACTCATTGGTTATTTCTCATGTCTTTTCATTTTTTTTTGGAGATGGAAGACTTTTAAAAGGAAAATAGCATTATGGAGAATATCTAGAGCTACATTCTAAACAAGTGCACTGTCACTCCTCACCAGGGGGTGAAAATTGATTCTTGAGGTTAAAAAAATCCTACTCTTAATAAAGAATACATATAGTACATACATAATATATCTATGGTGGTAAAACTTTATGAAGAGCAATTACAAAAATAATATGTCTAAAACAGCATCTAAAGAGTGTTGATAATGGAAAAATATTGAGGAACACTGGCATAGAAATATAATTTTTAGATGTAAAACTAGGGTGCAAACTGAGGAATTCAGAATAACTGACTGTTAACACTGTATTATCTACGTTTATGATCATTAGACCATGGAAAAAGCTGACTATGTGGAAGTTTAATTGTCATATCTAGCCTTCATTCTGTTTCTAACATGTTAAAGTTTCTTTTTTTTTTTTTTTCCAGGCTGTTGGTCCTTGTGGTTATATTTCATTGTTTTCCATTGGTGATTAAATTATATATAACAAGATCAGAGTCAGGGTCCATTGAGTTGCTGGAGTAAAGTTTGGAGTTCCGAATTATCTGTTTTGTTACATTCTACCACAAATGAGTGCTCACTCCTTTTAGCTTATTTTTCTGGCCTATAATATTTCAATAGTTTAAAAACAAATCAAAACCCAGAACCATTGCTTAAGTAACATTCATAATAAATGCAAATTTTCTGGTGTCCCTAACCATTCTATTGGAGAATACTCTCTCTTTTTGAATTTCCAGGGCACTTTTTATATCTCTTTCCTGACATATAGCCTTGCTTTATAATCTTTTCCTTAGTTCTGTTTCACTGTACTTATCTTCTTAATGGAGTCTTTTATTCCATAGTTAATGGGATTCAGAAGGTGCTCAATAAATATTCATCAATATTTCATTAATTTACCAGATAGTTAAAATATAGCTCAAAAGAGACATACCAGAAATGATAAAGTAATTTAATATCTATGTGAAATATTTTTCTAGGTGAGATGCTTTGTTATAGATGAGTGAGAAGCTGTTTTATGCAAAAAAAGAAGGAATCCTGTCAGCTTTAGGCATGCTTATCTGTGCAATTGGTGTTATTTTGCTTTTGTTTGTTTGTTCGTTTTTTATGCCTACAGCACCCATTCCTCCTAGGTGCTCTCCCATCCAAATACTAACCAGGCCCTACCCTGCTTAGCTTTTGAGATCAGAAGGCATCGGGCATGTTCAGGGTGGCATGGCCATATACCAATTGGTATTTTAAGAAACATTTTTCTCTAGGAAATATTAATTCAACTATTCTAGATTTGAACAACCTGTCATACAATTTCCTCCATTTTTCTGAAGAACATTTATCCTCACAACAAAAGACTTAAAAATAAATTATATTCTTGAGCTGATATAGAATGGTTTCCTTGATATAATAAGTAAAAAAGACAAATTGTAAATGACTATCAATAGTAGGGTACTTTTCATATGGGAGACAGGCAATTAAGAACATACTTATTTGTGAAAAAAGATAAATAAACCAGAAACAAATGAGATGGTTATTTAGAGTGTGAGGGAGGGAAAAAAGTGTATGTGGTCAGGGAGAGAATGGAAATGGAATAGAAGAGAAAAAGGGGGAGTAACTCTTCTCTAAATGCCTTTCGTGTAGTGCTGTATTTTAGAACCATGTTAATGTTTCACTAACTCAAAAATCCATCTAAGATATGGGGAAACCCAACATAGAATACAAATAGTAACAACTGAAACTAGCTATTACACCTGAATAACATAACCATAGAGAATGGGATGGAAAAGGAAAGAGTTAACCTAAGCAACTTTGGAAAACAGTGTTTGACTATGTATTATAAGGCAAAAGACCACAAGTACTGCACATAAAATAATGTTCTCTGTTTAAAAGCTTACTTTTTCACAGGGGTGTGGATTAGCAATTTTGAAATGATTTTATGTGGATTCTAGAGCAAATAAGTAAATGGATTGAAGAGAATAATAGCCCATTCTATGACTGTCAGAAAAAGGAAGTACAAATAAGGAAAGAGGGAAGGCTATAATGATCTCTGTGGTGGATTGGAATTGGAGGTGTTAATATGAACTAATGGTTTTAATATGTAAACAAAGATATATAGAATTTGATAAAGTTGTTTGTGTATGCATGATTTAATATGCATGCATATATTTCCTAGTTCTGTTCCTGCAAAAGGCTTAGCAGTAAAAACCCAAGAGCCATGAGTACTACTAGCTCAGATCTTGGTTTCTAAATACCTTCCTCATAAAAGGAACTTTAGTTTCTCAGAGAAATCGCTGATTCCATGGCTGAGACAGAAAGTATAAGAAAAGCCTGGAGCATCTTATTATGCCAAAAAGTAATGATGTGCTCAAGAAATGATTGAGACATGTCAAGAGGATATAGGAGCCAACTTGAAGGAGCTACCACTAGCCAAATTGAAAACAATCTGAACAATGAAATGAGTAATGATAATAATGGATAATTGATTGAATAAAATAAATATCCAAGAATTTATTGTATTGAATTTAATAAATACAAGATGGTGTAGAAGGTAGAGGCTATGCATGCTTACTCTTGCGACCACACCAAAATTATAATGAAACTACAGAACAACCAGCATGCAGAGTCACATTTCTCTTAAGGCCCAGCCCTACTTGCTGACAGAATCAGTCATTCTGAGCATCACTACTGGGGCAGCTGTTTGAGGGGAGCCAGGGACGTATGGGAAGGTGCTGGTTGTCAGGCTTCAGGGCGAATGCTGGAGGGGTGGCTTTCTCCTGTACAGAAATGTTGGTAGTATTCATTGTACCTTTGCTGAGCCCTACCCCTCCTGTAGATACAAGTGCTGCTGTTCCTAAGTTGCCATCAACTTGGATAACACAGGTCTCTCTGCCCAGGTGATTCTCTGAGCCTCTGCCTCTCCCAACTTCTGGGCCCACCCAAGACACTTCCAGTGGTTTATTCCATACAAATGAGCTGTCTTGGCTCCTGCTGCAAACTTTCCTAAAATCGCAAAGGCTTACAAAACTCAAAGAAGCAGTATCTAGCCTCAGCATGCCCTGTACCTCTTGCTAAACAGCCCCGAACCCTGCACCAGTGGCAGCTGGCCTCAGTTTCTGACTTGGAATCTCGAGGCACCTATAAGCCCAGCACAGGTGGCAGCCATATGTGGATTGCTTGGTGACTCTTACCAGGAGGCCCCAGAGGTACACGGGTTGTGAAAGAACTTGTCCTGCAGCTGGTCTCTTCTCAGGTCTGTGGCACAGGGCCCCACAGCACACCTTCTACATAAAACCACTCTACTAAGTCCAGGATACTTAGAAGCCTGACTTAACAAATAGAAACAGAAATAAGGAGGCAGCCAAATTGGGGAGATAAAGAAGCATGTCCCACATGAAAGAGCAGAACAAAACTCCAGAAAAGTAACTCAGTAAAATGGAGACAAGCTATCTACTAGATGTGAATTTCAAAACACTGGTTATAAGGATGCTCAATGAATTTAGGGGAAGAGTAGATGAAATCAGTGAGAACTTTAACAAAGAAATAGAAAACTTAAAAATGGAGATGGAAAACATAAAAGTGAACCAGACAGAAATGAAGGATACCATAACTGAAATGAAGAATATATTAGAGGGAATTAATAGAGTGGATGAAGTGGAGGATCGATTCAGTGATATAGAGCATGGGATAGCAGAGGACACCCAATCAGAATAGCAACAAGAGAAATGAATCCAAAAAGTGAAGGTAGTATCAAGGAACCTCTGGGCAATATCAAGCATACCAACATTTGCATAATAGTGGTACCAAAAGGAAAAGGGAGAGAGCAAAAAATTAGAAACCTATTTGAAGAAATAATGATGGAAAACTTCCCTAGGAAATTTGGAGAGTACCAAACAAGATGAACCCAAAGAGGCCCACACAAAGACACGTCATGATTAAAATGCCAAAGGTTAAAAACAAAGAGAAAATCTTAAAAGCAGCAAGAGAAAAGCAATTAGTTACCTTCAAGGAGCTTCTATAAGACTTAGCTGATTTCTCAACAGAAAATTCATAGACCAGAAAGGCTTGGCACAAAATATTTAAAGTGATGAAAACCCAGGACCTACAACCAAGATTACTCTACCCAGCAAAGCTATCATTTAGAACCAAAGGACAGATCAAGAGTTTCCCTGACAAGAAAAATCTAAAGGAGTTCATCATTACCAAGCCTGTATTACAGGAAATGTTGGAGGGACTTCTTTAAGAAGAAGAAAAAATTATGTATCAAAAATATGAATAAGAATGACAATAACTACATATTTATCAACAAATGAAAAAGAATTAAATGCTTCAGTCAAAAGATAGAGTGGTTGAATGGATAAGAAAATAAGACCTTTACATAGGCTTCATACAAGAGACTCACTTCAGATCCAAAGACACACAGATGGAAAGTAGAAAGATGGAAAAAGATATTTCATGATGGACCTAGCGAGTATTGTGCTGAGTGGCATAAGTCAAAGAAAGACAAATGCCATATGATTTCACATACATGTGGAATCTAAAGAACAAAACAAGCAAGCAAACAAACAAAAGAAACATACAAACTAATAGATACAGAAAAACACTTCTAGATTAAAAAAAAAAAAAGAAGAGAAAAAAAAAAACCCCCTAACAATTGAATGATATAAGAAGTCCTCTCATTGGATTCTGATTTAAATGAATCAGCCTTGAAAGGTGTTCTGGGGACAACTAGGGAAGTTGGAAAAGGAACTTGGAATTATTTGATATTGAAGAATTGTTAGGTTCATTGTGTGTGGGGAAGGCATTGTGATTATGTAGAAAATGCCCTTAAATTTGAAGGTACACGTTATTAATGGGTGAAATCTCATGATACCTTATTTCTTTTAAAATACTATGGCAATAAATGAGTAAAACAAAAAAGTTAATAAATAAGTCGAGAAGGAAAAGCTCTTATAGTGTAATTCTAATTAAATGTAGAATAAATAATGGAAATAGAAAAACTGTGATTTATCAAATATAACAATAATTATTACAGGCAAGAATCATCATTGAATGTTAAAAACTAGTTGACAGAAGTATTTGCATAATATCTCTCCACAAAATACTTACTAATTTCAATGGGAAAAATAGGAACGTTATAGTGGAGAAACCTAGTGGACATCTCTTGACCAAATGATCAAAATTAACATCATCAGTAATTAGAAATATTAATATCATATGTCTCCTGCTATGATACACTAAGAAGGGTATAATATCAATTCTGTGATATTCTTGCCAAAAATGCCTAACCTGAATTTAACAATGAACAAATGTCAAACCCAAGCTGAGGGATAGAATAATAAGCCAGAACTCTTCAAAACTGTCATGGTCATGAAAGATAAGACAAGAACTGTCCCAGGTTAGAGGAGACTAAAGAGACAAGACAAATAAGTGTGTGCATGGTCCTGAATTGGATCCTAGATAAGAAAAAGGACATTAGTGGGAAAAATTGCAAAATCTGAATCAGGTTTATAGATTAGTTAATATTACATCAGTGTTTATTTCCTGGTTTTGATCATTGTACTTTGATTATATAAGATGCTAACATTTGAGGATGCTAAGTAAAGAGTTTACTGGTATTTCTTGTACTATTCTGCAACTCTTTTGTAAATCAAAATGAAAAGTTAAAGTTAAAATTTTAAAAACTAAAAAAAAATTGTAGCAGAGAGAGATTTAATGACAAATACAGTTTCTACTCATCTTGACTATTATTATTTCTGGATGTGACCAATAATGATTAAAAAAGAGTAAAATGACTTCTCTAAAGAAATAGATACATTTATAAACATTTGGGATTTGTCATGTATTTAAAATTATTTGTTTCAACTCTAGCAAAGCTGATATATGAAATATAAATCTGGAAAAAATATTACAAAACCACATAATTCTTTATGTAATTTAAAAAAATATATAAATAATTTATTAAAATACAAATAATAAGATGAGGTGTGAAAATTAGATGGATAAGAAAGAATGATTTTTTGAGCAGAAAATAAATCATGTAGAAAATATCTGCTTTCAACAAGGCACCTCAGGCTTCAATAACTGCATATTTAAAATCAATAATAACTGTCAGGTACTCTCATATACAGAGTCATGTTAAATGATTATATAATACAAGTGCATGAATTCTACTCTCTCAAGTGTGAAATTGACAATTGGTACTATAACATTCATTAAGGTGATATTTAAGCAATAGATGAAATTGAGAGCCTACATTTGGTAGTAGTCTTTCAGGAGTTTTTCTGATTCTCTTCTTACAAGGTCATTTTCTATGATCATCAATAAAATTTACTGAGAATTTATGATGTATTGAGTGTCACCCATATCTTCTCTGCTTGTTTGAGGCAATGTTTTAAATTTTCACCAATTTAGGATTTGAAAGGAGTCTGGCAAGTATGTGTTATAACACCAGGGAGAAAAACATCCAAAGCTGGGAATATAAAGTCGAATAGAGTATGGCCTCTGGTCTTCTACTTCTCTGGGATGAGATTGAGCATCTTTTCATAATCAACTGAAATATGTGCTTTTCTTAATTTGCATTCTGTTATTTAGTTAGTAGTTCCTGACCTGTAGGTACAGATTTATTTTTACAGTATATTCAAAACTCTCTATTTGCCACTCTTAGAAACTAAAGGAAGAGTAGGGAAAAGACCCCAGTCTCTGAAAAGTGTGGGGAAAAACAACTTATACATATAAAAAAATTAAATGTCTGTTAAATAGCATCATTCATCATAGGGTGGATCCTGGTGCAAGTCAGGGCCACCTTGGTTTTCTTCCCAGGGACCTTGGTTACCACAAATTGGGAGTTGACTTCAGGAATTAAGTAGTAACAGCATTAACCTAGAGCTGCTGTCCTCACCTTTTCCCACTAGACATTCAGAAAAGATCCTGTTCATACCCAATATATACAATCATGGGAAACCCATGGATATATATTTTCTATCCCCAGCAGACCAAATAAATATACCTCAACCCCTTTTCCTCTTTACCCCTGAAAGCACGAGAATGCAAATGATGGTGACAGGATTATAGTGATAATCTTGAACCTGCTCTCATTTATTAAGCAATAAATTATTTGCATATTCTAATACTTTATTACTAGTAGCAAGTTACTTTCAACATATCTCAAAAGATACAGATACAGCTCCTGAGTCCCCACTCTGAAGTGGAGCATCCTGCCCTGGGGCAGGTCTCCTACTTCGTTATACAGATGAAACACTATGTTGTCTATGCTGCATTGTCAGTGGTGGCTTGTCCAGAAACTTATATCCCCCTCATTTATCTTTCAAAACCTTCCCGGAGTATCACCTCCATCCCTCATATTTTAGATGGAGTCCATCTCTTTGGCACTAATAGTACATGTACAGTGTGGGCTTCCATCTATTATTGCCCACTGCACTCTGCATGGTGCTCCTTTGTTGATGTGTCTGTCTCTCCATTCCACTGTGGGTCCTAGAGATGAGGACCCATCCTTATTTATCGCTGTATGACTCTGGCTTAACACTATGCCTGGCTTAGGGTTGCTGCTCTAAATAATGTCTGGTAAGCCATGGAAATAGCTCCAGGATACATTATTTGTGAGTGAAATATGGCATTGCTTTTCTAGAATGTGTATTCACATCAGTGGGGAAATGGCCAAAAGACCTCTGCTAGACAACAGAAAATTATATTGTTAAGGGTGAGTGAAGAGGGAGAATGATGGGAGGAGAAACAAAAAGTAAATAGTTTTCTTTTTCCACTCAACTCCCGAATTTTCCTGTGATATTTGATAAATTTAACTCCAGACTAATTGTCATTTGGTGTTAAAGGCTGGAGTTTGTGGTCTTGGCTTGCCAGCTTCAGGGTGTTTAGCTTTAACTAACATGTCAAGAACAGATGATTTCCCTTCCGAAGAGCATGTTTTTGAAAATAAATTGGCTGGGGTTGTCTGCCTATCAGTCATTACTTCCTTCTCCTCCTTAATGGAACCCTGATTTCCTTTTGGCATCCGCTCTCCCTCTACATGGAGCAGGTGCCCATGGGGCGGGGTTTGGAGGGGGGTCTTGACTCCACCCCCAGATGCAGGAATGGGCCTGATTGGTCCATCCCATCCTTCCTGCCAGTAATTGGTTCAGGAATGACTTTCTGTTGCAATTTGGACCAATGATAAAAGAGGAAAGATGTGCTAAAAACCTCTGGGAATGTTTTCCCTCACTCTTTTGGGGGGAGAGAGCCCTCTCTCTCTTCCACGAGAGGCTTTGTTTACAGATGTGAGATTGAACTGCTGCTGCCATGTCACTGGCAGCTTAAGGGTGAAGTTAACTCTCAGATAAGGGCAAAATGAATAGAATTCTGGGGAAACAAAGCCAGTGTTGGTGGATTAGGTCAACCATGAAACCTGCCCTTATGCTAGTTTTCCAGTTACATGAGCCAATAAATGTTCTCATTGTTTAAGCTAGTTTGATAAGTGTCTGCTGTGACTTGTAGCCAAAAGTGTCATAACTTGTTAAACAAAAAACAAACGACAAAGCTTCTTTAGATTTGAATAGGTAGAAAGTGGAAACAATGCAAGACAGTTGGCAGGTAGAAGAGCTTTAAAGAGTAGATCCTTTAGACTAGAGCTTCTTTGAGCATATATCACCATTGCCTGAAGAACTTGTTAAAACACAAGTTGCTTAGATTCAGTCGCAGAGCTTCTGATTTTGTAGCCCTGGGTTGAGCCTGAAATTTTGCATTTCTGTTAAGTTTCCCAGTGGTGCTGATGCTTCTGGTCCAGGGACCACTCCGGGTGAACCACTCCCTTAGACTTCCAAATATTCTGCATTTCTGTCTGGATAGCTAAGGGTGGTGGGCAGAGCCATGGTGCCAAGAAAGGAGTTCTAGCTGTTCTTGGATGAGCTATTGATCGCCTCAAAGCAAGCTGAGAGGGAAACCCATATAATGGGAAAAGGTATCAAAAACACATTATGTTCTTACATGAACCAAATACTTCATGTGGAGAGGGTCCATGACTTGAATATCTTTTTTCCCTTTAGATTTTAACACTCAGTTCTAAGCACACTGTCAGCACTCAGTAATTAACACTTGATTAACTTACTGGAAGGAAAAAAAAAAAAGTTATCTGCCAAGCTCTTGTGGTTGGATGTTTTAAGACAATGGTTGGTACAATAATACAAGGAAGGCTTAAACTTACCTGGGATGATGATTATGTAAGGGCTCACCCAGTTGCTAAGAAGCTTTGGCAACTTGTCATTTAGAGACGTGGCAGCACTGAAGTCTTCTCTTCCAAGCAGTAGACTTCTACTTTTTATACCAACCACAAAGTAAATCTTTGATACTGCTACACTTAATTTGGCAACGTTGCTTTTGCTTTCAAGTATTTACTCCTTCTACGGACACATCAACTCCAAGTTTATAACAAAGGAGACCTTTGTGTTATGGATAAACTCTTACTTTCTAATAAAATAGAAACGTCTTGCCTTTTATATAGCTTGCATTTAGGTGAATAACTATTTCTTAAAAAAGAAAGATACTGGCATTCATGCAAGGGTCAGGATTGCTTCCCTGCTTTCTTTCCAAGCAGCAAATAGTGGTCCCAAATGCAGAGGGGCTCTGTCTCTGTCCTGTGATAGAAGGAAATTGGCAGTTGGCAGGTGTGAGGACTTGTCCCTGACATGGAGTCTTTGCTTCCTCAAGCTTCTGTTTAAAACCAAATGTTTGTTCACACAGAGGCAGAGTCAGACAAGGGCTTCTTGACTTCAAGTCATCCTTTTCCTCCTTTCTTTTCGCATCAGGTTTGGCCAAGTGATTCACCTATGCTGGAAATGCAGAGAGAAACCTGCTTTTCCCTTAGCCAGGAATGTATTAATACAGGAACATTAAATTTGATTAGCACGGTTTGACGCAGTCCCTGTGCTTTTCAGCCATCCATGTGATATAATCAGGCTTCTCCCATGGTTTCAGGCTTCTGCTAGGTCTAGCCAACAGCAGTCGCGGGAAATCTCTATGAATAAGTAAATTTATGATGCTTGCTAAACAGCAGGCCTTCATGGAGGCATGTTTCTCCAACACTGGAATTAAATTCTTATTTGGTAGAAATTGATGATACCGCTGCACCTTGTATTTTTACCTTTATATTTCTACAAGTTATCAGAAATAAATTTTTAAGGAAACATTTCTCACTTAAGGCACCAGAGTAAAAAGCTATAATGAGTTTGATTGACAAGACTCAGATAAACAGAGGTTTGAGTTTAATATAGTTAATTTCTGAAATGTTGGACTTTGTTGTGGAACACTGTAAAATATAAATATAAAGCTAAAATACTAAACTATGATAAAGAGATTTAGCAGAGCAAGAGATTTCACAGTTTTTCTTCAAGTGACCCCTTTATACTCTCAAAAATGCCATCACCAGTCATTTAACTGTTGTCAAGGTTTTTACCATGTTACAACAGGGGACAGGTACAAATCTCTCTATGTCATGGTAGGGGCTGGCACTAGATACCATTTAGAGCAGGGCATTTTGGGTATTCCCTGCTTTGATATTTAAATTACAAAATGTTTTATTTTGGGGGATGCATCTTACCCTTTTTATGATCTTCATGCTGCATGTACAAAATAAAAGTATTATAAGTAATGAAAGCATTTCAATGATGATTCCAAGCACTTTTGTCATAACCTGATCATTCTTTGGACAATTTTGTAATCTGCCATCTTGACCTGAACACAATGCTTTATGGAGCAATGTGATTAACTGTGAGTTTCCCTACTTTCTCTGACAACTGCAGTTCCGGCCCAGGCCGATTTCTCATTGAGGTCATATATTTTTCATTGAGAATGATAGAAGTTGAAAATTTTCCCTTTCGTGGGTCTTTTTCCTGCATGGTTCTTCTTCTCCCCCACCCCCCAGTATCTTGTTCTTTTTGCATAATTTAAATTCCTTCTGAAATTAAAAAAAACTATTTAAAACTTGCTGTCCTGTTAATTCTATTATGTCAGGTTCATATTTGTCATGTCTGCTGACTTTTGGTGACATATTCTTTCAGGTTTTGTGATTTATAGTTGCAAGTTGTTACCTATGGAAACCCTGTGTGACCTGAGTTGAGGATATCGTCTTTACAAAGAGGCTTTCTGTGTGTGTGTGTGTGTGTGTGTGTGTGTGTTTTTTTTCCAGCTGGGACCTCAGGGGCCATGACAATGTTAGAACCAATTTTTATGATAACTTTGCTTGGAATATACCTGCCCTTGCAGGCAGTATAAATCCATATCTCAAACCAACACAAGGGTAGGCCAGTGGGTACGAATTATCAGGGGAGATTTTTTTCCCTTTTAAAGTTCTGCTGGAGATAAAGAAGGTTCCTTGTTGCCTCCCTCTGTGGGTAGAATTTTGTCTAGTCCACCTATTTTCAGGGAGTATAGCCCCCTTTGAAGGTCCAGGCTCAATATATGAATCTCAGTTCTATTGCCCCACCTTGTGGCCATTCTCTCTATCATTTTACCCACAAACCCTTTTGTTACTCAGAATGACGATGACCTCTAGAGTAACAGAAACTTGAGTACCTGTTTTTCATATTTCTCAGTGTTATGGCCTATAGGAAATTTCCCTTCCATTCCTGAAAGGAAAAAATAATTGTTGTATTTCTGGGCCATCTCTTGAAGGCTCTGTTGACTCTGGGATCTAAGAAGCAGTAAGAACCCTCGGGGAGGCCTCATATCCTGGAAATCCATTAGGATTCCAGAACCCAAGACAGACTGTAGACTTCAGGACATTTCCCTGGTCAGTCTTCATTTAAATGTGAATATCAAGGAATTTAGAGCCTTCAAAGAATATAGGGATATGAGCTAGGATAGCCTGTGTTCAGGTATAGTGAAGGTAAAAGAAAGAAAAAAATGAAAACAAGAATCGGAATAAAGTAAGTGTTCAAAACTGCTAGTTGAATGTAACTCCTGGTCATCTTAGTGGTTGTGGTCTGCCTCAACAGCTCATCCTTTGATGAATGCGCTGGTCATTGTGGCTGTAAATCCAACACGCATACCACTCTGTTCTAAACCAGTGGTTCAGAAACGTAAGTGAATTTGAATCACCTGCAATCATTGTTAAAACACAGATTGCTGTGCTCCAACTCTAGAGATCCTGATTCAGTAAGTCTGGAGCTGGTTCAAGAAGTTTGTATTGTCCCTTGCCCCCAGGTACTGCTGATAGTTGGGGAACCACACATTGGCGAGTGATATGGTAATCCCATTCTTCCCATTGGTTTAGGAAGGGGCATGTGATCTAAATTGGCAGGAAGAGATGTGAGGGGAAGTGTGCTGAGACCTTCCAGGAAAGGTAACTTCAGTCCTAAGAAAAAGACACAGGAAAAGCTGGTCCTGTTTTTCCTCTGGACATTGCATCAGGATGTGATGGCTAGAACTGCCACAGGGTCTTGTCTCATACTGAGGATGAAGCCAATCTAGGGTGGAGGGCAGAGCCAAGAGAATCCCAGGGCAGCAGAGCTAGAATATTGATAGATCCTTCTTGGGTAGGTACTGCCCTACCTCTGCTATTTCATGATGTGAGATATTGTATAAATAGAAAGTTAATAAAAGTTTTAAATACAGTTTGAGTCCAGGTATCCTGATTATTTACAGCCTCAAGTATTCTAAGTGATGCAGTCATCATATTGATATGTTAAATTTTATTCTCTGTACTCCCCAGCTATATAGGGCCTAAATATTTGAGTTAATGTTAAATAAATTATGCTTTGATTTCTATTTTTGCCCTACTAATTTTCTGTGATAATTTTTTTTCTCTGCTTAACCTCACCCCTCCATCCACCCCCAAACACCACCGCCAATCTCACCCAGTCCTCTGGGGATATGCTAAAGCACTGTCAAAATTGTGAATTTCTTGAAAGGAGGGAACTGCTTCAAACTCACATCTTATTTACACATGTGGGACTGCAGGATCCATTTCTGGTTGAATGTATGATGACAGTTTTACTGGATATCTTCTTCCTTATGCATTCTATTTCTATACATTGTTATTTTCTGGCAACCTTAGTTAATTAGTAACTTAATCTATTTCCTTCTAGACTTTAATTCCAATTTCTAGAATTCCCCAATCATTGTTTCTACCATTGATTCAAATACATCCTGTCCTTCTGTGTTGAATTTTTGCTGGAAAGAACTGCAGCAAGAATCAAGGCCACATGATGCAAATGCCTGAATCTTAAATCGTGACCAGGACTGAAAAGAAAATGAAAAAGGGAGCGCTCTAGGGAGCTGAGCCAGCTCAGCACCTCCACATGGAGTCTGAGAAAGGGAACAGTGATTTTTTCCCCCCTCTTCTTGTTAATCCTAGTTTGGACAGTTTCTTTATTTGAAACATCAAGGACTCTTGAAAGTTGAATGAAAAGAGTAGAAGGCCATGGGATTGCTAATGAGATACAAAGCCACCTCAGAATCAAGATAAATTTCTATTGTTGGCTCCTCTGACCATAGGGTAATAAGTTAAGAGCTTCAAGCTAATTTCTATTGACAGGTACCCTTATCATGGTTAACAGTGCAATGCATGTTTTGGCTGGCTTCTGAGAGGGAAGGCCAAAGGCTTCCAGTTGTGTGCTGTCCTCCCAGAAGGTTGTTGGGCTGAGGTGAGCAGATTGGTACTGATGTGGCATGAAGCACACTTTCTGATAGGAGAATAAGGGTCTTAATAGTTATAGCTAACATTTATTATAAAATAAAAATTTTCAGTCCACAAATTTGGGCAAGTATTAAAATGAAGAAATCTGTTATTTTCTAATATCAAATGCCTTTTCTTACTTCCTCTTTAATCCTAATCATTTTTTTTAGACCAGGTCATAGTCCAATTTTTTTTTTGAAGCCTTGCCTGACAGCCCAAGCTACAAGTAATATTTTCTTCTGAGTGCCTGGAGGAAATAATGGTGCTATTTTTTATCTTATCATGCCTTATTTTGCAAACTTGACTATGCAGCTCTTTAAAGGCAAGGCCTGCATAGTATCTTTTCTTGTATAAGATTCAGAACAGTGCTTTGTATGTATTAGTCACTCAATAAATATTAGTTCATTGATTGATTCTCTTTTTTTAAAAAAAAATAAGTATGTAATACTGTAGAAATCATCTAAGAGAGTTTTCTCACACAGGGCCTATCGGTGGGCATCAGAGCTTCTGCAAACTCCCTGAAATTGAATGTAAAGTAAACATTTTCTGTGGAAAAGGACCAAAGCTGTCTTACTGAACTTGTTTATCCATTTTCTTTTCTTCCTGACAAAACTAGGTCCTGATACCATGCCCATGATCTCAAAAATGGTGTAGTAAGAATTCTCCTGGCATGCCTCAGTTCCCAGGTTTAGTTATCGGTCCTGAAAGAAACAGAGATTAAATGGAATTCATGTACTATGATAAACTGACTCTGTGTGTGTGTGTGTGTGTGTGTGTGTGTGTTTTAAATTGCACACCATTAAAAGGATTATGTACCCAACTTCCAGTAGAGATGGTGTATCTTAGTGGTTAGATGTATGGGCTCCAAGCCAGATGGCCTGCACTTTAATTTTAGCTGTAACTTACTAGTGTTAGTTTAAAAATAAAAATCCAAAAACGAGAGGCAATAAGCATTTATTTCAAATCAAAAAGAATTGTAATCTAGGGCATAGATACAGGCAGAAACCCAAATTGTGTTTCAGTTATGGAGTGAAGGCAAGGAGTTTTTCTGAGAAGGGAAGGGAAATAGTCATATGAATAAAATTTCTATTGGTGTTGACAAGTTAAGTTAACTCTTTAGCCATACACGGCTGGTTGCTGATTCTAAAGAATGTCCATCATTATCAGTCCTTGTGATCAGGAAGTCTGCTTTCCTGTTAGCTATATAAGCAATAGCTTGTAAGACAATGTAGTTTGGCTCAGTCCAAAGGTTATTTGCCTAGTTCAAACATTCCAAAAGTTCAAGGAGTAAGATATACAAGTCAGTTCCCCTGGAATGGCTGCTGTAGGTCTGTATTAAAATGGCTCCACTATGTCATCTATAAACTCAAGCTATCTGAACTTGACAGATTACCTAAACTCTCTGAATCTGTTTCTTCATCTATAAATGGGAATAGCAATTGTGATTAATTCCTGGGGTTGCTCAGAGGATTAAATGAGTCAGTGAATATCAAGCATTTAAAACAGTGCCTTGTGTTAGCTATTATTATTGCTTTTGTTGTTTTCGTTCAACTCTACCTCCCATTTTCACCAATAAAGATTAGCTATGGTAATTGTATCTTCAATAGCCCTTTCCACCACCACATTCTCTCCTGGTTAATCACATTAGGGTTAGATCAGATTGATGAATTGCTTTGCAGAAATTAGGCAGTTTTACTGTCCACTAGGTATAATTCTATGTTTTCTTACTTGAGTTTGCTTGGTACTCTGAGGTCAACTTCTCATATCGTGAGAGTATTTTAGTTATTTTACAAGGACAGAGAATCAAGATCTTTTGAATTTCAGTGTATGCACCTTTTTATCCCATAAAAAATATTTTTTAAAAAGTATATTAATAAAATTATGGTTCATTTTAAGAAAAACTTTTAGTAGCATCCTTTGTCATTGTTTTAATTGCTGTTTAACATGGAGAAGGATGAAATAAAATGCAGAGGATGTAGACAGATTGAAGTCAGGACTGCCTGAAATTCATTCTTTTCATTAGCCTTAAGATTAGTCCTTTTAAAATGATGAAAGTTTTGGATAAATCCCAGAATGTATAAATTTAATTTACAGAGATTATATGATTGGTGCATTCTTAATTCCTACTTTTGAGAGAAGCAGAAAAATAAGGAAGTGATTTTTGTGGAGAGAGAGGTTATGCTAAATGAGGCAATTTGTCCGATATTATTTTTATGAGGTAACTGGCAAACATTTCAGATGGAAGGTGATGTATTGAGTCTGTGCTGCAGAGATTCCTCAGCTAAGTGCATATCCTGTGATATTTCCCACAATTTTCCCTAAAAACTGCAACTGTAATTAAATAACTAGTATCAGCTACTTCATTTCCAGGATTTTAAGAGCCCATGGAATTGGGATATTCATAGTAAAGGAAGAGAAAAGTTTTTATTTGAGTCTGGGATAACGAAGAGTTGTGATGGAAACTGGGGTGATGAGGAGTAAGAATATATATGAGTCAAGGTCATAGCAGGAAATAGTTGATACGTATAAACTGGGTAAATTTCCGAGAGTTTAAATAAAACTAAATTTATGAAGGTATGGTAAGGGTATAGAGAAATGACAAGGGAGACTACAGCATTCTTAGGCTACTAGGGATGAGGGCAGTGCCTGTCCACCCGTAGGGCTGAACTGGCAGGAGGAGCAAGCAGTAATCATGATCCAGAAATAGAGACGGGGGTGGGGGTGGGGGGGGGGAGTGAGTAAGAGATAATTGAGAATGAGCTGTGTAGACAGTCTCTTCAATAGGAGCTCTAAACTCTGGTCAAAGTAAGAGGATAGTGTGGGAATGTGAACCGGTACAGCCATTATGGAAAATGGTATGAACTGTCCTCAAAAAAATTGAAAATAGAATGACCACATGATCCAGCACTCCCACCTCTGGGCATAGATCTAAAGGTAATTATAGCACTGTCTTGTGGAGATACCTGCATTATCATGTTCATTGCAGCATTATTTATAATAGCCAAGATATGGAAACAACCTAAATGTCCATCTATGGATGAAAAGATAAAGAAAATGTGGTATATATTAGAATTTTATACAACAAATTATTATTCAGCCATAAAAAGTAGAAATATTGTCATTTATGACAACATGGATGGTCCTAGAAGATATTATGCTAAGTGAAATAAGCCACACAAAGACAAATACTATATAATTTCATTTACAGATGGTATCTAAAAAACTCTTAACTCCTGGAAAAAAAGAGTGGAACAGTGGTTGCCAAGGGCAGGGGATGGGAGAAGGGAAATAGGGAGATATTGGTCAGAGGGTATCAAGTTTCAGTTATGCTAGATGAATAAGTTCGCAAGATCTAATGTACAGCACGGTGACTACAGCTAACAATACTGTCTTATATACTTGAAAGTATATGAGAGAATATATCATAAGTGTTCTCACCACACACAAACAAAAGGAAAATATATGAGGTGATGGCGAGGTTAATTGGCTGTATTGGGGGAATCATTTCATCTAGATGAAAACATCAGATCCCAATGATGTGCACCTTAAATATATACACTGTTTATTTGTCAATCATGCTTCAATAAGGATGGAGAAAAAAAGTCAAATGACGTTGCTAGACTGGTGCAAGCTTGCAAGGAAGGGAAAAGATGAATGCCTCAATTTCGTTCTTCTCCTTTCCTGACCTTCACCAGCAAAGGCGACTGTTTATGTGCACTGCAGAGGTAATGGTTATGTAGCATTTTTGACACCTAGAACAAATAATTTTTACCCTACCCTTGCCCATGTAAGAGTTATTTTCCATAATCATGTATATAATCAGTCATAATCATTGATTTTTATTCATCCTTAAATTTTACAATAAATATAATTAACAATTAGAATAAATTACAATGTTAAAGTTATTAAAATTTGATAAACTATTTTATGTATGATCTTAAATTTGCACTTATCAAATGGAAGCATTCCAGTTGCACTCTGATTTACTATTTGTGCTCTGTCTTACTGTTTTAAATATTAAACAAATTAAAAATTCCAAGTGGTCATACAGAATGGCAGAATTGAAGTAACTCAAGTTTTGGTCCTTCCTCTTGACAGTGACTATTTCTAATCTACTATTTAAAGAGATATGTAGTACTCTGTGGGTTGGAGGCAAGAATTGCTCCTGCATCAGTCTCCAATGATTCTGGACCCTTAGAATTTATTTTGTAAAGGAATGCCTGTAGCTGGGTCTCTGTGTCAGGCTGACAGTGTGACTGGAAGCACTATGAATTAACTTTCATGTAGAATACAACATTTATCGAGTAAGCAAGTGAGTGAGCAAGTGAGTGAGTGAGCAAGTGAGTGAATGAGTGAATGAGGGTGGGGAGAGGGAGAGAATTTGACGCCTAATATTATTAAAACCGCAGCAATTTAACAACTTGGATAGACGTAGAGGGTATTATGCTAAGTGAAATAAGTCAGACAGAGAAAGAAAAATACCATATGATTTCATTTAGATTCACTGTGGAAACTAAGGAACAGAATGAACAAAATGAAAACAGACTCATAGATGCTGGAAACTAGTGATTGCCAGATTGGGGTGGGGGAGGGGTAGAGAGGCTGGATGAAAAAGGTGAAGGGATTAAAAAGAACAAATTGGCGGTTAGAAAACAGTCACAGGGATATAAAGTACAGCATAAGGACTATAGTCAATAATATTGTAATAACTACGTGTAGTGCCAGGTGGGTACTAGACTAATTGGGGGGGATCACTTCATAAATTATATAAATGTCTAACCACTATGCTGTACACCTGAAACTAATATAAAATAATATGGAATGTCAACTCTAATTGAAAAATAAAAATAAAAAAGTAAAACAAACAAAAGACTGTAGCAATTATTGGTTTTAGAATTTAGCCATAGTGTTAATAAAAAGCAGATTGACTTTTGGTTAATTTATTATTGTTTTCAAATTCTCTGCAAACATTCGTCCCATATTGTGTATACTAGGGCATAGAGGATGTTAAGGAGTAGATTCAGAGGAGCACCAAAAAGGAAACTTGCTCAATACTTTAAGTTATGAATTGAAAGTTTTCTAAGCTAGAGGAGGTATAAACCCTTATATCCTTGCTAACTGTTTCTCTCACGTTGAATTTTCTACTCTTTGTCTGTATGAGATTGTCAGGCATAGTAGCCTCCTATTACAGATTTTGTGACAGCTATGTACTTGAGGTGAGTGGCCAAGAGAAGTGATTTTAACAAAATGGAGGAAGGACCCATAATTCTATATAATGAATGAAAACCTTAGAAACTTTCTCTTTTTGCTGTAAGACTGCTTTCTAGAAAAAAGTAAAACTGTTATTACTTGCAGATGACATAATACTATATAGAGAGAACCTAAAAATTTTACCCAAAACTATTAGAACTAATAAATGAATTTAGTAAAGTAGCAGGATACAAAATTAATAATCAGAAATAAGTTGTATTTTTATACACTAATAATGATATATCTGAAAGCGAAATTAAGAAAATAATTGCATCAAAAAAAAATACCTGGGAATAAATTTAACCAAGGATATAAAAAGCCTGTACTTGGAAAACTGGAAATCACTGAAGAAAGAAATTGAAGACACAAATAAATGGAAGCATATACTGTGCTCATGAATAAAAAGAGTTAACATTATTAAAATATTGATACTACCCAGAGCAATCTACAGATTCAATGAGATTCTTATCAAGACATCAATGGCATTTTTCACAGAAATATAACAAAGAATCTTATAATGTATTACAAAAGACCCTGAATAGCTAAAGCAATCATAAGAAAGAAGAATACTACCTGATATTAAACTCAATTACAAGGCTATAGTAATCAAAACATCATGGTATGGCATAAAAATAGACCATAGATCAATGGAACAGAATAGAGAGCCCATAAATAAATCCATGCCCATGTGGTCAATTAATCTATGACAAAGGAGGCAAGAATATATGATGGGTAAAGACAGTCTCTTCAATAAACGGTGTTGAGAAAGCTGGACTGATACATACAAAAAGAAAAAGAAAAAGAAAAAGAAAGAAACTAGACTGCTTTCTTACAACATATTCAAAAATAAACTCAAGGTGGATTAAAGACTTAAATGTAAGATCCGATACTGTAAAACTCCTAGAAGAAAATATAAGCAGTAAACTCTGAGATGTCGCTCTTAGCAATATTTGGGGGGAAGGGGGCGGGTATGTCTCCCCAGCCAAAGGAAACAAAAGAGAAAATAAATGGGACTACATCACAGTTTTTGTACAGCAAAGGAAACTGTCAACAACAACAACAAAAAACCTACTGAATGGAAGAATTCACCAATGATATACCCAACAAGGTGATAATATTCAAAATACATAAGTAAATTAAAAAAACCAAACAATCTGATTAAAAAAATGGACAGATGACCTGAATAGCATACAGATAGCCAATAGACATGTGAAAAAATGCTCATCGTGACTAATCATCAGGAAAATGCAAATTAAAACCACAATAAGCTATCACCTCACACCTATCAGAATGGCTATCATCAATAAATCAACAAACAAGTGTTGGGAAGGATACAGAGAAAAGGGAACCCTCGTGCACTGTTGTTAGGATTATAAATTGGTGCAGCCACTGTGGAAAACAGTAGGGAGTTTCCTCAAAAAGTTAAAGATAGAACAACCATATGACCCAAGAATTCGACTTCTGGGTATTTATCTGAAGAAATCCATAACTCTAATTTGAAAAGATATTTTCATGCCTATGCTTATTGCACATTATTTATAATAGTCAAGATAGGGAAGCAACCTAAATGTCCATTGATAGACAAATGGATAAAGAAGTGGTACATATATACAATGGAATATTACTTAGCCATAAAAAGAATGACAATGTGAGTAGACCTAGAGGGTATTAAGCTAAGCAAAATAATTCAGACAGGGAAAGACAAATACCATATGATTTCACTTGTATGTGGAATCTAAAAAATGAAATAATGAAAAAACAAAACAAACTCATAGATACAGATAATAAATTAATGGTTGTCAGATGAGAGGAAGGAGTGGGGGATGGTGAAAAAGGTGAAAGGGATTAAGAAATACAAATTGGCAGTCAGTTGTAAAAATAGTCATGGGGTAAAAGTACAGCATAGAGAATATAGTCAATAATATTGCAATAACTATGTACTGTATCAGATGAGTGCTAGACTTACCGGGGTGATTCCTTTGTAAGGTAGGTAAATATCTAATCACTATGTTGTACAGCTGAAACTAAGATAATGTTGGTTGTCCAATGTTAATTAGATAATAAATTAATGTAGAAAAAACCCCAAACAATGATATATTAATAAGAAGCACATTTAAATGCACAGACATGGTGGGAGGTCTATACAAAAATTCTTGACTGGGCAGCATAAGTTAATGCATCAGTGATCTCCAATGTAATAAAATTTGGCATGTGCCCATTTATTAAAAAATGCTTCTTAGAGCTTTCAGGAAATGCCATTCTGGGATCATTTTGTACTATCCTGTATGTATATTCTCCTTCTTGAGGGTCTCTACCACTCACACCAGAGTCTCCTGTTTCTCTGCCTTCCTCTTCTTCCTGCTTCTATAAGTTTCAAGGACAAACGGGTCCTTTTGCTCTCTTGGCTTTCTTCTCGCCATCCCCTTCTTGGCTACTTCTTCCTTCTTCTTTCTTCACTGGACCAGACATAAATTTCTTCTGGGAACTTTTAGTAATCTATGGAAAAGTTTGTTAAAGGCTTCACATCAGATTTTGTTACTTGGTAACTCAAAGAACCTCCTGCCAAGTTAATGTTCAGAGAATTAGACAATCCATTCAGCCCACACTGTTTTCAGGTCTGGGCAGCGTCAGTTCACCAGCTCAGCTGTGTCTGCAGAGATCTCCACACAGGCACAGAGAGGAGCCTTGCCCGCCATAGAGCATTAAGGATTATGGAAAAGGCTGAGCCTACCTAGCTGAGCCTGAAAGAGGCACTTGGGGAGGCTGACTTGCTGAGAGGTGCAGGTACCTTGGTAGAACAACAAAAACTGAATAATCACTGCATGTTGGTGAGGTGGTTTGAGATTTTCTTAGAGTTTCTCTACTTCTTCCTTTGTTCCACTTCCTAGTTGTTTTCCGGAAACTCATAGTCTTAGACTTAAAGACTCTAACAAATGGTATCAGGTAACCTCTGTACAATGGCATAGAACTCACTCTTGTGGTCAACCCCATAAACACACAAAAACCAACCAACCAAATCCCTTAGGACTCTGGGTTGGAAAATACCAAACTGGAGAACGTGAGGCTTCCATAATGGTAGATAGGATGAACCTGGGTAAAATATGTGGCTTTAATGCCTGTTAGGAACTGAAGCACCAGAAACACCCCCAAGGTCCTGAACTTCAGAGGATGTTTACTGATGATGTGCAGAAAAGTGCCATCAGAGAGGCTCCTTCTGGGTGGTCTCAGGATCAAGTTATTGGCCTTGTAACTCCCCCAAACAGTAACAAGGTAGAGATGGTAAAGCTTCTAAGAACTGCCAAAGCATGAATAAAAATTGGTGTTTGGCATACCGTGCTAGGGGTGGGGAGTGGTGGGAGAGCAGGATCTTCTTCAAGACTGGATGTCTGGGATCCAGGATTATTATTAAGTATTATTAATTATTAATTATTTAATAATTACTAATTAATTATTAACTATCATTAAGTATTACAGATAATCATTAAGTATTAATTATTTAATAATCAATTATTAATTATTAAGTATTATTAAGTATTATTAATTATTATAATTAAGTAGAAGTGAACAAGGGAGGAGGGGAAAAGAACAAGAGTCTATTGAAGGGCACAATACAATTTTTAATGAGTCTTCAAAAATTGCATTACCAGTAAAAGTAGTCATTGAATCATTTGCAAATAAAACTTTGAAATGAATGACTTGAATTGGGCTAAAGCCTTAAAAATGATTACAAGAAAATCAAAGGTCTCCGATTAGCAAGAATATTTATACTGAAAAGTGTTCAGTGTTTAAGTAATAGACGGGATGTTCTTTGGTTATGGTTTTAACTGTTGAGAGCTCATTTGATTGTCACTTGGATGGAAGTTACTCTGAAGATAATAATAAAACTCAGGTATCTGCTGTAGAGTTTTCCTTAAGAATACAAGTAAATGCATCTGACTTGATGTTAGCCTCTTTTCATAATCAGGTCTGTTAATCATACTCTTCTGTAGTTTGAAATTATTTCCAAGTATGTGGGGGAGGAAAATGACCTTTGTTCCTCTAGTCTCCTGGCCTTGGAGTAGAAATAAGAATGACTGCTTGGTGGATGGATGTTGGTGAAGGGTAGAGGCTAATTTCCATGGAGAGGGTGATGCTGGAGACACTAGTCTTATATAAAAATTTGAAAATACTAACTACTTAGTGTGTTTGAAAGGAGTTGGGTTCACTTTCACCCATTCCCTGACTCATTCACATATTCAGTACCTGTTACTCACGTGCCTGCCATGTAGAAGGATCTGAGTGAGATAATATTTGGGATGCAAAATAGTTATATAGTTTCCAATTTTAAAGCATTTACAATCCTCTTTGCATCTTTTGGTACTAAATTAAATGTCATGACCTCATAATCTGTGCACATAGTATCAACACAATACCACTCTCCCCTTTTATACCATCAACTTTGAAAGGCATCTTTGGACAACGTTATGTCTGCATAAAATAATGGATTATAAATACTCAGGGACCCCATTTTATCAGATGTCACAGCCAAAGGAAATTTATTGCTCACTTCCTTTTGTGGCTCTATTGAGTCCTGAGGAGGTGAAGCTAAAAACTCATTGCTAAATATCCCAAAGGAACTTCCACGGTCACACTCCTCAAGTCATCAGGAAAGGATTTTCTTAAACACATCCGCTTATGCCAGGGTGCTCATACGCACAGTAGATCTTTAGTGACACATGCCAGAGATGATGGTATCAGAAGCTGCCTTGGTTTAGTCCTATTATTTCTTAACAAATACAAACACCATTGGTTAAAGGAAAAAAGACGGTAGGATGGGCTTAGAATAGGTATAGACAATGCACTTTTGTATGTCTTTGACTTGAATTTAGAGATTTTCGTTGTAAACAATGCAATCAATCCTATACTTGCCATTCTTTATACAGTGTCTCTTAGATTTCTATTGTGGAAGCTATCCAGAGATCCTTAAGAGTGGGTATGCTGCTTCGATTTGTCTTTTTAAAAGCTTCTTGTCCTGATCAACTAAAGATACCATGTAAGGATAGCGTCAACTAAGTAAGTGACGCATAGAGACTAAAAACAGGTTTTCAGGCCAAGCCATTCTTAAATCCCTATAAAATACATCCATGAGACAGGGGAATTTCACAGTTATTGAAACACAAATTTCTCCATTGCTTTCTGCTCTAACTCATCCCCAAAACATAACTGAAAGTGAAGTGCCCTGCTAGCATGCTTTTCGAATTTGCCACAGCTCTTAGCATAATGTCTCAAAGAGAAGAAGCTCTTCAAGCATTTCTTCATAGACTGATGAATGAATCCAAGCTGCAAGAAACATTGTTGGATTTGTATATCTCCTTGTCACAGTTTGGGGTTTGCTTTTATTGATTTTGTGACAGGAAGAATGATGAACCCAAAGTAAGACCTAAATTGACAGGCAAGAGGGTCAAAGGGAAAACTTAGACACTAAGCACCAACAATGCCAGTGTCAGAAATTAGTTATAGATTTAGGTAGCCAGTATCTAGAATGCCAGATAAAGGGTTTCATTATAAAACCAGGAAAATACTAAAAAGGACATAAGCTTATCAAAAGCAGAACGAGAGATTCAGAGTTGCAATTAAAAGGTAAACAAAATGGGAAACGAGGCATGACTTACAGTCTTTTCTTCTTTTAATACTGATACTTTGAGGTCGAGTGAGCCTGGGAATGCCAGGGACTAATGAAGTTAAACGGCCAAGATGCTGGGTAGGAAAGCCTGCCTGCTTTGTCCACATGAGGTCTGGAATCCACATTCTTCTTATAATTAAAGAACACTTGGAATCTTCTAGAGCTCTGTTCCCAAAGTGTCCTAAGGAGCACTAGTTCTGTTAATGCAGAAAAATGTTTGGAAAACACTGAATTAAACAGAAATAAGTGTATTTCTGAAGACTCCTAGGAGCTAATGTGTGCTGTGTACCTCCCATAGGGGGAATGTGTAAGCAGTGTTTCCCAGAGATGTTCAATCTTCAAACCTTTTCTTACAAATACTTCTTGGGACCAGTACTACATAGACCATATTTTGGGAAATGATGCCCTGTCTACTATCTATGCTTGTGTAGAATCTCCATGTCTTCTGCTGAGAACATTTTGTTCTGCCTGTCAGAGCTCATCTTGTGAAAAATTTCTGCTTACATAACATATTGATATATTTCATTCTTATTCTCTAGGTGTTATTTAGTACACATAGCGTGGAGAAAAAAATTGAAGCTCTTTCACTTTATAGCCAAGTTACAAAGGGAGAATGACCAAAGTGCAATTGCTGGGCAGTTCAGATCTCTATTTAGTCTTGCCCTAGGGAGTGAATGGTCTTAAATAATTTACCAGACTAATCCATTCCCTGAGTTAAATTAATCTTTGTTCAGATAACTAAATTTGTATGCATGTTTAGTTTGAAGCAGATGCAATTATTTTGTTTTTGAACCACTCTCCCCAGTTCAGTTTTAAATAGAAGTAATTGATCCAATTACAACCTGAAAATGAGAATTTTGGATTATTTACTCTTGAAATATTTCATGGACACGAAAATAACTGGTGATACTGAAAAAAGAAGTAAAAGAGAAGAAGAAAGAGTTAAATCTGCGTAATGATGAATTCTTTGGAAGGTATAATGCAATATACAGGTGAAGAAGACCCTCTATCAGTCATTGGATGACGTCATCTAGCAGTGTTATTGTATGTGACGCACACGCATTTCCTTAGGTTTTTAGTGTAATGACTTTCGTGTGTACCCATACTATCTATACCCCGTGATTGCCTTCACTGAGCAGATACCCAATAGGTATTTAAGAATTGCCTATGTTGTTTTAAGACTTTAGATTACTTCTTGAATAATAGAAACCAGTGTTAGTTAATTAAAGTGACTACTTCATAGTCTGGATCCAAGATGCTATTTAAAATTAATGTTCTGCCCACATTAAGATAAATATTTTAAATTTTGTAGTAAAATTACAGTGTTTTACCTGTTTGCCTGAACACTGAGATCCTGTTATAATATAAGCCTTATAAAATAAGGTTAACTATATAAATTTAAATGTGTGAGGTTACAAGAACCCTGTGAAATGATAGGCAGATATCTTTTTATTATTTATTTATTTATTTATTTTTGTAATATAGACCCAGAAACTTGCTTTAAAAGTACAGAGACTTTACCCAGCAGGAGATTCTCTTGTCTGTGCTCCTTGGAGACCTTGGAAGGGCCTTATGCCATGTAGTAGCTCCCTGTCAGCCACAGTCTGTGAGCAGGACTGTTGGCACAAGGACCAGGCAGAAGAAACTCTCATCGGCAACCCTAGAGGTTATGACAAGGCCCTATATGTGGCTCCAGCTTCTTCAAAGCCACAGTATGTCAGTGTGCCAGGAGTTCTGAGGGTCCAAGGTCCCGATGTAAGACACTCTCATTGGCACCCTGGGGCCCTGTACTCCAGTCTCTTCGTAGCCTCACTCTGCCAGCAGTTTTGCTGGCACAGAGACCAAGCAGCAGACACATCTATCTGTGCCCCTGGAAATCTTGAAAGGGTCTTATATTCATTTTCAGGCCCTCCTTACCTCAGTTCATGAGCAGTCCAACGGGCAAAGGAACCAGGCAGGAGACACTCATGTTTGCACCTCAGGAGATCCTGAAAGGGCCCTGCATTTGGCTTTAGCCCCTCTAGTCACAGTCAAAGACCAGACCAACCTGCTCAGGGACCTGGCAGGAGATACTCCCATTGATGCCTCCAGAGCCAGATGGCAGAGACCTTAGTCTTGGCTATGGAACCTGAAACAGCCATGGGGCATGGTCCAGGGCCAGTCCTGCCCACCCAGGGACCCATCCAGTGATCAGAAAGAAATCTTCCCAGTGTTCTGGTGGGAGCTATATCTGCTATACAGCTTGTAACAGGCCCACTGTCTAAGGACCCAACTATGGACCCTGAAGCGGACACCTGTCCCAGCACCACCTTACTGAACAAAATACTGGAGGCGGTTCCATCTATCCAGTGACCAGGCATGCTCCATACCCATTCAAGACCCTGGTAACAAGATGCCAACCACCAATCTCACTGCATACCAGTGACAGCCTCATAACCAGCTCCAACCCAACACAACTGTGTTTTGTGTTTCTGGAAGTGATTCCTTTGACCTGAGGAGTAGGCAGGAGAAGGTTTTTACCTCCTGAAATGAGTCTGTAAAGATTGGTAGAGGTGTTTGCTCCTTCAAATGCACAGATGCCAATGCAAGGCTACATGGATCGTGGAGACTCAGGCAAATGTGATGCCACCAAAGGAAACTAATAATGCTTCAGTAACCAACCCCAAAGATATGGAGATCTACAATTTGTTTTACAAATAATTCAAAATAGCCATCTTAAAGGAAGTGAATGAAATGCAAGAAAACACAGATGACAACTCAAAATCAAGAAAGCAATGCATGGGCAAAATGAGTTTAATAAAAAATAGAAACACAGGAAAATACCAAACAGAAATACGTCTTGAAGGCAAAACTGTTCCTCAGAAATGAAGGAATGATTAAGACATTCCCAGACAAATAAGCTAAGGGATTTCATCACCACTAGAATCATCTTATAAGAAATGCTGAAGGGAGTCTCTCAAGATGAAATGAAAGAATGCAAACAACATGAAAACATATAAAACTCACTGGTAAAGGTAAACATGTAGTCAAATTTAGAATACCCTAATGACGTGATGGTGGTGTGTAAACCACTTTTGTCTCTAGTATAAGAGTTAAAAAAAACAATAATATTAAAAATAATTATAGCTATAATAATTTGGTAATTGATGCATAATAAAAAGATGTAAAATGTGATGACATTAATAAAATAAAATGTGAGTGGAAGAGAAAAATGTAGTTTTTTTTAATGAGGTTGAAGGTAAGTTATTATCAGCTTGAAATAGACGGGTTTATCTATAAGACACTTTATGTAAGCATCATGGTAACTGCAACAAAAAAAATTTCTGTAGTTACACAGAAGATAAAGAGAAAGGAATTAAAAATACCACTAAAAAAATAATTACAAAGGAGGCCAAGAGAGGAAGAAAGCAATAAAGGAACTAAAATAACAGTCAGAAAACAATTATCAAACTAACAGTAGTAAGTCCTTACATACCAATAATTTACCCTAAACATAAATAGACTAAATTCTCCATTGAAGTCTATGGCCGTGCTACCCTGAACAAGGCCAATCCTGTCTGATCTTGGAAGCTAAGCAAGGTTGGGCCTGGTTAGTATTTGGATGGGAGACCATCTAGGAAGACCAGGTGCTGTAGGTATAAAAAAATAAAATTAAAAAAAAGGTATTTTAAGCTGACAAGCTTCTTGCAATCTGTGAGGTCAACCAAGGGTTGCCTCGCTTAAAAAATAAATAAATTCTTCAATCAAAAGATGCAAAGTGGCTGAATGGATTTAAAAAATATCTAACCATATGCTGCGTACCAGGCTCACTTCATTTTTAAGGACACGTACAGGTAGAAAATGAAGGGATGGAAGAAGACATTCCATGCAAATGGTAACCAATAGAGAGAAGAAATAGTATATTCCTTTTCTTCTTTATAAATCTTTTGTACATTTATGTTTTTTCTAATTTTCATGTTATTTCTCACATTATGGTGGAGGCAGAGAGAAAACCATATTCTGCCAGCTGTTTGTATTTTACATTATGATAAAAATGAAATAAAACCGAAATCTAAACTTATTGACTCCAGCTTAATTAAAGGTCATTCAAAATGCACTTATGTTAAAAACTGAGTCAGCTGCATGTTCATGAAATATTCTGGATTGTTCATTTTCAGGGATAGGAAGTAACACCTCTTGTTGAGGAAAGTCATTCAAAGGACCTTGAATATCTCAATCAGTGTTTGAATCAAACTGAACTATTAACAATGATAGGATCATGGCAAAGGGCACAATGAATAGAAGCTATGACAAGCAGAATTTATCTGAGATTCATTGTATTTGTCTGCAAATGACTAAGTGAGACCGAAATAGCTGTGTCATGTGATGATGTGTGATATGACTGTGAAGCATTAATTGAAAAATTATAAATGGACAATTTCTAGAGCCTAAGAAGGACCAATTACTTCTGAGTGTCACATCGATTATAAACATTGCTAACAAAGCCAGATATGAAACATAAAAATAAAAGTAGGGATAGTTAGCTTTTAAGTATCTGAATAGCTCTTGGATGTCAGCCACTCTTGGATGATGCTCATGTGCTTGGATGATGACCACACCTAGACTTGGTTAGTGGTAAGTGATAAAATCAAATGGCTGGAGGGTTTTTCTTTTCAGCTTACGCTTTAGCACTCTATGGCAGAGGGAAGAGAGTATAAATTGGTCTGTTATAATGTTCTGCAAATTTTGCCCTCTATACTCCTGTGATTTAGTGGGGCCCTAAATTAAAAAAATAAAATCTGTCTTTCTGTAATTACTGAAGGGCGTATCTGGTAAAGCATCTGGTAATATTCAATCTATAATTAATTTTCTAGGGTTGATGAAGGGTATGCTAGGTTCCTTTTAGAGGCTTTTTTTCATTATCTCTTACTCAGCGGCTTATATTATTACTATTTATTTCATTAAGCAAAGTAATATATAATTTATTGAGAAAAAGATACAAATTCAATGAAGATGAATTTATGCTAAGCTGGTTTATGTCCCCATGCATTTCTGTCTATCTGCTTTTCACTAGAAAATATGTATTTTATTTTTTTTTGGAAGGTCCATGATATATAACTTTTATTTGTTCTAGGAATTAGTTTTTAAAACATCAATTCGTGTCAGAACAAGGTATACTTTATCTGACACCTTCAATTTAGATGACTGGTTGGGCAGAAATGCTTCACAATATTTAATAAACTTGATGTATTTTAAGCAAAACTGTTATAGAGTATTTGAAATAAACAGATTTTACCTTTTCGAAATTCTTTGAAAAGCAGACATAATACCAGACTATTAATTATTCTTTTTGTAATAAAGAACATTCAGCAGAAAGATCTCTGATCACATCAGAACTTTGGATAATAAGAGCCTTTGCTGTCTCCTATTAGTATTTTTTCATCTGATATCAGAATCTTCTAAAGAAAATCCTTTCTGCATGTCTGGGAAGTTAGGGTGAGTAGGAAATAATAATGAATAGGAAGTGATGCTTTTGAAAATCCCGGTCTTTATGAGAGTTCATCACCCGTAAAATGCCTTCTGTTTATGAAAGAATAGCAATGTGGGTAAGTTATTTGATGTGTTCTCATGTAACAGCATGAACAGCAAAAACAAATGTAATGTTAGTTAAAAGATTTGGCTTATGTTCATTATCTGGCATTTCAGCTTGATTCAGTTGTCTTCAAAAATAAAAGTACTTCACTCCAGGACATACCGACTTGTGGGACAAATAATTAAATAACTTTACCTTCAACTTGATCACTTAACCATCTGTGGCTTTCATCATGAGATCAGATTTAGTTCCTAGGAAGCAGTTCTTTCTTAAAGAAATATTTGAGTGAAATAAATACAAGCTTATTATTTAGCTGAATCACAGTGAGCATTTTGTATTAAAAAACACAGTGTTTCAGGAGGTGAGTGGGCACAGTTTTAAACTTAGCATTTTCATTGAATATGCCCACTCAGTCCTGTGTCATTTCTCTATTAAAAAACGAACAACAAAAATAATCATTTTCATAGTCAAAGAAGTTTGGGAACTAATGCACCCTATGTTCCTATTCCCTATTTAGAGATGTTCAATGCACCTGAGAGTATTAAAGCCCTGTATTTTATTTTTTTAATCTCGATATTTTTAAGTTTTATGTTTGCTCACAAATAGTTAAGAATCAAGTAGTTCTGAGCTTTAAGACAAACAGTAGTCCTGGGCTCTCTTCTTTTCCATTTCCCATTCTCCACAGGCAACTATTTTTCATCTTTTAGCTGATTCTTTTGGCAACTACCTCCATTTGAAACAGTACGGTAGTGCGGCTACTTCCTGAGTAATTATGTCTTATCTTTACCTATTGACTTCTCAGTATGAAAAATGAGAATTGTTTTAGCTCCTTCCCCCTCACCATCTCTTTCTCTCCTGGGGGTGCCCATGTACATGCATCCGGCACCCTCCAGCATTCTTTCTGTAAAAGTATGTTTTGATTTGGATTATATCAACATTGATGTTTATTATTCAGAATTAGTAAATGTAGTTTTTAGCTAAACCACATAGAGTGATATGATTCCTGTTCTATTTTTGTACAGCTTTGTATAGAGTTTATAATTTGCTTAGTTTCTACATGTTCATCTCTAATTTAACCCTCAATTCTCCACCAGCTGAGGAAATCTCTTCTAAGTAGGTATGTCCATCCACATCAGGTTTTCTCTCAGTCATCTGTTAAAAAAGTCTTTCTGAGAGCTCTCTGACCTGGTACAACCTGGACTGGATGCTTTCCTTGCCTGGTACACAACCGCCATCCTGAGATTTCCCTTCCCCAGCACCCTGGCATTCTAGGTCTCCTCTTTTCTGCATCTCATGCCTTCCTTTTTCTTGCTTTACTCTTCTTTTTATTTTTTATTCTTTAGTAGAGTATCTAGAGAGACTCTGCTATTTTGTGAGAAAAGTGTATGGGACATTGTTATTTTGTGTGTGTGAACTAAAATATCTGAAAATATCTTTATTCTGTCCCCACATTCGATCGTTTATCACTTTACATTATTCTTGCTATGCAATTCTATGCTAGAATTCTTTTTTCTTCTTAAAGGGAAAAAACTGTCTTCTAGCATCCAATGTTGCTGCTATGGGAAAAAAAAAAAAAACCATTCCTGTGTGTCTCCCCTACTCAAAATACTCTATTTCACTTATGGCACTTTAGATCACCACATGTGTGGTAGTTTTATCCACTCCAAGCAATTCTGTGATACCAAATGGGTGTCCTATAATTTAACTCAATTCTGACACTACAAATTCCACGGCTTGGTACTACAAGACTGTTTCCCTCCCCCCAACTTATTTCAGATGCCAATTGCAAGTCCAGGTTATTATCTGTGGTCTAACTCACTGGCTATAAATTGATCCCCTCCTCCGTTTCAATTAATTTGTAGCATCATTCACAGAATGCAGAAGAAAACAGTTTACTTATTAGGTTATTACAAAGGATAGGAAAGGATATGAATGAACAGCCAGGTGAAGAGATCTGTGTGAGGTGTGTGAGGCCTGGCAGGTTCCCAAGCACAGGAGGTTTTGTTCCCACGGAGTTTGGGGTGTTTCACATTTCTAGCATGTGGGTGTATTCTCATTCACCAATCCAGAGGCTCTCTGAACTATGTTCTTTGGGGTTTTTACAGAGGCTTCATTACTTAGGCACGATTGATTAAATCACTGACCTTGGTGAATGATTGAACCTCTAGCCTCTCTCTCTTCTTCAGATGCTGAGGAGTGGGACTGAAAGTTTCAACCCTCTATTCTTGGTTGGTTTCCCTAGCAACCAGCCTCCATTTTTACAGGCTCTTCAAAAGTCACCTTATTAACATAAACTAGGGTGTGGTTGAAAAATCTTGTTATGAATAACAAGACACTTCTTTCACCTTTATGGTTCTGGAGATATTTCAGAAACTAAGGACAAAAGTCCGAAAACTATAACAAAAGATGCTCCCATTGTTCTTGTATTTAGGAAACGCTAAGAGTTTTAGGTGCTTTGTGCCAGAAATGGGACAAAGGCTAAATATATAGTTCTTATTATAAATCACAATATCACAGTTGCTGTTGTGAAATCCAAAGCAATCTAATTTATGATTCTTTGTGTGGGAGAGGAAGGAACTTTCTTCCACCCTCAAAGATCTTTTTTTTTTGACTGATTTAATAATCAAATAGGCATGAGACAGATTAGCAAGAGAAAATAACCAAATTTAATACATAGTATATGTATGGCAACTCTACATACATTAAAGAGTCAGAGACCCCATATGCACAAGAAATTTAGAGACAGAAAGGGAAAATGGGTATATAAGACATTCTGAGGTCAGAAAGAGGGAAGGTGCCTGGTGGCTTCAAAGGGTCAATGCAGGGCAAAAAGAATGGCAGATGTTTAGTAAATAGAATTTGCTTTGTGCTATAGGAAAGTTCTTCTAAGTAGTTAAGGAAGGGGCAGAAGTTTCTCATGAGCCCACTGCTAAAGTTGCTTTTAACTCAAAACAATTCACACAGCACAGAGGCACATCTTGGGGTGACTCATTCTGAACCCCCACACTTGTATATGCCTCTACCTTAAACCTAAAGATAATTTTCTCTAATAGTCTGAGATTTCAAATTAAGTGCCGTAGTATGTGTCTATTTTCATACACTAAAGGGGTCTTTTTATTCTTGAAACTCATGTTCTTCATTTTCTTAAAATATTTCTTTGATGATTTTCTCATTTATATTTCATTTTGCCTTTAGGAATTTCTCTTCTCCAGTTATTGAACCTCTTTTTATCTCCTAACTTCTGTTTACCTTTTTGCTTTACTTTCTATGAGATTTTCTCAGCTTTGTCTTCAGCCATTGTAGTGAGATTTCCCTTTCTGCTATCACGGTTTTTTTTCTAAAATTATTTTTTGTTTTATGAATATCTCTTTTTTAGAAACAAATATCTCTGATAATGCATTTTCTGGATACAATGTCTTATCTCTGATAATATTTCTTTTACCAAAATCATCTTCTTCTGTGTAATTTGTTTTTTTCAGGTTGAGGTTTTTTGTCTGCTTGCTTTTGGTCTGTTATCCATATCAGAGCTTTCCCTAAGTCTCTGCTAATCCTTGATCAATTTAGAAGTAGGAGACTAGAAAGCTGATTGAATGCTCAGCATATGTGAGCAGGCCTGTTGACTTCGAATGTCCCCATAGGGTGATCTGAATGTGCCAATTTCAGTGTCTTGTCTTCTTGGACTGATCATATCTCCTAGGGAAGATTCTCTAGTCTCTTGATTGGAGGGTCAAGGCTTTAGAGAGTCAAGTTGGGGAAGAAGGTTGGTGGTCTCAGCACACAGAATAACTATGTTAATTCAATTTCCCTCTTTTCATGGTACTTTTATCATCAACTGTGTCCAGTGTTTTTAAGTCCAAAGAATTTCTGATTAATCCTTTCTGGAGAATAAACCTTCAGTCTTCTACCAGAATTGAGAGTGGGGGCAACCACCTACCAGCATAAATTAAGAAATGCCTAGAGTCTGCTTTTTAAACATTTAAAAAATCAAAGTCAGTATTCTTGATGTATCACTCTGCCTCCCTACCTAGAGTTAGGTCAGACTGAAGGTTTAGGGTACAGTCCTCCAGGATTGCCAAGTCTGCCCAAGACTTCTGACACTGGCTGCAAGTTCAGGTGTCCCCAGGGCTATCCTCACTTCAGACCATCTGGTTACAAATTTGGGGGTCTTCACAGACTCCTTCAGATTTGACAATTTGATAGAAACTCACAGAACTCAGGAAAATACTATACTTAAGATTACAATTTTATTATAGTAAAAGGATACAAATCAGAACCAGCCAAAGGAATAAATACATAGGGTGCGATCTGGGACTGAGAAGGTTCCGGATACAAAGCTTCCATGTCCTCAGGGATATGTTATCCTCTTGTCATTGATGTGTGACAGTACTGATGTAGTACTGCCACCCTGGGAAGTTAGCTTGAGCCTCAATGTCCATAGTTTTTATTGGGGCTTCATTACTTAGGCATAATTGATTGAATGATTGCCCTTGTGGTTGCTCAAAGACCCAGCCCTCTCATCACATGGTTGGTCTTTCTGTCTTGCTGGCCCCCATCATGAGTCATTTTGTCAGCATAAACAGGTGTGGTCTGAAGGACCCATCATAAATTTAAAAATACTGAGAAATTCTAAGGATTCAGAGGTTTCCTCCAGGAGTTGGGACAAAGGTCAGACTTCTCTTTGGGCAAAATTAATTCTTCACTACACATTCTTACCTCTTCTAGAAGTACCTGTTCCACCAATTTCAAAATGCTTAAAGGACTCTGAAGTAAAACCAGGTTGGTTCTTTGCTCTCTGCACTGCTGGCTTAGGATTTAGTTTTACTGAATCAACTACAGCATGTATCACTTGTTCACCTAATCTCTAGCTTCTAAAAATATTATTGTTTCTCTTACAATTCTTGAGTATTTATACTAAACTGTAAGCCAAAAAATCCTCTGCAATAGTGTTTGCAGAGTTTCTAGAAGGAGAAAAATTAGATACATATATTCAGTTGGCTATCTCTACCCAGAAATCACCCAGCACTATCTCAATTTGTCAGTAGCAACGTTTTATAGAATACCTCTTAACACTTGGTCGATAAACATTGAATTAACAAACACTTCTATGTTGCTGTGTTTAATATAAATAACTAACTAATTTAAGTCTCAGAATCTTTAAAGGGCTCGTTTTCTTTTTACTTTACATATCAAGGTTACAAAAGAGAAATAGTCTCATCATTTATTGACTGGTGGTGGGAATATAGGGGTAGAGGAGGATCTTTTAACTTCAGTGTTCTATTTTTACAGTGTTTTAATTAAACTATATTACTTTTTAAATGATTAAAAATAATTTTAGAACAGGAAAAAAGTAAAACATTGCATAATAGAATCCTTAAAATTTTTTCTCTTCAAATATCTGATGCTAGGGTTAATGGAGAACTAAAAAGGGAGAATTCTTTTTATATTTAATGGAGTAGGTAGGACAGAGCACAGAGCTTCTTTAATCACTCTGATCTAAATTCAGACCTGTAGTCTCCTCTCTCTTAATCTTCCCCACTCCTTCCCAATCTGTCTCTTTTTTTTCTGAGCTAGAAAGAGTTTTTTAAGGTTACATTTCATATTAATGAAGTCTGCCTGGAAAAGAGGGTGCTGGTCCTTTCGTAATGCTTACTTCTCATTTCATTTTCTTGGTAAATAACAGTCTGTGTATTGATTTTTCTGTCCTATTCTAGGACGCAACTGTAATCCTATTCCTCTTTTTTTTTTTTTTTTTTTTACAATCTTTTTAGAGTTCCTGCTTCCTGTAAGATTCGTTCCAAACTCCATAGCATGGTGTTCACAGCTATTTTATAATATGGCTGTAACTTACCTATAGATTTATCTGTTTCTGGTCCCCACCAAGCTTCCTGTCAACACTGAATTATTTGCTGATTCTACCAATTTCTTGGTATTGAGGTATCTTTGTCCATGTAGTTCTCCTAGACTGGAATTCTTTCCTCACTGCACTTCTATCTCTACCTATTATCTAAATCATACCTATTATTACCAGCCCATTTCAGATGTTATTTTCTTGAGTAAATGTTCTCCCTTATGCTTAATGCACTCCACTGAGGCCTCATGGGGCTTTGTTTGTTCATATCCTGTCTGTGCAATAGTTATTAGTGGGGGTGTGTGCATGAATGTGTATGTGAGGGGGAAAGTGGAGGGAGTGAAATTGTCTCTATTGAATTATAATTTTCTTGAGGGTAATTATGATGTCACATATACACATAAAACCTTATACACAGTTGATTCTCAGTAATCTCGATTGGTCTAGAATAAATCTTGTTTTATTTGTGTGTGTGTGTGTGTGTGTGTGTGTGTGTGTGTGTGTGTTAATATCATTGACAAAAGCAGCAATTGTATAAATTATGTACTGGAGTTTTACAGAACCAGTTCTTTTCAAGACATTTTCTTGAACAACAGAAAAGTGGCTGCCTTATAAAGATGATTATTAACAATTTAGGGTATGGGGAGGGGATACGAACACTCATTAGTGTTCGTTGAATCTAGGTCTACATACTCATGACCATCAGTACTATTTGCAGACAACTGGCTGATATAGTCAAATGAATCTCTGAGTGACAGAAACTGACGACAGTAATGGGGGAAGGAAAACATGGAGGTCCCTGAATCTGTCTGGGAGTCTCTGCCATAGGAGAAGAATCTAAATAATCAAAGGATCTAAATAATTGGGGATGGTGTTGGGGGTGGTAGAGGGGAGGAGGATGGTTTGACGGAGAAAGTGTGTTATGGCTGACAGAGGCTCTATGCTCTGGGTGAGGGAGTTAGTGGTGATTGAGGGGAGACCTGGGAGGGCATGTGTGGCCTCTTTATGATTAGTAGGATGTAATCAGACATTTGTCTGGGGGCACAGCTGTAAATGAAGGACACATTAAAGGGAGAAAAAGAGAGACAGGGAACATCAATGATAACACCAAAACGATCTTTTAAATTGTAGAGTTCACTATTTTTGTGCTGTCTTTCCTCATCTTCTCCCTCCCATCTTAAAGCTTAAAGTCTTTCTCACTGATATCCATTTGCAGGCTGCTCTGTTATGGTGGGCGGATTAGAAAGTGAGACTAATCTGGATTTTCCACAGTGATCTCAGTAAACCGTGTTACTCCAGGTGAGTTCTGGAGGGCATGGAGCCAAGAGGAGAAGAGGGCCAAGAAGAAGGAGGAATCAGTAAACATGGAAACTTCTTTAGGAGCATCTTACTAAAGCCACTCTCTCTTTTTTACCCAAAGTAGAAATTTAACTTACTACATGGAAGAAGCTCTTTGGCTCTCTTGTTTAAGAGTTTAAAGCCATTCAGAATTTCCCAGCTCTTGATCTTGCAACAGGCCAGAAAGGTAGGTAGACAGCAGGGTTTAAAATTAGGTGATGAATTAGAGCCTCATTCATGTAGGTAGGCCATGACATTTAATTAAGCAATTTATTAAATGTGTGATGTTTTTGTGTTATCTCGTAGAGCCTGATTCCAGAATCTTGGAATCAGATATAGAATGTGTCTCTGGAGTTCATTTATTTTACCTTAATTCATTCAAAGCATGAGAACTAACATTAGACAAAAAAAGCCCAAAACATTCCAGTGGAATGTTTTTTTTTTTTCCAAAATTCAGTATCTCTATGAATACTTCTGGTGAAGAGTGACTATGAGAATATGAAAGAAAAAATGAAGAGAGAAAAATGAACACTTAGTGATGCCTAATAATTTTCTCTTCCTCAGTTTTATAATGTGCTTTATAGCATGCAGGTCTGTTAATTTGGCTGTAATTATGTTTTGGTCTCTCATTTGCTTTTTAAAGAGTAAGCAGAGCACACAAAGATTTAGAGTAAGTATTTAAGCTTGGAGTTACTTTACATGATGATAAGACTGTCTCTCAAATTATACACATGGCGTTGCTCTTGCTAGGAAAAACCAGTTTCTTCTTAAGAAAAGAGCTTGAACCTGCTTTAGCATTGCTCAGTTTGGGAGGTATTACAGTTCTGGTTCTTCTGACCTGTGACGGGATACGCTCTGTCTACCCAAACACTCTTTTCCATAGTTAGCCTCGTTTTGGCAATGGTCTCCTTTTTCTCTGCTCACTTATCACTGCTTGTTTGCAAAAGGCCTGCCTATGAGTGCACAGGCCTGGGGCTTCTACATTAGCTTCCAAATAGGGACAGCACAGTAGCTTGCTCTTTGTGAGCAATTTAGGTCACTAAGGGTGTGTGAGGCTGGTGCCTTACAGAATTTCCAGTGTCCTGCTGGCATGGAGCAGCCCTGACACTGGCCTTTATCTTGTTTAGCCACAAGAAGAGAACTCGAGGGGGGAAAGAAGGTGGAGCGAGACGCTTAATCCTGAAGGACGTTTAGGGACAAAAGCATTTGCAGTGAGTACAGTCGGCAGATTTCCGGCTTTTCTATTCTTTTATTTAAGAGAGAAAATTATAAGAGGACGGAGAGAGAAGTAGGCAGCTATGATGGCTGTTTAGCTGCATTTTTTTTTTTTTTGCCTGCTCATTTGGTGGAAGAAAACTCTCCTGATTTAAATGTGTCTTATTCAAATTGAATGCATTCTACTAATGTCAGGTTTTGACTCAAAATGTGTGGACTCTCAGTCAGGGAGATAGCAGAATCAGTCATCGTTAGCAAACTATCCATGGTCTGTTTCTTCTGTTTCTATCTATAGGATGATAAATGGAGTGTGATGGGAAGACCCTTTCCACAAATTAAAAAAGAGAAAACAGCCTGAAAACATTTACCGCTTTCAGCTTTTGCACTTAAAATGTTAAATCTTCTTTAGATTTGTTGAAAGGAAAGGATTTGGTCTATGTTATTTTTAACAGCTTCCGGGATAAAGGTGGCATTATCTCTAATGCCAGAAAGGTGGCCACAGATAAGCACTTGGTGGGAGGAGGGGAAGCGGACGTCACTGGGCTCCAAAAAGCTGGCCCGTCACTCCTCTGACGCAGCTTTGGAGCCAGAGACGTAACTGGGTGGGTACCTGTATGCACTTGGGGCAGAGTTTTCATTTGCATCTTCAGAAGTTATTATGCACTGTCTTTTTCTTCAGCTTTTAAAAATTTCTCTGTTAATAGAAAGGAATATTATTGCAAGATGCTTTATAAAGGAAGAATACAAAACTTAGAGTATTTAGAAGAAATCATAGACTTGTACTGAGTTTCCTTTTATTTGTTTGCATTCAAATGGAATAATTAATTTGATGGGACAGCAAGCTCGAATAGTCATAATAAGGTCAGGAAAAATATACACAGAGATTGTTACTATAAGCCTTTACAATGTGAGGCAATTTTCATTTAAATTATAAATTTAAGTTATCTTTTAAATCAGATGTGACTTTGTGAAAATCAGAAGTAGAGTTTGACTATCCATGAGTGGTCATTTAAATATGAACTACTGGAATTGAAAATTAAATGTTTGTAGTAATTATTTTCTATAAAAATGGGTAATTAATCGATTTCATGCCACTTCCCAGGCTTGCTATGCTATTGTGACACATATGGTATCATTTCCCCAGTGGCGAAGGTGTATTAGGGAAAGTAAATAGAAGTTAAAATAAATAAAGTGCGGCTTCACTTTACTTATCTGGGTTATGGAAATTCTCTTGTTTACAATCTGATCACTTAAATATAGAAATATCACATCTAGGTTGAAATGTTATAAGGTAGGAAAATTTTGTTTTGAAGCTTGAATGTAAGGGTTCCTTGCCTTTTACTCACGTGTGATGCACACTAGCTATAATATTTTTCAATGTTTTAATTTTATTCTATTTGTCCTCTACATGTATAACCACATCTGTGTTGTCAGTCTTAAACTGCAAACCCACAGAGGAAAAAATCTTCCATATTTTTTCCTCTGGAAAGAATTGGCAACACATAATTTGTAAATAATGATTTACAAAATGTGTTTACATGGTGATACTTTATTTCTTATCATTAAATAGAACAAATCTATTGATGCCGTTTGTGTGCTTTGCTAAAATGGAGGGCCATCATTCAGTATCTTCACAGCTCTCAGCATAGCAGGATGCTTCTAATAGCTTTTAAATCTCTGGATAAATAGGTGATCACAGATTCTTAGAGTCAAGTGGCATCTTATGAATCATCTAAGCCAATTTTGTCATTTTACGGATAAGGAAACTGAGGCTCAGAAACATGCAGCATCTTGCCCCAGATCACACAAAACTGCACTGTGCCTGTTCGGTGTGCAGCCTGATGGTGTTTATAGAAATTATGTTGAGACATAAATTGCATTGAGTCAATTCTTTGGTATGTTCTTTAGTTTACAGTAGGATATATATTCCAGGGAAGGCCCAGCCTTGATTTAGGAGTTTCAGAGAATACAATGACCAGGCACCGTTTTTCAGTTGTGCAGGCCTCTTGGGCAGGAGCTTGGGTGTACGTGGGGGTGGGTGTAACTTAAACTGTTCCTTGCACACTGCCCAGGCACATAGTTTTCTGGTTTCTTAGAAAAGGAAACCCCTGTGACACCATCGCTTATCACCAGTTCTATGACCTTGCACTAGAAACCTTTATTAACCTTTGCTTATTAGGTTTCTTCTCTGGGATTCTAAACAGGTCATCCAGAGTGCAATGAATTGATTAAAAATTTAAAAGTGCTTTGAGAAATTAGAATCAGAACCTATCTGATGCTAGGGTGTGGTTTATTAAGAAGTTGTATGGTAGCTAAGTGTTCCTGGAGTTTTATCCCTTCCAGTGAAACTTTGATATCTTCTAATTGTTTTTTTTTTTTTAATAGCCAGGTCTAGTATTATTGTTATTTTAAAAACTGTTTACAAAGGTAGTTAAAACTGTGGGACATGGATTTCTCCCTCTTGTAATCAGGCAGAGAAAGCTGTTGAACTGAAGCCTAAAACCAAAATGATAAACCAACTTTACAACATAAATTTTGATTTTTGCAAGTAATTTTGATTTAAAAAAGTTCATCTGTAAATCTTCTTGTAATTTAATTTTTAAAAAATGCTTAAGAAATTGGTGTGTGTGTGTGTGAGGGGGCAGCATGCTGAAGCATTGGATGGCTTCAGAAATAATATGCCATAGAAGTAACTTATTTTTAAGGCTTTTGTGAACTTAACAAGTCTTTTTATTTCCTGTGCCCATTTCTGTATGGGAAGCTACATATTCCTAGGCAAATTGGGAGCTTTCTTGATCTTCATTCCCCCCCCCCATTTTGTAGGTAAATAATTTTGCCGTGGTCACTAAGTAAATATTAAGAATCTAAAGAAATAGGCTACTTTCTGATAGTCATACTTAATTTCATATCTTGATTAGCCACCCTCCATCTTTAGGGGAATGAAGCTATAAAGTAACTTGAATGTGTAGCCAGAAAAAGACTTAAAAAAGGAAAAATTTCCTTAAGGAAAAGAAGCTGCTCCTGAAGTTAAAAATAATATCTATTTAAAATGTTTAAAGTACAAGATCCTAAAAGTTGTTATTTTATAATAGACTGGATTTGGAAGAAAGAAAATTACATAGTTAGATAATTTAGATTAGTAGTAAGCTAATAACTTTATCTCAAAAAGCAACCTTACTTTATTATGACTTACACTTAATGTTATTTTTAATGTATTTGAATAGCATTTTAATGTTATGTGTTAAAGAGCAATTTATTGTCCTTGA
Source organism: Cynopterus sphinx (assembly GCA_030015415.1). Taxonomy (NCBI): domain Eukaryota; kingdom Metazoa; phylum Chordata; class Mammalia; order Chiroptera; family Pteropodidae; genus Cynopterus; species Cynopterus sphinx. Next base: position 71,256,687 of record CM057384.1, on the reverse strand, counting down.
AATTGCAGATCCTCTAAAAATTTCAACAAGAACACATATTTATGTTATTTAGGTTAAGAGTTAACTAGATATATTTTACATAATCCATGATTTATACTTCGCAAAAGATTTGGAATTACTGCATGATATCTATTTTTCTGATAAATCATAGAGAGGAGCAACCTCTCCTGAATTCAGCATAGTGTTTTTACTAATTAAAACATTTTGCCTCTCTATTTATCCCATGTTTTGACTATATTGGTTGTAATATAGTCAAAATGATATTCAGATGCTTATAAGTAGAAAAGCTCCAAATAATAGTGGCTTAAACGTCTTTTTTTCTCTCAATAAACGAAGTCAGGGTAGCAGTTCAGGACCAGTGCAGTAGCTCCTCATACCATGTGGGACCCATGTCCTCTCTGCCCTACCATCCTTTTCCCAACATACTCTAAAGCATCTCCTGCTCCAAGATGGCAGTGGGAAGTCTAGCTGCTAAGTCCACAATACAGCCTAGAAAAAGGAGGAAAAGCAGAAGGGCACAAAGGGGACCCCTCCTAACTGAGTCAGCTATCATTAAACAGCACTCCTAGACTTCCTACACAGAAGTTCCACTTACTTCTCATGGGTCAGAACTTAGCCACTTGGCCACACCTAGCTGCGATGGAGACTGGGAATGTAGTTTTAAATTCTTGGCAGGAATATGCATAACTGAAAATTAGGATTTTTGTATTAAGGAATGAGGAGAGAATAGATATTGGGGTAGGCAATACTGTATGGTTCTGTGTTCCTGTTTTATGCTGATTCTTGAGCTACTATGTAGAAACTTAAAACCCTTCTTTCTGTTTTTGCTATGAGCTATGGTTTCTTAATTTAGAAAACTGGCTTAATTTAGAAATTCTGTTTCTTCTGCGAAGTATCATTTCTTTATTTGGCAATCTTGTCTGACTCTTGCTTTCTTCTTTCCTCTTGCCTTTCAGCTGTTTTGGAAAGAAGTAAGGTTTAGATTTCTCCATGTTAACCATGAGCGTGACACTTTCCCCCTTGAGGTCACAGGACCTGGATCCCATGGCCACTGATGCTTCACCCATGGCCATCAACTTGACACCCACCATGGAGCAGGGTGAGGGAGAAGAGGCAATGAAAGATATGGATTCTGACCAGCAGTATGAAAAACCACCCCCACTGCATACAGGGGCAGACTGGAAGATTGTCCTTCACCTACCTGAAATTGAGACCTGGCTCCGGATGACCTCAGAGAGGGTCCGGGACCTAACCTACTCGGTCCAGCAGGACTCAGACAGCAAGCATGTGGATGTACATCTTGTTCAGCTAAAGGTAAGGAGAGTCTTTGGGCTCAGGTCCATTCCAGACAGAAGTCTGAAAAAGGCTGTGGCATCTAGCGCCTGAGATCTATGTTTCTCAGTGAAGGAACATCCAGAAAGGAAAAGAGAATAACAGGTTTGAAAACATTATCTTGGCAGACAAACAGGGACAGAATTCTTTCCTGGGCTGAGTTTCTAGAATAAAACTGACCTTAGGGGATAATGTGGAAAAGTGAGGAGAATAAAAGTATTGCAAAACGTTTAATAAATAGATTCTCATAGGTAAAACATCAAACCGAGCTGTGGTTTTGACAATGTGTGTGTGTGAGTGTTATCTTCTGTTGAGGTTGATGCTGCATTTGTGGCAACCAGTGGATTCTGGCATGATGGGGAAGGGCAGTGTTCTCTTTTGAGAAAGAGTCCTTTCAACCAGGTACAATGCATCATGCAAAACAAAGGTGCTTTTATAAAACCAATCTAAAATTCAGACATTAAAAAGATGTCTGTGGCTTTTAGAGTCCTTCAGAAGCTTGACTGCTGATAATAATGAATTGGAGGTGCTATTAAAAAGTATTATAATAGAGATTTTGGCCTAGCGACCTAAAATACAATAAATCTTGCCCTGCCATAGCCATTCCTCTCTTCCAGTTCCCTGAAGGAAATGCATGTTCAGGTCAGCGACCAGAAAAGCAAGGCAGATTTACAACCAATCAGAGTGTTGGGACCAAACCCGATGTGAATTTCTAGTCAGTTAGATGAGATCCTAAGGAGAATTCCTTTACCTAAGCTGGTTCATCCTAAATGATTCTGAAAACAAAGACTGAACAGATTCTTAGCTCACAACACTTAAGTGGCTTAGAATATGGGGCCGCCAGGGCGACAGGAAAAGATGCACAATTAGGAGAAAGCATGTGCTCTAGAGCCTAGAGTAGGGCTGGCCCAGCCTCCTCACCCTGGTTCAATGGATCCTGGGTCTGGCCACCACATGGGGGAGTGTCCTCGAGAGGAGAGGAGAGGAGAGGAGAGGAGAGGAGAGGGTAGGGTAGGAGAGAAAGTAAACAAAAGAACGAGAAAGTCAAGGTGACTGGGCTTCTTGCAGGCTGAGCAGGGCTGTGTGGTCTTCTTTCTACAGGTTCTTGTTAACAGAAGGGTAAGGTAGAGATGGCTAGGAACCATCTGTGGAAGCAGGGAAGGATGATTTGCACCCCCTGGGACACAATTCCTTTCATCGAAGGAGTAACTCTCCAGCCCTGTGATACTGGAATGAAATGGAAGTCAGAGGGCTCCACTTCACCCCTCCTCTCTTCTGTTCCCTTTCATGCTCACTTCCATGTGTCTCTCATACATACAAGATTGGGCTTGTAAGAAAAGTGGACTGTTCTCCAACATTTTTCACGTTTACACAGAAGAGGCAGTAAAGGATAAAAGAGAATGGGGGGTAGGGTGGACATTTTTTAGAAGACTCCACTAAAAATGCTAAGTATTCCTAAAAACAGGGCTGTGTCAGTTTACTTCATTTTATTACATCAATACTACTGAAGTGAAAATTAAAACTTTTATTCCAAACAGGAATGTGAAGTTTCTGTACAATCAACCAGGCTTATGTTTCATGTTTGAAAAACCACCTCCAGGGTGATTTGCTTGTCTTTTCACATTGGAATTGCTATCACCTTCTCATCTCAGTCAAAAGGCATCTCACACCTGCCTCTATCCAGCTCTGTTCCTCAGCGTGGTCTTTCACCCCTGCTGAGAAAGGAGCCCCAGGAGGACAGGAAGGCAAGACAGTAAGCACATAGTAGTAGTTAATCAATGACTTTAAAGAAATGAACTGAAGTTATCTTATGTTAATTTAATTCTAGAGTTTTTCTCAATACATTTTTGATGCTTAGAGGTCAGGTGAGTTAACCAACATCCTCTGTACTATTTTCAAATATTGTCTAATATTACAGGGCCCTCCCACATTGAGCCCAAAGTCAACAACTCTGGTCAGTGAGTTGTGGCCTCCTCTGTGCAAGGGTTTAGTTTTGGTCTCTTAATTTACTTAGTTAAGTTTCCCCTTTATTTATGTAATATTTCTTTATTCAACCAAATAAGAACCTTGATGCATTTAAAAAATATATTTTAATACGTCAGTTTTTCAGATTTCCACTTTGATCCACAAAAATAAAAAGAAACCTGGGCACAGTGTTTTATACGTGGGAACACAGTGCTACCAGAACAAAGCGGTCTTTCTGCCTCTGTGCATCTAAGTCAATGAGATATATATAGGCTTTGCAAGCAAAGGAAGTAAGGGTTTATTAGAGAGTTTCAAGTCCCAGAGATACAGGTGAGCTATTGCCCTCAGAAACCTGGCTCTCCAGGTGTCTTGATTGGATAGGTAATATAGGAAAAAAAATCCACAGTCATAGAAATTAAGGAAGTTGGGGTCGTGGGTGTTAGTGATTGGACGGGGCTGTAGTAACTGATCATTGTGTCAGGTTCTGACACCAGCCGTGGCATCATCCCATCTGGTCCTGTGGTCGGTGGGGCTGTTCCACCTCCAGGGGTCTGGGGCTGAAACACACCTAAAGTCAAGATGTTGTCCTTAGTTTAACTGAAACTTATTGTTCTCACGACCGTAAACCTGAGGCTTCATTATTAAATTATTTGACACTGGCCAGAACCTTATGTCCTAAGCCTTGATGATTAAAAGAGTAGGCACAAAAAGGTGGAAGGATGAGAGCAGAAAAAGCAAGTGAGTCATGATGCCATTATACTAGGCAAAGCCTGCTTGAATAAGGTAAAAATCTCTCTTAAGTGAAGTTTACGTGCAGTTACGACAACAAAACAACCCTGTAGAAACAGCTCTCAGTTCAGGTAAATGGCAAAGCAGAGGGCCAGACCCAGCCTGGGCAAGGCCAGCCGTCCGCTACGGGGAGTCCCGGCTTCGTTCCTACTGCCTTGGCAAATTACTTAATTTATTAATTTACAACAACAACAACAAAAATATCATAGGGATGGGAATGCCATGGCTTTAAGGACCATCTAGGTGCAGATAATTTCTAAGTGTGTGTATCCACTCCAGTATTCTCCCAGGAGCCCCAACTGCCTGATATTTCTAGTTGTGTCTCTAGTGAACATCTCAACCCTGATATGCCCACTGAAAGCTCTTAATCTCCCCCACCCCCACACACAGATTCCCAGTTTTAGTAACAGGCACCACTCTTTGCCAAGCCAAAGCATGACTGCCCACCACACATATATGCCTATTAACAAATCCTGGGCTTCTGTCACCATAATATGCCCTAAAGCCATTCACTTCTCCCCGGCACCTGTACTGCTGGTAAAGCCCCATCATTCTCCACACAGTAGCCAATGAGATCTTTGGAAAATATAAATCAGGTCATATTACCCCCTTGCTGCCTATTGGCTTGCAATAAAACTCAGCCTCTTCTTGTGGCTCTGCCTCTGTTAGCTTCTCTGGTCATGTCTCCCATTATTTCTCCCTTATTTACGAAGCTTCAGGCACATTAGAAGTTCCAAAGAAATATTAGGCTAGTTCATGCCTCGCTGTTTTTCCTATTCCCTCTGCCTAGAAACTGTCTTCTTCTGTCTTTGCCCAACAGATTCTGGGTCCCCATCAGGCAGTCAGCCATAGGTGCAGCCACGTTCTAGCATGTGGAGGCGTAGACGGGGGGAGGGTAGGGAGCAAGGTGGGGCCTGTGTGCTGTGTTTGGTGAAGGGCAAGCATGAAAAGAGGAGCTACCCTTACCTAACTTGCCTGCATGCCTCACACTCCTTTTCATTTTGTTGTTCTAAGTTTTATCACCGTAATCTTTTCTACCGTTGTGTTGATGTATAACTTTACAAAAATTAGTTGAAAAAAGTGCTGTTTATAACAAAATTCAACTGGGTAAATTTAAAAATCTATTTAGAAGATGTTCAGGGTAGGCTCAACCTCTGGTTTTATATTAAATGTCACTTTCTCAAAGTAGCTATTATTGATCCCTGTTTTTAAAATACCTATCTCCTTCCCCAGCAATTATCTAGTCCATTTTTCAGCTTATTTCTTTTTATTACAGTTCTTATCACTAGCTGCAATTATCTTATTTGTTTACTTGTTTTCTCTCTTATTTGTTTACTTGTTTCCGTTAGTCCCAAGGACCTCAAATGTCTCATTCTCCACTGTATTTCTGTTGCTTAGGACGAGGGTGGGGCACTTGGCGGGGGCTCAGCTTCACATCTGTGGATGTATATATGAGTCCAAGTTTGTATGGTCAGTGCTTTCTAATCCCATAGACAGGCTTGCACTGGAAGTCTCATAAGGAAGGCTGCTCAGTGAGGACTGAATTGGGACAAAGGCATTGGATGCATCAAGGCCCAAGTGCCTTTGGAGCATTATTACCCATTAAGAATAGTCTATGAGTGGTCCCCAAGTCTTAGAGGTCTTTCCTGGAAAGCCTGCCTGGGAGAATATATTTTTCTGTTGATGGCTGTGCCTGGTCCTGGCCCTGCCCTCCTCCCCCTTTTTTGACTCCTTTTTTGGTAAGAGTTTTAGTCAATAAGCATAGTCTTAGGTAGACCTGGACTACCTAATAAGCATAGTCTTAGGTAGACCTGGAGCCACTCTTTCTTTTAAAGGTAGCTTTGCTTATCTTGTAGTCCTTGTGTTGATTTTAAAATTTATCAGAGATCACTCTTATCAACCTCATTTCCAGGTTCTTAGGGGAAGTTTTATTGTAACTCCCAGGTTGAACTACAATCCACTATTATAAAGTTCCCATGTTAGGGAAGGTGGAGAGTGATTGTTCTACAGAGTGAATAAAAACATCTAACCTTAAGATTAAAACATGAAAACAACACAATATATTATACTGTGTAGTTTTTTCTATTATTTTTTAAACCAAAAGTGTGATTTACATATTTTGCTTCTTAGCTTCCAGATATTCTTTAATAAGAAGTATGAGAAGCCAGCTGAACCATTTTTAGATACCCACCCTCTCTTTCTCCCCCTACTCCTTTGGATTCAGAGACTGTCCTGTATAGGAAAACCAGATCAAGAAACTTAAAAGATTTTGACTTTAACTGAAACTTTTGGTCTGGATGAATATATTTGGGTACTAAATAGGCAAGTTAGGCACCTCTGCTTACTGATGAACAGTCTTCTTAGAGAGACTATTATTTGTAACTTAGAAATGTGACAGCAGGAAAGAGGCAAGGCTTAGACTTGTTAGTATAACCTAAACGATGTGGCTGTGTTGCGAACAGGAAAAGTGGCAGTGAAGTAACACTCTTGAATGCATTTGTGTTCTCCCACAATGCCAGGTTTATTGAGTGGAACTTTCTCAGATAAACTCAAATCAGGTACCCATGCAGGGGAGGTGCAGAATCTTATGACAGAATGAGGTGATGAAAGGCCTTAATGTCTGTTGACTGGCCATACAGATATTTCACATTGGTTCCAAGCCAGCAGCTAAGACAGGTCAGAAGGTTAGAGCTCTTGGTTTTAGTGCACCTGTCCATGATACTATGGGGTCAGGCTTGAGCATCGTCTGTCTGAGGTGTTCAGCTTATGTGGCCCTTACAGATGGGATCCTCATGCTTATCAGCCCCTGCAGGTGGGGGCTTATTCGAGGCAGTCATGGCTGACATTTCTGTGGTTTTGAATGTTCTGGTCATACCATAAGAGCATTGCTGTTATGAACCAGTTGACATTACTGTCATGGCTCCCATGGGATCCATTTTGTAAAGTCCAAAAATCCTCTATTCTTTATGCTCTGTAGGCTGGATGACATATAGAAGTCTTGAAGTGACTTAGCTCCCCAGATAACCCACTTTAGATAAATTCTGCTCTCAATCACTTCTACATGAAATTTGTGTGTTTCCTTGATTTTGGCCTGACTCTCAAAGTTACAACTCACATGAGAGAGTTTTCAGTTCAGTAGCAATAACTGAATGCCTGATATGTACCAGCTTTTACTTACAATATTTTATTTAATTCTCACCATAAAGAAATTGAATCTCAGAAAGGTTAGTAGGTGATCAGTTTGGAAGTCAAATCATGCTTTTTGAGCCTCAAGTCTAATATTCTTTCTACGTTAGTGCAATGGCCTCACACCCCTCTGTAGATGTGAGATATTTTAGTAACTATAAGGCATAAGATAATAGTTCTGGTTTTCTTGTATGAGCTTAGAAGGGTTCATTTTTTCTTTCTTTCTTTTTTTAATTAAGAAGATTCAACTATATGTGTTTTAATTCATCACATGTAGAAATGTGAGGTTTTGAAGTGAGGATGTAAATGAAATCTAGGGTTTTTTTGAGTAGGGGCATTGATAGCTACCTTGAACTAGAGAGAGAACTTGTTTTCTAATTTGTCTTTGTTATTTGCTGTTACGTTGCCCACTCTCCCCGCTTCAAAATTTTACATCTCAAAAGAGGGAAACATGATATAATTAAAGTTAAATGGTACTAAGGTGTGAATTACTAGTATCCTAACATGAAAGGAGGTGGAGCAAGAGGTGAACATCTTTAATGAGAAATCAATTGATTTCTAGGTATGGTATGTTTACGGCGACAGTAGTAGCACTCATCTTGCCTGCACAGTAGAATCTCCTGGAAAGCTTTAAAAAAAAAAAAAAAAAAAAAAACATTGTCAGGACATGTTCCAGACCAGCTACATCAGAATCAGGGCTTGGACCTAGGCATCAGCACTTTTAAAGACTCCTCAGGTGATTCCAGAGCACAGCTGGAGCTGACAACCCCTGGAAGGAGATGTTGAACAGAAGGCTTTTGGACATATTTTGCATCATCAGTGCATTCTCCCTTTCTTCTAAAAAATCAGCCAGGGACTTATTTATTTAGGAACAAAAACTCCTACATGACTCTTCTGAACAAGCATCTTCAGTTTTTAAGCAACTTCATAAAGTCAATAAAAACAATGAGAGGGAAGGGAAAATGTTGATGCCAGGCACCAGCCCATATGTTTTAAATGGACTCTCTTATGCTATTCTCTTAATTATTTTTATATGTAAAAGAAAAAACAAATTTAAATAAAGTAAATGTTTCCCGCTTATTCTCACAACAACTTTTTAAACTACAGATTATTTTATAGAAAGGTCCAGACAAAGGGTTGTCCACCTACAGTTTTGCAGGTTATATATGAATGCACCTTTTGAGGTTGTGCAAAGCATGACATGCACAGCTTTCTGTGGCCGTCTTGAATAAGCATGGTAGATACCTGAGCAAAGTATGCATGTCTTTTTTTTTAACTACAATGTAGATATTTAGTTATTTATTCATTAATTACTTATAAATTAGAGTGGACATTCAATACATATTAGTGTTAGGTGTATCGCATAATGCTTAGGCATTTATATAATTTACGAAGTGATCCCCCCCAATTAGTCTAGTACTTTCTATAGTTATTCCAATATTATAGACTGTATTCCTTATGCTGTACTTCACATCTGTGACTATTTTGTAACTACCAGTGTGTATTCAATGGGGTAAAGACAGTCTGTTTAATAAATGACATGAGAAAATTGGACAGATACATGCAAAAAAGAGAGAGAGAAAGAAAGAAAGAAAGAAAGAAAGAAAGAAAGAAAGAAAGAAAGAAAGAAAGAAAGAAAGAAAAAGAAAAAAGGAAGTGGATCACCTTCTTATACCATATACAAAATAAACTCAAAATCTATTAAGGACTTAAACATAATACCTGAAACATAAAACTCCTAAAAGAAAACATAAGCAGAAAACTCTTGGTATTGCTTAGTAATATTTTTTCTGATATATTTCCTTGGGCAAGGGAAACAAGAAACAATAAACAAATGGGACTACATTAAACTAAAAAGTTTGTACAGCAAAACCAAAAGACTACCTATGGAAGGAGAGAAGATACTCGCCAGTGATATATCTGGTAGGAGTTAATGTCCAAAATTCATGAAGAACTCATATAACTGAACACCAAAACAAATCAAACAATCCAATTGAAATATGGGCAGAGGACTTAAAGAGGCATTTCTCCAAAGAGGACATACAGATAACCAATAGTCATAAGAAAAGATGTTCAACATCACTAATCATCACAGAAATGCAAATTAAAACCACAATCAGATATTACCTCCCACTTGTCAGAAGGGACATCATTAATCAATCAAAAAACAAGTGTTGGCGAGGATACAGAGAAGAAGGAACCCTCGTGCACTGTTGGAATGGCAATTTGGTGCAGCCAGAATGGAAAACAATATGGAGGTTCCTCAAAAAATTAAAAGTAGAACTACCTTATGACCTGGCAATTCCGTTTCTAGGTTTTTATCCAAAGAAATTCAAAAACACTAATTCAAAAAGATATATGCAACTCTATGTTTATTGTAGGGCTGGTAACAACAACCAATCAAGATATGGAAGCAACCTAAGTGCCCATTAGCAGACAATTGGATAGTGAAGAAGTGGTACATATACATACAATGGAATATTACTCAGCTAAAAAAAGAGAATGAAATCTTACCATTTGTGGCAACATTGTGGAACCTACGGGGTATTATGCTAAGTGAAATTAAACAGAGAAAGACAAACACCATATGATCTCACTTATGGAATCTGAAGAACAAAATAGATGAACAAACAAAACAGAAACAGACTCATAGATACAATGAAAAAACTGATGATTGCCAGATGGGAGGGGGTTGGGGGAACTCGGTAAAAAAGGTGAAGGGGTTAAGAAGCAAAGTGTGCTTTGATTATGAAAGACAGAAGGGCCTCTTTCCCTGGAGCCAAGGAATGATGAGTGACATATATTACTGAGCTTACTGGAGACACAGTTTGAAGGACCATAAATACTTCAAATGCCTCAGAGAAGTCTGGGCTTGATCCAGTAGCCATAAAGACATCTGCAGACAGAAATATGTGGTAAAAAACTGTGGTAGGATAAGTTGTGAGTATGTGCATAAAGATCTGGAAAGGGGAGAGAGTGAGACAGTTGTGAGGATATTTAATAAATGGCATAGAGTAGCTGGTGGTGGAAGCGAGAAGAAAGAAGTCCATCAGCCCAGGTAGCTGATGCAATCCCAGACAGGAAGCAGGGGCAGTCAGAAGCGATTGGTTCTCTGTGGCTTAATTTGTCCTCATCAGGTTTAATTTGTCCTCATCAGATTCAAATTGAACTGATATGTCTATTGTCACTTGGTGTTAGGGCTGAGAGCTGTATTTTTTGTGTGTAAATGTGAATAGAATAAAAAGAAACATAATAGAAATTGCTCCTGTGTTTATTGCAGCAATGCTTCTATTGTTAGTGGGCTTTTCATTGTAAGCTGCTTCTATAGTTCTGTGATGCCTTAATGCATTAATTTTCCTCATTATTTGAATGAGGTGAATATGCCAACTACATCACTCTATGGAAAAAGTAAATGCAAAATGAAAATGGAAAGTGATCTCTTCTCTGGAGGAAGAGGGAATGAGTATAAGTCTGCAGAAAAACTGATTTATGAGGGAAGCTGAGGCAAATTTTGAAGAAAGTCCTATTTTCTTGCAGTTTTTTCTTTTTCTAGAAATTTAATTTCTATGAAAAGCCCCTATAAAGTAATTTAAAAAATACTCTTAAAAATGGCTGCAGTTCAAACTTTTGCTTCTGCAAAGGGAATTAATATTATCACACTGGCCAAAGGAATTCATCTCTGTAATTGTGGGAGTTAGGCCTTAGTGACAAGTCTTGCAAATAACACCACATAGGAGACTACCTTCTTTATGTATGTCTATGCCCCCATTCTGGAAATAACTAGGAGTGAAATGTTCTTTTAAAAATTATTTTAACTGCAGTGTTTACCTCCCTTAGCTTCCAGCTGTCCTCCCAGATAAAGTCCAAAGGCCTGGGCATGGCCTATAATTTCCTTTACAATCTGGACCAGCATGGCTTATTGTTCTTTCTGACATTTCCTTTCCTGCACCTTTAAATAGCAGGTCCTTTCAGAAATTCATGCCTTGGAACAGTTTCTCTCTCCCTGGGAAATCAGGTCGCTCCTTACCCTAAACCTCTCTCTGGGAAAATTGCTACATATCTTTAAATCACAGCTAAAATGTCACCTATCTGGTGAAATCATCTTGAAAGTTAATCTGGTCAATCCTTCCCATATGGGTTCTCTCCATATTTTCATACGGTGCTTACTGTAGCATGGTGGTGGACATAAGCATTCAATCTGAGTTATTACTATTCTAGCTGTTATGGGAGATCTTGTTGTTTTTTTTTTCTATTCCATAACTATGTATCTCTGATGATACCTTTGTATGACTTTAAAATCAGCACAGAAAAAACAATCATCATAGAAAACATTTTTTTCTGAATATTTTGTTGTTGGAATATAAACTGACATACTTAGACCTGTGAATAATCAGCAGGTCTTCCTTAGGGAGAGTTAGTTCCCACACCTATGCTGGAAATCTGAGGGCAGGTGTATTTTCATTTTGTTTGACCTTTAACAGGACACCCTGAGCACTTTACACTTTAGAGATATGACTTGGGCGGGGGGAGTGAAATCTTCACCTCGAAACTCTGCAATTTCAAAAATAATGCATTAATGAACATTTAGAGGTAAATCATGTTGGTAATGAAAACTCGATGTCGTTAGAGAATTGTTACTGCAAAGAGACAAAGACGATGAGGCATTTAAGCTTTGAGTTTTTCTGTGCTATATTTTATAGACAAATGTAAGATTTGCATAAGTGAATACAGATACCTCATTACAATGGCAAGAAACGATTTATTAAACACTCATGTGGACTTGATGGTTTTCTGTATTCTGTTTAAATGTGTTAACTCTAGGAGTTCTCCCTGAGCTGTATATATCTGTTGAATGCTGATCTTCTTCATTGAGTAAGGAGCTGGATAAATCAAATGAATCCAGACTACATGGATTAATACAGTACTGACATTATTTTGTATGTATATGATTATATGTGTTTTTTTTCTCTCTTTTCTGCTTCTTATGATCGTTATGTGTTTCTTCTCAATTAATTGTAAGCCTGAGGTGTCTATGTTTTTTAAATGTTTCTTTTTAAATATTCATAATTTAAGTTGTAGATATGTAAAAATATATCATGGTAAATTTTCTTCTCAGGGCTGGTGAACGTCTGTTTTGTTATTGTTGTTTGTCTTAGGTTTTAAAAATTGTTGGGCTTAGCTGTTCCTATATATCTCTATAAACAATTACTTTTTTTGTCTGCACCAGGATTACAAATAAGAATAGATATTTCATAAATGTTTAATGTGGTAATCCTAAAATTTTGTACATTCTTTAAAATGCAATTCCATAATGTGTTGCAGGTTTCGAGAACAAATTTATTGAGGTATAAAGCACAGGCTTTAAAAAGACAATGCATTTATTTAATAGAATTTTATGGTCTCTACTTTTATTTTAAAAAGCAAATGTAATATGTTGTATTTTTTATCAAACTTAGGTTCTTTTGTTTTATTTTAGTCTTTTATTGATTTTTTTTTGCAGATTTATTAGCCAAAGATAGTAAACAAAAACCTTATGCCAAACTGAAGCTATTTAAGAAGATAATTCTATTCCCCTTATATCATGACCCTTGCTAGCATTGCAGCAGCACAAATTCTAGACACAATTGCTGTCATCCACACCATTGGCCTAAGCCTAGCACACAACTCTGCCGTAAAGCTTTCCTGGGTCCTCTTATCCCAGATAGCACCTACTCTCCAGATCCATAATTTAGCATCAGTGTTTGCAATCTTGCATTCTTATTTCCTTCTTCATGTGTTGTTTTCTAATTTCCTCGAGGAAGTCTAAAAGCTTTTAAAGGGAAAATTTTCCCACTTCTTTTGTATAAAGCTGCCTTTCTGGCCAACTGATCGACTGAATTCTCACATTACCATGTTTTAACTTTTTCTTCTGCTCTAAGTGGCATTAGCATGCCAGGGAGACCATAACTTCTCAAAGATATTTCAGTGAAATAACAGAGTGTATTTATAAGCATTTTTAAATTAATATAATTGTTCACAGAAGTTTTGGTGTTAGGGCTTGGCCGAACAAATGGAATTTTGCTGGAATTAACTCAGAGCAAAACTGGACATTTTTCTTAATAAGAATGAGGTGATGAGTAACCTTAATTAAGTTCCTTCAAAGACAACAGACTCTAGTTACTATAACTTGAAGTTTGGGCCAAATTAAATCTCTGAAGTCCTACGCAAGTCTTTAATTCACTTCAATTCTTCTAAATCTCTGTTGTAACACATATTTATGTTTGAGAGGAAGTGGAATTATGAATCTGACTCCATCTTGGAGTATTTGGCAGTTTAATATTTGTTTACATCCATTCTCCACTTGAGCGAGAGCTGGTATGGAAATGCAGTTGCTCATGACATGTCTTTCTAACAGCTTTTACAGTGGGAGTCTTGGCTTCAAAGGTTAAAACGAATACACCAGTGTATTTAAATGAGTCTCAAATCTGTCCATGCACACTGCTTTCTCTGTAATAAAGAAAAGTGGAAAGAACTAGAAATGAAATGCACTGACATTTTGATTAATGATACCCAGGACCAAAGGTCCTCTTGCAGGGGAGGAAAAAAGGGATATAAATCAGGTGAAACTGAGTGGTTTTCGTTTGTAGTTGGATAACAACAATACCTCAGTGGCAACTTCTTTTTGTTCTTAGAGGCTTGGAATAGAACCAAAACCCGGTGTCCAAGTTCTGGCACTAACCTTATTATGTGGCAATGTCTCTCTTTTCTTGTTCTTAACTTCCTCATTTTTAAAATGAGGGAACGATAGGGCTCCTCCTAGCCCTAATGTTTTGCAAGGAAAACCAGGCACATACTCTAAGCAAATTGTAATTTCTGGCAAGGCGATGGCTTTGATCCCCAATCTTTTCTTTCTGCATCTAGATAAGGACTCTTCCTTTCTTTCAAAGTTCTTCCAGTCTTTTACTCTGCTAGTAATAGTACTAACTGGCTACCTAGCATTTATGCTTTGCTGTCTTCAAAGTGATTTTCATGCATTATCTCCGTTAATTTTTACTATAATAATTAGACCTCTGTTGATGAACTTGAGGCACAGAGAGGTTAATTGACTTGTCTGTGGTCGCACAGCTAGAAAGTAGTAGAGCTAGGAATAAAAGCTAGCTTTTTCTAATCCTAAAGTCTGTGGTAACCTTTTTTCAGATTAGTGATTTCTTTGAGAATATAATCCATCTTCTCAAGATACTGCACACACATTTTCATACTATTTTGCATACTGTGTCAAGGGACCCTTTGAAACTCATTCACAGGGACTACAAGTTAACCCTTACAGAATACTATTATATCATACTGCTTTTTCTCAAATTAAAATGGGAATATTCTGAGAAAGAGCTATACTGAAAATGCATACTTGATTCCACAGTCTTATGTTTAGTAAAAATAGTCATCTGGATTCTTGCTTGCATTAAGTTTCTTCAAAAACATTAATGTTAAAGGCTTTTGGGGAGTCACCCAGTCCCAGGTAGATGGTGGCATTGCAGGAGAGATCTTCATCTTAAAAAATGAGCTACTCAGTCTGCCTGCATTTCCTCTATCCTCCACGCCTTCTGTAATTACAGATAAAGAATTAAAAATAAATGTTGTTGGTATAAGTAATGTATGAGCTTACATTCACATCAAGAATAAATACCAGAGGCTTTCTTAGAAAAGTTATTTAGGTGGAGAAGAGAGCTTTGGGCACATAAAAGGTTGATGAAAGAAAAAAGCTTTAGAAAGAGGCCCTGCCGATAAACTTTGAGTTTTTACCTCAAGTCATAAGGCTTGATTACTAATCTAAGTCAAGCAAAAGAAACTAGATTCTAAGCACATGGGTTTTAATTGCTAAAACAGTTGAAGATATTCTTAAAACTGAGTTGAGGCTGTCTCCTAGAGTTTATAGGGCACATTGGGATGTCCCAGTCCTTTTACTTGATGGTGCCTCATTTAGTTCAGGCTGCTGCAGAGATTTCAGAAGCACATTGGGAATAATGAAATATTGATGCCTCATTAGTATCTCCAGTTTATAATGCTGTAATGGGGTTTCTTCAAATCAGTGACAATCAGTTGTCATCTCTGTCCTCATTCTTCCCTTCTTTTCTGCTGGCCCAGTGCCAAGAGCGAGGCAAAGTGAAAGACCCCAAGATTTGGAGTTGGTAGGCCCAGTTCTGATACTGCCTCTGCTACTCACTAGAAGTTAAGACACCAAACAATTCAGTAATTTCTACAAGCCTTAATCTCCTTAGCTGTAAATATTTATATCTAAAGGCTATGGTAAAAATCAAGTCAGATAATTTTTTAGAAGAACTTAGAAATCTCTTAAGTGCCACATAAATGTTAGTGGTTCTCCTTATGATTACTTCTCAGTCCACATAACCATTTGCTACTTTTGTGACTATGGCAGAGTGAGCTGGCAAGTGTGTGTATGTGTAGGTGTTAGATTTGTGTCCACTGTATATACTGACAGTCATAACACACTCTTCTATGATTTGATTTTGGCTATTAAAACACAATAAAATATAGCTTTAATTAATGAGACCTGCAAGGGGCAAGACGTATTTCATTTGACATTTTTAGTTTAAAGAATGAAATAAGTGCTCGCCTTGGCAGAACATATACTAAAATTAGAACAGTACAGAGAAGATTAGCATGGCCCCTGTGTAAGAATGAAATTTAAAAAATTTGATTTTATATCATATGAAAGAATTTCTACTATGTATTAATATACTTTATCCCCACATTTCAAGTGCACAATACTAAACATACTTGATACCACTTAGAATATCATTTTCACAAAATAATGTAGATTTAGATATAGTAAGAGAGCTGTGTTCGAGTTTTCTCCTTCCTTCAATATCCTTTATTATTTTCTCCTAAAAAGTGGAATAAGAGAAGGATCTAATTATTTGAGGACCTTATTTAATTATAAATTAGAATGCTCTACTTTGGGCCAATTCTATCGTTAAGAAGGCCTCTTTAAATGCTAAATATAGAAAAAAGCCTTTTATATAAATACATTTATTATATCTTGTTTAAAATAGTAAAATATTAAGAAAAACATAAATGGGGAAGTGGTCCATTATTATATTTTATCTAATAATCAAGTGGTGGAAAAATTAATTGACTTGTGGAAAATGTTGCTTTAGATTTGAAAATAGATTGGAGTTTTGAAGTACCTGTGAACAAACATCCCTCCTGCTTTGTGCCTGTTTAAAGGTCAAATGAGCCTTTAGCTAGTTTGTATGATTTCCTAAGACTAAATTTTATACTGGCTAGATATGAGCAAATAAGATATTTTGTTGCTTCAGTGCATTTTAATACAAACAGAACTTCTAAGTAGAAAACATGAGCTTTCTAATCACTACAAATCCATTCAATGAGTTGAATAATTTATCATACTTTCAAAAACTCTGGCCCAGCTTGCAATGCTCTAGCTTCTATTTTCTGCTTTCTTCCATTTATCACTCCTCCTTTCTGGTCGATTCTGCAGAGCTAGCACAAAGGATATAGCTTTCTTGGCACAAAACTGTTTATTTGCTAGTATGTGACCAGTATTTAGGAAACTTGCCACATTAGCACAGTCATGCTCAGGTAAGGAAGCCATGCATATTAAACACAGACTGGGGTCTCATACTGCAGGTACAGCAAGCAGCTCTTTAGCCAAACGTGTTGTTGGCGTTCATTCCTGGATCTTCTGTTGTCTCCTAAGCACAGGATGGTTGACCTTTTGTTGTTGTTGATGATGTTTAATCAAAGTTTTTTTCTAATTATAGAGTAACACATAATCATAAAACAAATATTGGACAAATATTGTGCTGTCCAATATTGTAGCCACTGGCCACAAATAAATATTTAAATTTAAATTTAAATTAAATTAAATAAAACTAAGAAAAGTCGGTTTCTTAATCTCACTAGTTACGTTTTAAGTGTAGTTAGTGGCAACTGTATTCGACAGCCCAGAACATTTCCATAATTGCAGAAGTGCTGTCGGACAGTGATGATTGTTATTTTACCTATACTTCCTCTACCTCTTTTCTTGTGGCCATATTTTCATTTAATTAACTATAGCTCTGTGTTACCATTTCTAATGCAGCATAGCAATCCACTGCCTGAATGTGCCTTAATTATTTGCCTAGTCTGCTAATGATGGACATATAGGTTATTTCTATTTTCCGCTATTATAAAAGTGTGGTGATTATTATCTTTGAGCATATATCTTTTTATATTTGTCTAAATATTTAATATTAGAATTGCTTGATCTAAGGCTATGCATATCTTACATTTTGGTGCATATTTCAGAACTGCCCTATAGAGACTATCAATAAACATTCCCTTGGCTGATCGTGAGAGGGCATTCACATCTACCCAGGCAAGTCACCAAACCTCTTAGAGCCCCATTTAATTTTTCCATTCAAAATAGGAATAATAATACCATTTACTTTACTAGGTAGTTCCTAGAAATGAAATAATATTTGTAAATACGTAAAACAAATAAAAGGAAAGTTGCTACTATTTTAATGTGATATTCACATGATAATGAGTGTTAATTGTAAGAATGGAAGTCAAGGACCTTTAATCTTCTACAATCTAGTTAAATACCCAAAAGTAAGGATTAATGGTGCCATGTGGTAGTGGTGGAGAACGTGACTTTGAGACTTCATCATGGGAAAGGGACTCCTGGCTTTAGAAACATCATTTATTGATATAAGCATAAATACACCAATATAAAGAGAATTTTTAAAATACGGGACATTTAGAGAGGTGGAATAATTTTTGTTTTAAAATCAGAATGGGGTAAAACCTGAGAGATCATGCAACCCCATTTCTCATTCTATGAATGAGAAAGCAGAGGCCCAGAGAAGTTAAATGAGTTCTCAGATTCACACAGCTATGAAGAGGCAGAGTCTAGTTTAGACTCTAGTCTTCTGATCCTCCATCCAGCATCCTTTCCTTTACATCCCACAACTCTAAATGACATAGTCAGGATTTGGCAGTATTTGTACTACCCCCCAGATGAAGTTTTAACCAGTACTACATAGTTCAGATTGATAACTAGTGTTTATCTAGAATTTTATTTTGAAATAAATTCTTGTATAGGCTAACTGGGCCATTTAAAACATAGGTTTCCAAATGCTTATTAGCTATTTGAAATTCCTTTAGTGATAATGGAATTTTTAAAACTGACTCTTTAAGCCAAATTACAAATAAATGTGTTTATCATGAATGGCTTCCAAGTTAGACATCATTCCTTAGAAATGAATTGTTTAGTGAAACTTTGAGTCTCTGTCTTTAGCTCATCCCTGAAACTTGAACTTACTGCCCTAATTTACTTTATGAATTTACATAAGAAATCGTAAGTATGGACAGCTTCACGTTATCCAGGATGGCTATGTCTACCCGCACTGCCTGAACATGCTTTCCAGGTCTTTTCCCTGTGTATCTGTGCCCAATTGCCTCCCTCAAGATTTTTTTTTTTAACAGCATTTTTTAAATAAATGTTTAATAGTGTCTGGTAATAAATAATTTAGAGAAATTAAGGTTGATGGCCCACTTCCCATTTGTATCTGGGTCCTGTAAGAAACTGAGAGCTCATAAATTACGAAAGGGCAAACCCTCCTCCAGTGAGTCGTGTGCTGAATTGTAATGCAGTGAGATTGCTTGTCCTTCTGCAGGAACCTAAGCCCTGTGAGGTTTCCAGGCAGAGCCAAGCCTGGTTTCTATATGACAGGGCTTTCCACCATGGCAACACTCCATCTCGTACTTGCTGATATGAAGCAGTAGACAATGAGGTGACACGATGTAAGGACCAGTGATTTATTAAGGCAGATGAATATGGAGATGAATTACAGTGAAAACTTGATTTTTTACATGAGATGAAAAATGTGGATAATATGCATTTTTAGGTGCTTAAAAAACTGTTTTTTATTTTACAGTTTCTTTCGCTATATAGTTAAAAATACATGTAATTACAGGTTTGGAATGGATAACTTTATTTCCCCCAACATAAATGCTTCCTTATGTTGACTCATTTTCTTACTTTTATTCATTTAAAAATGTGTTTGTGTATTTTTCTTGAATATATAACAATTTAATAGTGTGTTTTTTTTGAACATGCAGCAATTGAATGACGTGGATATGAGAATTATCCCTTGGAATAGTATTTCAGTCTATTTGCCAAGTTGTCATCAAGCATGGTTTACTCAAAATCCCAAGAACTTCTTCCTTGAAATTAAATTTGCTTGCCTTTCTCTTTTTATTGAAGCAAAGTTAGTTTACTCCAAAATTTTCCTTTGTGATGTTGATGCTGGGGGAAGAAATGGTGAGCTTTATAGTCCTTGTCCCCTTCAGAGTGACTCTGATCTGCTTTCGTCAGTGCTGTCTTATTTTTTAACTATGTAACATTTGTAGCCTGCCCAACCTACTTTGGAAGTACATAAAGTATAAATCCTACAGAAGTGACTGACTGCACAGCTGCTTAGATAAAACAGGTTGATTGAAGAAAGTGATTGCTCAAAGCAGAACATACTGAAATGGCCACTTCGATGAGAATAAAGGTTAGAGGAAGGGATTTTGTTGTAACTTTTACCTCATCATTTTTTTAAGGGTTAAAGTTCTTTTACATTGTTGTTGTTTGGTTGTTTTTTTGTTGCTGCTTTTTTAATGCCTATAGAAACAGACAGCTATACATACATTTCAAAATTGTAAAAATGGTTAAGGGTTGACATTTCTTTCCAGATGTGATAAATGCATGAGAATTATAATAGTGCTAAGGACCCATGGAAATAGGATCCAGGGAAATTGGTCTTGATATTATCATAAAACCTTATGTGAAAAGCAACATTATATAAAATGCAACATTCCCCATGGTTTAATTTTAATGTTGAGCAGTCTTTGAATAAAATACAGTGCCATTAGCAAATCTTTCAAAAATGAAGAAAAAAAATAGAAATAGTCTTTACTTCACAGAAATGTAGTTCATTTTTCACTTTAAAAAGAACAAACTAGAGATCTAAATTCTGTTTATAAAAACCAAAACCCAAAATACAAAGTAAAAAACTATAATAGTGTGTAAACAAATCACCGAATCTGTTTTCAGAAGTAAATATGCAAAACTTTTTTGTTTCATTATCAAATAACAAAAAATATGTAGCTTATAGCAAGCCTTATAAAATGGATCATGCTCTCAAACTAAAAAAAAACATTTTTGATAGATGTGGGATCTCAAGTAAACAAGCTTATATTATGGTTTAATGATGGTTTGTCAAATGGCTGGGTCAAAATATCTGTTTCAAAATAGGTACCTTAAATTATCACATATCTGTGGGTGGCAGACAGAACTAGTCATGACCAGAGTCAGAGAATTGGATCTTTTCCTTGCCCCTCAAATATAACTTAGTAGACTTGCTATTTCTTCAGTTCTAATGATTATGTGCATTTTAGTCAAAGAAAGATATTATCTTACCCAAGAGGAGGAAAAAAAAACATATTAGGAGATAGAATTTAACCTAAAAAAAAATCAATATTCTTCAACCTGTGATATCCAAATAAATGATAGTCTAAAAACTACTTTGGAAATTTCTAAAAGCCTATTGGAATTATATATTTATCCATGATATAGTTTCACAGATTTTTTTTTTCCCTCTGTCTGAAATTCTATCAAGCCGACAAGGTAACGAATAACTCTTATCTTGTATTTGTCATGGAGCTCTGAGAAGCAGTTGTATTTGTCACTGAATAAATGGAAAAATGGAAAGATAATAATTTTCAAATAAATTTAGCTTGTTCAACAGGCACACTCTTCCAAATCATTGGGTTATGGGAAGAAAGGATAGGATATAGTAAGAGAGCTAACAAAAGAGTTTTCTTGGTGAAGACAAGGTTGAGGACCACTGAATCAATTTGCTGAGTAGGGCTGGAGGAAATTCAATATAGAAAAGGTCTGTTTTTATTAAATGGGAGAGGAAGGGCCTGGACCTCACCTCCATCCCTCGCCACAGGGATGGGCATTTTTAGTAATATCAGGTTAGGTCATAAGGACTCTGAACCCTATTTTATCTGTCACAGTTTGGCTCTCAAATGTCCGTGGAGTGGAGGCAGCTCAAACTTAGAAACTTGCCTTGGCTCACTGAGAGTTCTCTCACTCAGCAAATATGGCAATGGTGCCTCTTCCCTCTCATTCTCAGCACTGGGCTGGAACAGGCAGGATTTTGAAACCCTAAGCTTCTTGTTCATCTAGGATCAACTTCAGACCTCAACACAATGCAAGATGAGAGAGCGAAACCAAACATAAAGATGTGTGTGTTATGAGCACTCTGGGAATGCTTCCCTGTGCACTGCTGGGGCTGACGTCCTGATAAAGTTTAGGCGCCTAGTGACGCTGCACAGACAGGGCCTGGTCTCTGGACCACATGCTTCTCATCTGTGTCATAAATGCGAAATTTCTGAATTGTTCCTGTTGGCATTTTCATCTGTGTTCACAAACCATAAACCTTAAGTATGTAATTGAGACCCAAGTTATGCCAAAATAGAAAATTTGAACATTTCTCTTCTGTTCACTTGCCTGAAACCTCCCTCTCCCAAGTTTGCAAGGCTGACCTGGTCATCGGTTTAGCAGCTCACAATTATTTACTCTGTTCACAATTATTCCATCAGTTTTACTGCAAATGTTTTCCAGTGATTAAAGTCACATCTTATTCCATCTGCTCACTTGATAGCAAGTTAGTGTGAATGAAAAGCTTTGGTAAATTCACGAACGTAAATATAAGAAAGTTAACTTATTCAAGATGGCAATTCTTTTACATTCCTAAAGCTGACTTAGGTGTCAAAAATATACCAAATTTGCTTTTATTTTCTAAAAGGAACCCAAAGCAGAGAAAAATCTACTTAGAAAAGGCAGTTCTTCAAGTTAGGCTAATGAATCTTTATTTTAGTTATATATGTCTTTATATATAATCTGATAATTAGGAGTTTAGAGTTATAATATTGCCCTACTGTTAGCCTGAAACTTTAAATTTTAGGTATAACAGTTTCTTCTTCAGTCAAATAAGAATAAATACTGATTTCATGTAATTCATAGACAGTAATAATGTTATCCGCTTTCCACAGATGATAGAGGCTGTATACTTATATGTGTTGCTGGTGCTATACCAGTTGTGTTAATTTCTTAGGATATTTTCCTATATTATATGTAATTGAAAATGCCCTTAAAAGCATTATATTAGTAGCCAAAAAAATAATAAAGAAAATGAGCAATAGAAAAAGTTGATTATCGTACAAAATCATTATTAAAAAAAAAAGAATAAGGAGCAGAATAATAGCTTTACAGACAATGAAAGTATGCCCCCCAAAAGAAAACTAAAATAGTGGAATAGAACCAATATTAACATCTCTTACTTCATGAAAAAGCTATCTTGAAATAAATTTTAAAATGTTTCAAAATCATTTATTGCTAAGGAACTACACATATGAGGCAAAAAAATCTACCCAGAAAATTAAAAACAATTGGACAAAAAAAAAAAAAAATACTATGGTCATTCAGGCTAAACAACTGAGTCATTAATAAGAGAAAGAATATGAGCTTGTCACTAGATTTTTGTCCACTGATTTGTAAACTTTTTTTGCCAGAAGACAATGTAGTAACATATTTAGGAAACTTGGGGAAAGAAAATGGGAGCTAAAAATTTAGCCAAATAGTATGTCAAGTATAAAAACCACAGACAAACTTGCAAGAAGAAATCAGGATATGTTGTTTCTTGAGCCATTATTAAGGCATCTACTGGAGATATGTGTTAAGTAGTCAGAATGGCTGGAGAAATGTTCATGTAAGGACTGCTGGCAGTGATTTTTATTGGCTGATAAAAACCACAAAAAAAAAAAACCACCATATGCAACTCTTAATAAAAGTGTACTGTTCATAAATTAGTCTTGCCAAAAAAAAAAAAAAAAAAAAAAGAAAGAAAGAAAAGGAAAAAAAGAAAAGAAACCCAAATATGATCATGCCTTTGGATCTATCAATTTCCAGGAAACAAAGGGGAGAGGGGAATGTTAAGTAATACTATGGGGTACAGTCAGCAAAACCCAGACTATGTGAAATGTGAACATCACAGGACAATCTTATGTCTTCAACAAAATTTCCAAGAGAAAAAGGGAAAGGGAGAGAGAAAAGCTATAGATTAACAGAGATATTAACTAATCAATGTGTGACCTTGTTTGGATCCTGATTCAAAATATAAGCTATACAGATAATATGTAAATGATAATTGAGAAAATGACACTGACTGCATATTTGATAATAGGAAGGAATTAATTTTTGTAGGGGTATAATAATGATATTGTGGTTGTGTTTAAAAAAAAGTGTCTTTGTCTTTTAGCAATACATATAGAAATATTATTTAAATGAAATGACAGAATGTTTAGGATTTGCTTCAAAATAATTTGAGGTTGATGGGAGTGAGTGGGAACATAGAAGAAGCAAGATTGGCCAAGGGTTGATAATTGTTACTGCTGGATACATGGAGGTGCATTATCCTGTTCTCTCTTTCATACGTTTGAAAATTTACATAATAAAAGATAAAAAAAATAGAATGACTAACATTTATGTAATATTTTTCACAAACCTGAAGCAAAAGCATTATTTTCCAGGACAAGAAAAGGGAGTCTTAGAGAGGTGATGATTTGCCCCAGGTCACATAACTAGAGCATGTCAGGATCGGGACTCCAGCCTTGATCCTCCAACACTGTCTCATCACTGCCTGCCCTGTGCTAGGTTAAAAGCAGTGGTGACTCTCTTCTTTGATTGTCTGGGTAACTCTTCCTCGTGTCTGATCATTAATGAAGGACAGATTAGAAGCTCAAGAAGTTGCTTTGTGATTCCTGCTATTTCTCACTTCTTACTTTTCATTGAGACTCTCAGGCTTTTCCTCAACTCACTTTCAGGCATACATTTTCACAGCAGGCTCACCTCTGTATTTCTTTCCTTCTGTCATTACCTGTAACATTTTCCCTGTTGTATTTGCTTTTAATTTATATTCTCCCCGCCCCCCTTCTGCTGTTTCCTTTTTTCCCTAGTCTTTCTCTTTTCCCTTATTTTTTTCAAGTAATTTTTTCAGCTGCTGGTTATGGCCCTTTATTCCTGGCTGGCTATAGATACTCTTCTCCCCTCATTCTTGCCCTCTTTCAAAGAGTTGGATTCAGGTGAGATTGAAAAACTGAACCAGCAAAGGGAGCTCTCATGAAGCAGGAACCCAAACAATAGCATTCAGAACCTAGGAAGACTTGTAATTTGCCCATTTTCATTCCTGTATGCCTTGCTTTCTGTGAGCAGGAAATGAATACATCATCGGTTTATGAGATGTCTTGCCCTTCTATGGAGTGAAGATCAGCCAACCTCATCAGTGTAGCACAGAAATACTAGATTGAGAGTTTCTTGACAGCAAAACTTTGTTGATTCAAGTTACATATCTATACTTAGGCACCTGTAATTGTAGGATGTTGCAGGATGTTGTCTTTCTTGCTTAGATCGAAGGTTAGGAAGGGTCTCTGCTAGGTCACACACCCATGCTACCATGACTAAGGCAGACTGCACAACAGGACTTTGGTTTATGGTGTATTTTGTTGTCTTCCCACCTCCCATCTTTGTGTCTCCTTTCTGTCTCCCAGGTACTCCAAACCCTTGTGCTTCCCCCGTTCAGAACCCTCCATCACCACAACAATCTCTAAAGACTTGCCAATCCCCAAGTGTTCTGTGTTCTGATTGGATTCACTTCCTTCGCTCTAACAATCCTAGACCACTTTTATCAATGTTGCCATTTCTAGGGTACTGATCTGAGATAGTTTATTGATTGATTGATTGATTCTTAATAACATATGAATAATAGGCAGGCTTAGTTCAAATCTCTGTTTAGGGGAATATATAAAAAAGATTGTCCTAAATTCTATAGCGACATTATTGGAAGAGATATTAATTAGGCATTCCACTAGAAAATTTGCTGATTTTCCCTCTGCTTTGTTATTCCTCCCAGACTCATGGGGTTTGCTCAGAGGGAAGTGCTTTGCTGTCCTGCCATGAGAACTTTTACCAGGAAATAGTTTCTAGGCATTGTCTGGTAAAGTTCACCTTCTTGCTTTGAAGTAGGCCTAGAAAACTAATCCAGGAAATCAATAAAGGTTTTGTGCTGCTCTTAAAAATCTCCAAGGGAAGATATTTTCACAACCTCTTTTGTATTCCAATGTAGCACAAACCTTGTGACTATTAATATTATTCTATGTAATATGAGAAGAATTTTAAAAGGCAGCTTCATACAAATAGTCATACACGTGAAAAAAAATCTGTTGGGTTAGATGACATAAAATTGCTAGTAGATTCTTTAGTGTTTCACAGAAGTAGAAAACCTCTAAGACATGTCCAGTAATCTGTAAACCCAAGATCAGTTTTGATATTGATCGGGAAGAAAGTAGGCAAGATGAAGTGATCTATTAGATCATTAAGAATCCAGTCTGGCAAGGCAAGGCGGCGGCTGTCCTTTACTGTTTACTGGGTTTGTAGCACCACCTAGTGTTGAGAGGAAAACAAGCTCTCTCTAGCTTTCCTAGCTTTCCTTAACCTTGCCACTTAAAAAGAATCAGGTAATTACTGAAAAGCATACTTTTGGCCTGTTAGCCAAACAAATGCTGCTCAAAGGTGTCCCTAGGTCATGAAATACAGATGGCCTTGTATGTTTCTTCAGTGAAAAATCATGCATTCAGTTACTTTAATAATCAGAATGGACGTATTTATTGATATGCACATGTGACATTTTTTATCGCTTTTAAGCCTAAGGTCTATCTTTTTTCTCATAACAAAACAACTTGGGGAATTACAGATTTCTCTTTTAACTTAAGTTGCTCTTTCAACAAACAAATATTCAAATGGTGGAACATCAATCCTTCCGAATATATTGATACCATATTAAATCTGGAGTTCCCCACTTTGTGCCACTTGCAATAGAGAATCTTCTCTGTGGAAAAAGCCGCAAGGCATCAGCTGGGGTATTGACGTTTAGAACTTTGCTTCCCACAGTATGATCCATGGACCAGAAGCTTAGGGAACACCTGGGAAACTCTGAGGAATGCAGGATCTCTTCCTTGTCCCAGATTTACTAGATCAAAGCCTTAACTTTAAGGAGATTTCCAGGTGCCTCATGCCCATGAAAATTTGAGAAGCACTGTTTCAGAGACATTCCTCCCTTCCCTGCCAAAGGCTGAATGTCAATCGAACCAAGACTAAAGACTTTCATTATAATTCTAGATTCACAAGATTTTCTTTTTGGAAAAAAGTTATGTGATTTCCTTGTCTGACTTGTGACTTATTTCACATAAATTGTATCCCTGCTGTTGCTGGGACTCACGTCAGCAAGCAAATGAAGAAGGCACAGACTTTTACTACTGGATCTGTCAGCTTCATCTCTCTGGAAACATAATCAGGGAGCCATTTAAAGCAGCTGAGAAGAAAATTGGCTGCTCTGAAATTTTAAGACATGCAAACGCTAACAAAATATTTAATTTTGCTGTGATAGATCAGTTTGAACAGACAATAGGAGGTGAGACTTAATTAATTCTTGAGAACTGAGTTAGGAATACTTAGAGATTATATTAGTATTAAAGTTGGAAATTTTAAAGCTTGATTTTTTTAAGTTTTAATTTTATCTTATCAATCTCCTATTTATACATTTAGTAAGTTTAGTATAAAAATAAGAGCAGTCACTGCCCTTTTTTTTGGTTATTTTTCAATTAGCTCATAAGTTTCAACCAACTAATATCATTTACAAAGTGCCATAGTTAAATTTCCTGAAACATTTTAACCTATCTAATGATATCAAACACTTTAGATAAATAATAGGATAGACTTAGAAGCCAATCTTTCTATGCACTTAGATGAATTAGAAAATGTAATTAACCAAACTTATAAGTATGATAAGCTAGATACTTTTTGTTAAAAATGAATCAAATTATTTTATTAAAATCATAGCTGATATTTATTAAGCATTTCAAATGATAACTTAAAGGTAATATTGTATTATCAATTCTTTAAAACATTTAAAAAAATTTAAGTAATAAACAGAGATTATCTCCATAATTACAAAACTTACTACTAAATTTAGCACAAAGTACCCTGGCTTATATCACACTTCTGTACTTATTTCTACATTTTCCTAGTGTTTCATAGTCACTTATACAACCAAAGGAAGCAGAAATTATTTGATCCAAGACCAGTGCTTCAATTCATTTATGGACAGGTGTATAGTAAGATGCTGTGGACCAAAGTGTAAGAGCTGGGTGCTATTTCCAAAACTATAGATTATACTGCTGAACCTTCTTATACATAGTTTAAGACTTTCCTACCAGTGGGACAATTCAAAACCATGGCTATCAGCTGGGACTTCGTTTCACAACCCAGTGCATCACTTGCCCTCAGGGTGTATTCCACCTTCATTTAAATTTTATTGGAAACTCTTTTAACATTCTCTCACCCAATTTGGTGGAATTCTCTATCCCCTGCCAGGCCTGCAGCTAATGTCTTCATTGCATAATTAGTGTTAATCGAAATCTGCACCCTAATCCCTGGTATAACTGTATTTAGAGTTGATTATCTGTCTCATCTCCCTTTATTTTATAGTCATTCTGTTGCTGTTGCCCCCTTACTGGAGTCTGGCTACGAATGAAACCTGTAACATTGTGTCCCTAGACTCCAGTGAGTAAGCGCAGATATTGCATTGTGTCAGGCATTTGGGGTCATGACTTTTGTCCTGGCACAATTATTGTGAGGAAAATAGTTCTTATGAGATTTCTTTCAGATTTCAATATATAGAAGCCTAGTGGATTGCTCCTTAAAAGAAAGGACAGGTTTGGCAGTGTACTTGTCATTGTTGTTTGGGTTCCTAGGAAGCAGATTCTGAGGCTCTGAGGTTTGCAGGCTGATTTGGATGATCCATTGGGAAAACACCTGTGAGAGGTAAGAGACGTCAAATCAAGCAGGGGGAGGAGTGGAATCACAGTGTAGCCTCAGTCATTTCTACAGGAAAATCCATAGAGTTGTGCCCCACCCCTTCCCTGTCAGGTTTTTGCATCCCCTTTCATTGAACAGGCATTCGGTTTGGAAAGCCTCCAGGGAAGGTTGTGACCTTGGGTTAGGCAGCTGAGGGCAATTCCCAGCTAGGGTCTCAGCTAAGATCATTAAGCAGCCAACACTCCTGCTAGCTGGGGAAATAAGTTTGTCAATCTGAAATATTAGGGGGGGTAACCAGTAATCACTAGTTTATTATTATTATTATTATTATTATTATTATTAAATAGCTTGACTCAGATAAGATTGTGGTCTTTAGCCATGGAACTGAATTCTAGGAGAGGCACTGTGACAGCAGACTGATCCCTGTAATGCAAATGCACATGCCTCTCTTTGCTGAGAGGCATAGAGGAGAATGCTCGAAAACATGGCAGTGATGTTGGCAGGGAGATGCCAATGAGGTTCTTTGAACCAAATGTCTCATGCAGCTGTGAAAAGACATACAGCCTGGCTGCCAACTGTTGGACTCACTGTGCTTTGGCTGAATTTAATTCCCTCTTATGTCAACTTGGAATTCTGTGTTGAAGAAAATTGGTCTGGTCTGCCACCATCTCCATCTCTTAGCAACTGAGAGAGACTGAAACAACAGCTGGGTAATTTGATATTGGGAACTTAAAGGTTGTAAAAATGGAATATAATGGCTCTTTGTATTAAGGGGAAAAAAGAGAAAATGATGTAACCCTAATGCTTAGAAATATTTGGAATGCCACATGGGTTACAAAGAGTAAAAATCTAGTTTAAACTGGGTGGATCCTTCCTCTCCTAGAATGATTAAAGTTGAGTCCAGAAGCACCCGAGGTACATATATTTGCCTAAATATAAATTTCTGTAGAGTACTTGAAACACAGTGTGGAAAATAGTTTGTGTCTGCATTTATTTTCTCTAAGATTGACCTACTGCTTTCTTGTCACAAGTTTTGAAACAGCAATTTCAATTTAACATAGATGAAAGTTTAGAATATATTTTATTTTGCTTTTGGTGGTCAGTGGGGACGGGGACTAAAGTTGAAGAGGGGAGGAGATGAGGGGTGGTCCTCAGAAGCAGCGATGTGCTGGAAGCTTGCTGTATATATAGGCTGCTCACTCTCTCCAGGGTTCAGTACAACAGGGAATAATGGAACTGCATGTTTGAAAACCAGAAAATGAAAAGCCAAGTGAAATTGTTGATAACAAGTTGTTTTTTCTCTTCCCTGGGGCCAGTGAAGAGGCCATCTGGTTTTCAAATTAGAAAAGCCAGAAAATACAGTGTTTGCTCTCAGAATAGGTCAAATGTCATCATCTAATGAAAACTCCAAAGCAGAAAGAGAGAAGACAAGAGGGAGGGAAGAGGGAAGAAGAGTTTGAAGTGCTTAAATAGTGGAGGTGAGCTGATTGCTGCTTGCATTCCTGTAGGTTCTTAATCCAAGCATTTTGCAACTTTTTAGTAAACCTGCCTGGACAAGGTTCATTCAAAGTGGGACGCGTTACAGGGGAGGGGACTGAAAATGTGCTTTATATGATAGGTGGCTCCCTGGTCTTGCTTCTCTGAATATCTAGTTCATCCACCACATATGCAGCTTTTGTCCCAGCACAGTGGGCAGAAAGCTATTGTTTCCTTTGTTTGATGAGTGGTCCATTTCCTTGCTACCTTCTTAGATAGTTGAGTTATGGGTCTGATGCTGCCATCAGCGTGAGCATCCCTTTCTTTTTCATCAATGCTAAAAGATAATTTAATTCCTTCCAAATGAAGTGGCTCCAATTCCTCAACAAGTGTTTGGTTTTTATAACAACTTTGAAGAAGTGAAGTCATAATTCACTGAGAAATGTATCTTTTTTTTCTAATCCATCAACTTTCTTACCTCCCAACTCCCCCAAGCTCACATCCATTCAATTTACAATACATGAAGTGGAACCACATGACATTGCTTTTTTTTAGATATAGGTCAAAGACAGTTAAGTATAGGTAATTTCACATGGTTCAACTTCTACATCTATCAACAAGTTCTCTCCTTAAAAAAAAAAAAAACAACAAACCAGCAAAGACAAAACTGAGTGAACATGAGTACCATCCTTTGATTCTCTGAGAGAAACAAAGACTTCAAGATAAACTGACAAACTTATTTGTAACCAAACTAAATGCCAGATGGAGCTGGTTTATAGTTCACAGACAGAAAAGAAATAGGGGTTGTTTATTGCAGGAAACTAGCACTTCTCCCTAAGGAAAATGAGGATTTAAGTTCCCTTTGTAGGATATGTTTTCAGTTCACTTGTCCTCACATTTATTTATCTTAAAAATTCTGTTCGATATTTATACTTCATTCATTTCTCATAATGTGTTCTCATTCCATTTCTCTGTGTTTCTATAAATTTGTTTATATGCTCATTGCTTTGGAAGATAGGAAGTATAGCAATTTTTTTAGATGAAACCTCTAACTTTTCCATTCATTTGAGAAAGATGTGTGCATATGTTCACTTTCACAGCCCTCGAACATTAGTTCTCAATTTTATATTTTTATTTGAGACACAGGAAGTATATTTGTTTAAATTTACTCTCTGGAAAAGAACCCAGAGCTGAAGCCTTATGAATATTATACAATGGAATGGAATCTTAGTGTGGTACTCTTTTATATTTTATTTTTAATGGTTTACGAATGTATAATGATAACGAATGCTAATGCAATACTTACTATATTTCAATTACTATGCACATACTATCACATTTACTCTTCATCCTATGACATGGATCCTACTCTTAACTCCCTGAACAAATGAGGGAATTGAGTCACAAAGGGTAAATTTCTCTTTCAAAGAATCAAAGTTGTTAACAGCAATTCTAAGACTGACTTTCAGGCGGTCTCCAGACCTGTTCTCTTAATTTACTGCACAATCCTGCCTTCCCACTGACTGCAACTGATTCAGCCATCCCCCCCATTTATCATTTTTAGTGACTATTTTATTGTTAATTCTTATTTTGAAGGTGACATTTGGGCAAGGTGTCTTGAATGACTGATGGCAGGTGCATGTTGACTACTCTATGAAGAGCAAAGCTTTAAAAGAAGCGTCTTGATGAATTTTCTCAATGTGGAGATTAAAGCAAAACCAGTCTCTGTTTGCAGCACTTGCATACAATAATCCGCTCACCCAGATTCTTATCTTAGTCTGATGTGATGAGTCTGCAGGCGGAAATCATTCCAGCTCTGTTAACTACCCAGGAAGAAAATATTATAAGCCCACTTTTAACTACACAATATCGTAATTATCTACCTAGTGCCTTTAAATTTTCCTGTTTCCATGCTGAAACAAAAGTTCAATATATTGTTCCTTAACATATTTAGAAGCAATATTTTCTAGTATCTCATCTGATATTTATCAATTCAACAAATCTTTATTGAGAGGCTACCATATTTCAGTCATTCTTCTTGACATAGTGAAGAACAGAAACGACAAAAATTCTGACCTGGAGCACTTGTCATTCTTACAGTGATTAGTTTTTTAAAGAGTTATCAACAGAAGGCCAAAGAAAAAGGTTGGATCTATAAAAGCAACTCCTTCTATGGGGTTGAGAGGCCTGAGGGAAAATGCATGGTGCCTCCTTATTCAGGAGTTCCCACAGCCAACTCAGAACCTACTCGGACAAGAGCAAAGAGCAAAATGGGGTTGGAAGAGGTTTCAGTTGAGCTTGCCTCATGTGGATTACCTCAAAGATGCATTTTATTAAGATATTTGTACAGCAATCTAAAGTCTCCTGCTGGCTTTTAGCCTTATATCCCGTGCACAGAATTTTATCTAGCATTATTTTAATTGTATCAAATGAAAATGAAAACCTTTAGATGTTGGGCCCCAGTTGAGGCTTTTTCTGCTTACGGAGTTAAAAATAATAGAAAAATTCCCTAAGTGGAAGCAGCTGAAGAGAGAAGCTGAGGGTGGGGCTCACGGCTCTCCCAAGCAGTGTCTAAGGCTGGCTAAAGCTCAACTCTGAGGCAGCTTGGCTCCCATGTGTGTGTGAGTGTCTGTTCTGATGCATTAATTTAGTACTGCAATTCCAGGACTAGTGTGTATCACAGGCTTTTAGAAATGCCTTGTGGCATATTTACTACTTTTGTCCCCAAAAGCAATTTAGTCAGATCTTTTCACTAATGAAGCATTTTTATTTATAGAAATCTTGCTACAAATGAGAGGCAATTTGGAGTGCTGGTTAGGGGAGTTAATTCTTGGAGCCCAACTCTCTGGGTTCAAATTCCAACCCACTTCTTACATGGCTACACAAGGCAGCTCACTGTGCCTCATTTTCCTTTTCTGTAAAATGATGATGATAGTAATAGCATCTATCTCATAGAATTGTAATGAGCATTATATGAAATAGTATTTGTAAAATGCTTAGGGTGATACCTAGCCATACTAAGCACTATATAAATGTAGCTAGAATGATGAGAGTCTTAGATTCTCCTGTCAATAGGTATTACCTGGCTTGAGTTTAGCATCCACAGTGAATCTTTCACGTAGCTTGACAGGCCTGGTGGGCATCAGACCTAAATGCTGAAAGCAAACTCTTAAGACTCAGAGCAAAAGTATGTGATAAACATTGCCATAATGGACGTTTGAGTTTCCATATGCAGTGGTTAAAAACCAATGTCAGTGAAAGGGTTCTAAGGTTTTCTCTCTCTCTCCCTAACCACCCCCTGCCACACACACACATACAAATGTGCCCATAAGCCAAGTCCCTGTGGGATTGCCATCAAATGTGTCAGGAAGACATTGTGCTCAGATCTATGAAACCAAGGGATAGATGTCAGGGAGATGAGGGTCCTTCTGCTAAACAGATGACTGAATGACTAAGTAAGTGAATAGTGAGGAGGGAAAATTCCAGGCTTCAGCTGGAGTCAAGATGTGAGGCAGCAGCTAAGCTAACAGCCTGTGGTGACAAGTATTAAAGATGGACTTAATGTCCCCAGTTGGGAAATCAAATGAGGTAGGAGACACAAAAGAGGAGACCTCCACCGTCGGAAAATACAAAAGTGTCATTTTATGGCAGAAATAGATAATCAGCCTGTGGAGAACTAGATTTTGCCTGAAATATATGTTGTTTCAAGGTGCAGGTCAAGAGAAGAAGGTGAAAACCAGGATATATTTTATGGAGAGCTCCCAGGATATGCAAATTACATAGTGATGAATATATACAAAGAAAGATGATTATGACTCTTTTATGCAGGAGATGAGGTTGGTTAGAGCCTGGCTGCATGGTAGAGAGAGAGAGAGAATGGCTGGATTAAGATAGGATATTGAAGAGATGCATAAACATGCTCCTTGGAGTAATGGGATTCACCATTCGTCATGAGAATTCCTGATTTCTACTACATATTGCACATTGGCTCATAATAAAATTAATATCCAGGAGGAAGGAGCTAGTCTTAAGTCAGAGTGTGTTGAGGAAAACATTGGGAGCTGAGGAGAGGAGAGGAGAGGAGAGGAGAGCATAGCATAGAGCTTCTTGTTCCTATTTCCATGAGAATTTGACATGTTAAAGGACCTCCAGGGATTTGGGGAGAATGCTTTCTGAAAAAGAATTCCATCGGGTTTAGACTTAGCATGTGGCTTTTATCAAGTAAACACCCACTTCTCACTTTGATAGATTTTTACCATACAATTGCTTTTAAAAATCACTTCTATTATTTCTTCCTAATTATATGAATAATACATATTCTTATAAAACGAGGAGAAAAAAATCATCTATGGCCCATTGGAGATACCCACTATTACCATTTTTGATGTATTTTCTTTTTCTAGTTTTTATTTACATGTATAAAAATTTAGATTCAGACTCCATCACAATTTTATACATTGTTTCTTTAATATTATACCCTGAACATTTTCTGTATTATATAGAACTTAAATTTATCTTTTCTCATATGTTTAATATATTGATATAGATACATATATTTTTTTATAACTCTTCTGCTCAGGCAATCTCTGATAAGTTAATTACTGAAAGATTTGTAGAGTTCTCTACCCTCTTTAAGCTGGCAATGCAATGGTTTTAGGCCTTGTAGAGCCAATTGGGGATATGCAGTTTGCCTTAGAGCTGTGAAAGGAAAAGCAATCATTCTGCAAATGTAAGAGAATTGAACCTTGAAGCTGATGTTTGTGTCTCTTAATAGTCTTCCTTTGAGTAGCACATTCTGGCTAAATGTGTATTTCTCAATTCAGACAAATGATAGGCAGTTTCTTGTTTGAGACAGAAATGTTGGCTATGATGTCAGATATTTAGAAAAAGAAGCAGTTGTACTATTGGATGAAAAAGCATAGCTCCAAGTGAGTGAATTTTGGGGTTATCTTTGAAGAGGAAGAAATTCACAACTCACTTGGGTAGTAAATTCTGCTATGTGCAGTCTTGCATTAGTGTAAGATCTGTATTAATCCCTGAAGTCTTATGATTGAAATAATAGCACAATATGCCGATTCTAAAGGCCTTTCTTTGTAAATATTCGTTCCATATTCATAATCAAGGTGCCCATTCATAGTCAGGCATGCTTTCTGATGTTGGATTTCTTTCCATGATTGTAGATATTTGTGTAAAGTGATTGTGAAGGAAAGAAGAAATGGCTTATGGTTTAGTATAAACTAGTGTGAAACCAAAAGCATTTTTAACTATCAATTTTCATTAATTTTTTTTTTTTTTGAATTTAGGTGCTACTGTACTGGGCAAGGTTTGGTATCTAAAGTGATGGAAGATATACTCTCAAGAGCCAGAGTCCAATACACTTTTACTCAATCAGCCCAGGTCTAATTCTTTGTTTTTCTCTCAGTCCCCATCCCTACCTGCTCAAATCCTAATATCCTAGTTGCCCTGGAAAGTTTCTAGTTGGTTTCTTGGTTACATTGCACAGAGAAAAATCATGTTTGCAGATTAATATGTAGTAAAGATAGTTTCAAAATCTTGATATTGAAAGTTGTAAAAAGTCAAACAACACATAAAGAGGGCATTTTCCTTTCATATTCTATCACAATAACTCTTTTTGAGAACTTGGTATATATTATTCTAGACTTTTAGTCCATATTTATATTCATGTTTATATAATCTTAAAAACATCTGTTACTATTATGTAACCAAATCTCTTACTTCATGTAATATTTAGGATCTCTTTCTGTGTCCAAATGCAAAGATCTACTTTATCTGTTTAATTTTAATTATGAATTGATTTGTAACTAGATAATATATGCAAAGATACAAAATGGTAAATATCTAATCTTCTTATTCTCCTGCCTCATAATTCTTCCCTCAAGAAGCAGTCATTTCTATAAATTTCCTTTATCCTTCTAGAACAAATATGATCTGAATTATTCCCTTTAGTATACAAACAAGCTGTAACTCATCCCAGCTTGAAAGAGGAAAAACTCTTCTTTGACTTGTACATTCCCTTCCAGCTACCATCCCAATTCCTTGCTCCAATTATAGCCGTAATCCTAAAAATAATTGTCTCCAATTCCTCTTCTCCCACTCTCTGATATACTCATTGCAATTTCAGTTTTCATGCCATATTTGAGAACTCATTGTTGTAGAGCTCTAAAGGCCTGCTCCCCTCATCCCAACTGGGACCATTTGAAGAGCATTCTCAGTTTCACAGTTCCTTATGGGGCAGACTGATGCGTTTGTTGAGATTGCATTACAGTCCAATTTCCCCCACATTTCTTCCCCTTTCTCTCAAATTCATTCCAAGGGCCTGCACTGATAAACTTCCTGCACACTAAACTCCATTTCAGAGTCTGCTTCCCAGAAAACCAACCTGTGACCTGCTCCAGTGGTTTCCCATCTCAGAATAAAAGCCTGAAGTCCTTGCAATGGCACTATGTAATGTCCCTCTTTACCTCCGCCAACATTTCTGACTACATCTTCTACATTTTCCTTTGTGTTCAGTTCAGTTTGGCTGTTCCCTCAGGACACTAGCATACTCCCACTCCTGTTCTTGTTCTTCAGACTTCCTGGGATGCACTTCCCCCCCACACCCTCCTGTGTCAATCTTTATTTTCCTGATGAAGTCTTTATTCGGTTATCACCTGTTCGGAGATTCTTTCCTTTTCACTGTTTATAAAACAGCATCCTCACTATCACCACATGAATCTCTATTCCCCTTATTCTGTTTTTCTTTTCCTTCATAGCACTTACTACTGTCTGACATATACTATATTTAACTTATTCATTGTCTGTCTTTTTCTGTTTGATCTCTGCTGTATTCCAAGGGCCTAGAAAAGTGCTTGGCACAGAAAATATATCTAAATAATATTTATGGATGAGTGAATTAGTTTTTTCATGCAAACGCTGCATCTTTTATATATATACATATATACACATATATATTACACGTTTTCATCAACAATATATTCTTAGAGAACATTACAAATACAAATATTAAGAGGTGTCTTATTCCTTTTTAACAACTGAATAGTTTCCCATTGTATTTATAAACACAATTTATTTAATCAGTCCTTGATTAATGAATATTTATGTTTTTTTCCAATATTGCAATGGGTAACTTTATAATGTCATCTTTTATTATGTACATATATCTGTAGAAAAAATACTCAAATTATAATTTGCTGATCAAAGGTATAACCTTTATATTGGCAACATTGGTAGATAATTGCCAAATTGTTTTTTATAAATCTTTTACTGATTTACATTCTCACCAGCAAGCTGAAGAAGCCTCTTTAAACACGTTCACCAGTTTTTTGATATTGCTAATTTGATGGGTAAAAATAGTATCTCAATGTAGTTTTAATTTTTTATTCTCTTATGAATTAGATTGAATATCTGTTTATATATTTAAAATACAATTATATTCCCTGTACACTATACCTTTTCTATAAACTTTGTTGGCTTGTTGCTTTTATTTGTTGATTTATTAGAAAAAAGTGTGAATATTTGCAAATTCTTTGCAATTTATTTTTTAACTTTGGTGTTTTATTTTTTTACATAAACATACATTTTTGTAGTATAGTTTATTAATTTTTCTCTCATATAGGTTTTTTGTCATGCTTTGGTCTCACTTTGAGGTTGTAAATTTTTTCTCATGTATTTTCCTCTAATACTTTTAAATTTTGATATTTTTAAATATTTAAAATCTTTATTCTTTGAGAATTTATCTCAGGGTACCTTTTAAAAAGTCACATAATTTTTTTTTAAATCAAAGATCAAAGATTACCTCAATGTCCCAATATCATTTATTGAATAAATCATATTTTCTCTACTGATGTCATCTTTATCACATTTCTATTTCTAGCTTTATATTCTGTTCCATTTACTTATTTATTTATGTGAAAATACCACATTGCTTTATATATGATAGTTTTATAATATATTTCAATAGCTATCTAATTGGTCTTGTTTCTAGAAACAAGAAAAATTCTGAAAGTAATGACACTTTCAAAAGTTTCCTGCCTTTTTAGTTTATCTTTTCACTTAAATTTTATAATCAGCTTGTCTTATACCAAATAAAATTTACTGTTTTTTTTTAATTGGGATTCTGTTACATTTAGAGACAAATTGAAATTTTCATAATCTTGAGTTTTCTTATCTAAGAATGTAGTAGTATGTTTCTTTATCTGTTTAAGTCTTCAACCATGCTAAATTTCTCTGTTTCTTCACCCATCATGCCCAGCTGCTTACCAAATCCTGTCTGTTATAGCTTCCTATTGTTTCTAAAATTTTTTCACTCTTTCCCATCCTTACTACCTTTGCTTAGGTCCAAATATCGTCATCCTTTGTCTGAGTTATTAAGCCCTATCTTTATATACTCTATCAAAACAAGGAATGACCTAAAATAGAAATCTCACTCAAGCTTTCACTATTGTGCTTAAAATCCAACATTGGCTCTCTATAAACCATAGGATAAAATTATGTATATTATGCATATTCCCCACCCCAGCCCCCAACCCTTGCTACAAATACTGAAGACAGGCACTGTGTGCTGCAGGGTATGCAAAGAGCTCAGTTCTTGCACAGGGGCTGCTCCTTTCTAGCACATGACTGGAGCAAATGACAACCTCTCTGGACCTTGGTTTCCTCCTCTACAAATAGAGGAAATTGAACCACAAGATTTACAACTCTGAAGACTGTGATTCTGAATCATTGCCTTAAAATATATTATGTATGCCTTTCAAAATGAAGCTATGATTATAGTAATACCCACATTTAGGTTGTAAATTCTATATATAGAGGAATATCAAATATCAATTATGTAATTTTTACATAACAACAATTGATTTTATCTGCACTGATTCATGACTTAAGAGGGAAACTAAATCATGACTTAGTTGAATTGTTTACATATATATGTATATGTGTGTGTATGTGTATATATATACATATATATAATGTATATAATTTCCATTACAGTTGGCATTCAATATTATTTTATATTAGTTTCAGGTATACAGCCTGTGCTTAGACATTTATATAATTTATGAAGTGATTCCCCACCGATTAGACTAGTACCTATCTGGCACAATACATAGTTAATACAATATTATTGACTATATTCTCTAAGCTATACTTTATATCCCTGTGAGTATTTTGTTACTGCCAATTTGTATTTCTTAGTCCCTTCTCCTTTTTCACCCAGCCTCCTAACCTCCCTTCCATCTGACAGTCACCAGTTTGTTCTCTGTATCTATGAGTCTGTTTCTGTTTTGTTTATTTTGTTCTTTAGGTTTCACATTTAAGTGAAATCATATGGTATTTGTTTTTTTTTCTAATTTATTTCATTTAGCATAATACTCTCTAGGTCCATCCATGCTGTCACAAATGACAAGTTTTTATTTTTTTATGGCCGAGTAATATTTCATTGTATATATGTACTACATCTTCTTTATCCAGTTGTCTATTGATGGGCACCTAAGTTGCTTCAACATCTTGGCTATTGTAAATAATGTTGCAGTGAACATAGGGTTGCTTGAATCTTTTCAAATTAGTGATTTGGATTTCTTCGGATAAATACCAAGAAATGGAATTGTCGAATCATAAGGTAATTCTATTTTTAGTTTTTTAAGGAACCTCCAAACTTTTCCACAGTGGCTGAATTGTTTTAATGAAGTTCTCCACTAAAGGCCCACAGAAGCCCCTCAGGATTACAATGGACTGCAAGCTGTGGTCCTAGCCAGTCCTTCCTCTGGGCTGACCTGAGGTGTGAGGAGTTTATTTTATTCCCTTGTTCACCTCTTTCCTCTCTGCTTACTCCCACCCTTGCATGCTAGGCTCTTCTCATACTGAGATAGTTTCAGCTCCCCCAACTAAAGTGCCTCACACTCTTCTGCTTTCAGGTCTTCTCACAGGATGCTTCCCCCCACTCCCCAGCTTTACTGATATATAATTGACAAATATAATTGTAAGGTTTAATGTGTACCACATGATAATTTGATATACATATACATTGCAAAAGAATTCTCCCTATGGAATTAATTGACATAACACAAGATGCTTTTTCTTCCTCAAATGCTTTCTCCCAAAAGCCATCTGACTCTCTCCTACTTGTCTTATAGGATTCAGCTGTTTCACCTACTCTAATTGACTTCTTTCTCTTAATTCTGAGTTAGATGCACCCCCTTTCTATTCTAATGACACGTTCTATAGATGCCATCACCATGCTCCTCAAACTACATTGTTATTGGTTACTTATCTATCTCTCTAGATTCTAAGTTCCTTGAGGACAGTCCATGTTCTTTTCATTTTAAAAATTCTGAGCACAGAGCTTAATGTATGATGGATATTAAACAAAAATTTGATATTTAAATGAATAAATATATATTTCCCACTGAGAGTCATTAAACGCATTTCCTTATAGTTAATTCTATCAAATACCTCTATCTGGATTATATATACATTATATATACACAATACATACATACACACACACACACATACACACATGTAGATGCTTCTAAAATTCTCTGAGGAATATATAAATTCTCAAATAAGCATAGCTTTCAAGACTGATGTTCATACTTGGTTCTGGCCAGAAAAAAAAAAAAAATCTTGTCTTGATTTTATCATCTTTCTTCTTTTGTGCTGGCAAGAGCTGACATCTATTTAAATGAGAATTAAAAATAGGACCCTGTGAAGTACATGTTCCTTTTTTTCTGCCAGCATATAACTGACCACAGAACTGAGGTTATATCAAATTCTAGAAAAAAACCAGTGATGAAAAAATAAAAAATCCTAAGAGATATTTCAGTGGTCCAAATACTTTCAGCACTCCTAATAGAAAACATGCTTTTCTTTTATTCTTGAAAGATTTTCAAAGAATTTGAAGGTTCAAGTACCACCAGTTTATAGCCATTATAGTCTGTGATTCATCTACATGTCTTTCCTGTCTGTATTATTGTCACAAATGGAAGAATCTCAGCTTGAGGGAAGTGGGAGCTGGTGTGTTAGAGAAAAGGGGTAATTGCATGTCAGAGAGGGAACTGTGTAAACCTTTTGGCCTTGGGAAGGCAAATTCTTATTTATCATTGGAACCAACTGACTAGAGCAGGCGTGGCTTAAATTTGCAACTGGGAATGGGCTCCAAGTATACTCTTACCAAAGATTTGACACATGGTTATTCATTTGCTTGAGCTTTCATCAGATATTAATTGAGTTTTATAGTGAGTCTACATGACATCCATTTTGCCACCTCAGAACTGCTGGTCACCCTGGACTAACATCTCAGGACAGTGGGGGTAGGGTGGGAGTAATTTGTTGAACCCATATGTGCTCCAGTGATTCTATAACATCCCAGAATTCATTCATTCTGCAACATTCATTGACATCTGCCAAGGGCCCAGTGCTGTTTTAAGCCAGCTCTGCAAAGATGAATCTGACACAGCAACCGCCTAGAGTTTTCTGTTTGGGGAGTGAGGAAGAAGGTACCAAACTCATTAAGATATCAGGCAGTTGGCAGAGCCTGGGAGTACTAAAGAGTAGACATTAAGTGAACCAAAGGAAGTCATGACGCTTCCAGAGGCGGTGGCCACTGAGCTGACTGTCAAGAAGCTTGAGAACAGAAGTCAGAGAAAGAGAAGAGACTTCCAGACTATCCATTTTGGGGATCTCTTTTTAGGGAAACTATAATTAACCATTTCCAACAGATTTACCGATACTTTTATTTAAATTTCTCTCAGATGAGGGTTGACTAATTCTTTCTATAAGTAGTTCTCGGCTGATCTTGAACCCAGGAAATTCTTCCTTCGCCCCCTCCTGGGGATTAGAGCTTTCTCCTTGAGTTCTGGCTTTTCTGGAAACCATGAGAAGGGAGTTCTGCTGATGAGGAAGTTGAAAGGTTTGCGAATTTATTCTGTGTTGCTTCTGGAAGTCAGAATGCTAAGTGCTGCACAGAGGAACCCACTGGTAAGGAGGCACAATGCCACTTCTGTCTACTGTCTTTTTTAGGTTATTTCTCCCATGAGATACTACATGTCTGCAAAAATGGTCATATTAGCCAGTAGGTGGAGTACTTTATTAGAAATAGCAGGCCTAAGTAGATATGTATCAGTTGGTAGAGGGGAATTAACTTTTATAATTATGAAAAATGTTTAGAGTATTTTTCTATTTATAGCTTTCTCTGTGAGAGCCTGAAAGGGGATGAATGATCTTGATAAGATTCTTGACAATTAATTTGCTTTTACTGGAACTTCTTGTGGAGCAATCTACTGTGTGACTGGATGCTGCCAGTCAGAACTTAAAACTACTTTATAAGACAGCTGTCCAAATCACTTGCATGCCTCTGTTGAATTATTATTATTCATGTTGGGTCTAAACCCTCTGTGAGTATGAAAAAGTAGGTGTGCAATTTTAGCGTTTCTCCTCAGCTGAAGTAAAAACCCTTGTTGTGAGTGGGGAGTCGAGGAAGCGCTACATACAGATTGTAAGCTTCTCCAATGAGCTTTCTATTGTAACCAAGCAACTGACACATTAGAGACCTCTTTGCCATCAGTTTACATTCTCTGAGAACTTAGGTCAGTGCCTAAAATAACCCTGCTAATTGTGAAAGGCACATGTGGAGTGAAATTCCAGTTAGCAGTCTGGGAGCTGAGGGCCAGTTCATAACAAGCCTCTAGGCAGTTAGGCCCAAAGCCTGTATGTGTTCAAGTATGGAAAGAAAGTTAAATGTCGTGCTTTATATTTTCTATCTGTAAAGCTGGTTAACCAGCAAGAGCTGGTTAAAAAGCAAATCTACTTGCATTACAAGATCTGGGCTCTCTGTGCCCTGCTTCAACCTGTCGGTTGGAGGTGGAGTAACTGACAGAAGCGGATGACTTGGCTGAGGGACGTGAAATTACAGCAGCCTAAGTAGGACCCCGCAGTACTTTGGACCTCCTCTTGCTGCATAGTTCAGGTAGGACGTTGTTTATGTGCAATTCTTTATAAGATGGACAGAGGTCATAGAACTGTAGATTCAGAGTTGGACATGAGAGTCTCAAGTATCTCTTCTGCACACAGCCTGCCCGTATTGGTGGGCACTCTGTTTCACACCCTACCTTGACATTATTGCAAATGACAGTCTTCATGTTCTTATTCAAGTGCACTGAAGTTCTAGGACATAAGGGAGACTGCTGGAGTCACACAGAGTGTGATTTGTCTGGTATGTGGTAAAATGCCTCTTTAAAATGTACTTTCCTCTTTTCTGTTTAATCCCTTATTATAGCTCCAAAAGGCAGACTTTTTATGTTTATGGGAAAGAATAGGGAAAATGTTAGGCCTCTTAGTGTAGCTTTCACACATTTTAAAACCACTAAAATGAAAATCAACAGTACTTTTTTCAAATAACCTCACTTAGCCTTATACTTGTGCCCCCCATCAGTGTATGTAGCATAAAATGCTGCAGTATTATTGCTTTCCTTGTTTCAATGATGACCTACATTATAAAGTATCAAATTTAGTTTTGGCTTCCAAGTGTCTAGCACATAAAATTAATATGTAAATTCTGTAAATGATGTTGTGTGTTATTTAATTTAGCATTTATTCAAATTCATATGTGTTATCTCATATCATGACAGACATATTTCTAAACCATGTGCAAACTGGATTTTGTAATTGAAATGATTTAACACATACTTCAAGAGCTGATCACTTTTAAGTAATCTATGTGTAAAATGAATAAGAAGTCATGACTTAAATTATGCTTTGATGGTTCTTTGCATGTCAGATTCTTAAACTGAGATACACCGGCGTTGCTTAACCTTGGATAAATTTCTCAGGAGCAAAAACTATCTTTTTGTTATCAAGAAAATACATGTATATGTATATGATCACATGTCTCTAGAAGGATATCTGTGTGGTAGGTGCTGGGGGTGGCCTATTAGATATATTGGATATTAAACTGTGCCTTTGGTGGGAAAAAGTTTTCTGGAGGAAAAATGTTAAGCCTCTTAGTGTAGTTTTCTGGTCTGAGACTTAAGAAATTAAAAAAAAAATAAAAGTTGAAAAGATTATTATTCTATTCTTTGTGCATTACATCAATTTCATAAACCAGAAAAGTTTCAATATTATTGCTTTTCTAACATTTATATCTGTTGCAGTCTCAGGAATTATTAGCTTAAACAACATGAAATCGCCAACATTTGACAATTGGGGCCTATAAAAATGGCAGTTTTGTGTGGGTCCTTGTAATTGTTTAAAAAACATTCACTCATTTCAATGAAAGTTTAGCCTTAAACCCCTAACAATAGTAGCAAGGGTCAGATATTCTCATAAAATATGAGAAATAACTCATTAAAAGCATGATCAGCCAGGGTTACTTCCTGTGAATAAATCCAGTTTGTATGTTATGCCCTTCCTTCAATTCTTAACTTTGGTCTTTTAAAAAGAAGTTATGGTTTCTGCCAAGTGCCTCCTACAGGGTTTATCAGATCCGGCGACTGTGGGCATTCATCCTGATGGCTAATTATCAGGGTTTAGGATGTCCTTGGGAGGTTTCATCCCTGGATAGCTTGTCAATGATCAAGTGTGTATTATAGTTTTAGGATTTCTCAGTGCGTATTATCTTAGTGCTCTTCTTTTTCTAGCTTCCAATGGTAGAATCTGAGCAGCAATTTTTTTATATGTTGTATATTTATTTTTATTCATTTAAATTGCTTTCTAATTTACCTTTTGATTTCTTCTTTGACTCATAGGTTATTTAGAAGTATATTATTTATTTTCCAAATATTTGGG
This sequence comes from Cynopterus sphinx, assembly GCA_030015415.1. Lineage (NCBI taxonomy): Eukaryota > Metazoa > Chordata > Mammalia > Chiroptera > Pteropodidae > Cynopterus > Cynopterus sphinx. The sequence goes on along the minus strand of CM057384.1, from coordinate 71,212,145 downwards.
AATTTTCCAGAGGTCTTTTTGTTATTTAGTTTTTACTATTCTAATCTGTTTTCATTGTAGCCAAAGAACAGACTTTTTATGACTTGAAATTTTTAAAAGTTACTGAGATTTGCTGGCTTGTTTTGTGATTATTATCTAGGTAAATGTTCCATGGACACTTGAAAAGAATGTGTATTCTGCTATTGTTTGAAGAGTTCCTAAATGTTAATTGGGTCAAGTTTGTTACTAGTGCTGTTCAAACTTTCTCTCGTTATGTATTGTTACTGATTTGATGTCTATTTATTCCATCAATTATTGAGAGAGGGATATTGAAAGTTTCAGTTACAACTGTGAATTTGTCTGTTTCTCCTTGTAGTTCTATCAGGTTTTGCTTTTTGTATTTAGAAGCTCTCTTATTAGATGCATTGACACTTAAGGATAATATCCCCTTGATGAACTTATCTTTTTACCATTATGAAATGACTCTTTTTATTCTTGTAATAGTCTTTGCTCTGAAATTTACTTTTTCTGATATTAATATAGAAATTCCAGCTTTCTTTTAAAGGCTTGTATTTTTTTAGGAAGTTTCTATCTAAGGTGTTCATACAAAAATAAAACGTATAACTGTTTTATTACTATATTTTATTAATTAAGATATAAGTAGAATTTACTAATAGTTTTCAGATATCCTTCTACAATTCCATTTTCACAGTGGGAGGGTTTCTGTAGCCATCTTTCCTCCATTGTTATTTAATTGTCATTTTATAGTAGTATCCTTTCTACATAATGCCTGATATTCATATATGTAATACATAGCATGAAATGAGCACTAGCTAATCAGAATGGATGCCAACTATAAACAACAAGTGTGGCCTCATTGCTGCACGTTGGCTGAATATCTGTCCTGCATATATAATAACTGATAACTTCTGAGTTAGGTGCAAGAACCATTTTTCTAGTCATGCCTAAAATGTTCCACCTTCAGTAGATACATTCATTTTTTTTTTTTAAATAAAGAATCTATCTGTTTAGAATCCCTAGAGCTACTCAATAATCAAGTTAACATGTAAATCAACATCTTAAGGCATGGGATTCTTCATATTAAGGGAAAATTCCATATTTCAAAAGGACACTATTTTTAAGCTTTTATTTTAGATTTTGGTTGAAATTTCAGATAGCAAATATTTGTTGATTATTTACCAGTTATTTATTGAGGTTCTGTCATATGCCAGCCATTGGGAATTTGAAGGTGAACAACACTACCTGGTCCCTGCCCTTAAGAAGCTACTGTAGTAAGGAAGAGAGGCCTATTGAGTTTCTAACACACCTAGGATCAGGTTCAGAGGTATGTGAACAGTAGAGTCTAAGAGGGTACCTTCTGGCCTCATAGGATCTCTAAGGATATAAGAGCCCCAAATAAATTAATTCATCTATTTCCCAAAGGAACAACTATTTAATAATGTAAATCCTATTTCATTCTTCCAGAGTTTTACTATTTACTTTGTAAACAGTATGTCTTCAGTGACTGATTTTTTGTACATGTCTGGAGTTTTCTTAGAGCTCTCATTCTGCTTACCATGCTCTATGTACCATATATTACCTAGTGGTACGCCTGACACTTTCAGAGCTCAATAAACGTTAGTTGAATGAATGAACAAATATTTGCCTCTGTGCCAGAAACTGGAGCTTTTGTTCAGCCCTGTCATGATCTGGACATTACTCAAATGAAGTGACTATTGCCAGAAGACACTCCATGGCGACACTCAGGGAAGGCACCACCTTCAGAGATTGCGAATAACAGTAACCACAAAATTATGCCTATAGAACCCAAGTCAGAGAAATAAAATAATTTTGTGTGTAGGACCTCCTGCGCACTGAGAATAGAGTTCAGAGAGGAGCAGCCTACAGCACCTCAGGCCCGGGTAGGATTTACATGCCTCTGTTCCTTTCTATACAGTGAAACCTCAGCAGCTTGGCCGTGAGAATAAATTAGCTTCAGTCACCATCTAGATGAGGGCAGCTCGAAGGGGTTGGGGTTAGGAGGTCAGGATGGTTTGGATGCACTACTGGCAAAGGTGTTTAGAGGTTCTGAACTAAAGTCAATATACCAACTCAATCTAGTTGGTAGTTAAATAGTTCTATACATCTTCCCTTGCTTGTCTTTTCCTTGTCAAAACAATTTAGAAACTATTAAAAACAATTTGGAAACCCAGCTTAGAAAGGAAGAAATTCTAGAGCTGGATGATGGGTTACATGAATGTTTATTTAATCCAGCCATCAGACAAGGAAGAGAGAGTGCATAAAAGATCCCAAAGTAGGTTTTAGAAGTCAGGTCTGCCAATGAAGTGTATCACTTCCACTGGCTTTTGATTGGCCAGTACTCAGTCATATGGCCCCACCTTGGTGTACCTGGGAAATGTAAGTTAGCCCTGTTCCCAGAAGGAAAAAAAAATGGGTTTGGTGAGTACATAGCAGAGTCTCTACCATAGCAGTTAAAGTATTATCATCCACATCTTACAAATCATGAAACTGAATCTCAGGCAGATTCAATAATGGGCTAGTTAATGGGAAAATGTAAGTAGAATGCAGGTCTTTACTTCCATCAGACTGTCCTGTCTCTTTGTCTTTATTTGTCCCTTAGGCTTCTCTGTACTCCTGTTTATATAGATACAGTTCTTGCAGAAAACCTGATGTCTTCAATACTTTCTCTCATCAGCTCTTCCAGGATGTTATATGACTTAATGACAGTATCCTATTACTGCTGTTTTAGAAAATGACAGGCACCCCAGTATATGATGCAAAACTGCCTTATTACTGACTGGTTCAACTAATAGTACTATTCTGAGCACTGCATTATCATTTTGAGTGGGCTTTTTCCTTCTGTGTACTGAAACTTCTCATTCAAAGCAAAGGATTATTAAGGTCCTCATCAAGCTGTTTCAATCAATGTATAAATTGTATCTCATCTTGTAATGAGCAGTCTGTTCAATTGAAGTTTTCAGCTTTTTAAAAGTGCTTAGAAGAATAGTATCAGAAGTGCTCTTAATGGCGAAATTATTGAATTGAAGTGCTTGGATAAGCTGCTTTATCTCTTAGATAGAAGGGGATATTTTAGATGGAGAAATAAGATAATATTCCTCAAAGCAGACTAGTGGTAAAAAATGATGCTCTTTATCGACTACGGATTATAACACAAGCATCCATCAAGGGGAGCTTTTATTGAAGACAATAAATTAGACCATTGTCCTTTAGCTTTAAACTATTCACAGCAAACTAGTTAAGGGTTTTTGTTGTTGTCTTAAATTTTTGAATGAGAAGTAGATCCACAGATTTAAAAATTCAAAAATATTAAAAGATACACAGTGAAAGTTCCCCCTTCCATCCTCCAATGCAGAGGATTGACCCTTTTGTCTTGCTTCTTTCTTCCCTACTCCAGCCAGGTACCTATTCTTAGTAGTTTCTTGAAATTCTTTACAGAGTTTGTATATACATTTATAAACAAATATGAATTTACTTGTTTCTCCTCTATGTTATTCTATATATGCTGTTTCACACCTTGCTTTTTAAAGTTACTGAGGATCTTTCTATGTCAGAATATAGAGATCTTTTAAAATCATCATTTGTTTTTATTGCTCTGTAGTATTCTACTGAACGAGTGTGCCATAATTTACTTAACTTGTCCCCTAATGATGGACATTTAGTCTGTTTTCAATCTTTGTATATTACAAATTGTATTGTAGTAAATTAAGTCATTTCACAAAAGTGTAAATATATTGAGATGTAATTCTCAAAAGTGGGATTGCAAGTGAATGTGTTTATACATTTGAAATTTGATAGGAATGGCCAAATTGGTCTCCCAGTGGTTATACTAATTTACCTGCCAACCAGAAATGCATAAGAGTGCCTCTTTCCTACCCCTTTGCGAATAGTTTGTGTTATCAAATTTTTGAATTTTTAACTCATAGCTGAAAATGATATTTTGGTATATTTTACACTTATATTTCTCTTACTATGTGGAAGATTTTCTTACTATGAGCAACCCTTGATATATTTAAGGACCATTTGTATTACTTTTCAGATGAACTGTGTTTATTTACTTTGCTTATTTTTAAGTTTTGCTGTTGGTCTTTTCTTTATTGATTTATGGGAGCTCTGTGTTGATTAGGGGTCTACGTCCTGACATATGAACTGCAATATATATTTTTTCCTGGTCTGTCATTTGTCTTTTTGACTTTGTTTAAGGTATATTTTTTCTTCACTACTCAGAAGTTTTCTTTCCATTTCTTTTTCCATTGCAGTCATTTTTATTCCTCTTAATTGCTCTGGATTTTGAATCCAGAAACCTTTCCCCACTCCAAGGTTGTAAATAATTTACATATTTTTTATAATAATTTTTAAATTTTTATTTTTACAATTAATTCTTTGATTCATTTGGAATTTATTCAGGTACACAGTGAACTCAACTTATATTTTTCCACATATTTTTATAGCTTTTACTTTTTCCACTTATTTGAGATGCCTCCTTTATCACAGTCTCAAATACCTATGTGTATTTGAGTCCGTTTCTGAAATTATTCTTTCCAATTGTCTGTCTGCATTTATGTGTCAGTATTGCAGAGTTTTAATTGAGAGATTTCATATTTAATATTTGCTAAAGTACTCTGCCCTCATAGCTCTTTTTAAAATTTTTTTGTTTTTTGTTTTTCTCTGGCTATTCATGTCTGGCCATTTATATGTTAAAATTAGAATATTTCTTATCCCCATTCTTCAACTCTCAATAAAAACCTGTTCTTATTTGTATTAGACATTGAATTACATTTATAAAATAATTTAGGAGGAGGGCTGCTTTTTTAATGATGTGAACTCTTCCTATTCAAGAACATGTTTTGTTATCCCATGTGTTCATTTTGAAAAAAAAATTCCTCACTAGTATTTTAAAGTCATCTTCATTTGGGTTTTTCACATTTCTCTTAATTTATTCCAAGGTGTTTTGTCTTTGTTGATCTATGTTGTGAATGGAATCTTCAATGATAGCTCCCAAGAACTTATTATTTGTACAAATGATAACTAATGATTTATAGGTAATAATTTTTTACTCCATTATTTTGATTTCTTTTTCTTTCTTGGGGTTTTCCAAGCATACAGTCATATTATCTTCAAATTGTGGTAGGCTTACCTTCTTTTTCCCAATAGTCACTTCCTCTGCTACAATTAGCTTTCATTAAGTTATTTTGTAGCAACAAACAGCGCCTAGATCTTTGTGGCCCATAACAAACTCTATTTATCTTTCACATTACAATACACATTCACATTACAACCTGGCCCTGCCACCCCCAAGGAGAGGCTGCTCTCTTGGAGTGACAACTGGAGAGAGCTCATAAGCAGCTAGCGGGAAGCTGTGCAACCAGACCCAGTGGGCCTGGGGCTGCTGCAAGAATGAGCTGAGGGACCAGGGCCATGGTCAGTAGGTGAAGCAAGGAAAGGCAGGCCAGCAGGTAACCCTAGCAGAGCTGAGTGACAGGGGATTACAGGCTGGACCTTAGCACTGCTCTAAGTCTTTATCATCTGCAACCAGACTGAAGGAGAAGCTCCACCTGGGAGCTCCCCAAATCAAGAAGGAAAGAGTGATTACAGAGTCACTTCATGGCTCTTAAAATTTCAGCTACTTCATTTTGGTTCACATTTCATTGACCAAAGCAAGTCATATGGCCAAACCTGGTATCAGTGGGGTGAGGAAGTATAATCCTTCCAAATGGAGGAGCACTGGCTATTAGAGATCAATAATACAATCTATTACAACCTCTACTTTGTTTTTCCAGAAAAGTGGCAAATAATATGATCATATTGAATAACATGATCATAACTCTTAGAGTCTGTTAGCTCCAAATACTTAATTTGTATACACCTACAGTTGGCATTGCTATATAATTAGCTACATGATAAGCCACTCAACAATTTAGTGCAGATATGCACTTTTCTCACATACCTACTGGTTTGCTGGTGGTGTATAATATAGGCCAGGCACTGTGTGGGAGATTCTGTATCTCTCATCTTCTTCAAATTAGTGGGTTAGCCAAAGCAGGCCTGAGGTTAGGTTAAAGGAAGTGAAGAACTTATTTCAGGCACAAAATTTAAGAGTGTGACAAAAAACAAAACAAAACAAAAACTTAGCAAGGAAGATAAACAATATTATAATGCAATATTTTTAAAAGCCAAATTAAGCAGACAAATCCATGATAAAAAAAATCAGAATTTAAATAAAAACAGGATCAATAATGCTGGGTCAAGTCATATTGGAACCTGAGGCTAAAGGAAAAATCAATACTGATCCTGTCCTTATGAATAATTATTGAAAAAGTATATTTATTGAGTGTGAGGTACACGACATATGTTACATACATAATTTATATGTATATGTTATTTATGAGATATATGTAAATTTGAATTATTCCATTTAGTTAATCAGTCATAAGGTATAAATATACTTTTGTTCACAATAACTATTCAGTAATATGCACAGTAGTTTGAAAATTCATTTCTGAGATCTCCTTTAGAGGCTTTGCCATACTTTAAACAGTCCTCAGTGGTGGCTAATTTTTATTCTTTTAATGATAAAACATTTTTTTAAAACAGGCAAAAATTGTTTAGGGCGAAGTATTGGGTAAATAAACAGGGTTATTAAGCTGGGTATTAATCTTTGATCAAAATAATAAATAAATTTGAAGACACGGTATTCATTTTATTATGCAACTTGTGAACTTGTCCTGCAAGCAGTTATTAAAGTAGAATTCTAGAAATTTCTATTTTAACTGAATTTTTGAAAAAGGTCTATTACTCCACAGAGAGACAACTTTGAGAGAAAATTCTACCTTTGGATGTATAAAGCCTTTGGAATTAATGTAGCTGCTCCTTTATGTCAGTGACTTGAAGGAATGTTCTAAAGTCCTGGTGAATGGAAGGGATTATAACTGTAGAAAACTTAATAGAACTATCCTAAGAACATTGAGTCAGCTTTGTCGTAGAGTATAAAACAAATGTCATTGTTCTATTTGTTCTGCCATGGTGTAGAAATTGAAAATAAAAAGAGACTATGAAGATCGTGGTGAATGTTCTGTTACAGAGAGCCAGCCCCTACCACATCCATGTAATCTGCACCTCCTTCTTGCCCCCTACTCCAGAATTCCAGTTATGCTACGGTTGTAAGATCTGACCTTGACTTTGTGTACATATGTATCTAGACACATATAGACTTGTTGGCAAATAAGTGGAGATTGTCAATTAATAAGTCAACAAATCTGTGAATATATCAATTACCCAGATCCTGATTTAGAAATACATAAAGAGACATTCAAACCCAAATCTGTGTGTCAATATATTAAGTTTTATGGTATTTGTAACTATCTTTGTATGTTTATTTCATTTTAATTCTCTTACCTTAAATTCCCAGTCTCTTTTTCTGTGTGTGCATGTATAATTGTATGCATTCATTTGCACATACACTTCTTAGAAAAAATTAAAAATGTTTAAGCACTTCCCTGAGTTACGGAGTAGGAAGAAACACTGATAACTAGCTGAGGTAGATTAAATATATTAGGATGTTTTTGTTTGTTTATTTTTTGGCAATGTCGTTAAGTAACATTCTTGACCATCTTTCTAGCTTGGTCAGCGTTATGTCTGTCCATCCAATTGCTTTTTTGTCATGGATACTAGTCAGGTAATCATAGCATAATAAACCTCAATTTGGGCAATTACAGAATTACTTATAAAAACGTAGTCAGACTTGTTTAAAAATTTATAGTCTTGTAAATACGAAATAAGTATGGCACGTTCCTTCCTCTCAAAGACCTTACCATCTAGTGCCTTAACATGTAAGAAATAACTTTGCTTTTTAGGTGTAAGTCTTTACAATTAGCAAACCAGAAAATTGCCTCAAATTAAGTTCTAAATTTAAAATAAGAAAGGGTAAAAGGAAACATCAAGGCATAATGCAGAGTGGCTGTGCTTATTAAGTGGTGTGTTCCAGTATCAGAATATATTTGGCTGGCTCAGCACATTCTAGTGACGGTTTTTCATTTTCCACCATTTTTTCCTTCTTACACATGCAGCAAACTACTTCACTCAGCTGTGAAATGTTTACTGTTGCAAGGCAACATATAATCAAGTGCTGGAATGAGAGAGGCAGGCAAACACTGTTGGAGATCAGAGGACAAAGAATTCAATTTGGATTGGGGAAGACAATGTATAGGAGGCAAGGCTTGAAGTGAGTCTTGAGAAAGATATGATTTGGTACAGAAGGACAATTCGGGCAACATTAATGCTGTGAGCAAAAGGCAAGAGCCAGAATGAGTTAGGCTTATTTCAGGGATGGTCTGGAAACTGTGTCCTCTGAATCTGGGTCGGAGATAAAGCTGGCAAGGTAGACTGGAAGACAGACAGTGTGGCCTGAAGGAGCAAGATGTGGCCTGTAGGCCAGAGATTTGGGTTCTGCCACCTGCAGGCCAGAGATTTGGGTTCTGCCACTAGCCATATATCCTTGGCAAGTCATTGAACCTCCTGAGCTTCTACTACTCAGATGTGAAATGATGGTTTCAGACTGAAAGATCTCTAAGAGCTTCTTGTTTAAAAGGATTCTGTGATTCTTTCATGGTGGTCCTTGATAAACTAGAATAAAGACTTGAATTCATTCTAGCATTGTGGTACCTTTAAGTTGTTCTGAGCAAGGGAATCACATAACAAAAGGGGGAATTCATCACATAATTAAAGGGGCATTTGTTGGTATTAAATTCAGTAAAGGTAATTTAGACATTTTGGGGGAAAAAACCAACTCTGAGGCTATGCCAGTAGTTTAGACAGGAGCAGGGCAGTTGAAAAAGGAATCAAAAGAAGGGGAGAGACAAGAGTGATTGTTTATTCAGTCTTTATTGATTATAAGAAGGTAATGTACTAGGTTCTGGGGATCCAGTGATAAGACAAAAAAGGAACTTTAAATTCTAACAAAAGGAAAAATCAGCAGAATTTGTTGATTGACCAATAGAGTATTTATGCCTTTAAGAGAATGACATGTCAAGGCCAAACATCTATTTATAAAGAATTGATTAAAAAATCATATTTTCATAAAATTAAATATTATGTGACCATCAAGAATTATGAAACATATTTATTGATATGAAAGAATATTTGTGATGTGCCATTGAATGAAGAACAGCACAAATATAGAACACGAAACAGAAAGTTATATACTACTTTGTATGAAGAATAGATTATTGGTGATTAATTATTTTTCATTCAGTGATCATTGAGTACCTACTACGTGCCAGGCATTGTTTGGGGCGTTAAGGGTTAAGTGGTATATAAGAAAGATGTGGTCCCTGATTAGTTTTCTGTCTTATCTTTTCCAACTTCATTTGCAATGAACTCATATTACTTCTGTTGAAAATATTTTTAAACAAAATTTTAAAGAAATCTTTCCACTGGCTGTTTGTGTGGTATATAAGTGTGTTTTACCACTCCTTGGCTGTGCAAGTGAAGTGGAGGATGTGCTGTTATAAATGACATTGGCCTGGCCTATGTCTCGTTTGGTGCCAACACAAGAGAGGAGGTGGTTCTAGGACACCAGTCTCCTGCGTGGGGTGGGTCAGGGCACTGCCAGCTTTTTGGCAGCTGAAGTAGTCACAACTCCCAGACTTGGTCTGGCTCTAAGGCAGATAAAGTTCCACTGATGAGATGTGCAATTCTGCTGGCTTTTTATAGCCCTTCTGAGGGGTTGGTCATTCCAGCCTCGGTATCAGTTTACATTTGCTGTATGTTACTCGATACTCCTTTATTGAAGCTGCCTCTCCCGGAAATCTCTGTCATTCCATAAACCCTGGCAACTGCCCTGCAGTGTAGCTGACCTCCCACAGTTTGAAAACAAAATGTATTCTGGCCACATTTAAAGGAAGTTTGGGGCGAGTTCATGGGTGAGGACTTGGCTGTAATATCTGTGTGGGTAGAGCAGCTAATGGGGGAGGGGATCTGGCATGGGTTATCACCTAGGGCACTTACACAAAAGACTCTGTGTTATTTTTCCCTTCCTCTACCCAGCTTTTCTATGACCACAACCAACCATGTCTTTCTGCTAAAATGCATTCATCATTGCCTCCTATTTTTAAAAGGCAGAGTCTTTGTGTGTATGCTGAAGAACAAGTCATTAAGCAAAACCTACCAAATTATTATTTTTTCAGAAAGTATTTCCTATTCCTTATGAAAAATTATAATATAAAAATAAACATATAGATACATATATGAAGAAAAAAATTACCTATAATCCTATTCCCCAGAAATGTTTTGGTATATTTTATTTGTGTACTTTACTTTTTACTCACATAGTTGTTTTCAGCTTTTGTTCTACCGCTTATGTAGCCTGTTTATAGATCTTAAGCCATATCCATACCAATATTTTTCCCCTAAGAATAGGCCTATTCTTTCTATAGAGAATAGATACAATAATAATTAGTTGCTTTGCTTCTTTTTCCAACATCAAGATGGCCTCTTGCCCTGATCATATAATGACAGAACGTTTACCCATTTTAAGGCAGCATTTGCTTATTTATGTCAGCTCTGGCTGAGGGAAATCACTGGAGCCAAGCTAGCCCATTCAGTCCTCGCTCTGTTGCTCTCTGATGAAACCCTGGGGTCATTTCAATAGAAGGCTCCCTCCCTCTGCTTTGAGTACGAAAACCTTGTTGACATTCATGTGAACAATTCTAGAGCACAAATCCTCCATACAGTGTAAATGGACAAGCAACATGGACGAAGTTTAATTAGAGTCCACTTTTCACCAGTTCCAGAGATCATTATTCCTTAAGAATGTCCTTGTTGTCAAAGTCTCTCATTCAAATTCAGCCCTTTCTAAGATAGGCTTCTCTAAACTTGGCTTTCTCAGTTGAATGTTGCTTCTGCCTTCCACTCACAATCTAAATTACTGTCACAAAGATGCCATGCAATTCTAAAGAAGCAAGATCATCCCTTTTTGGATGTTCCAGGTCTTTAGTTCACTCTACTCATAGAAATCTACTGCTACCCTCTTGTAGCAACTATCGATAATTCCAACGCGACTCTAATTTCCTACACCAGATCTTTTTCTTCAGCCATTTATTTCTGGCCACACGTTTTCTCCTCCTTCCAGAGCTGAACTGAGTGCCTGAGTACAGCAACTATCTCATTTTAAGTATTTTTTTAATCATTTTCTCTTTTTTCTTTCTAAAAAAATTTTAATAGTGTAGTTTACTATTTGAAAACCACCTTCAATCTTCCCTTTATTGGAAGTAGGTAAGGTCTAAATCATAGAGAAATAATATAAATTGTCTATCCTTGTAAATCTCTCTTGTAAACTTTCCTTACTTTTAATTTCTCTAATTCTAGCTTATTCACTCCTTTTGTTTCTTTAATTTTGTTACTCATTATTAATTTATGTATTCATGTCAGAATTGTTACTAGAAATTCACAAGACAGATTCTGTCTGAGGTTAAATAGGGTAAAGGGCCATGATACTTAAGATACTGTAGGAAGAAGCTTATTAATCATGGATTAAATGTTGAAAGAAATGACCTGAGGTTCAGTTGATATTTGTGCTTACTCAGAGCTCATTTATTGATTCTGCTTTTCCTTTTGTGATCTTTCTGAAACGCTTCTCATCATTTGATATAAGTAGAACTCTGTGCATGTGATCAGAGAGAAGACTGTTCCTCCTCACTAATTTTATAGTCAATCTAAGTAAGCAATGAGGTTAAAAATGATATTATAGGTAAAATTAATCTGGAGGTTTGGAAAGTTCATTGAAATTGAATTTGTTTCTCAGCTTGTTGCTGATTTCAAAAGTAAAGTATAATGTTTTTTAAGGAGCCTGAATCAGCGTTGTAGAACTATTTAAATTGAGCCTTCATCCTCCATTTTAGTGTGTCACTGGGACATTAATAATGGATGCTTGCTGCACTTGGTGGTCAGAGACATTATTCTGATCCATTTTTATTTCCCAAAGGGGCCTCTGGAAAAGGGCGATGAGGGTAAATTTAAAACCACATTATTGGAATTCAATACCTTTCTTCATGCTTTGTGTGTCTAGTGCTTGCTGAAGAATAGTTCTGATATGGAAAGTCAGCCAAGCATTGAACAGGCAAAATACTGGAATGGATTTTCTTAACTAAGATATAAGTTGAATTCTTTGTTTTAATTTAAGCTTAGCATTAATGTTAGTTATATGCATTTTGCCCTTTTTGATTCTGAGAATGACAGGATGAGTACAAGAACAAAACAAATGCACCAGTACAAATCATTTGGTTGATGGAAGTAAATAAAGGTTTATATAATTCAATCAGCAAAGCTATATATTTTGATAATTTTTGAACAGTTGTGAAGGACTGAAATTTGAGTTGTGTAAAGTAAACCCCCAAGGGAGCACTGAGTTCTCTGTAGATATCTTCACTTCCCTGGTAACTATGCAAAGACTATAGTAGCTTGCAAGTAAAAGACTCTGAATCCTAGGGGATTGAGGTCAATTCAGGAAAAAAAAAAGATCTTACTTTGTCAAATCATAGAATTCGTCATGAGAAACACTTCTTCCTTTTATATTTGTATGACAATGTAGAAGATTGATGATCTAGCCAGTCATACTCTGGGACAAATCAATCAAATTAAAAAAGAGAGAGGATGAGTAATATTTGTATTCCTACTTATTTCATATGGTTAATATCTTTCCCTTGCCCATTCTTTTATTTCAAGTTTGATAAACTCAAACAAACAAACACAAATGATCAAACCAAAAACAGAGTTAAACGTCTTAATAACCAGTGATTAATGATATGTTATTTATCTGTTAGTCCTTGGCTATTGGCACCTGCTCACCTAACATAGCGCCCTAAGAGAGTGATGGTAGTATGGTTGTGAATGAAGTAACCGGTCTCTCCCTACACAACGAGGAAGCAGGGAATTTGAGAATCCTGTTTCTTTGACATTGATATTATACTTTATGTTGTTTACCATACAATTTGACCTGCATTCCTCGACTGTTGTTTTGCCATGGGAAATGACTTTACTTCTTTGTTGTTTAACTTTTTTTTTTCACAAAAGAAATGAATCTCTAGTGGAAAAAAATTTAAAACATTCATACAGCACATTAAATATCACTTCTAATGCTGCCACCTAGAGAAAATACTGTGAACAGCTTTGACATGTTTTTTAGTTTTCTCTATGTGCATACATAGCTATAATTTTTTAGCAGAACTTTTTAACTTACTTTTTTTTCAATTAACAATAGATCTTGAATATTCAATGCTGTTAAATATATTTTGCAACTTTTTTTAGCATCTGTATTTTTTCATTATATGGATTACCACATTGTGTTCAACCAATCTTTTCTCTTGATCTTTCAGTTGTTAGAATTTTTCACCATTATAAACTCTGTGACAGTATTTCAATAGATAAATCCATTATTGCCTTAGTAGAGATTCTTAAAATTAAATTATTGGGTCACTTGAAGACAATGGGAGCTTTCCAGAAGGTTAATTGATGACCTGCATTCCCATTTGCCTTGCATGAAAGGGTAGCATTGGCTTCAGAATCTGGATTTGTTTTTATCTCATATACAATATCTTAATCATAGCCCCTAAAATTAGTTCTTCACAGGCATCTGATCCCGTGAGGTTTCATTTCCTGTTCCGGACTCTGAGATGTGCTATCTTAAAGCTTATGTCTATAATGTTAGCTTCTAACAACTATGTTGTAGGTGTTTACATACAAATTAACAGCCAAGCTAGTTGCTATGGATATTTATATGGGGGAGGAAGACACCAAAACATATCCTTAGGAGCTGTGTCATGATCTTCTAAATATATGAAGAGTGCATCTAAGGAAGAAATTGAACTTTCCAAGGTCACACCATGAGTCAGCAATGAAATCCCAAATAGGTTTTTAATCTTCTTAACTTCTTTTTCCCAGTATAATGAGTATTTATGAATAGGTCAAGAGAAAGCATTTGTAAATGAACCTGTAAGAGTATTTATAATTTAAAATGCTCCAAAATTTCAAGAGAGTAACTAGAAAATTTCATCTCAGATAAGTAAATCTAAATTGCTAAAAGATTTTGATAGGTTTTTAGAAAATAAAATCTTAAATGACTGACATGAGGAGAGAATAGTGGGTGGTGTAGGCAGGTGAAAATGAGCCTCAAAAGAAATATGCCTTGTGTGTGTGTGTGCGTGTGCGTGTGCGTGCCCATGTGTAGCAGGGGGAATAAGAAGGTGGAAGAGTAATGGACCGAACTTACTATGGTGACTAAGGAAAACACCACTAAAGGGGCTCCTCAAAATATTAATCCTGGGGTGAAGGGTGGGGGTCTTGGTCCTCGTTTTGAATTCACCATTGATCTTTCCTTCTCAGCCTGTTGCTGTGGATCTGTGCTGTTATTTCAGATCTTGTGGCAGGATCACTTATAGGAACCAGATACTTTTCAATATTTGTATTCCTACTCATTTCTACTCTTCAGTCTCCTGATTCCCAGTCTACTGACCATTCTACTAAAAGCCAGAAATATCAGTCATGTTACAAGGATTTTCAGAGATACGCAAGAGGTTCTGGATAAGTAATGCTCTGATTATGCATTATGGGAAAGTGTACACAAAATAAAAGAGAAAATAAAAGAAAATCTTAGTGCTTGAGAGTATAGATCCTCCACCAGCACTTGCTTTATAGATGAGAAAACTGAGGTTCAGTGATCTATTGGGACACAGATAACCAGTACATACCAGGGCCAAGAATTCAGACTTTCTGACACTCAGCCTGATGCAAAGTAACCTAGAAGTATCTTGTGGTTCATTTATTTTTTCCATAATAATCTTCAAACTCTTATTTTCATGGTTTGTGAATTCAATATCACTCACCTCAGCATGTATTAAGAATCTATTTGCATGTGGTACTACACTCTATAATGCAAAATAGACAAAAACAGTTCTTGCCATACAGAAATTTCCTAAGGCAGGCAGACTTCTTAGAAATAGACAGAAATGACACATAGACCACTGAACAAACAAAGCAAATATGTAAATTGTATAATTTTGCCATAGCATTAGTAAATGAAGAGATTATCACAGTCCATTACTTCATGAGAAAACCCATCTTCTCCATTGGATAGCCCTAGATTAATAGGAATCATCTTATGCTCTGTAGTTGCTGTATTGGAAAAAAAAGGAAGAGTGTTTTACCTGGTACACCCGGTGCTCAGGTACATGGTGCAGTTTCTTTGGTATGTTGTTTATTACCATCTTCATTGATTTTTGTTCTTTTGCAAATTCTGTGTTTGTCTGCAAAGACTAGGAGGGTCTGCTGAGGCAGGAAGCCTCTCAGGGCCTGCATTCTAAAACCAAAGAACTTTCTTGCCCTGGAGGAAAACAAGTGGTGATGTTGTTCACAGTTATATTTTTATTGAGACCTTTTTTTCCTTCTAGAAGGACTTTGCAGATGATAAATGAACCTGCAAAATTCCAAAATGTTTAAACTGTGTATTATGAACTGTAGTGAATGTGAGACTAGTATATAAGTTCTGTTCTCTCAAAAGACCAGCTAAGAACAAACCAAAGGTAACCCTCCTCTCTTTTGTAGTAATAAAAGCCCCATTGGCCAGGTATTTATAAATGCCTGTCCTGGTCATTTGCTTCAGGGACAGTGTTAGTGGTAATTTTAGAGCAGTATTATTATTATTTTGAAAGTACATGTGTAATGTGAGATAAAACAAATAAGTGGTTATAGGGTTTTCTAATTCTATCACCCTGTGTTCTTGAAAACCAGGATTCTGGTGAAGAAAGGAGATAAGGTGTAGTATAGAAGATGATATATAAAAACCCTATAATCATTAATTTGAATTGGAAATATCAATTATGAATTCATAAGGTGTTTTATTTTTATATATGTATACTTTTACTAGCTCAGTTTTATAAAATTCTAGAAACAATGACTATCCCAATAGTAATGAGTATCCCTAGTTCCCAGATGGTAGTTGGGAAGAATGTTTCCTGTTATAAGGAAACCAAGGCTTCTTAGAAAATTGGCTTTTCTAAAGTCTGACAATATATATATGATGAGCAAGGAAGCTATCAAAGACCACTAGGACAGTCAACTTGACATCAAATTGAAGGAGGTTTCACTAGCCAAAGTTGAGTTTCAATTTGGTTAAGAATTGTAGTGGATTAAATATATGAACACAAAATGATATTAAGTAAAACAACTGGTTAGTTACCTTTTGATTGTAAGAGAACCAATTCATTATCTTGAAACGAGGTAAAGAAAAGAGAAGAATCAAGCATTTTTTTTTTATTTTCCTGTATGAATTATATCACTGTAACTAAGTAGTCAACAAAGAGATACCTCTTCTAATAAAGTTATTCCAGCTAATGAATGAAAGAAAAATGATAGAATAAGAATATCATCATTTTGCAACTCCCAATACATTAACAGTATTAGGCACAGAACATCAACTTCAAAAATAGTTGATAGCAACTATCAAAAAAGAGCAAATACCAAAGTTAAATGCCTCTTGATTAAAGAACATAAATGATAATTATAGTTTTGTCAATAAAATTGAACTTGAGACTAATCAGGCCTTCAGATTCATCTGCCAATTTGTAGGAAGCAGAGGACAGAGGAAGCAATACATTGATTGCTTCATGCAGCTGCAATCAAGAAATCCAAATTGTGGGAAACTGCAGGTCTAGTGCCCCCAAATCTTTAACAGATAAATTATATGAAAAGGAAAGGAATGTAGATGGAATCTGTAGATTTAAAAAGACTTAAAAGATGTATCAAGTGAAAAACTGGGCAAAAGTAAATTATAGGATCCAGGTATGCTTACTTAGGTGATAAAACCACAAAGAGATACTAGAAAATGATTGTAATGCAAGTCAGAATAATGGTCATATTTGGAGGGTTGGAGGGTCTGTGATGGGAAGGGACACATGAAGGCACTTCTGGGGTGACTGGCAAAATATGAATTTTTGAACTTTGGTGGGTGATTGTTACAAAGGTATTTTGCCTTATAATAATTTATTTACTAAGCTATATATTTGTGTATGTATATATATATATATATATATTTATGTATATATATATATTTGTATATACACACATCTATCTATCTATCTATCTATCATCTATCTATCTATCTATCTATCTATCTATCTATCTATCTAACTATCTATCTAGAAAGTGAGGAATGGTATTTTGGAAACATGGTGGAGTGAGAGCTGTCCCCAATTCTCTCCCCTTGAAACAACAATAAGCTGAACATTTAAAGCTCAACAAAAAACACCCAAATTGCACACCAGCATGTCTGAGCATGGGATCTGCAAATAAGAGCTACCACAGGTCAGAACCCTGGGCATCGGGTGGTGGACTGGGAGAAACAAAGAAGCTGCCTCTTGGAGCCACTGGAGTTCCCTGTAAGAGGAGAAGGAGGGGAGAAGGTGTGTCGAGTTCCTTGAACAGCCCTGCCTGGGAGTGCTGTCAGCTCCTTATCATGGTAGGGGCCATGTCATCAGGGAAGGAAGCAGAGAAGTGGACAGCAGAGAAACAATAGTTGATTTTGCTGTTCCAAAACCAAGGCTGAGCCTCAACCCCCAACCCCCAACTCAGAGGGCCCCTCCCCCCATACCATTTGAGGTGGAACACTGAGGAGCCCCAGGGGAATCTGAGCAAACACTGTCAAAATTGTTGGTAACATTGACAGGGACTGAAACTGAGGGTAGCAAGGATAATTAAGTATCTATCAGAAAATAAAAAGACATTTTTTAAAGCTTTATATAAAGCAGGGATACAAGAGGCTTAGACACCACCTACTGGAAACCAAAAGAAAAGCTCCTTCTTTCCAACAGGCTAATAAATCTTCTTAATGGAAAAACAGCAGAATACATTTTCATTAACGCCCAGCAGAGAAATAGTCCATTAAACACCATAAACAACCAAGATGACAAGGCATCTCAGAAAGAAAGAGAAAAATTTCCAGAAAATAAGCTTATAGACATAGAAATATGCAACTTAAATGACAGAGAATTCAGGATGGTACTTCTGAAAAGAACAGTGAGTTCCAAAATGAGTCATATCAACAATTTCAGGAATTGAAAAAACAACTAGAATAGAAGAGCATGGAGATTGGAAGCCTCAAAAAGAACAGAATAGATCTTCTGGAGATAAAGAAAACACACTGCAAGAGTTGAAAAATGAAATAGCAAGCTTGAGAAATAGAGTTGACTAAATGAAGGAAAGGATAAATGATATTGAAGACAGAAATCTAGGAATAAATAGGAAGGAAGAAGAGAAGACAAAGAATTAAAAATAATAAAAGAGAAATTCAAGAACTGGCTGTTACTATTAGCAGAGGAAACATAAGAATAATGAGCGTTATCGAAGGTGAGGAAGAGAAACAGAGACTAGAAAGCATTTTCAGACAAATAGTGGACGAGAATTTCCCAAATCTAAGGAATGAGCTGGAGCTTGGAATTCAAGAAGTAAACAGAACACCCAATTATCTCAACCCAAAAAAGCCTTCACCAAGACACATTGTATTAAAATTATCAAAAATCAATGACAGAGTTCTCAAGGCAGTCACGGAGAAGAAAACGATTTCTTATACAGGTAAAGCCATTAGAATATCCTCGGACTTTTCAGCACAAACCTTACAAGTCAGAAAGGAATTGAATCAAATATTTAAACTATTAAGTGAAAGGAACTACCAACCTAGAATAATGTATCCAGCTACCTGCACTACAGGAAATTCTGAAAGGGGTCAGCTCACCTAAAACAAAATAACAACAACAACAACAACAACAACAACAACAAGATGCATAATTATCAGTAAAGTGACTACCAGGCAAACAGAAGCAGAGGAGTGCAACTCTTACTAAGAACAAGGCATTATAAACTTAAATAACAAGAAGAGAATTGTTATAACAAGTTAGTAATGAATGTTCAGCATACCTAGGGACAAATTGAGATAACAATAACTGAAAAGGGGGAGGATTCAAAGTTCCAGATTCACAAAGGGAATGGAAATAAGTCATGTGCAGGGGGAAAAAAATATATACTTTACATATTCGTAATGTTAAGCATACGAATATTACGAATATTACGACCAAAGATTCAGAACTGAAATATATAGCATAAAAAAAGAACTAGATGGAAAATCCACAAAAGCCAATCAAAAAACAAACAAACAAACAAACAAACAAACAAAAAAAAAACAGAAACACAAGGACAAAGAAGCAATGGAAACACAGAGCTACCAGAAAGCAAAAGATAAAATAGCTATAAGAAGACATCATATTTCAATAATCACCCTAAATGTAAATGGACTGAACTCACCAATAAAGAGGCACGGAGTTGCAGAATGGAACAAAAACAAAAACAAAAACAAAAACAAACCCACCCAACCATATGCTGCCTCCAGGAGATACATCTCAGCTCCAAAGACAAATATAGACTCAAAGTGAAAGGGTGAAAAATGATATTTCAAGTCTATGGCCATGTCATTCTGAACAAGCCTGATCCTGTCTGATCTCAGAAGCTAAGAAGGGTCAGGTCTGGTTAGTCGTTGGATGAGAGACCACATAGGAAGACCAGGTGCTATAGGTGTAAACAATAAAAAATAAGGGATTGTAAGCTGACAAGGTCCTTGAAATCTGTGTGGTTTACCAAGGATTGCCTTGCCTAAAAATAAAAAAAAAGATATTTCAAGCAAATGATACTCAGAGAAAAGCAGGAGTAGTGGTACTAATATCAGATGAAAAAGATTTAAAAAAAAGTAAAGAAGGAAACTGAGGGAGAATTCATAATGATAAATGGAATCATGCACCAAGAAGACAACACTTACTAATATCCATGCTCCCAATCAAGGAGCACTGAAATACATAAAGCAATTACTAACAGAGCTAAAGGGAGAAACAGACCAAAACACTATTGTAGTAGGGTACCTAAGTACCCCACTGTCGGATATGGACAGATCATTCAAACATAAAATCAATAAGGAAATCACATCCTTAAATGATACATTAACCAACTGGACATAATTCACATTTACAGAGCCTTCCATCCTAAAACAGCTGCTTATACATTCTTCTCTAGTGCACATGGAACTTTCTCAAGAAGCGACCACATACTGGGACACAGAGAGAGCCTCAATGAATGTAAGAAGGTTGAAATCATACCGACCATATTCTCTGATCATAATGCTTTGAAACTAGAGATCAACTGAAAAAAGAAAGCAGGAAGAACAACAAATACATAGGGATTAAACAACATGCTACTGAAGAACAACTGGGTCAGAGAATAAATAAAAAGAGAGATCAGGAGATACATAGAAATGAATGATAATGGTAGCATAATGTATCAAAACTTTCGGGACATGGCAAAAGTGGTCATAAGAGGAAAGTTCATATCATTACAGGCCTATCTTCAAAAACAAGAATGAGCCCAAATAAACGATATAACGCTTCATCTTAAAAAAACTAGAAAAGGAAGAACAAATGAAGCCTAAAGTCAACAGAAGGAAAGAATAATCAAATTAAAGTAGACATAAATAAAATTAAAAACAAAAAACAACAGAAAAAAATAAATACAAAAAAGAGCTGGTTCTTTGAGAAGGTTAATAAAAGTGACAAACCCCTGGCTAGACTCACTAAAGAAAAAAGAGAAAGGACACAAATAAACAAAATCAAGGATAAAAGAAGGGAAATTACAACTGATATTGCAGAAATACAAAGAATCATGCAAGAATACTATGAAAAAGTATATAACACCAAATTTAATACCTGGAAGATATGGACCAGTATTTAGAAAAATACAACCTTCCTAGACTGAATCAAGAAGAACTGGAAAATCCAAATAGATTGATCAGCAGTATGGAAATTGAAACAATCATCAAAAACCTACCCAAAATTAAAATTCCAGGACCAGGTGACTTCAGGAGAAGGTGAATTCTACTAAACATTCAAAGAAGATTTAATACCTATTCTTCTCAAACTCTTCCAAAACATCAAAGAGGAGGCAATACTTCCCAACTTATTTTATGAGGCCAGTATTACCCTGATACCAAAACCTGGTAAAGATAGCCCCAAAAAAGAAAACTATAGACCGATATCTTTCATGAACATGGATATAAAAATCATAAATAATATAATGGTGAACCAAATACAGCAACATATTAAAAAGATCATACACCTTGATCAAGTGGGCTTCATCCCAGAGGCACAGGGATGGTTCAACACATGCAAATGGATTAATGTGATACACCACATAAACAAATTAAAAAATAAGAACCTTATGGTCATATCAATAGATGCAAAAAAAAAAAAAAAGCATTTGACAAGATATAGCATCCATTTATGATCAAAACACTTAACAAAATTGGTATAGAAGGAAAGTACCTTAACACAGTAAAGGCCATATATGACAAACCCTCAGCCAACATTATACTTAATGGTGAAAAACTAAAAATCTTCCCTCTAAGATCAGGAGCATGGCAAAGCTGTCCACTATCACCACTGTTATTTGATATGACAGTGGAGGTCCTAGCAAGTGCAATCAGGAAAGAGAAAGATATAAAAGGCATCCAAATAGGAAATGAAGAAGTCAAACTGTCACTATTTGTGGATGACATGATTCTCTATATAGAAAACCCTAAAGAATCCACAACAACACTACCAGAAATAATAAGCATATACAGTAAAGTCTCTGGATACAAAATCAATGTTCAAAAATCCATAGCTTTCCTATACTCTAATAATGAATGTCAGAAAAAGAAATGGAAAAATATTTCCTTTTGCAATCGCAACGAAAAGAATAAAATACTTAGGAATAAATTTAATGAAACGTGAAGGATTTATATAATGAGAACTATAAGACCCTATTAAAAGAAACTGAATAAGATACAAAGAAATGGAAAGATATTCCGTGTTCTTGGATTGGATGAATCAACATAGTTAAAATGACCATATTACCTAAAGCAGTATACAGATTTAATGCAACACCCATCAAAATCCCAGTGGCATTTTTGAATGAAATAGAACAAAAAAAAAAATCATCAGATTTGTATGGAAGCACAAAAAACCCCGAACTGCCAAAGCCATTCTGAGAAAAAAGAATTAGGCTGGAGGCGTCACTCTGCATGACTTCAATTTATACTACAAAGTGACAATAATCAAAACAGCATGGTATTGGCAGCAAAACAGACACACGGACCAGTGGAACAGAATCAAGAGTCCAGAAGTAAATACATATTTATATGGGCAAATAATTTTTCACAAAAATAGCCAAAAAAATACAGTGGAGAAAGGAAAGCCTCTTCAATAAATGGTGCTGGGAAAACTGGAAAGCCACATGCAAAATAATGAAACTAGACTATTGTCTATCACCACACACCAAAATTAACTCAAAATGGATTAAGGACCTGAATATAAGACTGAAACAATAAAATACATACAAGAAAACATAGGAACTAAACTCAATGACCTTGGATTTAAAGAGGATTTTATGAATTTGGCCTCAAAAGCAAGGAAAGTAAAAGCTAAAATAAATGAATGGGACTAAAATAAATGAATGGGACATCAAACTAAAAAGCTTCTGCTCAGCAAAAGCAATCATCGACAAAGTAAATAGACAACCATCCAAATGGGAAAATATATTTACAAGCAATGCCTTCAATAAGGGCCTAATATCCAAAATATACAAAGATCTCATACAACTCAATAACAACAAAAAAACAAATGATCTAATCAACAAATGGGCAGAGAACCTGAACAGACATTTCTTCCCAGAGGACATATAAGTGACCAACAAATTTGAAAAGATGCTCAACATTGCCAGCTATTAGGGAAACGCAAATCAAAACCACAATGAGATACTAAAACTACATACTGAGACCTGTTAGAATAGCTATAATCAAAAGAACAAGTAATAACAAATGTTGGAGAGGGCGTGGAGAAAAAGGAAACCTCATGCACTGCTGGTGGGACTGCAAATTGGTATAGCCATTATGGAAAACAGTATGAAGGGTCCTCAAAAAACTAAGAATTGATCCATAATATGACCCAGCAATCCCTCTACTGCGTATTTACCCCAAAGTCTTGAAAACTCATATCCGAAAAGATATTTGCACACCGATGTTCATAGCAGCATTATTCACAGTGGCCAGGACATGGAAGAAACTGAAGTGTCCTAAGATAAATGATTGGATAAAGAAGCTGTGATATGTATACACAATGGAATATTTCTCAGCCATAAGGAGAGATGAAATACTGCCATTTGTGGCAACATGGATGGCTCGCAAGATAATCATGCCAAGCGCAATAAGCCAGACAAAGTTGAAAATCACATGACATCACTTATATGTGGGATAGAAACCTAAAAGCAACAAATTAACAGGACAAAGAGAGATTCATAGATATAGACTATAGACTAGTGGTTACTAGAGGGTCGAGAGTAGAACAGGAGGGGGTAGGTAGATGGTCAAAGGGGTTCAAATATAGAGGGGTAGAGGGTGGGTGAAGTAGGTAAAGGGGATCAGTATATGGTAGCTAAAGGGAAGTGGACTTTGGGTGCTAAACACACAATAGAATATACAGATGTCAAGTTATAATGTACACCTGAAAATTATATAATTGTATTAACCAATATTACCCCAATAACCTTAATAATGTGTGTGTGAATATACGTGTGTGTGTGTGTGTGTGTGTGTGTGTGTGTGTGTGTGTATAAAATTTAAACTCACAAACCTGATGCTGCCCTAGAGATGATCACAATATTGTCAGCAGTAGGTAAATAAAATTGTGGAAAATTGTGTTCTGGGGCACAAATAATGTAAGTTTTCCTGTAAAGACGTCTGTATAATGTTAGTGGCAGGCTACCTTTCAAGTTGCTGAGAGGTTTTATTTTTATAGTTGAGTAGTAGCAGCTCCCATTTCAATGTCAGTCAGCCTAGACAGATTACTGTCCTTGACTCAATGTTTTCCAATGTATGGTATCTAGAGCATCAACATCATGGTTACTGTAGGCTTAAGAAAATGCAAATTCTTTGGTCTTATTTCTCTTCAAAAGGCGCAGTCCTGGAATCTGTATGATTAACGAGCACGCTGTGGTGTAAGAACCAACACTTACTTCTCTTGATTTCTACCTGAAATCAATTCCACAAAGATATCTTGAGAAAAGTATAGATCTGAGCAATTTCCAGATAAATCGCTAAGGGCCAAGGCCACAGCTGGGATTTTCACCAGTGAATATATTTAGATTTTGAACCTTTATCTAGTTGAGTCACGTAGAACACTGAATGTGAATGTGACTAAGCAATAGCTCAATTATACAATAGCCATTGTCAAATTTCCATATTTCCATTCCCTCCCTCCCACCTCCCACCTCTTCCCCTCTCTTTTGCCCAGGGTTTTTTCTCTCTCAAGTAACTCAAAGCCTGGGGGTAGGAAATTAAAATGATATGTCGGTCAATGAATCCTCTGAAGCTTTTAACAATTGATTTTTTTAAATTTTCAAATCATGAAAAGCAGAGCAATCCAAATTTTGACATGGCTAGGCAGACAGACCTTCTAAATGGTCCTTTCTCAGTTGAAGCCAAAGGAGGCTTTCAGAGTGTGAAAGCAGAAGTGTGGAGGGCTGCCAGGTCTGTGTTCAGCATCTTCATCTCCCTCTTTCTCCTATCAGCTTCACTCTCCCAAATCCACATTTTTCAGTACCTTTCCTAATCAAAACTGGAGATGCTCCAATTTCAATTACTTATGCTGATTGAATGAATCTTGATTAATGTGGATGCACTTAGGGGAGGAAACTAAACTAGTACTTGCTCTTTAGGGATATCACTTTGATTTGTGAAATACAATAATTTATCCAGTTGAATTCAGTTCTATATTCATCATTTGAACACTGTCCACATGCATGACAATGTCCTAGAAGTGTGGCATTATAGACACAGTGATGAATAGGATACATTTCCTGCTCCCAGAAAGGTACAATCTAGTCAGGAAGATGGATTAGTAATAGCTAATGATAACAACAAAATCATTTCCACATAAATAATTTCATTTTAGTCCTCACACTTTCAGAAGTTTAGCAGCTAAAAGGATAATCACTGTTTGCAACCATAGAGTTCTCAGACTTTGGGGAGAAATAATGTGATGATCCTAAAAAGTCTTGCATCCCTCCCACCACACTCCATCGTTGTCATTCTCAACATGAGAAAGAA
Organism: Cynopterus sphinx; assembly: GCA_030015415.1. Lineage (NCBI taxonomy): Eukaryota > Metazoa > Chordata > Mammalia > Chiroptera > Pteropodidae > Cynopterus > Cynopterus sphinx. The sequence continues at coordinate 71,186,902 of CM057384.1, read as the reverse complement.
GAAATTAGGACCATTAGAGGAAGGGAATACAAGGGGCAGTCTACTTTTGGGGAAATAAAAATACCTTGTCATAGGACTATCAGTTTGTCTTTGGGAGAAAGTACAGTTCTGATAGCCATTTGAAGATGACATTAATTGTTTGCAATAGGAAGTATTTTGTATAAAGTTGCACGTGTCAGTTTAAATGGTTCTTTTGTGAATTTTTTAAAGCAAATAACTATGATGTTCCTTTGATTTGTATTTTAAAATATAAAGTACATGTATTAGGTAAGAATCTCTTCTCAACTTTTTCTGATGAACACACACATATGGTGAGCATATGGATGGGTAAAGACACTTTTCTTTATTCATTTCATTACTACAATTGCTAGTAAACAAATGAACAGTCATGATTACATAGCATTTTGCAGTAAATCTAAAATATGTGCACACGATATATCTAATATTTGCCTATCTCTTGCTTACTGACTTTAGAACATGAAACCTTTTCATTCTCAATGTAATGGTATGTTCTGAATAAGACAAAGGTTCACAATTTTTGAAACTGATAGGAAAAGGATGGAAATGGAAGTGAGGAGGCCTATCCTTTAAAAGTAGACTTTAATTTTTTCTTTTCCTTTTTTTTCTTTCCTTCCTTCCTTCCTTCCTTCCTTCCTTCCTTCCTTCCTTCCTTCCTTCCTTCCTTCCTTCCTTCCTTCCTTCCTTCCTTCCTTCCTTCCTCCCTCCCTCCCTCTCTCTTTCATTCATTCATTCATTCATTCATTTATTCATTCATTCAAGAAAAGCCATCTACATGTGCCCTGCAGTTACACAAATGTAAATCAAATGTGTTTTGAGGGAAACAGTAAATTATTTTGAGGGAACGAGAAAGAAACATTATAGTGGGTTGTAGAATGGAGAAATGCCTACAGATTACTGTAGGTATTGAAGGGATTTGCTATGTTTTCTCATTTGGGGATTGTATTCAAGGAAGCTGAAAGCAGAGATAATGGGAGCGGCTGCACTTGTGAGATTTCATGAGATTGGGGTGTGAAGTGTTGTTTCAGTACCTGGGTGAGGAAGTTGCTGGAAGGGTGGTTTCCCTTCCAAATATACAGAGAGCCCCAGAGACTAGTAATTTGGGGCACAATGTTGATCCACGGACAATTAAAATTTCATGAGGAAACCTTCAAGAGGTTTTGAAAAAATGGTTGTGTATCAGCATAGTGGCCTCATGATGAGACAGCAGACACCTTCCTAGGGACAATTAGCAGGAGATGAGGCAGTCACACTTAATATTACAATAAGCAATTAGAGCAATTGCAAGAAGGGTATCCTCATTTCTGTCCTGTGCTGGTAACAACAGAACATACTAGTTAAGAACATAACAGTTACCTTAATAGCCCTGTGTCTTTCTAGAAGAAATGAAACAACTAAAAAGTATACAACAATCTTACAAAAAAAGAAAAAGGTACTTCTCACAGACACATATAAATAAATTAAAAGAAAATACTGACCTAGCCAGCAACAATTTATTTGTAAATAGTCTCAGGTCAAGGCAGTGTTTGTATCAGCTACCTCGGTAACCACAGAAGACCAGCTGTTTCAGTGACAGGCAGCAGCAGCTGCAGTTTTGAGACCACAGGGTATCTAGATGGTTGAGTGAAGTGACCAGTTGGCCACAAAATGTATTCAGTGCATTTTATGCTGTGAGCAGTTCTGAATGCCACAGAGGCTACTGTGGTGTTTGTGAATTAAATACGAAAATGGAGAGTATCACTTTCTGATGTTAACACAGTAATATCCACGGAAAAAATCGTATGGAACTCTGAAGGCAGACTGTTAATCACTGCCGTTTGCTTTAGTTTACTTTGAGATGGGCTTCAGATTAGCCTCATTTTCTATTATACTTGTAAGAAAATCACGTGGGAACTAAAAACATTGATGCGTTTTCCACCCACCTTCTATGTTCTTCTAGCTGGGCTATTAATCAAACTAACAGAGACATATTATCAGGAGAAAATTAAAGTTTTAATATATGCACATGAGGAATTCACATAAGCATGAAAATTCCAAAAACAGTGAGGCAGCATCGGGTGTATAAGACATTTTTGGACAAAGAAAAAGGTGGGGAAGGGGTATTAGATTTCAGAAGTGAGAATGGGTGATTTCTAGGTAGTTGAGGACGAGCGGATCGTTTGTGACAGGCAAATTCTTGCCGGGCAACTCAGAAACCATGGGACACAATGCATATCCACATAACAGGCTTGTGATCTCTTCTGACTAGTGCTTAGGTGAAAATTCTTAAGGTAAACCAAGGCTCCCTTCCTAAAGCAGGTTTTTCTGTCTGAATCTCTTGGAACAGAAAGGGAGGGAGGCTCAAAGGTTTTTTTCTGAGTTTTGTTTTTTAATAAACAGCTTAAAATTCGTATCTCAAAAACAGCTTCAGATAGCAAAATTTTGGTTCTCTTCACCAAATACTCCCTGGATGCTCTCCCCACCCTCTATCCTGGGCAACTACTCATCTGTTCTTTATTACTACAGCTTTGTCTTTTGAGAATGCCATGTAAATGGAAATATACACTGTGCAACCTTTTGAGACCATGTAGTACATGGATATAACATGGTTTGTTTATCCATTTACCCACTGAAGGACATTTTGGTTTTGGTGTTAATGAGTAGAGCTTCTTTTCATTTTGTATATTCCTATACTTTTATTTCTCTAGGATAAACACCCAAGAGTGGAATTTCTGGATCATGTGGTAAATGTATATCTAACTTAATGAAAAACTGCTAAAATAATGCATGCCATTTCTGGAGTATATAAATTTATTTAATTTTTTTATGCCCTCTATTTTGCCACTAGTCATCTGGTTTGATGAAATTGCTTAATAGAAGATGGGTTGGTAGACCTAACCATATCTCCCATTAATGCTGGAAAGTGTTCCATTGCTGTTTCTAATATAATCTTCAACTTCCTCATCCCTTCTTCATTCCTATACCTCCACTATACGTACTCAATTTTCTCCTTACTGACACCTTCTCCTTTATCAAAACAAAAAAGACTGAAATCAAACATTAACATTCTTGGATGATTACATTTCACTATGAATTTTAGTTACTATATCAGCTTAACCAGTTATTGCCACAGTAAGTGTTTTAAAATCTCTAATTGTGGAATGAAAGATTTAATCCTGTTAATACTCTTAGTAAGTAAATGGGGGAAAATTATTTTTGCTTATAGGTTCTTAGAAGATTACATACATACAGCCAGTCCTGAAGGGATTGTTTCTCAAAAAAATTGTGAATCTCTTCTTAAATGATTATCATACCACCAAATAGTGCTCAAAATTTGTTCAATTTTCAGTTGCTGTCTGCTTTAGTCACATGTCCAGCTGAGGCTGAACACCCGTGATTCCTTACATGCATCAGTTGGGCAACCCACTTCCCCATGCTTCTACTTCACTTTGTTGATATAATATCTACAGGGCCTCTACAGGTCTAATCTTCTCAGAGCCTTTTAATTACAGTCCCTTCTGAGAGGAAGCCATTCAGCAAATTATTTTGAAAAGTCTCTGATACCTAGTTATCTGATTGCATTAAAATAGACAAACTGTCTAACATACTGGCAATGGTTAAGGGCCTAAACATCAGAAGCTTCGAACTGATTATTCTTTAAATATCTGTTGGACATTTATATAGAGGGACAGGGAAAAGCAGATTTTTCGATTATTAAAAGTATGCATAGAATCAGAATCTCTCAGTTATCTTTCTCTCAGAAATACTTCTGGTCAAATGTTCAAAGCATAGTCTATATTTGGAGGGAGGGGGCCACACACACTCACGCGTATACAACTGACACATACATCTGTAGTTCTTGTTCTCTACTTTGTATGTGTGCATGCAATTTCATCAAACCAGATGACTATTGGCAAAGTAGAGGAAATAAAAAAAATTAAATAAATTCATAGAGTTCAGAAAATTACACCATGGTATGCATTATTTTCAGAATTTCAGTGGAGACTACATGTACACATTGCCAAAATACTCAACAAAGTTAGGTCAACACTTGTGGGGAGGGTGTATCTTTCCCCTCATGGCCCATCTGCTTCTGTGGGAACAGGGCCAATTTATATTTTACATAAGGAGGAAGGTGTGGAAACCTGTTAAGTGGCACCATTGATGCTTTAGTGCCCATTGTAGTTTGTTTCCCCCAATGGTTGCTTGGCAATGTTGACCCATGATCTATCTCTGACTAAATTCCTATATCTGTTATGAAGAAGCTAAATGTGTAAGAGGAGCAGATACCATTTACTTTAGCATGAAGTTTCTAAGGTACCAATGCTATATATAACCTTTTGTAGACACCTACTCCGAAAGAAAGGAGTTAGTATGAAGACAAAAGAGTAATGATCAGAAAGTGGCAAAGAACCACTGAGACCTGCTCTTCCCCCATCAGCCCTACCTTGTACCCCCAGCTCTCAGGTGAAGGCTGAGATAATAAGCAGTGTCCCCTGCAAGGGCAACAGGGAAAGTAAGATTCCTGGGTAGAGTCAGGTTTGAGTAAGACCAGGAGATAGATAACATAATTTTTCACATAATTCTTCCATGAAAACATTAAAGAATGTTTTTTACAGTGGAATGGTGCAATAGTCAGGGAAGTACAGAGATTTGGAAGTGGTCAGTAGTAGAAGGTAGGAATCTTCCCAAGGCAACACAGTACTACATAGAAATGAGCTTCCTAAAGAGGGCACACGATGTCGGGCATTGCTTTGGGGGTGGTGGCTGAGGTATCAGGAATAAGAGATGTGGGGGATAAGTGGAGTAGGTGCTCTGAGCGTTCATTAACTGAGACCTCAGCAGTATGGAATACCTGATGGTAGTAGTGACTAGCTAACCTTAATGTAATTGGTGCCTTTGTACTGGTTTACAGGGTAGTGTAATTTTTGCCTCAGATCTCTATTGGACTGCATGTGCTCATGGGTTACATTTGTAAGAACTCTACCTAATTGGAACCCCAAAGTAAATTTAGTTTAAAATTTTAATCTGTTTCAAGGCATTATCACCAATTTATATCACTCTCACCAATTGGTTCTTGGGTTTCAAGAACTAATATTAGAGTATTTAATTGGAGTTGTACAATAATTATTATTCAAAAATCAGAACAACTTTCCATCATTCTTCAGTAGATTTTTTTTGCCTATTTTTACACATTTTTGAATACAGTTACATTTTAGTTTTTTTCTTTAAAAACAAGTAATTGAATTATATGAAATTGGAAGGTCATGTTTCCAGCATAGAATGACTGTTTTGATACTCAGAACTGTTTTGAGGCTCAGAACTAAAATTTTATCTGAAAATATTAGCCTTACAAAAAATCGTAAATAAAAGTGCCATTTAAAAAAATCACTGATCATCACTAAAAATGAATAACTGATCAAAATGACATCTGTATCATTTTGATGCTTAATGGATTAAAATTGCTGGGGTAAATACTACCCATTTCATATTGCTGTCCCCTAACAACACAATGGAAATTTTGGAACTTGTAAGGACAAGTGATATATTAGATACCAAATCTGCCTACCTAATAGTATGTATGAGAGAAATTAAAACTTTGATTTAGTAATGTTTTTATTTAAATTATTCAGGTATTGAAAACAAAACAAAATTATATTTTGTCTTTCATTCTTGGGGTATCTCTGGCTTTCCTTCTTAAGAGTGATTCTGCTTACAGTGTATAGGATGAAATTTACATACTCATTATTAAATTGTGACCCTGTGAGAATGTGACAGTTGTTCCTTATATCAGAGACCCCATGGTTTATTGAGAGTGACTGGGAGTTTTTATAAAACATAGTCTTGTCTATCTTTCTTCATGATAGGTGTCTGGATAATGATTCTATCCTGAAATATTGTGTGCTCAATGGAGCTCACCAGTAGCAAACAGAATGGCTGTTGGCTCCTTTGCCAGATTTCCAAACCAACAATAAGTAAAGAAAACAGAGAATATATTTGAGATCTCTTTCTTACTACTTTGGCTGAACTTTCAACTTGGATGTCTGAAAGAATAGAAGAATTTTTGTGGTTTCAAAAAAGATCAATTCACCTATATGCACCAAAGGCCCAGTGCCCAGGAATATGGCCTGCAACTATACATCTTAACTAAAACAAAGGCCATCTATCTAACGTGTGCTGATCTGACCTGTTGGCCTTGATAATTGGTGTCAGGTGAAGGACTGGATTTTTGCTGCTGCTGCCTCCCTAGGATAAGGCAAAGTAGTCACCATATTTTTGTTTTATTTTTTTTTAACCACAGGACATTTGCGAAGATATTTCTGATCACGTTGAGCAGATCCACGCCCTCCTTGAGACTGAATTCTCTCTGAAGCTGCTGTCCTACTCTGTCAATGTGATTGTGGATATCCACGCAGTGCAGCTCCTCTGGCACCAGCTCCGAGTCTCCGTGCTGGTTCTGCGGGAGCGCATTCTGCAAGGTCTGCAGGACGCCAATGGCAACTACACCAGGCAGACGGACATTCTGCAAGCTTTCTCTGAAGAGACAAAGGAGGTGGGTATTTTCTTTGAAGCAGAACAATGCATTGTCAAGCGTGACCGTTTGAGAATGATTTCAGTTCAGATATGTGGGATAGGAATTCTTCGTAGGTAAATAAGCAGGTCCTGAGCTGGGCTTTGAATCTAGGTATAGAGACCAGAAGCTACAATTCGCTTTTAATGTGAATGAAGCTTTAGACCAGAGTTAATTCACACAAAGTAGTTTGTGCTACCTGGCTCTCTGTTTTCCATTTAATTTATAACTATCTATTGAGCACTTACTATGTACCAGGCACTAGGGGCTAAAAACATAAAGATGATCGAAACACTTGTAGACAAGTGGACAGATATTAAGGCCAGACTGTGGTAACCCTATATGATGCCACTGGAGGTCAGAGAAGTGGCACCTAATTAAGACAGAAATCCTTTCCAGAAGTGAGTCTAACCTGAGACCTAAAGGAAAGGAAGTATTAGACTGGTGAATGGAGGTAGAAAATGTTCTAGACAGAGGGATTGGCATGTTCAAAGATCCAGAGGTAAGAGAGAGAATGACAGGCTCAAAGTGCTGCAGGTAGGACTGGAGCAAAAAGTTCAAGGAACTAGGAAGCAGGATTTGATCTACTAGATAAGAGGAGGTCAGCTCACGGAGATGAAAAGCCATATTAAAAAGCTATATTAAGAGAGCTGGACTTTATTTTGAGGATAACAGAAAAGTTCAGGGAATTGACATGATTAGATTCATGCTTTAGAAAAATCATTCAGGATGTAATGAGTCAAATGGACTTTAGGATTTTACACAACCAATTCATGTTGTTTTGTACTCATATTTAATGTAGTTTAAAGAATTTCTTGTTGTTACTCTTGATGCATAGCTTAAGAATGACCATGATAAGTTTGAATCCAAATCAACTCTACCATTTCCAAGTGAAATCGATATATATATTTTAGAGTAAGGCATTGTGCAGGCTAAGCAGGGACTGTGCGTGTGTGTGTGTGTGTATAAATTGATAGACAGACAGACAGATGATAGAGTAGGTAGGTAGGTAAGCAGGTAGGTAGATACATACATACATACATACATACATACATACATACATACTACTATATATGGATACATAGAGTGTGTATATATGTATATAGTCCCCTGCCTCTTGACAGCCAGTTTAGTGTTTCACTGTGGGTTTTGTAGAAAATATTTATACAAGTTTATAAGGCACTTATATAAATATATATGATTAAAAGTCTTATAATGAGTGTTGCATAATTCATTAACTTATTAATTTATTAATGTTTTAGTGGCTCAGGCATTATCAACAACACAAAACAAATCTGTGCCTATTCTCATAAATGATTTATAGCTTGCGATTGTTGTTTTCATAACAATGATGCTCCTGCTGTGGCAGATTTTCTGCAGACCCTGGATGGTTATGAGAAGCAACATCTCCCAGGCTCGCTTCTAACCTTAATTCATGGTTTTTGACGTCATTTAGCTTTCCCCATTATTGTAGTGGTGAGGGAGGTGCTATAGACTTTGGTAGTGTCCATTTTTAATCATAGGATGAATATGAATATCGGTACCCAGATGCCATCTCTCCCAAGTAGGATCCCTATAAGGTCCTTGATTGGGATTCTTATGATTATAGGAGACTACAAAGAATCCCAAACTAGCTAACTCTGCCCTAAATCTGGTATCCATAAGTTGTATGATAGTGAGCTAAAGATCAGAGGTGGGGAAGGTTTGTCTAAACTCTGAACAGATCTTTCTTTAAGTGTCTACCTGGCATCCCCCACCTATACATTCTTTCTTTGTTCCTCCCCATATTTTCTGCTGGCTCTGCTCAATATCCAGAATTGATCAGTCATCAGATCAGCCCACTTTCTACTACTAGAGGGGCATTAGAAATTATTGAGTCAAAGCAAATAATTTCTCTTATTATTTATTTATTTATTTATTTATTTATTCATTTATTTATTCATTTAATAAACATTTACTAATCACCACATCTTTGCTGTAGAGCTGGGGATGTAGAAGTGCTCTAGGGTTTATTGTTATTATTGTTGTTCTTGTTCTGTGAAATACGTTCATCACGCACCTATTTGAACTTGTATCATTCATGAAGTGGTAGCCTGAGAAATGATGAAGTGCCATTGAGTCTGACTAATTGTTACTGGCTACTGTTTCCACAGCTATGTTGCGAGTTTTATTAAGTAGTATCTATAATGGGCCTCACAGTGTGACATCAACAATTATTTACGGATTTGATTGGAAGCAGTTTCATGCATTTTCATGTTTCAAGTCTGTCATTAGCCTTGTTATAAAGATGCAACAATATGTTGAATGAGGGGTAGAGGAAAAATGGAATCTTAGCCATTTGCTTTGTGGATATTTTTCTATGAATTGAAGCACTGTCTCCATGCCATCCTTCCTAAAGCTATGAATTCCTGATCTAATTGTGTGTGTGTGTGTGTGTGTGTGTGTGTGTGTGTGTCTAGTGTGACTCCATGAGAACGTTTCAAAGACTGCTTAGTATTTTTTTGTTTTTGTCAGAACGTTGGAATTTTAGAAAACAGAAAGGGAATTAGGGCAAAATTCTTAGCTTTATCAGAATAAATGCAGCTGTGAGAGATTTGTAGAATGAAGAGGGAAATGGCATAAAACATGCTGATAAACTAGAATAGTAGATGTCCTTCCAATAAAAGTGAATTCATTTTTCTCTTTTTGGAAGTTATTTGAGTTTTAGGGTGAGGTAAAAGAATAAGTTTGAAAGTTGAGAAAGTGGCAAGTTCTCTCTCTCTTCCTGTCCTTGCAAAAACAAAATATATGAGTTTTATTCTTTTATTCAATTATGGAGCAGGCCATATCTTGTAACCAAATTGGCAAATTCCTTACTAAAACAAAACCAAATAAAAAAATACAAAAACACTTTAGGATAAAATTCAACATTATAAAAATTTTGTCATACTGAAATTTTCTATATTTTGGATACTATGATAAGCACTTTACATTTATTTTTTCATTTATTAAGGAGGATAAGGGGTATTAAAAATAGTTTCAGTTTGTAGAAGGAAAAACTGAATTTAAGAGAGGTTAAGTGAAGACTCAGAGGTATAGAGAACAAACTGATGTCTGCTAGATGGAAGGGTGTTGGGGGCAGGGTAAAAAAGGTGAAGGGATTAAGAAATACAAATTGGTAGTTACAAGAGTCATGGGGATGTGAAGTATAGCATAGAGAGTATAGTCAATAATATTGTAATAACTATGTATAGTGCCAGGTGGGTACTAAACTAATTGGGGGATCACTTCATATATTACATATACGTCTAACCATTATGCGTATACCTGAAACTAATAAAAAATAGTATTGAATGTCAACTCTAATTGAAAAATAATAATTTTAAAAAAAGAGGTTAAGTGAATGCTTGGTAGGTAAATAAGGGCATAAATCCATGATAATTCAATAAAACAAACAAAACCAGCTCTTAACTGATTCCTGTTGTAATAGTAATTTTTACTTCCCTCCCTCTCTTCCTCCCTCCTTCCTTTCTTTCTCGTTTTTCTTTCTACCTTCCCTAAATACCTATTGCTTTTCTACTATGTATAGAGCACTAGACATCCAAAAAAGAATAACACATGTTTGGAATCACCTTTGAAATTTCTTTCTATCCTCAAATAGTTCTGGGAGGTAGGCAGGACAGGTGCTGTTATCCTTATTTTACAGATGACATTACTGTTTTACATCCACCTTACAGATAAGAGGACTGAGATTGAGAGAGGTAAAGTCATACAGGTAGTGATAAGTATTAATCATATTAACGCAATAGCAAACATTGATTAAGAACTTACCATATGCCAGGTGGGTGGTAAACACTTTACCTAAGTGATAATTACTCCGTGGGCATGCTTTGGTCTTTCTGGAACATTCACACCATAACACTTTGTGTGTTCATTCACTAGTACTTATCATGAGGCAATATATAACAAAGTATGTGCTTCATTTGAACTCCACCAGTGTTAACACCAGATTATAATCATCTCTGTAACTCCCACAGTGCCTGGTTCATATTGTTGTATGTAAAATTCTAATGAGTTGAATGGAATAAAATAATTCAGATAATCACTACTTTAGGTGCAGAAGAGGGAGCTGTCACTTTAGGTTAGGGAATTGGGATTAATCATGGAAATTAATTATTTGAGTCAGGATTTTAGCCTGTAGAAAATGGAATTCTTAAGAATTATTACTATAATGTAAATAAAAATATTGAAAGATTTTTTGTGTGTATATTTTCCACTTGCTCATCAGAAACTTTGGTTTGCTTCCTGTTTCTCTATTATTACTTGCCCTTCTCAGTCTGCTACTGTTCTTTGAGATACGTAGAATCATAGAATCCCAACATGTTAGAGCTGAAAGGAATCTGAGCAAGTGTCTAGTCTTTGTAGTGTGAGGACACTGGGGGCCTATGGCATTCTGGTAAGAAGTCCATGAATTTATGTTAGTAATTGAAGCAGAACAAACAGATTGTAGTGAGATTAAAGGAGGAAGGGGAAGAAGAACATACTCATTTTTTTTTTATTGTACCTATAATTAAAACAGTGAAATTCTATTTCCAACTCTCTTCTTTGTAAGAACATTAAATCAGGGCACAAATCTGACTTTGAAGTAGTAATAGACACTGATATCACCTTGAGGCAATTTAATAGAGAGATCCTCAAATTTCTCAATGATGAGTACTAAATCTCATGTTCAGTTGGTTGTAAAATATAGTGTTAAAAAAAGAAAGCTCTAAGAAGGCATTTGGAACTTAAATTAACTTAGTTATAGATAAGGAACAGAACAAAAATTCTTGTTTCAAATTAGGGGTAAAAAAAGGGAGGAGGGTGTTGCCTTGATGTCTGAGACAAGATGGAAGCCAGCAATCAAGTGAATAAACCCATCACAAACTTTATTTGAGAAACTGCTTCATAACATATTAAAAGGAGGTATATTTGAATTTAGACATTGCTAGGCAGCCATGGTACAGCTAATGGTAGGTACTATACAATTAAATGTGGTATTTCTGAAATAAAAAGGGCAGTAAAAACAACATGCACTTTTCCCCTACCTCTATATTTACCTGAGGCTTTATTACTTTCACAGATTATAAAATTGTCTGGGAATGTGGTCCAGAAGAAAAGCAATGGGACCAAATATATTAGTATTACTAGGCAATATTTTATGAAGTAAACCTCATCATTTATCTGCTCTGAGAAACAACTGAGGACTTTCTCTTTTGAAAATTGCCTGTGCATGATGAAATCTGTACAGATACTTTTGAAGAATGCTCTTTGATAACCAGCTAGGTTAAAAATAATATGGGTAGATGCTTGTCACTTGGTCTTTAGGATATAAAATAGATATGCCATGTGCTGTTTTGTTTTTCAGGGTGGAAATTATTTTTCCACCTTAGAAAATACAGTATGAATTAAAAATACTTATTCCAGAGTGACAATCGGCCATGCACAGTAGTTGGCCTGGTTGAGAACAGGGTGGGAGAGGGCTCTCTTTGGAGCGTTAAGTGTTTTTGAATATGGTATTTTCTTTTTCAAACAAGGGACTGGCAATGGAAGGGATCTTTAGGGGAAGACAGGAAAAGGCAGCCAAAAAGGGGACCAAAATGCTTTCCCAGGGCTATCATGTTCCAAGCCCATTTAGAATCAGGTGGCTGACACTTTCAGGGGTCAAATTTTTACCTGAACTCTCAAATGTTTTTTTCCTCTGCCATCATAGAAACTCTTTTCCTCAATGACTCTTTAACCTCAATGCCTTTATGATAAACATGATCAAAAATAATGCAAATTTTAACTAGTTTATAATTTAAATACCAACTTATGGGATTTCTTGGAGCTTAACTGTCGTGCATAATTCTATTTTTGTAAAGGAGTAAGTTCTGAGTACTAAACAACCAAATTAAAAAAAATACAACCTGCTTTTAAATTGGAATTTCTTCCCTTAAAAATTGTATGCAGTGCAAGTTTTACTTGGCTGGCTCATTCCTTGGTGTTTCTGGCTTCTGACTCTGTTATTTAAGAGCCAGGTCTAGGTATGGAGCATAAAAGCCACTCAGTTCCATTTAGATCACTTTGGCAGTTAATATTGTTTTCTCATTTTGTACAGCACAATTTAGTATAGGGATACCTTGTGATAAAAATTTCTCTCTAGATATACTTGAATAGTAAAAGTAATGGTATAATAAGAACAAACTTTCATTGAGCACCTATCCATGTGTCAGACTTGTGTCTTACATGTATTATCTCCTTTAAGCCTCAGAACAGGCCTATGACATGGCTTATCATTTCCTTTTTACAGAGACAAGGAATAGGCTTAGTGACATCAAGTTACTAGATGATGGTCACATGTCTGATTAGTACAAGAGCTAGAATTTGACTCTGAGGCTTGGGCTTTTAGCCACTGGAGTCAACTAAAATGAGTTAGAGGAAGATTACATGAGGGCATACAGACATAATTCTAAAATGTCATCATTCATTCATTCACTCATTCATTTATTCAACAGATGTGTCTTGGGATGTTTATCTTATGCGAATCACTATGCTAAGTGTTGCAGGTACCCTGGTGAGTCAGCCATCTTCTATATGATTTATCACCTCATGATGCATACAAACTATTAGGAGAAACATGTTAGCCAAATACTCACAATAATATTTATTTAAACGTTAAGGTAAATGCTTAAAAGAAAAACAACATATCTTGATGAGAACTTATAAGAAAAGATTCTGACTTAGGTGAGGGTTTGAAATTTTGAAGAAGTGAAACTTGACCTGAGCTCTGAAGGGTAAGAATCCACTACTTAAGGGGTGTTATAGGTGGTAAACTTTCCTGACAGAGGAACGAGCATGTGCAAGGACCCTGAGACAAGAGGAACTCAGTGATTTCGAAACAGAAAGGGGGACATTCATAGCCAGGGAGGGGAGTGGCTTGAGAGAGTCCTCTTCATGTTTATCCTTAGAGGTTTGGGTTTTTAACCTAGCAGCAGGAAGCTAACAAAGGACTTTAAGCAGAGAATTAACAGTAACAGATATGTGAGGGTTACTCTGGTAACAATGTGGAGAACACTGGAGGAGGAGGTACAGCAGTTTAAAATAATATCCAATGAATCAGAGAAAATTGTAGTGCAGAGGCCAGAGTGTGGACTCTGAGTCAGACAGCTTCCACTTATGTCCTTAGCTGTATGGCCGTTTGCTACTTATGCTCCCTCCTTTGGTTCAGGTTCCGCTGTGTAAAGCAGGAACAATAAATAGTACAGATCCCACCTCAGAAGAAAGTCATTGAGAAGATTAAATGAAAAAGTAGTAGTCCTAATCAACCATCCCTATTTATAGATAAGGAAACTGAGGCTTAGAACAGTGAAATGAGGCTTTTCATCATTATTATTTATCTGGATGTTTGGAGTAAGAGTGAGGGGAGTAGGAGATAAAGACAAGGTAAAGGCCTGAAGGAAGAGAATATTTCAAAAACAAAACAAAAGAAAACAAATGAACAAAAATCCTGATGTAAGGTTGTAGAGAGGCCAGATCTTGGGATAACCTGGTCGGAAGGACACAGGGTCCAGCAACTACAAGTAGTCCAGCTTCAGTTTGCTCACCCAGTACCTCCTCCAGGAAAACAGAGGTCTGGGGATATAATGCTTCAGTTTCCTTCCTTCATCTCTTAAGGGTCTGGGTTAGACCAAGCTGTCCTACCTCCTAATAAGCATAATAGGCCCTCTGTCCCGAACAAATCATCAATCAAAAATTTCCCTGTTTGTTGTATGATATCAGAAACTGCCTTAGTCATGAGACGACCCTTAATCATATAATTAAAGATTAGAAAATGGAAAACACTTACTTGTAATACTCTTTTTCAGCATAGGGAAGTTTCAAATTGGCCTACCTCAAATTTTAAATAACAAGAGAGATGGGCCCTTGGCATCTAATATACAGGAATAAGAGCTGGGGGGTGAGGGGATGGGGAGGGAAATGCATGCAGAAGGAGTAGATCAGAACTGAAATGATGAAGTTTTGATACTCAGTAATTTTCTCCAGGATTTCCTTTGTTTACCTTCAAAAGGGTGGAGACAAACAGAAGCTGGTGTGAAACTATTTTTATGTACACGAATTCAGTAGTTCACTTTCCTGTCATTGAGAAGATTAAATGAAAAAGGAGTAGTCCTAATCAACCATCCCTATTTATAGATAAGGAAACTGAGGCTTAGTGAATATATATTTAACATGATAGACTTAGTACGATTAATTATTCAGGTCTAAAAATATTTATTGAGCATCTATTCTGAGGTAGCCACTGTGGTAGATGATGGAGTGATCGTGATAAGCCAAAGAGACATTCATGGAGATGTTACTTTTATATTACTTTGTTCCCAGAAATCTTGTTACTTAAGGCATCACTTCAGAAATGCTTATTAAGTGAAAATTACACTATTTTAAGATAGAACATTAAGGCAATAATAGAAATGTTTGGCTTGACCTTGGCCATTTCTATCAAGGCCCTGTTCTGTAGAATAAAAGCAAAATCCTTAAATGTTTAAGAACAGCATACTATATAAGCAGTATGGTAATTGGTTAATAATATGCCATTCTGTATGTGAAACCAGAAGAAACTGAGACTGATGCATTTTTGACCTTTATGGCAGCCTCTGCTGAGATTTCATTTAAATGGCAGTTGAGTGTAATTGATGTTCCATTTACTGAAACTATTGCCATTGTCTGTTTCAGGGCCGGCTTGATTCTCTAACGGAAGTGGATGACTCAGGACAGTTAACTATCAAATGCTCTCAAAATTACTTGTCTCTGGATTGTGGTATTACTGCTTTCGAACTGTCTGATTACAGTCCCAGTGAAGATTTGCTTGGGGGCCTAGGTGACATGACCTCTAGCCAGGTCAAATCCAAACCCTTTGACTCTTGGAGCTACAGTGAGATGGAAAAGGAGTTTCCCGAGCTTATCCGAAGTGTTGGGTTACTTACGGTGGCTACTGACCCCATCCCTTCCAACTGCAGTGAAGTGAATAGTGAGGAAGTATCTCAAGTATCTCTTGCAGCAAATGACAAAGGTGGATGTGAGGCAAACAGTGCTTCCACAGCTGAGGAACAACCAGGCTTAACACAGGAGACATCATCTTCAGTAGAAGCTCTGACAAATGCTGTTCATGTTCAGTCCTCTTCCGAGACTGCGAAGCAAGAATCCAATTCCTCCTCCCAACTTGGAACAAAAAACCAACAGCTTCTTCCTGGTGAAAATGCAACCCCCAAGCGATCCATCAGAGACTGCTTTAATTATAATGAGGACTCTCCCACACAGCCCACGTTGCCAAAAAGAGGGCTTTTCCTTAAAGAGGAAAGTGTTAAGAATAATCTGAAAGGCTCCGATGGAAAGAAGCCAATGGTTGATCTCAAGCCCGAGATGAGCAGAAGCACCCCTTCCCTGGTGGATCCTCCTGACAGATCGAAGCTTTGCCTGGTGTTACAGTCTTCCTACCCGAACAGCCCTTCTGCAGCCAGCCAGTCCTATGAATGTTTGCACAAGATGGGGGATGGGAATCTTGAGAACACAGTCACAAGTCACATTAAAGAAATCTCCTCCAGCCTGGGTAGGCTTAACGACTGCCGTAAAGAAAAATCTCGATGTAACAAGCCACATCAGACCTCAGAAGAGGTGCCTCAATGCAGGACACCTAAACAGGGAACAGGTTTGGCCAAGCAGACTGAAAGTACCAGGAGCTCAAATGTGCCGAATGGAATTCCTTCTTGTGTTTCCAAGGCCATAGAGGGGCCA
The DNA here is from genome assembly GCA_030015415.1 of Cynopterus sphinx. Taxonomy (NCBI): domain Eukaryota; kingdom Metazoa; phylum Chordata; class Mammalia; order Chiroptera; family Pteropodidae; genus Cynopterus; species Cynopterus sphinx. Next base: position 71,170,545 of record CM057384.1, on the reverse strand, counting down.
GAAACAGATTCTGCTTCCTCATCTTCTCTTGAGCCATGTAATCAGAGAAGTCAGAAAGCCAAATTAGCAGTGCAGTCAGAAACATCCAGTTCACCACCTTTTACTCAAAGCAGTGAATCCCCTGTTGGCTCAGATAATATCGTGTCTCCGGTACCCCTTAGTTCAAAACACAAAAGCAAAAAATGTTACTCCTCCTCCCCAAGTCACATCACCAGGAATGGCCAGGTTGTGGAGGCCTGGTATGGCTCCGATGAATACCTGGCACTGCCCTCTCACCTTAGGCAGACAGAAGTATTAGCTTTGAAGTTGGAAAACTTAACAAAGCTTCTGCCTCAGAAACCCAGAGAAGAAACCATCCAGAACATTGACGACTGGGAACTGTCTGAAATGAATTCAGATTCTGAGATCTATCCCACGTACCATGTCAAGAAGAAGCATACGAGGCTAGGCAGGATGTCTCCAAGCTCATCGAGTGACATAGCCTCATCGCTGGGAGAGAGCATTGAATCTGGGCCCCTGAGTGACATTCTTTCCGATGAGGAGCCGTGTATGCCTCTCTCTGTCATAAAAAAATATATGGATGTGAAGTCAGAGAGAGCTTCATCCTCTGAGAAAAATGAGAGCCATTCCACCACGAAATCTGCTTTAATTCAGAAATTGATGCAAGATATCCAACACCAAGACAATTATGAAGCCATATGGGAAAAAATAGAGGTAAACTGGTCTTATTAATCTGAATGATTTCTTATCTTACCTGATTTTTGGAAATTACCCTGGAAAAAGTTCACCTTACTCTTCCCGTTATTAAATGTATTGCTATTTTTGGTAAACATAACTGATTCCCCAAAGAAAGAAGAGAAAAAACACAATGATGCATCGTGATAATGTATCATTAGGAACTGCCCTTGTCAGTGCATTAGCTTGATGTGCCTCTACCTGGGATAGAATTCACTTCTGATATTGCTCAAACCTAGCATGGATCCTGATAAATGGGGGACCACCTCAGATAGAATACAAAATAAAGTAGAACAGGAGCTGTGCGCACACCAGTACCTCAGGAATATGTAAATGGAATATTCCAGTTACCCTCGGAGCTTTTTGATTTTTTTTGTTCTAACCCCAGAATAGCTTCCACACCTCCAATGTTAACTTCTTGTAGAAAGAGACCAGGTGTTTCTAATTTGGAGGGAGTCTTTGTATTTCCTCAGTCTTCCTCTTTGAGGTTTCTGGCTAATAGGCATGCTACCATTACTCTGTACCACTCAGAATGTAGGTGCACGGTGATCTCCTGCCATCTCCTCTGAGATAGGGAGTTGATATATTAGGTAAATCTGAACTTTTAGAATGAATTAGATGTAAAATAATTGAGGACAGACTTTAAAATTCTCAGGACTAAACTCGGTAATATAAGATGTGACACAAGACACCCCCATTTATCCACAGGGGATACCTTCCAGGGCTCCCAGGCCCCAAAGGATCCACGAAACCACAGATGGTACTGGACCCATATACTATGTTTTTCTGTACACACACACACACCTATGATAAAGTTTAATTTGTAAATTAGCCACTGTAAGAAATTAACAACAATAACTAATAATAAAATAGAACAGTTGTAACAGCATCCTGCAGCCAAAGTTAATGTGAGTGTGCTCTTTCTCTCTTCAACTATCTTATTGTAATCATTTACTTGCAGTAAATGGCTTGGGGTCACACGTTTCAAGGGATCCCTTGTTGAAGTCTTCGTGTAGGCTCAATGCTTTCTGGTGTGAAACATTGCCATCAGCCAGAACAGGTTTTCTGTTCATGTCTTCCACCCACAAATTATATGCCTTTTCCATCTAGAGTAAGCACTTTTCATGCTCTGTGGTCATAACACTGTTTGCGGTATGACAGCAAAGCTAGCAAGAGTTTTTTTCTTTCTGCTCAATTTCATGGATAGAAGGCTCATTCTTACTGTGGATCATAGCAACACCAGCATCTGATTTTTTTTCTTTTATTATTAGGTCAAAAATTTTCACCTTTTCATTGAAAGGAAGCACTTTACAGCTTCTCTTTGGCACATCTCAGTTGCCGGCATCACTACTCTTATGTGTTGGGGCTATTATTAAGTAAAATAAGAGTTATTTGAACACAAACAGTGTGATTTGGAGACAGTTGATCTGATAACCCAGGAGGCTACTAAGGGACAAATGGGCCGCTTTGTTGTTTCTAGAACAAGCAGAGCATGCCTCTGCCTTTAAGATCTTTGTGCATTCCCTCTGCCTGCACTTTCTCCATCAGATGCCCTCACTTCTAATTCCTTCATCTCTTCTGAGTCTTTGCTTATATTAACTTCTCAGGGAAGCCTGCCTTGATCATCTTTTACATGGCGTAACCGTATTTCTTTTAATTTTTTTAATAACCCTCACCATATGCATTTCTCTTATTTTGCATGTTTATTATTTTTTGTTCATTTTGCCTGCTAGAATGGGAGCTCTCTGAAGGCAGGAGTATTTATCTGTTTAGTTTTCTAATGTGTCCATGTACCTAGAACAGTGCATAGTTCATAGTAGATGTTCAATAAAGACTTGACTAAATGAATGAATCCCCATTTTAGCACCAAAGAAACTGAGTTCAGAGAGATAAAATCATGTTTCCTGAGCTTCACAGCTAACAAGTCATAGAGCCAGGCTTCTAGCCCCATCTGCTTTGTCCTTCCCATTAGATAAAGTCTTGAGAATAAACAAAGTCCCTGAAAGAATGAAGAACTGATGAAGAAGAAAGCAGGGTGACAACTGATTTTTCAATTCTGTAGCCCAGTTATGAGACAAGAATAAAAAAGAGACTCAGTTGTAGGGACCAGGAAGGGGCAAAGAGGATTCCTGGGTATTAACTAAATGAAGGGAGAGAGAGGTTTAGTAAGATGGATGTGAGCTTCATTCTTTGAAAAAGGGAGATAAAGAAGAATAAGGAAAAAGAAAAAAAAAATCTTTAAATTTTTTTTTAAAGAGTCAATGGGGATCTTAGAGAAAGAGACTTAATAAAATATCGGAGGTAGAAGCTACACTATAGATGATTAAGAAGTGAGAGAGAATCATTCCAAATAGCTTAAGAAATTGGGTTGTTATGAGACAAAGGATGCTACTTGAAAGTAAAGTTAAATGTTTCTTTAAAAAAATTAAAGCTTATTTGAAGACAAAAATAAAGGGCTCAGTAGCAAGAAAGTTAGAGGTGGCTAGAAAGAATGTATAAATGGGGCATACATAGAAACAGGAAGGGAGGGCATGTAGAACTCCACGGAAAGAATTCTGGCGTGAGACTAAAAGTTATAAAATACTGAAGAATATGTCCTGTTTCTGATTCCACCTCTACTAAATGAAGAGTGGCATATTTACCCCTCCCATCACATCTCAATTCCACCCTGTCTTCTCCCTGGGTTACACAGAGCACAAGGCAGAAGGCGCATAGAAGCCCATCAACAGAGGAAAAATCTTTAGGGCTGTGATAGAATCCCTGAGGTAGCACCTGAGTGACAAGTGTCCTTGAAGCCTTTTAGCTTCCTGTCACTCCCTATTCCTCACATGTGTGTCTTTCTTTCAGTAGGCTGGTTTTGTGAATGGGAAAGATTTCCTTGTAATGTGTATTTTCTATTAGAAAAATTAACTTCTTCGAATAGATAATATATTCACATGGCTTGAAAACATGTTTAAAAATAGCCAATAAAAACTCTTTCATCCTTATTTCTCATCTTGAGTTCCCACTTCACTGTAGGTAATATTGTTTTTAGTTCTCATGTTCTTTAAATGTTGTTTATGTATAGACAAGCACATACAAAAATATTTTAAAACCCAGAAATATTCTAAAAGTAATATTTTAAAACCTGGGAAATAAGTTGGAACCTATCCTTTTCCGCAGACAAAAGTGCCTCAGTTAACTATCTGAGTTCTTAAATGATGGCCCCTTTTTCAATCTCTCTGTGCGGGTTGAAGAGATTTCACTCAAATATGATTGATTTCCTCATAATCTCTTGTGTGGATAAAGTAATTGAGCATCTCAGGTTGGGTGTTTACTGCCTATTGGAGCTTCTCAAGACCTAAAATTAAAAGTGAAAAACTGAATCAAGCCATTGAACTAGACTCATTTGTTCTAATACATTAAAAAAATAAATAGAGCTACCATATGAACCAGCAATTCCACTTCCAGATATTTATCTGAAGAAATCCTAAACACTAATTTAAAAAGATATATGCTCCCCTTTGTTCATTGCCAAGATAAGCAAGAACATAAGTGTCCATCAATAGATGAATGGATAAAGAAGAGGAGGTACATATATACAATGGAATATTATTCAACCATAAAAAAGAATGAAAGCTTGCCATTTATGACTACATGATGGACCTAGAGGGTATTATGCTAAATGAAATAATTCAGGTGGAGAAAGACAAATACCATATGATTTCACTTATATGTAGAATCTAAGAAAAATAAATAAATAAATGAGTAAAAAAGAAGCAAACTCATAGATGGTTGCCAGATGGGAGGGGGATTAGGGGAATGACTAGAAAAGTGAAGGTATTAAGATATACAAATTGCCAGTGATAAAACCAGTCATGGGGACGTAAAGTACAGCATAGGGAATATAGTTAATAATATTGTAATAACTACATATGGTGTCAGATGGGTTCTAGACTTATCTGATCACTTCATTAGTTGTATAAATGTTTAATCACTATGTTGTACACCTGAAACTAATATAATATTGTATGTCAACTGTAATTAAAAATTTTTAAAAATATATAAAAATAGAATAAAAGCAATGAAGAGAAAGGAGGGAAGGACATATCTAGAACAGGTGAAATTAAATAGAATGGTGGAAACTTAATGTGATATGTGAATATATGTGATATAAATAATAGGGGTTGGCGAACTAAAGCTAGTGGATCATATCTGCCCTAAATGCCTAGTCTTTACATAATGTAATAGAGTTGAGTGGTTCTAGCAGAGACCAATGGCTTGCAAAGTCCAAAATATTTACTACTTAGTACTTTTCAGAAAAAAATTGCTGACCCCTGCTCTAGTGTGAGAAAGAAGGAAGGAAAATAATTTGTGATCAACAACTACTGTGTGCCAAGTTCTGAAGTAGAGTCCTTCATTTAATTTATATGACGACTTTATGAGAGAGCTATTATCGATCCTGTTTCACAGATGATGCCCAGGGTTACTCTGCTGCTACATGTGAGAGCTGGGATTCCAACCTGGGATGTCCGAGCTGACTTGGTTTTTAACTAGAGATATGTTCAAATGCTAGGGATTTTAGATAATAATCCCATATGCAGGTAAAATCAATTTAGAAAACCCAGAAACCATTACTAGATTAGAAAATGAACAGTGCACCTTCTTTCTCATGAATGGAAATGAGCTGCTGGGTAAGTAGCCACTTGTCTAAGGCAGGTAGTTAGTTACTGATGCCAGATTAACAGCTGTATGATTCCTAACAGGGCTAGCAGAATGCAGTGCAGCATGTGGTCACCTCAGTGAAGCGTTCCAGAGATCTCTCCTTTGACACATAGTGCAAGGTTCATTTCTCACTTCATGGTCTTGCTGCTCACACAAAGCTGTGAAAACTCATCCTGGAAGATGTGACTTCATTAGGTTGGACTCATTGGTACCAAGTTAACAGATACAAGTAGCTGGTCTCTTTTCTCCCTAGAGACAGAAATGTCTTGAAATGCCAGATTATGGTATCTCGACTATAGGTCAAGTGACTCAACTGTTGTTAGCATTTTATCTCAGAGACATCTACGGCCCAATTTTAAAAACTTCTTTGGAGCCAGCTAAAAATGTCCTTGCCTGTAAGTTAATTCAGAGTCAGTGAAGCAAATGCTTAGCTACTTGCTTGCTCTTTGTATCTGGGCTATATAAAATTGCATTGGAGTTTGTCATAATAGCACAAGGGCAGCCACCGTTGTTGCTGCCTGTGGTTGGAGCTGGGAAATGAATGAATGCAGTGACATGAATGTTGAAGAGGTGTGGTCCTGGGATTAACTTGGCTCTGCTTTCTGCATTGCTTTTGCCCAAAGGTAAAATGGTCCAGACAAGACTCATCCTATCTTTTACCCTAATTTTGGCCGTTTGTTGACACATCAATGACACTACACTAATGGTGGCAGTCATTAAAGTAATATGGCATCCTGAGTTCTCTTTTTCTTTTTTTTTTTTTTCATTGTGGTAAAAAAAAAAAAAAACACACATAACGCAAAATTTGCTATCTTAACCATTTTTAAGAATACAGTTTAGTAGCATTAGCTTTAGTCACATCATTATGAAACAGAGCTCCATAACTTTTTCATCTTGCAAATCCGAAACTCTGTACCCATTAAACAACAACTGCCCTTTCCCTCTTTTCTCAAGCCCCTGATAGCCATTCAACTCTCTATTTCTATGAATTTGGTCACTTTAGTTGGCTCATATAAGTGGAATCATATAGTATATGTCCTTTTGTGACTGGCTTATTTAACTGAGAGTAATGTCCTCAAGGCTTATTTATGTTTTAGTGTGTGATGAGATTTCTTTCCTCTTTAAGGCTGGATAATATTCCATTGTTTGTATAAACCATATTTTGTTTATTCATTCGTCTGTGAGTGGATATTTGGCTTGCTTACCTATCTTGGCTGTTATGAGTACCGCTACTATTAACATGGGTGTGCAAATATCTCTTCAAGACCCTGTTTTTAATTCTTTGGGGTTCATATACAGAAATGAGGCTGCTGGATCGTATGATAGTTCTATTTTAAAATTTTTGAGGAAACTCCACACTGTTTTCTTCAGTAGTTGTTTCATTTTACAGTTCTAACAACAGTGCACAACAATTACAATTTCTCCACATCCCTGCCACCATTTATTTTCTGTTAGGGATTTTTTTTTTTAATAGTAACCATCCTAATGGATGTGAGGAAAGATCTCATTTGATTTGCATTTAACTGATAGTGATGTTGAGCCTCTTTTCATATGCTTATTGACCTTTTTTAACATCATCTTTGCAGAAATGTCTATTCAAGTTCTTTGCCAATTTTAAAACTGGGTTATTTAAGGTTTTGTTGTTGAGTTGTGTAAGTTGATTATATAGTCTGAACATTAACCTCTTATTCTATATATGATTTGTAGATACTTTCTCCCATTTCATAGGTTGCCATTTTCACTGTTTATTGAGTTGTTTGTTGCACAGAAATTTTTAAGTATGTTGTAGTCCCATTTCTCTATTTTTGTTTTTGTTACCCATGCTTTAGGTGTCAACCTCAAGAAATCATTGCCACATCTAATGTCGTGATGCTTTTCCTCTTTCTGTGTTTAATTCTAGGAGTTTTATAGTTTTAAGTCTTAGGTCTTTATAGTTTCAGGTTTTTGAATTCTCTTTTATTTTATCTCAGTGTGATTACCTCTCACCCCAGGTTTTTCTGTGGGAGAGGACATAACTTCAAGAGAAACCCGTCATCTTCTGGAATTTTTAAACAAAATTCTTAAACAAAAGAAAGCAGAACATTTGGGAGTCACCCTTTCTTAAAGGTCCTGGCTATTCTTTACTTGATTTGTGATCTGAGTAAATGCCATTCATATACAATTGTATCTTTCTTTGTTCATCTCACAGTCACTTACATTCAAGGTTTGCTGTAAATTCAGTTTCACCTGCTTTTGATTTTTTTTTTTTTTTTTTTTTTTTACCAACCATATACAAGTTTTTTCTAGTGTTGGTAGGATGGTAGTCTGCTCCTTGGTCTTAATAATGATTTCTTAAGAGCATCCTATCAAATAGATATCATTTTAAGATTATTAGATTCCACCATTCTACACTGGCATTTCATTTTATAGGTTCCCTTCCCATAGGCTAACCCTTTCCTTTGGTTGCTAGTCTTCCTTTTGTCTCCTATTTCTCTCCCTTACATTTTCTCTCCAGTTCCTTTTTCTTAACTTTTCTACTGGGCTATATAGCTTCCACTCTCTGGCACCTATATCCCTCCTTAATTTCCCTCCCAAATAGTATCTTATACTTTGTCCCTCTAATGTTGTCCTAGAGAGTTTCAGATCCCATTCTGAGTGGGATCTCCATCACCATTCAAACTTGAACCCTTGATGTTTTCGGTGACTTTCTTAGTCTTAGAAATATGTATTCAGAGAGTTGGAAAATTGTTTAGAAGCAAAAATAAACAAAAATGTAGTTTAACTGTTATAGGAAAAAGGCAGATTCTTAAACAATTGCACAGGCTCAGCTTTGTAATTAAAAATGAAAGATTCAGAGTCCTAAAGGGTTACACGTTGAACATGACTTGACAATTCAGGTGATTAGTCAACAAGAGATATAATAGAACGCTGTAGAAACTCTGGATATTCTTCTTAATTCATACTATGTACAATCTAAAATGTTGTTTTCGATTCTGGACTTAGAACTTAAGAGAGATATGGCAATGTAATTCTAGGCTATGTGCTTATTAAATAAGATAATATTTGATAAGTGCCAAGTCATACAATGGGAGAGCAGAGGAAGATAATAACAGGTATAGCTAGACCAAGCATCACAGAAGAGGAACTATTTGAGCTGGGCCTTTAAGTAGAATTTAGATAGCAGAGATGAGGGGGTGGATGTTAGTGACAGAGGCTTTGGCATAAGCCAAGGGTGAGGGCAAGACTATTCAAGGTTTATTTGGGAAATAGTAAAGAAAGATGCTGGGTATTTTGGAGTATAGGCTAAACCTTTATAAACAAAGAAACCTCGAAATACAATAACATCAAAGATTTTTTTTCTCTCTCATGTAACAAGTGGTAGGGAGATGATCCAAGGAAGATAGAGGCCTTTTACGGATCCAGGTACCTTCCCCTGTTGCTCTTGTACTATGGCTCACCAATATAAAGTCTTTGTCCCAGCTCACCAAAAGGGGGAAGTGGAGAGCACTCAGTTTTCCTCCTAAAGATCTGACTTGAAAGTTGCTCACATCACTTTTGTTCACCTGCCATTGGCCCATACTTTGTCATATGATGTCGCCTAACTGCAAAGGAGTTTGGAAAATGTGCCTCTAGGCTATGAACATTGGGAGGGAGCTGTCTCTTAAACCAGTTACTAGTTAGAATAGTTTGTCGAAGGGAAGGCGAACATAAACTTAAAAGGAAAGAATAAGGCCATAATATGATGGATGGACTTCGAGTTTCAAGTGTTTGTGTAGCACAGGCACAAAATAAATACTTGTCTCATGACAGCGTGAATAAATTAGTGAGTGAGCACGTAAACTTATCATTCAGTTTAAACTTTATCCCCTAGAGTAGGAGTTACACACTAAAATGACTCTTAGATGATCAGACAGATAATATAAATCAGTCGTACAACCAAGTGTAAGTGGGGAGTGACAGGGAGTGAACAAGTGGAGGGTAAGTGCCATGTCTAAAGGACAGCCACTACTCAGCTCCAGCTGATGGTTGTATGGAATGTAGGCCCTGGCTGGCAAGCTCTTGCAATTAAAAAAAAAAAAGAAGTAAGAAACTGGGGTTTTATGTGACATCCCCCAATTTTTAAATATTTGTTCTGGACAATGTTAAAACAGGCCAAACAAACAAACAAACAAACAAACAACATCTATAAGGTAGATTTGTCCTACAAGTCACTAAGTTGCAATCTTTGTAAAGATGAAAAACCACGTAAAATTTTTGCCAAGAGAGCTGGTAGTTTAAAGAAGGTTAGTTAGCATGGTTAAGGCATTTTGGATAGACCGTTAGTGAAGTGGTTTTCGATTTTGGCTGCACATAATAATCACTGGGGAGCCTTGAAAAAAATCCTAACCTCAAGATTCACCCCAGACCAATTAAATCAGTTTCTCTTGAGAGATGGGTAAGTTTTAAAGCTTTTCAAGCAATTTTGATGTGCAGGCAAGGTTGGGAGCTAATGCTCTAGGGCTGATTTGGAAGGTTATTGCAATCGACTGCACATGTGGTAAAAGGGCTTTGGAACTGTGGTTTTGGAAGCTGACAGGAAAGAGACAGAGGTGGGAGACATTATAAAGGACAAATTGATAAAATTGTGTGGCTTTCTTAAAATAAGAGTGTTGAAATAAATAAAATAAGAAAATGAAGGAAAAAGGTCAAAGGAGTTGAGATTTCAAGCTGAGATTTGGGGGCTGGGCGGTGTAAGAAACTTAAATGCTTCCAAAGGACTTATGAAATTAAGGTACGCGGTAGATGGATGGGAAAGGGGCTGGGGAGGGGAGAATAGGTATTTTCTTACATATAAATGCTGTGGCCAAATCCAAGTTGATAATTCTAAATCAACATGATGTTAAAAAAAAAAAAAAGGCTACACAGTTCTTTAGAAGGATAATCTTTTGTGTATATTTTAGTTGTTGCAAGCCAGGAAAAACCTGTGAATTAACATTGCTGATAGATTTGTTGAGACAGTATGTCAAGGTCATTGCTCAAGGTCAGAGGAGAAGAACCAGAGAGATCCAAAGCAATTTCCCTCCTGGTTAACACACTAGGAATGTCTCAGTCCTGAGTCAGTCAGGTTTCCGCAGAGCCTCGGTTGGGCCTTAGGTTTTATCAGTGATGACTTACCGCCACCGTCAGGCTGCATCCAGTCACCGCATCTGGTTTCCGGCCCCTGAAATATACTGGGAGGGTGCATGCAGTTTTTTCGTTTGTAGGTTTAAACATTGAGATGAAAGTAGTTCTTTGTTATTTTCCTGGTATGGTAAGGCTATACGATTAAATAATATTTGGTTGTATCGAGATATTGATGGCGCCTGACGACATTTGGCAGCAAAAATTTCTATAATGATGAAAATCAGAAGAGGAATAAACTCAGTGTTGCATCTTTAAATTCAACTAAAATAATTTTTAGGACATTAGTGAGTTCTTCTTTATCCTTAAGTTTAAAGTAATGACTATGCGTGAGTGGTAGGATGTTTTAGAAAGATAGCAATTGAAAAAACAAAACAAAACCTTGACATTTATTCTCTATTTATAACGTGTCAAGCTGGATGCTAAGAGGTTTATTTGCTTAACACACTGTCACATTTAATTCTCAAGGAAAAAAAGTGCTGTTTGATGCAAGCACTCTGACTGTCTCTCCATTTACCAGTGCAGACAGTGATACACAGAGAAGTAATTTGTTTAAGGGTACAGGACTCAAAGGCAGGAACTTTGGGCTCAATTCACAACTTTCTACTTTTTAGTTATGAAAACTTGAATAAGTCACTGAAAAGTTACCGTTTAAATCTCCTAGTTTTTAAATGGAATGTTAATTGTTGATCATGCCAATGCACAGATTCTTGTATGAATTTACAGAGACAAAGGCTTGTTATAAATGCTAAAGACTACATCAGCACTAGTCTTATCATTATTATGACATTTTTCCATGAATCTAGGATATTAGTATCAACAATAGTAGGAAGAATTAGGATCTTAAATCTGCCCCTAAGTAGCATTGTGACCTTGAAAATTTAACCTCTCAAGCCTTCAGTTTTGAAAGTATAAGCATTAATAATGAACCTGAATGGGGTGATCTCTAAGATGCTTCTCCATTCTGAAATTTTATGAGAGACTGTGTAGCATAATTAAGAGAAGCAGCCATTTCTCTATAAAATATTCACTGGAATATATCACTTCAGCATATTCGGCTTCTGTTCTATGGAGGTCTGGGTGAATTTCTCTTAAAAGGTCCTCACGGTAATTGAGTGTGAGACTGTGACATTAGTGAACCTGTAGGCTTTGAAGCTCTTCATGCTGCGTTCTCAGCATTGTAATATGAGAGAAAACAGGCATCCTACAGGAATTTAAGGCCTTGCTAGAGTTTGTAAGATGCCAAGAGGCCAGGAACAATGGTGGCTGTAAACAAATGAGTAACCAAGTAAGAATTAGATATGGATGAGCCTGAATTTATAGCAAATAAGGTCAGTTAAATAAAGCAGACCTGAAACATTCATGTTGGCAGATTTGCTTTTGTGGTGTCTTAAAATCACCTGTCAGCACTGCTGTTGGTGCTCTGTTCAGACAATAGAGGAGACTCTTCCCAGGAGAGTGGGTTCTGTGTCAGGGCCACTCATAAGGTCAGATCGTATCCGAGGCTGTGCCCTTTACCATGTAAAGGATATTGGCCTAGAGTTTGCATGGTGAATAAGCACTTTTGCCCAGGCAAGGTACTGCCAGTAATCTCAGGCTCAGGTGCTGTCTGCCTTTCAGGCTGATGAAGTTCTGTACACTAATTTTTAAGAAGCTAATGGCTTTACCATTTGCCTTCTTTATTTGTCCAGGAATAAAAGAAGTTATTTTCTTTTTTAATATTTTTAAGATAATCAAATTGGAGAGGTATCACTTTTAGGTGGTGCTCTGATATTTCTGGATTTGTCTGTAGATTATTCAGCTTTACTTGCTTGAGAAAGTATTCAGCTTTACTTGCTTGTGTGTGTGAGAGAGAGAAAGAGAGAGAGGGAAAGAGAGACAGACACAGAGACAGAGAGAGAAAGGTGTATGTCACAACTGGCAATCTGATACTCTTCCTTTTTCTTCCTACCTGAGTCCATTCATTACCTTATAAAAATAAAATTGATTAGTTGAATTAACAAAAATATTTTTGTCTTTTATTTTATTTTTCTATAGTATAGAGAAGACTGTTTGTACTCTTCCAAAATAAAATTTCATTACAGCCTTTTCCTTGTCCTATCTTTCCTGCATCTTTGGTTTTATATTTTTTGGTGCATGCCATTGTATTCGAGGGACCACAGTTGACTCTGGGACAACATGGGTTTGAACTGTGCAGTTATATATATTTTTTTAATAAACATCTAGTTTGCCCCAGGTTTTCCATCTGTGGATTCAATGAACTGAGGATAGAAAACAGCATTTTCCAGGCAGTGGTTGGGACTCCACGGATGTGGAGGGCTGACCCAAGTTATGTGTTAATTTTTGACTGCGCAGAAGTTAGTACCTCCAACCCTTGCATTGTTCAGGTGTCACCTGTATTGCCCAGTCTTCTTAACAAGATACGAGGCCCATGAGAAATCACATCATGCCTATTTCTCTCTTTATATAAGGTAGATAGGCTGAAAAGAACTCTAGGACCAGACTTGCTCAAGGTACCAAAAATATGAATATTCAGAAAAGTAGTAGATGGAACTCTATGGCAAAGGAAAAGGTACATTTGGTAGGAAGAGATTTTTGGAGCCATACATATTAATGGGTGAGGGGGCTTTTGTGGAACTGGACGGTGGCTAAGAATGCAGGCTCTGAGCCATGTTGCCTAAGCCCCAGACCCCTCTTTACCACTCATCACCTATGTTATCTTGAGCAAGTGACTTGGGGACTCTCTGTGCCCCAGTCTGGTTAAAAGTGTATCTTCCACATACAGTTGTTGTGATGATTAAATGTGTTGAAATGTGTGAAGAACTTAGAACAGTACCTGGCAGGTAGTAGACATTCAAGCTATGTGAGTGTGTGTGGTTGTTACTGTTGTTACTGTTACTAACAGGAGGGGTTAGGCTGAAGCAGCTCCTTCTATATAGATGACTCTGGACTTTGGGGATCAAATGCCACCATCTGCAATCTCCTTCCATCTTCAGCCACCTTGGTCATTATTAAGCTTTAGACTCCTACATGACCTCCACCCACAATGGTTAAGGTCACCTCTCCCCTGTCATGAGATCTGCGGTGATTGTCCGACATTCCCGAACTCCTCTTCTCTGAGAGACTCTGGGTCTCCTGCCTTGACAGATCTTATGTTGTATTAGAGATAATTCTCCTCTAATTGGCCCAATAATTTTAGTTAATGCACTTCTCTGTAAGGGAAGTTATGCTATAAATATATATTCAAACAAATAAAAGTGACTTTCTGGTTTATAATATTGTCACACAACAACCTTAATAATATATACTTGTTTATTTATAATTTGTATTTACATATATTATTATATCTATAATTATATACTTATAAATAATAATACCACAGCACTCTTTAACTAGATAAAGGATCATTACGATGTATTTTGAGAAGAAAAAGAGAGGGCTTCTAAAAGGTTTCGAATTGTCCCTCAAACCTCTGACTGTTAAAGATGAAAACATTTTATTTTTTTTAGGTATGGAGAAATGTTTATTGAATAGGATTTCAATTTCAGTATAACTGATCTTGAGCTCTACTGTTGATAACTAACCAGCTCTACTAGTGGTTTTAACCTGTGTAATTCTTATGATTATTTCTAGCCCCAAACAGCAAGATCACATGTGTTGGAAAGGCGGCAATTGGTTGGGATAATCTGGTGGGAGAGGAGCATACAGCTGATATGCATACAGCTGAAAAAATGCTAGTCTTTTCACTATTTTTGAAAACAGTTATTTTTCCTACCAATGTGTTATATTAACATTTAATAAATTATTGTTATATATAAATGATTGAACACATATTTTTTTAAATTCATAAAATGAGTATTGATAGTTATAACCCACAGAAATAAAAGCTCTCTGGGGCCTTCAATAATTCTTAATAGTCCGAAGGGGCCCTCAGGCTAAAAGTTTAAGAACTGCTGATCTACATTATGACACATGTCACAATTTCATTTTATAACTGTGCTCTGAACTCTATAAGAGAAGAATTTAGGTCATTTATGTGAATACCAGGCCTTAGTACAATATCTGATACATAGTAAACTCTCAATAAATAATTTTTGAATGAAGAACCTAGTACACATATGTACACTGGGCACACACACGTGGAGTTCGAACAAAAAAGGCTATTTAATCTTTACTTCAGCTAGCCAAATGCTACCCAATCTAGGTGGTGTACACAGTTAGCTAAACCAGTAGTACTCTAAAATTTTATGTTACTCTTAAAAACTCTAATTCTGTCCTTTATTATTTTTTTTAACTCTAGATATTTTGTCCAGAGGATGTCTATGAATTCTTTAAAGTGAACAATTGGCGGTCTATACTTGAGGACAAAACACCTGAGTTCTTCTGGCTCAGCTACATGCTGGTTGTGTGTTATCAATGACATACTTTATTGTTCTGAGGCTCAGTTTCCTTGTTTGTAAAATGGGGGGCATTGAACTAAATGAGACCAAAGGGCCTTTTGAAGACTGGGTCTGCTCTTCCAGCTTGCATGGGAACTCGTCTCCTTTTCCCTTTTCTAAGCAGACGTATTTTGATACCATTTCTGTCTTCTGGGCTCCAATAGTGCAATGCCAAGTGTTACCTTTTACTAACTTGCTATCCCAAAGTTCCCTGGAAGAACATAGGCTATTTTCTTGCTCATTCAGCATGATAAATTCTCCATATGGAATTCCATTTTTTCCTAAAAATATTAACTTTCTTATTACTAAAGAACTATATGTTCCCTAGATAAAATTTAGAAGGTTTAGATAAACAACAATTCAATAATCACAGGTAATCTTTTGAATAACCTTAGCATCCTATAAACAGTCTCATCTAATTATGTGCATTCTTTTTCCAGATATTTGATTTACAAGATCTTACTAAACAGGAAAGTATTTAGATCTAGTCCAAACACAGGATTATAACATTTCAGCTCTGCACTTCTTTTTCATTAAAACTTTACAGACGCGTCGGGAAATGTTTATTAAAAGTAATTGTTAGCTCCTACAAAGTTGGGAGAGACTTTGAGCTGTAGGAAAAGAGAGAGAAGGAATGAGAAGAGAGAGATAAGAAGAGAGGAAGGGAGGGGAGCTGAAGAAAGGAGAGAAGAGTGGAGAACAAAAAAGGAGATTGACTCGGAGAAGAGGAAAGAGAAGTAAAAGGCAAAAGAGGAACAGTAATCAAGAAAGAGAAAAAGGAGGCCTGAAAAGAGAGGACTTTTCAGTGAGGTGAATGGATGAAGTTGTGTGGCAAAGGGCGGGGTTCTCTCAGAGGCTTGGGAAGTAAGAAGGAATGACAGTGGATGTTGCTATGCTATGTTTTTCTCTCTGTGAACCTTGTGGGAGTGAGTCTGGTTAGAAAGTCAGTATGGCACAATAGGTGACAGCTTGGACTCTGGAACAGAGTTACTCAGTATCTATTTAATGGCTTTATGACCTTTAATAAATTACATAGCTCCTCTATGCTTCAGCTTTTTCATTTATACAATAAGGAAATTTGTGAAGGTTAAGTGGCTACCTAATTGTTAGAAGGTTAGCTGGTAGATAGTCAGCACCCAAGTGTTAAGTATTGTTATTTTTTAAGACTGCATACGAAAAATCTACAGTTATGCCATTAAACTATCATAATTCCAAATTCTAAGGTGTGAGCACCTCAGGTCCTCTTTTAGGATTTAAAGGCAGATACCAGTGATCTGATCCTTTTGTTCAGGGCTCCTGGAGAACTGGAGGTGCTTGAGTCAGGATTTAACCTGAAATAAGTGAGCAAAGCTTGGGGTAGTCAGACTTTCTGGGACGGTCCCAGCTTCACTCCTGACAGCTGTATTTGAGCTTGTTTAGGCTCCAGTGTGTTTTCTACAAAATGAGGAGTCAGGGAATTTATAGCATAGAGTTGTGGTAAGGCTTAAATAACTTCCTGGTATGTAACTGCTCAGTTACTACTAACCTATTAATAGTTCCAGTTTATTCCCGATTCCTTTAATCATTCTTGTTTTTATTAGACTTTGATGATATGCATTTCAATTTTATTTTGCCCTTAAAATTATCAGTTGTTTCTTTTTATAGACCAACAGGGAGCAAATGAACTCAAAGCCTGTGGATGTTTTGGAGGAAACCCTTTTCCATGATGAGAGTCAGGGGCCTTCCTGGGTTCTTCTCTTCCCAGTTGAAACCACTGTCAGTAGTATTTGAGGAAATCGGGATTCAGCTCAATTTATCCATTCTGCATGATACTGAGCTCAGAATACAACTTTGTACCTGGTCAGTTTTAGATTATACCATTCTATACCCTTTTTGCTTTCTCTTTCCGACTGACAGCCTCTTACCTTTATTCTGGGACAATTTTTATCAGGAATATTTTTATATTCTAAAGATATCCCATTTCAGCCTTTAGAAATGAAGCTTAGTTTTTCACGAAACATGTCAGTATTTGAGTTTTCTTGTGGAATCAGAGTTAAAACTGCCTCGCACCATTTCATTTTCTCTTCAATAGTTCTTTTAAAAGCACATGCCATATTCTCCCTCCTGTCAATTACTTGTACTGTGTTGGATATTGTAGGTGTAAATGTGGGTAAACGTGTAGAGTGGTAGAGTCCAAAACAGCACTTTTAACTCCCTAGCGTTTTGTCTTGAGCTTCTGGGTCTTCTTGGCACATTAAGTACATAGCTATGTGGTTAGGAAAGGTATGTTGCATTTGCGTCCTATTGTATAAACATTTAAATGAGTCATTTTGTACAGGAACTGTGTGCATAAGAATTAAGTAAAAATAGAAGATTAAATATATATGTTGGCAGATAAGCATAAAACCTCAATGTGTAATTTTGCTTCTAAATAGAGTTCTAATTTTAGCAGGTAAGGCCAAATAAAGCTCCATTGTGGGTCGAGTAAGGGGATTGTAACTACTCATCAGTAGCCATTGCTCATGTAAATTCGGTTTCAAAGCATGAGTCTCACTTTGAAAAGTTAGGCCAGGTTTTTCTTAAACTTGCGCTGTTAATAGAGAAATCTGCTCGCCTTCAGATCGGCTGGTCAGATAAGGCGGTAGGGAAATGTTCGCTAGCCTGCAGGCTCAGATGCTGCCCCTCCCTGTTGCCTCATCTGCTGATCCGAGATAGAAGTCTGACTCCCTCCTTTGAAGGCCCAGAGTGATCGGTGCCACCTCATGTTGTGGCACTGTGGGGACTCCTCTCAGTCATCTCCCCTGAGGTACCTCGCTCAGTACTGTATGCTTAGTGAACGCCGAAAAATTTTAAGCGAATGAGATAAAAGATGAAATTGAAACATCTTGATTAGGAATGGCTTCTAAAATTCTTTATCAAGCCATAGTTTTAATATCAGCCTTTAAAATATAAATTTTCTCTTAACATAAACCCAATATGGATATAACGGTCCCTGTCTTATAGGTGAAGAAACCGAAGTTCAGAGACATTAGGTAGCTCATTTAGTTTATGTTATTAGTAAAAAGGAGATGGAACCTGGAGTCAAATTCAGTTCTGTCTGATTGTAGCAACTGTTCTCTTAGCATTATCCACACTAGTTCATGATGAGCATTTTTTTCTCTCTCTTTTAATATACACTCTCCTGTCCTTCACAATTCATTCTCATTTAAATGTTTTTCAATTTCTGATTTATGCCAGGGACTTAAACAGATTGTTAAATCAGCTGGCCTGTCATGATTTCATGTGGTGCCAGTGAGGCTCTCCAGATTCAGATATTGAGCCTACCACCTTCTAGCCAGATAACATCAGGCAGATCTCCTCACCTCTCAGAGTCTCAGTCTTCTAATCTGTAAAATGGGGTGACAGTAGTACCCACCTCACAGGGTCTTTACGAGACCCAGATGATCTATCGTTTATAAAATATTTTTATAAGGTTCTGGCACTTAGTGAAAGCTGTGTGAAGATTACTTATTGTTTCAGCTAACGCTGTTCATTTGGGATCATTCACTGAATCTTTTAATCTTGGAATACTAAGAGAGTAGGGAAGACTTTTTAATGGTTAAAAAGATGCAACAGCAAAGGCTGATCAGTTTTTTCATAAAAACAGTGAAAGTAGTTCACTTTTTTGAGACTCTTCAGCAGGTCCCTGTTTGAAGGCAGCTGACTTGCTCTAAACCATTCAGACACCATGCTCAAGTTCTCTGTCTACAGAGAAATCTGCATCCTTCAGGGGGTGAACACCCACGCATTCACACGCACATCCAGACAACATACACTGAAAGGAAATGATTAGTTCAGGTCATTGGCTGAACCACCTCCTGAGAACCAAGGGCGATCTCTGTGATTAAGCTGAGCCAGACTTACCTGTCATTGAGACACCAGTAGAATGGGCTAGTTCAAGCATGTGACTGCCTTAAATTTTCTGTAAATGAGAAATGAAGTTTACAGTGATTTTTGCTTGCTGAAAAGAAACTGCTCTCCTCCTACCCTTACCTAAGTATATGTTTCTTGCTAAGCATCTTGCCTCATCACAGATCCTCTTTCAGAAAAAGTAACAGACAATAGTGAATGTGAAGAGGGAGGGACTTAGAGCTTAGAGCATTTCACCTCAGTGCCAAGACTGTGGGAAGAGATGCCGGGTCTTCTTTGTTTGGATCCAAAACGTGTCTTCTAGGAGCGCTGTTTCTAGAGTTCAGTGTGGTACCGTGAGAGACACAGCCTTCGGAGTGAGATACGGGTTCCAGTCCCTACTCTGACATCGGGCAAGTCCCTCGCCTTTTTTGACCCTTGGTGTCCTCACCTGTAAAATCACCATAAGCGGCACCACTTCACAGACTGATGGTGACAACACAGCATCTACTTCCTGTTGTACACATCTCCTTTCCCCTTTTAGAGAAATAGTTTTCAGTCTCAATCTGGTCTGAAAAATATGTAATTCCATAAAGAATTGCCCGTAGGCTTTCACCTCTGTAAGGCAGAGACCACATCTCCTTTCCTACTGTATCACGTTTCCTGGTCCCATATGGGGCAAGGAAGGCTCTACTTTTTATTCCTGCTGCACACCACAGCCTTGCCAGATGGCAACAGTAATCACCATCCCCCCCACATACGCACACAATTTATATTTAACCAAACTAGGTTTGTTGTAGGAGAGAAATATGTAGGAAAATAAGAGCAATGGTGGATATTTTTAACCTGTCATGAGGGTGTAGCTACTTGCAAGACTCAAGTGTAAATTTAATATAATATAAATTAATTCATCGATTATGTTAACCAGCTGAGGGCTCTAGCAGATCATTTTTCACAAACTTGTACGTGTACATTTGCATGCACTTTCACTGTGTTTCTTAGTCTTTCAAGAGATCGATGCTTTAGAAAGTTTAAAAGTAAGATTTTTTTTCAAAGCACCTCATTAAAGAACTTTCAAAATGCAAATGAAAGTGTGCTGCCAGCTGCTGGAAACAGGGCTAAAGGCTGTTCCATTTTCTCCTAAGTTGGATGATCAGGGTTTCTTCTAAAGGCTGAATCCTGATTTGGCTCTAATCAAGAGTTTACAAACTCTCAGAGCATGTATCAAATATGAGAATGGCAAGAGACTGACCCAGAAGGAAACTATTAGGGAGTGGCCTGGGTCACCCTCAGTGTGCCCCTGGAGAACTTGGCAGGGAGGCAGAGAAAGGTAATGGAAGAAAGGTCAGGAAAAGACAATGAGGAAACTCGTGGTAGAAAATGACAGGGAGAGACTGAACAGATAAGATACCTTGGCAGGAGTTTGAACAACAAAGGCTAAAACGTGGCCGTTCAAAGACTTGTAACTCAGCCTGTAGTGGTGAGTTGAATGGGCTTAAAATGTTCTTTTTATGCAGTGTGCTGGCAGCAGTGGCTTGTGTCACGAGTAAAATCTAATTTTTAAAGTCAACTTTGACTCTGAGGGTAACTCAGAATATTAGAGAAACAAACAGATAGGTCGAATACTAAGAATAGAAACAAAATTGGGTACAGGCCGAATTCTGACACAGGCAGAATGCATTTCACGAGAAAATTTAGGATAGTGTGCCAACTCTTCATTGATTGTAAAACTTAAAAAAAAAAAAAGATTAAAAATACTTGAATTCAGTAGGCCAGTGCTTAGATATGTTTTATGTTCTGCTGAAAATTTTGCTGCAGTAATATTTATCTTTTTATTCTCAATAACATGAAGCAATGTGTTTTACAGAGTAGGCCCTGAATAATTATTTGTCAAAGGAGTGAATGAGTGATCAATAGTTGTACTAGGATTTGACTTGTATTACAAAATAAGTAAAATTTTGTATTTCCCTTACCTTCCTGTGTGGCTACTTGCATCAGCCTCATTTTCCTTCATTTGCCCCACTCTAGCAGACCTTCTGAAAATGAGCGTTACGGGTTTGCTGCATGCGTCCTGTGTGAATCCTCCTGCGTATCTCGTGGCTCAGCGTTCTGTGGCATTTACTTGGTCTTCCTAAGAAGGAAATTTATGATGTGGGGATAGGAGAAAGTACTGTCTACACAGAGCTCCGGTGACAGTAAGCACATAAAGGGGCTGGCAGAGGTGGAGACGTAGCTGGCAACAAAGGTGTCGAGAATCGGATGGACTCCAACTTCATTTGCTTTCGCAATTTCTGTTTCTTTTCTTGTGGCCACACATATCAGCAGGAGGCGAGGTAGATAGCTAAGACTTCCCTAAGAGGGAAGAGTGCTTAGCTTTTTATTGCAGCTTAAGAACACAGGGATTTCTCAGGTTTTATTGTGATGAAACTTTTTAGCACTGGCAAGGAAAGAGTTGAGAAAATGTGCAACAAATGAAAATTGGTGAGGATGGGATATAATTTGGGGGAAACCCTGAGCAAAGCCTTGAAGGGACCTCTTTTCTTTATATCCAACAGCCTTGGTTTTGCTGTCCGTTCAGGCTATGCAGAGAGATTATCCAGAAAGTTTCCTCTGGGTCCCATGGGTTTTGCCTAATCAGCATCTCACAAATTTCAGCTAACTCTGTAATCGTGGTTCTGTTAGGAAATCTGACACACATTGTTTAATGCTCTTTGGCTAAGACTAACCTTTTATGCAATCACATATCCACACATTGTTTTTGTTTGTTTGTTTTTTGGGGGAAGAGAAAATACTGCATAGTTGTATTTCAGATAACATCTTTTGCTAATTGTCGTCTTGTATTTAACCATTTGTTTCTAAAATAATTTGCTTCCTGACTTAATTTTCCTCCAAACCAATTTATATATATAGATGTAACAACTCAAGTCCAAATTCAATAATAGAAACTACTTAATATTATAAATACTATAAATACTATAAAATAGTATTTTCATCTCGCAATTATCAACCACCTAGACTCTGATGTCCTGATGAGGTTCTGAAGATGATATCTCTCTATAAGTCCTTTTGGTCCCAAAGGATATCCTAAATTTCCACAGAATTTAATTATGAGAGTATGAAGAATAAGGACTTTATTTCTAGCAGTCTAGATGTATGAGAAAGGACAAAAGAAATTACGTAGCATGGATTCCTAGCATTTAGAACAAGTCGTGATTTGAGAAAATTAGAGATTTCTCAAAAGGATGGCTGTACTTGTTCTATGACACTTGGCACAGTAGGGATGTTTTCGATAACAAAATTTCGGGTATCACTTAGGAACATGGGGAAGCATATGATACACCACCACGTGGGATGAGAGGTTTGATAGGCTGACAACACACCAGAGCATGGCGGGGCAGTCTGATCCGGCTCCATGGGCCTCCGGGCCCACATTTCTGCTGCATCCCACCTTTGACAGACTGGGATGTGTCTCTGAGTGTTATTTGTCTGCTTTTCTCTCTACTACCCCTCTCAGTTCCCATTTTCTCTTTTTCTAATAAATATTTTGAGGCCAATCCATTGCTTGAATTAAAGGATTATGAGTCTTAAACTATTATCCAGGAGAAAGCTTAATAACAAAATGTCGTTTCTGAGAAGCCTGATAAAGACAATGAATTTTCACTTATTATCACTTCAGTTTTCAGGATATCTTCCGTCAAGCATTAAAATATGAATCAATCAAAATCAATCACAGGCAAATCTGACGAACAGGTTAAGTTTAACAGGGAAATAGCATCCCAAGCCACCTTCAGGAGTGTGGATGTCAGAACCCGTCTTTGCTCCTTCTGACCTCCAGGTGGTGGTGTTCGCCAAGACTTGGAACACAGGCACCAGCCCCGTCCCTTCCCTTAGGTTCATAGCTGGTGTTTCATTTTTCCAATGTATTCTCCGTTTCTACAGATGTGTTCTTTCAAATGGTCAATAAATTTTTATAACCATTATTTGAAAATATTTCAAGATTATTGTGATTTGTGCTTCCTAGCCAAGAATATTACTTGACGCCTAGGACACACCAAGTCAGGCATTTATATGGTTCGTTGGTCCCACCTTCTCTCTTCTTCCCTGCTGCTTAGGACCCAGGCTCGGCCACAAGCCCACATGTGGGCTTTCAGTAGGAGTCACCAAGGCCCTCCTTAAAACACTTATGTGACTTAAAAATAGATTTCTAGTTCAGTTAAAGGCAACTCAACTCCATAGGCTTCTGAGTAAAGCACACCATCTTTACGGAAAGGCTTTGATCCCCCAAAGCCAGTGAGTGTTTCTAGCAGACCTGACCTGATTTTTTTGGTGAGGGAAGCTTGTCAGACACCAGAAATGTTTTGATGATTTGAGGTCACCTTTACGATGACACCCTGGAGTCCAATCCAAATTTCTCAGAGGAGTTTTTCTAGAAAAACACTGAGAGGGAGTCATGGACAATTTCTTTCCATTTTGATAGATTTTTAGTGCCAGGAATAGTGGAAAATCTATTCTACAGTGTGGAATGAGGATGGGAGTGCAGTGGTATCAATTTTACCATCAGTGAGGTTTGGAATATTTCAGATTGGCTTTAAAAAAATAACAAATTTGTCCTTTTTCCTCTCTTTTTTTTTTTTCCATCACCAGGGGTTTGTAAACAAGCTGGATGAATTCATTCAATGGTTAAACGAAGCCATGGAAACCACTGAGAATTGGACACCTCCTAAAGCAGAAACGGACAGCCTTAAACTGTACCTGGAGACACACTTGGTAGGCGAGATTGTGTTGCTTTTGCTGTTCGTAATGGAAGAATTTTAATGTGCTGCTTTTTGGTTTATGGAGAATATCAATTTTATTTATCAGAGGTCATATGCTAATGAAATCAAGTTTTAATAGAAAACTGCAGAGGCCGAAAATTTACAGGCATTTTAAATAATAGTATGAAATCACATCTTTCATATTCTAAGGTATTTTTTCAAAAAATTTTCCAAAAAGGTAAGTAATTATTTAAAAAATACCTTAGAAAATTTTATTAGACCCTTGCTCTCCGAAGCGATGATCAAAGGTTTCCACTTAAAAAAAAAAAAAAAATGAAAGAGATAATTTTGATGACCATTCTAAGCTTTCTAGAATTCTTGTAAAATTAATGAACCTCTCATTATCAAGAGGGTCTACTTTATCTGTTCTACACTGGGTTATTTTAATAAAATATTTAAAATGATGATCTCCATCATTTTTGCTGCTATGTGGGTTTTTCAGCATATAATTAATACAACTGTCATCACACTCATCCCTGTGCACAGGGAAAACCATGGAGGGGAAGTAGAAAACACTTGGATGAATATGCTTCTGAATATGTTAGAAGCAAGAATTATAGACTGGGGGACATTTGATGAACCTCATGAGGTTTTTACTGAATGCTTCAAATGGCCAATATCAATTATGAAGGGGCGGAAACCAAGTAGTGGAGTGTGATAAAGCATGAAGAAAAAGCACGTTGTCGTAGGAAATGAAAATTCAGGCTTTAAGGATCTCATCTTTATTCCTTTCACTGATAGCATGAAATTGACAAAGGCAATGAACGCGAATCCTTGGGTACCCAACTGTGGGCTTGATTTTCTGCCCCTCTTATACACGCAGAATTTGGATTGAAAAAGCACTGTGTGAGAGTCCTACATGTGTGTGAGCTCATAGGGTTCCAGACCTGTTGCCTGTGATGGTGAGCGAGAGAGTGAGGTGGAGAAGGAGGGGGCAGGGAGCAGGGAGAAGGAGAAAGGAGAGAGAGAGAGAGAGAGAGAGAGAGAGAGAGAGAATGAATATGTTTTAGTCTTTTTGGTATTTGCATTTTGCAGTGTTTTAATATCATTGCAAGCAAAACAGCCTTAAAATCCTGTTGCAGCATGCAGACAGTCTTGTGGGTGATAAAGAATGACAATACTGTGTGGTAGAGCATGAGCCTATTGCTTCCCTTTTTAGAGACCTGGGCTGATGGTGTGTAAAAGTGCCAGTGACCTCAAACACCTCTGGTGCACAAGGGTTTTTAAACACTGCCCTTAGTACTCAATTCCCTGTTGAGTAGAGCATTGATTTTTTTTTTTAAAGAGGGCATTTCATAATAGCAAGATAAAGATATTCAGTGCTTTATAATGTAAATTGTATTAATTAGAATGTCAACTTTTCACTGGCATTGTTCTGACAGAAATTCTAATCTGTGTTTAAACAGGAGTATATGAACTTTATTTCACATTAAGTGTGCTGTCTTAATTTCTCTTGATTTAATATTTTATGGAAAACACACATTGAGTTTTTGAGGTCCCAGAGGGCATGGGTACATAAAGAGTACTTTAACTCTTTTTACTGAAAGCCAGGCTAAGACAGTATGAACCAAGGTCTCTCTTCTTCTTGGGAGTTGAGTGACATAGCCTCTTGGTAACCAATGTTCCATTTTCAAGTCCATATTATAGAATCCCTTGCTTAGCATCCCTCTGTTGGCCTCTGCCTCATTCTAACCCAACACTATCCATTAGAACTTTCTACAATGAGATGGGATATTTGTATTGCACTGTCCTGTATGGGAGCCGCTAACCACATGTGTCTACTGAGCACTTGAAATGAATTTCAACTGAGAAAAGGAATTTTAATTCTAATTAACTTACGTTTAAATTTAAATTTCCACACATGGTTTGTGACTACTGCATTCTAACCTTATAAATTGCAGAACTCTTTGCAGCTGACCATAATGAATTATAGGTATCCATATTTGCTGCATAAGGACATTCTCACCCTCAGTGCAGAAACCATTGTCCCCTTTGTTATGAATCTCTACATTAGAGCCACAGCAAAGAATCCTTCTTAAAATGTTTATCTCTTAAAGAAGATCAACACTTTATTGACTGAGTTTTTTCCACAATTATGTCTGATTATATTAGTTGGACTAGAGATAACACAGGAACATCTTCTTTATCTCTGTTTTGCAAATAGTGAGGGCCTACGGTCTCCAGATCTGTTCATTGGATATTAAGTTGTAATTTCACATTTTACTTCTGCAATCATGAATAATACTGTCTAACAAGACCTAGTGTGCGGGCATTGCCATTGAGTGATCCTTAAGGACGGTTACTTGAGTCACTGCTACAGTGCGTGCCGTGTCTGTTACTCTAGGCACAACCAGTTGTTTAAACACATTTAAAATCTGAGTTACTGTCTTTCTGAGGACAATGTCTATGTTGACCTCCTGGTCTATAGTGTCAATTTTATTTTTTTTGTATTTTATTTCTGTGGTGCTGAGTTAGTTTTAAGTTATTCTACTCAAAAGAAGGTGAAAAATAGCTACTTTACCATAAAGAAAGTATACAACTAAGCCTAGAGATTTGTATTCTTTAGTTCACCCTGCATCAGTCATTTCTACTCCTCAGTGAGTGGACAAGTGATGTTTGCAAGATTATTCAGTATGCAGATATAACTACATGAATTTCTTTAAACATCTTTATAGATTCTGTGATTTCACATTAAATCAGCAGATGTGCAAGGCCCTGAGTTGAATATCTCCTCTGGTTTAATAAAGCGTTAGAAGAGTTGGCACTCGGCAATGTTTATTGTAAAGAAAAACAAATATAAAAACAAAAACTAAAGTTGTACATTTATATTTTGATACTTAATTCAATTATTTTCCATGACGGTAACCAAGGGTTTTTACCAACACAAATCAATTAAAGCTTTACAATACCTTGTGAGAGATATGAAGGAGCTTTATTTTAACTGTAAGAAATACTGTGAAATTGCAATGATACATCAATGATTTTCCATGATAATTAATCATCTGCTTGCATCCTAGCTGCTCCTTTCAAAAATACATTTTCTCTCTTCCTAGAAAAGAACATTTTTAGGAAAATGTCATTCTAGAAAGGTATTTTGTGAGTATTGAACATACTGAACATCCCTCTTGTTTGAAAACCACTTTTAAAATAGCATTATATACTTATTCTTATATGGACCCTCTTCTTTTCTCACCTCTGTCCACATTTTTAAAACAGCTTCATTGAGGTATAACTGACATAGAATAAATTATATCTATGTAAAGTATATAATTTTACAGGTTTCCACAAATTGACAAAAGTATACACTCATGAAACCATCACCACAATCAAGATAGCAAGTATATCCATCACCTCTAAGTGGTTCCTTTGTAACTTTTCTCTCTCTGGATCTGCTTTCTGTTACCGTTAGATTAGTTTGTGCTTTCTAGAATTTTACATAGATGGAATCAAACTATGTATTCTCTCTCTTTCTCTCTCTCTCTCTCTCTTTTTTTTTTCCGCCGGGTTTGCGGGGAGTCTGGGTTCTTTCACCGAGCATACTTATATTGATGTTGCAACTGTTCATTCATTTTTATTGCTGAGTAATCTTCCATTGCGCAGATATACCACAATATCTTTATCCATTGACCTGTGGATGGACATTTAGATTGTGTACCTCATCACCTTTTTTATTGGCTAAAGAAGCAAAAGTCACCAAAAACTACATTCAAATAGAGAAGCATCGTGAGTGGTTCTTGGCAGACTATTTGAATTTTCTTTTCTTTAAGAGAATTTATAGTATCTTTAGAAGTTAGAATGCTTAAAAGTAAAGCAGCAGAGCAGGACAACAGCTTCTCCCTCTAGAGGTTTCATTTCATGTCCCTTTACTCCTGAAAAGATAACTCTTATCTCCCAAATAGTTTTATGGATGTCTAACTCACCAAATGGGCACCACATCATATGCAATCAATTGTAGGAAAACAAACTAAAAGGTTTTTTTTTTTTTAATCTATAGCTAATCAGAGTTTTCAGTAGGAGAAAGCAAAGTAAAATTGACACCAGACAATGGTGCAAGATTTAGAGAAAGCTTGGATTAACCTTGGTAGATAAATTTGAATAGATAGCATCATGTCATGTTGGGCAAACATTAACCAACTGCATAGAAATAGCCTTGGAAAAACATCATTCTTAATTCAGTTTGAAAATGAGAAAACATGGGTAGGGGGCGGGGAATGGTGATTATGAGCTCATATGTATTAAGCACCCTGAGTGCCAGGCAGTTATTTTGGTGTTAGGAATACATGATGGATGAGTTTGACTTCTTTCTTCCAGGGACTTGCAATCAAAGGAAAATAACCATAGATTAAATAGACCCATAAATGATGAATGTAATCCAATTTTGAGCAGTAAACTTCTTGAAGGATAAGCAAAGTACTCTTCAAAGGATAAAGAAATGTATTATCAGTTCTTCCTGAGGGTAGGGAAGACTCAAAGAGATAATTTGATGTACACCTCACAGGCCATATATGATTTGTTGGATAGACAGTGGAGGAGAGGATATGGGAGGAAATTTTATGGGCAAGTTAGGGATGTGTGGTAAGCCTTTTGGTGTGGCTGAGACTAAGTTGTAGTCTTATAGGTGGTAAAAGAGAGTGAATGTCTTTTTAATGCTTTGAACAATAGTTCTCTGCGGTCAATGGGGACTTGTTGATTTTATTTTCAAACAGGAGGGTGACACGATCAACCACAAATTCCATGCGGATTTGATCAGCTTGACATAGAGCAACGGGGTGAGGTCCCTGGCTTAAATGAGAGAATAACTATGAGCATAATGGAAAATGGATTTGAGTACAGCATTTGAAGGATATGCTGGTACAGGCAATATGTTATGAGTTTTTTACAATGTGTTTTTTGGCTAACGTATGCGAATCTAACACAAAATTCTAAAGGTAAATAAGGAAGGGAATAAAAAAAAGTAGGAAGTCGAAAGTGAGCCTCCCATCTGTGTCCCCCCAGTTACCAATTCTCCTCCCTTGAGACAACCACTGCTCTTTATAACCTTTCAGAGCTCTTCCAGGTGTTTGAAAGCAAATGCATATATCTTAACTTTATTCACTTAACTTATATTAGCAATAATTCAGAATCAGCATAGAACTATTTCGCCCTCATGAATGGCTGTGCAGTGTTCTATTTATGAATATGCCACAACTTATCTAACCAGTCCTTTATCGATGGGAACAAATTGTTTGCAGTCTTTTTAAATTAAAAACAGTGCTTCAATGAATATCCTTGGGTATTCATCATCTTGCTTAGTATAAGAATATCCTTAGGATGAATACCTTACACGTGAATTTTCTGGGTCAAAGCTTATACAGTTAAAATTTTCATGTATTGCCGAATTGTCCTTAATAGCTATTGTACCAGTTTATACTCAGCAATGCATCGGATTGCCTATTTCTGCATATCCTTGGATGTGCTATTGGAGAATGTTACCACACTGGTTGAGATTCGTTCCTTCCATAGTTACAAATGGCATCTTTAGTTTGTATTTCTTGTAGTTTAAGTGGAGTTAAGTATCTTTTTCATATTTTTCGGAGTCATTTGTATTTCTTTCCCGAGAAATGTCTGCTCATATTCTTAGCTTGTTTTTCTGTTGAGTCGTTGGCCTTTTGCTTCAGGATTAATGGGTGCTTTATACATATTAAGGATATGAGTCCCATTATTCAAGCAGTATTCACACGGGGGCATGTGCTGAACATAGAGTAAATTTTGTTTTTTTCATATAGCTGCTGTAGCTATGGGGCTGTAATAAAAACAAACAAACAAACAAACAAACAAACAAACAAACAAAAACCATTCAATTATATTCACTGGAAAAAATTCAAACTATAAAAGAGCATTCCCCTTGCCTTGGATAACCAACATGAACAGTTCATTCTATACCCTTTTGGACCTTTTTATGTAAAAGTGCATACATTTTAAGGATTTTTAATTCATATTCCATATACTGTTCAAAATAACCTGCTTTTTGTATCTAAACATGTATTTCAGACATCCTTCTGTTAGTATATGATTTACTGC
Source organism: Cynopterus sphinx (assembly GCA_030015415.1). Lineage (NCBI taxonomy): Eukaryota > Metazoa > Chordata > Mammalia > Chiroptera > Pteropodidae > Cynopterus > Cynopterus sphinx. Next base: position 71,140,787 of record CM057384.1, on the reverse strand, counting down.
ATATTTTAGCAGCTCCTTAATATTTTATTGTTAACGTGATGCAAATTATTTATTCATTCTCATGATGATGGCCATTTAAGCTGCCTTCTTATCTATGCTTTTGCAAATAATACTGCAATGAGCATTCTGGTTATTTTAACACCAGGTGAGAGGCTCTTCCTTATCCCATTATTGTCTTTCTACGGCAGCAACTCAAGGCTCCCATGCAATGAGAGTCTGTCTTACTGTAGGGACAGCTTTTGCTACAGATCCTAAAAAGTGATTGTGTGTGTAGAGTTTTGAGTTCGTGTTACTGGGGTAGCTTTTAAAGCTCTCCCTCCAGAACTTTGCTGTTCATTTTAGGATTGGTACCTGCAATATGAGGTGGCTGCCACAAGGTGGCGCAGAAGCACCAAAATCCTACAGTACCATCTTGGTACCCTTGAAGGGTTTGCCAAGTTTTTCTTATTGTCATTACCCTAAGTATTTATAAAAACTGATTGTTTTTAACTAATAATATGTCTGGTTAACACACTCTCGGTACAGATATTTTTGTGAATTTATCACCTACATTTAGCTCTTCATGTTATTTTTTTTTATTAAATAGCTCTCTCATCTGTATCATAAGAGAAATGATATACTTCTCACAAAGTATTTAGCCATATAAGTAAAATTCCCCAAATACATTCAGCTGTTTTTCTTTTGCTTGCCTTCCTATCTCTACCTCTGCTCTATTTTCATTGCTTGAAGTTAAGATAACAGGCTTTCCTTTATTTCCACTTCGTGGTACCCACCTCTTCCTGCCTACCTTTCCCTGCTGAGATGATAGGCAGCCCTGGCCCAAGCAAGTTAAACTTCACAAGACCAGCAGCTGCCATGTGGCTACACTGCTCAGCTAATGGGAGGCAGCTGGTCAGACTTCAAAAGCCCGAGCAGTGTGGGTTTGGCTGCCACCTCCCTCAGCCTCACCGAGCAGAGCTTGGTGGCCTCGTAGGGGCTTTGAAGTTCAATTTGCTTGTCCCCCATGGTTCCCCTCAGTTTTAGGTGAGTAGCCAAGAGTTTAGTGGGAAGCAGCATTACTTCTCTTTGGGGGATTTGAAATAGTTAACTACTAGCCTTGAGGAACCTGCTTAGGTGGCTTGGGGATATACAGGCCTGATGGGAATTTTTAGCATGCAGGCATTTTGAAGTTGATGTGTGGGGACAGGAGGTTTATTCTGGACATGCTCATTCTGGACATGTGAAAATCCCGGACCACATTCCTTTGCTTGTATAACTCTAATTCTGTGTATCTAGGAGATAATAGTATTCTCTTCCCTTTTCAGTTAAAAAAGATTCCTGAACTATTTAAAGCACCTGGGGATATACTTTTTGCCTGACTCAGTTTAAGGGCTCTTGGGCCATAATACGCAACAGTTCTGATTGTTTTGAAAATTGTTGGCTCTCAGACATTTTATTAATTTATTAATTTCCTCTCCTTTTTAGAACATAATGACTTTTAAGTTAGAAAACCAGGGAAACGGTGAATTTATTAAACACTTCCTGTTTAGGGTGGTGCTGTGCTAAGCGCTGGAGAGAAAGTTTATAGACTGATCTTGAACTGTGCGGGTTCATGCGCAGGCTGAAGGACACTGTGTATGGACAAGAGCCAGTGCATGACCTAACTCTCTGTCACCTGCCATGTGCAGGTCCTACTCCTCTGCAGTGTTACATGGAATTTGGAATCTTGAAACAGTTCGCCTGATATAAATGATATTACGGTAACATTTTAGGCCCCAAACAGATCTTTACATTAGCCAGAAAAATGCCTGTCATATCTATTGAAGGTGGTTGTGAAGATCAAATAAACACCTCATCTGTAAGGATGCTTTGTTTGTTTGGGGAAGTCATGCACATCCTCCTTAGATACCTGAAATCATGGGGTATCAGGAGCTCGGGTGTTTCTAGAGAAGCTGTATTTCTTCCCATCAAGCCTTTCCTCAGCAATAAACCTGTGACTGTCACCTACTTGAGGGACAGCTTGTATCTCTTTGGTGTCTCCTCTGACACCCAGCCTGGCACATGAGTAATAGGTACTAAAGATCTCTCTGCTAAATGAATGAATGAACATTTGTAAAAGCAGTGTTACCACCATTATAGGCAGCAAATTGTAACTAATATCATAAATTATCGAACAATAACTGAGAATGTCTGCAAGTTAAATTATTTCCTCTACTATTTCCAAACCCGAATGGATTCTGGTCACAGAGACTTTTGGTTTTTGTCTGGTACGTTTGTGACAAGAAAAGCACCTATAGAAAAAAAAGTAGGAATGTTTTCTTATGTTTTCAGAATGTAATTCCTCCCCTTTGGAAGAAAATACAAAGATAATATTAGAAAATGGATATTAGAAAGGTTAAAAAATCCCACAGGTTAATGTTACTATTTCAAAATATGAAGATTGTATATGACTAGACAGGATGTTAATGACTTGACATTACAAAATTTATTAAATTTATTTTCAAAGCAGTTTGGTTCCCCCTCTCAAATGCATGAAGCATGTGGGAGTTGTAATAGATCTGCCCCAGGCTGCCAAACAAATTTTTAATGGAACTGGAGTCCTTCAGGGATTGTCCTAAATCCACATAATATTCTTAAGTCCTGGTGTTTGCACTGGGACCTGCATATTAGCAGATGTACGTGTGAATAATATACTTATATTCATCCATCACCTTGGTGACTCCACATCTGTAGGGGCTGTTGCACATCAATTATTCCACCGCAGGAGGTAGAGAGATATTTGGGCTGGCATTGACCTCTTTTTCAAACTGGGCCTCAGAGCACTGTCTTCTGGAAGTCAATTGTCTGCCCTTTAGACAGAACCTCTGTCTGAGGATGCATTTGGCCTAGTGTGGCCAAGCTGGGAAGTCAGCGAGATTACCTGTGCTAGGTGCAGTGGCAGCATCCAGAAAAACAAATGAAAAGAGGTACCATCAACATTTAGGATCTCTCCCACCTATCTGATTCTTGCATAAGATAGTCTGAAGTCTATCAGAAAAGAATGTCAACTTTAGTAAAATACATTTACTTTTCTCACACACACACACACACACACACACACACACACACACACACAGAGAGAGAGAGAGAACAGCAACTGTTTGAAAGAGATTGTGAATTGTTTGCAGAGCTAAATTCACTTTCAAATGCTTGGAAATGTTTTTATTATCTGAGGTTTTAGGAAGAATGAGAATTTTTGTCTTTATGTCCTAGTGCCTTCTCTCTTTTTTGAAGGAAAGCAAAGTGTTTATAGTGCTTATCTTTTCTTTTTTATCATCAACTTGGAACTTTTTTCTCAAGAGTACATAATCCTTTTAATTTTTTGAAGCTTCTGATATTCTAGCTGGAGGTGTGTTGCATATTGTCATAATTGATAAGTCAATGACAAATGTAGCCACTTCATTTCATGGGGGAGAGATATACAATTGTGGTGGTGGCTGACCATTTGTTTAATTACGTGCTAAGTACCATATGATGAGAGAGTAAAGTTAAATTGATGATTTGGGCTATCTCAGCCAGGGTACAGTTTACATGGCAATTACACTGGGATCATCTAAGTGTAATTGGCAAGTAATTTTGTAAGCGAAGGAACATGACAGCTCATTTACATGGTGTTCACTGAGTAAAATTTGGGGACATTTATCAACTACTTCCAAGTGAAGAGTGATTGCACCAATATCTCCCAAAACACTATGGGCAGTTTGAAAGCTACACGGAAGGTTTTTGGTACAAATCTTCATTCATTTTCTTCCGGAACGTTTGTGAGGCATGTCCTGTGTGCCAGGCACTGTCCTAGGCACTAAGAATACAAAAACGAGTGAAAAGTTCTACTCTCCAGGAACCGATGGGTAGGACACAGACACATTATCAATAGTTATACAAGACTGTAGTGGGAAGAGGTTCGAGCTCTGCACAGGTACCATGGATGCTGAGGTGAGGAAACTGGGCTGATGGAAGATGGTCAAGGAAAACCTGCTAGAGAGGGTGACACCTGAGATGGATTTTAAAGGCTGAGCAAGGCTGAGCCAGGGGTAGGGAAGACAGATTTTTCGGGCAGAGATGCCAGCAAGAGCAGAATCTTGAAGGAGCTTTAAGCAGTTCAGGCACATTTCAAGCTAAACACGGGGCTTGAGAAACAGACCTGGCTGGGATCTTAGAATGCTCTGTAGGTTTTGCTAGAGCCGGGACCTTGTTCTTCAACCTTGAGAAGCCGTTGGAGGGTTTTAGGAAGGAGAGCATCTTTTTCTGAGTTTTATAGACAGACCATTCTATGTAATAAAATGTTTTCATTGCAATAGTATGATATGGCAGGCTCTCTTTTACAGATATTGAGGCATTTTATACTCAGGGCAACCTATGAAGCCGATACTGGCATTTCCCCCTTTTTACAGACGATGGAACTGAGTACAAAGAAGTTGCCCAATGTGTTACACAGGGGTTGATGGAGAAACCAGATTTTGAATCCGGACTGTCCAGCTCCAGAGGCCATGCTCGTCACCATCACCCTATGCCATGTCATAGCCCCTTGACACAATCAGTCGCAACTCCCGGTTTATAAGAGGCATAACCCCCACCCACCCACTGCACTATGAGCTCTGCGAGGTCAGGGGCTATATTCCTCTTCTTCACAGCTACATTCTGCAAGCTTAGGGCAGTGCCTGCCCCTTCATAGAAAGAATGTCGTTTTAAAACCGTCATGCCTGGAGTCTGTCAAAGTCAGCCTAGCAAGGCATGATGACGAGGGCCTAAATCCGTGGTGAGGACACACAAATAACTTGGCAGGGCTTGGTGATCAACTGAACCTGTGGGTTTTGTTGGTGTATTCTCAGAGCGTTTCTGATCTCCAAATCCTATACTGGAGAGGTGATTTGACAAAGGAATCTGAAGCAGAGGGAAGCTAAACTCGTGCTGCTCTGCACAGACCTCTTACATTCCTGAGAAGAACTGTTGTGGACTCAGGATGAGAAGATAAAAGAAACTTCCTTGGCGATGGTTAAAAATAGAGTGGACACATCTGCCTGGGATGGTTGAGGGACAGAACTGCCCCGGGGTAGATGAATGGTTAGATAGCCTTTGGGATTCTTCCGACTTTGAAAACTTTCTGGTTTAGAATAAACAAAAATTCTCCGGAGACACCTATTCTTAACTGCCTGGCTTAAGATAAAATCAAAGTGTCTAAGGACTGGAAAATACTAAGTCCAAATGCCGGGATTGTAGATAAGGAAACAGAAGCCTAGAAAAGTTAGATGACTCCTCCAAGGGCACACACTTAAAGCAAAAGGAAGACCCTGATCAATGGCCTCTCAGGCTGTACTTCTTCTTCCCTGAATCTCAGATAGAAGATTCTAGGTATTGGGGCCCCTGTGGGCAGGCCTGTGCTGGGTGGTGACACCAAGGCAAAGAGATCCTGGGATCTATCTGCACTTGAGGCACTCAGAGAGCCTCAACAATAAGTGCCACCTGTCAGCTAAAAATGCCATCATAGAACTTTTGGAGAAAATGAATTTAAGAGTGATTTTGTTTCGGGCCGCTCATTGCCAGGCACTGTTTCAGTGCTTTATGATCTTTACCTCTAATTCTTACAACAAACTAGAAGTTAGGTAGTATTATTTTCACTTCGTTTCATAAAGCTAAAGCACTGAGAACTCATTCCATAAGGCCAGACTATGTTATCTCCAAGTCCTACCCTGCACCAATGAAGTTAATATTTTGTCATGTCTCCCTACAAGTCTCTTTCTATGCACTGGGACTATTCATTTACACAGCTATAATTTCATCACAGACATAATTCTATATCTTCATTTTTGGCTTGTAATGTATTCTGTGTATTTTTCAAGTGATTTCAGAGTCTTCATTTTAATGGCTGTATGTCTTACCAAGTTTCTAGGATGTCCTTAAACAAAGAAATGTTTGCTAATAAAAATCTTTCAGTTCTTGGCACATGTGGCATTTGGAAGGTATGTTTTATATTTTGAGGACCATCTGACCATCCTCTATGAATGGCATTGGGGAGAGGAGAAGAGAAACTGCTGGGTGCTGCACGGGGACTGTAGCTTCTTACCCACCTAGAGCTCCTCTGGGAACGCAGGATGGTGCTGGGCACAGCTCTGCGTGGAACCTCAGTGGAGGTGGCCTGAGGCAGGTAGTGGGTGACTTTTTAATTCTCTGCACTTCTGACAGAACATACAGCCTTCCTCCTGCCCTTGTTAAAAAGCAAGTTTTAATTTTCCTAGGGTAGTGAAAATCTTTTGTGTGAAGAAAAAGTGTCATCAAGTGCCTTATTCATCAGCATATATACTATCTCTTTAAAATGACAGTGGGAGTAAAAGTTCATCAGTTCAATATGTCTTTCACATTTGGAGACTCCTGACTAATAACCTCTGGTATTTATCATCAGAACAGCCAAAGAACTAGATTCTGGCACATGCTGCTCTCACGCACTGAGAAAAACTTAAAAAGACAGAAGATTTTCTCCATTTTTTCTTCTTCCATTCATTTAGAAGAAAAAGCATACCTTTTTTTAATTAAAAAAAATATGAGTATGCAGAAACATCTGGCCTATATTACCATAGCAGCCTCCTAAATGGCCTCCTTGTCTCCAGTCTGCCCTTTTGAAATCAACTCTACACAACAGCCAAAAAGATTTTTCCAGAACACAGAACTGCACCAGTCACTCGCCCATATTGTCTCATCGTCTTTCATGGCTCTTTCATAGCTCTTTGAGTTAAGTACCACGTGTAGCCACAGCTCCACCCCACCCCCCCCCCGCCCCTCCTTACACTCGGTCCCAGTCACACTAAGCTGCTTCCTGCTACAATAAAGGGTGTCTCCAGGCCTGCATACAAATTAGTCCTTTCTCCACCAGCTTCCTGCCAGGCTCTGTGGAACCTGGCTCCTAGCTTGGGCTCCCACAGCACCTACCCAGCACTCACCACACTCATGTGGAATATAGGCCACAGCCTTGTTTTCACTTGACCAGCATGATATATATACTATATATATATACATATATACACGCACACACATACACATACATATTTAAATTAAATCTCATTGAGCAAGGTATTTTATTGTTCAGTTTGCTTAAGGCCCCACCATTCTATATGGCATATCAAACCCTAATTGTGCATTTACTCTATGCGGGGTCATATGTGGCCACTCACTCTCTGATCTGTTTTACCCAGTAGACTGTATAAGCTGTGTGTGCCAAGGTTTTGTAATGTTAACTTTTGTATCTACAGGCCTGGCAGAGACTGCTCAATAAATATCTATGATATTAATTTATGCTAAAAACAAAAGGCTAAAATTAAGTGAGGAAAGACTCAACTCTTTTTGGCTTCTCTGTTCACAAACATCATAAAGCTCAGGGACCTCAGTGGACATAGCAGACGCAAACAGTATTCCACGGAGATGATAGAAAGTCGGTGTTCATGATAGGATGCTGCTAAGGCTGAGCCACTTTGGTTCTTCAAGCCCCTGACTGTGATTTTGGTCTTTCCCACTATTTCCTGTACCAGGATATCCACATCTATTATTATTATCCCTGATGAGTAATCGTTCTTCACATTTGTCATAGCTTTGTCCATCAAGGCATACATGTCCTTGGATTCATTTTATATCCGCATTACTTCCACACGCTCATCAGATGGAACTCTTCAGAAATTTGAATGGAATAGGATTAGATGTAGTATTTTATCTGCTTTATAAGGTTTGATCATGATCAAAGCACAATCAGCATGCTTACCCAGATTTGGATCCTGCTGAGGAATAATAGACCTCGATCTGTACAAGCTGGCGAAGCTAGAGGTCACAGTAATGGAAATACCCATTGGTCAACCTCTGATGTGGTATATTTTTGATAATCTAGTCCTATGTTTCAGTCACAATATTTTCCATTTTCTTAGTTTTCTCTTCTAGATGTTCAGTTACATGCTGCTTTAAAGACACTAAAAAATTTCTGGTGTCCCACAGGGCCCAGTTCACTCATATTTATGTGAACTTCACATAATTGGTGACATAGGACTGCATTACCTGTCTATGGCAATGTTGTTGACATAAATTAAATCTCCAGAAAATGACCTGAGTTTTCAGAGAGTGTCATGGAAGTTGCAGAGGGACTATATAACAGGTGTTGCTGAGGAAATATGTTTGTAGTACAAGAATGGAAACACGTCCAAGTACCAAGTTCAAGGGGAAAAAGAAAAGAAAACCCTTTTGTCTAAGCTTCCTTCCCTAGGGAAGAGGTAGGGGCCGAATGGGAGAATGTACTACAGAATCCTTTAGCAGCCAGGAGCTTCATGGACAGTTTTGTTGCTGTGCCTGCTTGGCTGCCTTCTCAGAGGCCCGCTGGGAATTCCTTTGTTGATATCATTAATGGTTAATGGGTGCACCTGAAACTCAAACAATATTGTAGCGTTTGGGTAGTAGATATTAAACGGTTCTTTTCTATAGCATCAAGCTTATTGGCTTATCTTTTTCCTAATAATGAATATCTCATCTTTCACAATTTCCTAATCAAATACTTCCCCACCATCTTGAGGCAGAACCAGATCCAGCTGCATCTACTCTACACTCTTAGCTTCAGTTATGTCCCATTATTCAACCTACTCACAGGTCCTTAGGTTCAATTTTGGTCTGAGATGTAGGCCTGATGTGCCTCTTTAGAACCTCGTGATTACCAGCCATTCAGCACAAGTTCATTGTAAGTAAACAGAGAATCAAAGAGAGCACCAGGGTAAACGTACAGTCATGAGGAAATCTCTAGAATAGGGTTCTTACTAAATTTTGGTGCTACTGGGGTGAACTTGTGTGTTTTTCTTTACCCTGTCCCTTCTCCTTGGCACACACGTACCTCATTCTGCATGGCATTGCTTCAGAGTTGAGAATTTCCACTGCAATGGCAAGAAGTAAATGCAGCCACGTTTTGGCTATAATATAATAGATATTTAATTTTTCACAGATATCATATTGTATGAATTGGCCAGGAACATCAGATTTCCTATACGTTGCCATATTTTATTTTATGCAACCAAATACCTGTAACTGAAAGAGGATAATACAAGAAATAGTGACGCCCCATGAGAAAATCTAATATTGTCACTCTGTCATATTTGGCTGAACTTTATTATTTCTTGTGCCACTAGTCAGATGAATTTTGGAGTCAGATTTTTTGTCAAAATTCTTATCTTTATACTTTAAGGCCTGATATGTCTGTCTTTATCTTCTTCATTTTCAGCTTCTTTTGATTTTTGATACTCTGCTTTTTCTTCTGAGCTTTAAAATGACCCCTCTTCTCCACTAAGGAAAGGAGAGCCCAGAATCACCACTGGACATCCAAGATGACTCAGGATGCACTTCCTTCTCCTAGTAACATGAGCAGGTGCCCTTTAGTGCCAGAGGCCATGCTGCATACCCCCTGAGTCACTGTTACCCAGCACACAGTACAGAATAGTCATGATGCGTGGTTTTTAAATGAATGAATGAGTGAACACCCAACATCACAATTTGTGGTTGTTTAATCTCTTTCATCCAAATTGTATTCCAACTGGGACTGTATCATCTCGAACTTTTGTAAATAATCTTAATACTAAGTCCAGTGCAGTGCATACAGCTATTTGCTCAGCAGATATCTAGTGAGAGAAAAATTTGGCATGTCCTATTTGAAATCCATGTTCATTCGAATTAGTGAAGTTAAGGAATGGATTTTTATCCTGAAGATTTACCATTGGTTCACCAGATTGTCTACCATGATTACTCTCCATTGCACCTCCTGTGATAGAAACCACTTATAATGTTCCAGAGATGGAAAAACCCTTGGAAAACCATCTGTGTGTGTGTGTGTGTGTGTTTTTTAATGTTGAAATGATACTACTATTGATTCAGTTCAACGGATATCCACTGTTCCCTCAAACATTTATCAAACACTTTGTGTGTGACATGAGTTGGAGATAAATGTGAAAATGGCAGTTCTTTCAAATTGCTTATAATTTGGTAACCCAGTATGAAAATAAAGCAGAATACAGTATAACAATTTTTACAATAGAAGCAGATGTAATGAGCAGAGGTAACAGAGAGAGGGGAGTAATTAACTCCACGTAAGGCATTAAGGAAGGCTGCCTGAAAGAAATGGCTCTGAGTTGGAATTCGGCCATGACAGCAGGTTTTGTTTTTGGATGGCTATCACGAGTGAAAAATGCCCCTGATATGCTTGATTTATTCATTTATAAAGCAGTGTCACATTGTAAAGAACAAACTTTTAAAAATCAAAGATTTGAAAAGCATTCTCCTGCTCAGTGTAGCACCTAAATCCACCTTGATGTTCTATGGTTTGTGTGATTTTTGAGAAACAGAGCTGAATCAAGCCCTACTATATTAATGGATTTGTATACGTTTACATAAGGCTAATATAATTGATACTACTAGGTTTTCTTATGATTTCATAAATAGTGCTATCACTAATATTTTTAAAAAGTGAGGAAAAGAGCTCCTATGTATTGGTAGAAATTTAGTGTATTTTATAGAATACTGCTACTCTTGATATAGCCTATGGGATGTGACTTTTCATAAAATCCTAATGAATTTCTAGATTTGTCAGCTGTTTTCACACAGATGCACTCTGCTAATCTAATGGAAACATTTTGAGTCCAGAACCCAAATATCAATAGCTTTTAGTATTGCAAATTAGTTTGTCTATTGGGTGAATTGGACCGTTTGTTTCTTGAAAAAGAGTAGCAAGTCATTTTGTATGGATGTTTTATGTTTCGCTGCCTTGCCAGGGTTTGATGCTCATATTTTTCCTTGCAGAGTTTTAAGTTGAATGTAGACAGTCATTGTGCTCTCAAGGAAGCTGTGGAGGAGGAAGGACACCAACTTCTCGAGCTTATTGCATCTCACAAAGCAGGTAAATCCTCCTGAAATATTGCAAGTCTTTATGTCTCCAGACTATTAAGAATGAAGAAGCATTGCTGTAAATTACTGCATATATTCACCTCCTTATGTATTATTAATATTTACATTATCAGATTGACCTTCAAGATTTATAAATGTTTCATATACTGCATACAATGCTGAGATACTTATAAGATGAAATACTGCCTCCAAATGGTCTGTTCATTTTATTTTGGGCTTGCCGTTCGCCTGAGTTTCAATTGAAATCACATTCCTGAGAACTTCACGTTGACATGCTTTTTGATGTAGGTGCTCTGGAAATGACGTTAAGATAATGAATGAGCATTGTGCGTGGAGTTATAATGCATATGCATTGAGGAACTTATAGATATCATTACAGATATAAGGCTGGCAGTCTAGAGAAGCCTGATTATTTCCCTGCCGATTCACACACATGTACGTTTTGCGTGATTTTTGCTGGTCATTGCATTAGCAGAGTTTTGGCCTTAAACCAATTCTTACCCCAGTTTTAATGTATTTATGAGGAGCAGATTGTAAATAAAAAATAGTTTTGTCATTTGGTTATACTTATCCCGGTAGTAAAAGACCATAAGACAGGATGAACTGCAATTTGGCTTTTGCTTTGAGCTTACCACAGCTAAATAAGAAAAGAACAGCATTAATGGGATGTGCTAATGCTAAAGACTGCTTTCTTAATTCTGGCCCATTTACTGTATTTCTCATTGAAAAAACTTTACCTATTTCCATACATTTTTCTGATTATTATTAAGTCTTTACACAGATACACACAGGGTCTTTTATTTGGAATGTGAAGCTGTAGTTAATTTTTATTCATTGCGATTTTTGTTCCACATGCACTTATTTAGTCAGCATTACTGAATTCAAGTCAATTCCAAACAATGAATCTATGTGAATATACCATTTTTGAGTCCTCATGCCTTATGTCAAGTCAAAAATTCCCAGTCTCTATTCTGTGTGACAAGTGCTGATCGATAGGGCAGGTGATAGTCATTGTTATTTAAAATTATGTTTGTTGTTTGAAATAATCATCTAATTTACTAAATAAAAAAATAATAATGGTACCAATGCAGAGAAGTCCATAACTTGTGCTTTCCCCTTTTCTTGGAGAAGGACTAAAAGACATGCTGCGGATGATTGCAAGTCAATGGAAGGAGCTGCAGAGGCAAATCAAACGGCAACACAGCTGGATTCTCAGGGCTCTGGATACCATCAAAGCTGAGATTCTGGCTACTGATGTGTCTGCGGAGGCTGAGGAAGGGACTGGAAGCCCCAAGGTAAGTGGCTTGAAGTTTGCCTTATTTCCTCTTCCTTCTGTGTTCTTTTGAACTAGTCACCACTGAAGTTTTCTTTCTACCCCTAAGGCTTTTAGTTTTTACTGCTTAAAGTTTATATATCTATCTGGATAAATAGATAAGATAAGATATAAGATAGATAAGTAGGTAGGTAGATAGATGTAAACAAAATGAAATGGCTTAGTTTAAAACAATAAAAAAGCCTACAACTCTCAACATTTCTAGGAACAGGCCTTTTTGTGAAAAGTGGCAAGGTAGGAGGGGGACAGTACTTTAGGGATGGAAGAAAGAGGGACATAAAACATTTAGTAAACAAAACATAAAGCATCTTAAACATGAATAATCAGAATGGTTTTAAATTGTTTTGTTGCAACTATAAATCACTATAATCAGTGCAATCACTCAGCTCTGACATCCATTAGCCGCTTGGTTACAGCAAATTAACAAAGAAGAGAGAAAGTGATTCATTATCTCATTCCTGTTAATGACTATCAGATGCATTGCCTAATTAGGGGATGGTCATTGTAGTGGGAAGAAGGTCATATGCTTTGCTACAAATCTTTTTGCTCTGAGTGTAAGTTCTCCATAATGGTGCATGCACCGAATACAACAAGTACTTTAAAAATGAGTATTGGCATGTTTGGGTTATTCATTTTAGATTTACAAAATAACCCATAAAGCATATGCAGTTAAACTTTAAATGAGGCACCTTTTAATACAGTGTTCTAAAGGAATCTGTGGACGCACGATGTAGAAAATAATTTTATTAATTTCGTATTTGCATGTAATTTTTCTTCCTTTGTATTTGTTCTTTTGTGAAAGCAAGTGCAGAAAACCAGTCTCATAATAGACTCAGCATCAGAATATGTTGTAACATGAGGGAAACAGACTTGAGGGTTCATGGGTTCTAGGTTCTATTCCTGGTATGGACAAAGTAATTAAATCATCATCAGGTCACATTTGTTCAGCATCCATGTGTACTGGCATTGTGCTAAGTGTGTACAGAGAAAGTTAAACAAACCTTTTGCCCTCTTAGACTCACATTCTTAAGTGCAGGCAGAGGAGAAACCCAACCTGCCCTGCAATGGTGAGACCATTCAGCCAGCAAAAAGCTCAAATGATTTATAGCTTTGGAACCTCAAACAACAACCTTTAACTTATTTGTTGGAAACAGAGGGTGGAATGATGAGCTCAGTTCCACTTAAAGAAGGTTCCATGGAGGAGGTCACATTTCAGGAAATACTTGAAGGAAGGAAGAGAGGTGGCTTGGCACATGAGCACATATTTTAGGAAGTGACGTGACGAAAGGATCAAAGCTGGAACTAATAATATTTGGAATGGAGAGTGTACTCAGCAGACTTCTCAGGGCAGAAGCGGAGCTCTTTAAAGGAGCAGGCTGCAGGGAGAAGTTGGTTGGGCTAATGAATGCTTTGGCTGGGGTGGTGAGTGTGCAGGGGGTTGAGTGGAGTGTATGGAGGCGAGGATGGGGAGGAGGGCACCAGAGTGGGACCGTAGAGATGGTGTGTCACCTAAATGAATACAAGACCTATGTCAAAAATGAGTAGCTCTGTTCACCAGGGCCAATTTGAATTTAAGGCTTTAAAATCAGCTCATTTTGTGGGGAGGTACTGAGACGGAATAAAGAAGATAACCCAGTGAGAAGGAAGTACATATTATTAAAGAGAGACAATATCCACATTTCTCAAAAAGCAGATTACCTGCCCATGCTCTACTTCAGACAGATCAGAACCTCCTGGTGGGGTCCCAGAATCTGCATTTCACAAGCTCCCAGAAACCAGTGCCACCGCCTCTAAGAAGACCCATTTCCTGCAGGGTATGTCATGCTCAGGAAGCTGAGATTCTCACACAACATGAAAGAGATAAGAATTGAAATATTAGGAGGAAAAACAAAGACATGTAATTCTTAATGATTTGCGTTCTTCACTTCTAAACAAACAACAAAAAACAATCTCTTTTTTTGAATCATGCCCAGAGCGCAGATGTCTTTCTTGAGTCACGTCAGTTGACAAAGAATAACTTAAGTGTTTTTCTTGTTTATAGTATTTCTATTCCAAAGCATTTCATGTCATGCTATAAACACGGTACATCTAAAAGCAGCTGTGAAGTGAGGCTTTGTAGGTATCTAGAGATGTGGAACCCGAAGGAGGTACTGAAGAGTCTGAGACTTTAACGTAGTGGAGCCAGCAAAAGTCCAGGCCTTCTACCTCCCAAGTAGTTTTTCCTTGCTCAGTCTGGGCTGAATTATCTTTGGTTGAATGATCTCATCCATAGGAGAGGGAGAAGGTGAAATTAACTTTAAGAAAAAATATTTCTAAATTTAAGCTTAGGAATCTATGGAGAAATCAGAACAATTGTTCTTTTTGTTCGTTTGGTATTTATAAACCACTTTCCTTAGTCCTACAGGCAAACACAAAGAATGATAGGAGAGGCTCAGACTAAAGTCAGACTGCCTGAGTTCAACTCCTGACACTTTCTAGCTACTTGTTCTTGAGAAAATTACTTAACTTCTCTGTGCCTCAGTTTCCTCACTTGTGAAATGGAAGTAATGTGAATATCTACCTCAAAAGGTTGCAATGCAGACTAATAAGCTGACATATCTAAAATGCTTAGAATAGTGCTTGGCACACAGTAAGTCCTAGGTAAAGGTAAATGTTCGAGCCTTTATATTCTAGTGGTGGAGACAGCGGACGAATAATTAAAATAGGATCTAATAGAGGTAGGGACCCATTTCTATGAGTACACAGAGAAGGAAATAACGATCCTGAATTGGGGGTGGTATCAAGGAAAGATTTACAGGAGAGTTGCTGTTGTAAGTGCGGGGAGGGATTCTTGCCAGCATGAAAATAATGGGCAGTGAGAAGAGCACATGCAAATATCTAGTGGTGTAAAGACATGTGGTGTGGCTGGAACCCGGGGGCTTGCCACTATTTGCACTAAGGCTGAAGATGTAGCAAAAGATGACCCTTCATGATCAGTGATTTGAGCAGTAACTCTTCCTATGTCTCTGATTGACGCTCTCCAAGTGAGGTCCCTACACAGAAACAGAAAATTTTCTTGCTGTATTGCACTAAGTAGAGCAAGCTAAAATAGGTTACTCTGAAGTTCTCCAAGACTGAAAGGGGATTTGACTTGTTATCTATCACGTCAGCCCTCTTTCTAGGACTGACCTTGCACAGGTCATGTATGAATTGTGCCATGAAATGCATCTCTAAGGATAGCAGTTATGATCATTTATTTCATCTTAGACCTAAAAGAGGAACTAAAATTAAAACATAATAAAAAATAACTCCAGAATTCACCTTAGGTTTACTTCAGAAGCTACTGGGAACTTGAGAAGCATAATAGAAAATCTAAGGGATATATCTAGGGGGTATTTTTCTTTTTTACCTTGTTTGAGAGGCTGTAGAAAAGGACTACTTTGCCTTAGAAACCTTGTAAAGAAGGAAGATAGGAGGAAATTCAAAGACTCTGGGAAACTGCTCCCCCAGGACTCGACAGCATGCCTTATTTGTTGTATTTCTTTCTTTTTTTTTTTTTTTTTAAATGTTTTCCCAGGACTATGAGATCTTTTATACATGAAAATAGAGAACAGAATTCACCATTTTTAGAAATAGAGCTTCAGCACTCACATCCAAGAATTGAAAATATGCTTATGATTATACATTTTATTTTAAGATAGATTGGTAAGTTTATCACCTTGAACTAGATTTTCAGTATTTTCAGTTTTTGAATGGTGTATAGCTAGAGAGATTTTAAAATTCAATGAATATCTAACTCCTAACAAAGCCTACATTCTTTTGTTGACCTTTCAAGGCCAAAATCAAAAATCCTGAAAGCAAGAAACATTCTTAAATTTTGCACATTGCCAACTTTATAATATTCTTACCCTTTAATTCTTTACTTTTCACCTATACAGCACACACACCATCATTATAGTCTATTTTGTCTGATACAAGCAATGCTACCCCAGTTTGTTTTTATTTCCATTTGCATGAAATATTTTTTTCGTCCCTTTACTTTCAGTCTGTGTGTGTCTTTCAATCTGAAGTGAGTTTCTTATAGGCAGTATATGTGAGGGTCTTGATTTCTTATTCATTCAGCTATCTTGTGTCTTTTGATTGGAGCACTTAATCTGTTTAATTTAAAGTGATTATTGGTAGGTACATCATTGCCATTTTGTCATTCATATTTGTATTTTTTCCCTCCTTCTTCTTAAAGAAGTCCCTTTAACATTTCTTGTAATATTGGCTTGGCGGCGATGAATTCTTTTAGCTTTTTTCTGTCAGGAAGCTGTTTATCTCACCTTCAATTTTAATTGATAGGCTTATTGGGTAAAGTCGTCTTGGTTGTAGGTCCTTGCTTTTTATAACTTGGACTATTTTGTGCCGTTCCCTTCTGGCCTGCACAGTTTCTCTTGAGAAATCAACTGTCAGTCTTAAGGGAACTGCCTTGTAGGTAACTAGCTGCCTTTCTCTTTCTGCTTTTAGAATTTTTACTTTGTCTTTACCATTTGGCATTTTTATTTTGATGTGTTTTGGTGTGGGTCTGTTTGGGTTCTTGTTTAGGACTCTGTGCACTTCCTGGGCTTATATGTCTATTTCCTTTGCCAGGTTGAGGGAAGTTTTTTCGTCATTATTTCTTCAAATAGGTTTTCAATCCCTTGCTCTCTCTCTTCTCCTTCTGGTACCCCTTTGATGTGAATGTTGGTATACTTGATGTTGTCCCAGAAGTCCCTTAAATGTTCCTTTTTTCTTTTCTTTTTTTGTTTTTTTGCTATCTTGTCTTCCAAATTACTGATTCAATCCTCTGTTTCATCTAATCTATTGTTGATTCCTTCTAATGTACTTCAGTTATTATTTATTTCTGAATAATTCTTTTTTATGGCTTTTTTAATGCTTATTATCTTATTGTCAAAGTTCTCACTGAGATCGTCTGTTCTTTCCTTAAGTTCATTTAGCATCCTTACAACCAGTGTTTTGAACTCTGTATCTGGTAGGTTGCTTGCCTCTATTTCATTTAGTTCCTTTTCTTGATTTTCTCCTGTTTTTTATTTGGGACATATTTTTTTGTGTGATTTTTTTTTTTTTTTATATTGGCTGCCTCTCTATGTTTGTTTTTATGTATTAAGTACATTTGCCAGGTCTTCCAGGTTTGGCCAGGTGGCTTTATGTAGTAGCTGTCCTGTGTGACCCAGTGGCAGTCTCCCTGATCACCTATGCTGGGTGCTTCAGGAGTGTCCCATGTGTGGGTTGTGTGTGTTCTCCTGTTGTAGTTAAGACTTGACTGCTCTTAGCACATCAGTGGATGGGATTGACTCTCAGACTGAACGGCTGTGAGGATTGGCAGTTCCCACATGGCATGTGCTGCTGTGTGGGGGCTGACCCCATGGAGTGGGATTTGCCCCAGCAGGCTTGTGTGCCTGTTGAGACCATCCTGTAGGTGTGCCAATTGTGGGGCTAATCAGGTGGCACTCTGATGTGGTCTGATGTCAGCCTCTGGGTATATTGGTTGTAAGGCCCCTTGGAAGGGGCCTCCCATGCAGGCCAAGGTTAGCCATTGCCTGTGACTTCCCGGGGCTACCTGGTAGGAGCTACAAAGCAATCTAAGGTTGGTTGCTGCCTATGCTAGACTTGGAGACAAGTGGCAGAGGTCCTGCTGTGATCCAAGGTGGTTACCACCAGTACTGGACCTGGGGTAGCTTAGCAAAAGGTCCAGAGCACCCTGGGGCCTGGGGTGTCTGCAGGCTGCCTATAAGGCTCATCACTGGAAAGAGCCATTGGGTAATACATAAGTTGGGTGGGGCAGAATCCCAGGGAATCACTGGGGTAAAATGAACAGATTTCACTCATGCAATGCAGATTCAGACTTGGTGCCGGTGTTGAATCTGTAGCTACTTGCAAAGGTCTCAGATCACACCAAGGCTAGCTACCACCTGCCCTAGGCTCACAGATACCTGAGAGTTGTTCAAGAAACACTGCAGCTTAGGCCAGGGCTGTTTGTCTGCTACTAGAATTGTCTCCAAAGCTATGTGAGCTGAGGCTTGTTACTTGTTGCTGAAAGAGCCTCCTGTCGAGAGGACAGGGTGGAACTGGTTTCCCAGCCACGAATATGCCTCCAACAATTCATGAGTTGGGTGGGAAGGGTTCTAGGGAGTCACGGGGGTAAAACAAGTGGATTTCACCAGGCCAATATTCAGTTTTGGTGCCAGTGCTGTAGCCACTCACAAAAGTCTCAGGTCATCCCAAGCAAGGCTAGCCACTGCCCACCTCAGGCCTGCAGACCTCAGAGATTTCTTCAAGAGATATCGCAGCTCAGATGGGATTGGTTGCCAACCACTGAAAGTGTCTCCCAAGGTGATTCAGAAGCCTGTTGATTACTGTCAAAGGAGCCCCCTGCAGAGAGCTCAGGGTAGGGCTGGTTTTCCAGCAGTGAAATTGCCATGGGTAATTAAAGAGTTGGTAGGGCAGGGTCTCAGGGAGTCACTGGGATGGAGTGGATCTCTCCAGGCCAGTGCAGATTTAGAATTGGCTACTTTGGGGAAGGGTTCAACATAGGCAAGGTCAGCATGCCAGCATTACAGATATTTTAGAATCAAAACTGGGATTTCTCCATATGACACAACTGAAAGAACACAACAGTGGTCCTTTTGTCCTCTTTAAAGAAACAGATGCACTTCTGAAACAAAATTCAGAAAACTTTACAGCTGCTGGAAGGGTGACCTAGGCTGAGATCTGACCAAAATCTTCATTTTTTTAGAGAAAGGAGAGAGGGTTAGCTGGTTTAAACTGTAGGGTTGTGCTTATTTTATCTTCCTCCTTGGAGGTTCTTAGTGAAGTCCTAAGCCCTTTGGAAATGAATATCAGACTGTGAAGGTCATCAATGTTATCTGTTCAATGATAGCATAGGAGGAAGCTCAAGGCCATTTCTTAAATATGTTTGCTTAGTCCTACAAATGATAGTTTTGGATACTGACTGAGACGGGATTCATGCATGGCCTTTGACTTGGGTATGTCGCTGACCACCTGGCCTTTCTTGAAATGTCAAGAGAGGACAAGTCTAATATTAATGTACATTTTGTAACCCAAGCCATAACCCAGTTTCTATGCTAGAGAATTACAGGTAACTTTCCTTCACTGACAGGAAAGAAAAAAGCCAACGTAGGAAGTACCTTTATATGATATGTGCTCTGTACTATATAGTGCCTCTTGGATAATAGTACAGCTGGATATTGTTATCTTAGAATGGAATAGGATCCCAATTCTTCCAAAGTCTGGTGAGACGGAACATTATCTCTGCATTCTTTTCTTTGTGGACTCAAAAGCTAATGTAATTAGCATGTTCTTTAATATCAGATCTTCAGAAACAGCTTTAAGGTAATAAATGGGAATTGCCGTATGTATTGTTTGTTCCATTTACAATGACAAATATACATATAAAGAACTACACAAGATACTTTATTCTTTCTCATATAAAAAAAAAAAGAGCACAGGTATATGTTGTCACTGGAACTAGAAGTGATAATATAGTAAGATTTAATTGTGCCGATAGTAGTAGAAAGAAAAACAACAGGCAAAGTCTGGCCATTATTTACTGAGCGCTGACAGAGAGCTCAGCCTAGTGCTGGGCCAGACGTGAGAGAAGTCATGCTTTTCTGCTCAGTAGTCTTATCATCTCGGTGTAAGCACACAGTATAACATCTTGCCTAATGTAGATTGGGCTATCTTAGATCTGGAATAATAGATCACCTAAGATTCAGATCATCTTAATTAGGATGTTGGCAGATTGAAATGGAATGGGGTTCTTCATGCAAGCAAATGAGTAGCAAATGCATTTCCGATTCCATCTCTTCCGTGTAGAATTCTTCGTGAAAGGCAGCGTCCTACCCAGGCCCTTTCCCTCTGAACTATACAAATGTAGTCCTGATATACAGTGCCCAGAGAGAGCTCTTTCTTCTACTGCAGATTCTTCAGAGGTCCTTTTTTTGTTATCAGAGGGCAACTTTCTTCAAATGTTTTTGAAAGACAGAAACAAAAGTGAGTTATTTCTTTGAGGATCCATTGTGGTTACTAAATTTGTGATAGAGTCAAATAAAAGATAGTTTCTCTAAAATCCTTGAGGCACTTAAATTAACATATTATCAGATATGTGAGTGGATCCAAGATGAGTAATTATTTTTAACAGTCTGTCACTTCAACGAGGTGACTGAAAAAATGATTTAGATGATGAAAATATATACTAGGTCAAAGGAGAGTTAATGATCAGCCCTGTTGTGGTCTATATGACATATAAGACCATAGCTTATCTTGATGTTTCACACAATTTCTCCATTGCTGGTGGCCTTGAGGGTGGGGGCATTAGGCTCAGCAAAAATCTGGGAGTGAAATTCTTTGATGTCTCTAATCAACACAAGAAAATGTCTTTGACCTTAGTAGGTGTGTCGTCTATTTTCCCCCCTTACTTAGTGAAATAGTGCCTAATCTCGAACTCTATTATACTTAGAATTGCAAAGATGCATGATATTGGCTACTAATTTATGTTTTATAGGAAACACCCCTCCTTTATTAGAACTCACATTTTGTAACTCGACCTGGTCTATTTGGAAGATAATATATAGTAAACACATTAAAGGGACTTTTTGATATATAGTGGAGGTCAACATTTTGAAAATATTTATAAGTTTTTGAGTACAAAACAGAAGGCAAGACCAAGACTTGCTTCTGAAAAAAAACTTCGAATTTAATAAGCAAATTCTTGGAAAGTGTGAAACAATTACCTCAGTGTGTGATTTACACTTTTTCCCGGAATGTGTTGTTTCTGGCAGGGCAATGGGCTTAGCTGGGGAGAGCCCTGCTAAAGGGATTATTTTGCTCCGGCTCTTGTGTTTATTGAGTCACCTAGGACTTCTTATAAAACAGCAGCTTTCAAATGTACACACACCTGCAGTTGACACACTGAACACTCCAAACGCTTGTTTAACTGTTCTCACACCCAGAGTATCTCTCCCATCCAGCGAGGTCAAAAAGCATTGAGATGTGCACATTCTACTTTTTCCCTCTCCCTGGAAATCAGTTGGAATATAGCCATTTATATGGTTCTGATGCTAACAGAGATGACGGTGTTTTTCAGTGTACCCAGTGTTCTTCACCACCAGGGCTCACAGAACATTCCCAGTCTTACTTGCTACTGTGCCAGGAAACATTAACTAGATTGGAGGTCCTGCTGGGCCAGCGCCCAGGGACCCATCGCACTGGGGCTTCCAGGCCATTTTACATTGGGTAGGGGCAGTGGCTTCTCATCTTTACCAGTTCACCCTTGAACGACACACGTTTGAACTCTACGGGTCAACTTACAAGCATGTCCCCCTGCACCCCCCCCCCAATAAGTATGTACAGTACTGTAAGTGTATTTTCTCTTTCTTATGATTTTCTTATTAACATTTTCTTTTCTGCAGCTTACTTTATTGTAAGAAGACAATATATAGTACACATAACAGAAAATATATGTTAATTGACTTTATGTTATCGGTAAGGCTTCTGCTCAACAGTGACTATAACTAGTTAAGTTTTTTGGGAGACAAAAGTTATGTTGGAGTTTTGACTGTGCAGAGTTGTTCATGGGTCAAGAGCTGTGCTTAGTCGTCCTGCAGAGGCTGTTGCTTGGTTAGTGTTGCCTCCTGCAGGGCTAAGCAAGGCCATGGACCTTGCTGAGTGAGAAAGGGGAGGAGAAAAAAAGGAACCCTAAAACAAGAGACTAAGACAAAGGAAAAGAGAGAAGTAAAGAAAAAGAGAGCAGATCAGTGGGAATAAAGGTGAATGAAGGAAGTATGTGTCTAGTGAACCTGTCTGTCTGTTTCATGGACATTAATGGTTTTAAGTCTATCTCTTATTCTTCCTTTCTCTAGCTCTGGAAATCAAAGTCAGAAAACATTTCTTTAATTTTGTCATCTTTGATATTACTATATAACCATTGTGTGTCTGTGTGAGTGTGAGTGTGTGTGTGTGTGTGTGTGTGTGTGTGTGTGCGTGCGAGCGCACGCGTGCATGCGCGTGCACGTGTGCAAGGTGGTGGTGGTTATATTGACTATGTAACTATACTTTTATTTCATAGCTCTGGAAAGAGCACTGTATCTTTCCTCACTTTCGCCCAGCAATGGAGACAGATATTCATGTATGTAATTCTAAATTAAGGCAGACTGTGTGATAAATACTATAATAAGCTACATAAGAGATAGAGATATTGAGGGAGGAGACATTATTTCAATCTGATGGAGTTTGGATAGCCTCCCCTTGTCCCTAAGAGTACATGGATTTTGTGGAGGTCTCTAATATTCTGATAAATTGTTCATAGAAAGATTTGAAAAGGAGAGCATTCCAGGCTCTCCCTCTCCCATTTCAGAGGAAATAACATGGTCAGAAGTATGAAAAACGGAAACTATGAGAAACATCTAGGGAATGGTGAACAGTGAATAGTTGAGCTCTTCTGAGCATAAAGTGTCCATGTGTTTATGGGAAGGGATGAGGGCCTAGTGGAAAAGAAAGCCTAAAAAGCTTTGAGCTATGTACTGAAAAGCTTTGAATATTAGCTGAAGAGTTTGTGTTTTACTAGCATGCCATGAGTGTTTTTAATGATTAGATTTAGCCCTAGAAAACAGATGGCAAAAGCAGAATGAGAGAGGGACTGACAATGAATTGGGAAACCAGCACAATAACTCAAGGCAGCTAAAATAAAGCAGTAGCTGTGATAATATAAAGAAAAAAATAGAAGTAATATTATGGAAGAAGAAATATTAGGATTTGGTATATAGTGAATGAAGGGCTGAGAGGAGTTTATGATGACTCATAGGAACCGAGTGTGAGCAGTTAGGCAAATGGTGTTACCATTATTTGGGGTTGGACACGTTTGATAAGGGCAGTTTGAAAGCAAAGACCTTGATGTCTTATTCATAAGAATACCTGGTGTATTTACCTGGTATAGATATTTTTGTAACCTCTGCAGGTGATTCCAAAGTGCAGGCAAATTTGATTTAGGAACAGGAGAAGCCTGAAAATCAGCCATGTGGTTATATTGCAAAACTCATTGAAAATACAAGTCTGAAGCTGGACTCGGGGTCAGTGCTAAGCGTGTAGGTTTGGCAGTCCAAATAGAAATAATAGCTGTAGCCTTGAAAACTGATATTGACAAGAAAGCACAGTTGTGTGATAATATAAGAGAGGTATGGAAGAATTGATGAATGTTTAGAGTAACTGAGAGCGAGGATGTCATATTAAAATTGGGGATTAAGTGAAAATCTATGTGTTTAACAGTGAAGCACCCCACCCCTGGTCTCTAGTATGCTGGCAGCCAGTGGGTAGTAGGGATGTAGGTCAAAGGAACTTTTCATTCGATATGTGTGACCTCAGCATGTTTACAGGCTAAAGAATAGGACTAGTTGAAAAGGGACAGCTGAAGATAGTTTCAAGAAGGACAAGAAAAATAAATTAAGCACAATAATTAAGAAAAGGAAGACTAAGTGAATCAGGTGAAGCTGTGAGTTTCAGGAAGAAGGATAATCTTATGAGATGGGAGAGAAAGAAGGAATGTTGGGCAGTAAGCAACGGTAAAGAGGAAAGGAAGCCAAAGGATTTATTATGAAGGCAAATTCACTGTAATTAGTCAGTGGGGCAATTTGATTAGAGGGAGGGCTGAGGGTGAGGAGGGTCTGGAGAACAAAGGTGGGATTCACATTCCACCCTCTCGATAGAGATTTCCTTCAATTTCCAGTCCTAAGTGATCACTAGCCCTTTTAAACTGTATTGCATTTACTATTTGTACCTCATTTTTGCTGATTAATTACGTAAAGCCTTGTGATACCATTTCCATTGTTGTCTTGAATGTCCGTTTATATCCATTATAGTTAACTTTTGACTACACTCCATGACTGCAACTCCTCAGGGCAGCAACTATACCCTAAACCTCTTTGTTTCACTGGCTTTAAACATTATTTGAGCTAACATAAATATATTTTACAATTAAATTGGCACATAATATTGATAGATGATTTATAATATTAAAGCTAAAGAAAGCACTTCACTTTATCTTCTCATCTATCATACTTTCTTAGCTGTGTAAATAATGGCAAAACCCTGTCTTACCATGTGCTCTTCCTTTCTACCATCTTCTCTCATTTCCTTTGCCTCTTCCTTTTTATTATAAATAAAACACTCTTTAAAAGATTCATTGCACCTATTCTCCCGAAATAACTAGCAATTAATAATATAAAAAGAAAAAAAGTGATTTTATTATTATTTTTGTACTTCCTTCAGTAAAGTCAGTTGGTTGTTTTAATAGGTTGTTAGATGTTTTAGAGAGTCTTTATTTAAACAGATTTTCTGAAAGAATATACTCTGAGTTGCTTCTTTGAAAAAGACTAAAAGCATCTAACATGACTTAGCTGCCAGCTAGCGCACTGGTTGATGAAATTTGTAGTCTGTTCTGAAATTCTCTAACAAGATTAAGTGAAATTGAACCTGAGGAGGTAAAGGTCTCTAATTCGACATAACCTCAAAGGGCAGAACTAAGTCATACCACTATTTGAATCTCTAACGAAGTCTAATCTCAGACATATTATATTTGGTGCACTAGGATCTGTGTACATATACTCATCCTCCTAGTAAATGATGAATGCAGTTTAGCTAATATAATATAGTTCATATTCTTCTAGACCTTTGTAGAAAATACGAGGTTGGGGAGCTGCTCTGTAAAATAAGCTGGATCACTTCTCTGGAGCAGAGTCTTCATAAAACACACACTTGTGCATTTGTCCAAACTAGCTCGGTCAAATTTATTTCCCTGTTGTCATTAATTCGATGCTTCTCCTGGCTGTAATTAGAAGGATGAGGAGAAATACTGAATTGCACTGGACAGTTCCATCTGGCTAGTAAAATTAATACATTTTGATGTTTTGTTGTTGTTGTTCAGTTGTTAGACCAGAAAGAAATTAGTAAAATTTCATCAACATATTTATACTTCAGTACTTATCTGAACCTTCTGAAGTTTATTTGTAATTTGAGGGCTATACATTTTGAATTATGAGGAATCTTGACAGACTCCCTTTTGTCCCAGCTCTTTTCTCCTTTTCAGCCCTCATGGCCAAAGCTCTTATTTCTTTACTAGCCAAAAGTAAACCAAAAACTACATGATAGAAACTAGTGATTCCAATGCTAAGCAGACTTAACAGAATCAGTAATATTGACTGTCGTAGGATGATGCCAACCAGCTTCATATGTTGGAAATTTTCCCGTTAATCAAGGAGTAGGAAGTTCCAGAACCTGGTCTGTTGTATACTTAGCAAATGCTTTACCCTGACCTTCTCGTTTTGATCACACATTGTTCTTCCTTTTCACAAACTCTTCTAAGAATTTCAGATTTCCAAATGACAGCTTTCTGGCCCTCACTATCCATTCTCATTAATAAAGTTTTTGTGTCATGATATTGTTTCTTCTCTCAGGTAAATTAGATTAATATGATTTAACAGAACACAAAATATATTTTTCACAATTATTAAATAGTGCTATTCATTTTTATTGCATTTTAGAATGAAATGAAATACTCTCAGTTCCTAATACATGAGAACTTTGTAACTATTACTACTACTGTTGTAACTATTACTGTTAATTGAGCCTCACCCCCTTTTTTGGTTGAAGTCTAAGAATTATTAACTGTGTAATATAGAACAAAAAAAAAGAGTTATATGAACAAAGACACCATGGAATAAAGGTAAATTTGGTGTTCTAATTTTCTTCCTTTGTCATTACTTTCATATTTTATCCAATTGTGTAGTAGTTTTCAGTTGTATTCTTGCTTCAGACATTTGATAAATAGAATCTTCTATCATTATCTGCAAATTCTTTTAGTCTCAGTTTTACACAAAAAGCTTAATGACTATTCTTCATGGCTAATACACAAAAGGGAAAGTGGGCAAAAGATTTGAAGACAGAATCTCTTTGGAAATCCTGCATTTTAAGCAGATGTTGTTTCATGACAGTTTCTTTTCAATGAATACCCTGAAAGAGAAACTCTTGTGTGTACTTTTTCTAGGCAATCAATAGCTCTCTTTCTTCTCATAAATGGTAAAACTGGACATTAGGAAGTATAGGCATACTCCTCCTCATAAAAGTGAAATGGGTTAGGGGTATTGCACTGGTGATAAAATTATCAACAGCAATATCAAACAGTGGTTATTAAGCTTAGTTTGCAGGCATGTGGACTGCCTAACCAAAAGCCATTTTCCTCCTTGCTTTTTCTAACAGAATAACCTGTTTTATCCACATACCCACCTTCTTCCAGAGTATGTAGTTCAGGTGAGGTGGACCCTATTCTCCAGCCTAAGTAGTGAATTACAGTTAATCCATCAAACAACCATTAGGGCCTCATTTGCCATGTTAATGATTGGCACAGACAATTGATGCACTTCTAACCAGTGAGATATGAAAGAAGCCTCTGCAGGGCATTGGGGAAGATTTTTTTTCTTACAGAAAGAAGCAAACAAGAGGAGAGGTTCCCTATCAAACTCTGGATGCTTTCATAGGGAGATGAAGCTGAATTGCTATAGCCATTTTGTCTCTACGAGTAGAGCTAGGTTGAAGACAAAGTTTATATGCCAAGAATGACAGCAGAAAAGATGGAGTTGAACAGCTGAATTAACTAGCTCTGGAACTATCCTATCTTCTACATTTCTAAAAAATTTCCTTCTTTATTTTGACTTCTTTTATTAGTAGAGTTGGAATTTTCTGTTATAGGGGAAACAATATCCTAAGCAACAAATTCATTATGTTAATGAATTGTTATAGACTGCTGAGTGTTATACAAGTTGAATCTTTCTCAACCTGTTACCTCTCAAAATAGTTTTATTCCCCCGTCCCCCCCACTGCTACACTGTCATTTTTTTTTAACCTCTTAACATTTCAACACATCACTATATGGTGCCTGTGGCCACAGTCACTCTTTTGAAATTATTCTCATCAATGTTCACTCATGACTTTATGGTTACCAGATCAGTCTCTGAGCCTCAGCTCACTAATCTAAAACTAAAATATTTGATCCAGATTTCTGGTTTTAATTAAATAATTATTAGCCAATAATTGCTCTAAAACTAAATGTTACTCATAGCCCCTACATGTAAAATAAACCAAAGCAGAAATTTTCCTCCAATTGACATACATCACTGTGTAAGTTTAAGGAATATAGTATGATTTGACAAGGTAATTAAATTTTTTTTTTAATTTTTCAATTGCAATTGACATTCAATGTTACATTAGTTTCAGGTGTACAGCATAGTGATTAGATTTTTTAAAAATATTTATATAACTTGCAAAGTTATATAAATTCCTTTGATAAGTCAAGTACCCACCTGACACCTTACATAGTTATTATAATGTTTGACTATAACCAAAGAAGAATTTCTTGGTTGACTCAGAACCTGGGGGCTTTTCCCCCTGTATTCTGCCATCTGGGTCTTTGATAGCTCTTCCTGTCCCCAATCTCTACAAAGCTTACATATTCCACAGAAAATAGTTCAAAACTAGCCTCCCAATTTGACATACCTATGAGTGCCTCTCTTACCTCATTTTCATTTGCACTATAACTGCTACCTGGAATGCTTCACTGATTTTTCATTGCCTACCAATTAAGTTTTTCCTTTTGCGCTATGTTCCTTTGAGTCTCTTTTGTCTTCCTTTGCTACAGCCACATGGGGCTACTTCCAATCTTTAAACCAGACCAGTTTGTCCTTTTTTCTATCTTTTTTTCATTCTGTTCCTTGTATCTTTTTCCATCCTCACCAGTTTAAGCCTTTCTCCATCCAGTACCCATCTAAGTCAAATGACTCTCAGTTTTCTCAATGTCAGTTGTAGTATGTCTCACATTCTCTTTTGAATCCTGTATTAAAGATATTCTTCAGGTTGCATGCTCTCTGAAGGTAGGAAAGTATTTCTTGTTCATTATTCTATAGATAGCAATTCCCAGCATATGTCCCTCAAATACTTCTCTCAAAAAATGCTTTTAATGAACAAGAAATTTATAAGAGAAATTAAAGTTCTTTAATTTTGTGGGTATTCTTTAGATTATTTTTGTTAATTCTTTAAATATGTGTATCAGGTTCGTAAATCAATCTAAACTGAGGTTATGTAAATTTAATTGATTTAATTGATATAATGATATCTAGACCAGTTTTGTAAAACTAAGATGAAGTATCTTTTTAATGCAAAATGTTTTATAGCTTTCCATTTTATAACAATAATAATAATAATAATAATAATAATAATAAGAAGAAGAAGAAGAAGAAGAAGAAGAAGAAGAAAAGCAAACCAAAGCAATCTGCTGTTGTCCATATTTGGAAATCTGGCTTTTTGACATTTAGTTTAAATGGTTATTAGGGTTATTTAGGAGTTAGTTCACTGAAAGCCTAGATATACTAGTTGTAAATTAATAAGTGTGGCAGCTTACCTAATACTGTAATTTTTAGATACTTAATTTTCCTTTAAATAGTTGTTATTGTGCTCTCAGGGAGGACAATCAAATGTGTTATTTCAATAAAATACATCTTTTTTGTATTTACTTATTTATTTTCTATAATTGATATAAATTATCGTTCTTAACAGAATGTGTTTGAAAATTTCATTAAGTTTAATAAAAGTTACAGATGTTGACGAAGGAAAGAATGTGCCACTGCACAATTATTTAGTTTCCACTATTTCATTTTAGTTGAATTGTGCTTTGTAATTTTATTAATCTTTTTAAATAGTTCTGGTGATAAGAAAAAAGTATGTTGATTTAGTAAAGTTAATATTTCAAACAAACGGTTATAAGAATATATCATATGATATAGATGATAGTATAGTGATTGACATGAGTTGAAGAAAAAAAGACAAATAAATTTAGTTTTTTTAAGACAAAATATTATTAATTATTTTTATAATTGGGGAGGAACTGACTTTAAGACTAGAAATAATGATAGAGACAAATAGATATACTCTAGATTTAGATAGCCGAGAATTTTAAATAAGTTCATTTATCCATAAGTCATAAGCAAATGTAAGGTGCCATCCCCAGGGATCATTAAGTCAGAGAATTTATTCTCTGTACCAGTCTGGTCATCTGCAAAGGAGGGATGATAATGTTACCTCTCTCCATCACAGAGTTGTTGAAGAGATTAGATGATATACACGGAAGTATTATCAGAGTTGGATGGTTGACTAATTCATATGGGGTTTTTAAGAAGACCAGAAGATATTTAGTACATTCCTAAATTTCTATAGTTGCTGCCATGGTAGAAGATTGACTCTTTGTTCTTGTGTAATGGTGGTTTGGAGGCTGGGACCATGGTCTAGCCCACGTGAGGAACTTTGAGTAGGATGTGGGATGAAGGAAAATAACCACATCCAGGGAGAAGGTGGGCATGAGAACCAAAGACAGTCTGAAGCAAGGGCCAAGATTACAGCTGGAGGCAGAGAGAATAGATGTGAAAAGGAAAACAAGAAGTACAACCTGAAAAGAGCCCCTTTGAGGCACCAGTATGCAGAGAGAGATGCTTCACAATAGGGACTTTGAGTGGTACTTGAGATGGTTGTGATCGGAGCTGTTAAGGTGCCAGGAAAATCAGTCCTGGTACAAACCATGCCTTCCACACACCACCCTGTGATTCAGTGCAAAAATATGGCCCGATAGACCCCACAGATTCAGTATGTGATATCTTCATACTTTTGAACCTCTAGCATTATACCCCAAGGTGGTTAGATTCTGAAATTTAACAGATACAGTATCTGAACTTTGAAATTATGATATTAATATGTTATTGTTATTGCAAATAATTATTATGATGCCTTAGCAAGGGTCTAAGATGTTAAGATTTTATTAACATTTATCTAGAAATCTACAGTAAATTGCTTCTTTGCATTCATCATTTGCTCTTGGTAGGTCTAGTATTCATAGGGTAACATTCGAAATATGCTTGTTGGCTGCTGATCGGACACGAATTTAGCTCCTTGATCTCTTTTCACTTACTACATTTTCCCACACCTTACCCATTAATTTTGTAGTACTCAGTTTAAATCAGGAACGAAAAAACAGGCTGCTTAAACTGAGTGCAGTTAGGGAAAGACGCTGGCTCTTGTGCCCTTACCCATAGGAGCCTCAGTAAATTCCTTTCTGCTAAGTATTTGATGCTTGCTGCTTAACTACCAGTGATACCTCTGTGGATTCAGTCCCCAGAGATAAGAGAACTGTGTCCACAGTTGCAGACCGAGAAACCTAAAAAGAGGGTAAGATAAGGAAGCTTTTTCCAAGTAGATTTTTCAGCACACATGGTCTGGTCTTTAAACTCTCAGCTCCCAAAGCAGTATTTTCTGTCTCAGTAATTTTCATATCTTGATCTCTTGACAATCTCTGAGCAGTAAGTGGGCTCCACTGATTGTCTGCATCTGACTGTTCCTACTGTTTTAATCATCACGGGCTCATAGAGGCATGGAAACCCTGGGGGATTAGTGAATAGCAGAGTCAGTAAATCAGTTGGTTTGTGCAAAATTCTGGGAGAAGAGAGTAGAGTAGCAAAGTGAGTTAGCAGTGGCAACATGAGTACAAGTGGTGCTGCAAGTATGGAGGGACAGCTTCCTGCCTAACTGTATTGTCATTTTGACTAAAAAGGTCCTTGTTAAGTACAAATTTATTTTAGTTATTTTCGGGGATAGTAAGAAGCGATTCATCTAGTGAAAATGAAAAGCAAGTTTTTGATTTTCTGAGTCCAGGGTCTCACATGGTTGTGGAGAGCACTAGAAGATACTTGTGTTAGGTGGCCGTAAATGATGACAAAGCACTGGATTAATAGGATAGATAAAAATATGCTGTTCAAGAAAAATAGTCTCTCTTTCATAAAACACTTGAAATTCCTGCATCCTGCATCAGCCACAATATAATGACCCTATTAACAGAAAAGAAATGAAAAATAAGGAGTCAGCATGGTTGTTACCTAAACCCATCATACATTTTAAATAGCTTAAAGTTGCAGTATCCTGAAAAGAAGTTGCAGTTGTTGGGTGGCTCTTTGGCTACTTGGCAAGACCTGTAATTCAGGCAGTTTAGGACTTAGTTCTTATGGAATTTTGCATCAGTTCTCCTATAGGGTCATAGCATTTTATATGTTACAGAAAAATATGAGATAATTAAGGCTAGAAAAAAATAGGCAGAGAAAAATAAGAAAACGTACCTCTTTCTCTGTTTCATAAAACTGTGGTAGAGTACTAAGTAAGACAAACAAGTTTATAATTAGAAAGAAAATTATGAGAAGTTATTTTTATTCTAAAAATCACATCAATGGCTTTGTCTGTAGCAGTTATTACCAATTGCCACTAACTTGTTGGCACAAACAAGCTTAAAATTTATTTCATATTCTTTAGTGCTAATAATTTTTTTGAAAAACTGGTCTAATTAAAACAAATAGAATAATAAACATTTATGAAGGGTTGTGTATATATTTATTTTAAGTTGAACATATAATTTCTAGTGATTTTGCGAGTCATACAGTAAATAATGAAAATAAATTTAAATTCAAACATTAACATTTCAATTTCCAGTTTGGTAAACATAAGCAAATTATTATAAGTTTGTTTTCAATTCCTGCAAAGCATATTAAAATTAACTTTTCCTCCATTTAAGTAATGTGTATAACTAAACTTCCTACTGTGAAACAGTTTCATTTATTGCTATTTGTAAACTGCCTAGGATGGATGCAGAGTGGATTGGGCTCAAAACTCCTTGAACAGTTTCTTTTGAAATAACACTACATACGTTAAGCTCAATTACACATCCAAACAGCCACAGCTCACTTTTGGTAATTTATTCATTGATTTAACATAGTACCCAGAAGAGCCATGCCTGCTGTCATTTTTGTAATATATTATGTTTTAAATATACTCATGCTCACCCATGCACACCATTAAGGTGTGCATAAACCTGTGTTTTTCTCTCTTGACAGCTATAAATGTTTGTTATTATTACACAAAACATATGTTCATGTTGTTTTTGTCTAAATTATTCTATCTGGGGCTATAAAGTTTTAATGTTATTAGTTGCCCTTAGAATTTTAATGTTTCACTGCTGTAACCTTCTTAGGATTTCTGTGCAATTAAATAGAAACTATTTCTCTGCAGCCTGGAAGAACAATGTATTTTATACAAAACAAACAAACAAAAAGTTCTTGCTCCATTTTCTTTCACTGTAGTATAAGTGTTTGCTAGGCAGTTTTTCTTTTTGGTCTATGGAAACCTCACCTGTGGTCATATCTGAGTACCAGCTGCATGCAGAACCTTGCTCTTCCTGTTCCTGGCATCTGTTGGAAAGACATGAATTAAGCAGCATTTCAACCAAACGGATGATATTTCACCAGCCTTTCAGAGGTTATTCCAGATGCTATTTAGTTGATTCTACTTGGGCCTGGCTTTGGTCTAATATATACAGAGGCCGAAAGGGATTAAATGGGAGGGCCATTGTAATACCAAATATGTGTCTAACTAGGTTGGTTTTCCCAGCTTGGACTAAGCATGGTTTTATTTACAAATCAGTGGAAACACTAGCATTTGCTTGAGCCATAGTCATGCTTTCCTATTATGTCCCATCTCTTTTCTATACTCAGTCACTATGCTTGGTCTAGACCTCACCATTCCAGCCAGATAGTGTTGCAAACTACTCTTGAAATCTGATTTCCTATGGATAGAATCAATGAGTTGCAAATAATTTATATTTTATGGATGAAGTTCTAAGGGCATCTTGATTTGTCTGCCCATATTCTTATAGTAATGTTGGCGGTACCTGCCCCACTCCAAAGCTTTCCCTCTATACCGATCATTCTACTTCCACTGTCATCTTCCTAAAATATATGTTGGATCATGTCAAACTCCAACTCAAAAGCTTTGCCACAAGGAAACCTGAATTCCTTAGTAAGATGTTCACAATTTTCCTTGATTCAGCACCAAATCATTTCTCTAGCTCATTGGCTCTTAGTTCTATTGCCCATACCTCAGCCCTGCTTCTCCGAGACCACACTCATTCAGTAGCCCAAGACTCCTTCATCAGGGTGAGTGCTCTTCTCTGTTTTCTGTTCATCCAAACTCTATTTCTTCAAAGTCCAGCTCAAATACTGCTTTATCCTTTAGACCTTCCTAATTCTCCCTCAGTCAAAATTGATCATATTTGCTACATTTCTACAAAACATTCTGTGCGATTTCTTATATATTTCATTTTGTCTTATTATTGTTGACTAGAATATAAGCTCCTTGAGGGTAGAAATGATATCTATTTTATTTGTTTTCTTACCAATGCCCTGCATAGTATGTAATAGGCACTTCTTTAGTGATGAACGAGTAAATAATATTCCTTTTTATTTTTTTCCTTGGAATAATTATGGAATATTAGGCTGATATTAATTGATGTTTTATTCAATCTCCCTGCTTTTCTTCAGGATCTATGGACATGAACATAGACCTAAAGTATATCTGCAAGACTTATAGAAAGAGAGATTATATATCTCCTCAGGCAACATGTTATGTTAATTGAAAAATCCTTGTTAAGAAATTATTTTGCTTACACCTGAAAGTACCATCAAATGCTCAGTTTATCTTATATCTGTCCTCTGAGGAATCAAAGATTTTCTGGCCTTCATTCTTTGAATAATCTCCTACTGAAGAAAAACCTTGTTTTGAAAGCCAGAGGAATAATGTAAGTGAACTTTCAATGAGGAATATTGGATATATCAGAACTTCTTAACTTCAGTTTGCAGCTTGCTCAGTTTGACTTGTGAGACAATTATCTACTTATTAATCAGTATTTGGTGCTATTTTAGTTTTCCTGATTGGGAGTGAGTTGTCACAGGTATTGGAATTATCTTCTACCACCTGATCCATTCTTAATTAAGATATAAAGTTTCAGAGCATTGTAAGAGTTTTTTTCTTTTTACTTAAATAGTGCCCTTAAAATAACTTACGTTATGGAATGTGAATTTCTCAATGTTCTCAGGAGCTAAGCCTACTAGGATGTTATTGTAACAGAAGATTGGGTAATGTCCCTTCCTTTTCTTCTCTGGTACTACCCAGAGTTAATGGTAGTCTACTACAGGAAAGAAACACAGGAAATGAAGTTCTTAGGTCTATGGAAGCCTCTTCTGTTAAAATCACTCTCTTGGACTTTACTTCTTCTTGTCTCCCACACTTCCCATTTTAACAACATAGGCAAAGCACAGTTGGAAAGAGACTTAGAAAGCCACATTTAACTCATTTTTAAAACCTTTATTATTTTTTCTTCTTTAGAGTGCTCTTAAATGCTGACGATTAAGCTCATTAACCCATTAACCAGTTAGGAATAAAAGTGCAGCTCATTCAGAGTTAATTTTACATAAATGTGCTTTTTGAGGCTGAAGCAAATCTGACTGGTTTTCAATGTGAAAAAAATATAAAAAATATTATTGGAGTTATTTCTAAATAGAACTTGTCTCTGATCATAATGTAACAGAAATATGGACATAAATCAAAATCATCAAGTGAATCTTCAGCTAACAACTGTTTGAGAACGATGGTAACATCACTTGTAAGAATGCTGTGTTTTCTAGGATTTGGCATTTTCAGTTATCGAACTACTAAAAACAGAATGTTATAAATAGAATGATGTCATTTATTTCCAAAGACTATCCATATACTAGAGTGATGCAAAAATAATAATAAAAGTGAGATGTTTCATGGTAAACTTTGAGGAAAGGTTAGGACTGTAATCCATGAGTTATCTCAGGGCAAACAGGAAATGGGTTAACAGGCAGCAGTCACTGCTTATGTACAATAGGCCTCTAATTTACATTGTTTTAATTATATTTGAATTTTTATTTTATTTTACCCAATTATATGGTAGACCCCGCAGGGCAAAAGGAGGTAGGTGTGTGTGTGTGTGTGTGTGTGTGTGTGTGTGTGTGTGTGTGTGTGTGTGTGAGATGGGGGTGGTTAATGGGGAGCCTGAGAAGCTTTCTCTTTTAGAAACAGAAAAACCTGTAATGGAAAAGTACATTTGTTGCAGGTTAGAGATAATAAAGAATGGTAAGTCAAGGTGCTTGGTCACACAATAATCTCCCATAGAGCACTCATAACTGCTAAATAATTGACTGTGTTACAAGAAAGTCTCTCAATGAGGAAAGGGGTCAAGGAGGTCATTTATCTGGTGGAAGTACCCATAGCGATTATTAGAGGCTGTTCACGCTATTAAGAATAGAACTTTAACTTTTTATTGAAGTTTTTATTTAAATGCTATTAACTTCAATTCAACTTTTAATTGAGGTGCAACCATCCAAATTCTACAGCTGGACACCAAGAAATAATGCACATCAAATTACATATTCTTTAGATAGGTCGATGAGTCTTTATTTGAATTTCAGAGTCCTCCACAGAGCTGTTATTAGACAGAAACTGCTTTGAAGTCTTCTATTTGAATTAGGGATGGGTGAATAATTCCAGGAAATAATTTCAACATGGACCACTGAAAACAAAAAAGAAAAAAAACAGGACATAATAAAAAATGGAAGTTTTTGTTTGTTTGTTGCTTTTTTTTCTTTAAGTAATGGTGTCCATTTACAAGCCTAGGTTTGGATGTATTTGCCAAGCCCTTAAAACACAATATACGTCTCCCTTCTTTTCTCCTTTTCTTCTTTTTTTAAAATTCATTATGTATTTTATGTGTGTGTGTGTGTCCACACACACACACACACACACACACACACACACACACACATTTTAAATTAAGTTTATTGGGGTAACATTGATTAATACAATAATATAATTTTTAGATGTACATTATAATTTGACATCTGTATATTTTATTGTGTTTACTACCCAAAGTCCAGTTTTCTTTGGCTACCTGATGTTTATCTTCTTTACCCACTTCACCCTATGTTTACTTTCCTCCCTTTCTTCCTTTCTTCCTTTTCCCACTTTATCTCTAACTTAATGGGAATAGAAAAAAATTCTCACAAAAGGAGGGTTCCCACACCACCCCCAAATTTTAAGGAGACTCATCTCTTGAGATTTCACATATCTGTGTATCACTGGTTCTATCAGGGTAGCACTATATGTGAAAAGAAAAGTAAAATAAACACTTTATTAAAATATTTAAGTTGAACTGAACAAAAGTGAGAATTATTGCCAGAACTTTGCCATTCATGATTTGTAAATAAGCTGTTTTCTAAATAAAAACATCTAATCACCTGCAGTTCTGATTTTATGGAGAAGCAGGAGGGATGAACAGTTGGGGAGGGGATCTTCTATCATATTTTTCTAGGAACAAAAGAGATAAGGCAATTTCAAGGTTCATAATTTTACCTCTTGCAGCCAAGAAAGCAAGAGCTATGGGTAGTGAACAATTTCATAAACAAAATCGTTCCATACCTAAAACCCTTTGTTTCGTCATAATCATAAACTTTGAGAAGATTTGGTGTTAAGTTGGTTGGCTGCCATTTTACAGCTAAGAAATTTGCTAAAAGAATTGATAATGACCTTTTTTCTTTTGGGGAAAGGATTCAAACTAGTTTACATTTTTGGTAAATAGCCAGCTTTTTGTCATTTACATGTCATATTACTATGAAAACATTATGCATCATAACACAGCATAACTATGTGATTTCCTGAAGTGCTAGTTCCTTGGGGGAAAAAAAAGAAAGAAAAAGGAGAGAAAGAAATTTTTAAAAGGCAGGCATAATTTTTTTTTCAATGTGAAAGCCATTCAGCATTTTTTTTCCCTAAGAGCTAGTAGAATTAAGTTCTTAAACTAGCCCTTCGTCTCTGGATTCCCAGGTGTTGATAGGCTTCTTCAGTAAATGTGAAAAGACAACACCCAACTTTGTTTCTAGTCAGAGAAGATATATTTACGGTTATGACATGTTCCAGTACAGCTAGCTGTCATTTGTCAGGAAGCAGGAAGATTTTTGATACAACTGAAATTCTCCAGTGACTTGAAATTATGTCTTTTGTAAGAATGATGATATTCTGTGCCATATTACATTGACTAATCAAAGTATTACTTTGGAATAACCTCTTTATGAGACAAAAAGAAAACTGCTTCCCAATAGCTAGGTGAATATGACCATTTCTATGTGATACCTTGAAATTTATTAGTCTTATGTGAGGATTTCTCTTCTGTGTTCAAACCAAAGCTGCAGTTCTCAACCGCCTCTTTTTTCTCCATTAAATAAAGTTGTCACAATTTAACATGTAAAATTTTTAAATTGAAGATTTCATTTCATTTTGAACTTGCGTTTTGAGAAGATCTTGTTTTATAGGCTAGTTTAATTTACTTTAAACCATCTTTAAATTGAAATTAAGAATAAGGTCCAGGATGAGAATATAAGCAAGCAACCAGTTCAACATTTAGAAAATGAAGGATATTTTTTCTACTGTAAAAAGAGTATGATTAAAATTGCCTCATGTTGCTATTATGGGAAAGAAAAACAATGTAATGTGTTACTTGTAGAATTTGATGAAAAACCTTTAAATGCAATGGAGTTGCGTATCAGCATTGATTTATTTCCCAAGACATTTTTGTAATAATTTTTTACAATAGTTAAGGGAAAAATGCAAGATGCTTTTGAATCAGAGAGAAAATATTCTTATCACAGCTAATGTCACCTGCTAGAACTTAGGTACAAGCAATAATCCCGACAGAAGAAAAATTATAACCTGAAATTTGAGGTAAAAGGGAAGCCCTTTCATATAGAATGCATAAAGTCTGATTAACAGTGTAACCCTTTCCTGGCATAAAGGGATTAGTTCTTTTAATGGTTTAAATAATTCATTGTTCTTTGTTTCTGATATTAATAGTAATAAATATTCATTGACAAAAACCTAGAAACTACAGAAAACAATAAGAAAGAAATAAAATGACAACTATCTTACCACTAAATGGTAAGGGCAGCTAGCATTCTTATGTATAGTATTCTCTTCTAGTCTTTTTTCTACTGCCAGTAATTTTTATGATATATAGAGATTTAAATTAGATCAAGGTATTTTATACTTCATATTTGCTATTAAGAGATATGCTTTTCATGTCTCATTTCCCACAAATAGCATTTTATTTTGTTTGAGAGGTTTCTTCTCATATTTATTTTACTACAATCTCATATTGTGCTTGAAATATCCCATTTATTGTTTGCCATGTTATTTTTAGAAAATTATTCTTTGAGCACCCTATGTTTGTATTTAAGATTAAGATTAGCACCACTTCTGTGCTTATGCAAATAAACTCATGATGTTATAATGACAGGTTTATATTTATCAATTTTCTACTTTTTGAAATGCCTTCTTGGATAGTTTATGATTTCATGATTGGATTTTATGATTGAATAGTTTATGATTTTTTAAGATTGAGATTGGTTAGATTTTAAATAGGTTTTACAAATGTAGCAAAACAGTGTTAGTAAACACTATATATTACTGTTGTGCAGTTGTACAAAACTAGGAGAAATACATTTATTGATCTCCTGAGAGCAGTAATTGCAGCACGAAGAGATGGGATTCTGTTCACATTATTCCAGTGCTCCTGGGTTTGTTGCTATGACTGAAGCTAGCAATTCAGCATTTCACCACTAAGATGCAGCTCCTATGACTATTTGAGTTACTCTGTCAAAAGTAGCCTTAGAATAAGCTGTTGAAGTTGCCACATAAATGAGATGTTTTAAATGATTTAAAAATTTACAGCAGCGTTTTGATCATCAATTTAGGTAAAGGTCTTTAGAAAGCAAATACAATATAGTCTAGATGTGGTTATACTGTGAGTTGTCAGTGTTATTTTATAAACATGGTTACGTGGAGCAGATCATTGTAATACAAAAGAAGCCTTCTTAGACACTGATGACATTCTAATGGCATTCTGTAATGCTTAGGAAATGGTGTTTTAGATGATGGGGAGTGAGACAACTTTCTCTTCCTAATGTTAGAATTTTCAGTATTGTATGCATTTCTTTCCCCCAGGGCTTAAGAACATTTTATTTTTAAGGGAGTATGGCAAGTGATGTGACGGGATGTCTGTTTTGCTATAAACCATTAATCATATTTTTCCTCCTTATTCAGGTAAACAAAACAAATATTTCTTGAACATGTCATATGAAAAATATGTTGAATTCTCTTTAAATACCTTTAAATAAAAAAATTTAGGAGCTTTGGAGGCTTAATTGCTAAGATAATCTGTCAGTTCGTTCATCCATTTATCCATTTATTCTACAAATATTTATTAAGCACTTAATATCTACCATACATTTCAACATGTTGCCTTCATCAGACTTTTAAGTTTTGTGTTCAGGGAAAACTTAGGCTTCCCCTAAAAGATTTGGTAGGATTGCAAGAATGGAGAGAGGTTGACCAGTTTTTAATCGAATGTCAGGCAAAATTGTTCTTTAACAGGAATATTCTGCTATCAGCAAACTTTGTGCTTAGATTAAGTGGTAAATTTGCAGCTATTTGCAGCTATGTCTAAGAACCCAAATAGGAGAGCTTGATGGAGAGCTGGAAAGGGATCAAAGAACCAGGTAGGTATTGGACCAGAGAAGCAAGGACCTTTTGGAAAGACCTTGGAAGCTATAAATGACCGGTAGGGATAAGAGACTTGAGCAAGAAAACCAGTGTCAAGCTAAGAGTCAGACTTTCGCTTTATAGGTATAAAAAATTCTAAAGATAGGCTTGGAAATGACTCATTCTGAGAATACCATTACATCAGTTTTATTTGATGTAATGATTTGCATATTTAGGGGTGACTTGTTTAGCACCAAAATGTATTTAGATTAGTTCATTCTTAACTATCACTCTTTTGTATCACACACATCTTGTATGTGACTGGACTATATTATTAGGTCAGTGGCCACAAAGAGTCAACAGGTAAAATCATTTTAATTGTAATGCCATCTAGACAGAAAAATCAAGAAGGTATGAACACACATTAACTGGGTCCTTTCTGTTTACTTTTCTAATTTAATTTTATTTTAATTGTAATGAAACAGAGTATAAAGAATTCATATCCACCCCATCAATTCATAAAACCGTCTTTGAATCACTTTTCATTTTTTGACAGATTTTAGGCACAAGATGATAAAATCATACAGCATAAGGCTTTTACATCAGAAAATATGGGAACAGAACAGCAGTCGTTCTCTTTAGGACAGAGCTCTCTATCTGGGGAGAACAAGAGATTTTACCCCTTCTATGAAGTTTACTCATTTCAGTCTGTTGCTTTAATTTATAGTGACAGCATCTGTAAAGAGCACAGGCTTCCTCTGGTAGATTGCATTATTGTTCCCATGATTCACTCTTTTTTTCTGTAAGAGGATTATACAT
Source organism: Cynopterus sphinx (assembly GCA_030015415.1). Lineage (NCBI taxonomy): Eukaryota > Metazoa > Chordata > Mammalia > Chiroptera > Pteropodidae > Cynopterus > Cynopterus sphinx. The sequence goes on along the minus strand of CM057384.1, from coordinate 71,100,148 downwards.
CCCTGCCTACTACCATGCGACTTGCAGGCCTCCTGTGAAGGAGGATGCACCCCCTGCCCCATCAGAGTTGAGCTCAATCTTGGCTGTGTGACTTGCATTTGACAATGGTAAATGAGCAGATGTTTTAAGAGCCATTGCATGCTTCTTCAGCCCTCTGGCTCTTTTCCTCTGCCACAAGAATAGCATGCCCAAATAGGAGTTGTTCCTTCAGCCTGAATCCAGGAACGAAGAATACAGAAAAAGAAAACTCTCAACTCACTCACAGCCAACCTTATCAGACATGTAATGTAAATAGGAAGTAAATATTTGTTTTTGTAAGCCCCTGCCATTTGGGGGTTGTTACTGCAGCAACGCTTACCAAATATAATGATCAAAAGCCTGACAAAGTATTTTTCCATCCTCATCAAACCAGTCTTCGCTTCTAAATATCTCCCTAACTCTGTTTTTCCCTCCAGTGCTACTCTCTTGCTCATAAACCTTCCATGGTTTCTTATTTCAAATTCAAACCTTTTATATTTATTAGGCCTAATTCATATGGCAAACTTTTTTTCCATTTTTACTCCATACAACCTCCATCACTAGTTGCATCAGTTTCCTCCTTGTCCTCCAAGCTCTACACATATACTTAGGGCATTAGAATATAGAAATTAAGCATGAATTCTGGATTCAGACAGCCTAGGATGAACTCTTCTCCCACCATTAACTGGCCTGGTGGCCTTGGACTAGTTACTCAAGCCATCCAAGCTTCAATTTCCTTATCTGCAAAATAGAAATAACAAAAGTATTCACTCACAGGACTCTAATATTAGCTAATGTTAAGCATGTAAAGTTCTCAATGTCCTACCTGACACACAATAAATGCTCAATGTGTGTTAACTGGCATTATGTTGTTGCCTTCACCTGGGATGCTTTCCTTCCTACTGATTTATCTCAATTCCAACCAAACTTCAAGTTTGAATTTAAAGCCTTTCTCTGTGAAGTCTTCTCCTACAATTTTTTGGTACTGTCTTTACTTGCTCATTATTGTTTCCTCTTGGTTTTAAGCTTTTTGAAAACAGTTAGGAGTCAAACCTACTTTGCATCCTTCTATAGGCTGAGGATATCGTGGCTACCCAACTAATTGATCGCAATTCTCTTGTTAAAGTTACTCATTTTGAGAACTAGTTATTATTTTTTTGGTGGGGGGAGGGGTAGAGTCAATGTAGAAATGGCTGTAGTTTTAGCAGAATACTACTTTCAGACCACTCCGAAAATGATTGATATCAAGGCATGTCATTCAGTTCTTTTCCTAAACTTGAAAGAATCATGTAGACATAACAGTAGGTTTGTGTTAAGATCAAAACATGTCAAGATTTCAAAGCTAAAGGAATTGAGACCCAGACACTAGGGTTAGTTTCAGTGTAGTACTCAAAAATGAGCTCACTATTACTGAGTTTAATCAGGGGAATTTTGAATAAGAAGATCATTCACAGTTCTATGAAGTATCTTCTGCCAAGGTCAAGTTTTCTTGTATTATTTCCGACTCTCTGCTTAGTACTTTATTAATTGTTTTCAAATTGGAAAATAAAGTTACAGCCTTTCCAGGAAATTCTGGGAGTCTGTTTATTTTAGGGAGGGAATGGAGGTTGGAAAAGCAGCTTGCCAATTCTATACAATTGTGAAGAATAAGGGATTATGGAAAGCTAGATGTATGGGTCATGGTCAGAGTAAAAATCTTTGCTTCAGGGCTTAACATGTGGATATTATATACCAGGGCTCTATATTTGAATGTTTATTGTCCATTTTAATTTGTATCATTCACTGAAAAAAGAATCACATGAAGCAAGCATATCACAAATTCATCTGTAATTATTAAATTGAAAGTAATTTTAGAAGTACTACCTTCAATAAAGAACTCTATTATTAATTTAGCTGTGGTGAGGAAGCTGTCTTGGAGCTGGGAGCTAGTGTTGTAGCTTGTTAGATAAATGAATTAGAACAAAATCTGATTGAAGAATGCAGGTAGACAACGGTTACATTAAAAAGATTGATAATTATAGTTAGGGGAAAAGAATACCAAGTACTTTTATGGGGAAATGATTGTGTTTCACTGGGCATATTTTACTAAACATATAAAGAATGTTGAAAATGGGTTACAGTACCTAATTACAGTACCTAACTTTTTAAAAGTATCAATACATATGTGAAAATTATAGGAATATGTATAGTAAGCCACATAATGGTAGAAGAGGAGGTTACTTTAAAGAACGAGGTGTTATAAAGCCATGTTTATGTGCTTTGTGATAACAATGTGACACCATTTAATTTATTCTTGCTTTATGTTAGATCTCAAGAGACCCAAAATCTACCATTAAGCTTACTGATTTACATGCAAATAGTGTTCTTCTTGCTCAGTTGTATATAGACTAGTATTTGCAAAGACTTTGTATTTTGCCCAGAAATGTTTTACCTTTACTTTAAAAATTGCTTAAAATAAAGGTGTCCCAGGATCTGTTAGACATTTCAAACCAAAAATCTATGAACTTTTAAAGATAACAGACTTTGAAAGGCAGTAAATGGTACATGTGCAGATATATCAACACACATGTAATTGCTGGCATTCAATGACTTGCCCATCAAAACAAGCGCACAATGTCTTTTTTACTATAAATTTATGGATACTGTCTTTATTAGGAGTGTTAACTTATCAAAACATCATTTGTTTTACTTGGAAAATGATAAAAACATTTCCCAAGGTGTATGATAGATTTTTGAAAAACAAACTTTTGATGTGTGAATTCAAATGAGTACAGCTAAATTAGAAAGAACAGAATGAGAAGTAAACATTTGAGTTCCTCTATATTGACAGACACTATGAGTGGAACTGGTGATTCACAGTTGAGAAAACCACAGTCCTTCTAGCCCTACAAGGAATCATAGTTGAGTGTGAGAGAGTGACACATACTCTGTGCTGTGAGTGCAATGCAATAAGTCACGATGATGGAGACGGGCATCTGCACCAGGCATCATGAAACCGTTTTGGATGAAGTGTGCTAGAATTGAGTTTTAAAGAATGAATAAAATTTAGCTGAATTAAAGTGGTCTTCAGGCAGTGGTCACAGTGTGACACTATCAGGGAACAATAATTCCATTTGGGTTTCTGGGGAAGAAGAAGTGGCATAACTTGAGGCCAGAGAGGCAGGCAAGGTACAGACTGAGCAGACATGTACTGTAAGCATGACTACTGAGCTTTAGTGTGACAGTTAAGGGGCTCCTGTGCAGGCATTTAAGCAAAGAGGTGACGTGATGAGCTGTGAAATTTAGAGCATCTCTGACAGCAGTGGAGACCAAGGATGGGAGACACAAAATAGAGCCAGTGAAAGATGTGAGAAGGGGGAACCTCTTGATAAGCTGGTACAAGGCAGTGACAGTAGGAAAAGAGAGGAGAGAATAGATCCAAGAGATGTTATGGAGGCAGAGAATCTTGGCCTAGCCTATCATCTCTAGTTATACTTTCCATGTCTATAAAATGGGAATGATAACTCTACTGTCTACTCCACAGGATTGTTGTGTGGATTAAACGTAAAGCACTTAGCACAGAGCTTGGCACAGCATAAGTTTAAATAAATGTTAGCTTATGATACATCATAAAACATCAGTGTAACTTGGCAGCTGATGAGAAGGAAAGGAGAACATAGACAACTGGCTTTGATGATGCAGTTGGTGAAAAGCAGTGTCTTCTGAGATAGGTGGTTATCAAAGAGGGAACAATTCTGAAGGACAGAAAGCAGTTTGTAGTGGGTTCAAAAACAGACTCAGAGTGAAGAATTACAGAAACCACAGGCTAACAAGATATTTAACTGTGAAAGGAAGGAGAAAAACATGAGTATAGCAAAAGAGAGATGTTATATAAAGGTATTTTTTTGTGGGGGGGGAGGTTATTTGTTTGTAAAATATATTAGACTGTTCGGTTGAGTCAAGAGTTAGAAAAGAGTGGCAAAGGAATGATTTGTATAATGCACCCTTATTTCAGGTTGGAAAAAAACAGAAAGACAAAAGAGAGCTGATACATGAGCAGGGATTAGAATTATTTGAATCATGTCTGGGAAGAGTAAATGCATTAACGATGAGACAGAGAGAGGGAGAGAGAGAGGGAGAGAGAGAGGGAGGAAGCACTGGGAGAATCAGAGGTTGTGAGTTTATATTCACATTCTTGATACGGCAAGAATACGGTTATGGGTGTGGGTTGCAGAATGGTTAGGTTATCAGGATCGAAGAAGTCAATGAACTGAAATATGGGAAGAGTCACCTTTACATTCACTGGAACTGTCTAAAGTGGCTAGGGATCGGGGTGGAAACAAGGATCCTGAGGCAAGTACCATAGTCTTCAACCGATGAATGGGAAAAATCCAAGATTAATGAGCCACACAGAGAGATTCAGAATGAGTCTCAAGGGACATGTTTTTAAATTAGAGTGAAAGCAATGGTCTGGAATAGGCTATGAGAAACATGAAGTTTGTCTCTCCTGTGCATGTATGGTTAGTGAAGAGGGGGGAAATTAGCAGCCCCTACTTCTGAGAAAAGGGTTTGTGGAGAAGTCAAGAGGAAGATGAGTTTAAATATAGAATTGGGTTGAGAGTAAGTGAAAAGACAGAAAAGGAGGCCTCTATTTTGAGTAGGGGTAAAGGATGGCAAATGTGAGAAACATGGTTAAATCTACTGGTCCCCAACTTCTGTCTGACACAGACAGAGGCATTGGAGGATGGCATCAGCCAGTGGCCTAAGAGACAATACATTTAACTCTGTATTTTATCTGCCTCTGTTTTGTTTCTGTTTTTCTTCTGCATCCAACACTTTGACTATTTCATTGTATGTTCACAGTTAGACAGATTGTTGAGGGAGAGAGAGAGAAGGAATGAATGTCTAATTAGTAGGTGATTGCATATTATGAAGAAACCCTAAAAATTGTTGAGTTTTTGTGAAATAACTACTGCAGATAGTTGATATTATCAAATGGCCTGATCTAAACAAAATGGTACCATCAGGAAGACTACTTTTTGTATCCATATTTTCTTTTTTTTCTTTCTTCCTCCTTTTCTCTCATTCTTTATTTTTTCTCCTCCTTTCCATTTAAAACCCATAAACATCTAGTGTTTTAACTATCAAAGTACTGTGCTTGATTGTTGGTGAGGTAACATGCCAGAGGTGGTATACAGTCAACAAAAGTGGGTTTCTACTCCTGAGGCCATTACAGATAAGGAAAGAGACTGACAGAATACAGAATTATTATAACTACAAAACTAGCAAAAAGCATGGACTAAAATCAGAGAATAAACGATATCTTATGGAAGTATAGAGGAAAGAGCAACTAAAAATACGAAATGCTTTATGAATTTATATTTCAGTGGGAATTTTGGTCCCGATATGGCAATAGCACTCCCTAAATTTCAAAGTCTAGATGACTTCATTTATGTAGGATTTATTTTGCCATCAGCATGCATAACTGACATACATGCAAAATAAAATATTTAAATGCTATTGCTATTGAATGGTTCGATACATATTTACATTACAAGCTATTGATAATGAATAACCGTTGAAGATGCTTGAAGGAACTATAGGTGTTCCCAAAATATTTAAGTCATTTTTGCATGAGTGTATGTGCTCTTGTGGTTTGTGGCTAATCATCAGAGAATAGAGATATTTACCCTTGGAGAAAAGGTTTCAAGTATATATAAACTTTTTAAAGAGAGGATACTGCAGCTATCTTCATCTATCTCAAGACGAGAGCTAATAATTAACAACACACAAATTATTTCAATAAAAAGTGAAAACCATTCATTTGTTCATTCATTCAGTTGTCAAATGTTTACTGAGTGCTTTCTGTGTGCTAGGAACTACACTAAGCTTTTGGAGAAACCCTAGTGAGCAAAACCAATTAGAATTTTTCTCTTAATGAGGCTCGAAAAGACAGAAAGTAGTCAAATATTTGCACAGATAAAAGTAAAGTTTCTCCTGTGAAAGATTCCACAGGGAGAGTGTTAGGAGAACTTGTAGATAATTTGATCTAGTCAGGGAGGTTGGACAGGTGTTCACAAAGGAAGCAAAATGGAGTGGAGATCTAAATAATGATTAGGTATTGAAGAGGTGGCGTTTGGGGGGTGGGGAGGCACTGAAAGTCTTTTCTGGCTGAGAATGTTGGTGATTATGCTCTGTGGTGGTTGAGAGCAAGGAGGGCCAGGATATGGGGGGAGATCTGGAATGGAAGGAGCAGCCAGACTGCTTAGGGCTTTGTAGGTCTTCTTTGCTGCAAAGGCAAAATATACATCAAGTAAATTCAATTTTCATTCATATGTTTTACCTTAATATAGATAGATCTCAAGGTAAATGCCTTTTCCAAGAATAAAGTAGAGAAGACATTATTGTCCTAATAGAATATTTTAATAAAACATACTAATGGTAATATTCTTTATTCTTTCTTTCCAATAATGGCAAGATAGCACACCTCTTTTTCACTCATAAAATAAGTATATAAATAAGAGGAAAAAATAAGATCTCTAGCACCTATCTTGTTTATCCTAATCAGGATTAGCTTTATCCTAATCAACAATCTTATATTCAACCTTAATGATATTTCATTAGCTTCTCAGAACCACCTTTCCTGTCTAGGTCTAATTATATCTAATGTAATGTATCTCAACTCACTATATTAAATCATTTTAAAAAAACATTTAAAAAACATTTTAAAATCATCCCAGAGATTTGATTTAGGCCTTAGAGAAGATTGAGCCCTCCTGTTTCTTTTTGGGTCCACAACCTACCAGTTTTCTCCTCAACACTTCATCCTTATTCTCCTCAAATCTTATCTGGAGGATGAAAAGGAATAATTTTCTTTTGTAATTTATAAATATCTACACAAATAAAATGTAAACATAAACATCTGTAGCAATCATTCTTAAAATAAATCAGGTATTCAATATGCTTCACACTGTGAGTAGAGACAGCTTTCTCTAGCCTGTGCTCACTTTAATCCTCACAGATGACCCTCAGTTGATTGAGAATTTCAGGCACATGTAGTGGTATATTTTAATATTCTATTTATTATCTTTCAAGGAGATCAGGGTTTAAAACTCTATGGATACTGATCTTCAAAGATTGTGTTGTGGAAATGACAGAAATACTAGCTCAGAGAATCTATGTAGTAATGGCATGAGACTTTGGTTTGTATATTTTTATAGGAATATACAAACAGAAATGTACAAACAAAAATCTGAAGATGTGAAATGGTAAGGAATCATTACCTGCTGCCATTTCCCTTCAATGACCTTTTGGCGGCGTGTTTCTATAAACTGCCGCCGTTGGAGGTACTACCTAGAGAATCCTTAGATTTCTTTCAAGTCATATCATGGACACCATTTGTAGTGGAGATGTAGGAGAAATAGATTACTGATCTACTACTCCATGGAAGGTTCTTGTAAAATTTTCCTTCACTAAAAATAATGTTTTAGGACTAAGAAAGAAAAATATGCCCATCTCCTTTCTGTGATGGTGATGCGTAATCAGGTATGCAGCTGATTAAATCTGGCATGCTCAGTGTATAGAAGAGTAGATCTGAAAGCAGAGAAGAATACAAATTATGTAAATGGAAGAAGTGGAATATGCAATAATGTACAATGTAATAAAGAAAATCAGAAAGCTAGGACCTTTCAGGCAAAGAGAAAGAACTTTGTGTCTTCTAGGTGAGAAACTGAAGGAATTATGTTAACCTTCTGGGCTTGAACTTTGGGGTAACATCTAAGATTAATGGACAAAAACAATAGCCTCTAGAGACAACCTTGAAAACTACTGATAGAGATTGGTCAAATTTAATGTGGTCCCTGACTTCTGCTCTATGAGAAACATCAGAAAGCTACAATTATACCTTTAGTAAAGGGGGTGGGGGGTATTTGAGGAGACTAAAAGTGATGTAATCTATAAATATATCCTTGATAAAATTATAAATAACAAGGCTCTAGGATTTCATTAAAGAAAGAACATTTTATTTTTAAGGTATTACATTTTAATCTGGTAAAAAAGAGAGAAAAAAAACCCCACCATTTTTATGCTAAAAGTTGCTTTTGAAATGTTCTTAGTAGTTGGAGCCTTGGAAACGGCAAATCAGCAAACAAATGAAGGTATCTTTAAGGAAAAAGGCTGTTAACATTATTTTTCCAGAAATGCAATATCATTTACTTGGAGGAACAAAAATGATTAATATATCTTTTTGCTCAGAGAAGCTATTCTATGAGATAAAAGGCTAGTAATCTAATAACTAGCATATCAGTATTATTTTATTTGCTCTTTCCTGTTTGCAAAATAACTTCAGTGCTATCTTGTTATTGTTGTTATACTTGGCTAGTTATACATCTACGATAAGAGAACATAATTAATGTGAAAAATTATACTGAAATGGTTGTGTTTATTTTGTGTCACTTTAGCAATGCCCCTTCAGGACTGCTATTCTTATTTTCCACTTGCATTCAATAATAGGCTTGCAGCCAGTGGCATTGTATTTACACAGTTTTGGTCAAAACAATTTTATCTCTAATAGATTTTTATCTACATCGACTGAAAACTTCTGTTTCTTTTTAAAACTTTAATGTAATTTCTTGCATCTCTATTTCAGACAATAGAAAAATGTTTGAACTTATATATATGTGGCAGCTATTTATTTTTTCTTTCACAAAGTTGATTTATTATTTTTAAAATAGGGAGGAAGATGTTCTTAAAATTAGTCATCTTATTTTTTAAATGGGTTTCGAGAAAAGCAACAAACTTGAACGCAGTCTATTCTATTTGTTCCCCATAGAAAAGAGCATTTAGAAATTACTCCAAATGCTGTGACCTTCAGATGATTAGAGTTGGTTACAAATATAAATGAATTCCTCATAAACATTAAATGAACCCTCAAGAAACCTTATTTGAGAATACATAGAGATATATTTTCATTTTGATGTGCAAGGATTTACATGTGTGGCTCTCTATTAACATTACTCAGGTAAATCCCATTAAAAAATGCGTATGCCTCTGTGTGTATAAATTTAGACACAAAGCACAGTTAAAGTATATCAGTGTTAATACTGTACCATGAGAATACAATATGACAAGGGAATTGGTAATACAATCAAAGTTCATATAGTACTAGAATTTTTAAATTAGGATAAAAAATGTTTTTATGACAATATAAGAGGATAAACTGAGACTGACTAGTGCAACTAGACCAAATGTGTACATTTTAGTAGAACCTTTGCAAAGCAAGTATAATAAGGAAGATTAATGCTTTGGATCTCTGAAAGGGACTTTCTTATCAATGTGAATGAATGTTTGAGTCTTCTAGCCCTAAAAGTAGAAAGTGGGAATCAAAGGTAAAACCCATTTTCAAGGATGCATATTATGTTCAGAAAAATATTTCCTGCTTGCATCCCTTCTTTTCTTTTTTTCCCCTTCATTTTCTTCTTACATTCTTATCTCCTACATTTCTCCTTTTCCACTTCTTTTTCTCCCTCCTGAATCATGAGCATGATTTTTTTTTCAAACATTAGTGTTGTTAAAGGGTTATAGCATTGCTTTTAATGCCAACTATGTGTCATCAAAATGAAACATAAAGACAAAAGACATGTCCTTTACATAAATGGACATTTGAGCTGTAATGAACTTGATAGTTAGTCTTGATTCTCTGCCCAGATCAAAGCCATTTGAAATAGAAATGAAAAATACATGGTTCTTTATTTTTAGTTAGGATTCAATCTGTAGGCTTACGTATACTCATAATGCTGACTTTGGTTATTTGCTTCTTTCTCCTATTTCTCATAGTAGTAGATATATTCACTTGACATATTGAAATATTAATGAATTCTACATTAGTGGATGGTCACATATGTACATAATTTTGACTTATGAAAGCCACTCAGCTGCAGACCCCTGAGGATAAAATGTTAGTTAGACTAGATCATTTCCAACAGATTATTTGATGTTAAATTGTCTGATTTATTTCGACGATCTTCTATTTGCCACAAAATGATAAAGAGGCATTGTAAGCCCAACATCAACGCAGAGCTCAGTATAGATGGAGTTGGGGTTTCACTTTTGGAATATTAAGAGGTAATAGGGATGGGAAGTAGCTACCTTCCAAAGGCTGTCAGATACTGTCCAGAGAAGTGGCTTTTTCTATGAAGGTCATTTCTCCTTCCTGTAAGGGTTTCCAGGCCAGCATTAGAGAGAAAAGCTATCAGTAATTTCTAACCTGACTGGGTTTTATTGGGTGACCTTGGAGCTAAGAAACTCTAACAAAGTGCTGGTCTTGAGACATTCATTTGATCTCTCTCTAAATATTGTCCAAGGGGTTTTGTTTCTAGGATGTTGCCAAAAGTTCTACTGGCCTGGGGAGTAAAAAGGGTTTTAAGTACTTGAAATTGTTTTCTAGTTTGCTATAAAATGGCACAAGGTCTATATAACAAAGCCTTGGATTGCTTTAGTTTGTTATTGTTTTTTAGGGACCAGGTATTTTTTTTAGCTTCCCTTTTTCTCTGCTTCTGTTTCCTTCTCTCAACCAGTCACCTCTAAGTTACAGATTTATTTCCAGACAAACCTAAATCTTTTGTTATCATCTTTGCCGTGAAACACTCATCAGTATATTGCTTGGGACGGTGTTATTATTATCCAGCTAAAGAAAAAGAATATTTACTTTTGATCATGACCTAATTTTGAAAGATAAGACTCCACTTAAATTCTAACTCTGTGCTGAGGAAAATTAGATTGTTAAATAAGAACACAATTATTTATTTGTATGAGTAGTATGAGGGAAAGCTATTTTATTCTACAAGGTGCACACTTAAAAAAGAACGAGGTAGCACTGAAGAAATTTTCAACCTTGAATATTTTATTTAAATGCCATTAAGCTATCAGTAATGTTTGTGACATTTCCTTTCATATCATTGCTGATTGCCAATATATTTGTGGGAAAACAGACAATCTCTTTTGTAACTGGCCTCCTCTTACAGTGTATACTTTTTGATGGTACTGCCTAGGGTGGGTGACAGAGCTGTTCACTTCCATGTTGATGAGCTCTTTGCCTCAAACAGGGCTGTGCTGAATTCAAGTGTTTGGGAAGAGGAGTAGGAGGATGGTAAGGAGGCAGACACTGTTTATACGCAATTCTTGGGAACCTGTCAGGAGGATCAAAGCATGGCAGGGAGAAGGGGTCTTCAAAAAATATCACACAAGGCTGAATAGCACTTTTTAATGGGAAATTCTTGTTTTGACTCTAATTTTATGCTTAGATGCTTTTAATTTGATCCACATTTAATTTGCCATTCCTCGGAGAAGGCATTGATTATATGAAAAACTATCAGCTCTATTTTTAACAAAACAGGATTGGTTTCAGGAACTACCATGATGGCATTGTATTTTAATGGTGCCCCCCTGGAAATATTGAAGTACATACCTCTAGAATCATGCTATCTAGACCCACTCTTCTTCTTGTGATTGAGTAAAAGCCTTAAATCATAGCTCTGAAGAAAAAAGCATCAAGACTGAATTTTGAAAAAGCAGGAGAAAAGCTACATTTGAACATTTGAATTTTAAAGCATTGTAAAGGATCATTTGAAGAGCTAAGTGGCAGTTTTACATTTGAGAACACTTAATATAAATATAAATATATGTATATTCATTTGGATTTCCCAAACCCCAATCACTTTGATGGTGTAAGAAAGATAGTGGCACTTAACAGTGGTATGACAAGTTCCAGAGAGACGTGGATAGAGATTTTAAGTTCAGGCTAAGCAACTGCATGGTGACAATTATTTTAGTTAGAAATTTGAAGTTGCATACAAGATCTACCATGAAATTTAATTCCTCTACGTTTTAAAAATTAGTCTGCTGTTACTTCTAAAATTCTTCAGGCTGGACTAGCAATAGTGAAGATGTCTAAGTTTCAATAAAATATATTTCATAAATTAGCTTATCATTGCACTGATTTAGCATGCCTAGCAGGTGAGAGACAAAAACATGTGTTATCTTCCCTAGGGAACCTTCAACGAATGTCATTCTGGCTTCATATGTCTTTCTTCTCTTCCCTTCTTGAACTGATATAAAATTCTAATGTGTGCCCTCTAGTTCCATCTTCACTGAAATCTAGCGAAACTGCTGAAGGTAAGATAGTGGCAATGGTGCATGAAAAAGGAAAAGGAATACAGTGATTCATAGCATACTTGAAGAAAGTTGCAATTGTTAACAGCACTACTTTCATATGTAGACAGGTTAAAATGTGTCGTATATCAGTGATAAAAATAAAGTCATTCATCTTGGTTATTTCCTTAAAGTTTATGGGAAAGGTGCTAAAACTATACTGGCAACTTGCAAATATTTCCATATGTAAATAAAGGCATACAAATTCACTATCTCCCAAAACAATAGTCAAGAAAGTAGGTGTGTATGCCAGGTCTATCAGTAATCTTGACAAGTGATTGCTGTTTGAATAGCAGAAATGGTAGTAGGTATTATGAAAATGAAACGTGACATTTTTCAAGTATAGTTACTCAGGCCAACTTCTCTTATCTCCATGCCTTTGTTTTTCTATGCAACTTTAAACTGCTGATGCAAATATCATTTTGCAAATGGTGTTTATTGGTCTTCATATCCACAGATGCCAGTGCTTTCAAAAAAGAATGGACCTCTCCTTTGGCATTATTCCCATTTGCTAGGTGAGAAAACTGAGGTATATGACTAAATATGTTTCCTTCTACTGATTAAAAAAAATAGGCTCTTGGAATCCTGCTCACTAATTTTCTAGTCCTCTTTTGCCAGTGAAATGTACAGCCCTTTCCTTTTGCTTAGGAAGCTGGAGCAGACTTTAAATGGCATCTTCACTTATCGAATGAAGCTGTCTGGTAGAAGCTTCAGCCAAGATTTTCTTATGATAATAATATAGGATGAAGATGTATCAATGATTTGGAACAATCTTTGAGAAAATCCACACAGTTGAAATTAGATAGTTAGAATCTAACCTATAGATAAATGGTTACCACTAGTGTAATTTAGGAAAGTGAGTGCTAAACGTTACCATGATTTCTAGTAATTGAAACTCAGAACTTCATGTCTAGGGAGCATTGGGCCCCATGAATCCACTCTGCCCTGCTCTATGAAATATGTCTCTTTATTCAGAGTATAGACATATTCAAAACCCTTTATGGAATTAATGGAAGAATTCAAAAAATTATATTATTTGCATGACTTTACTTGCTTTTCTCCATCAACAGAGAAAGTATGTGTCCCTTGAAAAGGTATACCTTTAAGCTATATTAATCCAATCGACCGATTGATCAATCACTCAAATTGTGATCTATGAAAGTGCACCAAAAGAGGACTTTATGTAGTCTTTACATCAGTATTTCTGTCATTATTATCTTTCCATTTAAAACAATGCAGATGCCTACCATTAGTTCTTACAGCTTCAGTAGTCATGAGCATGAGAATTGCATGTTTTCTTATTTTTGTGACTTCAAGAAGCCAGAACTATACATTAAGACCTGAACTTAGAGGAGGATTTAGGAGGAGTTGTTTTAAAAACAGACATTTTAGAAATATGTTGATTTAAGGTGGTTTTGGATTAAAAGCTACAACAAAATGTCTCATTCTTGAGTAAGATTTGGTTTCCATTAGTTACCTTATGGGTTATGGTTTTCTTAAAATTACTGTTTGCCTATGTAGAAAGTAGTTTTTTATCACTATTTCATAAATAATAGTGGTGATCCTTTTTAGAACTGCCTTTTTGAGAAGCGTATATGAGTGCATTCCCTTTCAGTCAAATGCCTTAAGCAAGAACGATCGGGTCTTTCTTTCCTGTTTATTAAACTTCCCATTCTGTCATTAGCAGGTCTGATGTTTAGCAAAAATGCTTTCCAATTGCCTAGATGTGCTTTGACAGAACTGACAGTAGAAACTGTATCTTAACTTACTTGAATCAGTACTGTAGGAAAGTACCCAGGCACGCTGAAGACAGCTTTTATGAAGTACATTTTGTCAGTGTAAACACTATAAAATCCAACACATTTGGAAGAGCATACCCTGTATTTGTTAGAATGAATGAATCACTAATGGATTAAAGAGCACAGCCGAGTAAACCTAGACTAGTCATAAGCATATGTGGCCTAATATTCAAATGCAGGAAATCCAATTAAGCTCCAGCTCTCCTTAGTTTTTCATTCATGAGACAGTAGCTCTACTGAAAAAGCAAATAACTAAAAAGTTTCTTTTACCAAAAAAAAGGCATTGCATTTTTAAAATATAAGTTTGAAGTTAGTCTTCCACAGATAGCCAATTTAATTATGCTAAAAATGACATTTTTAATTAAACACCAAGGTAAGCATAAATGGATTTCAAAATAATTAATCAAACATCAAAAAATTGAAACCTTTTTCTGCTTGAGCAGCAGAAATGAAAGGACCAGTCTTCAGGTCTCATAGAGATTCAATCTAATTTAATTCTCTGTCTTCTCTAAATAAACATTCCTAAAACCTTTTTTTCATCTGGGGGAATAAGGATGAGAGGGGTAATCAATATTTCTAGCATTTTAATTAAAACCGTTAGTGGAATAAATCCATTTAATTATCAGTTAATGAAATACAAGGTCATTTACCTGACAGGAACTTTGAGGGTGGATTACTAGCTGGAATAAAGCAGAAGAACCCAATGTCACAGCCATTTAACTTCTGTCAAATTTAAGGTTAAAATCCTTTTAGACTGTTTAACCTATTCTCTACCATTTTTCTATTATGTATGCCAATTGGCAGGAGAAATGCATGTTAAGCCTTATTTTACATTTAATTGTGCTGCTAACTTTTTATTAAATTTCTACAAATACCTTTATATTTCTAAGGCATGAACTGAGAGGCTACAGCAAATTTTAGTATAATTTCATTTTTATTTTTTGTGCTTATCACTTATAATGTCAAAGAGACATCTTTTTTCTTACCAAGTCTTATGGATTATTTCTTTTTTTATATAAATATGAATTAAGTAAATATAAGTTTTAGTAGTCTGCAAATTTAGGCTGCAAAAACAGAATAAATATGCAATAGCAAACTAATCACTTTAAATAATTTATGGTTAATTTTATATAACCCCTTTTGAAGTGACCTGTCTTTCATAAGAATAGCATAAGAAAGTAGGAATGGATTGGTCCCCAAGCGAGGTTTGCAAATTGGTTTGGTAGATGGTTTAAAGTCAGTTTAACAAATGAAAAGGCAGAAAGTGTGTTGTGAAGTTCCTTGTCTTTGATGGAAACACAGGATTTCTGTAATCAGCACATATCGCTCACATTTTATACAGAACATTTTTAAAAACAGAGCCTAAGAAGTGTTCTTGTTATTTCTTTCTTTAACATAGATGTGATTATTCAGGGTTTGGAATTTTATAGATTTGAGTTTGCCACAAAGCCATAAATTTCAGAGCTACAAAAGCTAAAAACTATCTTGTCGAGATCTCATTCTTCTTTTCTAAAATGAAGTTCCCTAAATGTTAAAGTCATGTGCAATACATAGAAGTATAGTTGTGGGTTGGTATCTGTGGAGTTTGGATCCAGTACCCTGCAGATAGCAAAATCTGCAAATACTCAAGTTCCTTATATAAAATGGTTTGCTTAAAACCTATGCACATCTTCTTGTATACTTTAAATCACCTCTAGATTATTTTACCACCTAGTACAATGCAAATGATATATAAATAGTTTTATACAATATTTTTTAGGAAATAATGACAAGAAAAAAGTCTGTACATGTTCAGTACAGACACACCCTTGTAGGTTTAACTAGAAGTACATGTCAGCAGCAACATACCATTTTTTTTTTCCAAATATTTTTGATCCATGAAACCCATGGATGCGGAGGACCAACTGTTGTGCAGTTTCCTCTGTGGTATTTTATCCTGAGGGACCTTAGTTTAGTACTGTGTAAGAAGCCCCAATGTACCTTGCAGTAGTTTGCCTTTTAAAGGTATACTGGTGTTCCATTTTAACTTCTAAATGCTAAGAACAATTAATTCATGAAAACCCGTGTCACCTAAAAAAGGAAAATAAATCAGTTACCAGCTCAAATGTGTTTTAATTAGACCAAGGTCCCTATAAAGATGCAATAATAGTAAAAGCAGCATCGTTAGCCCTGCTTAGCATTCACGTAGACAGTGCACTGATTTTTAATCCTTTGAGAAAATAACAAAACTGTTAGGAAGACTGGTTTAGGCTGGATAGTTCCAAGAGCTCTCTTTTCTCTATCTTATATTACTTAATCCTTGTTACTTGCCGAAGAGGATTGTAAAATTTATTTGTTCTAAGCCATAAGGTGAGATGTGTAAAGAAAAACATTACTTTTGATATCGAATTATTTCAATTTTGATTGGAATGCTGCATGGAAACAACTAGGGATGGCCCTATGAGGACACAGAAGGCCTTGACATTTGTATAGGTTATTTGATGCTCTTCATATTTACCAGTTTTAGGAATTTGCCCAGTAGCCCCACTTTGCCCTTTAACATATTTGAATGGCTCCCATCCTGAGTGCCTAGTGTGCACACTTGTAAATCTATACAGTGTCTGCCCTGTCCATTCCTCCTCATTACCAATCACTTTCCGTTTTTTAAGCAAGGTGCCCATTCTTATTGTGTGTGTCACAGCAGCTAAGGGTCATGGGATTAACAGACTCATTACCCTTTTTTAAATGAATATCCCTTTGTCATCATGGTGGTGGCCTGGTATCTACTTGTGGCAGGAAGTCTAGTCAGTGCTGTGTGAGGTCAGCAGAGGTTCTGTGTACTGCAGAAGACCTGCTTTCAATAGAGATTATTAACAGTACATCACTGTAACTTCCTTTTGTTCCCCTACATCTTAGATTTGCTTTTTTATTGAGTATTTTTTTTCCTTCCACCTCTTAACTGTCTTCAAAGTCTTCTTCTCTCTCCACACATACTTTCTTAAGAAACTTATTTAGGGTAATTTCAACCACTACCATAAGCAGTGGTGCTCAGATCTACATTTTCAGTTCAATCTCTGCCCACTTTGCATCCTACCGTTCCATCTTCAATATGCTGTTGACATATAAAGCTTTCTATAATAACTAAATATATCTCTTTCTCCTTTTCCTGTCATTATCCTGCCAGTACATGCCAGGTTTCTCAGCTACAGACACCAGAAATCATTTTCACTTTTCTTCTCTCCTTTGTTTCACAAATGGGAACCATCAGCCACCAATTCCTCCTCAATCTTTCTTGTCAAGGCCTCTTGGAATCATACTTTTCTATTTTCCCAGGTATTACAGCATAGGGCTTAATCTAGTATGTCTAGATTACTTCACTAGCCCTTTACCTGATTGTCTTTTCTTCTCTTAGATACCCAGAATATCATGGAACCAGATTATTTTTAAGCATCTTTTTTTTTTTTTTTTGCCTTCTGATCCTTATAAAACACATTTTTTTCCTAAAAGAAAATTCCATGAATTTTTAATCATTTTCGATTAGACCATATCCAAGGTAGTTTGCCTTTTCTTTAAAGATACTTCCAGCTATCACACTAAATTAATTTTTTATTTCCTGTGAAGAAAACTGCTCTTCATTCAAGCCGTATCTCTTCTGTTCTCCTCTGAGCTTGTTCTTCTTCCTTCTCAGTTGATATTTTTCTCTTTATTCTTCTTTCTGTATACACATCTCTCAACTTTTCAAACCATCACTGAATTATTTCCAAACTTTGGATACCCTAACATTTAAAGTGCAGAAGCGTTGCTCTATTAATTGGTACATGTTTGGCGTGAATTTAGGTATTCTATCATGAATGTTAGTTATCACATTTGGCTGTTTCTACCTCTTTTCCTTTTATTAGTCTATAAATAAGGTTTGTGTATCAATTAACTTATCTATAAAATGAGAATGATAATATTTATTTTGAGGAACAAAATGAAATTTTTAAGTATTAACAGGTTTGTATTTGTTCATTTACTTTCTCTGGTCTCTGTTAGCAAAATGAGAGCAAACAAAAGATTGCTTCATTTTTGTTTATGGTCATGAGTTGATATGTTCAACAGAAAAACATAGTGATTGATTTTCATCATTTCACATTTATGCAGGTTGAATGAGTGGCAATTTTCAGGTATTCTGCCTATTAAAAACCTGTGCAGACTCATAGTAGCAAATAAGAAGGCCCATGTCTTGGGCCATTTGGGTTCTTCTGCCATGTGCACAGTCTAATTTGAAACCATTGTACCTTAAAGTATTACTAATTGCTCAAACTTAAAGTCATTATTTCAAATCATTATTAAAAATCAGACTTTGCCCTATACAATGCCCATAATTTTTAGCAGCTATCTATCTGCTGCATAATTTCCTCTTTCAAAAAAATGTCATGCTCAATTTAATACTGGTATGTCATTTGTAAGTGGCAGAGGGATTTTGTGAGGCCATTACAAACTCTGGTTTCATAAGAGGTAGACTCCAAAGCCTGTAACCCTGACATTCCAAGTCTGTTTTCCTGACACAGTCCCACATATTTTTCATACCCTAAGGACTACCTATGGGATGTTCTGTCATGAAATGAAATGGCATTGATTAAAATGAGAATTTCCCCCTCTATGAGAAAACGATTTGAGAAGAACCCAATCACAACAAAACAATTAAATAAATAAAAAAACCCACACACAATTCTATGTGCTTATTAGTTCAAAGTATGATATATCGCTCTGTCTTCTAGGTAGCTATCTTGTGTACAATTAGAAATATTATTAAGCAGGTATTTTTACACAATACATAAAGGATAATATTCTGACTTCTATAAATTCACAAAATAATATATGTAGGATTTGCAACCTCAATCTTATTTAAAACCTAACTTTTGGTTGTAAAATATTTTGATGAGGAATGTGCAAACTGAGGAGTTGAATTCGGAAAAATTTATCCATAGGAATACTGTATCAGTGGGTAAAATTGGTGATCAAAATAGAAATAGCTATCAAGAAAAGCATGAATATGCATCAGATTAAGAAACAGACTGGTAGAGATTACTGTCTGATCAGAAAAATGAGTTTTATTTGAATAATTAATTAAAATTGAGATGTAAATGCCCCTTTTGCAACAAAATATTTTATGAATTGGTAAACATAGAAATCTCTATGTTTTACCATAAAGTTTACTATTTAATGTTCAATTAAGAACAGAATTCAAGTTTCAGTTTTTTTAATGTATTATAAAACACTTAACCCATAGTTCTTTTTAATTTTTAGAAGATCTTACAAAATTTTTAAAGGTCCAAAGTATCACACTGACTCTGCCATGTTTTGCCACCGATCACATACTCTTTATCTGAACAATGTTGGATTCAGTCTCTTAGGGGAGAGAAGGGGAAAGAGGGGGAGAGAGGGAGAGAAGGAGAGAGAGAGAGCATGAGGGAGAGAGCACAAGTGAGAGTGTGCTGGGGGTTTTAATTGGGGGAGATATTTTATTATTACCCTTTCTTTTCTCATCAGTTACTTTCTACCCTAATTATACTATTTAATTTAATAGAAAATTCTTATTCATTTAAATATATGTTTCTTTGGTTTTGAAAGGAAAGGGAAAAGATAGGAAATAAGAAGAAAGAGAAGAGGAAGGGAAAAAGGCAAACAGGCAGGAAAAGTAAATATTGTTGCCTAAAGCAATTTTCAATCATATAGAAATATGTGGGGGATAAATACAAGGTAACATATAGTTTTAAATGCCAGGACGATGCTGCCAAGTTACTCTATACCATGTGGATGTGTATACTTCAAAAGTAGATACTTCACATTTTGTAGTTTTATTCTCTCTTGTATATCTTTAAGTTATTTCTAGATAATATTGGTATTTCTTGGTTACTTTGGAAGGATGGTTAAGTAGAGTTACCCTTTGAGGATTGTATGCCATGTATATCTGCATACCCTTTTACCTAATAAGATACTACAGACTGCAACTGAGGGGAAGCAGAATATGCCACCCAATTTGGCATGTGGATTGTTTTGAGCTGAAGGCAATTTAGACTCAGCAGATTCAGGAAAAGTGATTTGCCTCTCCCTTAACTGTCAAAAAGACTTAGATAGGGGTCTGTATCAGGAAGAGAGCTATTATTACCAGAGACTTATCTGCATGGCATGGTAAACATTTGTTTATCAAACATCTGCTCTTCTCATCTTCCTATAAATTGTCTTCCTCCCCTTTGAAACCTGATATACTCCACTCCCTTCTCCTTAGCTCAGGGTGGCATGTATATAAGCTTTAGTTGCCTGACTGCCTTTTGAGTCTCCTCTTTGTGGGGCTCCTGTACACACATACTTAAGTTTGATTTTCTCCTGCTAATCTGTCTTATGTGGATGTAATTATTACACCAGCCAAAGAACCTAGAGGGAAGAAGGGAAAAATTTTTCTCCCCAACAAAACAAAAGTCTCACTATTACTTTAAATTAGAAATAGAAAAGTGCTTTGATATTTTTGTGCAGTTTTCCTTAATAGTGACTATTATTCTAAAACTTTTTTTTAGAGATTGAACATTATAAATAAATTGAATTTCACTCTAACTGTACCAGCCTATGATTCTGCTGATTGAGGTTCTTTTACCTCAATTCTTATCTAGTCACTAGCATTATATTCTCCTTCTACCTTGGTGACATCTCAAAACTATATGAATTTATTATCTGGGTTTCAGCTGGATTGTAGGTGAAAGATGTCAACTATAACTCAAACTAAAAACTAAATCCTATAGTATGTTTGAACAATTTATCATTGGATCTTTAAGTGAATCTCTTACTATTTATTTATTTATTTATTTATTTGGTTTTTAAGCTATTCTATTTTTCAAGTTTTATTGAGATATGATTAACATATAACATTGTATAAGTTTAAGGTGATATACATATGTATTGCAAGATGATTACCAAAATAAGGTCAGTTAACATCCATAACCTGATCTACATAGTTATACTTTTTCTTTGGTGTTGAGAACTTTTAAGACCAACTCCATTAGCAACTTTCAAATATACAATACAGTATTGTAAATTATAGTCACCCTGCTGTATGTTACATCACTAGGACTCATCTTACAATTGGAAGTTTGTATCCTTTGAGCACCTCATCCAATCCTCCTGACAACCCTCCCCAGCCTGTATAAAATCTTTTAAAATGTGGATATCAAGTTTTCAAGTAACTTTGATTTGTGACACAAGGTTTAAATGCTTTGGGAGATTCCTTGATGATAAAGAGCTCATGATTTAGTTAGGAAAATATGACTTAAACACCTGAGCAGATAGACCTCTACCAGTGCAAGACAGTCAGTGATACATAGTGGAAAAATAGAGATGTAAGGGTTGGAATTGGGGAGATTGAAAGGTGTTTGTGTTGGCCCTTAGAGGACTTTTTTGTTTGATCTAAGTAAGAGAATAGGTTAGAAAAGGTGTTTCGCGCAGGAGAAATGTTGCCTGCAAAGACTCAGGGGTAGGAAGTGCTTTTACTTAGAATCCAATGATGAATAGACAAATGGCCTGGGGAAGAAAGTTGTATGGGAAGTAATGGGAGATAAGATTGAAAAAGGAGATTGGAGTCAGATTGGGGAAAACCTTTTTGGCAGCATAACCTTTTTGTCTAGGTAGGTGAGTTGGACCATATTTTCTCAGATTTATGGTGATCATGTCAAGTAGAATATAATCACAAATCTAAAGAAAGTCAATGTATGTTAAATCTATCTCTCTTAAGATAAATCTGTCTGCTTCTCTCAAGATAAAACTCTTTTTTAGTATTACCAGTTAAAATCATAAGGAGTTGATTGACGTGAAACATGATAAAGATTGGTAGAGGAAAGTAATAAAAGTAGAGTACTTTACCAGGGGAGCAAACTTTGTTTTATTTTATTTTATTTTTTTAAATGTGTTTGAAAACTCCAACTCTAAAATGTATTTATGAAGCTATATTTACACCAGAGATGACTGTAAACACATATTCAAAGTGAACACAAATCTTTCTATTTTTATGTGAGTTTTATCTGCCCATCAAATTTTGTTAATTGTCAAAAGTGACTCTATTTAAACAAATCTTTCTCCCCCAAAACTTGTATTTTCTTCTTTATTAATCAATACAGGAGTTAAGAGATTAATTGTGGAATATTTTGCTTATTTTCAAGATTCTTTCCTGTCATGAAATAGGGGACTATGGTTTCTCTCAGAGGTTATCCAGATTTACTGTGAGTAAGCATCACTTGGGAGTGCTGGTTAAAACTGCCCATCCCCAGAAACTAAGGTTTATTTGATCTAGCTGGGCCTTGGAATCTGCATTTTAGTGAATCCCCAGGCTAATTTTGAATCTGGTGGTCTGAAACATTACTCTAGAGTGAAGGGGGAATTTAGTGGAGAGCAAACTTTTACTCTTAGGCATTTGTCTTAAATATTTATATGCAGTTTAACAAATGGCTCGGCACTTGATACTATGGGTTGACTTTTGCATCCCCAAAGGACTTCCATAAGGAAGGTCCTTGGAACTTAAAACCAAGAGGGATGCTTGTGAGGGTTTCTCACACATTTCTAAATCAGGATTCTGTGCATTTGTCTATCTCTCCTGCCTATACCTTTCCTGCATGAAAACCCAGGTGAATTTATTTGGCAGGGCATGGGTAATACTGATATATGGCAACCCTATATAAGGAATTTTGCCATAATATAATCTCCAGTATAGAGGAAGAATTTGATATACCCTTCTCAAACTCAAACAGAATCAAGATGCACCCTTGCACTTGTTTCCAAGGCACTGCCAATGGCACTGATCCAGAAGGAATGCCCTGCTCCTACCTGGTCTCGTGGGAGCCCAGGCCCTGATTTGCCACAGGAGCAAGGACCAAGGAATTCACTGTAATAGCTTTGCAAACCCAAGAAACATTTATTTTCCATTGTTTTTTTGTTTGTTTGTTTGTTTCTTTTTTTCAGCTAAAAAGGAGTTAAGAAAGCGAAAGGTAAAGAAATTGACTCATGCTGACCCTGTGCTAGACTGAAGTGAAGTGGCCAATGGAGGTTGGGAACAGGAGAGAAGCCTGACTCTCTCTGAAGTCACTGGGAACAAGTAGTTTCAAAGATAGTAACTGCTTCAAATAGCAAATGAGCCTACAAATCTATGAATGCAGCCCAGGGGCTCTTTTTCTCTCACTGCACCAACATTTACCACAATGGCTGTGATTTCTAGTATTTTCAGTTTCCAATTTGAATGTAAACTCATGAGGGACACTTTTTGTTCTGGTCACTTGGGTTTCTCTGTGTTTAAAATACTGCCTTACACATAGTAGGAGATCAATTGAGACTCAGTTGTTTTAATTTTGTGCAATATTATGATTGTTGTTTTTAATGCTTAGTCAGGATATGATTTCTTTTTCTGTAAATGTGTGTTTTAAAAGCCTTGCAGTGATTTTTACTATAATTTTAGCATGCTTTGGGACAAAAGAATACAATGGTGTGCTGAATTTATTCCATATAACAGTGAAGCTGTTTTCATTAAAATGATAAAAAAAACCACAGGTAATGTACAAATATTAGTAGTACTTGAAAATTGGCACGTCTAATTGATCATAGTAAGGTAAAAACATGAAAATCTATTTTGTATTTAACAAAAATGCATCCTTAATAATTAATTATTGATGGTGCAGCACACGGTAAGCATTAAATGGAATTGTGACTCATGCTTTCTTTGGTCCTTGGGAAGGATAAGAAAAATTAGGAGGAAGATATACTGATAATGTTAACTCTATTATAGTCATTTGTTTATTACATATAAGGAAGGGGACAGTCTATGGGGATTTTTTTGTTTTCAGTCAGTCTTCTGTCCTTCAAATGATCAGTGAAAAATTATAATGTAATTCATTTTTAAAATGTGAAGGCCATTGGTTCTATATTTTCTAAAGAACAATCTTTTTCATTTAATAGGGTTTTCACTCATATAGTATGTATCTCCGAGGTTAAAATTTAAATTTGGTTTGTACTTCAAAAGTGATCGCTGTTTTGTGATTTACAACCTCTGAGAAAAACAACATAGTTGTCATAACTTTGCAGTTTTTTGTGATGCATGAAGATCAGATTTTTTAATGTTGGTTAATGCTTTGCTAATTAAAGTGTGCATGTTAATTAAAGCAGAGGCTAATGTTAATTACCTATATTAATGGAATCTCATGTAGCACCTGCCTGAAGCAATGGGTTCAATTTTCAAAATATCTCAATTAAGGCTGAAACTTTTGATTTGCATCTAGTAGGGTTTCAATTAACTGCATTGGAAACTTAAATAACACTCTTGGGGGGGACAAAATATCAGTGATTATATGAAGTACAGTTGAGTTTGGTAGATTCATTTATAGTCTCTCTTTCTCTCTTTTTTTTTTTGGCCTAACTGTATTAATTTCTTGTCTACTGGTCAAAATTGTGTTCATACATTAAGAACCAGTGAAAACACCACCTCTTCCATGAAGTATTTTCCAGTTCCTAATGTACTATCAGTATCCATTTGTTGCTCTTACTTCTTTTCTGTCTTCCTTGTATTATAATTACTTATTACAGTCAGTTCCCTGGCAGAATAAAAGCTCCTTAAAGGTCTTGTCTTCATCCCTTAAAAGGACCAGCAAGCACATCTGGTAAAAAATGCTAACATGTTTTGTAAGTTGAAGATACTCTTTAAGTGTTTGCAAAACAAATACACTTATTGACTAAGGTGGAAACATGTGAACTTCACATTTTTAGCACATAGTGATTGCACTATTGCTACTTTTATGATTGCTCCAAGTAAAACATGAAGTTGCTGTGTGGGATCTTATAGTTTATTCAAATAAAATATTGATGTTTTGTTAATTTCAGTTAAATATGAGCTGGAATGGGGGAGAGGATACTTGTTCAAGATAAGATAGTCTGTGTTATGAGACCAGAGGACATGTGTGTGTGCTGGTGGGGATGATGTTAAAATCCTCTTTCAGTCCCAGGTTTATAATTTGAACATGCTACATACATATCTGGTTTGTGACCATAAATACAAATACTTTAAATGAGCTATTCATTTAAGAGAGCCAGAGAAAGATTGTTTTATCTTGGAAGATAATACATAGGATTATCATGTGGTGAGCCCAAATTTTAAAATAATTACTGAAAAATATAAATAAATAACTGGAGACAAGTACCTTGAAATTAGTATGCATATCAATTCTCCTGAATTTACTGTTTGGTTTGCTGAAGTCCCAATAATAACTATTCTTATTGGGTCTTTGGAATGGATTATGAGCTAATGGTGCTAACCTTTTTGACATCTAGTATAATCATGGTTTCAGAAAAATAGTTTTCATTACTCTACATAATTGAAGGGAGCAGTAATCTCTACAGTAAGAATACACAAATAGATCACACACTGATATATAGACCCTGGAAATCAGCACCAGTTATCACTGTTCCTTGGCAGTCTGACTCTAGCTAACTGTTGATCAGTTAGAAGGGCAGAATTTGTCTTCATTCAGCTGTAGAGAATATTGTTAAGCATAACATTTCCATGTGTAATATGTAACTGGCAAGGTAACACAAAAGGCACACAACTGCTTATTATCCTGATGTGTTACTGGCATGCTGGTAAAAAAAATTAAGGTAAAAAGGAATAGTATTGATTGACTGGGCAAGAAGATGTCAGCTGTCATCCTGATGGCAGGACATAGGATTCCTAGGAATGAGACATGAATGTGTCCATTGATGAAGAGTGATGCAGGTTTTGTTGTGATTGGGAGAGCTCACATACAACATGTTACTACTGGCTCAATGCTGGTTAGTTAATAGGTGGAAAAATTCCAACAGCTAGTCGGGAAAATGTGACAAATATGCAGATCAGACTTCCCTAGGATGAGGCAATGGGCCAGGTCTTTACAACTCAGAGAGCAAAGTCACCATAGCATCCAGTCCCCATTGTGGCACCATTAAGGTGGCAGATGGCAGAGCATTAGCGGAAAGACATTGGGAACAGCTGGAAAACATCTGGTAGGAAGTGACAACCTAATGGGTGTTCTGGGCTTTTTCTAATTGTCAGGGAATCACTCAAAAAATCTGGAAAGAAACTTTGATGTTTTGGTGCTAAAAGGAAGGAATTGGCTGGAGCACTACATTTTAGATCAGGGAGTTGCAGGAATTCTGAAAATAAGTAACTTTTGAGCCTGGTGAAAATACAGAAAAAAAAGATTATAGAAAATTAATTTGCTTTTCCATGGGTGCTAAATTAGAACACACTTTTTAAAGGTGTCTGTGAAGCTTACATGGACCTGGAATCCACTTTAGGAAGATATTTGATTCATCACCAAATTATGAAAAATATTTAAAATATAAGATTTTGAGGGTAAATGGAAAGGTTAGGTGTTCATAGAGAATATAGAAACTCTAATTAAACTGGATTGAGGAAGGCGGACTATTTAATGACTCAATTCACTATTTCTCTTTCTTAATTTACTATCTTTCTTACTTTACTATCTCATGACTTTTCTGGAATCTAGATGAAATAGTTACATGTTTTTTGGCTATTTCTGTTCCTATATTTCTTTCTTTCTTTTTTTTTCCACTCCAGTCATTTGTCCTTGGCCGTATGTTTCATTGCTTACTCTCTACTTTCTCATAAAGATCACCTAACTTTTCATAACCTGTGTCTTTCAAGACTCACCACAGAGAAAGTGATAGTTAATTTGGGAACTTATTATTTCCTACAGAACAAGAACAGTGAAGACAACATTCCTTAGAGGGCTGATAGGTAGAATTTGGGCAGAGAAAGGCCACTGATGTCGGCGACGTGACTAGGGCAGATTATCTCACGGGTTACCAAATAAATCCTTAGTTGCTCCATGAAGCCTGTGTTGAAATGTGCAAGCCTACATGTGTTGAGAAGGAAAGAGAAATTTGAATAGGTGCCAGGGGATCTATGAATTTTCTGGGTGCTGTTCTGACCTGCTTAACATTGAGAGGATTAGACAAGACTGTTCAAAGTGTAACCTTTCAGTAAACATTAGGTCCATCTTCCCTCACCTGGCTTCTCCCTCAGCCATTGGACAGAATGTTTATTTGCCCTTGGGCCCCAGGCTCAAACAAATAAAATTTTAAAAAGTAGCAGAACAATTTACTATAAGTGGGACCTGACCTTCTTATTTTGTAAATGTGTAGGGTCCAGACATCCTCTTTAGATAAAGCAGGTTACTGTTGGCAGAGGGCCAGGCAGAATCCAAACACAGAGGAAGAGGCAGGAGGTAGGTGATTAGGGAGTGAGGCACCAGAAATTTGAGGGGTAAGAGCTGAGCAAGTATTGTTGAATCAGGATGGCACATACACAAAAGCCCCAGGGAGGTGGTTCAGAGGAACTGTGGCAAGCAAGGAATAGAAGGTCAGAGGGGAGCTGAATTTGTGTCTCCAGAAAGGAATAGCAGGGAGACAATAGAAATGCAGACAAGTCAAGGCCTCAACATTTGCTGCAACTCCAGCCCTTAATTTCTGTTACCAGAGGACCCCTATGAACTTTATGTATCAATACATCATGATAATGATAACAAATTGTTACTGACTGGGAATCAGCAATCATAATTGGTAAGAAAAAGATCCTCAGAGGCTGCATTGCTCACCACACCCAGAACGTTGAAGGGAAGGTGTGACAAGGTAGTTGAGTGGTGAGCTGTAGGGGGTCAAGGTAATCAGACTGTGCAGAAAAAGAGCACATGGAGATGGAGCACAGCTACTAAAGTTGCATAATCATTGCCATTTCTGGAGGTAAAGGAGCAGAGAGTTTTGATTGAGTCCAAGAATCACAAAACAAGATACACTGAATCTTGCAGAAACTGACGGATGTGGGTACCTTATGCAGGAACTTCGTGCTACGCTCCACCTGTTGTAGTTGCCTTAGTGAGTGACTAGATAGAGGTTGGAAATCATGGCTGCAAGGCTGCTAGCTAGAGAGGATACTTGGATGTTTAGTAGAAGCACTGGACTTGGAGTCAGAAACTGCTGTCTCTTCCTCTCGTTAGCTGTGTGACTTTAGACAAATAAATTAATTTGATCTCTGGCTTCTGCATTTGTTCAGTGGTGATAATAAAGCCTGATCTACCTGAACACAACACAAGGTTGTTATAATTATCAAATGAGGAAATGTATGTGAAATCACATAAGCCATAAAAATATAAATGTAGTTTATTATCAATATCCTATTAGCAAGTGATTCCTGATCAAGAAGAACATTATTCTCAATAATGATTCAAGCATTTATCCAGGTACCCAGTGAACAGTGAGCTGATCTAGGTGAGAGATAGTGAACCCAGAATTATCACATCCAATTAACCTGTTAATTTGCACAATGGTTCAAATAACAGGACAAAATCAACACTTGTTTCATAGGAGAATAGATTATTTGAGATGGAACTATAAAATATAAATATCTATTATGTAAAACATAAAATCTTATATTTCTTTTCAAATGTCCAATAAAATGATAGAGTTTCATTTGAGTATAGATTCTGACTAAAAGCAAAGTTTATCATTTTTTTAAAGTACAGTTCTCTCTTAAGGCTGGTTCTCAAGCTGCGAAGTAGTATATTGAACATAGCAATGCATTTAATGCCAATATAAAATGACTTCTTCCTCACTGTAATCTTTCATTCTGACCTTTTCTGTCTCAGCACTATACTCAAACGGATGCCCCAGCAGCTTTTAAATACTAATTTGAAGAAAGAGGTGAATTGTCATGTGATATGTTTTATGTTCCAGATTTGTCTGCTTGTTTCCTCATGATGTCTTGTCACTTGTTCCTCTAACCGCTATTTTCTATAAACTGGAAACGTGATCCAGAGGCTTGCTTGGATGCAGGTTAAACATTTTTGGCATGTGTACTTCATATGGTATCTTATCATGACAAGTTTGTCCACTATTTGTGATACTAAAGTTATGACACCCAGTTACCTTTTTCATGGAGATGAGATTTCCCTTATAATAGCAGGTAATCTGTGGGGTGATTCTTTGAGATCATGTGAATATTCAGTTCTCTATCAAAGGTTTACTTAATTTTTAAATTTAGAATCCATTGACGATTTTTGCTGGAATTAATTCTTTCTCTGGGGGTTGTTAAATGGTAGTTTTCTAATTCTATTATTTCTTCTTTATTTTTAACTGGCCTTTTTTTTTCTAGAAACTTCCTTCTATCAACTTCAGATTGAACTACAGTTCCATTTTAAAAAATAAAGTGAAATACCTAATTTTCACTCTTTACTTACTAATTTTTGGGGTAAGGAGTTAGTGTGATAATCACCTTCAGTAGTGACACTATTTTCCTTTCTCTCTTTCAAGTATAATTATAGATTATTATTTATTCAACATGATATAATCAATTGTAATAATTCTTCTTTTTGATGCTTAGACTGTCTCAAATTTGCCAAAAGGGAACCTCTTTATAATGATCCCCATGTGCTTTTGAAACATCCCTATTAGTCAACGAATGTCTCTTTGCTTTCTGGCCCAAGACGTCTCAAGCTCATGTTACACTTTTCCTGCTGAAACTTTTAAAAGAATTTTAAAAATGATAAATGATATCTTCAGATCTTTTTAGATAGAAACAAACTGTACCAGACCATCTCTTTGCTTCAGTGATTCATTTAGCAACTATTTATTGAGAGTTTACTATGTGTCAGGAACCTGTAACGGCAAAGTAAACCTGGCTCATATCCTATTCTTGAGGAACTTAAAATCTAAAATGGCAGAAGAATCATGAATATTTGTAAGGTGGAAAGAGATATATGTTTTATAAATAGAGGGGCAGATCATGTGTCCAGGGAATTCAGGTGAGGTGGGAGGTTATTGAGGCTGGAATAACATGCAAGACAAGAAGTTGCAGAAATGGAGAAAAGCTTGGGAAGCAGAGATGGAAAGTTGTGTACCTGGGAGGACATGAGTATAGGTTGTGGTTTGCTATTTGTCAGAAAAAAACTCACAGAGAGTAGAAGGGAAGATGGACTAGGATCCAACCATGAGTTGTATTTAAATACTTGCTATGACATTTGAATTTATTCTAAAGAAAAGGGAAACCACTGAAAGGCTTTTGTTCTTTTTTTTTTATTATTTCATTTTTAAATTAGGGCGATGATGTGACTGAAGATATGTTACAGGAAGCCTCATAGAGATGTGTTTTCTTATGTGGACCATCATAAGGGAAAATGTAACCATACTGCTGGTAGATTGGATGTTGAACAAGCTGGTTAGTGGTAGAAATAATGACTCAAATACAAGGCCAGTAGATATTCCCATGATTTGTGTCTCACATGTAGTAGCAGATCACCAAAAGAGATCTTGTTTTGCTTTGTTTTGCCGAAAGCTTTATTGTTTCTATTTAGTTCACCACTTGAGAGATGACTCCAGGGTGGTTAAAAAACTGTCTATTGGCAGAAGAGAGAGTATCAGGTGGAAGTCCTGACACCAGGGAACGCCCAAGGGGCCCCTCGAAGGCTGCAGGGTTCTGAACGCTCCTAGTCATGCTTATGGGTGAGCCTTTTGAAGAGATACTAGCCTAGCACAGCCTGGGGGCCAGCTGGCTTATGGAGGTTGGTTAGGTGGTCACCCATCAAGATCTTTATGGGTTTCACCTCCTCATAGGAAGTGGCTCTCCAGCAAGTGACAGAGATGGGGGTCTTCATGAGAAGAACCCAGGGCATGCATCTAAAACAGCTTGATTCAGGCACTTCTCCAGGACAATGGTGGCTTCTATGGTGTCCAGGGTTTTACCTCATTTATTTTGGGACAGCTTCTGTACATCTTGGAAAAGGGCTTGGCCTACAAGCTGGTTTTGCATCTTTAAGAGATGATGCTTGGTGTCTCGCACTGTCCGCCCACCAACTCACAGAAGAAGTTGCCCATGCCTTCCAGAGTCACAACATGATGGTGAAGGAGGCCTGCTGATGCAGGTTGGCCAGACAGTTGACAGCAGCCTCCACACTGGTGATGAAGCTGGGAGATCATGTTTGATCAGCAGTAATGAGCTAAGCTCAAAAAGCAGTGTTGGCTGGACCCTGAGGCAGAATATGGCCAAGAAGACAGTTCTAAAAGACATGACTGAAAAAGAGGTTGGTGATGAGAAGTTGGGGAGTCCCTGGGTCTTTTCCATTTAAATACTGTTGAAACAAGCGGTAGCTCCAAGGGATTGCCGGTACCCAAAAGAGTTTTAATGTCTCTTTATAATAAGGATTAGTTCAACTGCACATAACCGTGAGAAATTCCATGCAGATTCCTTTCTCCCAGGCACAAATCACCATTCTTCTTAATTCTTTCTCCAAATGTTGATAGTTATACCTCTAGATATTAATTTACATGGTCAACTATAGCAGAAAAGTAAAATGACTTGAATAATCAAAATGCTGCTGAAAATGCAAAGCCTAGAAGCTCATATTGAAATGAGACTTCTTATGCTCTTTGAGGCTACTTATTCATGTTTTTGATACTACTTTCATTATCTAGTTTCTCAGCTTAATTTAACATACATGAAAGATGAGAGAAGCTACTAGAGGCTGTCCCATTAAGAACTGCAGGAAATAGCTCTTATAGCCTGAATATAATAGAGGGTATGAATTGTAAAGTCAGAAATAAGAACTTTAAAATCATTGGGTCTAAAGTCATTCTATGTGAAAAAAAGTAGAATAATGCCTGCTCCAATAGGACCTACAAGTATAATTGCATTGTAATTGGTGTTTATATCTTGACAGTCAACCACAGAACAGATTTTGTTTAAGGATATGAAATACCCAGAATTTTATCCTAAATAGAAGAAATTAAAGTCAAAGAAAAATTCTTGGTACTTCCAGGGGTCAATTGATCCATCCTTCTCCCCTCTGATAGTTGGCAATCTGATAGAGGGGTTTTGGAGTCCCTGTGAACTCCTCTTAGATTTGACCATTTATAAAGCATTTTCTTTTTCCCTTGGTTCCTTGTGATTCGAACATTCTTTTTCTGTTATGTGTTATTTCACTGTTCTTCCCTACTATCAGTTTGAGATCCTGTTCCATACTATGGCCTGGAATGTGATATATTTTTCTCATGTCTTTGCTCAACTGAGCCTTTTATCTCCATGATTAAAGAGTCATAGAGACCTGCTAGAATTAAATGTCATCACTTTAAATTAAAATATGTAATATAGATGCTTAATAGCCCCCAGAAGTTTTCTTATTTGTAATTTTTAGACAATCTCAATTGAGTAAGCTGAAGGAATCTCAGGAGACTTTGGTCAAAGCAGCTCTTTTAAGTGTAAATCTTCTGCCACAGCTCAGGAAGTCTTTTGAATGCCACCATTCACATCTCACCTCTCAGACTGGCAAACTGAGGAGTTTGTCAGCAATGGCCAAGGATCTTTGCTTTCTACCATGACATCCCCTCTCCTTCAAACCTCCTACTGAGATTGTTCATGAGCCTTCACTCAATAACCCAATCATTCATTCACTCATTCATTCAACATGCAAATTTCTGGGCATTGTGGATATAATTATGAACAAGAAAAGATGAGGTCTCTGTCTTTGTGGAATTTGCATTTTGGTGGGATATGGATTTGAGGAAGCAAAGCACGCAAATAAGCCAGAAAGAATCATGCTGTCAAATAAGTATAATTGTAATATATAGTAAATATTAGGAAGAAAATAATTAAGACCTGAGAAAGAGAATAATAGATGATACCCTTCTTAGATAAGATGATCAGGGAAGGAAATAATATTTAAAATGAGACCTAAAGAATATGAAGGTGATAGCCATGTGAAGAAGTAAGGAGGACTATTCCAGGTAGAGGAAACAGAATGTCCAAGTGGGAAGGAATTGGGTTCATTCAAGGAATTGAAAAAAGCCCAGTGTAGCTAGAATGTGAACAAAAGGTGAGAGCAGATCCAGAGGAGTGCTGGGCAGCAAAAGCCAGACAATGCGGGCCCCTGAAGACTCTGGAACCCAAGGGGAGATACGTCTACAACACATTGGTTGAGGCTGAGGTCAGAGCTTCCCTTTAAATAGATTGTGAGCATAGCATCCAATACCATTGTGTTGTCAATAAGGAGACATATAGATCAATGGGAATATAGAATAATAATGGAACAATCTGTTGAAATTTGTCTGCTTTGGACAGAGTAATGTTTAGGGATTGTTTTATAAATTGTCTTTTGGCTTAGGAGATATAGTTCACTTTTTTACTCTGGTTCTAAAATAAAGAGCAGAAAAAGGTATAATTGAGGTAAGCAGAAGTGAGGAAAAAGTGGGGAAATATAATTTTGTTTAACATATCCCTGACTTAGACTAGCAGTATGCCTGATAGGTAGGAATAAAGCCATCAAAGAAGAAAACAAATGTGTATTTTTTTCCAAGTCTCCTTCAGATACAATAGCAGAGAATTAGTGAGCATTTTCAGGAACAGCTAAGCAACAATCCAAACTTTATAAGCTCTAAGCAGTAGTAATGATCAATTTATATAATCATAAAGGTGATATAAATGCATGGGAATTACTGTTGCAGAGTTTTATGCAAGTGTATGTATGTGGGGAAGCAGGAGGGGATCTATCACAAATCTACCACAAAATAGCCCCAGTAGCTCTTTTTACTATTTGGTGAACTTGTAGAAAGGAGGGGAGTATTATTCGATATTGTCTTAGTCTGTTTGGGTATCTATAACAGAATATCGTAGACTGGGTGGCCTACAAACAACAGAAATTTATTTTTTACCATCTGGAAGCTGGGAAAGTCCAAGATTAAGATGCTGCAGATTCCATATCTGGTGAGGGCCTGATTCCTGGTTCTCTGTGCCCTCACATGGCAGAAGAGCAAGAGAACTTTCTGGGGTCTCTTTTGTAAAAGTAGTAACCCCATTCTTGTGGGATCTACCTTTACAACCTAATCACCTACCAAAGGCCCCACCTCTTAATACCATCACATTGGAGGTTGTGTTTCAACATACAAATTTTGGGGGGACACAGCCATTCAGTCTATAGCAAATATGTTTTGCATTTTAGTTTGGGTTCTAAGTTTTCATTTTTGAAGATATTGCAACTTTAACCTACAAAAGAATTTAGTTTAAGTCAGGATTTTGTTTTAAGGACATTTCATTTGGGGTTCTATGGGTGATATTGTGATAAATGTTCTTCACATTCATCGAACACACTTTCTTTTTCTCCTTGCTCTTTCACTCTGCCTTTATTCTTCTCATTTCACTTTCCCTCTGTTGAGTCTCTTTTCTGGTTGACAGGCATAAGGTAACTTCTGAGGCTTTGTGATATTCCCTGGCCGTGCAGATTGAGGCCCCATAGGAAATGCCAGTTTTGTGTCATCTCCTTCTGCCTGATACCTGGACCCCCTAAGAGCCAGGTCAAGATAAAGCAGGCATAGATGAGGGAGGTAGACACCCAAGTCTATGGGTCTTTTCTGGGTTCTCTTTATCCCTGCTGTGAAAAAAGATTTCTACCCGTATCCTTTCTTAAAATTATCTTGTAGATTCATGCATATCAGTATTTAAGTGAAGAATATTGAAATTCATGAATTTGGATATGGGTACCCCATTAAGTTGTTAATGCCTGTGAATATTTGCTATGAATTAGTGTATCAGATATCTTTCTAATTCAATAGATAGCAAGAGTGGGGATGGGGGTGGTGATGGACAAAGGTAGTGGAAGCTTTTGTGTAGAGGCTATTACATGTGGCTTTGAGATTTACTGGAATATTCTTATCAAACATTTGGGGTCCTTACATTACTCATAGTAAGCATCCTCTGTTTCCCTTAGAATTTCCCAATTAAACACAATGATCTGCCTTTGCATTTTTATTATGACTTTAGTAAGTTGGTTAATGACCAATATGTTGAAAAGCAAAGGGTTTTTCCTAGAAAAATATTTCGATGTTTTCTACAACTATGGCTTTAAATAAAATATCTATTATAAGTTTTAAAATGACTTTTTTGATTTTCTTTCTTTTTTTCATCTTCAAATATTTTGCATTTATTAGTGAATCACATTTCAGTATAATATCTAGATAAAATGTATTTCCCTCCTTTTAAATACTTTTATATTCTCATCTGTTTTTATGGCATGTTACTGCATGTCTCCAGAGGCACACAGCATTTTTATTTTCAAGTAAATTTATATTAGTTACAGTCTCCAGCTGTTTTAGATATAGGATCATTTCCTGTCGGTACTGTTTCCAGGACAATTCTTTTTTCCCCTCACAAAAATGAAAAATGTAATTTAACAAAGACATCCTATAATTGCCTTCATATCTAGCAAGGTATCTAGCAATCTAAATACTTATTTTATTTAAAACATCTGTCTACATAATATCTAGTGATTGTCCAGGGCTATATTATCCTTGAGAAAGGCAGCTGCTGCCATTTTTGTTTAATTTGTAGGGAACCAACAAAATGTCTCCTCAATATTGAATCTTCTGCCATTATGACATTTGTTTTTGTTTTTTTTTTAAATGAGAACAGCTTACCTCGTTGGTGCTTGCTATTAGTTTAATCTCTTTCCAATTGAGAAAGATCACTCTTCTAAAAATCACTGTGGAAACATTCTGTGGGAGTGGTAATCTTTTGTTATATATATCAAAATATCATGATAAAAATGGCGGCATGCATACAGGAATCACATTTTAATTGCTAAGCTTTTTAGAATTATTTATTTCTTTTTTTGAGTGTATTTTCTTTTTATTTATAATACAGAAAATATAAAGTCTGTTTATTATGAAGTTGTTCTGCTGATTAAAGCAGTCAGCTAATTTTTCCTCATTGTTATTTTTTTTCTCCCCCAAAAAGCACATGAAGAAAGATGGCAGCTTCTATAAAAGCTCTTTGTCTTGGGGGTGATAGTAAGTGTTACCTGTAGAGGAATTCATATGTAAACTCTGTGTGTGTGTGTGTGCGTGTGTGTGCACGCACATGCACACGTATGTGTGCCTGTGTGCGTTACCCTTGGAGCCTAAGGTAAAGTGTTTAACTTTTAATAGATTGTATCAATTTAGGCTCAGCTGAATGACAAAAACAACAGACACCTAGGCTTACAATAGTGTGTCTAAATGAGAAAGTTTACCTTTTCCAGGGAAGTAATCAAAATATTCCTTTTCAGAATACTGAGAGTATGAAAGTGAAATGATTACAGTTCCCTACTGACATACTGTTATGATTGACAGGAAAAACCAACATGCATGCCACCTGAGACGTCTTGTTCAAGAACTTTCTGGAGGGTAGTAAATTGGTGTTGGCACAAACACAAAAAAATAAAATGACTTGATTCAGCACTTTTCAATTCTAAATCCCCAAACACTACAGAAGGAAGTAAATATTCATCAAATGATCAAAATTTATATTGATTTTTATTCTACATTAGCAGCTCAAAGTTGAGATTCTTGACAGGATGGATGTTGGTTTGAATGATTCTCTTTGAAATGAGGATATAGGCACTGAGCTGAGTGCTACCATGCATTCCTGAACCATGGGCCCTGATTATCACAACCCTAGGAGGCTAAATTTTTAAAAGAACAGTATAAAGACGCACTTGTTCAGTTCTGTTTTGATAACTAAATTGTTATTATTAGTATGTAAAGTAATTCTTGTTGTTCTTGTTTCATTCCTTCCTTTCTATCACCATCTAAGAATGATTTTATAGAATTTCAAAGGAACTGGAGTGCACATTGTAGTCATAGAGTTAACAGCAGCATTTGCCAGCATAATTGTACTTGGGAAGGAACTGCCAGTCCTGCAGGGCAAGAGAGGCTAAGATTGTATCTTCACATTATACATCTTTAATTTTTTGTTTCTGCCAGAGAGTAAATAAGGATTTGCTGTAGTGAAATTTGGAAGATGAGAATAACTACACAGCCGTAGAATATAAACACAGACTTGATGTCTGTGTCATTGTGCAGATATTCGCTAAGGAAACGGTAATGGAGAAACATCGAAATTCTAATCGTACCCTCCAGTCGACACAGTGTAATCACACTCCCTTCCCACCCTAGCACATGACATAAAATGCTGAATTTTTAATGGCTTTAACTACTTGCATTACAAAGAGGAAGAGGGCAGTGGTGGATGAAGCTCTCCACAAATGCAGTTGTGTGTTATTTTTGTTCCTTATGTTTGTTAGGTGGAGGTGTTGTTGTTGTTAATAAACATCTTATCTATCATTAAAATGCTTACCATTTAACAAATACCATTAAGGACATAGCTTTAAAATTGAGATTTCTAAACATTATAGCTAATGTTTTTAATGGTTTGCAAACAACATCAAGTCAGTGGAAATAAAGATGGCCATTTAAAGATATAAATGTAATATTTTTACTTAAATCAGTTATCTTTTGCAGTTATCCTGAGTTAGTTATTCATGAACATAAATAGAAATAAATCTTGAGACCCTAAGGGTAGTTTTTCTGGAGCTGCAGATATGGTCATAGAAGTTTTGAACCCTAATGTACGTAGATTAGTATATACGATAGTCTTTGGTGAGTATAATATTGAAATAGCTTTGAGATTTGTGTTAAATTTTTGATATATATTTAATTTTTAACAATGAGGAAGTATTTCTATTTTAAATGTTTTTATAACTCTCTATCCAATGATAAAAAAGAACATTCTAACAAACTTTCTTTAGCAACATTTTTGGAGCATAATATTGGTCTTATTCTTGAATGAATATTTTAGCTTCTATTGTTTAGTATAACTTTTCTGTAATTCTAGGTTATACATTCCCTGAAGGCAGACACCATGTCTGACCCAGATTTATATCTTGCATGATGTCTTAAACATAAGAGAGCCTCAAGATAAATTTGTTAAATGATTAAAAGAAGGCTCTTAATCAACCTTATTCCAAAGAAATACAGTTCCTTAGTCCTACTGTTTCCTGTTCCAACTCTGTAGGAAAAGGAAGTTTTGGTACTCCACTCAGGCAAGCACACAGAACTGAAGCATCTGTCATAATGCCACATGCTATTTGTATTTAGCCAGAATGGAGCTAATCATGGATATGTGAATCAATGTCTTAAGAGAGTTCATTGCTGGACAAAGGAAATACACTTTGAATCCAGTCCCTAAGGTGAGCTATCTCAGGAAATTATGAACCACCAGCAGTGATGACAAAAGCAAAAATACACAAAAAAACAGGATCTCGGAGGGGAAAAAACCAACACTGTAAAGGTGACGACTGTAAATCCTGGAGCGAGTATGGGAACTCTGCCAATTAAAAGCATGGAGATTTCCAAGTGTAGATTCTAATCAACCCTGGAAGAGTTCGCAGGGCCTTGAGACTTGAAGGTGTTTCTAGAAGGAAGAAGCAATCTGGGCCAGTTGTAAAAGGGATGTGCCATGGGGAGGTAAAAAGAAAAGCATGGTAAATATTTATATAAGGAAGAAGAGAAAAAGGCATGTGTTTAGAGATACTGTATCAAAGTTTA
This sequence comes from Cynopterus sphinx, assembly GCA_030015415.1. NCBI lineage: Eukaryota > Metazoa > Chordata > Mammalia > Chiroptera > Pteropodidae > Cynopterus > Cynopterus sphinx. Next base: position 71,061,695 of record CM057384.1, on the reverse strand, counting down.
AAAAAAAAATGGCTGGGTAGTAAAAGTAGAAAAATATTCCCCAATGGCAAAATTATTGCCAGAAAAAGCAAAGTTTCCCCCATTATATTGAAGGATCCTGTGATTTTCCTGTTAGTGTGGACTCTTGCAATACAAACTGTTAATGTCTCTTGCAAAAGCTCAAATGACTTTTTTTTTAAAGTGGGAAATCGGATTTTATTAAGATAAAACAAGTTCTGACCCAGAAGACTCAAAACTTTGTATGAAATGTATTGCAAAGATCACCACACGAAGACAATAGCTAAAGTGTTCATTCTGTGTAAGATCATTGTAGTTTTTAATATAATATGCAACATATAAGATCAAGCCTTTAGCCGAATAAAACATTACCGAATGATTCTTTAATTAAAGAAGCTTTTCTTCTTCCTTTTATTCTAAAGTAAATAAGGTATATATTTCAATTATTTTCTTGTTTGTCAAGAAAATATAATTTTCTTTCTAAGGGAAAACGAAGCCAGTGATTTTAAAAACAAAGCTGGGCCTACAGCCTTTGCACTATCTGTTGTATTTCTTTGTACATTTCAAATCATCTCAGAATTTCAAATTTAGTAAAATTTATTCAACCAATTTGTACAGAGTGCTTGTTGCATACCACGTGCTGTGCTGGCTTCTGGGGATATAGCAATAAACACATAGACAAAAGTCCCTGCCCTCATGAGGCTTCCAATTCAGTGGGAGAAGATGGACAATACAAAATAAATGTTGGCTAGATGTGGTAATATATATGCAGGGGGATTGGGTTTGCTGGGGGGAGGGGTGGAGGTTAGGGGTGAGTTGAAGTTTTAAGTAGAAGATCAGAGAAGACCTGAATGAGAAGGTGACATTTCAGCAAAGATGGGCGGAAGGTTAGGAACTGGGTTGTCATACAGACAAGACCATATGTCCCTAGAGCATGACCACCATCCCTGCTGGGGCAGGTCAGCACAGGTCAAGGACTGAGGACTGACCACGGATATCAGGCATGTGGACAAAAGCCTGACTGAAGTGTGTTCAAGAGAAAAAAGGAGAGAAATTAGACGTAGTAAGTAAAGGTAAAACCTGTAAAAGTGATTTTGCTCTAATGAAGAGCAGAGAAATGAGACCGGCTAGAGGATAGATTGGTGTTAATTGGTGTCTAGGGATTCTTTTTTCTTTTTTTTTTTCTTACCTTGAAAAAAACAGTGTGGTATTTGTTTGTTCTGGCTAATGTGCTAATGTAAATAATATAGCACGGAGGAAAACTTGATGCAGGATAGAGAATGGCAATTTGTTGTGGGGTGATCATCTTTGTGTAATTTAGAGGGGGCCTGGTGAACAAGTGGATGGGCTTAGTCATAGATAGATATACAGACAATTTCCACAGAAACAAGTGGGAAGGCAGAAGACATGGACCCAGACACAAGTAGGAGGGTAGATGTGGAAAGCTATGAAGTACAGTATGAGTGACTAGGCAGAACTACAAAAACATAAATTAAGGAAGAATATAATTTATTTAATATTTTCAAGATATTTAACCCAAAAAGATCCTGGGACATGTGCAGTGATGATGAAATAATTGACATTTCTTAACTAAACCAGTGCTTTTTAGGATAAGGTTAAGTCATATGTCTGTATGTGATTATGAAAGTGATTATGTGTTTTATTTTTAAAGATAATTAGAATGACTGAAATTTGCCTCCCTCTCCCAAATTTATCGCGGGCTAACTATTTTGTTATTAGGCACAATATCAGAGGTAAGTAGATGGTTGAGTAATTATTCATGCCACAAAGATCATTGAATTTGGATTACCACATATCAAACCAAGTTCAAATAAAATATTTCACAACACTGTGTTTTGTGTTTTGATTGAATTATTAATTTGTAATCTAAATTTGAAGAGGAGTATCTCTAGTGATTTGGGTTCTAGGTGTGAATAAAATAAAGAGGGGGCATGCTACTAATGATAAGCAGCAAAACAATTATATTAAACCTCAGATGAGAAGGCAGTGTTTCTAACTTTATCTGTATTAGTCTGCTAGAGTGGGAATAACAAAATACCATAGACTGGGTGGCTTAAACAAAAGAAATTTATATCTCGTAGTTCTGGAAGCTGGAGGTCCCAGATCAAGGTGTTGGCAGGTTTGGTTTCTGGTGAGGCCTTTTTCTTGGCTTGTAAACAACTGCCTTCTTGCTGTGCTCTCAGATGGCCTTTACTCTGTGCGCCCACTCTTTATCTTCTTATAAAGGGTTGGTTAGGGCCCAACCCTTGTTGCCTCATTTAATCTTAATTACCCCCTTAAAGACACTGTCTCCAAATACAGTCACATTGGAGGTTAGGGCTTCAACATATAAGTTGGGAGAGACACATTTGAATCCATAGCATTTATATTAAAGATTTACTAAAGGTATGAGTTACTAGAATCTCTTAAGGATTTTCCCTATTTGAGGCACTGAGCTTCTGACCTAATGGAAACTGTTTATTCACTTCCCAATGTAACATTTTCAATGCACACTAGGAGATAGGTAGAAGGTTTATGAGTTTATTTGGACTAATCTATCGGATGACTATCTTGCCATGACAGAAAAAGGGAAATGGAGGGAGATGAAGGCCATCGCAAAAACAGTGACACCTTTCTGTAGGCATATTGTTGGAGAGCATCGAAATTTCAAACCTGACATCCTTTTCAGTACATCCTCTTCTATATTTGCCTCTTCATCCAAATGCCCCAAAGCTCCAGCCACCATTCTGTGAACATGCCACATCCGTTCATGACTCTGGGCCTCTGACCAAAGGAGTTAGTCTGCCTGTAAAGATATTTATCTGCTTTTTTACCTAAACAAAGTCATACTCATACTCCAAGAATTGGCTCAAATGCCACCTCCATCAAGGTTTTAGTGCCCATTCCTTGCCTTCAGGTGATAAGTTGTTTATTTCCTATCCTCCCCCACAATCGTTTCACTTAGCCCACTTTAAGTTGGCCCTTTCCTCCACTACACTGCAATCCCTTGAGAAAAGGGACTACGTTTTGTTTTTATTTGTACCCATAGTCCCTGCGCAGTTTTGACACATGATAAAGGCTCAGTGACTGAGTAATAAATGGTTAAATGTATGAATGTACAATTCATTCATTCATTCAATGATTCTTCACTGAGCCCCAGATAGTGTCAAAGTGCTGGGAATACAAAATGGCAAAGGAAACAAGGAGAACATAGTTTCCTTTACAGAGCTTAGAGTCTAGAAACAGAAAAGGTGTAAACCAGCAAATACAAGAATTTTAAATTGTGACATGTGCTATGAAAAAAATTAACACTATTTCAAAATATGAAAATAGAGTGGATCTACTTTTGATAGGGTTGTCAGGGAAGGCCTCTCTGAGAAGTAACATGTCAGCTGAGAGCTGAGGATTGAGAAGACATTAGCAAGAGAATGTTTCAGAGAAAGGGAACAATATATGCATAAGTCCTGAGACAGTGAACCATCTATAAAGTGGATTTGGGGATGGTGAAGAAGGAAACAGGAGAGTAGTTGAGAATCCATCACATTAGGTGTACTGCAGGCCTAGACCAGAATAATTAAGAACTGATCCTTTTTCCCTTCTCATGATACACTCCCTCCCATGGCATTCTCATTTCATCTCCTAATGTCAACTATTGTGTCTACATTTATATTTCAGGCTTAATAATTCCACTTGTTGGCTGAACATTGTGTTTTGGGTATCCTACTAGTACCTCAAACCAGAAGACTCAGTCAAATCCAGCTCATTTGTTCCATCCATTATGTTGCTATTTTTATACTCCTACTCCTGTTGATGGCACCGACAAGGAAGTGCAAAGTAGCTCTGCCATTAAGTCTCTTCCTTTGTGTTCCTCTTTATTTTTCTTAATGAGTAAGTTGTCAAATTCTGTTGATTACACATCAATAATATCATTTAATCAGTTTAATTTCTATTTGTATAGTCACTTTTAGAAGTATACAGTCATATAATTGCTAATAAATGAAATTCTTTTAATCAGAAATTCAGTGTTACTGTTTTTGTTTTGGTTGTGGTTTTGGGTTTTTTGTTTGTTTGTTTTTGTTGTTGTTGTTGTTGTTGTTGTTTAGAACTGCATCTTCTTTAATTCTTTCTCCTAAAATCTTATCTCAGGACTAAGGTATAGTATGAAAAAAATTTAAGATAGTTTGCAGAGAGACTTAGACTGGCAAAGCCATTCAACCTTTGCAGAAGGAGCTACTTTAGTTCTATTTTTATCAACATGTTTAGGAATAAATCACTGAAAGCAGAGATAGAAACAGAGATGGATAGGAAATACTTGGGCTATCTAATTCATCTCCTTGTTAGTGCAGGGAAGTTTGCTTTTCTTTTTCTTTTTTTTATGTCAAATGTCTGTGAGATATTGTGCAATAAAAGTCTTAGATTATAACATTTCAATCATTTTCGTAAGGTGACTAATTATCTTTCAAGTCGCTCTCAGCATTGTTTTTTGAAGTCCTTTCCATGTATCTCTGTCATATGGGAGGTGCTTCCCTTTGTACGCAGAAATAGCCCAGGATCTCAAAAGGATGAACTCCAATTATTTTTCCATAGTAGTGATGAGTCTACATTAAGTCGGCCTCTAACTTTATGATCCTTTTTGTGAACAGTGGCACACATTTATGGGATCATTACCCAGAACAAGCAGTGGTCCAGCTTGTTATTATAGGATGGTTATAAAGCTAACTGGAACCTCTAGGGATCAAACATGCCCCTTGGCACCTAATGGTGCAGATGCATTATTCTAATGGGGTTTCCAATGGAAAACTTGGTGTGGGATGACCTCCTCATTATCCCCATAGCTTTGAGGAGGGGGGGGGAGAGTGGAGGGGAGTGGCATTTGGGAGGATTATTGTTTTTAAGTTCTTTGACTATTATTCAGTATCTTTCAGTTATTATTCAGTATCTCATATTTAACCACATAAAACATTGTATGCTCTTTTGAAAGATATGTTTTGTTTTTTTTCCTAATCATTAACTTCCTATATTCAGTTTTATACTACGCCCCCCATCCATTAAAAAAAATATTCTTAGGACTCTAGATAGTATTCCTCCAAGATCTACGATATCTGCATACCTCTTGATTGGGACTCTTTTATAATACCATTCACATGCTCCTCTTTCACTAGATTTAGCATTTCCTTTGTGCCATCCCACCAACCACACCTCTTCCTTCCAAAATGAATTCACTTAATTTAATATTATCCTTTGTTTATAATGTTTGACATAATTCTTAATCCAGTTGAGTCTATCCTTATTCAAGCCACTTAGTTTGGGCAAGAAAAGACCACATGAATTAATACATAGATTTTTAACTGATTTCCTGATACTTCAATTATGTTAACATAGTAACTTTTTGCATTTTTTATGAAGTTCTTCCTCTGCAATCCGGAGTATTCATAATTAGCTGCTGTGGAAAGCAATGACAGAAACTCTCAAATGGTTTGAGATCTAACATTTCATAGGCTACCCATTTTCTTTACAGAGTCCTTATTTGCACTTTTAAGAAGCTGATACTTTATAATAGCCCCCTACCCTTCCACCTTCATACCCCACTTCCACCCCGCAACCAGCATGGTCAAGTATATAAAACCAGAAACCAGGCAAAAGGCCTTGGTTGGCTCTGGACACGAGGTCATGTCTAACTTGGCTTTTCTTACATGTTACAGAATTCTGGCAACTGCACAAGAGCTGACCCCAAACTGTTTTTCTTAACATATAAAGAAGTATGAGTTTTAAGGTTTCTCAAAAATGTTAATGGATGTTCTTAGATTTAGTGAAGCACACCAAAAGAAAATAAGAGTTCCTTTGGTCTACAGTGCACATAAACTCAGCAATGCCCCCTCCCCTTTACCATGGGCAAGCATGCCACTGAGAAGACTTCATTCCTGGTTTCATCTGGTGTACTAGGGAACCCTAAAGCCACAGGGATCACAACAGCTGCAATAAATAAAGCATCTATTCAATACATTTTTATGCCAAATATTATTCAGCATTCTTTTGTCCTTGGTTTGATGGAAAACAGCATGGTGAACTTACTGCCTCCCCTTTATTACAGTGAGCCCTAAGTAGTTATGAAAGATTTAACAATTTGAACCTGCAAATAAACAAGATCATTATTCCCTCCATTTAAAAATTACTAAACAATAATACAGTGAACCAAAAAAAAATGTAATAAAGGATGTCTGTTTTACTGTTGAAGAGGTATTAGAATTAGTACTAGGCTTTTTTTAGTCTTCTCGGGGAAGATAATGAGAAGCATTCAGAATATGTATCCATGAAATGTATGGGTTGGAAGGAGATCTTTAAAAAATAAATGTTACATATGTGGCAATATGAAGAAGAATATTATTAAGGAATTTCACAGAATTTTTATGTAAAGTCTCATCATACAGTATTATGATCTCAGGGGTATTTTGTGATATTTACTGAGTCTTCTGAGAGTTCATTTATTCAGGCCATATTTTAAGAAGGAACTTATAAGATTCGGATCTAAAATATAATTCTGTAATATGCCCAGCTGATCCCATTAAATCCAACCCAAAAAGGAGCAGTATAATGATATGAACAATTCCCACTTGTTGAGTTGTTACACCTCACTTGAAATGCATTCCTTCTGGATTAAAACAGCAATTCCTCTTTGTTTCTCTCTCCAGGCTGAGGTTCAACTATGCTACCTGGAAGCACAAAGAGATGCTGTTGAGCAGATGTCCCTCAAGCTGTACAGTGAGCAGTATACCAGCAGCAGCAAGAGAAAAGAGGAGTTTGCTGATATGTCAAAAGTTCATTCAGTGGGAGGCAATGGGTAGGGAACTATTCTTTTTGTTGTTTTATTCTCACTAATCTCTACTTTTTCTATGATTTTCCACTGGTAGGCGTTAGGCAGGCATTTTCTCCCTAGCTAACAGACAAGGAGAAGCTCAATAGACCAGGCATTTATGTTCTTTTTCATTCATGCCAGAATTGAAACTGGATTTTATCAGCCTCTATCATCTAACCCAGAAATTCCTAACTTGGTTATGATTTATTTAAAAACAGCTCTGTGATTTTATGAGTGTTTGTGTGACCATATGGTACCTATACTGTTGGTAAGTTTTCTTTACAGTTTTTTTCCAGTGTATTTTTCCCCTTTTATATGTTATCATTTATTTTAAAGTATGTCTAAGGAAATTTTAAATACCAGAAGATCACTAGAAACTTAGTAAAACATAATTTTTCTGAAAAATGTACATATTTAATCGTTGTTTAGAGACCATGAGCTAGTTGGTTAGCTTTACATAAAGTCAATTGGAATAATAGACTAGCACTTGAATAGTCTGTAGTATGTGAAAGGACCCAACAACTTCAGTGACCCATCAATAATTTCATTCAGCCTGAGACATATGGCTGTATTTATACTATACTAACTACCCATACTATTGAATAATTATCATGAATTCAGATATTTCCAAATGACTTTAAAGCTATGCAAAGAGTTGTGTATATATTTTTTCTTCTCTCTCTCTCTCTCTCTCTCTCTCTCTTAGGTCTTTTCTGCTAGGCAATTATTAAAGAGTAAAAGAGTAATAATGAAATACAATTATTTCATAGATGTAATGACTTCATAATAATTATACTCATAAAAATGGAAATACTAACCTATTTTACTTTTATTCTTGAGCCAGACAATAAGAAGGAGAAACTGTTCTTCTAAGTTCCGTTAAATATTAATAACATCTTATTACGCTACCAGGTGTAACTCTATCCAAAATATTCCCGAAAAGGCAAGCAGAAAGAAGTCTTTTCATGTACTTGTTTGCATTTATCTTTTAAGTGCTTATAGTTATGACTGGACTTTAAATACTTATCTAAATGTTGGAGATGAATTAAGTACACAGATTATAAATTCTGTTTTGTGTATAAGCCAGGGTCTAAGAATACAGGAAAAGGATCAGGGTCATAATTCTGTTTAAGAAATAGAAAAGGACTTTTCAAATTTTCAGATTTACCTATCTATATAATTTGTTGCTCTAGCAGGATTTTTTTTTTTTTATCTAAAGACATGTTACATATATATTTGATTCATTTTATACAATTGTGTAGATATTTATTCACAAGAGGAAGAGCATAGAAGCAAAAAAGAAAGAAAAGACTAAAACTTGGAGCATGAACAATAAGCTGTTTTGAGGCTTTAATGTGCTTTTATTTCTCTAAATGCCTAAATAGTCCCTGGTGCTCACGCAAGCATAAACTTTAGGTCACATTGCCATGTTTTCTAAAAGCCCTGGAGATTGAACAGTCACCATGTGCTTCTGACCTCAGATTCCAAGGACCCAACCTGAGTACTTACTCTAGGCTCCACAAATCATAAATCTACCCTGGGAATCGCTTAGTTAACAACAAGCATTGTTCTCTGAAGTGGGAGTAGGTAAACTTGCCTGATATCCTTTGTTCATGCTTCTTGGGGAGCTGAAGGCTGTGCATTGTGAAGAAATATAAGAGTGTGCTGAAGAAAAAGCAGCTATTTAATACTAAGGACAAAAACCATATACTCCTTTCTATTTTCTGTTTATATACAGAAAAGCATTGTTTGAGAAATGCATGTGAGTGAGGTTATCTGGGGTGTCCTGCCTCCAAGACCCTTTACTCCCACAGTCAAATCCTTAATTCCAAAGCCTTAAGAACATAGCCTTGTAAAATTATCCACTCCAACGATACATAAACTTCATTAGCTGTTTCTTTTGTTATGTAGAATGATCATTGTTTCTGATAAGCAATAGTGGGAATAGTGTGGGCTTTCTAGGGTCTTCATTCCATAGGCAGACATCCAGCCTACTAGAGAAAATTGAGTTGGTGATACAATTCATATATTTTTATTTCCTTTCCATGTCTACATGCATGCTAAGGAGAGTATGTAGTTGAAAAAAGGTTAAGACTGAATCCAGGGAGGATTCAGATCCTAGAAAGAATGAATGGTGATCTTAAACTGCTAAGAATTTTACATAACCAAAAATCAATTAGAAATGAATTTATAACCTCTCTGGCTTGATGAAAAGATATGTATCAAGGTGATATTACACAGCCTATATACAACTATGAACTGTATTTAGCAGTTATGACTATGTCTTTTTCTAAGATTTCCCTGAATGTGTATGAGACTGTGTGAGCTCTGGTAATAGAGTGTGTTCATCTGTGGGAGACATTTGGCACCATCTCCAGCGTTGCCAAATGGGAAACCATGGCTTCCTAAGGGGTATGCAATGTGTGAGCTGCCCAGCGAGATTCTCTACTGAGAACAGTTTGGTGCTTTTTAATTCCTGCCAACTTAAATAAAAGCACGTATCAATCATTTTGTTTCATTCATTCCATAAATATTCTTTGAAGGCCTACTATGTACTTGGCATGATTCTATGAGCAGAATTTATTAAGAACACTTACATTTTGTATATTTTATAAAGTGTGACCATTTTTTTTCCCCAACACCTCTTTCTACTAAGAGGTTGTTTGATTTCATATTTAAATGAATTTCAAAGATACTGTTCACTAAGTAGCTTCCTATTTGCTGTCAACACTTTGTGTACATTACAGACCATGTCTTTTGTTCAACTTGTCAATGATAGAACTGAGAGGCAAAGGCTGGGTGGCTGGCTTGTCCAGGATGAGAGTGTAAGATGGAGCTAAGACCTCAGCTCAGAACCCTGGGTCAGAATGCAGTGGACAATCCATAAAGTCATGCTTTGCGTTCTCTATGAAGATCTTCATTTGGACCTTTGATAAACATTTTTCCCCCCCTAAATCCCATTTTGTGCATATTTCATAGTCTATGAAATTTAAATTATAATATCTTCCTACTATGGAGAAATTGAAGAATCTTAAGAAGATTTCATTAAATCCACAAGGAATTTGGGGCAAAATATTGCTAAGTATTGTGAAAACAAAATCAACTTCATTCATTCCTTTGACAAATGTTATTAAATACCTTGTATATGAACTACAGAGACTAAAAGGCAAAAATTAAATGGTCCCTGACCTTGAGAGGCTCACAGTTTTGTAGGAGGAGCCAGATCTGTAAGCAACATAGAAGAAAGGATCACAGGTACTTAGTTAGAAATCTGCATGGGATTAGGGGGTGGGGCTCATGGAAGATAGAGCTTGATTCCGAAGGTGGGGAGGAGGGGGAATTGGAGCAGGTCAAGAAAGACAGCAGAAAGAGAGAGAAGACCCTGAAGATTATTTTTGAAGCAAGGTCAGAGAGCTTTTCCATTTAATCTGAACAAATGTTTTTGAACATCTACAAAGCCAGACCACAGTCTCTGCCTTCATGAGCGTTAGCAAGAGCGTCTAGCAAGAGAGTGCTATTATGTTAATATTTGCCTGTGCAATGAGAGAAAAGGGGAAACAGAATGTGCTATTGGACTTCAGAGCAAATGGGATGGGCCCTATGAAAGCTGTGTCTTTTGTGTTTACTACACTCTGCCCTGTGTCTGGTGTGGTGCCTGCAAAGTGTTAGATGCTCAGTGAATGAATGGATACATGAATGAATAATTAAAATTAATCTGGGGCTTAGAGTAAGGGAGCATAGGTTTGAATCATCACGTCAGACTGCCTGCTGCTCTGTATGACTGGAGAGCAGGGTAGAAAGTTGGAGGGGTGTAAAATATAAATCTCGGGGAGAAGGTGAAGTCCTGATCCTGGAGTTAATCATCGAATTCATGGTTCTTAACCAGGATAATGCATCAAAATCACCTGTGGAGTTTTAAGCTGAAGAATGCCTGTCCGCCCTACCCTGATGAAAATTCCGATTTGATAGGTAGGAGTAGGCCAAAATATGATTATGTTCTAATGCCCACTTGCAGTGAGAACCATTGCTCTAGTGGTTTTCAAAATATGGTCTTTGGACCAGTAGTGTCAACATCTCCTGGGAATTTATTAGAAATGCCAGGTCTGGGCCCCACTCCAGATTTACTAAATTGGAAAGCCTGGAGGTCAGGACCAGAAATTTTTGCTTAACAAGCCCTTCAGGTGATTCTGCTGCAGCTTAAGAAACACCACTGTAGTCTTTGGAGATTTTAGGTCAGAAATTAATGGAAAATGTGGAGACTAGATTAGAAACAAAAGCCAAAATGAATTGATAAACCTTGACGACCCATCGACTAAGGGGAATGATGCTCCATTGGCTTGTTCAAGAGGAGAAAAAAATAAGAGGCTTTGAATTCAGGTGACTTTGATGTCATTCAACATTTAATATTTATTGAGCTATGATTAAATGAAGCTATAGTAGGCACTGGAGAGGTAGAGGCAATGGGACACAAAGGTTGTCAGGTGTATGAAAATTGGGAAAGCCTTTCAGGAGAAGTTTCAGGGAGAATGGTCCAGGGTCAGAAATGACAATTTAGAGTGTGTCTCACAGATGAGGCAGTATGTACAAACAACTGGAACCACTAAAGGATGGCAAGCATGACTAGATTGGCAGTTTTGAAACAATATTCTGGCAGCAGTGTGGAGAAAAGATTGGCAAGAACAAGACTAGACAGTGCTTAATTAATAAGCTATTCTAGGCATCCAGGTGAGAAATAGGGCCTGAGCTAAGATAGCAACAATGGAAACTGAAAGAAGGAAGTTTAACTGACCTTAGTGACCAGAGTGGATGGGGAAGGGACTTCATGGGAGAGAGTATTAAAAGATGGATCTCCATGTTTCAGGCTTTATGTACTCTGGCAGATGGAAGTGCCATATCCTGAGGTGGTGAAAGCAGAGAAGGAGCAGAAAGAGCAGGGAAGAAGCTGAGTATAGTTCTTTTGAGGGTCTGTGACACATCCAGGTGGAAATGACCAGGAAGCAGGTCTGAAGCTCAGGAATGATTTGGGCTCCTCAACCAGCAACAAGGACAATGTAGTGACTATGGGATAGCAGAAGCTGAGGGAGGTAAGAACATACCTTTTGGTAGTCTACCCTCTCATATCAGGTGGACATAAAATTATCTTTAAGGATGCTTAAAGAAATATAAAATCTGAACAGAGCAATTACTAGTAAAGAGATTGAGTCAGTAATCAAAAATCTTCCAAAAGATAAAAATTTTAAGACAAGATGCCTTCACTGGTGAATTCTACCAGACATTCAGAGAAATTAATCCCAATTCTTCTTGAATGCTTCGAAGAAACATGAGAGGAGGGAACTCTTCCAAATTCATTTTATAAGGCCAGCATTACCCTAATACCAAAACTAGACAAGGATGCTATGAGAAAAGATCCCTGATATCCCTGATGAACATAGATGCAAAAATCAACAAAATAATAGCAAACCACTCAACAATATATTAAAAGGATCACACAACATGATCAAGTAAGATTTATTCCAGGGATCAAGGATGATTTAACATCCACAAATCAATCAATGTGATATACCACATTAGCAAAATGAAGAATAAAAATTATATGATCATCTCAATAGATGCAGAAAAAACGTTTGACAAACTTCAACATTCATTATAATAAAAAGTCTCAACAGAATGAGTATAGAGGGAACCTACTTCAACATAATGAAGGCCATATATGTCAGGCCCACAGCTAACATTATGCTCAATGATTTAATGCTAAAAGCCTTTCTTTTAAGATAAGAAAAGATGTCCACTTTGGCTATTTATATTCAACATCGTATTCGAAGTCTAGCCAGAGCAGTCAGGCAAGGAAAAAAAAAGAAAAGGCATCTAAATTGGAAAGGAAGAAATAAAACTATCACCATTTGCAGATGACATTACATACAGAAAACCCTAAAGACTTTATAAAAAAACTATTGGAACTAATAAACAAATTCACTTACAAAATTAAGATACAAAAATCTGTTGATTCTGTACATTAATAACAAACTCTCAGAAAGAAAAATAAAGAAAACAATCTAATTTACATTTTTATCATAAAGAGAGTAAAATACCTAGCAATATATTTAACCAAGGGGGTGAAAGGTCTATATACTGAAAACTACAAGACATTAATGAAAGAAACTGAGGGAAGCACAAGTAAATGAAAAGATATTCCATGCTCATGGTTTGAAAGGATTAATATTGTTACAATGTCCATACTACCCAAAGTGATCTTGCAAAAGAAGAACAAAGTTGGAGGCATTACTCTTCCTGAATTTAAACTGTATTACAAAGCTATAGTAATTAAAACAGTATGGTATTAGTATACAAACACACATAGATTAATGGAACAGAATAGGGAGCCCAGAAATAAACCCATGCATCTATGATCAATTAATTTATGACAAATGAGCCAAGTATATAAAATAGGGAAAGGACAGTTTCTTCAATAAATTATGTTGGGAAAATTGGAAAGTTACATGCAAAAGAATGAAACTTGACCACTCTCTTACACCATACACACAAATTTACTCAAAATGGGTTAAATACTTGAACATAAGATCTGAAACCATAAAGTTCTTAGAAGAAAATGTAGGTGGTAAGCTCCTTGTTATAGGTTTTTATGGTGATTTTTTGAGTCTGACACCAAAAGCAAAAGCAACAAGAGCAAAAATATGTAAGTAGGACTACATCATACTAAAAAGCTTCCATACATACAGCAAAGGAAACAATAACAAAATAAAAAGACAACCTACCAAATGGGAGGTAATATTTATAAATCATACATCTGATAAGGAGCTAATATACAAAATCTATAAAGTACTCATACAACTCAGTAGCAGAAAAACAAATAATTCAACTTAAAAAATGGGCAGAAGATCTGAATAGACATTTTTCCAAGGGAGACATTAAATCTTTGAAAACCAGAAGGCTTGGGGTGGAGGTAGTTCCTTTATAAAAACATTAGATGCCCAACCCACACTAGTGTGCCAGTAGCACGTTTGGATACAGTCCTCCTTACACACAGATAATGACATAGGAAGGTTTATGTTTGTTTTTGTTTTTAACAACATCATTTTTGCTTTGTCTTCTGAAGTATGGCTTCCCCATCTATATTGGAACCACTACCTATTCTAAAATTTTTTAAATGTTTTCAGCTCTTTGGCTAAAGCTTAGCTCACATATTATCTGAAAATTTAGAAAAAGGGTTGACTTCATAGCAGCCTAACAGAATTCTCTAAATACATTCAGAAATCCACATTGATATTTCTAATTTTATGGCTAATATTGGAGGTTTGAATTTTTTTGATTTGTTTTACGGCTTTTATTTCAATAACAAATATTTATGAACTGCCGGTTCATGGGTCCATGGGAAAGTGGGTCCAGTCATTAACAAATTTGTAGGGTTGATTTTCTTTTTCTCAGATATTTTTACATGTACATGAGTATATATGAAAACTGAGAAAATTACTGCTGGAAAGAACTCCATATTCCTTTTTACTTATTAATGGCAAATGCAGGCCGCTTTTCTCATGAGAAAGTCTCTCATGAATTTTCATTCAAAATAGTAAATTAGTGTCCACACTTTAATATGTTTAGAGTGGAAAGGGATTCTACATGCAACTGTGCATATATCAGATTCCATGTCTGGAACGCTAAATTTTGTCCTTTAATGATATGAAGATTGAGCTCTGTGCCACTCTTGCATCTCTCCTCTGTGCTTACATGCCACATGGAGCAGAGGATAACAGGAAATTCTGATCTATTATTAGTATTTCATTTGAGTAAAATTCTTAAACTATATTTTTGCAAGATTTTGTTACCACTTTAGTGTCTTTTTTTGAAAACCAGTGGTAAACTTCCTTGAGCAAATAATGTGAACACTGAATACTTAGTGAATATTTGGGGGAAGAATCAATATGCTATAGAAACTAGGAAAATTGGATCATTTAATAGAAGTCCCAATATAGATAAGCTGGTATTTCAGGAATCGGTCTTGTGTTTTTAGATGTGTTGGTGTGAAATGAACCATGAAATATATAAAAGATAGATTCTTAAATGCTCCAAAATATATATTCCTCGGCCTTAGCAGCAAAACTGCCAGGGCTTTGTAGTGTTATCTTTTCTTCAACCAATAATTTCTCTATTTTGATGATTTCTTCATTTGGTTGTCTCTTTTAATCAAAATTCCTTAGTGGGCCAAGCTGAAACCTCATATATTCACACACACCTCCCATCGATTTCACTTGGGTGAAACTTTATCTTTTAAGCAAAGTTTAAGTTGAAATGTTCAGTTAATGATGCTCACTTTAAATACCAAAGGCTGAATGCATTTATGTTCAAACACTTAGCTGGTCAAACATAACTCCCATCAGGGTTTACAGGAAGGATTATTTCTTAAACTATGCCAGCCTCACACATATTATATTGCTATCCAATATGCAGAAAAATGATGCTAAATAAACTTATTAGCATTTTATTTCTGTGGTAGAAAGACCTGGAATCTTTTAACCTTAAAAAAAGGTAGAGGAAATGGTAGATAAAATGTTGGAAAATACTTTTGGCAATTACGTATAGTAGTTGACCTAAACTTAGAAATAAAACACTGAAGAAAAAATTGCCTCTTTATTTCTCCATAGCCTTGTCCTTGTCTCTATTAGATCCTCGACTATGGAATAAATACATTCCCTAATTCAGAATTCTATATTTGTCTAAAAAAACTGACTTTGAATTAGATTTTTCTTCTCATAGGACGATTAAACTTTTAAACCTCCTAAAATGGGAATGTTATACCTACAACAGAATGTCCAACTCTTTTAATATTCTGACATTTTAAAAGAAAGTATCCAAAAGAATACAATTCTTTCATATAGTACATGTGAATTTTCTTTGTACAACCTCATAGAAAATATAACATATTCATAGAGTACTGAAAAGGTACCTTTTGAGAACTTTTAACATGTAAGAGATTATATATTTGAGTGAATGACTTGATATAAACCCAAACACAATTACAAAGAAAATTTTATGAGGGAAATCCCTCCAAAAGAGTAGTTCTCATTCTCACATCCTTTATAAGATTCTGAGCTCCTTAGCACAATTTCAGTCACCTCTCTTCCCTTCTAAAAAGAGAGACTAGAATCACCAGGAATTCAAGAAAGGACCTGGTTTGGAATTCAGCTCACAGAATCAGCATATTCTTCTAAGAGATATAGAACTGTTAACCAGTTTCATGCCACCCTTGATAAATTCACTCATCTATGATGTTTTCTGTTGTCTTTTATGGTAGCTGGCACTTTTCCTAGAAGACGGTGTCTTTTATAAAATCACTTGAAAAACATTTAGCATACCTTTGCAGGTAATGTAAATATAAGAAAGCAAACTACTTCTTTATCTAAGAATGTTCCTGATATTGTGAGCACAGTAAATTCTAATCATTTCAGAAAGTTTCAAAAGAACCAGCAAAGAAATTTTAATAATTTAATTGCCAACTTGCTACAAGTCATATATTTGATTTCACTAAATTTGGAAGAACTGTTGGTTTTTCCTTAGCTGTGAATTAACATGTAGCCAAGAATCTGAAATGAGGCACAAATACTTAAAAAAATGTTTTTCTCTTCGGTGTTTGGACCTTATGAGAATTTGTTGTTTAGGAAACACTGATACTGATCCTACTACACTATCTAATAAGCTAAAGCCTAAATATTCTCGGCTAGGATGAAAATAGATAAGACTGAAGAAAGAGTGAATACCGTGCCTGTGTTAGGTTTATATGCCATTTGCAGGTCTCCAGTGTGGACTATGTGAGAAGGAGCCTGAGGTGCACTTAATTAGAAGAAATGGCTTTTGTTTTGAAAAGAGAGTAATAGGAGGAAACAGCTCAATGGCTATAAAGACATGGAAAAGGGCCGATAAAAAAATTCCCATAGTTCTGAACATTTTATCATTCTGTATATATTTTTTATTTGTTTATAACCTACTTCTGAATTGCCTTTAATTTTCATCAGAGAAAAGAGGAGGATGTAAAAGGAATGGGAAGGCAACTTGCACTAACAGAATCTACGGCATCTAGTCATTCTAAGTAAGCAAATACACGTTTATCATATGCTGAAGGCAAAATCTCACCTTCAGAATGAGTGAAGAAGCCTGTCCATGCTACACTCCTAGCTTTGGTATTGGCATCTGGGGACAAGATACTATTATATTTGCCACATACTCCACATCTGCAGTCATTTTGCCCTACTAAAGTTTTTGGTTTCATTATCTACATTCAGACACCATCATTCACCAGCTTCTGTGGTGGGCATTAGGGAAGCAGAGATAAAATACATCCCTTGCCCTTGACTTTAGTCATAATCAAAGTTTCTTTTCTTTCTTTTTTCTTTTTTTTATCATACACCTATGGGAAGAAAAACAGGCTTCTTTGTTTTCTCTTCCTGACTGACAATTTTTATGAGCCATCCTAAACACATACTTCCTGGTAAAGCAAGAAAAAAAAAAAAACTTGCTTTAAGATCAGAGTTCAGGCTCTTAAACACAATGCTTATAGTCTCCCCTAATAATTTAACATTCTTTTTAGAGCACAACTCTTGGGATAAACGCTGTTTTTTCAGATTTCCTATTCTCCCTTCTTTTGGACAAGCATATTGCACAATCTGAACAGAACGAGGGCTTACATGACCATTTGATTCTGGGGTACAGTGAGGTCCCCTGGCTTAGTGTGTCTCGTAGGTGCAGGCTGGCCAGGTCCATTGAAATGGGTTTTCCCCTGGACTTTTTGAGGTTGTCCTCCACAGAGAGCTTTGGCTGAGTTGTTATCTCTTGGCTTGGTCAGAAGGTATTTCCTGCTGAGTGAAGCCTCATCTCAGCCCCCACTGGTCCTGCCAGTTCTCTGAGGTCTGGCTTCAGAGGCCCTGTGGCTCTCCTTGGAGGTCATTGTGCAATGCCACTGTCAAGTATGCTGGCTGAACTTCCAGAAACCTCAGGGGGTGGGGGTGGAGGTGGGGGATGAGAGAACAGGTTAGCAAAAGTGGCCCTGGCCAAAGACCTCTCTCTTACTGCAACATCCCCACTTTAGGTTCTTGTGAGGACTTTGATTAAGGCAGTCTCTTTTCAGACTTCCTAGTGGGGATTGGTGCTGACACCCTTGTGCTTCTGGCTTTCCCTTCCATCTGTCTCACATGCCTTTCATCCAGATCTTAGGCCAAGAGATGGGAGGACACACCTGTTCCTCTTACCTTCATTTCCTTCTTATTCCCCAAGTCCACTGAGATGGAAAGGGTGAGCTTTTTTTTTTTCCTTTCCCTTTTGCTTTTAATATTACCCTGGATTATACTCTCCTAATCTGGAGGGGGGGTTCGGGGGGGTCGCATTCCACCTTTCCCCTGTCTTTACGGTAAAAATATGGGAGGGTACAAGGAGAAATGATGAGCATAATTCAGAAGGTATTTCTAAATGATCATACCTGTCATGTGAACAAATGGTTATTAGTCATTCCTTATTCGTCACTCACAAAGTTTTTAATAAAGAAAGTCTTATAGTTTATTTGTGCCTGTTATAGTGATTTTTGTTTGTCTTTTAGTATTTTCAAATGAGAAACTATTTGCAGATTTTACATCTATGCTGGAAGTTTTTGCCATTCGAAGTAAAGTCTATGACCAGCAGCGTTGCCAGTTGCCAGTATCTGTTAAAAACGTAAGATCTCAGGTCCCGCTCTAGAACTACTAACTCAATATCTGCATTTCAACAGGGTCCTCAGCCATGCCATATGCACATTAAAGTTTGGAAGCTCTGCTCTAGGCCACCATAACCTACTGAAGGTTTTGGCTGCATCAACTATACCCATCATCAACATTCACGAAACATTTATTAATCAGTTCTACATGTTAGCCAATGAAGGTCCTTGCTCTTGGGTGCATATCGTCCTAGTCAAGGATCTTTATAATTATGGTAAAGGAATTAAAATAAAATAGGCAATTCTATGTCTAGTCTCCTCCATCATCAGACACACCTTAACTTTTCTATTGACAGATCTATTAAGATTAAGTTGTAAGTTTTGAAAAGTGGACATTCATTTTCTTAGAAAGCAGTCGTTTAATGTATAGACACAGGAACAAGGCAGTAATAAGATATTTGCTTGATAAATGCAGATTCATGCCTGAAGCTGCTGCTTCACTAGTATTGATAGGGTTTTGTTCAGTTACAATTTGATAAGACTCTAGAAATTATTTTAGCGGGATAATTTTGGGAGGGAAGGACAAAGTCATAGTTTTTCATCTGCACTTTTATTTTCTGATCACAATGTTTTAGAAGAATCTTGGCTTTACTTATTCACCAGGCTTTCAATAGAGAATCACATTAATCCTTTTAAGCTTCTTATTCTAATGATTTATTTTGTTGAAAACCATAGTGATCCTCCTTTGAATTTTAATGATTGCTGCCTATTCAAAGATTCATTGTTTTGACTTCCTGTCCTTACCTTTGTTTCCAACATGTCTGTGGGGAACACCTGTCTAATACTGGATCTGCCTCTGGTTCTCACTGGCTTACCAGAGTCACTCAAGCCTATCTCTGAGCGTTAAGTTGAAATGCTGGCTACTCATCCATGACAATAAATGTAGGATATATGTTTGCAGAGATAGGCAGATAGACAGCAGAGGGAAAGATAGATGATTGAGTCATTTCCCAGTGCAAAATAATATTTTGGATATTGTAGTGTATTATGATCATTGTAGAGAAATTAGTTAAATTAGTATTCTTAATCATAAAGCTATTTGAGATGCAATATCTATGGGAAATCTAGTAGATGAGAAAGATGTCCAAATTGTGAGAGTACTGTTTTTACCCCAAATTCTGGACCATGTAACCTTCATAAGGCACTGACGGTTCATTTCCCCTTGTTAAATATGACAATGCTCTTTTTCAAGGATGTAGTAGTTGTCATTTTGTTCCAAGTGCTGCAAATCCTCAGAAAGGGTTAGCAAATGGAAATTGCCATGATAATACCTTAGGTATGAGCATCGGAACTTCATGTTATAATTTCAAAATCTAAAAAGTGGCTATGTCACAAGCTTGAGTTCCTATTTCACCCACTTGTGTAACCACACAGAGAATTTTTTCCCTTCTCTTTTCATAGGTATCACCTAGGAGCATCATGGGTTTTCAAGAATGTATTATTCTAATATGAGATTTTAACAACTACACTGTATTTATGCATAATACATTTCATGCCTTATCTTCAGGCTTCTGGACTTTGATTCAGAATATCAGGAGCTCTGGGATTGGCTGATTGACATGGAGTCCCTGGTGATGGACAGCCACGACCTGATGATGTCAGAGGAGCAGCAGCAGCATCTTTACAAGGTTAGAGCTGCTCTTCTTGCCTTTACCTTGCTGTGGAAGATCTGATTAGCCTGACAAGTCTCTCTCTCTTCTCCCTCCAACCCCCCTCTGGATATCTTTGCGTTCATTGTATGTATCATGGTGTCTATTAGAATTCCCTTCCCTATCCCCAAACTCATTTCCATCCCTTGTGTGCTGACAGGCTGCACTGACATCATAATTGCAAGAAAGTTCCCTTTATCACATTCTATTTGGTGTAATTCTATAGAAGGACAAAGATTTATCTTCAAGATGAATAGCAATAAATGAAACTGCATTAATAAATAGACTGAAACAAAATGAAAGATAAATGGACTGGTGATATTTAACATAATGTGTTTTGATTGGAGCACTCAGGTAGATTCTATCCATCCCTCAGATGTGCCCAGAGGAAAAAGAAATTTGCCTTCAGTTTGGCTTGCTGCTTTTAGGGTACAGGGCTTGTCCGATTTAATGTTTATTAGTGATACATAGAGCAGACGTTGTCATATTAAGTCAATACATTTGCGTGTGATTTAAGAAAACTGGCTTGGAACTCACATATCGATTGCAGGCAATCCATCTAATAACTATCTATATCGTTTGCCATGTCTGCTAATTCACCCTTAGCCTAGTGTGTTTTACCAGTTCTACTTAAATAGTCTGAGAAGTTCTTACAAAACAGCCATGTGATTTTAGCTGAAAAAATGGTTGCAAGATTCACAGTGTCTGAAAAAGCTGTTGGGGAGTGTAGAGGGACCTTCCACTGAAATATCAGGCTGCAGTAAATCTTCCTCATTTAGGCAATTTTTATTGGAGTAATTGTGACAGTTGTCATCCTTGAATTGCTTTGAGCATATGGCATATTTCAAAGAGCAGATTGTGAATCATAAAAAATAAAATTAATAACTAACCACAGAATCAGCAACAGTATAATGACAAGAAACAACCACCCTGTAGCTTTTTAAAATTTCTTATAGAATAAGAAGTGCATTCAAGGTCAAGTAAAAGTTGTCTTCTTTCTTCTTCAATTTTTATCATTTTTAGTTACTTTTCCTGTAAATTATTTTAATTTTTACTTCCTCCATAAAGAGATATTTACTTGTACTCTTCAAGGGTCTGGTCGATTTTAATTAGTGTCCCCTGGGAATAATCTCAGTTAAGAGAAGATATAAGCTCCCCTGGGACTCAGCAATTGGTGATATTTTACTCCCTAGAGAATACCGTACAACATTAATCTAGTTTGTTGACTATTAGATGTTTCCTGTATGGATAGCTGTCCACATTAACAGCAAACTATCTAATATGCCTTCTGACATAACATGTTGTTAGAATAACAATCTCAACCTAATGTAACTGAAGCTCAGTGATTTCACATTTCATGTCAGGATCAAGAATTAGATATGAAAAATACTTCTAAATCTATATTAATTTGCAATACCAAATATTTGTTCTATTTCTAAAACTTAAGCATTAAAAATCAAGCCAAACAGGAAAAAATATAAAAGTAACTTGTTATCTCAGCTTTTATTGCATTCTTGCTGCCAAATAACATTTTGTTCTTAATGCATTTTGTATTTTGCACATACACCACTATTTTTTTTCAGAACAGTGCTATTCTTTGTCAAAATCACATCCATATAATTTACATCACAATTAATAGGAAATCACTGAACAAAAAGTGCAGTCTTCTTTTTTTTGTGATTACTTGTAAGTGCTCTCTCTGCCTGAGAATTCCCATTCTGGCATGTTGCAGGCCGTTATTCCACCCACTCAGCACTTCTGGGTTACAGTACCTTTTTCCAAACATTTTCATTTTGGGGTTCTTCATTTGTGACTCATGCCCTGTCATCATTTCTCTGGTTTTAGGTGTTCAGCATATCTAAGTTTATTAGACTGGCACTAACTTTGCATTTGGCTAATAAGTAAAATTAAAGATTAAGTTAAAAACCAAGGGTAAATTCTACAGTTTGTAGACTTTCTCTTCGTATAAACCCCCAAATTCTTCCAGAGGTTTGGAAACCTCCAAAGCAATCCTGAGGACGTTGACTGAGGAGTAATTTAGAACTTGAGGTGGCTTCTGAATTGGAAAAACTGATGAAGGAGAATTAATTTCAAGTTTTTCCTAAGAATCCCTAGGGATTCTCAGATTAGGCAATATTTTCAGTGTTCCATTCCCCTGTTCTAATCTACTTTCTCAGGAATCAACTGAACTGATGCCTTAGCGGAGGTTTGGAGCCTGTTGATTATAGAGACTTTTAAAAGACTGAAGCTTTGCATTTGGTCCCCAGGCCTTCCTAGGCTTTCAGTACCATTTGGGACTACCTTAATCATCTTTATTCTTTAAATTTGTTAGCCCTGAAAGATGCCAGTACTTTTATTAGCATTTCTTATCAAGAGCACCATTCACATTTGGGGCAAAATAATTTTTTATCAGTTAGTGGGACTATCCTTTTCAATACTGCATGCTTACTATTCACATTTTCTATCACGGTGACAATGCGACAAAACACCCAACCCATTTGAAAGTGTTTCCAATTTTTCCCAACCTGTCCGCATCATCTTCGTTTCTTCATATGTTTGTATAACGCCAGGAAAAACACCTTGCACTTGTGTTCTGTACTTTGTTAAGCAAGGCACCTTAATGCAATTATTGAATTAACAATTGTTCCGTTTAAAATTTAAGGATGGGAATGAAGCTCATGATCCCTGGTATTAATAGAAAGAATGGGGTAAATCCCAAAGAACTATAGAATCATTATTCCTCTTATTATTGAATTCAAAACTTTTGTTCAAGTCTCTCTGGAGGGGAGTGCTCTCTGCATTTCAACACTCCACTCCTTTCCTGGCACAGATAGTCATGCCTGGACCTCAATTTATGCATCGCACAGTCCTAGGTTGTTCCCTAACATCATGTTTGGAAATGTTGAGTTAGAAAAAATATAGTAAGATGATACTCAGTGAAAGGGAAAGTTTTTTAGGTACTACCTAAACATTAGGTACTAACTTTCTGACTTTATCTATTTATTTTATATTCTGATCTTTGCTAGAAAAATCATCTGGTCTTAACTCCTAGATATGGAGCTACAGATAAATACCTCAGAATCTTCAGCAGACCTCCTGAGTGGAGCACCTGGGTTACCTAAAAGCAGCAAAACACCCAAGGAACTTAAAAAGGAGAAGAATTCTATTTAATTGTCAAAGAATACTTTGATACAACCTGAAATAATAACCTTAATATTACAAAAAGCTATACAGTAGATTTTCCGTTTAAACAATTTCTTGTTATTTTTGGATGGTTGGAAATTTAAGACTATTTTCTTTTTAACTAATTTTAAACCTCCGGATCTTAAGAGCAACCGAATTCTTATTAAAAAGTAACTACTCCTTTAAATATAGCTTCATCTTTTTGAGACAGTGAGCCATACTGCCAATGTCTTTCCTTCCCACTTTTCTCCCTTGCCCAACCTCTGAGTAGCGACATTCTGTACCATTTTAAATGAACATTGGCAGTATTGTCAGCCTAGAAAACAAAAGCATAGCTTTTTCTCATTTTTTCTTCCCTAATTTGAGGATCACCTCTAGAGAGAATTTGCTCCAACGCTCTCACTTTCTTTCTCTTCATTCCTCCTACCTTCCTAAGTAGGACAATTTAATTTGTCAAAAGTAACCACTGTGATTTTGAAAGTTCAGCTCCTATTTGTACTAGAGTGACAAAGCCAGAATTCATAATCACAGGGAGCTGTCATTCTGCTGGTCTTTATGTGCATTAACTATTAATGGAGAAATATTTAAAACCCACTTGCAAAGGAAAAGCTCCACTTTTTCATTTCTACAGATCAAAGGTGGCATTATTCTTGGGCCCAGGGAAGCTCAAGACACATCTTCCCCCATCGTATAAATTTTATAGACTGAGTGACCTGGAAGCATTTATTCCAGCTGTTGCTGTTGCACTGCCCTCAGCAACAGACACAGCTGATTCTGGAGTGCTGTGAGGGTGTGGCCTGGTGGGGCTCTTTATCTTGCCTCAAAGGACTACCCGTTCTGTCACCTATAGGGCACAGATGGCAGAGCCCCTAGCGATCCTGGGTGTGTGTGGGGTTCTAGAGTCCAAGGGTTAATTTCAAGGGCCAAATTTAGAAGTTACAGTCTGGTGATTATTGTTATAATTGAAGGAAGGCTGTTTTCAGATAACCTGAAGCTCTAAAACACCATATCTATAGATTTGTTCCTTGAGTGAATGGTTTAGCTGTTCCTCACCAATAAAATATTAGATTATATGATTTCTAAGGGGTTAAACATAACCCTTCCAGCTTAAAAATAATAAGAAATTAGTACCCATTTCAGCCAAGACCCTATACTTTCAAGGAATTTACACTGAATCTTTTATATTTAATTTTGAGGGTTAGTTATTCATATAGTTCTGTTTTTATGGGAAAAATTCAAATATCCTCTATATTTCTCCATTAGTATAAGTATTATACAAATATATCCTGTGTGCAGAAGAAAAAGGACCATTCACTTTACATAATACAATGTGCTGTTTAGATTAATTACATTTTTACTCTGCTATGTATTTGAGGTTTAGAATAATTCACAGGGAAATAATAAAAGTAGAAATAGAAATAGAACTCAGAACTGGGGAAAATATACAAAGATAAGGGTGTATTTCTGTGCAAAGTGTTAATAAGTAGGCCATGCATTGTGAGGTCCTACACAGTTACTAAAGATGATCTCAAAATTTTATTCTGGACTTCCTGGTAGTGAAAACAAAGAAGGAAATGTGCACAATTGCAAAAGTTAAATTTTCCATGAGAAAAAAGTCAACAATTCTTTGAAGAAATTAAGTTTATTTTGATCCTTAAAAATGAAAAAGTTTTCCTTTTAGGATTTTTTACTGAGAAATATTTAACCAAAATATGTCTTGCAAGTAAATTTCTAAACATAATACTTCTAACAAATGAATTATTTTTCTCTGACTCTGTTGCCAGGTAATGCTTAGAGACTTTTCATACAACTCTCACCCAAAAGGTGGCTCCTTTCAATGATAATTTGGCCAGGTGGCATTAATAGTAGAAGTCACCAATATTATATATTGGAAAAAAGGAGGATATTAATTAAGTGAGAAAAAAATGTAAGCATGGAAGAGAAAGAAAAACAGTTGGAATTAGTTCATACAAAGTTAACTAAACATAAAGGAGTAAAGAAGTAAAAACCATGGGTGGATGAATGAATAGGTAAGGAAATGTTAAAAACAAAACACAAACAAATAAAAAAAACTAAACAATAAAAGAATTGTTTCAGAAAAAACAGATAAAAGAAAGGGGCAAGTTTTAAATGGGAAAATGTTACTTTGGAGAATTTGAGTGTGTATTAAAAGACAAGCATTATCGTGTTTAAAAGAAATATGTATGGAATAGAATTAGAAATTCTGGGGAATTATAAATATTGTGTAAAAGAAGAAAAATGTGATATAGTTGACTTGTAATTTTGTTACTGTTGGTGCCAAAATGATGTTATTATAGATATGAACCAATCATAGAAAACAGATTAATCACACTATCCTTTTATTTTATAAATTTACAAATTTCAACCCTCTATAATAATTCTCTTTCATTTTGTTCTGGACCATATTGATCCAAATAACTTTCTATGTGGCTTGATAGCTTTATGACTCAACTTGAGCTCTTAAAAATGTAATGCTAGTCTGGTTCATAGTTCATAGTTCATAGTCACAGTAGCTAGGTTTAAAATAGAAGAAAATCCATTAAGTTAAAAAAAATTTTTTTCACATGTTGGTGTATAGAACAGAAGTACATGACAAAAAAGTTAAATTCTGTTAATTAGGCTGTATGTTGGAATTTCAGTACCAAAATTTCCTACCTTGATTGTTCAAAATGAAGCAAATTACTAGTTATTGAAGCCGTCAAGGTAAAAATGTACCAGATATATCAGGCACAAGAACCTAAAGAAAATTTTTTACCTCTTTCCCAGTAGATTAATTGTAGAGCTTAATTGTATGTTAGATTAAAACTCCATTAAGATAAGAAGAATATGCTTAAAATCATTATAATATTTCAAATAACATTATCTAGTCATTTTTAAAGTGATCAGAAATGAAAAACCTAGGCTTTCTCCACCGCTATCTAGAAATGAATTTGTTGTTCCATTTTTATTAAAGTTCAAAAAGTCCTTAGATTAACTGTCACATTAATTCGAGCTTTGATGAATCAGTGTTTGCTATGAATATTTGAATTTTTTTTTCTTTTTCTTTTTTGAGAGAGGGCAAAACTCATCCTGAAAATGTTTAGGAGAAGGAAAAGTAGATGCATATCATTTCTGAACACGATATGAAACATTGTTCACACTGGAGCTTATAATTCCTATTTGAATCACTTAAAAAAAAGGAAGAAGAAAGAAGAGGAAGAAGGAGAAGGAGAAGGAGAAGGAGAAGGAAGAAGAATGAGAAGAAGAAGAAAAGAAGAAGAAGAAGAAGAAGAAGGATGTTAAGAGAATAGTATGCCAGGAAATAGTTGGCTCTGTGTGCAGAGGGGCAAGGAAGGGAAGCCCCGCCAGCAGTTTTTGTCTCTGGCGGGTGAGCTACTGTCCGGAAGGTGCGTTGGCTCTCTGGGCAGCCTTTGCTGCATTGTGCTGCTCCCCTTCCCTGGCCTGGCCTGCTCTGGCCTAGAGTGGATCAAATAAGCCGTGGGGAAAGTTCCCCTCATTTGCATCACTTCTAGACAGCCCTGTCGTCCTCTTTGCTGACAGGAAATCACTGTCTTTGTCACCTTTTCTCAGGGCCCTCCTTTTGCAGAGACGGGCCATGTGACCACGCTTAATCACAGCAACTGGGCTGGCTCAGTACTCGGTGACATGTTTTCCTCAGCACTTCAATAAGCTGGGTAGAGGAGTCAGTAGGAAAGGACTACATTAATTTTAGAGTGAAAAGATAATTAACACTTGA
This sequence comes from Cynopterus sphinx, assembly GCA_030015415.1. Lineage (NCBI taxonomy): Eukaryota > Metazoa > Chordata > Mammalia > Chiroptera > Pteropodidae > Cynopterus > Cynopterus sphinx. Next base: position 71,034,504 of record CM057384.1, on the reverse strand, counting down.
AGGACTAATGCTGCAACCTATGGAATTATTATTCAAATTGAAGTTAATTTATTGAAAACTTGTGAAAACTATCTCCTGTAATGCAACTGTTTAAAAAAATAAACCTCAAAAAGTAAGAGTTGGCTATGTTGGAGGGAGAGCCAGAAGAAGGTGGGGAGAGAGGGGCTTTGGATGAGACAGAGGAGAGGGGAAAGGGGGAGAAAGGGAGAGGGAAATCACAGCAAGCATTAACTGTGTTTGAAAAAGCAACTTAAATGGGCTAAAACTTCAACATTGGGGACTGAAAGCTGGAGCATGTAAAACGCTTACTTAGATGATATGAATAGGACACTGGCAAACAAAAGCAGCAGTGTGCTCCTCGAAAACTGTGCTTAAAGGAGTTTCCTTGGCAACAGAAATGCAGTTCCAAAAGTAGACAGAACTTTCCTCAGAAAACATACTATTAATAACAACCTTCCGGAACAACTTGGAACAATTTGACGACTTGGCAATAATAATGCCAAGTGTTCTGCAAATTAATCTAACACGTAACAGTTATGTTTCCCTTGCCCGTAATTCTGCTGGGCTCTACCTAAAACTCATTGATTTTCAGTGGCACAAATGTGAAAAATATTTCTAAATGTTGTCATGGAAAAAGAAAACCAAAAGAATTGCTAATGGCCAATTTTGTTCAGCCTCTTGGAACCTGCAAGAGAACTTAGTGCGATGAGTTTATTCCGATGAAAGCTACTACGTTTAATACTTCATTACAACAAAGATGCTTCTATGAACAAAACCTGGTAAAGGGTTAATAGCCTGGGACTTTCTTTGGTATGAAGCACATCTTGAGGCCATTGGTTATATAAATGTAACACTTCACTAAATATGTGCTGGGTGTTATTTTTAAAAGCATCATCATTTCTTGTCAGCCCAGAGAATAAACTAATCTTGGACCTATTTGGCCAATGGGAATCATTTGAATTCTCCTGAAAGACTATACGTTTGCCAGCCAAGGAAGTGTGTTCCCCTCCTCTGACCTTCCTTGAATCCTTGGATCTAAAGGTTAAAAGTAATCAATATCTCATTGGGCTGCTTGGTTTCAGGGTAATAAGTAATAACCATCATGTTAAAATCCAAATGATTACAGATAGCACTTAAATGAGTTGACCTGTTGGGAAGCTTTTATTAATTGCAATCAGGATAATCATTAGAGTTTGCTAATAAAATTTTGGATTAAATTGCAAATATTTTAGCCTTTAACTTTTAAAAAATGACTTTTCCTTAATTAGATGTGAATATGCAGCATTCTCTCCTGTGTTGAGCTGAAGGATCTGGTTTTAACTCTATATATATATAATTTTTTATTGTTTATATTTAAATGTTCCTCTAATTTATTTTATAAAAAAAAACAACAAAGATTTTTAAGGAACATTTAAATTCCTTGTAAGAAAGGGTGTTTGGTTCCCTGTCACCTTCGGCTCCTGAACTGCTCAACACTATGTGTACATTTCAGGTCAATGAGTTAATGAAAATGTCCCTCATCTACTTTTTAGCACTTCCCATTTTAAAATTATTTATGTTTTGTGGTTATATTCATATTTGGGCTAATCTGGTTTGAAGCTAAGAAAAAATTATATGAGGTATGATTAACTTTACAGACAACCACGGCCATGGTATGAACTGGGACTTATTTATTTTCTTTTTAAAAAAAAATTATCAGTTTAAAGATGAAAACTCAGCATAGTCACTGACAAAGAGGTCTTAATATAAAAAGGATAAATGTTGGGGTCATTTTTCCATGCAGTGACACAGGGAAGTCATTGGTTACTGTAACTATAACCACAAGGAAATGTGTACGATACATGTGCTATTGAATCCAAATAGTCTTTATTATCATTCTCGTTTTTATAATTTATTAGAATTTCATGATTATATTTCTAAAGTAGGAAGGTGGTGATAGAAAGGTACCTAGATAAGATTTTGGTTATTTCTACCTGTTCACAGAAGGCTGGTAAGCCCTTAGTGGGGAAAAGCTCAATCACGGTGCTTTCACAGACAAACTCATTGACCTTTCTTCTTGTGTTTGTCTCATTACCATGTCTAACTTTAGAAGGAGGTAGATTTGTTGTTGTCCAAGGGACAGCATTTTTGGAGTATTAAGAATTCCTCCAACCCAACTTTCTTTATTGCTAAATGTCAACACTGCCTTTAATTCCATCCTTAAGATGTATTCTTTGGAGTAAAAAAAAAAAAAAAGAAAAACTCTACCAAACACAGATATTGTATAGCAGAGTAGGAGAATAATATTGAATTAAATGCCAGTTTTAACATCTAGTTTAAATGGAAGGGCATGGGAACAGAAGATGGAGTAGATAGAAGAAATCCAGAAAAGAGACCAAGAACAGGTGTTATCAATTTGACCATTTAACAAAAAGGGAGGTGTGTGCACATTTGAATGTGTACAATGTGTTCACATGTGTGTCTATGTGGGGGCGGGGGTGTATGTGTATGTGGTATGAGATAGGAATAGGATAGAGGGAGAAAAAACTAACGTTGGCCAAATCTTACTATTTGCCTCTGTCAGTGCCCTATGTACATTATCTTATTCAATGATTATGGATTATTTTCCCCATTTCAAATGATTCTGAGCTTGAAACACAGAGTGGTTAAATGACTAACCTAAAAGACACAGAACTATTTTCCCAGTCAGGTTAGGCTAAAGTTTGCTGATATAGCAATTCCCAAATCTCAAAGGTTGAAAGCTGTAAAGATTTATTTATGATACATACATATCCATCAGAGGTTAGCTATGCTCTGCTTGGCATCATTCTTACTCTAGGACTCAAACTAATACACCAGCCACCCTCTTCAATAGTCCCTCCATGTGGCAAAAAGAGACTTACGGAGGATCTCACTCTGGCCATTAAACTTTCTACTGAGAGAGGCACATGTCACTCCTTTCAAAATCATTGGCTTGAACTAATCACATGGGTCCCCCCTACTCCGTATTGGATGGGGAAATGCATCTGCACTATATGCCTGAAAAGCAGAAAGCTAGAAATATTTCTTGAGCTGTACCAATAACTACCACAAGAAATGAGTAAATAAGTCAGGATTCGAGTCCAAACTGGTTGACTCGAATACCCACAGGCTTGCCCTCATATGCTGCTAGCCTGCTCACTTGTTCCCCTACATCCTCTCTCTTTCAAGAATATTATTTCCTCCCTCGACATGAGCTTTCTGTGCTTAGATAGGAAGAAGATCCTAAATGATTTGTGATATTCCTCTTGTCATCTCATTTTAGCTATTGAGAATTAGGAAGTTTGTGGAAGAGGTACACACACACACATAGTTATATACACACTATTATGCCTGTTTACACAGATACACACATGTATACGAAGTATTAAGTTGTTTATTTTTAAAAAAACTATCATCAGGATTGAATTGAAATGAAAGATTTCTTGAACCAGATATACTTGTAGTCCCAAGATGTTTAAATCATGCATACATAAATAACTATATAAACTCCCTGCTATATGCCAAGTTTTAGTCTGGAGCTCATTTCTGTGTTATAAAACTCTGCATATTGGCTTTTGCTACCTTCATTGCAACACCATTATCCCTTTCAATACTCACAAGTTCCTGCTTGAGAGAGCCCTCCTTGAGAATAATTTCGCCATGAATTCTTTGTTATCAATTAAATCTGTATTTTTAATAATGATGATAGATTTGGCCTTCATGGACCAAATTTGAGATAGTTATAAAATAAAAGATTAAAATTTTGGTTAGACTCCACATTCCAGGAAGGCAGTGTTCATATCTGTATTGTTTATTAATTTATCTCCAGTGCCTAAGACAGTACCTGACACAAAATAGAAACTCAATAAATATACATTGAGAAACATTTTTTCCAACAGGCTTATTCAATAATCTATTAATTAAATTCTATTAATTAGAATTATGCAATCAATTCATTACTTTTTCTAAAAAATTATATTTTCATACTGTGATGAGTGAGTCTAAAACTTAATGGCATCCTCTTATACTGCATATAAAACTCAAACAAAAATCTCTTTTCTTGAAAAACTAAAGTAATAAAGGACAGTTCTTAATAGAGTACTAAGATATGGCCAAGTTGACATGAGGGAGAAAGAGATGATGGTATTAAAAGGAAGGTGGTAGGAGGAAAGAAAGGAAAAGAACTCAATTTTGGCTAGCATTTTATAATCCTTGTTTTGATGGTAGTTTAAGAGGCTCTGTCCATCTAAGTTTGGGTTAGAAAAAGAAATAAACACTGTCAGAAGCCTTTTCTGTTTACAAAAATTTTCAGGGATACTATGAGTAATGCCAGAAATCTCAAGTGACAGCCAGCTCTTGTGAGATTTTTGAGCTCAGGAAATAGTTCCAGAAAGCTGATTGGAGCTCAAAGATTTTTTTTTTAATAACTGAGGTGAATAATTGTTTTTGCTGTCCATTGTCCACATTACTACTTAGACCTGTTCCCTACTGGGGTGGATGTCCCCCCAGGGCTAGGTCATATTTGGCACTCAATAAATACTCTATGAATTAAATCACCTGCTTAATGAGTGTTTTCTCAGGAACCTTCCAAAGTGAGCCTCTTAGAGCTTTTGTACAGTTATTTATTTCCATGGGAAGTGAGAATTTTACCTGGAATTTCAGGAGTGCAGATGACCTAGAAAGAACCTTTATTTCACTTATTCTCTTTCCAGGATTGCTTTTTATCCATTCCAAATAGGAGAGAATTTGTCCTCCATTAAAGGTCTTTCCAGAGGGAATTCACAACCTACCATTAAAATGCTTAACAACTCTCCCTGCCCTCAGAGTCTTCTTATATCTAGTGTAAATCCATTGATAGGTTTAACTATCTAATCGGCCAAAATCCATGCTCTGTAATTAAACTTCTGTTTTCTATATGCTCACATTTCTCAAGCTTTTGCAGTTTCTTTTCAAGTTAAAAAAATCTTTTAAAAATATTTATTTTCAGTTTTGTCTATACTCCATCTATTTGAAACCATTTCCATCCTCTTTTGTAGGAGAAAATATGCTAATATTGAGAGAGCGCTGGTAAATTCATACATCTGAGGTGCTTTCACAAGCTCCATGGATTTCTCCATCAGGTTTTTTCAACTCTCTCTTATTAAAAGTTAATAAAATAGTTCATGGATGGTTTGGAAGAGGAATGTGATTTTTCTGAATGGATATGACTTACAATGTATACTTAGAAAAAAGGAGTTTAAACAGAAAAAGGAAATGACATAAGAATGGACCTAAAATCTTCTTCCTATTTAAGGACAGAGCTGCTTTTCCTCCCAGTGGATACATAATATATTATTTATGTAAGAATGAACATCATATTTTTGGCTCACATTCTATTTGGAACATATAAAGTATGACAGTTTCCTTGGCTTATTGTTGTATATGTGGCTATCTATTTTTAATACATTGCTTTTGTCCTTTTTCATGCTTGCTTACATCTGTTGTTATGAAAACTGACATGAAGTTTTTAAACATAAAAGAAGTGATGGAGAAAAAGATGGTAAAAGCAACATTTCAAGGGAACAGGGGAACAAAGATAGAAAGACAGGAGCAAAGTCACCCTGGATGGAAACCAAAAGCAGCCTCTGAAGGATAAATGAGAGGAAGGGTCAGAATAGGTGTCTGCAATCATAGAGAAAAAATGGACATGAGGATACATAAAGCATTTCTAAGTTAGAGGGGGCAAAGTACATTTTACATGAAAATATTTGAATTTTTTAAGCTTCAGTTTACAAACCTCTGAAATGGGGATAACACCCACCTTGAAAGGTTGCTGGGAGTCAACAGGTAATGTATGTAAGGAGGTTCAGCCCTATATTTGGTAAACAGTATGTGCCCAACACACATCATACAGAAGCAGGAGTGGAAACTATAGCCTGAACGTTAAATCCAGTCCACAGCCTGTTTTTTTAAATAAAGTTTTATTGGAACACAGCCAGGAACATTCATTTATGTATAATCTGTTGCTGTTTTTATACTGCAGTAACAGAGTTGAGTAGTTTTAATAGTGGCTCTATGACCTGCATGCCTCAACTATTTACTGGTAGGCTCTTCATAGAAAATATTTGCCTGGTATAAATAATAACTATTATGGCAACATTTTAGGAATATACATTATTCTACAGACTTGAATGATTTTCCGCTTCAGTTTATGTCTGTTGTATCACAATACTACCTGTTGACTATCATTCCTTTGCCCAAGGTTGTCTGGATTTTTAGTGTTCTTTTTTGTAACAACCCAAGTCTGCCAGTTTTGCTTGCTTTTCAATGTAGCATAAATGGTTAATTGGTTCATTTCACCACCAGGTGGCCTCCTATACTCTATTGTGCTTGTGGGACCCAAAGCAAAGCAGAAAGTGGATCTAATACACTTCTTTCAACTTTGGCTATTATTCTGCTCTTATTAGCACTTCTCTGATGGCTTGCCTGCTCTGAAATTCCCCTATGAACCCTCCAGTTTGTGTTCGGCACTAAAACATAAATTCACACTGACCTTTTTAGAAAAATGAATTATCAATCAGAGTCAAAACAATTAAAACAGTAAAAACAAAATAAAAATATTTAAACACACACACACACACATACACACACACGCACACATATCAAAGTGGCTTTTTTAAAAAAGAAGCCTGGCTATCACTTAGAAGTGTTACGCGACTCAGTCCCACTCTCACATGTATACTGGCAGGATTAACTGATCTTGAAGCTTCCTCAAGAAAAGACAAAGGCCACTGCCACTCAGATCTCCATATGTTAATTTCTCTTGAAGAGCATAGATGGACTTCATCTCAGTGCCCCAGTTTCTTTATGTTATTTTATTCTCTCAATCCCCTTTTGAGTTTTCTTTAATCTTATTTTGAAGCTTCGCTAAAGACCATATTAGAGAAAAAAAATTGGAAAACCATGAGATAAAGCCCTAGAGAAGGAGGCCAGATTCTCCTTGGGTAATGATTCTTATCTCTCAGGTTTCATTTTCTTCATCTATAAAGGGGGATGGGGAGCAGTGGACTGAGTGGCTCTGAGGTCCATTCCAACTTCAACATTATTTCTTTGGTGAAAAATCAAAAGATTATTCTAATTAATAAATATATTGATTTTGCCCATAAGCAATCTGGTAAAATCAGAATTTTAGGAACTTAATTTCAAAACCTAAGGAAACAAACTCATGGGTAAATGTAATTTTTGGTAAAACTACCATAAACGTGTAATTTCTAAATACCATAGTATTTCTTGGTTTATTTCAGGTACTAGTCATAAATACACATTTTATGAGTCTTCTAAGACCCTTTCTTTTTCATTTTACTTTTATTCAGTGATAGATAACTATTCGCTTGGATTCTCAACAAAGTCTTTTGCTAAATCTGTCCTGGAAGTTTAACTTTCTCTTTGACATCTTATTTTTCACACATTTTAATTTTTCTACCTTTTTTCTTTAGGCAGAGTTACTAAATGCACCTCAAAATTTTTCATAGCATAGAACAGATACATTCACATACATTGACATACAATTTTCAATTGTAAATTGGTCATTTTATATCACATGGACAACCTGTTCTTACCTTCTGCTTGTGCTGCAGTACGTACATCACTGCTTTGTATTTGAATTTTCACATTGGATGTCATGGCAAATACAGCTAAAGCAATTTAGCTGTCTATGAGCAAAGGACCATAATGGTCTTTCGGGCATTTTGGTAAGGAACAGTTTCATGTTTGAATTCAAAGTCTACCCTAAAAGACCTAGTGACAGACAGGCAGTCACTTAAATTCCAAATTCTCAACTGGGGCTACTTCTCTGGTGAGCTGTCCGGTTAAAGGCAGATTCATATTTGCTTGAGGAAAAAATTGATTGCAAGTTTTTCCCACTTTGTAAACTATACTAATTAGTATCAAATCCAACTAATAATTAATTTATAAAATTTGCATAATTTTCTATGTGCCTAAGCACAAAGATATTTCCTATCTTAATTCTCTTTTCTCACATATGTTTTTTCAAATATGTATGTCTATATGTCCTAATACATATATCAGGAATTAATGGTCTAATTATTTCACCTTTACTTTAAAAGTAAAGAAGAGTAAAGAATGATTCTGTCTGATATTAGTGTCTATGAAGATGAGGCAATAAGCATTTGTTAGGTATTACTATAAACTATGGAGAAAACAATAAAAGGAAGGTTATCTTTTTCCTTAAGTAATTTATAATCCATTTAGAAAAGTAAAACCAAAAAATATGAAATAATAGCAAAGATAGCCCATTGTATGGTGTAACAAAATAACTGCTGGTCTTTGTAAAACATCTTCATAGAAGAAATGAGATTTGAACTGGCCCTTGCTGTATAGAATATAAATAAGTGGAATGGAGGTAGGTGTATTGCAAAAAAATGCAAGATGAGAAAAAAATCTCAAACCTGGGAATTAGTTTGACTCGATCCTAGGACTTTACAAAACTCAGGAAGACAGAGTGAGGAAAGAGTAGCAAACCAATGACAAATCCTAATAGCTATCGTCTGTGTGTTCAATAAAAGGCATTTTTTTTTCTATTGCATATTGAATCCTAGATTCAGGTTTCACTTAGTGAAGAGAAGTTATATATATAAATATACAAATTAGTGGCATAGAGGAGATGAGAAAAGGTATGCCAAAGGTCATATTTTCTTAGCATGCAACATTTGGATCAAGTTTGAACAAACACTTGTATATAATGCTTATTATGTAAAACGAATTGTAACAGGATCTTTGCATATATTAGCGCATTCAGTCCTCAAAGCAACCTTATGAAAGAAATATTAATATTATCCCCAGATGAACAACTAAGGCACAGGACATTGCACAGCTAGTAAGCAATACAAGTAAAGTTTAAAAATGGCCAATCTAGTTCCAGGCATATATTTTCATTTGATTTATTTTTATTTTCATTTTTCATTTTCCTTTTTTTTTCGGTCCAACCCCTTGAATCTTATTGATTTACAAATTAAAATGTTTGGCGTGGGTTCTTTTCTGTCACCATGTTCAAAGTGATTAAATGATTTTGTGTGTACAGGTTTTGAATAGTGTAGTAGTAGCATTGGGTAATTCCAACATTTTCCCTTCTCTATTGAGGCTAGAGAAAAATAGTAACACTTAGTTGACATATTTTCTAAAAGATAGGAAAATATATTTGTAACATGTATTATATGTATGTATTGTTTACTTTCCCAGTGACTCCACTCAGATGTGACATTTTATTCTCTAATGTAGATAATTGTTATAATACCTCATCTCTAAGACAGATAATAAAAACAAATGGGAAATTTGCAGTCTTACAAATTGGTGACAGACCAAAACATTTCATTCTAGAAGTCAAGACTTTTCAAGTTAAAAACTTTTTTTTAAATGCTGAATTTACTGAGAGATCTGAACTTTCATACAAATGTGATGTAACTACTTCTTAAAATATCTGTGGTGAATAAGTGGTGAGTGTATCATTGTTCTTGTTTTTCAGATGGGATGACCACAGAAATTGACATGACTTCCTTTAAATCATGTAGCAAGCCAATAGAGCAAAGGCAGAAGTAACAGTCGGAGGGAAGATTGTACCTAGAGAAGGGGCTCCTGGTGCTTAGGGAAAATCCTCAAAGTCACAAATTTTTGTACCTATTTCTTCTTGAAAGGTTATCTGTCATTATTGCTGTAAGCTATGCTAACGGGCCACATCCTGGCTCTCCTGCCTCTTTTTGTTTCTCTTAGTGAATTTTTGCAGTCCTTACACAAAATTTTCAAGTCATCCTTTTGATATTCTTTCATCTAATTATTTTGGGGAAGTCATTCACTGAAGACTTTTCTAGCTGTGAGTTCTTTCTTCTGCAATACTATTTATTTTTATGTAGTTTTTGTGATTCATTTTCTGTAGATTAGATATTGTTTCTCCAATCTGGTTAAACCTTTGTAATTTTCCCTATTTACTTATTACTTTATCTCCATCTATCTATTCATTTTTATTATTTTGTTCTCTAACTTTTTACTCCCTCCTCTTTCTTTATCACTCTTGCAATTGGAGACACAGGCATGCCGTTTCTCTTTAATGAAGCCGTTCTCATAAACTTCCTTGAATGTTTATGGTAGACTGCCTTATGTAGCTTGAAAAAGCAGTTATGATAACCCAGGTTTGCTCTTTATAGTCCTAGTTTGCACTAAGAAATTTTTGCCTGTACCCTTGAGCTTCTTTAAACTGTAAGCTGTCGTTCTTCTGAATGACAGGTGTGACTACCAGTGAGAACTCTCCTATTTGCTCTGTTAGCCTCCACCTCGTGTTATTAAAAATCTCTGGAGGGTTGAAGGATGAGTCTACATCAAGATGGATCTGGCCATTGAAGCTACAAGGGTGGGTTTTAAGTGTGTTTCAACAACTCCAAAGTCACTTCGAATGTCATTCTTGACTTTATTTACATTATGTTATCAGGGGCCACCAATTTCCTTAGACTCCCCGACTGATGATAAGGTGTATTTTTAAGAATAACAGCATTGTCTAGCAAACTAAGCTGAAATTCCTCCTGAAAATTCTATTTCTGAGTTTTAGTGCTATCTGACTTGGGCAAGTCACTTAGCTTCCATATATCAATTTTTAATCTGCGAGACAGAAGTGATATTACTAACTGTCCCCATGGGCTTGCTATAAGAGAACAAAAAAGAAAACACTTCGTTGAAATGACAGTCAGGCTTTCTGAGGTTGGGGCAACAAACAGTGCTTAAAGCTTAAAGCCTGAAATCCCTAAAATTTATTTTAAAATCTTTCTCTGGCAAGTACGGACTTGTACCCCAAAGTTAAAAAAAAAAAAAAAACGACAACAAAAAAAGGAGAGTCTAGAACAGAAAGGTTTTAAAGCCTATAGCAGGCCAAAGTTAAGCTGGAAATTGGACCCAGCCTCTTGCATTCTGATCAAATATTATTGCTATGAGAAAACAGTGAATTCATAAAAGGTATTCCTAAATATTTAAAGAGCTGCTGTCACCTTCCTCTTTCTTGGATACATTTTATAGAAGCTTTTCCTGTGTTAACCATTCCTGGCAATGGGAAATAGTTAACTTCGTTTGTGGTTTCTATGTAAAACTCGAAAGTAATATTTCTGTATTGTCATTTTGACCCAATAAGTTTTTCACTGAGCATCAGAGTTAAATAAGGCAATCATTACTCATTTGTGTGTACTAATACTATACTTGGCATATATTTAAATAGCTGATACAGGCTCAACTGGTCTTTTTGATGGGAGAATTCAAATGGATAAATATTTCCCAACTACCTTCTATACCCAAGCCATAACGCTGAGCATCACAGTAGATAAAAAGTGAACAACACATGGTCCTTGACCTTAAGCACTCTGTTGTAGGAGCTTATAATTCAATTCTAAAACCACATTCATTTTATCTGATGTGAAGGCACCAGAGTATCCTCAACACGGGGGCCTAAAATACCAAATACTTTACTGTACAAGGAAAATTCCATTGCATTATGGATCCATTGAAGTTATAGATGTGAAAACCCTTAAAAAAAATCCTACAAAGAAAAAGTCATGATGGGAATGCATAAAAGTATGATGGCATTCCATTTTGGGAATGTTTTGGGATCAGACAACTTGGAAATGCTTTGATGGCTCTATCTTAACACCTACTATCACATGGTGAGTTCTGGATCTGCTTATCAGTGCTGAAGTTTGTAGTCCTTGGGGAATGTTCATTTGTACTAAACTTAAAAAGGTGGTTTTTGATGACACAGTATGGGGGATAGTGTTTTCAGCCTTCATTTAGGCCACTAATTCTCAGATTTCTGAAGTAACCATATTCTGCAGTAATATTTTTTTGATAAACTACAATGGTTACAGTGCTCTATCTTTCATTTTTCTTGTCATTCTCAAAGAAAAAACAAAATATTCTCTTTGAAGAAACGTTACCAACAGAGTTAAGATATGAAATATATAGTCTCTTTCTTATGAAATTAATTTGGCATTATTTTTGAGGTGTGCAGCATCTTGGCAATTGCTTTGGTTTAAAACTCTATGTGATTTGGGAAAAGCACGTTTCAGAATGTTTAATTCAGTGATACAAAAGGCACTAATGAAATATGCATGTATGAATTTTATATCATATTAGTTCCTTCTTTCTTGAAATCTGAATAAAAGCCAAACATCTGGATTACATTTGAAAAGCCTGAATTTCCAATTTTCAGAGAGATTCAATCTATTTTGACATTGTACACTTAGCCCTAACATTTACAGCATGCTATTAACATTACTTACAATTGTAAAAAAAAGTCCAGATTTAAACAAACTTGGTGCTTCCTAATTCCAAAAATATATTTATATTTGAAATGGCTGCTGCTGCACAACCATATACATTTATAATTTAGGTTTCATCAGCATTTCTATTATAAATACTTGCATTGAACAGTCCTGTAGTTCAGCTGTAGAGATATGGGGTCAGCTTTGATATATAAATTCTCCTATGGTTGTACATAAAAACAAGCAGCAGTTCATATATTGCTTAGTTTGAGAAACTATTCATTGATTCATTGTTTTCTGAAGGTCTCAAATATTCAAGGTACTACATGGTTGACCAAAAAAAATGGCAGAGCCCTCATCCTTTAGGAGTTTATTCTTCAAATTTATAAGACAACTATAAGATTCCAATTTTATAGATATTTGGGTATATTTTGGCAGCCAGACTAAAAGCAAGTGAATATTTATGGTGATAATTTAGGGAAGTAAATACTGTATTAATGCTTTATCTCATTATCACAATTGCTTATTTAAGACACAGCTGGTTTATTGAGTTTTAGGGAGTGATGCAAGAAGTTCTGTGTCTATACAGGAGATCAAGGAAGGCAGAAGAATGTAACATTGTGTTTGAAGTTTGCATAATAGTAAGCCTTTAGTGGACTTTAATTTACTACACTTAAGTTTTACTGGATTTCTTATACTTACAACTTAGATTAGAGAATCTCATTCTTTTGTGACATGGAGAAGAGCTGAAGTTGGGAATTAACTTTTTCTCTTCTTAGTTTGCTTTATTAAGAAATTCATTAAATTAGGTAATAATGCCCAAGTAAACAAAAATAGATGTGTTTGGAGACATTCGTTTAGTTTGGGAGATGGAAAACAAAAGAAATGATGTTTTTAAACTGGAAACTTTTTTAAAAGAGAAAACTGAGTTTCATTACATTAATTGCTGCTCCTCATGTCTTTTTTTTCCATCCTACATTGCATACTCTAACAGATATTACATAATTGCATAACTATTCTTACTATGTGCTGACATGACATTACGACAGCCCTGATATGGTGCATCATAATGAAACCATAATTAGAACAGTCATGATGTATTATGGCAATGATCCACATCATCACTGAAGTGCATTGGAATGCACAGAAAACCCATTGAGATGTGCACATTTCAACATAACAGCACAACCATGAAGTCTCATAGCATGAAGGAGAAATTGCCATTATGCCTATACTGCTAGCAGCAAGGCTTGTAACACATTTCTTACATATCTGTGAAAGAAATTCTATGTTGATGGAAGCAAATTTTTGAGAGTGGCATTTAGGAAGTTTATGTCTTAAAAAAGTCTACAGGAGGGACCTTGTTGAAACATGGACCTAACTGGCTTCCAGTCAGTTAGGAGAGTGCTATGCTCACTTCCTCCCACAACCACCTCAAAATTACAACTAAACTACAAAACAACCATTATTGAAAATCGGCTGAAGTCTCACTGAATAGAAATTCTGTAAGTAAGGACATAGAAAAAGCCACCTTGAGACTGGTGGAAGGGGCAGAGATGCAGAATGGGCTGGTCCCACACTCTTTTGTGGTAATTAAAAATTAGGAGGAACATCTCTCCCCCTTGAGGAGTGAGGGCTTCTCAGCCCAGGGTTACAATGCTGGGACAAGAGGTCTCCACAATTTCTGGCTTTAAAACAAATGGAGATTGTGACTAAGACAAGGACTGCTGGAGTCCCAGGTGCTACTCTTAAAGGCCCATATATGGATTTACTCACTGACGAATCACTTGTTCGGACCTCCTGCACTGGAGCAGAAGCTCAAAAGGCACCAGGGAAATACAGGGAATAACTAAATTATCTGGCTTCAGACAGGCTGGAGGGGCAGCTTTCTTCTAGACAGAAGTGCTGGCAGAAGCCATTGTTCCTTTATTTAGCCCTCCTACAACCCTGCCTGCATATGCAGGTGGGCATACAGCTGAGTCTCCTTCAATCTGGCTAACACTATTTACTCTGCCCTGGTAATTCCATGAGATGCTTCCCCACCCACCTTATGAGCCTACCTACGCCACTTTCAGTGGCTTTTCCATACAAACAGCTTGTCTTGTCTCATGCTGTGGACTTTCCTAAAATCTCTCAAAGGTTCACAAGCCCCAAACAAGCAGTACCTTGCCTTAGCATGCCCCATACTTCTTTCTAAGCAGCCCCACGCTCAGCACTAGCAGCAGCTGGACTCAGTTCACAGCTTAGCCTCTTGCAGGCACCTCCAAGTCCAGAACAAGTGGCAACCATCTACAGACCACTTTGTAGCTCCTATAAAGTGACCCTCAGGCAGTGGCTAAACTTGGCCTACACCAGAACCCCTCCAAAGGGGCCCCAGAACCAACATACCCAGTGGTCACCTCAAAACCACACCAGAGCACCACACAATCACTTCCACAAATGACACACCCAAAGGGCAGACTCAGCAGTCACCAGATCCCCACTGAAATGAATACTACTCTGTAGAGTCAGCCCTTGCAAAACAGCTCCTCCACTGTAGTCACGGCCAATCCTCATATTGATGAGCCAACAGCAAAAAGAAAAAAAAAATCCAAAAAACATGAGGATAGTTTAAGGGGCCTCTGGAACAACATCAAGTGTAACAACATTCACATCACAGGGGTACAAGAAGGACAAGAGAGAGAGCTAGGAATTGAAAATTTATTTGAAGAATAGTGATGGAAAACTTTCCGTACCTGACAAAGGAAATAGACACACAAGCCCAGAGCACAGAGAGTCCCAAACAAGGTGAACCCAAAGAGGTCCACACCAAGACACAACATGATGAAAATACCAAGGTTAAAGACAAAGAGAATCTTAAAAGCAGCAAGAGAAAAACAGATAGTTTCTTATAAGTGGGCTTCTGTAAGAATGTCAGCTGATTTTTCAATAGAAACTTTGCAAGCCAGAAGGGACTGGCATGAAATATTCAAAGTGATGAAAAGCAAGGACTTACAACCAAATTATTCTACGCAGAAAGCTATCATTTAGAACTGAAGTATAGATAAAGAGCTTTTCAGACAGGGAAAAGCTAAAGGAGTTCATTACCACCAAACCAATGTTACAAGAAACATTGGAGAGACTTCTTTAAGAAGAAGAAAAAAAGATAAAAAGCATGAATGATAAAACGACAATAACTACATATTGATTAATAATTTTTTAAAATATAAATGGATTAAATGCTTCAATGAAATAAAATAGAGTGGCTAATAGATAAGAATACAGGACCCTTACATATGCTGCCTATAAGAGATTTATTGCAGATTAAAAGACACAGACTGAAAGTAAAGGGATAAAAAAAAGATATTTCATGAAAATGGAAATGAAAGATATCTTGGGTCACAATACTTATACCAGACAAAATAGACTTTAAAACAAAGGCTATCATAAGATATAAAGAAGGACCCAGCAATTTCCCTTCTGAGTATTTATTCAAAGAAACACAAAAAATTAATTTGAAAAGACATATGCATTAATATGTGCATTGCAGAATTATTTACAATAGCCAATACATAGAAGCAACTTAAATTCCCATAATATATGAATGGATAAAGAAGTGATTGATATATATATATTCCAATAAAAAAGAATGAAATCTTGCCAGCTGCAACAACATGGGTGGACCTAGGTGAAATAAGTTAGAGAAAGAAAAATATATGATTTAACTTGTCTGGGGAATCTGAAAAACGAAATAAATGAACATACAAAACAGAAACTCATAGATACAGAGAACATTTCGATCTTTGCCAAATGGGAGGAGGTTTGGGAAGACAGGTAAAAAAGTAAAAGGGATTGAGAAGTACAAATGATAGCTGTAAAATAGTCATGCAAATGTAAAATGCAGCATAAAGAATATACTCAGTACTACTATAATAACTATGTAGGGGGTCAGATGGGTACTAGATTCATCAGGGGAATCACTCCATAAGTTTTATAAATGGCTAATCACGTACACCTTAAACTAATATAATATTGTATGACCATTGTAATTGTAAAAGTATTTTAAAAATAAATATGGACCTAACTGCATCAGTTCTATAATAGAAGCTTCCTATAAAATATTTATCAGAGAAGGACCAGAAAGATTTCATTTAATCCTTCAAATTCAATGAAATACTTCTCTAAAGTAAAACAGATGATGAATTGAGGATTTTCAGTTAACCTTGGCTTTTCTTTCTTTGCGTCCTATCTTGAGTTTAGACTTTATAGCTCATATTTTATAGCTCATTTTTTATTTTGTCTTTATTCCATTGTTGTTCTCCTAGGTTTCTTTGCATGAGAATCTTGCATCTGAGTTCTGTTACAGCGAATGACAGCTACTCTTTAACTTTGTGATTTTGGGTCTTGGCATTTCTTCTACATATAGTAATATGATTATTATGGCTCATCCAGTGAATGTGAGCCCCAAGAAACTCAATTTTCTAAAACAAAGAAGAATTTTAGATTCTATCTTCTAGGCCAATCCTCACTTAATGCCTTGTTAACCCATAAAATATCCAATGAGGTAGACTTCTGGTCTCTGCCTAAGTACTGATGGTGATTGGGAACTCACTGCTGCCCAAGCCACATTCCTATATTCAACCTTTGATCCTAAGCTTGAATTCTGAGGTCAGATGAAACAGATTAATATTTCCTATGTAAAAGTCCTCTAAACATTTAAAGTCTATTAACACATCATTTCTTCTCTACTCTCATCTTCAATTCTTATTTACCCCTTGGCTGAATATCTCTAGCTTCTTTGATAGCTTGCTCCTTGTAATTTTGAACCTTCTTCCTTCCTTGAGTGTGCTCTTCTTTGGACATGCAATACCTTGTTTACATTCCTCTTGGAAAATGGAACCCAATCTGAACCAGGACTATAGGTTTGGGGCTAGTAAGCCATAGGCAAGCTAATCTACCTATTACCTTTCTTACTTTTGAAACAAAATTGCCATTGTGTTTGCCTCAATTCAGCCCAAAACCATGTTCCTTTTTTTTTTTTTACATTTACATTTACATTGACTCAATGAACATGAAGACAGTTGAAGCCTAGCCACCTCCATGCAGTTTTGTATTTTTATTTTTTTTTGGTGGAAAGAGGAAATGTTTGTTAACTGTCTTAACATTTGTTATGTCTTCATCTTAGATTTAACCTCGTATGCCTGCATGCTGTGTTCCACTTAGAATCTAATATCATTTAAAATAGACATTAAACAATAGAGCTAGTTGCCTACAAATCCAGATCCAACATAGAGACATAGATTGGCCTGTACAGTGTTAAAAGTTTTAATTCAACATATAAAAATTATGAGATTTCACCTAAAAAATATTTTTGTCTTCTCTTAAAATATATACCTGGACATACAGACCCATATTGAGGCCATATTCCTATATGGAAACAGTTGGCAGAGCTGGCTGAGTTGTGTTTGCCCCTTTTAGATGGAACTTATGCTCTCCCACCCTCTGAAGTCCATACTACTTCCTCTTATTTTCCCTTCACTGGGATCAAATGTTGCTAATCATATTTATGTATTGTTTTTCTTTTTGTAGAGAAAATAGTTCTCTTTTCCCATGACACTAGCAATAGTTGGCAGATAAAAGATAGAAGATGACTTATCTCTGCTCAACTCCTTTACATTAGCTGCCAGGTTATGGGGTTCTGGAGCTGGCTCATGCTGGCTTGTGAGAACTGATTGTTAAAAATTCAGGAATTTTGCCAGCAGTAACAACCTTGATTGCTCGGAATCTGGGTAGCATGGACTCTGCCATGATGGGAGTATTTACACTAGGGAATCAACAAACACTACAAAAAGGGACCCTCTTCTCTGCCCCAGCCAATTTACGATTGTGCTACTACCAGTAGGTATTTGAGTTTATGATCTCTGAGCTAAAATAGTTACTCTTCTTTATCTATCATTAAGTTTAATATAATCTGGCAATCTGATCATAATGCCAATACACATTTTTTTTACTTGTATGTCATTAATATAAATATTATGTAAGCTTAGACCAAAAAAGAGTCTTTGATATAACATAGGCATTAAGCAGTGGTCTTTACATATAGTTGTTTAATAGGTTCTCAACAAAATTTCTTACACTTCTATGTCTCTGAATGACTGAATCCTACTCAGGTTAGGCTTATGAAAATCTAATAGAAGTACATATACCTAACCCAGGAATTCATGTCCTTGCTATAGGGATTTAAGTCATTAGATTTTGGGTGTATGATCTTAGCAATTTAATTATGTTTAAAATCTGGTTAGTGTAGTAAATAACTGGTATTGCTACAAAATTGCATGGAGAATGTAATCAGATTGAATTTCTACACAAGTTGACACTCAATTAAAATTTCCATATAGCCAATGAGTTAGCCAGTTCTTGGCCAGGGAGCTAGAATAAATGCCTTCCTCCTAAGCTGATCACTTCAAACAGCCACATTTATAATAAAGTCAAATCAAGCTCAATGCATTAGCTAAAATTTGAATTTGGCTTATCAAATACAGATCAAAAGCAAGAAATAGACTAGAGAGCACCCATAATATTTTCTTCTTAAATTCTTCTATTTTTATTGACACTGGAAGAAAAATAACACATTAAAACCTCCTTACTGAATTACTGTCCAAAACCAATAGATCCATGGGGCTTGTTCAGCTAAAAGCCACAACAGACTTTGTAATGCAATGATGTAATCTTAGCTTTGTGTCATTTATATTCAACCTAAAAAAAAAAATTTCCTGAATAGACAGGCTGACAACAATATTGTTCGTTGTGGGTTTTTATTTGGATTCTTTCCAAATGGTTCACATGCCTTCACAGTAACACATCATGCCCGCTTACGTTTTTGCCTGAATTCCAAAGTTTTCTCCTTTTACTAGCTTTCTATTTTTCTTTTAAGGTCTCAGTTATGTTTGTAAAACTAACCAGCTCCACCACAAAATTAGGATGTATCTTGCAGAGTGCATTCATTTTACTTTTTGCATATTTTTCCCGAGGTCATGTCAAGGTTAGTTTGAATTCCATCCTACATTAAGACTTCTTTCACAGCTATTTAGCTCTGCAGCCTACTCCCCGCTGGGGTCTGCCCCTTGGGCACGTCAAAGCTTCAGACCTGACAAATCACACACAGATGAAGCTGTACAGTTTTTTAAACAGTTTCATCAGTAACTTTTTTCTTTTTCACTATCCTTCTTCGTGTTGAGATTTTTTTCCTTCTGAATTACCATTTCAGGAATGTTGATTACTATTGGAGACAGTTTGTTTTTACATCAGAGTTGCACACTAGTAATATTATTTATTTTATAGTAAATCATACTAGTAGCCTTCCAGTCACCAAGATTAGAGACCAAGAGACCTACAGACCATTCCTGACTAGTATACTGTAATTCCATTATTGAAATCTATTTGTAGCAGGAAGCTTAGTGTTGGAAAGCTAGCTATGTCACAGAGTCTACCAGAATCAAAAAATGTCAGCTGTAAAAATGCATTGAGTTTATAATATATGCATTGAGCCTGGAAATGTTTCTCAAATAGTTAGGAATGTGCTCTTATCAGTATTTTAGCAAATTGTGAAACTAATGGTGCAACTTCATTTCCTGTTTAATTGATGAAGTTAAAATGCTTGGTTGCTAATGAGTGTATTAGCAAACAATGTCTCCTTTTCAGGCTTAAGTAGATCAGGGTTTTTTTTTTTTTTTAAAGCAGCTTACTGTCCTTATTTTTATATAATGAAAAATATTGACTGCCACAAAATTGCTAGATCAACTGAAGAAATGGTGTAATTATTGCTGTATAGTCATTTTGGCAATGTCAAACGACCAGATTATAGTGTTTAGTTCTTGCAATAGAAAATAGTTATTTTCTTTTACAAACAGAGAGGCTTTTCATTACATTTTCATTCAAGACAAATAACACCTGAAGATCTTAACTGCAGACTAAGCAGAAAACTTAAAAGTGAAAGAAAAAAATTATATTTGAATGCTTCTCTTCTCCTCAGTTCTTTTTTTTTCACAGTTAGGTCAGTATGAAAGTACGCAGCAAAGAGTTCTATGAAAGGTTGCTTGGTTGAAACTAATTAAAGACAGGTCTAAATAGAAAAAGAAAAGAAAAGGGATCAAAGGAATTACATTTGGTGTCAGGATGTTGTTTGGGGACATTTTATTTAGATTTTTGTAATTCTAATCCAGGAAAATGCTCAATTCTGAAAATGTCCTTTTGTGCCATAATTCCATATTTGCGTTATTTTTGCAATAAGATATATATCAACAGGCAAACATCTTGAAGAAATCATTTCGGCATTGGCGTATTAACACATTATGGTGAAAAGAGAGGCTTGTGCTTTTCATGCAGTGCATTTCAGTCTTCAATTAATGTGAAAGCACTACAATGCCTATGCAACTTCTCTTGCCTAGTGGTGCACCATTTATCATTGCAGTTTTACATTGACCTTGACACCCACTTCATTAGAATAAAGATTGTCTACCATTTAGGTTACATTGTTCCTCTGCACAGAGACCCCATGCAAATTTCTGTTCAGATAGAAGAGCTGCTAGGCTGTCAGAGGTCATCTGCATTAAATGATTGCAGCTATTTTCCAACTGCTTCTTTTCATTCTACTCAATTCAGGCTAGGAGGATCAATCAAGTCCTCTGCCTGAAACAGTGGGACTGCTGGGAATATAACTGTTTTTGGTAGTAGTGGGTACGCTCTAAACAGTATTAAATATTTAATATAAACTCATTAAAGGCAGTGCAAAGGCATCAAAAAGATACCAAATTTATAGAAAATCTAAGGGGTTAGAGAACCTTTAAAAATAAATAGAATAATAATTTTATTATTTTAAAGAGTATAATTACAATAGTTCTTAAAATTTGTCAGTCTTTCCTATACGACACTTTTTTCTTGCCTTTGACTTGGGTACAGGTGGCACCAGATGGGCAAGCTTGGTGTTCTTATGCAGTATCTTACATGAAATTGGCACGAAAAGTTTTCAGTTATTGGTGTTTTATTTTTGTTCTGTGATAATGAATTCTGTCTGCTCTGGGTATTTATTTTAAAAGCTTAGGTATTTGTTATGTAAAAGAAATGATTGGAGAAATAAGTTGCCAGGTTTCCTACTTAAGTTTTCTGAGTGATATAATTGGAACTAAATTATTAATGGGAGATACTTTAAAAAAGATTGTTTTATGATCTTCTATTAGGGAATTTGCAATTCATTTTAATATTTGTAGTTTGATTTATATTAAAGATAATGCAATCTATGTCCAATTAACAATACATGGCCAATGTAATGTGATTTCCAGATCATGCAAATGGAATAAGCTAGAAGAGAGGGGAAAACTCAATTTTTAACCTCAGATGTAATTTGCTTTGTGAGTTCTGGCAATTTTAAATGACATTGCACTTTTTAATTTTTTTTCCAAAGGTTCAGCAGCAAATTTATCCCAATCAAGAAAGCCTATTATTAATTTACAAGGACAATTGTAGGAGTCTTTATAATTTCTCTGTGCAATTATTCACCATAAATCGCTAATGGTAAAATACAAGGAGTTTTCAAGAAATAACGACTATTATTTGTGTTGGGCTTGAACCCTCTTCTTCAGTCTTGAACACCTTCCTGAAGTGTTGGTGATATTAGCTCCATGTGAAACATCACATGCATTGTGAGATGCTGGACACTGGTGTTCCAAAAAAGGGGACAGCACAAGAGCTGCTGTGAAGGCGATGTTGGCCTCTAGCAGATTCCTGGACTCGGCATGTACAGCTGAGCTGTGGACCCTGGACTTTCATATAAAAAGACTCTTTGTTCACCACTGAATGGCATTAGGCATGGACTTGCTGAGGGGCCACCATGAAGCCTCACATGAGGAGGGAAAACACTAGCCAGAAAACACAATATGAGAGTCATAGACAGATACATCCCTGCCTTTTTTTTTTTTTGTATGAAAACGGGTATTTTAACACATCATTTTGCCAGTCGTTTGGTATTTTGGTGCGTTCCTAGCTTATGCTTTCTTGTTGGTAGACTAAAATACATTGTATTTTCTCAGTGTATTTTTTCTGTCTTTCTACCTATTTGTTGTGTGCTTATGGCGAATATTTAGGTATTTGTTATATTATTTTAGACTGGGAAAGATATTCAGATATCTTTATTATTATATCTGTCATTCTGATAACTAGATCATTTTCCTTGCTTTAATTCTTCCTAATATCAAGTCACATAAAGCCCAGTTAAAATATAGTGTAAGACGTAAATCCTCAAACCCTGAAGACACAGAATCTGACAGCCCTATTCTAATAACTGAGAAAATTCTTTGGTTTAATTCTTGTGTTTCTTGTAGCCAAAACTTCACTCTCTGCTCAGCAATGTCTGGTCTCTTTTCAGCATAACCAACAGAAGCACCATACAAAAGTCTTACAATGGATGTCTTAATCTCTCTGTGTGCTTTTAGAGCATTATTTTGAATTCCATCATGCTGCCTTTTTTCTTTCCTCTTCTGAAGTTTTATTACAACAGCAGAATTCCCAGGGAGCTTTGGGGGCAAGGTTCACATAATATAGCCCTGAAGTTTTGCTTAGGTGGAATCCATCCCCCAATCCTGGCCATCTTTTGATGATCTTTCTATTTCAAAAAGATTCAGTGGATAGAGTCTTATAGCATTAGCTGTATGTAGTATATTTTTTTATTTTTTTTTTTATTTACTAGACAGTGAGCATCGACAACCCTTTCATGATGCTTTCTTTCTCTGACCTTATAGTGACAAGGCATCTTGTTCTTTAACATTGAGGGAGGCAGAAAAATGCTTGAGTTGCTCAATGTGTGCCTTCTATACCAGTTTCAAAATGGCTTATTCTTCTCGTTTCCATGGTGACAATTAACACTGTTTCAAGGCATTGTTCCAGTCTCCATTTGGGCAGAATTTTCGGTGTGATTTTTAACAAAAAAAAAAAAAAAAAGGTTCGAGAAGGGAAAAAAGCCTAGCCTTTAGCATAACTGTCAAAAAAGTTATCTCAATCAAGTCTTTATGTATTTCTAATTATATTTACTTCAAAAACCCCTGTTTTTGCTAGCTTTGTTTTATCATTCAATTTTAGCATTTCTGCTTTTAAAAAGTAAATACTGAATAAGAATTTTCTAAAAACTTCTTTATTCCTTAGTTAAAAAATAGGCTAGTGTCTGTAGTTATTTTTAACTCTGTTTTTTAAGTTTTCTTCATATATCAGTATATACACACAGGAGTGGCATTTAAAATAGGAGTGGTCTATCTTTTTAATTTAGATCATTCACATATCTATCATGTGGCTTCATTAGTTAAAACTGAATTGGCCAAGCAAATACACTTAATAATGTAAATATGCCCTTTCAATAGAGTATATTTTATTTTTGACTAGACAGAGAAGTCTCCTGCAGGTGCTGTGGGGAAATTAAATATTGGATGCTTATTTACCTTAGCACTCAAGAAAAGCCATCTGACTTTAACTTTGTTAATCTCATTTTTGGCTATTGAAGAGCAGTCTATATCACAACATCCCCAGACTACAGGACACAGTGGGGCAGCCTCTGCTCATTTACTGCTGTGGGTGGAATGAATATGAAGATTAAATTATCTTCTCACCACAGGATAAAGTAGCCCTACTTGATAGGATGACCAGGAACTGATAGAGCTGGCAGTTGATTCTCCCTGCATAACGCTTCTGAAAAGATGTTGGAGAGGGAAAAGCAAAAATGTATAAGCATCAACAAAAATATAACCCTCTGACATTATTACATATACAGCTTGATGCCCTAAATCGTATCTGACTCACCCTTCAGAGTGCTTCAGAAATTAAAATAAATATTTCACTTAAAATTATGTGACATTCTAGTACATTTCATGCACATACCAATACATCTAGCAATTAGCTGGATTCTCTTAGCTTTTACAGTTTGAAGGCATTGTTCATCAATCACATCTTTCATCAAGCTGTTAATACGGTAGGTTACATGGTGACAAAGACAGCATACATAAGACAAGTTTTTTTAAATGTAATAACCTTTTATAATAGCTATTGCAGTGACTACTTGTACCACATTTCACAGAGAAAATTATTTTATTATATCTAAAATGAAATTAATCGTTTTTCATATTTTTAGCATTACAAGACTATCATGTTTACAGGCCACATCTAAACTGTTCTCTTTCTTTATTGACATGCTATGTAGGAGCCATTCAAAGTTGGGATAAAAAGGGAGATGAGCTTGTCATCAGTGCAAATGAGAACTGGTCCAGACTACTCTGAGGTGGCACAGCCAGAGGACTCCCTCTGCCAATTAATGTACATGGCATAAGCTAAAGATTTGAATGGTATTCTTCCACCTGCCTGAGATGCTGTTTCCCCCAATACTGTGTCAAAGAAAACTTACTGAGTTAATTATGTAAAGCTGTCAGCAAGATCATCTTTCGTTGGGTATCTAATTACATAAAGCAGATTGCCCTCTACTCCAGTCAGCACTTGGACAAGTAAAACACTATGTAG
The DNA here is from genome assembly GCA_030015415.1 of Cynopterus sphinx. Classification (NCBI taxonomy): domain Eukaryota; kingdom Metazoa; phylum Chordata; class Mammalia; order Chiroptera; family Pteropodidae; genus Cynopterus; species Cynopterus sphinx. Next base: position 71,009,683 of record CM057384.1, on the reverse strand, counting down.
GTTTCTAGAACACTTGTTGAATGTAAAGTCCAGAAAACTCAAGTGGACAGTGTGTTTTCCAAGAGTTGAAGTAACGCAGTCCTGGTAATTGCCTGCCATTAGAAACGTAATCAGAACTTCCCACCTATTACAGGCCAAATTCTAAAAGAGCTCTAAAGCAACCCTTAATTTTTTTCATTATGCATACTCATGTAATTTTGGATACTCTGACACCATGATCAGCATTCGTTAATACTATGAAATGCTTTAAATCACCTTATTTAAAACATTTTGTTCTGTGATCCACAAATGACTAACATTTGGAAAAGTTTACATAATACAAATGATGTACATGTTTAGTGTAAATGAAAGATTCAAATATGAAATTAAAATATGCAAACATATGCCCACAAATGCTAAACGTCTATTAACCGAAATGAGGATTTTCATACCTTCTTTTTCTTTAAGCTCCTTCCAATTGTATTTGTTTTGGGATCTTATATGATATCATGTTTTCAAGGTAAATAAAATCATCCAAGTGCTTGGGCATGTTTTGGACTTGCTGATTTGCCACTTTGCTCATACAAAAGCTTTTCTTATTAGCTGATAAAGTGCTAATTTTATCTCAAGGCAATGGAGCAATACTACTATCAAGGACCTCATTGATCTAACTTTTATGCCTCGATGAAAGAAGTTTGAGATTGCCGTTATATTTTGGAACTGTGCTAAAATTGAATATTTTAACTAGAATCTAGTTTTTCTACTTAGAGATGTTTTTATGTGTACATTTAAAATGACAGCCATAGTCATTTATAGCTATCCTTAATATAGGACTTTCTAACTATGAAGTTATCCAAATAGAGTTATTTGAAGAGAATCACCATAGTAACTGTCATAGTAAATAGCACAATGCATTATCTTTAGCAAAACATCTTTTATGAGAGACTCACTTGGCAGTTTGTTAGAATACAATGTATACTGAGAGAGAGTTCTGTAGTCAATTGTGATGTTTGAGAATATTTCACAGTAATCAATAAAAAACCATAGATTTTTAACCATTCCCAAAGCACTGGTTTTCTTTTTCCTCTCTCTGTGTACTTCTTCTTCAAGTTCATGTAGAATTTTTAAGTAAAAGAAAAACGAAAAAGGAAATCTTAACTGAGAATTCAGAGAGAACTTACAGGATAAGGAGGAAGTCACACAATTTTGGAGGATCATTTTATTTTGTACCACTCTGAAACTGGTCCTTTCAAAGGCAGAGATAAGAGATGGGCAGCACCCTGGACCAAAATTAACTGTTACAGTAAATCTACCTAAACTAGGTATTTTCCTATTTGGAATATTTTCAGTTAAAAATAAAATGTGTATGTAAAGTTTAGGTTAAAAAGACATAAATCTTAATAAACTCAATGACCATCACACCAACTACCATGGCTATTTGTGTATGTGAAATATATATTTTTAACTGTTTTTGGCAATATTCCTCCACTGCTTAAGTTACTGAGGTCTAGTCTCCCTGTAAATATTATTAGAAATAAAAACTTTTAATACCTATGAGCATCATGAATGCTGTGCTCGAAGATTTTCTAAGAGCACCTCACTCCTTAATGATTTACCTTTCTCTTTTCTCATTTTAGCGATACAGTGTGGAAATGTCCATCAGGGACCTGAAAAAGACAGAGCTGCTTAGTAAGGTTGAAGCTTTGAAGAAAGGTGGCGTTTCACTACCACATGATCTCCTTGAAAAAGTGGATTCAATTAATGAAAAATGGGAACGGCTTGGGGTATTTGCATTTTTATTACTGTTTGTAGCTTATGTGTACATTTTTTGTGTGTAGTGAAATACTCTATCTGTCTGATTTCTAATTTGAGGCACAAATATCTCTCTCTTTCAATTCACTACCTACATTTCAAACAAGCTATTCATACTGTTATGGGGGGAAAACACTGCTTTTCTTCTTCTGTTGATTTTTTTCTCTTAGCTTGTCTCCTTTAAGATTTTAATAATTTTGGTTCTTTAATACATAAAAAAGTAAGTAAAATATGCCATGTATTATGGGTATGCACCAAATCAACTGTAATACAGTATATCTGATATACACTGACTGTCATGCTTGAATGAATGTTAATAGAATTTATTCTGAAGGTACATGTTAGAGACATCCACTGTTTAACTATTTACTGTACCCTTCAGATGAAAAGTAGAGTTGTCACTACAGCTTTCAAGTAACACTAAAGCCACCAAAACAAAGATGCAAATTTGACCCAAATCTGAATTGCAGAATTAAATCAGCCTCTGTTTTGTGCCTCAATTTCCAGCTCACTTTTAACAAAAGCCAAAAAAAAAAAAAAAGTTTCATGTAATTCATTTCATGCAACGATGGGCTGGGTCTCAGCCAAAGACTGAGATGCAAGAATCTGGCAAAAAGGCAATATAGAGATTCTGTTACCCAGAGACCAGGATGGCACTGTGCAGGAGACAGTACTGTCCTTTTGTTGGAAGACAGCTGAGAGAGAGAGGTTAAACTGTATTTTTTCATCAACTTCTCTCCTAAATTGCCTTCACTTCAAATCAAGGGTAAGCTAAATTTGTCAATTACTTAAATGATTAATTATAACAGCTAAGTATGGGTGGTGTCAGTGATGGAGCCTAATTTTGCATGCCTTACATTTCTTGCCTTTTTTTTTTAAAGAAAAATTTTTAGAGAAATAATACTCCAAAAATATTTAGAATAAAAAGCTCTCCGTGTACCTTGATGACTTGGAGGAATGCCAGTGTGCAGTTTCTGCCATGCCTTATCTAGGTGATTAAAAAACTGCAAGTTTAAATCCTTGCTTTCTCATCTAGATTCACCACATTCTGCAGTTGTGCAAAGTAACTTAAAACATTGCAAGTTTTTGCTCTGACCTATTGATACATTACTCTTTAATAGTAATTAATGGCTTTCACATAATATGGTGATTTAAACCAGAACCTACCAAATTCTTCAGAATTCATTGATCTCATACAGGAGAAATGTGCTTAGTGTATATTTTAAAAGGTGGTTTACTGAATGAGGACAGCAACTTTATGTGCTTCTTAACACTATAGTTAGTCTATTTATGTACAAATAGAACTATATCTATTTCTAATTTGATAAATAGCTAACAATAATTTTTTTTGAAAATTGTTTGAAGTATGTCATTGCTTTCTCAACAAAAATTTTAAATCCACATAATATTAAAAAAAGAAACAAAATATTTAGTTATCATCTATGAGTCAAACGTCTTAAAAATGATTGCCATTTGGACAAAAATATCATTTGAATACAATATGCAGAGTTTTGTAATGATTTAGGGGGAGAGAGGGTGGAGGGAAGATTTTAACAAAACCTGTGCCATGCTAACACCACCAGGCATACTCCTTTAATTGGCATGATTACATTTTAATTGGCATGAAAAAAATTTTAAAGACAACGGTTTTAACTTCTAACAATAGTAAAATAGAGGGATATGGTTTTTAATATTACTTTCATCTAAGGTGAACAGTGTGGAATGGAAATACATTAGAATGAAATGTCAGTGGTGCGTACAGTTTAATCTGTGAAATTTTGTCCCCTGTGCTGCATATTACTCTGTCTCAATTGCATATTAAACAACCCTATCAAGGCAGGCATTGGCATCTGCTGTGCTGACACAAATTGTGAATTAAATGAAATTGATGTCCTCTGTCGTATATTTATGAAGACGGACCATTCTCTGAAGTATTCTGTTTATGAAGAATTTATGATTGCAAACTGTTCCAGAACAAAAAAAGTGGCAATAAATTCTTTTTTGTGACCCTACCCTCCAAGGGCATTGATTTCACCTCCTGCTGCTACTTTTGTTACAGCATAAAAACAATAGCTAAATCTGGATTCCACTGAGGATCTTCAAATTATCAATATTTGCACCGTGAAAATATAAGGATGTTGGTGAGAAAGGCTGTTTTTCTGTTACGATCTCCTAAAGATATTATTTACAGAACACTACACAATATATGAATGTTTGTTGGCTCAATTTTACTTGTGTTTTAAAGCTTATCTTTGTAGGTTTAATTCATCATTATAGATTAACTCTTACTGATTTTCCAGAGAGTGTGCTGTTGTTGTTGCTGTTGTTTTTTTTTTTAAAAAAGCCCTCCCCAATTGCGCCTTCATGAAGTAATAGTTAATCTAAGAAAGCTTCTAGCATAGTGGATTGGGACTTATTTTAACATGTATATTGGAAAGTCTGCCATCCACAAATGCTAAGTAGGAAGAACTGTGGGGCTGAACAATTTCCAAGTCAGGTAAAACCAACAACAGCACCAAGGAGGCTACCCCTTTTTAACAGCCCTCAGTCACATGGTTTGGGAAATTGCACCAAACAAAACAAAACAAAAAGAATTTAATTCTCCATGCACAATCTACTCCTGGCCTTTTTACTGTATTGATTAAACTCATTCTTCTATCTCTTAAAAATTTTATGCAGAGCATTTTTTACTATGAACTCCCATCAAGAGAATTCAAATGAATTTTTATCAGTGACCATGGTGAATTTTTGGGTCAAAACTTCTTTCTGTTAATGGAAATTATAAGTGAACAAGGTCTTCTTAAGCCTCTAGTGGTAGTCAGAACACACGTTGCTCAAGAATTTGAATCTTAAATGGACAATGAGCTAATCTGAACTGAATGTGAGTCACGAGGTGGCAGGTGCAGCTGGACACCTTCCAGGTGGCCCTTGTTACCAGCCAAAATGTGATATGTGTTTGGAACCTAAGCTAATCTATGTTTTTGTTTTCTGTTTTTGTTTTTGTTTTTAATTTGATCCATTAGAAAACCCTAGGAGAGAAGATCCAGGACACAATGGCAGGGCACAGTGGGTCAGGTCCACGTGACCTGCTTTCTCCTGAAAGCGGAAGCCTAGTAAGGCAGCTGGAGGTCAGGATCAAAGAACTGAAAGGGTGGCTCAGAGATACAGAGCTTTTCATCTTCAATTCCTGTCTGAGACAAGAAAAGGAAGGAACAATGAATGCTGAGAAACAACTGCAATACTTTAAGGTAATAAAAAAACAATCAAAGTTGATAAAAAGCTTTCTTTATGGCAGGGATGAAATATTTATCAAGTACATAAAGTATTATACCCATGTATCTATGTATCACTGTGCACTTAAATGTTTCCTTGAATTTATAGACACCCTCCACATTTCTTGTATGCCTGTGTGTATATAAAGATGAACATTAAGCATATCAAATACACATTGTATAGGGGGAATCTCTGCTGCTTGTGTGTTTTGTGCAAGGCCTGTGGAGGGACGGCTTTGATAAATTAAAAGCAGACCAGCAAACACTAAAGATTTTGAGGACTTTGAAAGGCAGACCTAAATGTTCTATAAATTATGTGGCTAAATACTTCCATAGATTTAATTGATAAGAACCTATGATTTAATTGAAGACCATTAATGATAATAAAAGGAAATACTATTTTTACATATGAAAGAATAACTCTTCATGGAGGGAAGAAATAAAAAGGGTTCCCACATTATAGGCATAGTCCATCACAGACCGATGCCAGCTTTGAGCAGCACAATTGTGTGTGTGGTCACTGTATGTCTACGAAGAAGCTCTTCTCTCTGTTTGTTTCCATGGTTTACACACTATCTATTAAAAAGCAGTTAAAAATTCAAATGTTTTCCCACACTACCCATGCTAGCCTTATTGCTTGAACTCTCTTATAAAGACAGTGATTATTTGGGCTTAGGCTGGTGTCAGCCTGAGGCTTTGGGGTTTCAAAACATGAATAGAGTAGCAAGAAATCGTCTGATATGAAAGATCTTAAAGAGAAAGGGAAAGGCCCAGAAGAGCCTCTTGGCACCAGGCAACTGTTTCTTCTCAAGGCGTTCCAGGACCAAGTTCTCTTCATCTCACACCCTCTGCCTTGCAACTTTCCAGCAGTCTGTCAGAGAATTTAGTCGTAGTTTCTTGTGGTTCGCCTTCTCTGTGCCAGACAGGCAGGCTCTCCTTGTTCATCAGCAAAGTCCAAGAGGAAGTATCCTCAAAGGTAAGACCACAATGCTTCCTAATAAACTCTCCTTATTACACACCTATGCATTATTTTGATTGAAAACCTCCTCTTTTGCCATTAAGTTGACAAAATCAAACTGGAAGTTAAATGAAAGCTTCTTGGCAAAGCAAGTGAGTTTTATTGTCTGAAATCTCATATTCAGATGATTTGTTATTTTGTCTCTACTTGTCTCACCCTAACCCCTTTTGCAGGGAGATGGAGTCTTCAGATATTTCCCTCTGTGTGATTTGAACTTAATAACAGGTACCTTATAACGCATCCTGATCATGAGTAGGCTGGATGTTGTGAAATGTATTTTTTTTCTCTGTAGTATCTATATTATAGCTTTAGTGAGCTGGTTAATAGCCCCAGCCAGTTGTATGACTTCGGTCACGTTTTATGGTGCCTTAATTTCTTCATCTATAAAATGGGATGCTGATAGCATTTACCTCACATGGTTATGAATTCATATATATGGAGTATTAATTCTGCTTTTTGTAATGGTGCATTCATAAGGGATAGAAATATCTTAACATTTAAACTGAAAAATGTTTGTAGTAATAATTGGAAATAATAACAGGAAGTTGGTTACTACAGATATTTCTATACCTACCTTCCTACCCATGTATCTCATACTTAGATATTTGAAAACAACTTTTTCACATTCATTATTATTATAAATAGAAACATGAACATTAATTTTGCTGATGCTTCCAAAGGGCAGTAGCTTTATGCTTTAGCTTTGTACAGTGTCATCAACATCATTTTCAGCTAGGTACTAGTAAGAAATGTGAAAGAGCTTAAGAGATAGAGAGCAGTCTCTAGATTTCCAGATCATTAGATAATTCCTAGGAGTCCTGGTCATTTGCTAACACTTCTAGTCACCAGGGGTATATTCACTACGCTGAATTCATTATTACTGTGTGCATCTTAGTGCCCGAACATAAATCATAGAATTTTAATTTTGAAAGTACCAGAGATTATCACATGCTTTTTTATTTTCTTCAAGGATATTTTTTACTTAGAGCATTTTCTATGTTTTCAGTGCCACTATTCATTAACTAACTGCTTTTGCACCCCACTCATTTATTTAGCTAATTTTAAATAATATAGTAAATACAGAGACTTTCCTACCCTAGCCAAAAGGTAGGACCTTGATGGTAATATACAGCTCACCATATGGTTTCCCCAGTGCTGTTCTGTACTCTGCCCTCCTTACCCAAGATAATCACGATCCTGAACCTCATATTCATGATTCATTTGATTTCCTTTGATGGAAAATAACATTTTAAATTTTAGTTGTTTTTAACTTTATTAAATGATAATCATGCTGTATGTTATTTTGGGGACTTCCTTTTTAATTTAATATTATAATGCCAATATTTATTCATGGCATTGAGCATGGCTGTAATTCACTTATTTTGACAATTGTATAATATTCCATTATGAGTGCATACATATATCTCGTCTAGTGCTAATAGCAACCTATGAAGTTGGTATTAGGATCCTGATCTTGCAGTTCTGGAAACAGGTGCACGGAGGTTACCTTTTGTATGTACGAGGTCACATACGATGAGTGGTAGCATTAGGTTTTAAATCCAGGCCTGTCTGACTCAAAGCCCTTTCTCTGAACTACTATGCAAAATTGATATTTATTGATATTTACCGAATGCCCTTCCATGCAGGGTGACTCAAAGGGAAAAGAAGGACAGAACTAAATGTCATTGTTTACTTCCAGTAGGTTTATCAGTCACTAACTTTAGCAATTTTGCCAGAATTGCAAATAGCTTCAGCTACTGAAGATCTTGGGAGATGAAAACATTTGTGTATTTTTTTTACAGTTTTGTACTGTATCAGTGTAAATTTCTTTGCCACGTGTCACTTTTTTAACTGAAACTTTTCAAACTTACCTTAGTCTCTTCTAAATTTTTGACCTGGAAGAGTTTGATCAGATAAGCTAAGTGGATTTAAGATAATAGTATTTTTTAAAAGAAAGCTTTATGTTTGTCTGTTGGAATAAATGTCTTTTCTAGCCAGAATTTTAAATATTTCTGAGTTTTTTACTCTTTAGCACTTTGTGTATGATTAATCAACTGTTCTGTATATTACCACCTTCACTGGAAGAATGAAACTAAATATTTGTAATACAATAATAATGTAATGTTTATAACTGATCAAAATCATAATTGGTAAGCATATACAGAATAAAAACTTTTTACTTATCATAAATTCAAAGAACAGATACCCTCTACCTTTCTAAGTGATAAAGTTGCTTAGATAGGAGCATTATTAAAGAATCTTTACATGTGGGACATCTTTGCCATATTCTGCCTCTTCTTGAGTGTTCCCAAATGTCTCCTGCTATCTCTTGGTCACACAGGAGACAGGCTTTATCTACAGGGTTTAGCTTTATGATTCTCTATTCTCTAAAATCTCAGGCTTTTAACAGAACAAATTCCTTTATGTGACCCTCAGAATAATGATAGATGAGCCACAGTGCACTACCCAGGAGAACAGGGAGGGAGGGTGCTGCATGTAAAGAGGAAAACCCATCGCTTTGTAGACACAACTGTTTCACTCTCAGAACTTTGTTTGGGATGAGAAAAAGGACCTGGATCTTAAGTTTTCAGAAAAAGAGAAAAAGGAATTGTGGAATGTTTCTTTTTCTTTAAGGCAGTCAGTGTGACACAAGGCAAAAGTCTACCTAAGAAAGAAAGCACAGGAAGAGACATGAAGGTGTGAACCTAAGAGCCCTGGTACAGAGAGGCAAAGTTGTCAAGGAGTGAACATACTGGGATGGCCAAATGCGGAGAGCACATCAGAGATTTAATGAGACCAGCTGGCAAAGGGCCCCTTAGAGCTGCGAGCAGCTTTGATGCCATTGGCTGGAAAGCACTACTTTTTAACGATGACCCTTCAGAGAGAAACGAAAATAATTACTTAATCATATGTTCCATGTATCCCATAACCAAATTCATTATTCTAAAGACTCAAATTGGGGAGAAATTATCCATTACCAGTTAAAGGAGGCTGTGGCGCTGAACTGGGCCCAGAACCAGCCTGGGAAGGACAAGCTTAGACCTGCCAAGAGGCTCTATTATCAAGAAGGTGAATGAGTGGAATAGATTTGGTAACCTCACCAATAATGAATGCTCCACATTTACTTAGCAATTTAAATGTGACCAGGCGCTTTTATGCATGTATTGTACTTAAACTTCACACTAATTATGCAAGTTGAAAATTGTGATCATCCTATACATGTTTTTATTTATTTTTATGAATGCAGAACTTGAGATGTGGAAAGTTAATGTGACCTGTTGAGTCCACACAGAAACCAGCATCAGAAACAGAGCAAAAGCCATGGTCTTTGGGTTCAAATTTCAATATCCTCCCATTCTGTCATTCACTGACCTTCCATAGTAAACATCGAAACCTTGTTTTACTCTAAATCACGTGCTGGCAAACATATTCTGTAAGAGGCCAGGTAATACAATCTCTGTTGCAATGACTCAGCTCTGTTGTTGTAGAGTAAAAGCAGCCACAGGCAATATATAAATGATAATTATAGTGTGTTCAATGAAGCTAGTTATAAAATTATTTACAAAAGCAGGCAGGAGGCAGGATATGGTCCATCCACGGGCCTTAGTTTCCTGACCTTGCTCTAGATTACAAAAATTATCAAAACATGGGAATGTTATTGTCTGCATCTTCTTTAAGGAGAGGAGACCCCACTAGAATGGCTTTAGAAGGAACAAAATGTTCTTTTAATAATTGTGACAATGACAACTAATACTTACCTAGTACTCACCAGGTGTGATTTACTGCTTCTAAATATTTTACCTACGTTCACTTATTTAATCCTCAACAGCATCCTGAGGCAGGTGATTTATTATTCTCTAAGTATAGATGAGAAAACCAAAGCAGGGAAAATTGAAGCAAGTTACTCAAGGTCATTTAGTTAGTAAATAATAAAGTGAATAGTCAGACCTAGAAAGCCTGTTCCAGAATCTGCCGCTACTTTGTGGACTCAGTAGTCCCTGGGTCAAAGATCTATTTCCGAAAAAAGAAAAAAACATTACAGTTGTCCTCCCTTATCTGTGGGTTCACTTTCCATAGTTTCAGTTACTCACTGAAAATATTAAATGAAAAATTCTAGAAAGAAACAATTTATGTTTTAAAATGTGCACTCTTTTGAGTATCCTGATGAAGTCCTGTGCCATCCCACTCCTTCCTGCCTGGGACGTGAATCATCCCTCTTTGTCCATTGTATCCACGCAACATAAGCTACCAGCTCAATTGTCAGTAGCCATCTGGGTTATCAGATTGACTGTCGAGATATCACAGTGCTTGTGTTCAAGTAACCCTTATTTTACTTAATAATGGACTCAAAGCATAAGAGCAGTGATGCTGGCAATTCAGACATGCTAAAGAAAAGCAGTAAAATTCTTACTTTAAGTGAAAAGGTGAATAAGATGCAATAGGATATTTTGAGAGAGAATGCCTGCACCACATAAGTTTTATTACCATATATTGTTATCATTGTTCTAGTTTATTATTGTTGTTACTAATTGCTTATTGTGCCTAATTTATCAATTAAACTTCATCATAGTTATGTGTGTATAGGACAAAACATAGTATATAGAGAGTTTGATTCTATCCGATTTCAGGAGACCACTGAGAGTTTTGGAACGTATCCCTCTGCAGATGAGGGGGGCAACCGTAACTGGTGTCATCCTTTATTGTTTCTCACCTCATTTCTGTATACTTTACAGCGGGAGGAAATCAGTAAGTCAATGTTTTAAATCTTGGAACTCAAAATATTTAGAGTAGGGTGTTTAGAAGGATTTCAAATTAATTATGAATCATGGAGCATTACTATTTACGTGAAAAGGAATATGTCTAATACACTTTCACAAAATAAAGAGATAAACAAGAGTTTAACACAGTTTCTATGCTTTAAGGAATACCTTCCCAAATCTCACTGTGTAATTTCCAGAAATAAAAATAGGACCAATCTAGTCAAGACATTTAGGGGGAATTTCCCATGTCCAATATAACCAGTCTCAAATAGCACTATAAATAATCATACTTTCCGTGTCCCCCAGACATTTTTAAGGAGATTAGGTCGAAAGACAACAGAAAATATTTTGGAGGGTTTGAGATTTGAGGAAGGAGACTTTGGATTCCCAAGGTCCCGGGTCATCCCCGCTGCTGTGTCCTGGAGCCATTTGAGACTTTGTGATGATACTGTTGGCAAAGGTGCAAACAAAGTATCATAGTAATTCAGTCTGGTTGTCACAAAAGCATGCAAAATGCTTTCTAAATCGACAGACATCAGATAGGATTTAATCCTTTCTATATATCCTAGATAATTCTTTTAAAAAAAAAAACACTATTATATTAACCACATGTTTATCAAAAGAAAATACCGAATTCAGATTTTATCAGATATTTATTCCCTACCACATATAAAAAATCCATCACTTAACGCTTCTTTGGAAGTAATTTAAGTAATTGGATACAATCTAGAACTGCCTTGTAAAAATAATTGTTTGGGTTAAGGTTGAAATTCAAAGATAGATTTAAATAAATGGTATTCACACTACCATCTGGGGGTGGTGGGAAGACCACAGGAAATTTTCATAGGCAGTCTCAGTGCAGCCTTCTAAAATAAAAGAAAATGAAACAACAAAAGCCTAATTCTTTCTGATTACGCCTTTTACCAGAATAAGATGCTTAATAATTTCCTTCAAGTGAGGGATTCTGCCCCGGAGTGGATGTGAAGATATAGTCATGTGTTGATTGTATTACTGCTGTCAAATTCGTGGAAGTTGAGATTGCAGTGAAGATGAGGGAGAGAGATCCCCATCCTTACCTCACTGCTTCCTAGAAAATCAGACAGAACTGCATGTAGGCTCTGAAATGTGATGAATATTTCTATTCTTAATTGATTTTTAACATTACTTAAATGTTGTTTTCGTTGTTAATAAACTTAAATTAGGAAGAAACTGGGAGAACAAAATTGCAAAGGTGTCATGTTCTCTACTTCGATAAGTGTAGGATTAGAATAGTGAATCTGATCCATCATGGTGCAGAGGCCTAAGCATGTGGGTTCAAGACGGTTTGGTTTATCTTGGCTCTACCTATTTATAATCCATAATTTCCTTAATGCTTTGGGTTTTGCATATTTAAAATGGGAATAATAATAGATAGCACTTACCTTGTAGAATGGTTATGAGTGTTAAATGGATAATATATATGAAAGCTGCTTAAAATAGAGCCTATCAGCATTATAATTACTATCGCATGAGTCTGTTCTTTTTAAGCCTCTATTTTTAATACAGCAGAGTAAACCCATAAAGTAAATAGATAAATAGTAAACATGTAAAGAAAATTTTATAGGGTTTCAGTTACTTCAGGTGAGTTGTATGATCTATAAGAATAATTATGTATTAGTTGAATCATTGACCTTTGACCATTTAAAAACCCCAAAAGAACTCTTTTCTTCAGAGACTAGACTAAAAGGAGTTAATATACTTCCTAAATTTGTCCTTTGCTATAGAAAGGACAGCTTTTGGGGGATGCAGAAAACCAGGTTCCAGATTATTAAGGAAGGGTCTGCACACTAGTAGTCTACTTTCTAGCTTTTGAGCAAGGTGAAAAAACAGTTGCTTTAGGGTTCATTTTCTTCACTACTTTCTGTCTCCCTGAACTTTTGTAAACTCTCCTTTTGTATCTTCCTCATATTTCTACCAGAATATCGCCGTATACACTCACATACACACATGCACACACACACACACACACACACTCACACACACACGCACAATTAAACTTTCACTTGAGACAAACAAAATTTGTTTTTTCAGTGTTTCTATCAAATTGTCAGTCATCTTCTATAACTGTGCTACTACTTTGTCCTTATATAATGTACTAGTTAATAATTTAGTTTTAATAATGTACTGATTTTAAAAATATTCAGTATTTTCACTAGGCTCTGTTAGTTGGCAACATTTTGACCTAGGATTTTCAGTTGTGTAATCTCAGTAAATAATATCTCTCTTCTTTGCCTGATGTTCTGTATTTGTAAATTTAGGTTTTTGGATTGGAGGGCTTCGCTTCAACTCGAACATTCTCTGATTCTACAATAGCCAACTTTTTCCCTGGGTAAATTTATTCGACTATTGATGCCATTCGATTCTTCTAAACAACGCTTTCAGTTTGGCACAGAATTTCTGGTTATATAACCAATTCTGTGCACCAGGATTAGTGTTTACTTCATGGCAAATGATGCTTCCATAGGACAAAGGCATTTTTTGAACCAAAGTTGCACTGCTGTTGCCTTTGGCACCATGATAGCCAGCTTCCCCTTTGTACCCATTTCCTTCCTAACATTATAATACCTTTGTAATGTGAATAGAGATGCTGATCTAAAATGGAAAAGATCTTCCTAGTTATGAATTTCAGTGAGGACAGTGGCGTAGGTAATATGAACACACACACACACACACACACACACACACACATTTTATAAATCATCAAGACTTCATTGATTTAAAAGTAGAAATATACTAGTAAATTGCTGGTGCAGTGATGACAAGCGAATGTACAGGTCTTTAAGAAATAGAAGACATAAAACTCTTGCTTAAAATTAACAAATAGTTTGAAGAAATGAAAGATTTGAATCTAACAGTAGTAACTAGAGACCCTGCAGTCAGAGGCCTAGACTTAATTCCTTTCTCATCTCTTAAGTGCTTTGAAGTCCTTCACAAAAGAGCTAAAGGCTCAAACTATCCTTCCTGTACTTTTGCTATCAATTTTTAGTGTATTATTTTAGGTGAATTTCTTACAAATTGCATTCTAATCAAATCCGAAAGTCTGTGTCTTTTAATAAGAACATTAAGCCCATTTATATTTATTTTCTTGATTTAGATTGCTGAACTTTCATCTCAACATAGTCATTTGTTTATTCACTGAATAAATATTTACTGGATACCTTCCATGTGGTATACACTGGTCTGGCTATCAGTAATGCATAAAGCTTACATTGTTGTCTTGTTTAAATATTTTGCTGTGAAGCACATTTTTTTTTTTTTAATTTTTACTCTAGTATATTGAAGATTTTTTTTTGATATTTCCTTTTTTTCCAATAACAAGAACGAATCAGTTCTAACTGGTGTCAATTTTAAAATGAGAAATTGACTTACTTTTTTTCTTCATTCTTCACCCTATTTCTCCATTTTTGTTGACATAATCTTGAATTTATTTATTAACGAATATTATTTTACTAATATAATTAAATTATTTCTCATACTTTCAATAATTTCTTTTTACATTTATTTTTTTAAGAATATAAAAAATAATTTAGAATTCTTTATAATACTTATTTTGTTGCTCAAGATGAGTTTTTTATATACCATGCTTTTTAGTTTTTAAAATTATTCTTGTACTGACTACTGGATTGTCTTCTAATAATTTTTATAGGAAAAGTACATTCCTAGTATATTCTACTAACCCTTGCATATATGAAATGTATTTGACTTGACCTCACATATAAACAACAGCTTGACTGAATATAAAATTTTGCTACAGAAAGTATAATCTTTTGCCATCAACTGCTTTTAGCATTTATAGTCATAAAGAAGTCTGATTTTTGTTCTCATAAATTAAATTTGTTTTTCACTTGTATGTGACTGGGTATTGGCCTCTTTTTATTTCTTTTGCTGAAAACTTAGTGAGTCCTAACCGGTTTTGAAAACTTAAATCCTGCTTTGGATCGAAAGGTTTTGCCTACAATTTGGTTATTACCAGTTCTCCATATGTTTTGTTTCCTCCTTTTGGAAGTCCTATTCTGTGCATATTGAGTTCCCTGGATTCTTCCTTCACTTAAATAAATCAGTTCTTCTTTTCACTTCTTTATCCAGGGACTTCTGGTAGAATTTTCAAGGTTGTTTTGTGTTTCTGCAGCACCTAATTTTGTAGCTTATTGTCTTCATTGCAATTATTAATTCAACACAAGTTCTTTTCATCTTTGTACAATCTTTACTGATCTTAATTTGTTCCATCTTCAAAAGTGCCTACCTCAGCACCATGGATGCAATATCCTTGTGCATATTTTTAAAAAATGGATTGAAATTTTCTAAGGTTTTTTTTTTCCTTATGTAATTCTATTTCAAAAGGAGTCTATTAGTCTGTTACTTTGAGTCCTCAAATTAGGCCTACTTTTGAACTACAATGTCTGTTAGTCTCTGTGTTGGTTTTCTGTCTGTTATTCTCCAGGAGGAAGCTTTTGTTTTCTACTACTGGGTGTTGAGATAGACTCTGAGAGATTTTTTAAGTGACTCTCTGTATAAATATTTCAGGCCCAAATAAAAAAGTAAAGGAAAATTTAGATCTCCTTTAGTTTTATTGAAATTGAGACAGTAGAGATCATATACAGGAGTTAGCAAATTTATCTGTTGATACTGAAGCATAGTTATACCTACATGTCTAATGTCAGGTGAGATTAAAAGCAAGCCAAGGAGTTTACACCTGTCTCATGCCTCAGTGTCCCAGGGCAGGAGAGTGGTCATAGAGCTATGTATTCATCAGCTTGGAGGGAGAAAGCCCCATTAGGAATTAGCTATTCTGTAGTTTAGACAGTACATCATGGATGCTTGAAATAGTATACTTATAGTGGAGGAGAGGAAGCTGAATTGAGAAACCTCAGGATTAGAGATGAGAAGATTTGGGAACTGCTTTGCTGGTACAAGTGAGGAAAAGCACTCACTCCCAACAAAAGCCCCCTCTCTGGAATGTTGTTGCCTCTGCAGCAGCCCATAGTCCCCTTTAAATGAGGAAGAGAATCTTCAATGACAGATACTGAAAGTAATAGAACTTACGTGAGGACAGAGGAGTTCTGGTACCTAAAAAAGAGAAGCTAGTTCAAAGGTATTTGGGGAGTGTAGATAGAAATATTTTTAATTCATTCAACACCATTCTTTTAGGCAAACATCCATGTCAAGTGCTGTGCTGGGTGGGCACAGGGGTACTGTGGTCAATCATTCATTGTCCTCTTACAAGGAACACACAGTCTAAAGGGAGATATAGGCAAGTCAGCAGGCAAGTGAAATTGAATGTAGCATGTGCTTTCACAGGAGTTAATATAATGTGCTATAGAAGCACGTGGGACTTTTCTAGGGAGGGTATGTTCTTGTGGGGAGAGGCAAGGAAGTTCCTAGAGTGAGCCATTCTAAATTGAGTTCTAAAGTGAAGAAAGGGGAGGATAAATATGTGCGTGAAGGCCTGGAAATAAGTGATTAAATAAACTCCTGTGTTGTTTCACATGCTTATTTAAATTTTATTCAGGTGTATATAGGTATGAAGTTATGTATCTGTCAACAAACTAAAGTGTAAATTTTTTTTGAGATTTTATTTTTTTAGTTTCACAGCAAAACTGAGGGTAAGGCTCGGAGATTTCTCATACACTCCCTTCCTCTACACATACGTAGCCTTCTCCATTATCAACGTTCCCCAGAAGAGTAGTGTATTTGTTACAACTGATTAAACTATATTAACATATCATAATCCCACAAAGTCTATAGTTTATAGTTCTGTTCACTCTTGGTGTTTTACATTCTGTGGGTTTGGACAAATGTATAACAACACGTATCCATCATATTGAGTATTTTTACTGCCCTAAAAATCTTCTATGTCTCACTTATTCATTTCTATCCCCTCTCCCCCACTCTCTGTCCTCACCCTTGACAACCACCACTGATCTTTTTACTCTCTGTAGTTTTGCCTTTTCTACAGTCATATGGATGGAATCATGCAGTACGCAGCCTTTTCAAATTGGCTTCTTTCACACTCTAATATGCATTTAAGATTCTTCCATATCTTTTCATGCTTGATAGTTCATTTCTTTTTAGCACTGAATAATATTTCATTGTCTAGATGTGCCATAGTTTATTGTATATTTTTATTTATTTTTTATTTTTAGCAATGCAGCACAAAAGTTTTGTTTTGTTTTGTTTTAATTTTTTCCCCAGTTTAAATGTCTTTTTTTTTTACATATTTTATTTTTTTTATTTTTTCCTCTCCCTCCTCCCCTCTCCCTTCTGGTAACCATTAGTCCATTGTCCATGTCCATGAGTCTCTGTTTGTTTTTCCTGTTCATTTGCTTTTAGGTTTATATTCCACATATATGATATCCTGTGATTTTCAACCTTTTCTCTCTGGCTTATTTTGTTTAGTATGACTATTTCAGGGTCCATCTACATTGTTGCAAATGGCAGTATTTCACCTCTTCTTATGGCTGAGTAATATTCCATGGTAAATATGTACCACAGCTTCTTTAGCCAATCATCAATCATAGGACACTTTGGTTGCTTCCATGTCCTGGCCAGCTATAGTTTATTAATCCATTCACCTACTGAAAGATATCTTGGTTGCTTCCATATTTTGGCAATTATGAATTAAGCTGCTATAAACAACATGTGCAGATTCTTGTGCAAATATGTTTTTAACTCCTTATAGTGAGTACTAAGGAGCATGTTTGCTGGATCTTATAGTAAGCATATGTTTAATTTATAAAAATCTACCAAACTATCTTCCAAAGTGCTGGTATGATTTTGCATTCCCACCAGCAGTGAATGAGAGGTTCTGTTTCTCCATATCCTCACCAGCATTTGATGTTGTCGTGTTCTGAATTTTGTCCATTCTAATAGGTAGGTATGCTGTGGTATTTCGTTGTTATTTTAAGGGTATATACTTTTTAAAAGGAGGTACTGTCTTGAAGTTGTATTTGTTTGGCATGCCTTTCACAGCACCATAGACAATACCTTAGAGTCACTAGATACTCACAAAGTACTTAGCAGGTTGTAGAATTTCATTATGAGATGGGACCTGAGATCATTGAGCTAGCTAAACTTCTATTCCAAAGAAGAGAAAACCAAGTCTGGTAAATTAAATGACTCACCCAGGACAGAACCAGAGCCAGAGCCAGATGGTGGCCCACATCTACTGAATCCTAATCCAGGCCGTACATAGTCCAATAAGATTGAACCAGTGATTTCATGTGAGTTATCACTAATGTCTTTGCAATTTTCACATCTTAATTTTTCCTCTATAAAAAGGGATAATAAGCCTATCTCATTTGATGAATAGAAATTAAAAAAATGGTCATTACAAGGGACATTATGACTAATAGGAAATGTAGAAATGCTTATTAATACTATGAAGTACTATTTTAAACAGTATTATAAATGCATATGACAACAAACCAAGGCTCCTCTGGCATTGGAACTCAGAGACTTACCATCTTTGCTTGCAACAGCTTCTCATTTCCAGGGTCTTTACTCTCAGGAGTCCATCTCAGTATAGAGTTTGCTATCATTTTCACCTTGTGTTTATGTTGCACCTTCATATGAGGAGCTTAAAGAGCTTTACAGACATTAGCTTCTTAATCCTCCCAAAACCTCTCTAAGATAGGGCAGAAGCATAAATCATTATTCCCATCTGGAAAAAAATAGCCTAACTTATCTCTCTTAATTTCACTGATGCTCTAAACTGTTGATTAAATCCTAATTTATACCCTGTACATTTAGAATATCAAATTCTCTTCCCCAAGGATATTTTTCTTTCTTTCTGAATTTAATGTCATGAGGATAAGTGCAAAAACAAACAGATTGACGGTTCTGGTGTTAGAAGCCAATTTGAAAAGCAGGATAGGCAGTAACCCATGTTCCTCTTCATGCTCTCCTCTTTTTCTCAAAATGTTCTTCTTTATTGCCCTCAGTCATGACAGGAATAATGACTTTTAGAAATTGGAGGGATGTTTCAAGACTTATTCAGTTCTTTATCTGGAATCAAGACCAACCAGCAAAAGAACCAATCGGTAGCCATTCAACCATGCCATTCTCACTTTCAATAAAATGCTGGTACAATAGACTTCAAAGCTTTATGAAAGCAACAATGGAAATTAAATTTTCAGTCTTGTGTGCTTTCCTTAGGCATGTGGTTCTCACTATAAAGATATTTGGAATTAGACTTTCAAGATGTTAGAATATGACCAAGAGCAGAATCTGAGACCAAGTAAGTTTGATTCACATAAGGGATTGCAACACACTTGTCCAGTCCAGTTAAAGCAGTTGCCCACAGTTCAGGTCAGTGAAAAGGAAAATGAATTAAAATGACAAAGACAAAAGGAAATTAATATTTGATCATTCCTAAACGTTCATTAGAGATTATGAAAGTCTACTTGCAACTGATTTGAGAGATATTCAAGATTGTATTTTATTATTTTAAAGAGTCTATTTCAGACTTTCATAAAATATATTTTCTGTCTTATAACAGAATAAGGCGGTATAATAATCTGGTACCAGAAGATATTAAAGGCTAAAGGATCATTGCATTTTGGAGAAAGGGTATTGAGGGTACATGAAAGTTACGTGATTTGAGATCACATAGCTCGTTATGCCAAACTAAGAGAAGACTAAATTGTGGTTTTCTCTCAATCTCAGTTGTTTCTGAAATGTTCAACTAAAACACGTTTATGCTCTGGTGACATATTCTGCCTTTCTGCCAAAATATTAGATGGAGTGAATACACTAGTGCCCCCCACTAGTGTATTCAGTATTCTTTCAGGTAGAAGGCAGGGAAAAGATGGGTGATCCTTCTCAGAAGAAAATATATTCTCTTAAAGGAAAATTAGCTTTATTAAAAAAAATGCTCTCAAAAAATTCTCTTAAAAGCTCTGGGAGTGTTTAAAGAATGAAGTTATTATTACACTTCCTTTCACAAGGTTTATTATTTAGCTTTGAGCTAAATATCATTATAGAAATTTACCAGTAGATTAATATTTAGTTAGCATCTCTATACCACCTAATGTAATAGTTGAAGAGTGTTTTGCCTTTATATATTAGTTAAACTTCTAAATGACCCTGAGAGAGTGATTAGTAATACTGCACATCTGGCAATACTGAAAACTGATGAAAAAGAGTCAAATTGCCATGGGTGTCCATCACAAACATAAAGGGAAAAGCTAAGAAGCAAATTCCCAGTGGTCCAAACTCACAGAAAAAAATATCCTATTTATTTTAGATGCTATGAAAATCAAATAAAAAGTCTGAAGTTATAGAGCTGTCTATACCTCAGCTTCTTCTAGGTTAGGGAGGAATAAATGAATGAACAGATGGGCCTTTCTAAGGTTGACTTTTTGTCCCTAGTATCATTTCCTCTTTTTTAAGTGGTGTTATTCCCCACACCCCAACTCTCGTCCTGCATTCTTGGTATGTCCCTAGAATTCTTAAATTAATTTAGTTTTCATCTGTAGGATTCTGGAATAATGGGAATAAGTTCCCAAAATTCCAATTCCTAGTTGTTATACTTCAAGTAATACTCTGAGTTTTGTGATGCGTTCTAGGAATGGCTTTATAGGAAACAAAGAGTAAGTCAGCCAGGACAAATAGGATTTTTTAGAAGAGGGCATTGAAGAATAGCCACTGTGTGTTGATGAGAGAGTTAGAGAAATACCATGCAGCAGAGTTGAGTGAGTCATGAAACTAATTAGTCCAATAATCTGGCTTTTCCTAGGTGTTCCACAGTATCCCTGGGAATTCCTCTTGGGTCATCCTTGCTACTCATGCTTTCCTTCTTAATACTATTTCATTCTGCAGGTGTAGTCTTTACAATGATCCTTCTTTCATAGATTTAGCCTAATGGGTGTATCACGCTGTAGCTTGTCATATAAAATATTTTTCTTCCTCTCAAGACTGTATTGGATATTCTTTTGACCTGGCCAGTGAATACGCAAGACCCATTAAAAGCACAGATGAGTTCAGGTAGCTGGTATTGATGGATAACTTAGAGAAGAAAATCACCTTCATCCAATCCCCAAAATTACTTTGAAATATTCCCATGAAATCAATGAGATAAAAAGCACAGCGGCTGTTGTAAATAGAATTCAAAATATAATAATGTAAAAAATAAATGGCAATTAATGCCTTATCTGCTTATAAAAAAGCAATTGTTAAGATTTTAAGAAAAGGTATTTTGTAATATAATGGATAATTGCATTTATATCTAGCACCCTTTCCCCTTTATTGCTAAAAGTTACCTTTTTATTATTGCAGACTGGTTTAGCATTTTAACAATAATGGACATGTTTTTAAAAAATTATTGCCAAAAGTGAATTCTTTATTCCAGGGAGACTCTATAATAGATACCAGCATTTTAGTAATGATACAAGCAATCTGTAAGCTATTACAGTTTTCTTTAGAGTAACTTAATCATCATATTGTTTTGTATGTCTCGAATTTTAATAGTGTTTTTAATTAAGAAAAGGAAGTATGTAACATATTACTAATTACATGTGAATATGAACTAAGCACATAACCACTGAGCTTGATTCTTAAAAACAAACATATTTAAAAGTAGTTAACCTATTGTAGGAAAAGTCACAAAGAAATTAAAGAATGCCACATGGGAATAACAATGGCTTTCATGGAATAACACAGTGAGCGTCTGCATTTTTAGAATGAATATTATATTTTGGTCCACAGCTAAACGATAGCTCAGAGGAATATAAATACTCCTTTCCAAATACAATTAATATTTTTTTCAACAGATGAAAGTACAAACAATTAAAACATAAAAGAGTCTGTAAAAGAATGATAGTTTTTCCTTGATGACACCAGTCATCCAAAAATCTCCAAAATTTTATGGTGTTAATAGTCCTGCTGGCCCTTAATGATTCATCTTGTTTGGTGAGGATACTAGATTGCGAAAAGGTGATGCTTTCTAGGCCAAAGGTCAGGCTAATTAGGCCAGGGAAGTAAAGGTGATTGGTCTGTGGCCCTCACTGCTACCTAGATGAAAAGAGGGATGATTTAAAAAAAAAAAATGAAAGTTTCAATGAAACTATTATGATTTTAAATGGTTATAAACAATCATCTAGTGTTAGAATCTAGACTTATATTGTCATATACAATTTTAAAACTATTTTGGCACACATCCCAGACCTTCTTCAAACAGCTGATAGAGACATACTTGGTAAACCAATTCAAGGGGCTTTAATGCTATTTTTAAAATCTAGTTTTTACATTAAATAAACCAGTTTTTTAGTTTGAAAGAAGTTAAAATCTACTTAAAACTGTCATTCTCTGTTTCTGACTTGCAATTAGATGATATTTCCAAAATGTTAGACCTAGATTCTGCTTCTACCATCACCATAATAAAATGTGACAGCCAAGATATTATATCAACACCTTTTCCATAATTAGCAATAAGGATCCTGCCAAGGGTTAACTAGAAAGTTTCATAAACATTTTTCTACAAATGGCCCTGACGGCAGTATTATGCTTTTAAAATCTGCTAATGTAGCAAAAGCTCATGACAACCAGGAGACAAATCTATGAGCAAAACTGTTTGGAGAGAATAGTTTTGTAGTGTATGATGTATGTTATGTAAATGAGCTTATTAGGACTCTCATCTATTTTATTATTGGTGACCAATTTAATAGAGGCATTTAAAAAACAATATTTCTGCCTGACTCCTAGAAATGAAGAAGATACATTGATATAATTGAGAGCAAATGATTGCATGTCATGCCATTTAATCATGTCATTTTTCAATTGCTATTTTTTGCACTTCATTGCATGCTTATAGAATATTTAGCTTCAATATAGATTAAGTCCCAGGGTTTGCAACTGAGCTGAGTTCCTGCATTGGCTGACATTGTCTTTTAAGTTTAGAATCAGTTAAAATATGCAGATGTCATTTACCCATGTTTTCTTTGAAATATGCAAGTCATCGTTTATACTTCACTTGAGCTATTTTAAATTTTTTGGCTGTTTTGAAGAATTACTCTTTAACAATTCCAGGATGGAAATTTTTATTTTCAACATTTATACACTAGGTACAGTTAAGTTAAGCATGTAATTGTCTCAGGAATGTAGTTGTCAGCTGACCCCTTGTTGTAAACTTCAACAATCATTTGCCTAATGAACGTTTTCTGTTTTTGTTCAATCTCTTTTTTATTATTTATATAATCACTATCTTTCTCAGAAAAGAGATTCTCTCCCACTTTCTACTGGAATATGAGGTCCTTGAGAGAAGAAAGTTTCATCTATTTGGTTTACTGATGTATCTCAAACACTCAGAAAAGTGCCCATTATGATAGGTGTTCAATAAATATTTGTTCAATGAATGAATTAGTATTTTTCCCATTTCTGTCATCATCACCATCCTTAAGAGTTGCATAGATAACTAATTCTTAACATATTTGCAAGCCAAGGAATGGGTATAAATAGACCCCTGCAAGGTATACAGAAGAAGTCATTGGCTCTTTATCTATGATAATTTTATGGCTTTGGGATACTTCTAGTTAGAAGTCAGGAGTAGAGATACTCTGATAATGGAGAAATCTTATAAGCTTATTTAGTGCTCCTATGAAAGGTGATGTAGTATAATGGTTTTGTAAATTGGCTCTGAATTTGAGTTGCATGGGTTAAAATTCTATCTTTGCTGCTTACTAGCTGTGTTATTGGCTCCTGATCAGTTAATTACTCTCTCTGTGCCTCCATTTCCTCATTTGTAAAATAGGTAGATGATAATAATATATATTTTATAGTACTGTTGTGAGGATTAAATAAGTCAATATATATAAAATACCTTAAAATGCTTAGCACACAGAAATACAAAAAAAAGTTTGTTATTAGCGTAGGTGAGTAGTGAAAAATAGCTAATAAAATTCTAAGAAGAGTTCTCTAGCAATTAATAAGACTCAATAATTGTTGCTTATTTTTTTGCTTTTAAGTATATCTTGATTAAGTATTCAAAGAGGACATACTATTATTTTTATTTTGTATTGGTTCAGATACATAAAGTCAACTCAGAAGATCTTTTGTAAAGCATGTGAAGTATATTTGACATGTCAGGTCTCTCATTTTTGTACTGAACCAACAAGACAATAGATTAAAATTTCATAAGATGTGTATGATTATATATAAAACTCACCACTGCAATAATTAGACTTAACTAACATTCTTCAACTTTCGCATTTTCTTCAACTCCTTTTCCAGATCCATGGTCTTCTAAGTATACTTTTCTGTTTATGTTTTATGATATTTCTAGAAGTAGGACAGCTGTATTTAAAAAGGCCCTGCATTATTGTTGTTAGCATAATGTCTTATCTGAGATTTATGCTTTGCATTTATGATTTTATCCCAGGAAATTTTATAGTCACTACTTTTTAAAAAACTAAATAAAAGCTCTAAGTTTGTTTTTGTAAGTGTATTAATCTGTATATTGACCCATGATTACAAGACCATTATGACAGGATGGTCTTAGTAATATCATAGTGTCTGTTCTCATGACACACCCTAAAGAAATGGTCAGTGCTCTGATTATATCATCACTTGTGTAGTTGATAATGTATACCTGGACCTACCAAGTGATTTAAAAAATTAACAGTTTTATTGAGCTATAACTTACATACTATTTCAGACAATATTTCAGATTGTCTCACCTCCCCACCGCCCACCAAAAAAAAAAGAATCCCCTTATGTATTAGTAGTCACTCCCTATCTCCCCTGATGCAACCCCTGGCACATACCAATATATTTTCTATTTCTATGCATTTGCCTATTCTGGACACTTCATATAAAGGAAGCGTGCAATATGAGGTTTCTTTTCTGACTGGCTTCTTTCACTTAGCATAATATTTTCTAGGTTCATCCATATTCTAGTATGTATCAGTACTTCATTCCTTATTATTGTCAAATAATATCTAGTTGTATCATTATACAGTATTTATCTATTCATTCATAGGTGGATATTTGGGTTGTTTCTACTTTTTACCTATTATGAATAATGTAGTTATGAATATTTGTCTACGGGTTTCTGTGTGTTTTTCATACATTTTCAGTTCTTTTGGGCATATACCTAGGAAAGAAATTGTTAGATCATGTGGTAATTCAGTGTTTAACTTTTTAAGAAAATGTCATACTGGTTCCCAAAGTGAGTGCACCATTTTGCAATTCCACAAGCAGCATATGAGAGTTTTTATTTCCTTATGTCCACACCCAATGTTATTTCTGTTTTGTTTTGTGTGTTTGTTTGTTCATTTTGGCCAGCCTAGTGGGGGTAAAGTATTATCTAATTGTGATTTAGTTTGCATTTCCCTGCTGGCTAATAATGTTGAATGTCTTTTCATGTGTATATTGGCCATTTGTATGTCTTCATTGGAGAAATGTCTATTCAAGTATTTTTCCCCTTTTTAAAATGGAGTTACTCGTTTTTATATTGTTAGGTTTTAAAAGTTATTTATATATTCTAGGTACAAGCTCTTTATCAGATATATGTTTCAGATATTTTCTCCCATTCTTGGGGTGTCTTTTTATTTTTCTTATGGTGTCATTTGGAGAGCAAAAGTTTTTCATTCTGATTAAGTTGTCTAAGTTGCTTGCACTTTTGGCATCATATCTAAAAAACTATTGCCTAGCCTAAAGTCATAAAGACTTATTTCTACATTAAAAAAAAAAAAAGCTATTGTTAGTTGTAGCTCTTACATTTAGGTCCATGATTCATTTTAAGTTAGTTTTGCATTTTGCATATGGTGTGAGGTGCATGTAGATATTCAGTTGTCCCAGCACCATTTGTTGAAAAGACTATTTTTTTGTGACTAAATTGTATCAAGAGCTTTCTAATTCCATATTGTTGGTAAACATTCAATCTTTAATCATTAACATCCTATACTTATCATAAAATAAGCATTGATTTTATAAACACTATCTTGTCTAAATTATTATGGCATAAGTTATATATTTATATATTTATATGTAAGTTATATATTTGCGCATCTGAACTTGTTATTATGTGGTGTCCCCTCCTTAGAGAAGCTTTATTGATTTAATCTAAAGTAACTTCTCCTCCCACCACTTTCTATCATATTATCTGCTATTTTGTTTTATAGCTGTTATCACTGTCCAACATTTTTTTGTGTATTTATTTGCCTTATTTCCAGCCTTCCACCACCACCCTCCCTGCCCAACACACACAAATTTGAATGTAAGGTTGATGAAAGCAGAAGTCTTGTTGCTCACTTTTATACCCCCACCACTGAGAACAATGCCTGGCATACAGGAGGCAGTCAATAAGTACATTTGGATGAGTGGATAATGGAATTATGATTATCATCATATTGCACTTGAATTCCCATTACATTTTAAATGTCACAAAGATTGTGGTTTCCTGACCATTTCTTATGTGAATCCCTCAGCTATAACGCCTGTCCTCCCTTCCTTTCACTTTTTTGATCTTCAGCAACTTTCACAGCCTACTTCCAATCCCATGACTTTTAATCTGTCTACTCCAGCTAGTAATAATTTTTCTCTTCCTTCAAGCCAGTGCCCATTATTTAGCATATATATCAACCACACCATACATTTGGGTACAACCTCTGTAGTCACAAAGCACATTCACTTTCCTTACCTCATATTAAACCTACAAGAACCTGACGGGTTAGATCTTATCAAAAACCTTTGTCTTAAGTTGATTTTTCTCATTTTGAGGAAGTAACATCTTCTCTTTACAGACAATTTACAAGCGCTTAAGAATAGATCCACCAATGCCAATCCTGTAACAAAAAATATGGTGTTTGGCACATAATTGATACCCTATAAATACCCTTTATTGCTATAAGAAATATCATTTCTGTGATCTTTGCCAACTTTGCCCCAAAATAATGATCTCAAACCAACCGGTCAAAAGCATCTTATGAAGAATCATAGAGGTACCAGTATAGCCTCTCATATTTCCCATCTGCTGTACATTCTTATTAAACCATGACTACAGATATTAAAATTACCTGCATCTGATATCTTGTATTTTTCAAACAATTATCATGATTTTGATTTACTATATAAACTTTTTGACTTTAAAACTTATATTTAATTTAGCACAATGTCATATGTTTAGTCATTCATGACTAAATGACTTATCTGATAAAAATGACAAAAAAGAGCAGAATCTCTAAATATATCATTCAAATAACCTAATATATCAGCATGCTTAATAATTATATTGAAAATTATGAAAATCATCAAATAAATACTAATAATATATAGATATCACTGGCCAAAAAGAACTATCGATTGATTCATTTTTTTCACTTAATAACCATTTTTAAAAATTGATCATCAATGGGTATGATCCCTAGGTTGGTTCTTTGCTACCAGTGTGACTCCAAAATCAGAACTTGTATCTTCTATACTTAAAAAAAAAAAAAAAAGCTACTTAACTGTATTAATCTCTTCACCTGAAAAACTACATTTTTCTGTTTTCCATAGACCAGAGTTCTCAGAATTTAGCATGCTTTGTAATCACCTGTAGGGCTCATTAAACTATGTCTCACCTGGGTTCACCCCAGAGTTGCTGATTCAGAAGATGGAAAGTAGTGTCAAAGGACTTGCATTTCCAACAAGTTATCAGGTGCCACTAAGGCTGTTTGGTCTGGGGGACACAGTCTTAAAACCTTTGCTCTAGAAAATTAAAAAAGAAAAAAGAAAAATACATGAAAAAGTGTAGGAAACCCTTACAACAGGGAGATGAAGCTATCCACTTGACACTCTTTAAACTGGAAAAATGAACCTGTCTTTTTTCAGTTTCTCTCCAACTAGATTGAAGGCAAGTATATATCATATATGATAGAAATGTCTTTATTTTTTTGCAACACAGAAGACATACTTAATAGATATCATTAAACAATTGATCAATCTAAAAAGTAAAGTCATGTTTGACTTTATAAATGGAATTATTTTTTATATATATATTTTTTATTTGACAGATCACCTAAATTCATATCACTTAGTTCATATTGACCTACCTAATGATGTTACATTAATCTGCTGCATGAAATTATGTAAGAGATATGGAGACAAATTGCATTGGTATTACTCAACTAGATTTACTTTTTTCTCTGTTTTTAACATGTGCTTGGTTTTGATATTTTGAAATATTATTTTCCTCCTTATATATCTTTTCCCTATGTGATTCTTACATTTTATTTATTTCATGTTTTGGTTCTTGGTTTAATTATAGTTCTTTTATTGTAAGCTTACCTATGTTCCTTTGTAATAGATGACACTATTGTTTAATGTCAAGAATTTGGCTACACAAGTAAATATACTTATTCTATGCAATATGTGTGCCTTATACATGTATTTAATATATAATGTAGAATAAAGTGCCAATAAAGTACCTTTAATGGGGTTAAACTAGAGCCAACGTCAAGAATGATGCTACATCACATTTAGCTTAATAATACGAGCAGTCTAAACAGTCAAAAAAGTTGACAGAGGAAGTCTGCAGAGGGAAAAAGAAGACCAATTAACAAAAAACATCTTTTTGCACCATCATTGATGAAGTGAAAATCAAATTGACAATTTATAAATGTAAAACAAAAACTTTCAGCCTCTTGGCAATTCTCAATCTATCCAAAAAGGTGTGTTTAGAGAGTTAGAGACCCAATCATTGTAAAGAAAAAAATAATTTAGAAATTTTGGTTTTTACTTTTCTATACTTCTCATTCTTTATAGCAAATCTGCCTTTTTAGTCATGTGAAGAAACTGAATAGAAATATAAAATAAGTAAAGTAGGTCATTAGAAATTTTAAAGTAGCGCACCAAACTATATTCCAACAATTGGATTCTGAAATTATACTAAAACAATTACCTCCATACTAACTGAGGTAGGCTTGTGGGAAGAAATTGCCTAATGATTGTCAAATAATAAGGATAATGAAATATAAAAGCATGTGGACTCTTTCTTAGGTGTATTAATAATTAGTTGTTTTTTTCTTTTTTTAAATGTCCTTTCCTCTTCTTGCCTTTAATCTTTTCTGGTGAGGCAATATGATCTGGGGACCAATATGATCTTGTTAGATATCAAGGAAAACGCTCAAAATTGACAATAATGAAAAGCATTCCAAATTTTTCTGTTCCTGACTTCCTTTCTAGCTGCTTCACTCTCTCTTTTCCCCAACACACTCAGCACTCCCACAGCCCCAGGCTGCTTGCTCCTGGGCCTTCTATCTTTATATCCACCACTATTCAACTTGGACCATCTGGCTCACATTTTTATCTTGAAGACTCCACTAACTCCCAATAGCAACTTGCACAAACTTCTGTTAGCATCAACCCCTCTACATTATTCTCGGTATTGTACTTTTTGTATAATCCACCTCCAGTGGACTCTCAGCAATTTGAGAGAAAAAAACTAACTTGCTCCTTTTTGAAGCTTCCATGCCTAGCAGATGGAAGGTACAAGATACAGACAAAGAGGTCTGGGAAACAAGGATAGGTTTTTCTTAATTCTGTGCTTCCCTTGGATTGCTTAGCTTGGGTTTCTGTTAAAAAATACTTTTCTCTGAAAATGTAAGCCAGAAATAGTTATAATAATCATTTGTTCCTATATAGTTATATTTAACATTTCTCTGTGCATAGTTTATCATGGAAATAATGTAAACTACTGATTCTAAAAAACATTGCTAGTGTATGCACTGATTTTATTTAGTATGTGTTTGTGATTATAAATAAATATGTATATTTTAATGGTTGTCATGGAAACCAATTTAGGTGGAAAAACGTTACTTTATCAATTATATCTCCTAGATATAAAAAAAGTACTGAAAATTAAGTTAGCTATGTAAAATGCTCAATTTTCCCTTCTTTTTAAATATTATTATTTCTCAAGTATGCAAATAGGATGAATTATTAATCCAGAATGTATCTAAGTTCTTTGGATATTTAAAGAAAAAAAAATTGCAGAATTGTGAAGATCCCAAAATCAGATATTGAATGTCAACAGTTTTAAATCACCTAGATCAACTTAGATTAAGATGTGGGTTGGAAATCATCTAGATACAGAAGTACTGGATACATTCTAGATACTTGTAAAAAAATTATGGCCATTGACCTTTATGAAAATTTCCCCTAGTAACCTCATATGTTCTGTTCAGAACTTTGAAAAAGCCTGTGAGGTAGTTGAATCCTATTCAGGCTACTTTGTAAATGATACCTGAAATGTTGTGCTCACATCACACTCCCCTTTAGTGTCATCCATGGCAAATTTTCATTTGGATAAGAAACATTGGGACCTCTTGTTTCCTTGGGGAATGCAGTTAATATTATTGTAGTCAACTTCAAAGATTTTTGTGAGATATAATTTTATGGCATAAAAGCATCTCTTGATTTTTCTAGCCCTTTATTTTCAACGAATTAACAACAACAAACAATAACAAAGAAATTCTCAATATCCATATTCATAAGACTCATTGGAACCCATTTCAGTTGGCTATATTATTATATTGCAGCATTTTACATTGGGCCCAAAATTGGCAGATATTAGGTGGGCTTGATAATTTAACTTGCCCAACAGTTCTAGAGTGTGAGAGTAAATTAGAGAGAGAGAGAGAGAGAGAGAGAGAGAGAGAGAGAGAGAGAGAGAGAGAGAGATTGAGAGAGAGGGAAGGAGAAAAAGAGGGAGAGATAGGGGAATAGCAGTTAGTAAGATTAGAGGAATCAGAAACAATGCCTGTTGATTTACTAGACCCTCAAGTTTTGTCTGGGGGTTTCTCCTCATTCAGTATTGAACTAATGAATAGCATCAGTAAAGAAATTTGTCAGACCTGGTGGTTATATCAGGAGTTACGCAGTAAAATAATAATGAACCCTAGGAAAAAAAAATAGGGTAAGTTCAGGAAACATAACTAAAAATGCTACATTGGTGTAAATTGAATAATAAAAATCCTAGTCATATTTTGCCATAAATAGAGGTTTGGGAATTTGTCATTCACCTTATTTAAAATTCAGAGATATTAAAGGTACAGGATTCTCTCATTACAGAAATAATAGAATTCCAGCTATTACTGAGTTAGGGTCATTTAAATGGCTATAGCATGTGTTATATCAATAAGTGGAACATCTGTACGAAATGTCCACCTGCTGATCTACTACCACTCCATGCACATTTCAATGAACCACACTTAATCATTTTAAGACATCTAATGAAGCCTTATCTAGATTAACATTTTAAGCACAAATACTTTTAGGCATTAAAACTCTCGCACTAAATGAAATTGCATTGTCTTGTTTACCCTTGTTGATTAATAAGCAATCTGTTAACTGTTAGAACAGTCCAATTGTGGCATTAGAAAGAGATTAGTAATTCAGTGATGTTTGCGGATATAATCATCATTTCTCCTGAAGGCTTTGAATTAGAATATCACTTACACACTATCCGTAGGCAAAGAAAAGATATAATATTTTTAGACATGTGTATCCACTATTTTGCTTGAATCATTCAGCTTAAGGTCACTGCAGCAATACAGATGCTTCAGGGGGCAAAATATTATTTTGATGCATGCATATCTTTCTTAAATAGTGTGAATGTCTATTAAAAGAAACACAGCAACCAACAAATAATGCAGTAATAATCCAGTATTCTGATTTCTGTTTTCAGAGCACTAGTGCTTTGTTAATCAAGCTTTGGAAGAGAAATGTTGCTTATCCTTTTATTTTTCAAATAATAGATATTATATATTAAAATTATTTGCAACCTTATTTAATTTATTCCCAACCAGTAGAAAATTAAATTTTTGACTCCAAAAAAAATTGAAGAATAAATTTGGACAATTTTCATTTTGGAGGACTTTTCTGTCTTTTCATTTTTCCTGTGACCTTGAATCAAACAAATAATCTGTTTGATATTCGTATGACCTAAATGATTTATCTCATTAAGTTATTAATTGTTAATCACCTCAGTGTTAAGGTGGGATTCAACATTTTAGATAGAGAAATCAGTGAAGAAGGGAAGAGGATTGGGATGTAGCTAAATTCATTGGCATTCGTTGGGTATCTATAGGAGGCCTCTGATCTAACGGTGACTCCGGAACCCTTCTTGTTTGATTGTTCCTAGCTGAGCACATCATTACACTTTGAAATTATAGTGGAAGCGCTGTGTTTCGTGTTGGAGGGAACTCTGCCCCATAAATGCTCATGGATCGGTCCCTCCCTGTGTTGCAGTCCCTCTGCTGTGAAATCAAGCAGCGACGTCGTGGAGTGGCCTCCATCCTGCGATTGTGCCAGCATCTTCTGGATGATGGGGAGACCTGCAATCTGAGTGCAGACCACCAGCCCATGCAGCTGATCATTGTAAATCTTGAAAGAAGGTGGGAAGCCATTGTCATGCAAGCCGTCCAGTGGCAAACACGGCTGCAAAAGAAGATGGGAAAGGAGTCTGTGAGTGATTTTTTTCTAAAGCATAATGGTCTCTCATTTTTCTCAAAAATCAAATTATTTCAGAGCTTTGAATATGTGTCTATCTTACAAGTGGTTTTGCGAACTAAACGGATAGCTATGTCCAGCCACTAAATGAAACATCATTTGTCATAATGGATTTATATGCCTACTAATAAGATGCATTTTTAACGTATCTCATTGTCTTTTTTTGTGGTTATTTTGCTTAAACTTACCAAACTAAGCCATTAATTTTTTCAAGCATTCATTCACTAATGATATGCACTAATTATACAGCACCCCATGATGGTTTTGCTAGAGGGTAGCTTACCACTCTCAAAATGTGGAGCAATGTGTATTTTCCGCAGATACGGCAATGAAATGAAGTGTGCTGTTTACCTTTCTGTTACCTGATATGAGTTGATGGTATGTTTGTACAACAGACTCCATTGCTCTTGCTTGGACCTCTTTCTGTTAGATTGCATTGCTGATAACTAGCAGGTTTCCTCTTGCGGTTTTAATGCAGTGCTCAAGGTAGGGATAGGGATCTCTTTGAAGAAATTTCCAAATTTACTGTGCCGTCAAGCTGTTCACTGAGGAAGGAAATATATGTGACTAGTCATTTTATTATAATGTAGAATATGTGCTTGTCCAGAAAACCTTTATTGATAAAAAGATTACATTCCCCAAATGACCTTGAAGTCAATAACTTATAGTTGAAGGTCTATTTCTTATGTTTGACTTATGTAGACAAAATACAAATATACATACGTGCATATATATGTATATGTATATACGTATGTATATATATGTATGTATTTATAATATATGTATGTATTTATACATACACATATATGCATACATACATGTGTGTGTGTATAAAATAGAAAGGTTTTTTTATATGTTTATATTTTCAGTTCCATGTGTTTGAAAAGTTCAAGATCAAAATTGAAAAATCAAATGTAGTAATCTTGCCAGACTTCTCCATGAATTAAAATTTTAACAAAGCCTTGGTATTTGCTATCTTATGTGTTTGGCATTGGGGATGGGGAACAGAAGGGACAATTAATCAGTAAGCCTTCTCATTCTTTTTGCATCTGTAGCTGTGTTGAGTCTAGGGGGTGATTTTATCAAAAATTCAATTTAATTGTTTTGAGCCAAAGTTGTTAAATTTCTTAAGATTCCCAAGTTGTTACCAGTAATCAGAGTTTATATAATTGGATGACTTGTCTTGAAATGAACTATTCTGTTATGAAGCTATTTACCTGGAGTCTTATCTTGTCTTTTTTCTTTTTCCTTTTCTCGTTTCTTCCTTCCTTCCTTCCTTCCTTCCTTCCTTCCTTCCTTCCTTCCTTCCTTAATTTGTTTTTTTTTCTTTCTTTCTCTTGAAGGTTTGGAAGGGCAAAAGAGGTTAGTTTTTGTTCTGTAGTTTGAAGCCCCCAAGCCTGGTAGCGGCCATAGTACAACAAGCACAGGGTACCTTATTAAGTTGGAAATATTTCTTACTTCTGATCTCTGTTGGTTAAATAAAGGATCCAAGTTGCTTTGATGGACAGAAGTAATTCACCAACATGGGAGGCTACCTCTGCTGGGAATCAGAAGCCTCTAAGTGGTCTGTTTGCTTGTTCATCATATGTCCCTGTCCCTATGCTGTCTCCTTCTTGTGCTCAGGGACTTTCACTGCTATGTTTATAAAGACTGCATATTCGCACATGGTAAATGTTTGACAGATACTTGCTAAATGAATGAATACATGCTTTCATTTAACAAATTTGTTTCATTCTGGCATTTGGTTTGGAGTTACTACATCTATATTAATTCTCAGTATTTATATTTTCGCAAAAATGGCTTTGAGTGTTTTTCTGTTTCTGTAAGATTATTTTACCTTTGTGGGACCACTGAAAAGATGCCTTTAAACCTTTCTTCTTGTCTGAGAGAAACAATGGTTCCAAGTTCTAAAACATGATGTGAAATAACTGATGGTATACTCTCTGTTCTTCAAAAGCTAGTTCTGAAGGAAATTCTGTATGAGGTACTGGATAGAGTGGTTCTAAAAATGTGGGCTAAGTTATAATTAGAGGTTCTGATTCCCTCTGTGTTATAGGATTTTTTTTATTAATCACTTTTTAAATAACTTGTATAAGAGATGTCATCTGATGATCCATCTAGTGCTCCTCATTGTCTGATTTATCTCTGTTTGTGTGATGATTTGATTACTGTTGGTCTTCTCCTTGGGTGTGAAGAAATTATCCAAACAGCTGTTTTCTGTTCATCTTTGCATACCAAAACCCTGTATAGTACCTGGGACTTGTTAGATACTTCATAATATTGTTAAATAAGTGAATTTTCTCTAAACGATGCTCTATAGTAGTCAGTGTTAGAGATTCAAAGGTAAATAAGATACCCTCTCTTGCCTCAAAAGTATACTTAGAAAAATAATACAAATATACAAATACTATAATATTAATATTTGTGTAATTATCGCCTTCAAGCTTATAGTCAATACTGACAAAAATATAGAAAATCTTTTGATAGTATTTAGAAAAATTCAGATAAATATATAAATGTCGATTAAGCAAACTTTTCTATTACTCCTAACTAGGTAAATAATATGTTTATCTCTTTTTAAATAATTTCAAGAAAGCAAGAGATCTTGTATTAAATTCTGGAGGTCAAAATCAGACAAAGCCCAAAAGCATCTTTCTCCTTTTATGATCAAGATTTGAAATGGCATAATTATTTGACACTATTTGTTGTCCTTACTACATTCAAACTCTTTCCCAAGACTTAACTTTTGTTTATTTTGTGTTAACTGTAAAATTAATCTCCGTCTATACCTTTCAAGCTTTAATTCTAATTTTCATTGAAATTGTATGTTTGTTTGTTTTTTAATTTCTAGCCTTCCACTTTCTTTCTTTGTGAGCCAAGGAAACTAGACTTTGTTCCTTTGACTCTTTTCTTGGAAACAAATTAGCAATACCACGAATAAGAGACAGATATTACTACAGATTCTACTAATATTAAAAGAATATAAATGGAATATTGTGAATATTAAAGATCAGAGCAGAAATCATTGAAGTTGAAAATAGGAAAACAATAGAGAAAAAATTAAACAAAAATTTATATTTTTAGATCAATGAAATTGATAAGCCCCTAGCAAGACTGATCAGAAAACTAGACTAGTATCCCTCATGAATATGGAAAAAAGATTATTAACAAAATTTTATTAAATAAAATCAATAACATAGAAAATACACAATACATCATGACTGTGTGAGGTTTATTCTAAAAATGCAAAACTAGTTTAACATTTGAAAAAAAAGTCAGTATAATTCACCTTATTTACAGACTAAGCAAGGAAAACTATGATTATCTCAAATGCAGAAAAAGCATTTGTCAAAATTTCACACCCTTCCTGATAAAAACTCAGTAACCTAAGAACAGAGTAGGAACTTCTTTAACTTAATAAAAGGCATATACAAATAATCTATAGCTAACATCATACTTAATGGTAAAAGACTGATTACTTTTCTCCTAACATCAGAAAAAAAGCAAAGATGTCCATTTTCATAATATCTATTAAATACTGTACTGGAAGTTTTCACCAGGGTAGTAAAAGCAAGAAAAAGGAAACGAAAACATCCTACTTGGAAATTAAGGAGAAAAATGATCTTTACTCACAGATTCTATGCTCACCTGTGTAAAAAATGTTATAGAAGCTCCAAAAAAGATCTTAGAGCTAATAAAAGAATTTAACAAGGCTATCAGATGTGCAATCAATATATAAATATCAATTGAATTTTAAGTACTATCAGGAAACAATCAGAAATTGAAATTAAAAAATGACATTTAAAATAGCTGCAAAAACATAAAATTTTTAGAGATATATCTAACAGAAATATGTAGGACCTATATTCTGAAAGCTACAACGTATTGCTGAGAGAAATTAAATAACTAATGAGTGATGAAATATACTGTATTTATGCTTCAGAAGGCACAATGTTAAGGTATCAGTTCTTTCCTGTTTTATCAATAGAGTCAATATAATCCAAATGAAAATTCCTATAATGTTTTGGTAAAAATGTATAAGCTGATTCAAAAATTCATATGAAAATACAAAGGAGTTAGAATAGCCAAAATAACTTTTAAAAAGATTAATAAAGTTGGAGATCTTATACCTCCTGATTGCAAGACATAAAATAGCGACAATCGTCAAGAGAGTATAGCATTAGTATCAAGACCAAAAATAGATCAATGGAATAGGATAACTATTTCAGAAATAGAGCTGCATATAAATGGTCATTCGGTTTTTGACAAAGGTGCAAAGGCTATTCCAAGGATAGTCTCAAACAAATTACTATTCATATGCACAAATATAAAATTGAACTTCATACCAAATTTCACTATATACAAGTCAAAATAGATCATAGACCTAAATGTGAAATGTAAAAACCATTGAGAAAAAATATGTAGGGTAAAATCTTTGTGGCTACTGGAGGAATTACAAAATATAATGAAGTTTTGAGGGTAATAGATATATTCACAATCTTGATTACAGTGATGGTTTTCTGAGTGTATTCATATGTTGAAACATATAAAATTGTACATTTTAGTTATGAAGTTTATTTTATATCTCAGTAAAACTGTTTTAAGAACACATGAGCATGTACAGAATTTTACATAATGACAAATCTATCAGGGTTGATAGATTACCCTGAAGCCTGAGAGTGAGTATCCTCACCTTGGAGCAAGTAAATAAAAACGGTCATTCCTTTGTGAAGGAAATAATAATGATAATAATAATAATAATAATAATAATAATAATAATAATAATAGCTAACACATAGCACTTAACATGTATCAGGCACTGTCCTAAGTGATTTATTTACATGTTACACCATTTAAGACTTAACAATCATACGATATATGTCCTAGACTATCAATTTTATAGAAGAAAAAATTGGAGCAAAGAAAGTTTCAACAACTTGTCCAGAGTTAACCAGCTCATTTGTAACTGATCTGTCATTCAAATCTAGGCATTTTGTCTCAATCTTCAGTGTCCTGAATCAACACCCTAAACTGTCTCTCTAAAATGAAGCCTTCTTTATTGGTAAGAATGGTGCATATGCAATCACTTTTTGAAAAAAACAAGTACATTAACAGAACTTTTATAAATAAGAATAAAGCATATTGATTTTGAAAACAAGTAATCTCATTTTTCCAATGCAATTTGGAAAATTATGGATTAAGTTTCTTTATTATCACAGGTGATATATAAATTGTCCCCAATCCATGCATCTCTGACTCCAGGACTTTAAGCTCTTTCAGCTCTTAAAGAGTTTACTGATATAATTTCTTGCCTTTCTTCCCCCCACCCCCAAGACAACATTGGTTGGTTATCCTATCCTGTATTAATGATTTATAGTCTTATTTTTCCTTTTTATTAGAAACTGCCTGGGATTCTTTTTTGAATCGAATAAAAGAAGAATCATATAAATAACTAACATTTTCTAATAGTTGACCAGTACTAAAAATTTTTGCCTGATGTGTTAAAGATTAAAGATTCAAGCTAAATAAGATTTAGAGAATTTCATTTGGAAGTAAACCTAATGCTTCCTTGCACTCTTATCCATTGACTGTTAGGTAAAGAAATAGTTGGCATCACTGGGAGAGATACATGGATGGAATTAAGTATGGAGCTTACTTGGAACACATAAATAAACCCAACAATGAGAAAGTACTGAATAAAAAAAAGAGAAAAACTTGAGATAGAGGAAAAGAATTTTTTTTGAAAAATTGAAAAGTTTGAATAATAAGTTTAAATTTTAGCATGTGTTCTTTTGAATGAAATGCTTTGGTCATCATATATTATCACCCAATATTTTTTATTTTAAAACTATTTCCAAAAGTAATAAGATAAGTTTTATGTAAAACCCTCTTGAGTTGGTTTTTGTCTACAAAGATAAAAATGGGGGAAATGACCTGACAATTAATATATGCTCAGATGGAAAAGTACTTTCAAAGGATTGCAGATATAAGGCTCTTTGGGTGTTGATTGTTTAAGAGATCCTCCTTTCCCAACTTTCCCAATTCAATTTTTTTTTTTCCTATCAGCATCAGCATATGAATGAATGCTGTACCTATTTGGAAATACTCAAACTAAATAAAGATATAAACTCATAAGTAAAAGGACAGAAAATTTTCTATAGTTTTTAGAAATTGGAGAATGTGATTTTTTAAAAGAAGAAAACCCGGTGAAGACACAGGAATCATACTCAGACAGTGAACCTAGAATTATATTTATGGATGATCTCTACAAATACTGTCCTACTTCTCTCTTAGGATTTTGTGGAGAAGTGCCCAGAAGTCATAATGACTGAGGGCACCACTGGCATTGACTAGGTGGGCTTGAGGAGACAACGACAATGCAGAGAGCAGTCAGTCTATGGCTTGTTTCCCAGAACACCAGTACTTTCTCTGTCGGGGAAACACCATACGCTTATAATCATTTTGGAGCATTCTTACCTTCACATTCACGCTAGGGACACAGCTCTGTAAAATTCTATTATGCTCATAATATACACCTGTAAAGTACACAGTACAGCTCTGCTTAGCCCTTTTTAAAACCCAACTTTTACCTAAATGGGAAGAAAACTTTTCTTTCCTATTTCAGTTTTCTCACCTAACTCATCATATAAGGCCTCTGAATGAATCAATCACTGTTTTTGTAGGAGGAGGAGTTATCAACAGCAAGTATATTATACTTGCTTTTGAAACAAATGTTTTAAGCATAAATAATATGGACTCTTTTGAAATACCTTTATTTCAGCAATGCTGCCTTTGAATCTATAGCAAATTTAGGGTTTAAACTTTGATTCTTTACAAAAAAAATACATATTTTTTCCTTTTATCTTGCCACTCCAGAGTTCTAGCACTGAAAACAGAACCTTTTGCTCAGAAAACCCCTGCATATTTATTGGTCTTGAAAGTATGCAACACATCTAGCCTTATAATTGAAAATAATAAGGCCACGATAAATGGGATGGCCCCAGGGTAAAACACCCAAGGGATTCAATTGGTGTCACTTTGCATCAATGTCCATGCATCATGGTAATTGAGGTAACATAACCAATTACCACATTTTAATTAGAGTTCTAAGAACTTGAGAAAATTTGCAATGATGAGACAGCTCACTTTAAAAAAGAAAAAACAAAGAAAAGAAAGATTGAAAGATAAGGGTGAAAAAACCCCACACAGGACGTTACTCAAGCTGGTTTCTCAGAAGCAGGGGTTACATAAAATTATGTTTTGTGAGACCTCTTAATCTTACTTTTTGCTGTTGCATTTTGAGAAACCAAGAATTTTAAGCTGCTGTTTTGTGACTAATAGCATTCTTGCCCAAATATGATCAATGATTTTAGAAATTTATGACCAAAGAAATTCTCTAGAATGTGTTCTTGGTTTATAATGTCATTTCCCTTATAAGTGTTTCTCACCATCATAACTTAGGGAGTCATTCTAAGTTTCAAGTCAGTGTCTGAACACAGTGACATGTTATTAAAAAGCTTATTTCTCTGGCTCTGGTTGCTAAACAAAAATAGACCTAGATTCCATCTCATCCCCTTCAAAAAAATTAAAAGCAGAAAGAATTA
Source organism: Cynopterus sphinx (assembly GCA_030015415.1). Classification (NCBI taxonomy): domain Eukaryota; kingdom Metazoa; phylum Chordata; class Mammalia; order Chiroptera; family Pteropodidae; genus Cynopterus; species Cynopterus sphinx. The sequence goes on along the minus strand of CM057384.1, from coordinate 70,969,713 downwards.
CTGCATTTAGAAATTAATTTTGACTTGGGGCAATTATTTTTATAAGACTCGAGTTTAAGTGAAAAACCTCCTGTAAAATTTTAGTGCTGCTACATAATCAAGTAATTATGTAATTACTTGTACTTAATTACTTACAAGAGAGATGGTTGTTAAAAAATCTTTATACATGTCAAAAACAGCCTTCTTCTTTAGAGTATTTCTAACCAAGCTTTAGGTACCAAAAAGCTTTTTTAAAAATAATTTTCAGTAAATTTATTTTTTTTTCATAAATCTGTTTCCATTTTTTTCTTCAGCTGTGTGAAAGTGCGTTATATACAGCTCTACTTGTCCTATCTCCTGTTCCCACTCAAAATAGACAAAAAAGGAAGGAAGGAAGGAAAGAAGGAAGGAAGGAAGGAAGGAAGGAAGGAAGGAAGGAAGGAAGGAAGGAAGGAAGGGTGGAGAAAAGAAATAAATGATTTTCAGTTATAGGGGAAAGGATTGATTTTATAAGTAAGACATAGGTCCTTAATGTGAAGATTTCCAGTGGACAGAATAGATTTTCAAGGGAAGTTGAGGAATTTCCTTTCTTTGAGGATTGCAATAGAACATGGTGACTAAGAGCTTGGGCCAGACTGTGTCACTTAGAAGCTATGTGAATGTGGCAAATTATTTAATTCTTTTATGCCTCAGTTTCTCATCTGTAAGCTAGAGATAACAGTAATGCCTACCTCAGATTATGCAAGGTTTAAATGAATTAATAGGTGAAAAGTTCTTTGAACAACTGCTGCCAAAGAGTCAATAATGTTGGCTGCTATTATTAGTTATGTTATTGCAGGAAATGAGTTTTATTTATCTTATATATTTATTTATTTATCTTTATGTTATTGCAGGGAATGAGTTTTATTTGTCTGGAAATTAATGCATTGCCTGGCATATTAGGCAATTAATACATTTTTGCTTAATAAACACATGAACAAATGACAGAGAAGTAAGTAGCTGAGGATATCCTGTCTTAAGTGATAGATTCCATGGTTGACATAACCACCCATCCTCATCCTCCTCCTTTCTAGACAGAACTAGCCAAAACTAAACCAGTTGAATTTATTCTAGATACTCCCAATCTTAACACTAGTTGATTTAGTTGATCTTTATTGTTCTATTTTCAATTTCACTGATTTTTGTTCTAATGTTTTTTCTTTTGCATGTTTTAGACTTAAATTGCTCTTTTTCTCCCTCAGTTTCCGAAGGTAGAAGCTTAGGTTGCTGATTTTTTACTTCTCTTTTCTTTCTCGTACATGCATTTAATGCTATAAATTTCTCTCAAAGCACTCCTTCTGTTGAATCAAACAAATCTTAATAAATTATATTTTCATTTTTAATTGATTTAAAATATTTTAAAATTTCTTTTGATACTCCTTCCTTAACTCATGTATTATTTCGAAATATTATTTAATCTCCAAATATTTGAGGATTGTTCAGCTACCTTTCTGTGAACGATTTCTAGTTTAATTTCATAATGGTCTGAGAGCACACGTTGTATGATTTCTATTATTTTAAATTTTTTAAGGTCTATTTTGTGGCTCATAAGGTAGTCTTATTTTGATGAATGTTCCGTGTGTGTTTGAAAAGATATGAATTCTGTTGCTGTTGAATGAAATATTCTCTTCATGTCAATTAGATCTAGTTTATTGATAGTACTGTTCAGGTCAATTATATCCTTACTAGTTTTCTGCCTGATTGATACATCAATTACTGAAAGAATAGAGCTGAAATCATTAAGTCCTCAGCACTGGTTGAAATGAAGGACTCTAATCCAATCTGGGGCTCCAGAGCTTAGTACTTTAGGTGCAAAAGAGGGCAAACCTGATCCAAGGATATAAATTTGGGAAAAATCTAAGATGCAGGATTAGGGTCAAGTAGGGCTAAAAATCTAATTCTTAGGAAGCATCAATCCAAAAGGGTCTGGGCAAAAGTTCAGAACCCAGATTAAAGCAGAGGGGCTGCAAGCACAAAGAGCCCAAGGGCAAAGAGAGTGAGTGATTCCTAAAGGAGCGAAGACCTTTTAAATAGGGAAATTGGAAAAATGGAATTGTTAATGGTACAAGTGGGTTTGAGCTAAAATATAGCTTTCCATTTTCCTTAGTAATTTTTTTTGTGTGAAAAGTTGTGAAAAGTTACACTCTCCTTTTTCTGTTCTCACTATCCTACTCCAATTGCCTCAGCCTGATTGCTAGAATAAACTTCTTATTAGTGTGCTTATTTCCAAGCAGTTTTTCCAGTCTATCAGAATACCACTGCATGGCTTCGATGACCGAAATGCTGTTTTAAAGATGTTACTGAACAAGAATGTGTTATAGCTCCATCGTGCTTGTAAATCAAAGTTCATAACCATCCAAGCTTCTGTAGGCTGGTTCCACTCTGACTCCTGTTAAGCTAAATAATGAGGTAAACTGAGGCAAGCTTGAATTACCAGAAATTGAGTTTATTCAGCAATAGCAGAAGAATTGCAATTTAGGAAATGCATGCACATGAGTCCAATGGGCTGTATTTATGTGTAGGGAGTGGAAAGAGGGAGAAGTCCATCCAGAATCAAAGTAGTAAATTCATTGATTGAGGATGGGGAGAGATTCTTGGTTGATGATCATTGGTTAGGAAATAAGTCTCGATCTTCTGTAAATCAGGGATTTATGGGAAATCAGTGTTTCAGTTCTTAAGTTTTGTTTTGAGGGAGCATGCATGAGATTCTCCATTTCATATCTTCCAGTTCCATGTTAGATTAAAATCCTTTCAAATTACAGAAAAATTTTGCCCCAATAATTTTCACCCAGTTAGTTATAAATATCCAAAAAAAAAAAAAATAGGCAAAACATATGATCAGGTTATTCACAAAATGGTAAATAGAAATGGTCACTAAAGCCATAAATAAATATTCAACCTAACTAGCAATAATAGAAATTCAAAGTAACAGTTCATGAGTTGCTTTTTTTTTTTTTGCCCATCAATAAGTCCGAAAATTAGTGACAAATCCCAGTGTTCGAGAGGGGAGACTGGGTTGCAAACTGTCATAATTTTTAGCTATTTGTCAATATCTGAAAAAGTATGCACCCCCTTTGACCTAGTTGTTATCCTTCCCAGATTTACTTTCACAAAATAATTTTCTTTATTTGTATAAATTTATCTATCATATTTTATTAATAAAACCAAATAGTTGTAAACAACAGAGATTTCTAATAATGTATATTTTAAGTGAACATTAAGTAAAGTGATAGAATATTTAAAATCATTAAAAATCACATTTTTTCCAGTTCAATTGTTTTTACTTTATAAATAAATCTCAAGTTCATTCAGTTTTCCCTAACTGTATACCACCTTAGTCCAAGCCACCAGCATCTATCATAAAGTGTTTAGGATATTCTTGGCACAGAGAAAGCATTCAATAAATGTTTGCTGTTATTGTTTTTATTCTTACTTGTACCTCTGTAAGTAGTCTCTAACATTGCCTTCCTTGCATCAAAGTTTGCTTCCTTTTCAGTTTGTTCTCTACCCTGCAGCCTGTGTAATCTTTTAAAAACACTAATCCAATCATGCCATCTTGCCTGCTTCTCTAGACTTATTTCCAATCATGTATCCTCCCTCTGCAGGCCAGACACACTGCCTGCTGTCAGGCCCTCACATGCAGCATGCCTTTTTCCTTCTGCTTTCCTCACTCACCGATACCTCGAGTTCCCTCCCCCAAAGTTTTATTATTCTTCAGAAATCAGCTCAAGAGCCACTTCCTCAGGCAAGTTTTTCTTGACCTTCCAAAATAGATCAAATTTACCTTTAATATCTTATCACAGAGTATAATCTCATCTACTAAGTCCTAAAACTAAACTTTGTCTATTTCATTCAGTAAATATGTGCTGAATAAATTTGCTGAATGCATATTTATTGAATGAATGAATGAATGAATAAGATTGTCTTAAAAGTTTATATTAGCTTGTTATAGTGTGCTTCTTTATTTATTTTTCCTATATCAGTCTGCCATTAATTCAGTCTTCATTGGCCCACCTTTCCACCTTCTCATATGTTTATAGGTTTTTCAAACAAAGAAATTTTAAATTTTATTTATGTTGTATACAGCTGATCAGCTAAGTACCCTGAGTTGGGTAGAGGTGAGTTGAGATGGTAAAACCCTATTTCTCCTGGTATGTGGAGGGGAAGTGGGGAAAGAAATGCAGGGCAGAGCTTTTGTCTTCTACATTAAGTAACCTTCCTCCTCAATACAGGAGTTAATATTAGCATTTTCTATATGTCACTTGAAAAAGTGTGGGAAGCACTGGTCCAGAAATAATAGGTATTAAGCCTCAATACCAACCTGCTGATCATGAAGCAATAGTCACATTTAAATTTTGATTGAAGAGAAAATATTTAAGTGGAAATGCCATTGGGGTCAAATAATTTTCTTATTCTTTAGGAAGATCGGATTTACTCTAATTTTCTCTTTTTCATTCAGGTCTAATATTTTAGGTCTGTTGTTTCACTTGAGTTATGTTTATGATTTTTTTTTTTAACATATAAATGACTTTACTGAATGTCAATGAAAAAATTCTATGTTTAGTCATCTGGAGGTTAAAATTGAAATATCAATATTAAATAAGCTGATTTTTGCATAAAGGAGTGTATCAGTACAAAATAGTACCAGTAGGCCAATATGCCTAAAGTCTGAAAAGCTAAATCTATTTTAACATAGGTTAAGTATTCTTCCCTTATTTAATGTAGGTTAAATACACTATCACCATATCACTATTGACTATGCAAGTACTGGATTCTGAATATTTAACCTATTTGCAAGGAGGGTTTGCTGTCTGATTCCACTGGATTATGGAATGGAAGGAATTGAACCTGCAGGCAGATAACCAAGAAGTACCCCTTGAGTACCTGTTATGTGCACAGCATTGTTCTGAGATTTGTCTACACAGAAGTAGTACAGGACATGATCTTCACTCTCAAAGAATTCACAAGCTATATGGAGTGATAATAAGATAATATTGACATAGATGAGACAATAATTATTCCAAACTGTGGTTGGGCGGAACATGACAGCACCAATTACAAAACTAAGTAAAGAGATAGTTGAAAGGTGAGTCTGTGCTCAATTCACATTTATATCTGCTCAGTGCTTGGAAAGTACTGTGAAGTAAGTATTCAGTGAACATTTGTTGAATGAATCAACAAATATAAATTCTAACTTGTGCGGTTTTATCACTAGTTTAAGAATCAAATGAGAAGGAAATTGCTGAGGGCTAAGTCTCCAGAGAAATATTTGTAAAGGAGTTTAAGACTGATTTGGTGAGGGCAATAGAAACCAAATTCATCCACTCATTCAAAAAATATTTACTGACTACCTACTACAAACGGAGGTATGGTGACATAAGTGAGCAGGGACTATTCAAAGGCAGTTATTATAGTAAAGGTCAGCTTTGGGGGAGCCTTAATTTAAATTGCAGTCATTTTTATCTGACCAGGCTATAGAATACTTTAAAAGTCAAAATAATTTGAAGAGAAATAGCCACTGAAAGTAATACAAAGAAAGGACTCATTTTAAGAAGCTTGGTTTGAAAAATAGTGTGTAGGATTAGGTGGGAAAGCAGTATGAACACATTGTCCCTTCTGTTTTTAAAAGTCTAGGGATAAATTTTTCACACGATGTCATGGGTTCTCTATGAATATTTAGTTGCCCTTTTAATAACAAATCCTGTTGGTGTGTCTCATCTAATTATTTTGTTGCAATGGAATTCCATTTCTTGAGTTTGGAGTCGTGGAAATAGAGAATTTTTCTCATTGTCCTACTCATAATAACTTTCCAAATGCTCTAGAAAATAAGTCCCTATATAACCTTTTCCTCACCTGTAAAAAAACAAACAAAAACAAACAAACAAAAAAAACCAACTCCAACTCTCTTGACCTTTCTCAAATGGTTTATTTCTTCAGTGTTAAAGAACATTCCTTGATTATTAAACTTTAGTCATATCCAAGTAACTAGATTCTTTCACATGACCCTGATTTCTCTCTTTGTTTTTACACTTATGCAAGAGTAGGCTTAATAACAATTACTTCTAAAGATTAAGTACTAGGAGCTCCTAAGATAATTCCATTTCAAGAGCAGTATTTGCATGTAAAGGAAAATTAACCTTGTCCAATGCAGAATAAAGAATTTTCTTTTTGGTGGAAGCTAAAATATCTTGCAATCTATTTATTCCTCACTCTGTCACCATTATTTATTAAGTGTTACTTTCTTAGCTCATCATCTTCAAGGACTAGAAAAGGAGTTTCAGCAACAAATATCCAGAGAGATATCCATTCCTTCCTAGGACACCTATACATCTATAATAGACAAGAAGGGACAACCAATTTGTAGCAATCAGCATGTGCAGAACAGGAGAGAAGATAAGTTAGCTGAGGACTGTAGGCAAGTCTGTCCACTGAATGGTGTTTCCTGATGGAACTTTAATGGGATTAAATGGCCTACTGGATCTCCCTGACCAAGGATCCCATAGAACTTGAATTCTCAATTAAAGAGGACAGTGGTCAGCTGAAGTTGTCAGTGGGGGAGAAGGGGCTAGTTAGGAATTCAGGCATCTTTGTACACTAAAGGTTATTCTTGTAAGATCACTAACTCACCTCATCCAAGTTGACTCAGATTAAAATTGATTTAACTCAAAAGACAAAAGCAGAGAATATTAGAGGACCCAAAATAACCGGTGCCTTTTCACAGGTTATTTTGTTCTTTTTTTCCCCCTTCTCGTTTTAGTCTGAAAAAACTCACTTCAAATAAGGAAGGGAGTCTAATTTTCAAAACGCAATTCCTCCATTTTTTTTCCCTTTCTGAGTGGCACTCATACAGTAGCAGTGGTAAAATAAACAACGACGTGTTGGATTTTGTTTCTCTTTATCTATATGACATTTGTGTCATCACCGTAGCTCTAATCCATATTCAGGTCTTCATGTTTGGTGTGCAGTAATATGTAAATTATCTCACCAGCTGCATGGAGCAGTGTTTGTTTATTCTATTTCTTTTGGCACTGCACAGAACTGAACTTCTGCCAAAATGGGGCTGCTTCAGGGAGCACTAATGCTCCAGGAGGAAGTTTTGAAAGGAAACGCACATCGAAAGTCTTCACTCTGTGAAGCAGCAAAATCAAAACAAACTTTCTGTTTACTAAAATATCGGTATTATGAATGTAAAATAATGTGTTTGTTAAAATATAATGAGCATGCTGCCCATCTCCAGGATGCTCTGTGTACGTGGGTTTTGGAAATGAGGACACACTGCTGAGAAAGCTGGTGTCTTTTTATTCTTGGAAAGAAAGTAGGTGAAACAAAACAGACAGAGACAATATCTAGAAGTTTAGGAGGGGAAAGAAATATTTTAACATGCATATTAATCTCTGGAAGCACATGGCATTTACATGCATTTCAGTGTGGACAGCTGTGGTGTTTAAGTGTTAAAAAATTTCATTAATGATGCATAGAGCTATCTACTTCTGTTGGCAGGCCTTTCAGTCTTCAATCTGACACTTCCTTTTTTATCCAGCAAGCTAATTTCCCCTCTTTTGTGAGGAGTAACTGTTTTCACACTGCTGCTTACCCAGCAAGCCTCCTTATTGTTTCATGGTTAATTATCTTCTCCAGCTTCACCTTCTCCAGTGAGGGGAGCAGGACTGTTCCTCCCCAGCACTAATGAAAGCCGGGTTTTATGGGTATGCTGTGTAAATAAATGCAAGTTCTGATCAAGCAACGTAATAAATGAGTTCCTAAAGTTTATGGAGTCACAGCTCATCTAATGATTTTACTGAATAATGAGGGAAAATGATTAATCTGGTGAGAGGGGGGACTTCATTCCAGGGAGAAACATGAAGGCTTAGTTAGTTGCCTTAGTGTGGAATCTCTCTGCAGATAAACATGAGGGATCTATCTCCATTTATCCAAGTGTTCTTCACGCTTCCTAATAGCAGCAATGATGTGGCTAGGAGGATGTCTTACAGAGAATGGGCCTTTGAAAAATACTGTTGATTGGTAGGAGGTGGGGGGTCACCTGGCATTGTATTTTCCTGATTATTGCTATTTATTAAGGAAAGAAAAAGTAGTCACACTTCATGTTGTCAAACTATGCTTCACTCTGCAGTGACTGCAAGAAGGGCAGAGATAAGTCACAAATGCTACCAATGTCGAGTCCCTAGAATAGTAAATTCAGCAGGGCTAGCCCTGGTAATTAGCTCTGCTAGTCAGGCAATGTCTTCCTCCCTGGACTATAAACTCGGCATATTCTCTTAGGTGCCAGTTCAAGGACCCATATTTAAAGAGGTTGGGGCTCCTAGATATTTTTGCATATTTTTTTTTTTTTGCTTTGCAAATGGATTTTAAGGGATTAAGGTGATCTGAAGCCTCTAATTTTGTTTTGTTTTGTTTTTATTAATTTACAAATAAATTTACATTTTGAGATCGTTTTTCTTCTTGTATAAAATTTACATTTCTTTGATTTGGGAAACTTTGATTTGGGTTACAGTTTGAACTAAGGTCCTGACATTTAAAACTCTCAAGAGCCTCCTTCATGAGAGCCCAGGACCAGACCTTCTAGTCCAATCAAGATTGAATTTTTTCATCTAATCAAATATCAGGGTCCTTAGTATTTTTCCCTTGAGATCTTGATGAGAAAATCTCCCAGGGAGTCTACATTTTAACATGTCTAAGGACTCTAGGACTCAAAAGTATAAAATCTCTTGGAATCTTTTATCAAAGACATTTATTACCTTCTAGGTAAATTCATCCTGAAATTTCAAGCAACTTTTCCAACATCAAGTATAACTTGTATACTTTCCAATTATTTTTTATGAAGGGAACAGTGACAGCTCAGGGGAAATGTAATAGCAATTTTGAGACTTACTAGTCCTTCCTAATTCTAAAAGCAGTTATCTTTAAAGGAGTTCATTAAAACAAAGATATAAATTAAATGAAATAAAATCAGATGCAGAAACAAGGGTTAAGCCATCTTAAGAAAACGAATCATAGCTGACTTGCCTGCTAATCATCTTAAACCTTGGGCCAATCAGATGATTAACTGAGAAAAGCAAGACAAGTTTGGTTGACTGGAATAGATAAGATGGAAAAGAGATGAAAATGATACCTATCATTTTTAGTCATTCTTAATTTGCTTATCCAAATTGGCCAACATTTTATTCTTAGTTTTTTTTCTCTAAATGGCAAGTTATAATCGCAATCTTAAAATTAAAAAAAAAAAAAAAAAAAGCAAACTCTCCCTATTTATCTGAGAGTAGCAAACAAATAAGAACAGTAATAAGACAATGCTGGCTCTTAATATGTACCTTGTTGAGAGTGAAAAGACACAAAATTCTGTCAAATAATGAGGACTTTGTAAAAGACATGAGTCCTGTATATGGGTGAACTCTGTTACCTCCTTTTTGGCTTTCTAGGCAGACCTCAGCATGTTGGCCAACCTCTCTGTGTGCTTTAGGTTACCTCGAGATCATGGCATAAATCTTGTGTTTATAAAATTCAGTCTGAAAGTTGGGAACCCAAGTCTATCTCATAGAATAGCCCATGTGTTAGTAAGCTTCACTCGTTTACAGAACCATTAACTTCCTTACTAAAAATTTGCCTTGTAGGATTTAAAATTATAGGTTTTTATTAATAGAAGATCTTTATCCTAAAGGAGAGCCAATAGTGTATTTTTCCCTTTTCCTATGGCAAAGGTAAAGCAAAGATTACATCTTGAGGCACAAAACTCAAATGTTATGTCAACTTCTGAGAGTGAAAAGGCAAACACCAAATAGTTAGAATAATGCCAGAAAAATGAGGCCAGATGTTATCATTAGAGGAAAAAAAATTGTTTATGTAACTTGTCATGTGGATCTGTCATTGTTATTTGAATAGGTTTACCATAGAGTAGAATGTAGAAAGTACTACTATTTTTATTGCATTTGGGTTTTTACAACTTTATTGAGATTATTTTTTTTGGGTGGAGGGTACTTTTTTTAAATTTTAGTTGACCTGATACTCAAGATGTCAGATTAAATAAATTTCTTTTATTTAAAAGTCTCTTCGTAATTATATGTATATATATATTTAGTTCATTTTAAAACAATCCAAAATTTAGGTACTTTCTTGAAACTCCAGGGAAATTTTCCAGGGAAACAAAATAGTGACTAAGAAGAGAAAGATACACTAGTTTTCCTATTCAGTCTTTTCTGAGTATGATACAAATTTCTGTATGTTTACATATAATGCAACAGTCAAAATAAAATAATTTATTTGCCAGAGGAAGTAGGTTATTTTTCTAGTTATAGTAAATGTTCAGTGAATGCTTAACAAATATGAATAATTATTTATACAATAACCAACTTGTTTAAGAAAAACATAGGTTGATGCAAGCATTCACCTGTTGCCACCTAGCTTTAATACTCCCAACACTAAGGTTCATACACCTAAAAGTTATGTAGAAATTGTGACAGCATCTAACTTTATTTATTGCCACAAACATATTGCCTTTTAATCAAAATATCACTTCTTTGAGGCTGACCCTCCAGTGAAACTGAAGTTATAGAAAGAGAAGAAAGAAGTGTCTCCTTTCTTCTATGGAATTCCTTGCTACAGCGTCACAATCACCTTGTCGATAGAACCTTAAAGTTTCTGGAAAACACATTCTTCACACACAAAATCTAATTTAAAAGTATTAAATATCATTTTTGTTGTTGTTTTTGTTGTTTTAAATAGATGCAAGAGTTAGGATGGACTACCGTGTCTATTGTTGAGGGATGAAGAGTTTAAGCACTTGAAGAGTTTCCTATACAGTCTGGGGCCTCCATGGCTTCTCTGCCTGTTCTCCTTCCAAGACAGCTGCTAGAAGCCCAAAAAGGCAGTGGATAGCACCTGGCAGGAGCAGGCACCCCGTTTCTACAGCTGTTTCACTGTGAAACCTGATTCCTCAGGCTGCTCTCTAGCGCATCCTGTCTGATTTCCTCACCCAACAGCCTCTCTCTGACTTCCTTCTTGCTAATTCAGTGGCTTTCCCTTAGCTCCCATTCTTCTTATCTTTTCTGACTATAACACTCTTAACCACCCACGACTTTAAAAGTTTCCTTCTCTCAACTCCCAGAATATTATACCGTCTCTACTTGGGTTTTCCTTTATGTTTCTTTTGCTAGTTGCTCACCACTCCTTTGAAGATACCCACAAGACTCTATCCCATCCACCTTTGCTTCTTATTATTCTCTCTTCTTTCAGTGGCCTCCTCCCCCAACACTTTCTCTAAATTCTTTTCTCCTCATGGTAGCCTATATACCCTTCACAATAATAGACAATCAGATCTCATGCAGCTAAACACATGGCAGAGGTGTGTGTTAGGTGAAAAGAGGCAAGATAGAACTGTGGGACATACTGTCATTTAACAGTCAGATGAAGCAGATTTTATAAGGAGACTTGGCCTCAGGGTAATCAAAGGAAAAGAAAATTTCAAGAAAAATGGAATCAAATTCTACAGAGGAATCAAGTAAAATAAGGCCAAAGGAGATACAGTTGGATTGGGCTCTCAGAAGGTACTGGTCATCCTGCCAGGGGTTCAGCAAACAAGGGCTCTGTTAATCACACTCCTTTTTTTCTCCTCAAAGAGACTGTTGCCTGAAAATGAGTGAAGTTGAATTAAGGGAAGTATTATACACAGGATGTTCCTCTATTCAGTGTTTCTGAGAATGACGAGCATGAATGCAGACTGAACAAAGAAGTCTGTAATAAAAAATTATCTTTATTGATAATACATGCACAGTGATATAAATGAATTCAGAAGTATTATCAGGTGTAATATTTTTATTAGGAAAGGTCCTCAATAGAGTGATGAAGTCTTGTTATGTTTGATAGTGTGCCAGGCTCTGAAACTCAACAGGACAGGGGAATATTGTTACTTTTTCTTTTTTAATTAATGTAAAATTAACATAACATAAACTTAATCATTTTAGAGAGAGCAATTTAGTGGCATTTAGTACATTCATAATGTTGTAAACTTATTACCTCTATCTACTTCCAAAACATTTTCATCACTCCAAAAGGAAACTTCACACTTGTTAAGCAATTGCTTCCTACTCTCCCCTTCCTCAATCCCCTGGGGACCATCAATTTTCATTCTTTCTCTATGAATTTATCTAGTCTGGATATTTCATATAAATGGAACTATACAATACGACTGACCCTTGACCAACACAGGTTTGAACAGCATGGATCCACTTATTCATGGATTTTTTTTTTCAATAAATACTGGAAATGTATTTTCTCTTTCTTAATAACATTTTCTTTTCTCTGGCTTACTTTATTGTAAGAAGGCAGTTTATAATAATATTCAAAATAAGTGTTAACTCACTGTTTATGTTGCTGGTAAGGCTTCCAGTCAATAGTAGGCTATTAGTAGTTATGTTTTGGGGGAGTCAAAGTTATACATGGATTTTTGACTGCACGGGGTTTAACGCTCCCAACCCTTATATAGTTCAAGGGTCAACTGTATATGACTTTTGCTGTCTGGCTTCTTGAAAGAAGCATGATGTTTTTGAGGCTACTAGCTTTTATAACTCAGAGGTGGCACCAGCTAGAAAGTCAGAAATTCCTTAGGTGGCTTCGATATGGCAGAGTTTAACTTAAGGACTTTTCCCCAGATTCCTTCAATAGTTTGCGAGACCATGGACAAGTCTTTATTCCTGCAGTTCATTCCATATTATTTATTTTGAAAACCTACCCTCTGCCAGGCACTGTTTTAGGTACTGTGGCTCTAGTGGAGACAGAACAGATAGAGCCCCAAGGGGTATATATCTGGGAGAAAAACCCTTACTTCCCAATATTGGACTCACTTTTGTCTCTGTACTCTGTTGAGAACTAAGGTAATTTTTGCTATTGTAAAACTTACTTTAAAACAACAGCCGATGGATTTTTTATTTTCAACTATTTCAGAAATATCTGTGTAATCAAGACTAGGAAATATGTCCATGTTGGTAAACATTTTAGTGATATTTGTAAGATGATTTGGGGTTTTGAGTTTCTGATCAGATTCATTATTGAAAAAGAGCATTCACTAGAACAGTTTTTGATCATTAGTGTGAGATAGACTTTCAAAGGATTTTCTGAGCTGAGACAAGTTGCTTTAACATTATTGTCAATCTGATAGATAGTGAGCAGTATTTGATTGCTGTAATGTGTCAGTTGTGATAGAATTTCACAGACAATGGACTAGCCTTTTTAAAAAAAAGATTATTTTCAGGAAATAGAAAGTTCTTGAGCTACAGGCCTTACCGAGGCCTGGGGAGGTGTCTTTTCTCATCTAGTTATTCCTGCAGGACAAGCAGAGTCAAGACATGCAAAGACAAACCTACACCTCATTTGCAGTGCAGTGGGAGTGAGTAAGGGCCTAAGTGATGTTTATTTCACTGAATTACATGCATGTGGTTGTACTATAGAGGTTCATCAACCAGTCACCAGTCTTAATGCAAACATTGTTACAGATATTTAACAGTTAGCTATACTGTTCTCCTCTCACTTCAGCACATGGAACATATAACTGCCAGTCCCATATTCCTGCTATGTACCAGGCCCTCTCCATAGGACCATACATACATTTTCCCATTTACATCTCTCAACAACCTCCAAGGTAGATATAATGTACTGTGATTACCTTAGATATAAAAATGATAGAACTGATGCATAAAATATTAAATAACTTGTCCATGATCACACAGCTAACACATCAGAGGGGGATCCAGGATTCAAACCCAGATTCGTTTGAGTTTCTAGCCCAAATCTCAGAATGGTTGATAACCAGTCAACATCATTGCTTTTAATCCTATTTCCTTTTTCATCTATATTTTTTCTTGCTGTCTTTGAATCTAGTCTCTGCCCAGCAAGAGTCATAGTAATACAAACTTCAAGTTCTCAACAAAGTTGTCTTTCCATTTTCTGAGGACTTGCTGTTTGTTACGGTTACTGATGTCTTTGTTTTAAAAAAATTTCTATGTAAGTCTAATTTGAGAAAATAAATATGCATGTAATACTCAGACACTTTGGTCTCAGATTCGGAGGTAGGTGCTAGCGAAAATATTGCATCAAAAAAGCAGAGTGAATGTATGAATGTTGGAATCAACCCTCATTTCAATTGATTACCCCACCCTGACCTATATAATATTTTCTCCCTGCTGTTCATCTCCCCCTCAAACTTCTGTGTGGCCTGCTTTTTGCCTTAGGGTAATGATACATATCTTTATTCAATTATGATGACTGCTGTTTATGTTTTTATTATTATTATATATTTGTACGTTTTTGTTGTATTCTGCTTTTCTACAGATAAATATCTTCTCCCAGGGCTTTGCAAGTGGTGTTGCTCAGTAGACTCCTGGATCTAGAATAAATAGGGAGGAACATAAACTGCAAGACTTCCTAGTGATTTTGCCCCTTCTGAGCACTAAAATTTTGAGTGGGACATTCATTTCATCCTGCTTTTTTGAGATTCTGTAGATTTTCAATAATGCAACTTTCTAAAGGAAATTAAAGGAATCCAGAAGTAGCTTTATCAGATCTCTGCTGAGTTGTTTTATTGAATGCCATGTTCCTTCATCTCCACTCTTTAGCTGACAATATGTTTCTCATCTCTTATAAAATCTCACCATTTAACTTAAAAATTTAAGAAAATACTAGAAATGTAATTCTAGGAAACCTAACTCAAAGACATGCAAGTACAGTAGGAAGTTAATTTGGATATGTATTACTTGCTGTCATTGGAATCTTGGTTCTTTCATCATCATCATTGTCATTTCTCTAGCCTCTTTTAGTTACTTTCTCTGTATATATTGTGTTAATATAAAAAACCTGCTTCCAAGAATAAAAATTAACCAGAACTAGCTAATGCCACTTGTTTCTTGAGCGGATCTGTAAAGATGTGTGTGCATATAATTATTAATATAGAGGCCAAAGTTCTGTACCAGTTAAGCAAGTTTATGAATTAAAGACCCTCGCACACATGAATTTAATTCAGAATTATCTTTGAATTGCAGATTCTCTAATGGAACCTTATGTGCTACTTACCATCCTTTTAGTTTTAGTCAAATATTCTTAGATTTTGTCTATACACACTTTTTTTTAATGTGGGATAAGAGGAGGGAGATGAGTTACCACGCCTCCCAACTCCCCTCTCCCGCAGTCATCTTAGAGCCCAGATAGTCTGAATGCCGAGCTCACCAGCTCATCCATTTTTGATTTGTCACTTTATCAAAGACAAGGACACATGTGTCTTTTTAAAAAGTACTGGACAATTCATCTAGAAAACAACAAAATTGCTTAATTAGCTTGTGACCTTCTTGGGCTATCATCAAAGAAAACATTTAACGAAATATTGTCCCACCAGTTATAGCTATATTTCTCTCTCTCTCTCTGTATAATCTTTTTTTTCAAAGACAACTGTTTAGTTATATAAATATTTTAATGTCCTTCCTATTGAAAACTTTCTCCACATTCTTGCCCCCAGGTTACATTTCATGTTTGAGGTTAAATCTTGAGGAAATGGAGATTTTATTGAAAATATTGACAGAATTTAATTCAC
The DNA here is from genome assembly GCA_030015415.1 of Cynopterus sphinx. NCBI lineage: Eukaryota > Metazoa > Chordata > Mammalia > Chiroptera > Pteropodidae > Cynopterus > Cynopterus sphinx. The sequence continues at coordinate 70,954,106 of CM057384.1, read as the reverse complement.
AACAGAAGGGAGTGAATGAGGGCAGAGTGAGTAGCACTTGTTTAATACGTAAAGTTTAAAGTCTAAAGTGAATGATTTACTAATGAATCTTGTCAGATATTCCCTGGAACTGACATACAAAAAAATTTTAGAAATTACAATAAATTTAAGAGGACTTAGAGGAGGAGAAAATTAAGGAGGAAAAAGGTTAATATTGTGTTCAAAAGTTTAATCATTTCCGATGGAAATTTTCCACTCCAACTACATTATTGAGCAAAGTTTTTGTTCTTTTAGCTATTGCTATAAGTTTTATACTTTCTTCAGCTTGCACTTGTAAAGCCAATAGGCATCATTTGGTCAGAAAATGACTACCATGGAAGAGAAGTCCGAGTTACCAGCATTATTGGGCTAAGCTCCCAACATACTTCCAGATGGCATAATTCTGGCATCTAGTGTGAGCCCCTGGGTTTGAGGCTGTCATGGAAAATCTGTGCTGCTAAATGTTAAAGTGAACCAGAGTTACAAAGAGAGTCTCTTTGAAAGACTAGTCCAATTATTTATTAGCACTCTCAGAGTATATGTCAGCAAAGATATATTTGAAATTAATATACTATTTGATTGACTGATTGATTATTTCTACAGCTGAAGATTTTAGCATTCATTAGCCATACTAACCAGTCATTAGTCCTGTCTTTATCAGCAAGCAAAGAATAAACAGAAATTCTAATAAAAATTCTTTACAGCGAATGTGCTCCATACCTAAGCGAGTGTGATGACTACGGGTGTACTAAAATATAAATTAACTGTTATAACATCGGCAGCAAGAAAGATTCATTATAAAATTTAAAAATAGTCCTTAATTAATGTTTACTTTGTAACTGGATTCTTTTAAACTTAATCTCTTACATATCCAATATAATAAAGTTCTAATGGGTATTTTATACTTAATGGGTTAGTGTGGTATCCTTTAACTATTAGTTTCAGGAAGAATTCAGTTTTAAGAAAGTTCTACTAATTGTGTTGCTGGTGAAACCCTTTTTTCACTACTGAGGAATAAATCATTATGGCTTGTTTTTCAACCAGACTGTTCAAATAAATCTGAATTGTAATGCAAATATGCTTATCTGTTATACTGTACGACACTTCTCTCTGCCTACCCTGTCATGAATCCCTCATGGTTTTAAGAGCAAATTGAAAGGGATAATGAAAAGGAGAGAATGAGATAGGCAGGAAGAACCCTTTATGAATTGCCTCAAGACCACTCTAGAGCAATTCTATGTGCATTAAGAATTATAGCTACCTTATACTGGCTGCTTTCTCAGCCCTTCACGTGCATTAGCTTGTTTAGTACTCAGAATTATCTTCAAAGTTAGATAACAACTAGCCCCCGCTTTAACAAGTGATGTGAGGAGCCTGGTGCTCTGATGGATTAAGCAACTTGCCCAAGGCCTTGCAGGTCAGCAGCAAAATCAGTACTTCAGTGACTCTGCATAGTTTTAGAGTCATGCTCATCTGCCTGGCTATGCTGCATAAGAAGAAGCTGAACTGCAAAGTCCTGAGTTTCTTCTGTCATTGAGCCTGGCGGGGCCTGAAGTACCTATATCACCCTGAATCCAGACAGCTGGACAGAAAGTGAGGTTGGTGAAGGAATCTGGACAGAGTCCAGGAGCCCATTCAGATACTATACCCCAGAATGAGTCAAGCTCTACCTAAACAGAGTTAAAACCAAGAAGTCCAAGCAAAGATCAAGGGTCCCAACTGTTCAGGCAGAGAGCAGCATGAGAGAATCTGGACTACTTCCCTGGGAGTCAGGAAAGTCCTCAGATAGTTATTCTAGGGCCAGAGTTGGGCTAGAGGAGGAGTTTCCTACTTGTAAGAGATAAGGGGCAGGGCTGACAATGGTGAAACAAATTAACAAGGAACAAAGTGGAATTTCTTTCACAGAGATGGAGGGAGAAAAGAGAGATGGAGGGAGAAAAGAACTGAGAGAACTGTGATTAAGGGACTGCCCTGGAGCCCTGGCGCCTGTGACTCAGGGTCCAGGAAGATGTAGGTGAGGGAGTCAGTTGAGTGTTGTTCATCTTGGGTCTGATGGAGAGCTGGGACCAATTCTAAAGAACCATTGCCCTGAAGGGGAAGGCAGAGGAAATGATAGACATGGGACAACCTCTGGACCATGAATAGCTCTACAGGTGGCTATAGCTCTATTCTATTTCCCCAGGCAAAACTGCTTCAGTGGAGAATCCAGGAATAGAGGCAAGAGGCAGTTTGTCATATGCGGCTACAAATAGTATTCCACTATGGATTTTAGAACTAAAACAGTATCAGACTGAATATACCTTAAGAGATGTTTTATGGACTGTTCTTTTCCTTTTACCTTCATTTACCTGACAGTTTTGTCTTCACTCAATTTAATTCAAGGCTAAAAGTGTAGATGAATCAATAGGAAATGGTTAATTCCATAAATTACAGTTTGACTGTAATAATCTTACATTTTAATCTATGTTATTGCCTTCAGTGACAAATTACTATTGATAGAAAAGCCTATTTCAATAATTTTAGATGTTATTCCAGAGAGGAATGGAGCTGATAATTATGCTATGTTTCAAATCTATGCTTGGGGCAAATTTCTTTTCTGACTCTTCCAGGAGATTTTTAATGGATAACATTTTCATGCTCGTGTTCCCTAATTCTTCTTTTCTTTCTCCTACATAGGAGACTTTGAATGTGATTGATCCTGGCTTGATGGACCTTAATGGGACCAGTGAGGATGCCCTAGAATGGGATGAAACTGATATAAGTAACAAGCTAATTAGTCTGAATGAAGAATCAAATGACCTCGATCAAGAACCCCAACCTGTCATGCCTTCCTTAAAACTTGAAGAGACAGGGGGTGAAGACCCGGGTTACGAAGAGGAGGCAGGTGACGATGGGGGTTCTCAGTATGCCTCAAGCATTACTGCCCCCTCCAGTCCACACGTTTACCAGGTATACAGCCTCCACAATGTGGAGCTCTATGAAGACAAGCACACGCCGTTCCTGAAAAGTAATCCAAAGTTCACCAGCATGCCACAGCCTAGTGTTTTAACTAAGAGTCTCAGTAAAGACTCTTCATTTTCATCCACCAAGTCTTTGCCGGATCTTCTAGGGGGTTCTAGTTTGGCGAAGCCCTGCCTATGCCATGGAGGAGACATGAGCCAGAACTCAGGCAGCGAGAGTGGAATCGTCAGTGAAGGAGACACTGAAACCACTACCAATTCTGAAATGTGCTTGCTGAATTCGGTAGATGGGTCCCCAAGTAACCCTGAAACTGAACATCTGGACCTACACACGGGAGATGCAGTTAACGTGGTAAAGCAAAAATTTAAAGACGAGGATGAATGCGTTAAGCTTCCAAATAGCTCTCAGTCGTCCATTTCACTAGTGGGTTGTGTAAACGGAAAAGTCGGAGATTTAAACAGTGTTACCAAACATACTCCTGATTGTTTGGGAGAAGAATTACAAGGAAAACATGATGTGTTTACATTTTATGATTACTCGTACCTCCAAGGCTCAAAACTCAAATTACCGGTGATAATGAAACAGTCACAAAGTGAAAAAGCACATGTGGAGGATCCCCTGCTCCATGGTTTTTATTTTGATAAAAAATCCTGCAAATCTAAACATCAGGCTACAGAGTTACAACCAGATGCACCCCTCCACGAAAGGATTTTGGCAAACACGTCCTATGAAATGGATCGCAATTCATATAAAAGTGGTGATGTAGAGAAGACATTCACTGGCATGCAGAATGCCAGACAGCTCTCCCTTTTATCTCATAGCTCATCCATTGAGTCCCTTTCTCCGGGGGGTGATTTCTTTGGATTGGGCATCTTTAAAAATGGCAGCGACAGCCTCCAGCGAAGTACTTCTTTAGAAAGTTGGTTGACATCCTGTAAAAGCAATGAAGATCTTTTTAGCTGTCACAGCTCTGGGGACATAAGCGTGAGCAGCGGCTCAGTTGGTGAACTGAGTAAAAGGACATTAGATCTCCTGAATCGTTTGGAGAATATCCAGAGCCCCTCAGAGCAAAAGATAAAGCGAAGTGTTTCTGATATCACTCTCCAAAGCAGTTCCCAAAAGATGTCTTTTACTGGCCAGCTGTCATTGGACATAGCATCTTCTATCAATGAAGACTCTCCGGCATCTCTTACAGAACTTAGCAGCAGTGATGAGCTCTCTCTTTGTTCAGAAGATATTGCGTTGCACAAGAACAAGATCCCGGAATCAAACGCATCATTCAGGAAGCGCCTGACTCATTCGGTGGCTGATGAAAGTGACGTCAATGTCAGCATGATCGTTAATGTCTCTTGCACCTCTGCTTGTACTGATGATGAAGATGACAGTGACCTCCTCTCCAGCTCTACCCTCACCTTGACAGAAGAAGAGCTGGGCATCAAAGATGAAGATGACGACTCCAGTATTGCAACAGACGATGAAATTTATGAAGAATGCAACTTGATGTCAGGGCTGGACTATATAAAGAATGAACTGCAGACCTGGATTAGACCAAAGTTTTCCTTGACAAGAGATAAGAGAAGGTGTAATCTCAGTGATGAAATAAAGTGCAGTAAGGGTGTAGGTAGTAGTGACATGACCAATCCCGCTGATACCCTGAACATCGAGGCCCTTCTAAATGGCTCCATCAAACGTCTCTCAGAAAATAATGGAAATGGTAAGAATTTATCCCATACCCATGAGTTAGGGACAAAAGGTGAAAATAAGAAAAATATTTTCAAAGTTAGTAAAGATCCATATGTGGCCGACATGGAAAATGGCAATATTGAAAGTACTCCAGAAAGACAGAAGGACAAACATAATGGAATTTCAAAGGAATCAGAAAATCTTGATTCAACCGGAAAGAGGATTTCAGAGAGTGAGCATTGTAAGTGTAAAGCCTTTATGGATAGCTCGGATGATTCAGACGTGGTTGGAAAGGCATTTGCCCTCCAGACTGTTAAACATCTTCCAAAGAAATGTCAAAACCACCACCACTTTGAAAATCAAAGGGCTGCTTCTATTCCCACAGAGAAGCCTTGCCCAGCACGGCCTTCAGAAACCAGACTTATCAATAGTCAGGACTCTGATATACTGAAGTCTTCACCCAATGATGCACTAAGTATGGCTGGAAAATCTGCTGGTTGCTGCCCAGCACCTGAACAAAATGACACAGAGGACAATGCCTCTATCAGCGACGTTTCCTGTTGTGACTGTGAGCCAGATGCTTTCCAGCAAAAGGATGCCGAAGATTCTTCAGTACGTGACTTTGTTAAGGAAATCATTGACATGGCCTCAACTGCCCTAAAAAGTAAGTCTCAACCTGAAAATGAGGCAGCCTCTCCCACTTCATTAACTCAAATCAAGGAGAAAGTGTTAGAACATTCTCACCGGCCCATCCAGCTGAGAAAAGGGGACTTTTATTCCTATTTATCGCTCTCATCTCATGACAGTGATTGTGGGGAGGTCACCAGTTACACAGAAGAAAAGAGCAGCACTCCTTTGCCACTGGATGTCACTGATTCTGGCCTAGAAGACAAGGAGGACATTGAATGCTTCTTTGAGGCCTGTGTCGAGGGTGACCCTGATGGAGATGTGCCCTCCTCCTCCAGTGTTCCTCTTGACGAGGCTGCAATGCCATTACAGGCAGTAGCAGGCTCTCCTAGGTTCAGTGATATTTCTCTCTTAGCTGATAATGCAGACATAGTGATTCTTTCAAGTCCTTCCCCTCAGAAAGAATCTGACATTGGAAAGGAAGTGGGTGGTTTATCCCAAGCTTCCAGTGTCTGTGCAGAAAGCTCAGACTCCACTACTCCTTCAAGGCTGGCCAGTGAAAAGGAAAGTTTGAAATACCCAGGTGAGTCTGGAAAGCCAGAAGAATGTAATGCTGCTTCAGATGACTCTAGAGTTCCAGGACTCTCCTCAAAGGCAAAGCAGCCAAATGACAAGGCTGCGTTGTGTCCCAACCCCAAAACTTTAACCTCTGAAGAAAATCTTCTAAACCTTGGTGAAGAACGACATATAAATATGCATAGGTAGAATGTAACCCTCTCCAAGCATGAAAATCATCTCATTGAAAGGTATGTATAGTTCCTGTGTTTTTAATATAAATTTAATATTTTAGTCTATATATATATATTATATGCATAATATACACACACATACACACACTCACACATACTCAGACATACTTAAAATATGAGTTTGAGTCAACAAAGCCATGATAGGAAAAAAGGCTAGTCAGAGTGACCGGGTCATAGCAAATATTTATCTGAATAAGACATTTAGGTGGGAGAAATACTCTCAACAATGCAAGTGACTGTGGAACAAATGGGGGGAAAAGTCACACATGATTTGTAGACATCTTATTACATCATTCTGGCAAGAAGAATACAAAATTTGAGGAAGTAGCCACGTAATTCAGGGCCTCAAATTCTTCTATTAAAGGAAGAGAAAATGGTTCTTCAAATCGTAGTTCATCCCCTCTGATCAAAATGCATGCACAGTGACAACACTCCCCACTTCAGTTTCCTGCACACAGAGTCACCCGCTCCTTTCAGCGCCTGAAGATGAACAATGATTAGGTTAAAGGCTGCATCTCCTGATCTGGGCCTTCCTTTTATGTTTCTGTCTAAACCAACTATCGTCACATTTGTTTCCCAGTGGAAAGCTGTGCTGTCGCAACTCCTAAGCATGGCCAAGTCTGAGGATTCAAACAGGAGGGGAAAGTTGATGTTAAAGAGGAGACTCTTACTTTTCCTCCCACAGACTGAGACACCGGCCAAAAAGCAAATGCGGAAAGAATACAGGACAAGTTACTGGCATTTTGACAAAAACAGAATTTTTGAATTTTGCCCGAAGGCGATTAGGCTAGTTTTCATCAATTTTTTTAAGGAAGTCATCCTACTCATATTTAATAGGACAGCTATTGATTGATAATTCTGAGATGTTGATCTGGTTCTATGAGTGACACAAAACTTCTGTTATCTCCCATTCTTAAGCCCCAGTGATAAACGTACTTTCTCAATCAAGTTTAAAAAAAATTTGAGCTTTTGAATGTGAGACTTGTGTTTCACCAAAGTGTGAGGTGCCGAATGCCATCTCCACCCCCACTCCAGAAGCTTAATGCCATAACCTAAACTTGTGCTATAGGAAATGAATTACAGAAGCAATCTACCCTAATTTGTTAACTTATTCAAATAACAGTTATTATACTTAACTATGCTAAAGATTATCTTTTTTGTGGCAGATTGTTTATTTTTTGATGAGCCTAATTACTGATTTTCTAAAAGTAATTTACATTTATTACAAATACATCTTTTAAAATGTGACAGATAAATGTTGTTCCCATAATGTATTATGAAAAAAGTTACTATTTAAAAACACATTATTTAATTTGAAAGATGAATGGCAAACATCATTATTTTTTTTTCCTGCAACACCTGTGCCCTAGGCTCATTAAAATGTGTGATTCTGTGTAGAGCTGCTAGAAATGAGGAGTGAGGGGGGAATCTATACCATATATATACCCTAAAAATAAACTCGGAATTCAAAATTGGAGAAAGGCATCCTACTTACTAATATAGCTCAACTAATTTTCTAAGTTTCAGATTCTATTTACAATTGCTGCAAGTGAGAACAAAAGTAGGAGAGAGAGAGATGTATTGTCCGTGAAGCGTTGTCCACCCTATAATCACATTCTCCATCAGTATGCAGTAAAACTGACCATTAGGGGAGAATAACTGCAATTCCAGAAGCTGTTTCAAAACAAGTTCTGTGAGAAACAGTTGTACCGTTGGCTCTGCCAACCTCCGCAGAAGGACTGGTAGAGCCTGGCTGATTTCTGTTCTCTGAAAGGGAATAAAGGTTTGAAAGCAGCAGCACTCTGAGCAAGACATCATGTGACTGTGACCCTCAAGTCACCACTCATGATGATCCAGAGCCCCAGAAGCTCTGGCACTGGAGAAACCTCCAGGATCTACTCCTCCCTTTTTAATACTCCGAGGATTTCTTCTCTCCTTTACATACACGGAGAATTGAAATGAAATGTAAATTGTAAGCAGCTCCATCTTTTGACTTCGGGAAGTGATGGATGTGCTGATGGATCTGAATAACCCTCACATTTTACAGGCAGGGATTGTGTAAAACTATCAGCCAGCCTGCCTGCCAGTCAGCAATATTTTTTTGAGCCCCCGCGATGCAGTGCCTGGCCCTATCCCAGGCAATGGGAGAAGCAGCCAGATTTCACTTCTGCAGAACTCACATCGCCCCCAAGTGACTCGTTATCAGCCTAGGGCCATTTAAATAGCCATATTTACTAGTCTTAATCCGTTTTTTTTCCAGTAGCATGAACACAAAACATCTGGATGCCTAATTTTTTTGCCAGTCATTAGTACAGGTACCTGGGCATAAAGATTTACACATTGTTAAAATACTACTGGTCAGGACAAGTTATTTCATCTCAAATTGTTGACACGACTTCAATGTTAAATGTCAGGAATACGTAGTAAAATTGTTTGGTACATATGAAGTTTCATGTCTATAAAAGCTTAGTTGTTGTCATTGTTCTTTCCACAAGATTCAAAAAAAAAAAAAAAAAAAAAAGCTCTACTTTTTAACCCATTTGAAAACCGTCATTTGGAGTGCTCTTTTTATCAGAATAATAAAATTCACCAAAATTTTAAAATTCAACTCACTGTTTTTTCTTTTTCAGAAATAAATTCTCAAACGCTGAAATTATGTCCTCTAGAAGAGCTAAAACTTAGAATAACAAAACAATCTACAACAGTAACAAAATTTTTTCAAAAATTTTTGTGAAGATTTCTCATGGACTGTGTTCTAATTAAAAACCCATTGAAATTGTTGAGAAGTTTTAACATGATCTAACACAGTATGCATCTGCACCAATTTCCAGGCACACTGCTGTGCTTTTCAGTATTTTCATTTATGTGTCATGTTTCTACAGAAATAGAGAGGTCAGTTACAGCAAATCACATCAAAGAAAAGGTAACTGGATAGATCCAGATATTTCTGCCTAATTTGGAGGAAGCACATAATGTATGTCTGGAGTGCCTCCTAGGACCTGCCTAAGAGATGTACTTTGCACTAATCTTTTTGCTGTATTCTGACAGTTATTTCTTCATAATCCTCATCATAAGCCTCTGATCTTTGGTGAATGATTTAACCCTAAACTTCATGCAGGGTAAATCCTATGGTATAAAAATTTAACTCATTACGTGCAGCCAGTGTGTACTTTTATTTTTTCCTTTTGACTTCCTCTGGTTCAGTTTTGTTTTACGTGTGTGTGTGTGTGTACATGTTGGGGGGACAGTATTTATTTGGGATGCATATTATTTCCTTTAGAACTTTTAGCTCCATTGCGTTTCTTACTTTACTGGTCTGCAAAGGAGATAGTTGGATTTTAGATTTTAGGCAATTACTTGTATTTATGTATGTTCATCTATACACATATGCAGTAAAAAGTGCTGCTGCTCAGTTTTTACACACTACGAGAGCTGTAAAGGCAAACACGTCTCATGTACACACCACACATTTTCATTCTGTTACTGGGATTAACACTTAGTGTTTAATATGACCCCAAGCTCGCCAAGCACATTTAAGAAAGTACTCTTGGTGATAGTATATTCATTTTTCACTAAATGATACAGATGTAATCTTATCAAATTTACTTTTAAAATTTAATGTATCAAGGTGGATGCAAAGTATTTTCTTTTAATTATCCAATATTTCTGAATAACTAGCCCTGCTATGCTAAAGGATAAAGATTTTATTGGGCATCATCCATAACATGCACGCATGCGTGTGCACGCATACACACACACACACATACACACACAGCTCAGTTCTGTGTCTCAGCCAGTTTGGCCTACCCCTTTTCAAGTGGGCCAAGTTGAAAGAATTGATTATTCCGGGAGAATTTAAAGACCAGCATTTAAAGACCAGATTTGCCTCACCTAAGGATTCCCTGCTCAGTGTCCAGATTTCAAATGAGTCATGTTCTCCACATCTGAACAACGCACCATGCTCTCAGAGTGCCTGCATTATTTTGCTACAACGAATTTCATCCCATCTGTTCCTGTCTGTCTCTCCCTGTTCTTAAACTTGCCTTCTCTCCCCAACTTCCTGTGGCTCCAGCCAAACCATATTAGTGAGAGAGTTTCTGGCTCTTAAACAGTTTGCAAGATTATTGAGAAAGAGAGAGCAAGGCAGAATGAGAGTGTTTAGTTCTAAAAGGACAATAAAGCAACCTGACATCAGACTTCAGAACTCAGCTTAAACCCAGACAAGCAAAAGCCTGCTTTATCTGAGAGCTGGTCAGAGGACCTAAAGTAATTGCATTCTGCATTGCCTAACCCTGGAATTGAGTTGTTCTTCACATTCAACAGTTTGATTTTAGCCATTTAGAAATAGGCAGAACCAACTGTGTTTGGAACAGATTTGTACATGAGCCATCAAATGTACAGACATAATTGAATCATCCTCATTTGCACAATGCTGTCTGTACCTTAAATGAAATGCGTTTGTATTTGAGCTCGATGTCCCAGTTATATCCTTTTATAGTCAAGGGGCTGGAACATTTGGGGTTATCACACTGTTATGAATATTTCACCACTCGTAATAGAGGAGTTGTTCATTTCCACTGTTGCACATGTTGTCACTGATGGGGAGGGTTAAATCTGAGGGCCCAGGTTCTCAGTCTGTGTATCACTGTTGATATGCTTTGCTGCCTCACTTGGCGTCAGCGGCCTTGCATTTTCATAGTGATGTGAGGCTGTTTTGAGAGTTTGAAACCGAGTTCACAGGAAAAGAGTAGATGAGATCCAGAGGAAAGGTCAAATGTTTATATTTTTCTTGTTTTCTTTACAACCATGTCTTCTTTTTAAAATCGATATAGTTTTCCCCTCGATTCCGAAACATTTTTGTCAGTCATGTGAACTCTGGGCTATTAAAATCACTTTATATTTTATGTATCTTTTTATTTCAAAACATTAGCAGGCTGTCCCAAAATGGTAACCTTCAGTGGTTCCTCAAAGGTCTGGGTTTTGCAAATAAAACAGACGTTTCTGAAGCTGCTTCTTGTCACTTTTTTGTTTCTTGTAGATAAGCCTGGCTGCAACTCAGGGGTGGCTTCATACTCCCACCCCAGGCTGGTCTCCGTTTCATCACGTCACTGCCATTTGTTACACTGGCCTCTCCTAAGATGACTCTTCCTTCCGAATGCGGTTTGTCTACATGAGCCTTGTGATCTGGATGTGTGCACTGGTTCTCTTTAGGTGACTGTCTCTGAAGTTCAGCAAAGCTGCTTGTTCTCCCACGGATTCCTGTCCCAAGCTACCTCTACCAACCCTGCCTCTCCAGCAAGGATTTTCTGTTTGCTTCCTCCCTTTCCCATCTGCTCTTTAAAGATCTGCAGCTCGCCACATTGATGGTCCATTAAGTTCACCTTCCTGGAATGAACCCCTGCCAGTACTTGACCAATTTCATGTTTCAATCTGAAGTTTTTGTAATGGTATGATGCCAATGTTTATTGAAAGAGTTTTACCTAAAAGGCCAACATTTGATTTGAGCAGCACAGAGAAGAAACACTGGTTCTTTTATCAAAATTAAGCAAGTTTTAAAAGCGCTGTCTTATTTCTTTTATTTGAAAAATAATAATCTATGCAGCACTTCAAGAAACAACTATATGGTGTTGTGTATTATAGACTGGTGACATTCTACTATTAAATTATGTACAACAGTTTTGTTTTTTATGCTTCTTGAGGTGGTAATGAGAAAAAGATTTTTTTAAAAGTGTGCCTTGCTGTATTTCTTATACCATTTATTAAAAAGCTGCTTTCATGGTAAAATTAGGTTGGTTTGAAAGAAGGAAATAGCAAGGTTAAGATGTGTGAATAATTTCTGTATATATGTATAACCAAGTACAAACATTGATGCATAATGACAGTATAAAATGCTTTCATGTTTGTGATGTCTAGTGATGTGGAAAATATAAGCCTTAAATCCATTAGATTGCATGGTAATTAAAATTGGCATAATAAACATAGCTTATTAGGGGAAAAGGAAAATTAGTGATCTCTTCTACCTGTATCCTTTACCAAATTACTGCATCTGGTTCTGGAAAAAATATAACATTTAGCCGCTTCCAAAATGTCTATATTGCATAAGAGGCTAAAAATTACTGAAACTAGAAACTACACATTAAGCCTTCACAATTTTCAAAATCTTCCTGATTGCTATAAATATCTTGGAACACAAATGCTTAAATGCCAGTTCCCCTACACCAGTAAAACCATATCCTAGATCTTTTATTTCTACTTATCAATAGCAGTTTAATGTTGGATTTCAGGATATCTAGTACATCTCATATTTATTTTATATAATTTTTGTGAATTGGTTTGATGGAAAGATGATAGAAGATTATCGAAAATTTGACTATTATTTTGATTAGATGATAGATTTTTCAAGTGTATTTATTTTGTGTAAAAAAATCAGCTAAGAAATATTTCATTTAGTCTTTACTGCTCTTGTTAAATGCAGTTTTTAATTTATGTTCTAAAGCCTACTAAAGTGCCTAACACAGTAGGTATTCAATAAAAATTTTTTGACTTGAAGTATTGAATTAGGTAATATGGATGACATTTATCATTTTATTTTGACAGACATATGCTTAAATGTGTAAACAACTAGAAAAAAGATATAATGCAGTTAGAAAACCACACATAATATATAATTAATTTATATCAAATTTCTAAAAGAAATAATGTTGTAGATTCATATAGTTACAGAAATGACAATCATTCATTCAACTGATAGTCCGTTAACACCTTTTAGCTGCAAGGCACTAAAAAGCAGGGAATTCAATGGTGAATGAATGACAGCCCTGCCCTCAGGATGCTTACCTACGTGATGGATGGAATGAACAGTAGTTGTCCTGCAGGTGAGGAAGAGAGCAAAGTGGTGAAAGAGGCACAGAGACAGAAGCAGCAATAAAGGGCAAGGAGGAAGAAAAGAGTTAGAAGAGAGCAGAAAGTTATACAATAGAAAGTTAGCAAAGCTGATGGCAGGAGAAAAGGTAAATTGGGAGGCTTAATGAGTGTCTTTTTAAAAGTCAAGTTGGAGCTTTTGTAGGTGATATGTTAGACAGTAAGGAAATTTTAAGTCTGTTTTTCACCTGATTTTATTTATCACACCAAGAACATTTAAAAATGCTGGTCTGTAATTCTACCATTTTAATGACGATTTGTATTTTCATGCCCCTTCTAATCTTTCCCATACATGTTTCTAAATTGATGAATTGTTCTTTTGAATAGGTAGGAATTTGTTCACATGGGGTTTTAGGCAGACATCTAGTTACAGAGTTCAAGATGATTACAGAAGGAAGAGATCAGAGATAAATATCTAGTTAGGAGGCAGCTGTAGAAAATAAGCTAGGCTTGGGAGATAACAAGATAACAGGGAGAGTGGTCCCGGATGTAGAGAAAGAACAAACCTAGCATCTTTGAAATAGGTAAGAGCATTCTGGAGCTCTACAGAGTTATGTTATCTTTTTATATGCTGAGACAATGTCAATTTTCCTCAGTAGTAATTAATGCCAAGTCTACATCTACTGGTAAAACATTCAAAGAAAAAACAGACTATGATGTTCTATTCACCTGTGATATACTCATTGAAGACCTTGAGGTATTGAAAATATTTGTTTATTAATATACTTAGTATTAACAGTGAATTTGGAGAATGACTTTTGGGTATATTGAACAGTGCTTTTTCAGGTTGGAAGAGATGAAATAGTCTCAATCTCTTGCTCTGTGTAGGCGCTACCTCCTCAGTCACCCTTGAGAATGGTCACACCAACTCTGTCTACACACTTCCAGTGACAGCGGTTTATTATCTGTTAAGGCAAGCTGTCTCACTGTTGGGCATGTCTCTTTCTTAGAATGTTATTGCTTAGGTCACTAAAATCTGCATAGTGCCCCCTTCCCCCACCATTAATTTTGCTCACTGGTCCTAATTCTTTCCTGATGAGCTGCTCAGAGTATTTCTACCCTTTCTTTCTAATGGCAACCCTGAAGATAATTGAGGCCAGTTACTCATCCTCTTTCAGCTGCTATGATTTCTGTTCTTTAATTCCCTCGACAGCCCTTCATAAGTCATGATTCTTAGATCCATTTCAATTTGACTGAATGTTAACAGACAGAATCCTTGAAATTGAAGAACGGTCTTCATCATCATATATATAGAAAAGTATCTGAACATTTGAGTGATAAGTTTTCTCTAAAAATATATTCAAGATATATGTTTATTCTATTATTGTAAATTTCAATAAATAAATAAGTAAATAAGTAAGAATCCATTACTTCCTTCAGTGGTCCAGTCCAGTGCCAGAGTCATCTTGAATCTTTTCCTTACATCAAATCCAAACCTAACATGTTTTCATATATAAGCAGAAAGGGTCCCACCTCCATTTATTCATTCATTCATTGACTCATTCAGTCATTCCACAAACATTCATTGAATGGCTACTTGTGTGAGGCACTGTGCTTGGCATTAGAGATACAAAGGCAACTAAAATGTTGTCTCTGCCCACGAAGGTTTACAGTTTTTCTTGTGAAAGTGCCTTTGATGTCCTTGAATAGAGTGATTTCTCCAAATTAATTGATGACTCATTAATTTTGTTTCCTATCTAGTTTCTCTACATTTAAAATATCTAGTGAGCAAAATAATATGCAGAATTATCTGGATCTGACTACTAGAAGAAGTGAAGTGTTTTTGCATTTGAAATTTTTAACTACAGAAAAAATATTTCATATTTCTGGTCACTGAATAAATATTCATCTTATACATCAACAGAACAATCTAAATTCGGGGCTTTTGAGAAGCTGAGTTTGGTCATTTTTTTGTGTGTGTTTGATTCAACCAGATTAGATTTTTACCCATGCTGTAATTCCTGGGAACAAATGAGCAGAAAATAACAAACACACTGAAATCATTTAGCTCTTACTTACAAGTCAAATTATTTTAATTTCCAAATGAAATTGGTATAATTTTAGAATTTTAATGACCACATTATTTTTCAAGCACTATAATATCAAATTTTTCTAACTTGAACCTAGTAAATTTACAAACATGATTTTATCTATACTTTTCTTAAATTTTATTTTGTATAATTTTAGACATAAAAGTTGAAAGAGTAGTACAATCATCTTGGCATACTCATTAGTCAGATTCACCGACTGTTACTATTTTACCACATTCACTTCACATCTCTACAGACACATACACTTTTTTGTGTGGTTGAACCATTTGAAATTAGACTGCAAATTGTAACACTTTGTAAATCCTTCAGCATATATCATGCCCAAGAAATGTAACATTGGTACAATATCCTATAATCCATATTCAGATTTCTTCAAATACCCTAATAATGTCCTCTTACAGTTGTTTCTGTTTTAATCCATGATCCCAACAAAGGCCACACGTTGCTTTCAGGTTTTGTGTCATTTTAATCTTGAACAGTTTCTCTGCACTTTTATCCGTTTTGCTTTGGTCTTGCATAACTGATATTTCTAAAGATTCCAGGCCATTTTTATATGACCCACAATCTGGGTGTGTCCAGTTGTTTTCTCATTACTCAACTCAGGGTAAACTTTTTTGCCAAGTATACACTACGTAGGTAATGTTATGTTCAATAGCCACTCTTTAATGAAGAGTAAATGAGTCACTGACATTCTCAATATGTCTTCAAGTTCAGAACTTACTCTTACAGTTCATACTTATTTAGTCTAAGGCAGGGGTGAGCAAACTACAGTTTGTGGGTCAAATCTGGCCCATTGCCTATTTTTGTTTGGCCTCTGAGCTAAGAATGGTTTTTACATTTTTAAGTGATTGAAAAAAAAAATCAAAAAAATATTTCGTGACATGTGAAAATTATATAAAATTTAAATTTCAGTGTCCATGAATAAAGTTTTATTGGAACATAACCATACCCATTTGTTTACATATTGTCTATGGCCGCTTTTGCACTGTAACTGCAGTTAAGTACTTATGACAGAAACCATATTGCCTGCAAAACCTAAAATATTTCTTTATGGCCCATTACTGAAAAAGATTTTCCTTCACTAGTTTATGGTAGTCTAAATGCTGACACCATTTTCTTAGAAGTAGATAGATTTCCATTTGCTAAGTCAATGTAACATATTAGAATCTGTAATATTTTTTGCTTTTCATATTTTGGGTTCTCAATTTCTGTTTCATGTTACCTTAGTAAAATAAAGTGTGCTTTGTTTCATAAACTTAAAGATTGTTCCACATCCACAGTTGATTTAAGGATTTAAATTTAGTTTACTTACTACAGCATGGCTTTGATTGATTTAGAGGATTAGTCAATTACAGACTAAGTCATTTGTTCAATCAAAACATCAGGAAAATTGACACAACCTAAATTTACTTCAATTCACTAATGATGTAGAATCCTTTCTGTAACTGTTTTTCTAAAGCAATCCAAGGAAATTTAAATCCAGGCTAGAGTCAGTTTTTCACATGTATTTTTCAACCCAAACAAAGATAAAAACCTTGCTCAAAGATTAAGATACACTTTCATTTCCCAATTACTGGCCATAAGTCATCTGAATTCACCAAGGAAATAAGTTTATTTCTCACAGACCCTGCAAGTGGCCGTAGGTGGGCACTCTTCTTACACAGAAGATGTTCAAAAGGTAACAACAGTCTTTTACTTTTTTCCCCATAATTCACCTTTGACAGCACTACCATCTCCCACTGCCACATGCCTAGAGAGAGGACACTCAAGAAAGGTGTTTGGCCACATTCTCCCTCTTAAAAAGCAACTACATACCTTTCATATAACAATGGCCTCTTAATATGAGGCTTGTCATGTATTTGCATTTCCAGAGTAAAATAACAAAATGATGTGTGCAAGTCAGGCCCACACTGTGAAGGTTTCTGTGGCAAAGACATTTTACCAATGCCTTGAGGCCATTCTGATCTTTGATTAACGGGCCCTCACCAAGGCAGATAACATGAAAAGATTATATGTACTTGTGTATTGAGGTAAACCAGGGCCTGCAAAAGCAACTTTTCTGTCTCTTTTTTGTTGCAACACACACAAGTTGGTAGATGTTCACATGTGTGAGACTCTTGCAGGCTTTTTCCAAGCATTAATGAGCAATTCCATTGAGCAAAAACTCTTGTCCTCCTCTCTCCCACTCACAGAGGGGAATCTTAATGCAACTGAATGGAGCGATATCACTCTACGGATAATTTTGAAACCAACCTAATGTATACTTAAACAAAAAAATTATTCCTAAATAACAGTACTTTCTTATTGGTTACAAATCTTTTGTGACATTATGTTTAATAACCTCTGATGTAGAGGCTTGTGCTCTCTTGATTAAATTGAAGTGCCCCAAACCTGGGAAAGGTCTTCCAAAGAACAAAAGAATCGACACCCCTGTGCATGGACTCACATCCCAGGTGTTCCACAACCATGAAGAACTTGATCTTTCTGGTGAGTACATTCTTCCAAAAAACAGCAAAGGGAAGCAAGTGTAAAATGCAAGAAAACTTGGCCTCAAATTTACATTGGAGAAATGGCCAATCCTGATGCTTTGGCCCAGGTAATTTCACCCCTTGTTAACTACAGAAGCGTAAGGTATGGGATGTCAAGATTTTCCAGAAGTATGCAAAACCTTCTGTTTCTCTACCAGATAAGTGGCTGTGTTTATCAAGATTCTAGACTGTGGCATCAGTCTTTCTCTTTCTTCATTTATTTCATGTGGAGAATTTAGACTATGATCCCAGATATAAATTTTTATATTTTTCCCATCATCAAGACATATACTAATAGAGCTAGTAATTTAGTAAAAGTTAATAAATACACAATTTAATAAGAAATAACACTAAAATTATTAAAACATTTCTTTGTCCTCACACTTACTTACCATTAAAAAAATCCCAATGCCCTATAAAAACAAATGGGCCATTACAGGCATAAAACAAATATTATTCAGAAAAACTTATTCAAGGACTAAAATGAACACATTAGGAGCAGAAAAATGAATCAGATCCTCTTTAAACCCCAATATTCCCTAAACCACTGGTTTATAAAAAATGCTCTAAGGTTTATAGAATTAGTCTGGTTCTATTAGTTGATCAAGTTACTTACACTGTCATCAATTCAAAACAAATAATTCCTTCTGTGTGCGTGTTTGCTTGCTTGCAAATATGTTTCATTTATTTTAAAGTGTCTTTTTATATAGAAATCCAAGTTGCTGAAATTTATCTTGTCATTAAAATGGTATGAAAATCAAATCAGTCTTCATATTGGTGCTCTTATCCCTGTCGATCTCAAGTGACTGATGATGCTTACAGCAAGGTTTGTAAAATTAAAACTCCTTTTCAGGAAACAATTTTTTTTACATGGACATAATTTGCCTCTATTCTAAATAGTTTTTATTGGAGTCCTAAGTTTGGGATTATTTTCTTACCGATATCTTTCCATGCAAACTATATGTAAAAATATATTTTTAGCAAGTAAAATTACTAATTATTTACAAGTTAAAAGGCATTTTCTATAGCAATGCAATAGTATTTAATGGAGAATTTTTAAAAAGAAAAGAAGACATACTCTGATTGATCCGGAATGGTTGAACACCAGAGTATTTTTCTTCAGCTGAGAATCTGATTACTGAAGTCATCTGGGACTTAATAGCAATTCAAACAATTTCAAACCAAATTTAATAAGGTGACATCACCGTAATAATTACCAATTATTGCTTAGTATGTTAAATGAGTAGTTATAGGAAATCAGGCCAAATCAGTAAATACACTTTGGATATTATTTTTTAAATCTATGTAAATAATAGTAAAATAAATCATTATCACTTTAGTACTTACTATGTGCCAGGTGCTGTCCTAAACACTTTGCATACTCAATTTAATCCTTACAATACTCTAGGATTGATGATACACATTTTACAATAAAGGGATTGAGGCCTAGAGAGGTAGGCTAGCTATTCTTTGTTTCCTTTTCATAAAAGCAAAGTGTGGAGAGAAAAAAGGCTGTTTTAGAAACTTGTTTTTTATCTAGATACATAAGGATTTCTTTTCCAGTGTTCACTTAGCATTCGATTTCGTATGTTGCTAAATTTCTTGTCTGAACATATAGTTCATGCCAAAACTGAAAACTTTCATTTTAAAATGTATTTCTTATAAAAATTCTATAGGAAAAATTGATAGCTAAATTAGCACTTGAAAAAGGCCAAAGAAAATTATATACTGTGTATAATTATGCCTCATTATGACCTCTGCACATTTTCCAGAAAAGTTAGGCATTAAAAACACACACAACAGGAACACCTTAAAGGTCAAAGCCTGATGAAAGAAAAATGCAATAGTTAATTATGAAGGACGAGATTAATGTTCTAGGAGGAACATACATTTTTATCATTACATTTTGCTTCAGAAATACTTAAAAATATGCAATTTCCTTTCTATGTATTTTGTTTCATATCTGAGATAGGTGGTGGAGAAAGACAATTCTTTAAAGTACAAGTAGAAATTAAATTTTAATTTACTAAAATGAAAATGTGGGCTTTGCTATGATACCTAGCATTCTTTTTTGTGATTTTTCTTCACATGGGTCTTTTCTTTCCAGAGGTATTCTAGCTTTAAAATGAAATACTGAGGTCTCAGTTTGCAAAAAATTTACCTCAAAATTTTTTGTTTTCTTCAAGAGATATTTTATAAGATAGCAGAGTTTCTGAATCATATTTTTGGAGTTTTCACCCTGGCAACACACCTAACTATAAACGTTTAAAATGACAACAAATGACAACTGTTTTTTAACTCTTTACTAAAAAATAACTTCAAATTTACAAAATATCAGAAAAACAAAAATAGTATACTTTAAACAGGCTCATTTAACGTTAATATTTTAGGTCATTTGATTTATTATCTTCTATCAGTCCTTTTATCCATATAGTTTTTTTCTGAATGATCTGAAGATAAATTATATACATCATGCCCTTTTATCCCTAAATATTTCATTGTATTTTTTTCTAATAGGGATACAGGTATCTCCTCTTACATAACTGTAGTAATCAACTTCATAAATTTATACTGATAGAATATATTTATCAAGTGTATGTTCACATTTCCTAATTTGCCAATGTCCTTAACAATATACCTTGTGGCATTTTTTTTCTTCTTTTGTGAACAATGTGGGTATAGAATTTAGTTGTCCTATCTCTTTAGCTTCTTTTAATCTGGTAACATTTTCCCTGCCTTTCTTGGTCTTTTAATGATATTGACAATTTTGAAGAACAGATTTTTTCTTTAAAAATTAGGTTATTCCTCATTTTTTGTTTGATCTTTTCTCATGTTTAGGTTGAAGCATCCTCAGCAAGAATTTTGCATAGGTGGTGTTCTGTCCTTCTCAGGGTATCATATCTAAAGACACACAGTGTCTATCTGCCCCTATCGATGATGTTGTCTTTCATCATTTTGTGTGAAAACATTTTAAAACTCATGTAAATACCCTGCCTCTCCTCAAAATTTTGATAATTCTCGTCTGATCCAATTCTTACAAGATGTTGCAGAATTATGATTTACCAGCTCTACCACTCTGTTCACATTTCCAGTTGGTCCTTGATATTCCACCATAAGTAAGACTTCTCTTTTCTCCCCTACTTACTTATCTATTCAAAGATATATATTTCTCCCCCGCCCCCAATTATGTATAATTCATTACTGTACTTTGTTGTGGTGCTCAAATTGTCTCAGCTTTGGCTAGTGAGAGCCTCTTTAACCTAGCTCTAGTGTCCCTGACATTTTTTTAAGCAATCCCTTACTATGTGGTATAACAAAGAGTTCTAGTCTTATCCTGTATCTATCTGCCCCAATCGTTGACTCAGCCATTTCTCTGAAGAGAGAAATGGTTCTTTTTAGTAGGGATTGACATTAAAGGCCGAGATCTGAGTGCTAGTTTTGCTTATGGCTGCTGGAGCATTTTTGCTTCTTGACTCAGCATTTTCAGCCCACAAAGCTGGATAGGAAGTCCTAGCCAAGCAAATAAATATTAAACAAATCTGCTGAAAAGAGTTCTGTATTTATTTGCACTTCCCTCATCCCCACACCCCACCCTGCTCAAGATTGAGAAGGTGTGGTCAAATACTGTTTCAGCCTTCGAAGTTACTTTGTTACCAAGCTATTGGCTCCTTTCTCCTCCTTTTCCCTCCCTCCCTCCTTCCCTTACTCTTTGATTTTCCTCTAGCAGTTGTTTCTAGTCTTCTGTCTCTTTATTACACTCTCTTTACTACACATCATGACACCCTCACCGCTACCAACAATTGGTAACCTTCTCTAGGTCTAAAAAATGTGCTTACATATCTGCTTCCATCCAAAGCTTTCACTCAAGACAGTTACCTCTATTCGTTGTACAAAGATTGCCAGCGAGAAGGGCCTGTCAAGATACAGTCCAACTAGTATTTGCTGGCCAAGTCATGACAGCACACATGAGGGACTATGCCTACCCAGAGCATGAGTCAAATGTTCCTAATGTTCAAAAGGCACCTGGAATTTAGCAGCAGCTCTGACCTCCATCCTGCTTTCGTATCATGTTCTCATCAGATCTCACCATCCTATGCCACCGCATCCTCAGAAGTTTTATATTAATGCGCCCCTCCTACTCATTCTCCCTCTGCAATCTATTTCTACCTCCTCCACTCTACTAAAACCTCTCAACCACAGCTTCTCAAAATTATTATCCTACCAGATAAGAAGCTGCTGGCACTTGAAGCCTTTCTTGGAAGTTTTTTTTTTTTTACATTTCTGAAGCCTACATTCTCTTCTTTTACTTTTTGACACTTGTGCCTGTCTCTTTTCCTGCCTTTTCTACTCGAGGTCTTTCCCCAGGTTTCCTTTTCACTCTAGTTCGTATCTTGAGTTCTTTTCTTCTTAGTACTTTCAAGTCACTCTAGGTGTAAAATGCCAGCATTTAATCTCTAGACTTGGCTTTTCTCAGGAATTCTAGGTCTAGGTTCATTTATCCAACTGTCTTTGCTCTAGTGGTTTCCTTAGGAGCTCATGTTTTAAAAGAAAACTTGTAATCTTTTTACTCTTTTATACAATTCTCTGTCTCAGATGATGATGTTAAACATTTTCCTAATTGTTCAAGATTTAAACTCTGAAACGTCTCTATTTCTCTGTCTCACGTTTTTATGTCCCAAATGCGACTACAAAAGTTCTGGTGGTATTTCTTCCTCACATTTTGGAACTCTGTTAAATACTTTCGTTCCCACTGCCACCCTGATGCCAAGACCCCCATCACTCACATGGTTCATGGCAATAATTTTCTGATTCTTTATTTATTTTGGGGTTGCTTGCAGTGCTTACCACTTTGCCACACACACTTCATTTTATCAAGTCTTTTGTGAATATCTAACTTTGTGCCCTACTAGAGCTGTAGACAATGCTTGTGAAACATAGGATATGTCCTTCTCTTGAAGGTGGTTTTGCAACTTTGAGATTCTCAGTCTGTAATCTGTAGAAGCTTGTAAAAATGAAGATTCTCAGTCTCCACCTTGATTCAGATCCAGTGGACCTTGGGTAAAACCTAAGCATCTGCATAATAGATACTCCACGTTTTCTTTTCCAGGTATGACACTGACCACACTTTTACGACATTCCTCCAAACAGTCCCTAATCTAGTACCCAATCTATGTTAAAGAGATGATATTTTTCATAGGCATTTATTCATTGCCCGCTTTTAAAAGTGATACATGATGTGAAGCAACTTACAATAAAAATCATATTAAGTGGAAAATCATTAATGTAGTAAAAGACATAAACCAAGAAATAAAGATGGTGAGGAAAAAATTATTTGAAAATGTAGACTTCCCTTCCCTTCTCTCTTTTTATTTCCCAATTGCTTGGCTAGGACTTCCTGTACTGTGTTGAATGGAAGTGGCAAGAGTGAATATCCCTGTCTTGTTCATGATCTTGGAGAAAAAGCTTTTAGCTTTTCACCATTGACTGTTATGTTAGCTGTGAGCTTGTCATATATGGCCCTTATTATGTTGAGGTATGTTCCCTTTACCAATATTGAGACTTTTTATCATAAATGGCTGTTAAAGTTTGTTCAATGCTTTTTTTGTATTCATTGAGCAGTCTTATGATTTTCATTCTTTATTTTGTTAATGTGTATCACATTGACTGATTTCAGACTTTGAGCCATCCTTGCACCCCTAGAATAAATCCCACTTGATCATAGTGTGTGATCTTTTAGTGTATTGTTGAATTTGGTTTGCTAATATTTTGTTGAGGATTTTTGCATCTATGTTCATCAGGGAAATTGGCCCATGATTTTCTTTTCATATAGCATCCTTGTTTGGTTTTGGTATTAGGATACTTTAGTTTAGTAAAATGAGTTTGTAAGAGTTTCCTCATCTGTTTTTTCAGAAGAGTTTGAAGAAGATTGGTATTAATTCTTTGAATGTTTAGAAGAATTCACCAAAAATTCCTGGAATTTTGTTTATTGAGAGGTTTTTGATTACTGATTCAATCTCCTTAATAGTATTTGGTCTATTCTGATTTTCTGTTTCATCATGATTCAGTCTTGAAATATTGTGTGTTTGTAAGAACTTATTCATTTTTTTTAGGTTATTCAATTTGTTGGCATATACAGCAGGTTAATATCAATTAACATGGGTAAAACTGGTTTCATTATATTTTGTTTTGCTTAAAGTCACAGAACCTATCAACCATGTTATGTAAAATTTACTCTAATTGCTAATAGTAGTTTTATGTGTACTTTTGTATTTCTATCAGTTAACATTTTTTTCATTTCTTATTTGTTTCTATGAGTCCTCTCTTCTTTTTTTCATAAGATTAGCTGAAAGTTTGTCCATTTTAATCTTCTCTATTGTCTTTTTAGCCTTGATTTAATTATTTCTATTCTAATCTTTGTTATTTTCTTCCTTCTACTAACTTTGGGCTTTATTTTTCTTTTTCTAGTTCCTTGAGGTATAAAGTTAGGTTGTTCATTTGAGTGTTGTTTCTTAATATAGGCATTCATTGCTATAATCTTTCCTTGCAGAACTGCTTTTGCTGAATCCCATAAATTTTGGTATGTCACATTTCCATTTTCATTTGTCTCCAGGTATTTTTTATTTCTCTTGATTTCTTCTATGATTGTTCAGTAGTATATTGTTTAACCTCCACATATTCATGAATTTTCCAGTTTTCTTTATGTAATTAATTTCTAGTTTTACATTATTGGGGTCAGAAAAGATGCTTGATATAATTTTAGTCTTTTTAAATTTATTTAGACTGATTTTGTGTCCTAACACATGACCTATCTTAGAAAATGTTTCATGTGCACTTGAAAAGAATGTATTCTCTTTTGCTTTTGGATGAAATGTTCTGTAAATAAGTGTTAAGTCCATCTGGTATAAAGTGTCATTTAAGACCAACATTTTCTTATTGACTTTCTGTCTGGATGATCTATCCATTGACAGAAATCAGGTACTAAAGTCCCCTATGTTATTGTAACACTGTCTATTTCTTCCTTTAACTCTGTTAATTTGCTTTATATACTTAAATGCTCCTGTGTTGGGCACATAAATAATTATAAGTGTTATATTTTCTTGTTGGATTGACAACTTTATCATTATTCAATGTCCTTCATTATCTCTTATTACAGTCTTTGTTTTAAAGTCATTTTTTCTAACATAAAAATAGCTATGTCCTCTGAATTCCATTTACATATAGAAAGGTCTGGTTTGATTTTTTTTTTTAAATCTATTCAGCCACCCTATGTCTTTTGATAGGAGCATTTAATCCATTTACATTTAAAGTAATTATTACATTTAAAGTATGTGCTTATTGCCATTTTGTTCATAGTTTTCTGGTTGTTTTTGTAGTTCCTCTCTGTTTCTTCTTCTGTTGTTCTTCCTTGATGGTTTGATGACTTTCTTTAGTAGTATGCTTATAGTACTTTCTCTTTATGTTTTGTGTACTTACTATAGGGTTTTACTATAGTGGTTACTATGAAGCTTATGTATAATGACTTATATCTATAACTAATGTCTGTTTTAAGTTGATTATTACTTAAATTTGATCCCATAGTAAGATAACATCATTCCTCTCTCCTCCAATGTTTTATGTTTTGATGTCACAATTTACATCTTTTTATTTTGTTTCCCTTAACTAATTATTATAATCATAGTTATATTTGCTACTTTTGCCTTTTAATTTTAATAGAAGCTTTATAAGTGATCAATCTACTACTTTTATTATGTATTTGCCTTTCTAGTAAGATTTATTAATTCATATGTGTTCTTGTTACTAATTAGTGCCCTTTCTGTTTATCTTGAAGAAGTCCCTATAACAATTTTTGGAAGGCCAGTTTAGTGGTGATGGACTTTAGCTTTTTCTTGTCTGAAAAAATCTTTATGTCCCCTAGACTTATGAATAGCTTTGCTAGTTACAGTATTCTTCATTGAAGTTATTTTCTTTCAGCACTTTGAGTGTATTCTGCCACTCCATCTGGCCTGCAAAATTTCTGCTGAAAAATATACTGAATTCTCTTTTACGTAACAAGTTGTTTTTCTCTTGCTACTTTTAATATTCTCTTCTTGTCTTTAAATTTTGACATTTTAATTATAATGTGTCTTGGTGTGGGTCCATTAGGGTTTCTCTTGTCTGGAACTCCCTGGGCTTTATGGGTCTGTATGTTTCCTTCCCCTGATTAAGGAAGTTTTAAGCCATAAATTCTTCTAAGAAGAAGAAATGCTAGTTTCGGTAATATCTGAACCTGCTGAAATGTTAATTAATGTTTTTAAAATATATATATAATTTAAATAATTTAAATATAATTTAAATCCCCTTTTTAAAAAGAACTTTACATAGAGCTACTTCTTACAATAAGCATAGATAAAAACTGGAGGCAAAATATGGTTGCATTTTGGAGAATTTTGGACTAGTGATTGGTGGATCCCTTCAATAATCCTTTTTAGTATCAATAGCCAGGTTTTTGATGGATGATGAATAATAGCCAATTCGAAATTGAGATTACTGTCCAGTTCCACTTCAGATTGTCAACATTTTTTATTAAAAAAGATATGATATATAGATGACAAAGAAGCTGCTTTCATGTAAAATAAAAGGACTTTTCTGATATTTTTATCTTAATGGACAGTCAGTTTATTTGTGTACAACTATGAACCAAGTGAACAGTTTCAAACAGATCAAAGACTATTATCACAAAGCAATTTAGTATCTGTATGAATTGATGAAAATGCTAAATCTCCGTACCATAGGCAAAAAGAGCATGTCTATCTTAAAAAGATTTGTGGATAAGAGATACAAAAGGTCTCTTTTGACCACAGGAGATCCTTAACATAGTCCCTATAAAGTTTAATTTTGATATAATCCACATATGAAGGGTTAACCAGACAAATCACAAATTGTGACACTAACTCTATATGGCTATCAGTTGAGTAGACGAGTTTAATGTTATCTATTTAAATGTCAATGTGTGTCTGCCCAAACTGATCATTTTGATTTTAGGAAAATTAATATTTGGCAGCTTTTCCTGATATAAGATGGTCAATAGGTTTAACTGCTTGTCTAAGCCACTTTTATGACCACAAAGGAAAGCATGTCATCAGCACATGAGAGGTGCTTATCTTGCTATGGCTAAGTCATCTAAAGACAACCAATTTGTTCAGTTATAAAATTAAAAGAAGGACACTTGGTATTCAGCCCTGTTTTATGCCATTTAAAATAGACATTTCATCTGTCAAAAAGAAGGCTTTTCCTATCCACGTTAATTTGTGCCATATTGTCCAGCAGTAATGGCTCTGAGAGAGAATTATAAGCCTTGAATCAATGTTGAGATCATACACTTAGGCCTCTTTATGGATTCAATGACCAATGATAAATCAATAACTTCCATGAAAAGTCTTAAAGTACTCCTAACTGATTGAAAAACTGCAGTTTATCTTCAGAAATATGTGCTGTGTACTGATTTCTCATCTCCCTTTTAATTGTCCTGACCTAATTCCCCAATCTTCCCTCATTCCTCTTCTTCTATACTCTTTTAGAGTTATTTTAACATATGTCTTATAGCCTTAATTAGCTTTATGTTTTATTGGATCAACTGACATTTCATTCTGTAAATACGAGTGCTATAAGTGTTTCCTAAATAAAAGAATGAATGAATGGTAGGTAAATGAATAAATGGGTAAATATTTTCTACTTTGGTTATGATCAAATATAAAGTTCCTAACCATTCAATTTTGAGACATGGAAAGAACAAAAGGTCAAACATGATGGATATGATCTGTGTCCATTAGCTCAAGAGATTGTTTTGGATTTCTGTCAAGGAAATTTGGAATTATATCACTCCAGATTTTTAAGGTACAGATTGTCGAAAATGAATGGGATTCATCAGCACTTGTCAAGAAGTTACAGACCTTGTCATATTGGCCAAGCCATCATAATGTTCCAGTTGGATTCCTCTAATGTTCTTTTCCTGAGGAAAATCCAAAAAATACCTAGACTGTCTGAACTGAAGACTATAAACTTCTTAATTTTCCCATTTCTGTTCTGGTTCCCATGTGTGTAGCTACGTCTTGTATTTAGCCTCCAAAAGGTTTTCAGTTAATTAATAACATATTTGTATTTAGAAACCAGCTCTTTTTCAGTGAATTAAACAACCAAGTCAATGATTTTCCATATTTTTTGTATTTAATATACCTCATGGCATTCATAAGAAGTGATAATGTCATACTCCAAAATAAATGGAGGAGGCTGTTCATGGTGAAAAGGCCAGCAAAGGGGCTGAGAGGGTCAAAACTCAACACAGTGGTCATACTGCTTTCTGGCCTCAGACAGAAATAAATTTGAGAAGCTCTAATCTTTAGTATACAAATATCAAATTTTGGAATATAAAGTAGTTATCAGATCCAGTTTTTCATTCTCAAGAATTAGATTTAATTACTATAAACATCCAAAATAATAGTTGTTTATCCTATATTTGAAGATATCTAGAGGTTGTTGAAAAACTGTTCCACTGTGGAAATACTGTGTACTAAAAACCTTGGGTCCTCCACCTTGCTCTCCAGTATTTATAATCAGCTCCTTTATCTTCTCCTAAGTAAAAGTCTATATCCTCATAAAAACTATCCTTCAGAACCCTGACTAAGTCTCTTGTCAGTCTCTTTTCAAGTAAATAAGACCAATTCTTTCTATCTTTTTTCCTAGGGCCAGTTTCCTATTTCCTCAATGTTTATTTTTTTTATTTTACTTTATTTTAATTTTGGTTTCCTAAATTTACTGTGATTTCTTCATCTATTCTTTAAAATACAGAAATCAAAACTTATTTTGATTATTCTATAAAATTATTCTATAAAAATATGACCATCACAGTATATGTTCATATGGGCTTACTTACCTCTTACGGTGGTCCACTGACATTTGCAGGTATTATTTCATTGTAAGTGAAGTTGATTGATAGCATTTACACTTATTCTTAACAAATAGATGAAAAAATGGAACAAGGAACTCAAATAATAAAACTATAAATATTAATCATAGCTTTTATTGAGTAAAACACTGTATTTAACAGTGTTTGACAACTGTTATCTCATTTGATTCTTACTAAAACCTAATAGATAGATACATATTAGTAATTCTCCTTTTACAGATGAGGAAACTTTCTCCTTTTACAGATGAGCCTCAGGAACATTGTTCAGGGTTGGTCTTGGATTCCAGCAGATTAATTTCTGACCACTGTTATCTACTGTCTCCAAAAACAGTAGTTTAGAATAATAATAGTCAGACCCATTTGCACTGTATGTATTATTTTGGTTCTTTCTGTAGTTACTTTGATTTAGAAGCCAAATCATGTCAAAAGATGACTTCTCAAATTTTATCAATTATCTCTTAAGAGGACTGGTACAGCTCTAAAATAGTTAATACTCCTCAAAATATGCTTCTATACATATTTATAATGTATTATGATCATTTTTAATTGAGGTATACTTTATATATAATGGTATGTTTCAAGTATAAAACATAATGAATCGATATTTGTATATACTGCAAAATGATGGCAGCAATAAGTCTAATTAATATGTGTCACCATATGTCATTATAATTTTTTCTGTGATGAGAACTTTTAAGATCTACTCTCTTAGCAACTTTCAAACAGGCAATACAGTATTGTTAACTATAGTGACATTACATTACATCGCATAAAAAAAATATTTATTTTATAACCAGAAGTGTGTAACTTTTGGCTACCTTTACCCATCTTATCCACCTTCACCCTTCATCTTCTATCCAACTTCTGCTTCTGGAAATAACCAATTTGTTCTCTGTATCTATGATCTTGTTTTTTTTCATTTTCTATTGTTTGTTTTGGATTTTTTTAAAGTTCCACATCTAATTGAGACCAAAAGATATTTATTTGTCTTTTTCTGTCTGACTTATTTCACTTAGCTTAATGTCCTCATAGTCTAGCCATGTTGTCACAAATAGCAAGATTTCATTCTTTTTCATGGCTGAATAATATTCCATTGTATATACATATCACGACTTTTTATCCATTCATCCATCAGTGAACATTTATGTTGTTTTCACAACTTGGCTATTGTAAATAATGATGCCATGAACATGGGGGTACATATATCTTTTTGAGTTAGTGTTTTCATTTTCTTCAGATAAATACCCAAAAGTAGAATTGCTGGATCATATAATAGTTCTATTTTTCACTTTTTTGAGGAATTTTCATACTGTTTTCCATAGTAGTTGCACCAATATACATTTCTACCAACAGTACAAGGGGGTTCCATTTTCTCCACATCCTTGCCAGTTTTTGTAATTTCTTGTCTTTTTGTTAGTAGCCATTCTAACATGTATGAGGTAATATACGATCATGTTGCTTTAAAAAAAAAAAATCTTATTTATTAAGCAAATAATTACACTGCACTCACTATGTGTCCAAATAGTCTTCTAGGTGTTTTACAAATATAATCTACAGAAGCCTCTGAAGTAGGTGCTACTTGAAATATGGAGAAATAGGACAGGACAAAGAAGTTAAATAATGGCCTAAAGTTCCAGAGATAGTATGGAAGTAGAACTGGAATCTGGACCTAAGATCAAGCACTTAACCATTCTATAATCCTCTATTGCTTGTGGAGCAATGTGTTATTATAGAATGGATGATGCCTATTTTAATTTTGTGACTAAATTTAAACTATAAAGTGTGTGTTTGTTGGTAAGTGTGTGCAGGCAGACATATGCATGCTTATGTACCTTTTAAAAATTTAAATACATATGGAAACAGGCCCTCTTACCTGGAAATGACTTTATTCATGTAAGCAAAAGCCAAGAAATCTTGGTCAAACACACATACAAACCTCAATTTTCAAAGCTTCCAGTGCAATAATATAAACAAGAAGTCACCAAAACCCCTCCCCTAGTTTGGGATACCTTAGTTTTCAAGGGGTCCCAGAATTTGGTGTATTGACTCTAAACTCCAAGGAGAGGAGCCAAGAGAGGGCTGAGAGCCCCACAAATTTACCTGGACTCCCCATTCTCAAGGCAAACTGAGGGGCCTATGTAGGCCTCAAATTTTCCTCTGCTTTCACCATTGGGGAGGATGTTATTCAGCTATAGTATATCTGTCATTTTTTAATGGCAACTGCACAAATATATTACAATTATTTTATATTTTCAAATGTTGGTCATCGTATCTCTAATTAAAAGGCTGTTTAATGTAAACAAGGAATTTTATCTATTATACCCTCTACCTGGTTAATTTTAGGTGATATAATTTGAGAGAGATTTGGGAGTTTCTTTATATCTAATTTACCTATAAGAAGCCAAGGACATTTTGACCCTTGTTGAAATCAGCATGCATTTCAATTTGAGGAAAAATAAGAAGGAATGTTCCTTTTTTCATCTTATGAAAGTATCTAAAACAAGACACTAACAGTCAGTACCAAGTGGAACTTTAAGATACTAAATGTAAATATAGCTATTGCCTAGGCAAACAGTAAAAACTATAGGCAACACTGCTAAAAAGGGAGTAATCTTGATGTGTTTCAGACACATACACCAGCCACAACAGAGGAATATCTCTGGGCTTTGGAATCACAGAGCCTCAGTGTGAATTCCATTCAATCTGCCATTCACTGTCTGTATGTCTTTAGGCAAATTACTTATTCTGTCAAAGCCTCAGATCTCTCAATTGTGTAATAGGGAAGCAAATAATTTGTAAAGTTGCTGTATATATGAGAGAGAACAAATTAACCCAGTTCCTGGCTCTTCGTAGGTACATATATAGAAATGATATTCTTTATTATGAAGGTCTATGTTCACACTGACAACTTTGAAAAGAGAAAAAGGAAATGCTTTGGGTATCATCAAAATGGTAAAAAAAAAAAAAAAAAAAAAAAAAAAAAGTCCCTGGTTTCCATTCTGTGCTCAAAGTTAGATGCTTTGTTGTGAAGTGTTGAATATTGGGTGACCAATACATGCTAATCCAACATACTACATGAGATAATGTTGAGCCAAATGTTTGCTTTATCACCTTGGTTCAGACTGAGATACTTTTTTGAAGCGAAAAACAAAAACACACAACTTTATTTACTAGCTAGGTTTCCATGATGCAGACAAACTTATCCAAAGTAGGATCATCTTGCAGGCTTCGAGCTGTACAAAGTGTCATAGGCAGCTTGTATAGTCTATGTACACTTTCCCAGATGTCGCAAACTGTGATAAATTACATCTTGACAAAGAAACCACTCTTATTTAAAACAAGTTTGGAAACGATATTTCTAACCCTTCTTTAATCATATACTTTGATGGAAAATGTCTTACGCACATCGGCTCAGCTCAATTCCTTCCAGAAGGACTGACATCTTAAACTGCACTAAACAATGAATCACCTTGTCAAATAAAGTGCAAAATGGAAAACCTGTTACGAAACTCATCTGATATAATGACATTTACAACAACATGTTTGAGGTGATAAACCGACAATAATAATTATGTTTCCTTTAGACTTTGATTGTACTTGGAAAGTTTGGCACAATCATACTTTCTTTCTTCAAGAAGATTTTACATCCCGACATTTAATTTCTGAAACTTCAAACCTTCTATGAATGTGCAAATCACAGCTGGCATTAAACGAAGTACTCTCAGCTCTCTTTCAGGAGCCTGGCATAATGATGACGATGATGATGCAAACAATAGCTAAATATAGGAGACTTTTTCTGTACTTCAAGGTTGATGGAAGCATTTGAGTTCAGGAATGACAAATAGAGCACTTTTCCTAACAACAAGATTTTGTGGGTGGACTCTCTTGAACAGAATAAAAACAGAATCAAGGTCATGAGAAACACCAGATCACAGCCACACACATAGTGCTTTTGTACATAGTAGGCACTTGATTATTATTACATGAACATCTATTTCCGGGAATTTTTCATATAATATTCTGGGCAGTCAAAAGCCTGAGCCACTTTCTCAGGGTGGGGTTCTAAGTACCCTCCTAGTGCAGACTGAGATTTTTCCTGCCATGAGCTTCTGGACCTTGCAGACATTCCTGTCTCCCTCTACAGCCCCATAATCCTGCTTGGAAAATAGGCTTCCCAACCAGCTCCTGGGCAAACGCCTTGCTTCCCCCTGGGGTGGCCACATATTGGATCCTGCAAAGCCCGTGGGCTTATGCTCACTAGCATTCCACATCTACTTTTCTATTTGTCAGCATCTCTGTCTAAAAGTTCAGTAGGGAAACAATTTTTAACTTTTAACTAAATGAGATTCGATATATTATTTGCAGTTTCCAGTTATCCAGTTATCTGTATCTGTCTTGGAACTCCCTGGAGAGTCAAACATAGGCTGTAATCTCTTCCCAGAATTATTTGTGATTAGAAAGCTACTTATGGCCCAATAGTCCAAAGATTAAGAGACAACATAAAAACTAACTCTCATGTAAAAATGGGACTTTTATTTCTAGACGTAACTTTTGTAAGTGCTCTACTGAACTTAAAAATTATATATTTGTATGTCTAGGAAGTTGTAATCTTACATACATAAAGGACATGCTATATACATGGTTTTTTTTTCTATGATCCCTCAGATCTTATATGCCCTCTCATGATAGAAATAATAAACTATAATATTTCAGACCTAAATTATGAATGTGTTTATTAAGTTACTTGTTTGAAATACTTTACTTATCTCTGCATCAACTATTATACTGCAAATTTCTAGTGATCTGTGTCTTGTTCTTCTAATGCTAATACCATGTTTTCCAAATAGTAGCACTCAACCAAGTGGTTAATATTTAAATGAATAAAAATATTTATATAAAGGATACCCTGATTTTTTTTAGATACCAAAAGGCAGAACGATTTCTAGAGCAGCATGACTCGTGTCAAAACTGACATATAATAATTCTATAATTCACATTTGTCTAATGAATAAATGAGGAATGACAGGGAAATATTTAACATATGGAATATGAGACAGTCTCACAGTATAGAACTTGAGAGAAGATGATTCTATTGATAAATGAACAAATCAGCATGCCATGAGGATTTAGGCAACAATTATAATAGCTATGATCACTCTTCACACACACACACACACACACACACACACACACACACACACACACACACACGTATGGGCTATCTCTAATACCTTGCAAGATGTTTAGAGTGAAACCCATTCTACAGACTAAGATAAGCAACTTTCCTGAGGTCATTTGCAACAAAGGGACTGAGACAAGATTTGAAATCAGGCCTATCCATTCCACAGGCAGGGGCAATTTTCCCACCATCCTGTGCTACCCTGCTTGTCACCCGAAGTCTATAGAACCAATGAGAGTAGAGGACAGGGAGGGTGAGAAAAGAATATCAGGCTTACAGCATTTCACGCTCATTATAAGGATGAAGATTTGACATGTTGAAGTCAGTTATGAGAGGATATTATGATTTTGTTGATTCTAAATCTGGAACTTTTCTCCATATGTGTGAGTATGACTCTAGCTAAATTTTTAAAAAATTCCTTTGACCCAAAGTGTAGAAAAACACTTGCCCATTCTTTGAAAACAATAAGAGATGATTGGTGGTCACACACTGAAATGGTTATCTTCTCTCTGTTCTACACATCATTATCTGTAAAATCATTGAGAGGGGAAAAATGATAAAGACTTCACATCGTGCAAGACACTGCTGCACTCAGATAGCTTTGTCCCTTTCTTAAGAAATCAGGCAAGGAAACTGGCTAATTGGAGGACCAGCAGGCCCATGAAGTGCACATAATGAATTCCAGGGGCAAAGACATATCAAGGTTCACATTCTAGTAAATGACTTTAGTAGCAAGGAAATCAGGGGGTTGTCTTTTCATGTGTGGTGTCCATGGGAGCAAAAGCTTCGTGTAGCCTGCCTACATCACACGTGTAGAGTCTGGGCTAATGTTTGTATTAATTTAATTTTTCACTGGAATTGCTGTTCAAGTTTTTTCTTTTAAAAGAATCAATGCTTGAAAAAATTAAAAGAAAAATCTATAAAATGTGTAACAAGAACTCTATGACAATGAATGTGCCATATGTTTTTCTTTAATCTTCTTTTGGAAACTGCATTTTTTATGGTTCAGATACTGTTCAAATAATTAATTTGCAAATTTGCCATATTTTTCTGAATTCATGTTCTTTATGTTTCTCCAGGGAAGACGGTGAAGAACTGCAAATTGTGCCTTTATAGCAACCTGGTTGAAACCACAAGTTAAATGATAGCAGTGGCTTCTCCAGGCCAGTGAGGTTTGACATGTTCCTAGCAGCCCCTGCCTGTATGGTTCAGCCACAGAGGAGAATGTGGGCATCGAGCATCAGCAGTATGAGCTGGGAAAAGATGTGTCCAAGATGCTCATTGGTTACTCTCAATTTTGTAATTACTAATTGAATTTTTCAAAGTTCATGCTCAAGTTAATTTACTAATTTAGCATTTTGGGTGTGTGGGGGGGACCTACTATGTGTTAGGATGAATGCTAAACACTGAAGATACAAAAGTTTCTCAATCCAGAACCCGAGAATCAACCCTGATTAATAATTTGCTCTCATCTCCCAAATTCAATCCTCTAGCTAATGTTGATTCTGTATGCAAAAAAAAAAAAAAATCTATTACTATCTTAATTTTTTTTGCAAGAGTCCAAGCCACAATCATCTTTTGCCTAAACTACTGTAAGATTTATTCATCCAGACATCCTTCCACTGAACAAACATTTGTTGGACATCCTCCATGTGCCAGGGATTTTTCTGAGAGGAGGGAAAACACTGAGCTGAGGCACCCTAATCCCATGGAGCAGCATTCTAAAGAAGGAATACAGAAAATTTTAAAAATCTGGAAGAACAATTTAGTGATTAGAATACCACTACTAATAAAACAGGGTTCTGTTGTTGGAGACAATGGCAGGAAGTAGATATGCATTAAATTTTTGTTTGGGTTTTCATATTCAGACAAAACCTGCTATTTTGTCTTTGACATCAGTCTTTGGAAGTCAAAAATAGCTGAATGCCTACTTCAAGGTCATTTTTGGCATTCAATAGACTTGTCAGTGAAAAATGATTGAAGAATTATGTAGGTTTTCAGCTTTATTAGTCAAGTAACAACATTAGTGATACAAACATTATATATCATTAAGATTTATTATGAATGTCTAATATTCATTTTCAACTATAGGTGATCCTTCTCAATATAATCTGGGGTAAAAATCTACTTTATGTTTTAAATTCTATAAGGAGCCAGTTAAAATAAAAATATACTTGATCGTTACAAGAATAACTGCTACCCTGTATGATTATGAAAGCTGTTAATTTTACTTATGTACAAATGCAATTGTCAACTTTCAGACAGTTAAATAAGTAAGGAGTAGCAAATAAACAAATGAAAACCTTTAAGATGTATATATCAGTTTTAGTAACATCTCATTCAGGTTCTAATTTTGAGAAAATATCCTCTTTTGGAATTCTCCACATCTTGTTAAGATGATTTAAAAGCAGAATGCTAAATTTCATACTTTGAAATTTCCTAATGAGGTAAAACTTCAAAAAGCATGTTTAATAATACCCATGATAAGCCACCTTTAGTCCGATCATGCCACAGACTACAAAGAGCATGAAGACAAGAAGAGGACATCAGGGAAAAATCAGGAAATCCCAAATTATCTTGCTTCTCTACAAAAGTTAATGGGAAGTAGCATTGCAGTGACTGACAGCACTGAGAAATTGCTTCTGTGCTATGGTTGCAAACTTCCAAAATCAACTACTAAAATTTTCCATTATAAGATCATAGAAATAATTAAATTAATTTATTGAAATATTAGATTTTTTAAAACGCAGATTTTTTTAAATAATGAACTAAATATTAAATTTAACATTTAGCAATTCAGCATCAATCCAAAAAAAAAAAAAAGGTATTAATGATGCATCCAACAAGAAGTAAGAAAGGCCTCCCAGAGAGAGTGACTAAAAATGAACGGGCCATTCAGGTACTGATTTGGGTGCATATCTTTCCAAGAAGAGAAAATAATAGTGCAAAGCCCTACAGGGAACAACCAGTTTATTGCATTCAGGAGAAAGAAAGATGCGACTAGAGAATCAGAGGCAAAAGGGAAAGGATCCCAGATGAGGACCAAAGAGGCAAGTAGGAGCCAGATGCTAGACTTCTTTACCCTTGTACCCATCTTCTACCACCCTGCCTCCAAGGCCCCATCCATTATCCTCTGCAACCTGAAGAATGGTCTTTTTACAGTGCAATTTCACATTATCACTCTTCCACTTACATCCTTCCATGGTTTCCCACAGCACATAGAATGCTACCCAAACTCCTTGCCAAACCTCCAAGACCTGGCCCCTGCAGACTCCCCTAGGCACGCCTCAGGACTGTCTCTCCTTCACTGATTTCCAGCCCCTTCTCTCTGCTCATTCACATACAAGCTCTGTTAACTCTGGCCTGTTGCCCATATTATTCCCTTTACAAGGTTCCTTTCCCTTCAGCTCTTTGCATGTTGTCTGTCTGACTCCTTCTCGGGTTTCTACCTCACTTTTCAGAGGTCTTCTCTCACAACTACCCAGATTGAATCTCCCTCCCCCCTACCCCATGTTACTATCACCCATCAGCTATTTTTCCCCTTGAATTTCTTTTTTTGTTCTTTATTAATTCTCTTCTCTACTAGACTAAAAGCTGCTTGAGGACTAATGTCGAGTTCATTTTCTTTACCATTGTAGCCTTAACACGAAGCACGATGCCTGCCAATGGTGAGATTTAATAAATATCCACTGAGTAGACAATAGAAAAATAAACATAAAAACAACAGTGATTCTTTAAGTTACATCCCAGTAGGGGAATAAGCGAAGTAAGAACAACGGATGAAGTGAATAGCGACCACCATGTCAATGTTTTATTTTATTTATTGCCCACAACACATCTATGAGCAAGACATCACTCTCCCTGTGTGTTTTAAAAAACGAAGAAACTAGACAGAAAAATTACCTTGCCCCAAGTGATAGCTGGTAAGTGGTGGAACCAGGAGTTGGTCATAGAAGGCATTGAATTCCACACACAGGATGAAGACTTTATTTAGTTGACATCTGGAAAGCACGGAAGATATTTTGAGCAGAGTAAAATAATTCTTAAAACATTTAGGAGTATTCATTCCAGGAATTATAACAGATCATTTGTACTTTTAACTCTGTGAAACCTAAATGGAGCTGATATTCAATTTTCCTCCCAGGCAGCTTTGCCTGAGGACTCCATTTCTGATTCCATTCCCTCAATTAAAGAGAACTGGGTTAACTCTTAGAATGTGAAATGCTCCTCTGACACACAAATAACCACAAGGACAATTAAAATGATAAAATCTTAGCCTAAATGTGAAATAAAGTCAAATGCAATTTCTTCTGAATGTTTATAATTATTTTTAGACATAAAATCAAGTCCTGTGCAAAAATTCATGAACTCCAATTTTCAAGAATGAAAATAGCACAATCACAATAAGCCATACCTAAATGCGTTTTAAAACACATTATTATTTATACCAAATCTTTAATATGAAATATTTTCACTATGTCTGGTTTGGTTCAATCCTGCTAAATAAGAAAACTCTGCAAAATATATTTCTCCATGTGGCTAGATATAATTCCAGGTTGTGAAGAAACAGATTATGTAGTTATATTCTTCTTTCTACTCTATTATGAATATAAAGTTGGGACAAAAAATGTATCCTTGGGCAACATAATAATTTGCAGTTAAATAAGCATTTTTCCAAGACAAAAAAATAAGAGAGTATGCAAGCACAAAAGAAATTAAATTTCAAGCTGTAAGGGCTGATTTGAAAATTTTAAAGAGAGATACAATTGACATACAGTTATGTGACTTTTTTTCCCCTTAAAGATCCATTTTGATCATTTTTATGTCATTAAATATTTTTCACATTTTGTATAATAAATGTATAATTCTTCAACATGAAGCTATATCACTATTTTTTAACAAAGCTTCCTTTTATATAGCAAAACTTCAATATTTTTCTTTTAGTTTTTCAGTTTCAATAATGTAAAAAATAAAACCCCACTGGGATGAAAATCTTTTTACTAATCAGCTTTATTAAAGCATAATTTACTTAAAATATACAACTATTTTAAGTTTACATTTCAAAAAGTTCTGAAAAATGTGCATATCTATACGGCCACTGTTACAATTAAGATATAGAATATTTTATTTAATTTATTTACTTTTTATTATTATTTTATATTACTTTCAGGTATACAGTACCATGGTTAGACAACTTATGAAGTGATCCCTCCGATAAGATATAGACTATTTTAATCAAAGGAACTGTTCCTTTGTGTCCCCCACTTTCATAGTCCAGGCAATCTATTGGTCTGTCACTACACATAAGTTGTGCCTATTTGAGACTTTCATACAAGTAGAATGGCACAGTATGTAAGCTTTTTGTTCTGACTTTTTCACTCAGAATAATGTTTTTGATCTCCATCTATGTTGTTATGTGTGACAGAAATGCATTGCTTTTTATTGCTGTGGAGTATCCTACTATATGAATTTATTATAATTTGTTTATTCTTTCTCCCATTGAGATATTCTGGTTATTTTAAGTTTTGACTATTTTGAAGAAAGCTGCTACGAACCTTTATATACAAGTGTTCCTGTGAAGATGCTTTCATTTCTCTTGGGCAAATACTTAGATATGGGATTTCTGGGTCACATGGTAAGTAAATGCTTAACTTTTAAAGAAACCACCAAACTGTTTATCCTAAATGTCATCCCATTGAACATTCTCACCAACAGTGTATCAGAGTTCCACTTGCTTCAAATCCTTGCCAAAACTTGCTAGGGTCAATTTTTTACATTAGCTATACTAATATGTATGTAGTAGAGTCTCACTGTTGTTTTAATTTGCATATTTCCCTAGAGACTAATGATATTGAACTTTTTTACATGATTAATTGCTATCTTTGTACCTGCTTTGGTGGAGAGTCTCTTCTAATCTTTTGCCTGTTTTTTAAATGAATCATTGTATTCTTATTGAGTTTTGAGACTCCTTTATATATCCTGGATATATAAAAGTCCTTTTAACAAATATCTTTAATGTAAATATTTTCTTCTAATTTGTGATTTTATTTTTTATGGTATATTTTCAATATCAAAAGTTTTAAATTTGATAAAGTTTATGATTTTTTCCCTTTATGACTCATACTTTTTCTGTCCTACTGAAGTTTTCTTACCAACAACACTTTAATAAATTTTGCTAATTTACCAAGTGAAAATAAATAATTTTCACTTGGTATTTTTCTAAGATTAAAATTTACTCAGACCGTTACTTTATAGGGTTTTCGTAAGGATTAAATGAGATTTATGTAAAGCTATTAGTCTGGTGACTGGGCATACTACTGTTCAACACAAACCAACTTTTATTATGATTATGTTTATCAAAAACTTATATTTCTTCTTTTGTAAATCCCTTTACATGCAAAATTTTAAGAACATTATAATTCAAACTCCCTCCCTCCATTTTGTTTTATAATTCAAACATTATATAACTCCTCCCTCCATTTTAAATACCAGATTATTTTCCTTATGATAGCCTTTTATCTTTTTAATTTTTCCATTCATATTTGCTCTGAGATTTTTCCCTTATTGGTTTTCAGTTTTGGAAAGTTCTTCCTCATTCCAAAATCTATTCTAGGTATGATACAGCTAGCAACACAACATGATGGAGAAAAATATAATAAATTGTTTGCTGATAAGCTACTTTAAAATTTAGAACATTACTTCACATCATAATCAAAATAAATTCTAGGTTATTTAAAGATCTAAATTAACATAGACAAAAGTAAAACAAAGGCATGGCATCTCATTACCTTTGCCATATTCTTTTGGTTAGAAGCAAGTCACAGGTCCCAGCCATACTCAGGGGATGAGGATTAAAATCAGGGTGGCT
Source organism: Cynopterus sphinx (assembly GCA_030015415.1). Classification (NCBI taxonomy): domain Eukaryota; kingdom Metazoa; phylum Chordata; class Mammalia; order Chiroptera; family Pteropodidae; genus Cynopterus; species Cynopterus sphinx. The sequence continues at coordinate 70,913,519 of CM057384.1, read as the reverse complement.
AAGTGGAAGTCACATTAGAGTGTGTCCACCACAGTTACTGATGCATGCTGCAGCACAGAGAAATGTCAAAATTACGCCAAGTGAAAAAAATAGATGAAAGAGAACACATACTTTAATTGCATTTACATAAATTACAAAAAATGCAAACTCCTCTATAGTGATGTGTCGCTCCCCAAGTACAACCCAGAAATTCAGGGGAGTTAACATCTTGCTGGGAAGAGACTCTGGCCAATGGGTGATGAAATTACTAGATAAATGCATCACTCTACTCATCCCTCACCTCTGCTCCCCAGGATTGTATTTCTTAATAAAAGAGATGCACATAGGATTTCTACCTGGAGCTCTGCTTTTGGGGCAACCCAGACTAAGAAACTATTATAAAGAAAATGTTTTCATATTATTATGATCCACATAAAGGCATTCTTAAACTGCTCTTTTACCATTTGCAGATGTTAATATGCCAGAACATGCCATGCTCTTCAGTCACCCCTTTCTGGCTACTTGGGGAAGTGCTGGAAAATTGGTAGAAGATGGCATGAGGAAAAGTGTTGAGGTAAAATTGGATGCTGGCATAATCTTTTCTCAGTTGGCACAATCTTCTAGGTATGGCCAACATTATGTGATATTCTTTCTCTTTCCTTTCTTCTTTCATACCTCCTTTTCATAAAAGAAAAAAGTGAACTAAAACTAAAATACTTTCCTCAAGACACTGTGGGATTTTTCTCAGTGTCTCAGTACATTACAACTCATCAGATCCCTGTATTTGGCCTTCTCTTTTATCGATGCCTAAAGGACATGAAAAACATTTGAGAATTAAAAATGCTCAGCCACCAGCATATATGAGAAATGAGCCCAAATTTCAGTTTCTGGAAGCAACAGATCTAATGGTGTCATGTCACACCAAGCTTATAGACAAACCTCATCTTCCCTCAGACAGCCAGACAGAAAATGTGAGACTACATTGCAGTTTGGTAGCAACATCCTACAGATACTGGAAGCTCTCTGCATCTGTGACTAGAGTCGCTCACAATATATATGTCCTCCATAATCTATTTCATTGGCTTGCAAGTTTCTTAAAATTCTTTGGAGTTGCTTCTTTAGTTTAATATAGATCTGTCAGCAGAGGTTGTTAAATTATAAAATGTTATTTTACAGTGCTCAAACCTTAACCCCGGCTCACTTGTTGAGCGTATTAGAATAGATTTGTTTACCAGTTTATGAAAGAACTTAACTGTAAAGAAAAACACGTAGGAAAGGAAAATTTTCTGGTATAAACATTTGATAAAGATTTTAGAAAGGGTCTGGAAAGTGGAAGGCTACTGAGTAGATTAGAATAGGCTAGGTTGGTATAACAAATAGACTCCCCAAACTTAGTGGCATCAGAACAAGGGTCATTTCTTGCTTACAAAGCAATCCCCATTTCTCTACACAGTTTCCCAGGGACCAGGGATGACAGTGGTGAAGCCATTTTTAATCCATGGTTTCAAATGTCACCCCGGAGGTTGTATCCCAGTCAAGCTGAAGGGGAAAATAGCATAGGAGAACACACTTAGGAGGTTTTATGGCTGAGTTTTATGTTACACCACACTCCACGGCCTGGAACCTACTCACATGACCCCACCTGACCTTCGGGGAGGCTGGACAATGTAGCCTAGCTGTGTGCTCAGAAAGCTGAGGAAAATAGATTTTGGTAAATGATCAGCACTCCACAAGGAGACCAGGCCTGGGTGAGGCTTGGTTTCCAAATTTAGGTATTTTTGAGCCAACTAGAGTAAACTAGAGAAATCAGATAGAAAGTATGGGAGATGAAGTTCAGTATTAGCTATCTATTGCTCTGTAACAAATTACTACAGAATTTAATGCCTTAAAACCACAGTAAAATTTGTTTATTTTTCTGTGGATCAGGAATTCTGGACCTGCTTGGCGAGGCAGTTCTGTCTCAGTTTCCCATGGGTTCATTCAGATGTAGACTGGGGCTGCAGTCATCTGAAGGCTCATCTGAGACTGGAGGGTTCCCTTCCAAGGTGGCTCACTCTTGTGGCTGACAAGCTGACCTGGCTGTTGGCAGGAGGCCTCTGCACAGGGCCTTCATTACATCATCATGGGCTTCTTCTAGAAAGAACGATTAGAGAAAGCAAAGTGGAAACTTCATTATCCTTTATGACCTAGCCTAGGAAGTCACCTCTGCCATCTTTCATTGGTCACACAGACCAGCCACGATTAAATGTGGGAGGAGACAACATAAAGGCATGAATACCAGACGGCAAAGATCATAGGGGCCATCTTAGAGTCTGGTGACCAAATATTTCAAAGATCAAGTTGAACTCATCTACAATCAACTGTTCTATCCGTTAACTAGCACATCATCGATGAAATGTGTGAATTAGCTGCAGACACTTAAAGCAGACTAAGTCAATCTGATTTGAAGCCTGGATATTCACCTTTCTTGGGCATGAATCGACACCTACAACAAACCATTTGACAGTCTCTCAAGTAAGCATCAGGAAAAGTTTCCTTGCTCTTCATTTTAAGTTCTCATTATTAAATTCCAATGAGCTCACTCCATCATCATAGCTCTCACACCTATCCTGACAACCTGCGCAAGAACACACTCCTCAGATTTTAATCTAAGTCTCATATATGTAATTCCCAGCATTCTTTCCTCTTGCAATTTCCACTTCTATTAAGAAGTTAACATAGGAAATTTGGGAAATAGAGATCAGGCCTCGTCTTCCTGTTTTCTCCCTAGAGTTTTTATTAGGAGTAATCTGGAGCTTCTAAGAAGAAAACTGACACCTATGGAGCCTGATTCACCTTGGCTAGAATCAGGGGCTAGATTTACTAACGATATGGTTATTGCTGTGTATAGTGTGTATTATACCTAACTAGGAATAAAAAAGATCCAACATTGGCATGATAATGAGAGGCAATAACTCTGAATCTAGTAAAATATAGAATGCATTCAGTCACAAGCAATAATAGTCAGCCAAAAAACAAACGAACAAAACCCCTAAATGTATGCATTTCAATAAACTAATCTGTAGTTGATAATCTGAACTTTCTGACATTTTGGATGCTTTGAAATTATTTTTATCCTGGCATACTTTTATACCTTGATCTACATATGGGTGAGAAATGCCTAGATATGGGTGAGAGAAATAAGTGGTACCTGGAGACTTTAATAAAGAAGGACGAATTTTTCTCTTCTTCCCACTAACTAATCTACCTTAGGAGAATAGTGTCCCCTAGAATTCAGTAAAATAAAGCTATGAAAGTGTAATCATGTAGAAGAAAGCAATCCTTGATAAACAAAGTATGGACAGTGAGAGCAATTCCTATAGCATCACACCTGACAGGTTCAACCACCGAGCAGGCCACTGAGACCTGAAACCTGGCTCTTCTGCTTCTCTCCAAACATGAATTTGGACACCAATGTCTTTGGGTGGCATCTCTTGAGAGTCATTCAGACATTCAGTAGGTGTAAATTATTGTTATCACCATAATACCATTTTCACAGTGGAAAAGACTATCATGTTATTTATATCACTTGAGTGGACAGAAGGAGGATAGTTTTGAAACTTCTGGAACTGTAAATGATGACCACACAGTGTGACAGTGATGAATGTAGGGTGTGGAAATAATGCTTTTCTCAGAAGACTCTGCAGCTTGAGCTTCAGGGAACGAAAGCTGCCTGAAGAGCAGCTCAAATCATCAGTAATTTTTTCACTGATAAGAAGAAAAAGGTTCATCAAATCTCAATCAAATTAAAGTTACTGCTTCTTCAAAAAACAAAACAAACAAAACAAAACAAAACAAAACAAAACACTGAACAGAAATACTTTTGAATTTAGGATTATTTGTTGAAAAGAATGTCTCCACCCTAGCCTTTCCTCCACATGTAGAAATTATGTTTTCTAAAGGCTCCAGGTTCTTTTCTTTTGTGCTTGCCTCTGGCACAACTTACTTTTCTGGACATTTCTAAATGAATATAATGCATGTACATAGAACTGTTTAACTGTTACTATTGTATAATTTCAACAATTTCTCTAAAACTACATTTAGTAAAATGGCAGGGCAGACAACAGTCAATATAATCCTCTCCTTTGAAAGTTTCTTTTTAACGCCAACATTTAGACATCAATATTCTATAAATTGGTTAAAAAATACAATTCTATATTCTATGAAATAATTTCACCTTCCAGGGTAATTGTAGGATGTCTGATTCCTTCTGGTCCATGACTATTAGGATGAGAGGATAAGAGTAGTTTCTTTGATGTCCTCAGCATGGAGTGCCAAAACGAAGAGCAACAGAATCTGTTAGAAACAACCTCTTATCTCTGTAGACTAGAAAAGATGTCTAAATCAGACTTTAGGCAGAAAGAACTCCTGACTTCCCCACACATGCCATGCTGTCTTACAACTTTCTAATCTTTCCTTTGCTCATGTAACTCTTCCCTTGCCTAAAACACAGAGGCCCCATGGCACACTGCTAGTCATCCTTTCAAATTGGATGCTACTGCCCCTAAGTAGTCGGTAGGAGTCTGACACTTGCACACCACCTAGCATGTGTCTCCAAACAGCAATTATCCCTTAGGTTGTTATTTGTTTGCATGACTATCTTCCCTACTACACTGTAAGATCAGTGAAGGCAGGAATCATCGAACTTTGAGTACCCGAGCTCGACTCTGCCCAGCATATTGCACGTACTCAGTAGCTATCTGATGAAGTAAAGAGACAAATATATTTCATATTCTCCAACTCTGCTTTATAACCTTTAATAGGTTACCTTTGTTCAAGATAAAAGACTTTATCTAGAAATTTTATAAAAGTTTCTTCGTACACGTCAATGGGAAATTTTCCACTTATGCATGTTTGAATGTCCTAATCTTTCCATCAAAATTTCAAGTTATATTCTTTTTTACTTGTAATGTCAAGTGAAATCATCAACCTAAAATGATTAGGCATGCAATATATATTTCCATTCAAGTACTTAGTGCATAAATATGTCACATACCAAATATACACAACAGTAAATAGCTTTATTTCATTTTAAGGTGGGGGGTGTCTATGCCCTCCGCCCAGATCTGAGTGGGCTGGTAACTGATTCAAAGAAGAAATGAAATGAATCTTAACTTGAAATGAATCATAAAATCAAATGTAAATGCTAACTATAAAACTTCTATGAGAAAACATAGGTGAAAAATATTATTGACTTTGGCTTATACAAAGATACCTTAAATAAGTCACAAAGAGTAGAAACTACGAAGAGAAGAGATGATAAAATAAACTTCATCAAAATTAAAAACCATTGCTCTTCAAAAGATAGCATTTTAGTTGTAGGCTGGAAAAAAATATTTGCAATATGTATATTGATAAAAGACATACTCGGAATACATAAAGAACTCTAACAACTCAAAAATAAGAAAAATACCTAATTTTAAAAAGGAGACGCTGGTGGTGATACAAAAGACTTAAAGGGATAATTCACAAGAAAAGACATATAATTGGTAAATAAGCACAAGGGTTTGTTAGGCATCAGGAAAATGCAAATTAAAACTACATGAGATACCATTTTATAACCACAATAATGACTGAAACTAAAAGGTCTGACATTAACAAAACCTGGCAAAGATGTTGAATAATAACTGGATCTCTACATTACCGATGAGAATGTAAAATGTCTGGCAATTCTTAGACATTCACCTACCTCACGAGCCAGTTTTCTACTTCTAGGTATTTGCCCAACGTATTTGAAAATGCTTGTCCACACAAAGATTCATTTGTAGCAGCTTTATTCAGAATAGTCAAACCTGAAAACAGCATAACTATTCAACAGGAATATGGAGAAATGGATTATAGTATATTAATACAATATATAGTACACATTAAAAAGAAATGAACTACTCACACACACAACATGGATGAAACTCAAAAACATGTTTAGTGAAAGAGGTCAGACATAAAAGAGAACAAATTTTATGATTCCCTTTATGGGAGGTTCAAGATTAACCCAAACCATGTCGTGGTGATAAATATCTAAAACAGCCATTGCCTGTGGTGGATTTGACAGTTTACTGGTAAGAGGCATGAGAGAACTTTTTCCAGATGATGGAATGTTCTTCTGATGGACTTAGAACTATGCTGCTTCTTTAGGAAAGGCCTTGTTGCCTCAGCAGCTGGAAGTGTTGCCAGTGAAGAATGTTCAGCTGCTACCCCCTTTCTAGGATGGCTTCAGCTGTAGAGACTGCATCAAAGCCCATTCCCTTCTAGGGATGACCCACATCCAAATAAAACCTGAAAGAACTCCTTTCGGCCATTCCAACTTCAGAGCTTCCCATGGGGTATGCTGAGGCCATTGACCCTGTCTTAACAGCAAACTGGTATAGCACATTTGCACTATTTGTGGAAAAGACTATTCTTTCTCTACTAAATTGCCTTGAGACCCTGTTGAAAATCAGTTGACCATAAACATAAGAGTTCATTTCTCAATTATATTTCATTAATCTAATTATCTATCATTTTGTCAGTGCTGTACTGTTTTGATTGTGGTAGTTTTGTAGTAAGGTTTGAAATCACTGAATCTTTTAATGATTTTTTTTTTCAAAATTATTTTTGGCTCTTGAAGTTTTATATGAATTTTAATATTATTGTCAGTTTCTCAAAAATAACAAAGGCAGCTGGGCTTTAGATGAGGATTACATTGAATATGTTAATGAATTTTAGGAATATTGCCATTTTAACAGTATTAAGTCTTTCAATCTGTGAACATAGATGCTTTTCCATTTATTTTGGGTATTAATTCATTTCAACACTATAGTTTTCCATGATACATCTTGCATTTCTTTTGTTAATTTTATTCCTAAGAATTTTAACATTTTTGATGTTATAGTAAATTGAATTATTTTCTTAATTTAATTAAAAAAATTCATTTCCAATACATAGAAATATTGATTTTTATATAATGATTAGTTCTAATACTTTATGCGTGTATGTATTAAGATTTTCTATATACAAGATTATGTCATCTCTTAATAGAGATTGTTTTACCTTTCTTTTTCAGTCTAGAAGATCTTCCCTTCTCTCTCTTTCTCTCTTTTTCCCTTTCTCTCATTCTTTTTTCTCCTCCTCCTCCTCCTCCTCCTCCTCCTCCTCCTCCTCCTCTTCCTCCTCCTCCTCCTCTTCCTCCTCCTTTACCTCCTCCTCCTTCTCCTCTCTCTCTCTCTCTCTCTCTCTCTCTCTCTCTCTCTCTCTCTCTGTCTCTCTCTCTCTCTCTCTCTCTCTCTCCCTCTCTCAATTGTCCTAGATGGAACCTCTAGTATAATGTTGAATAGAAGTGAGTGGCAAGAGCAGATATCCTTGCTTTGTTTCTGATCTTGGAGAAAGTAGTCAGTCTTTCACCATTAAGTATGATATTATCTGTGGATTTTTAGAAATAGATGTTCTTTGTCAGGCTGAGGAAGTTTCTTTGTATTTCTTGTTTGTTGAATTCTTTTATCATGAAAGGAGGTTAGATTTTGTCAAATGCCTATTCTAAGTTTACTGAAATGATCTTATGTGTTTTGCTCTTGATTATATTAATATCGTGTATTATATTGGTTGATTTTCATATATTAAAACTACCTTGCATTTCTGGGATAAATCCCACTTGATCTTGGTTTATAATCCTTTTTCTATGCTGCTGGGTTCAGTTTGCTAGTATTTTGTTGAGGAGTTTTGAATCTATATTTATAAAAGATATTAGTCTAAAGCTTTTTTATGATGCCTTTGTCTGGTTTTGGCATCAGGGTAATTATGATCTCTTCAAGTCTTAAATTCTTCAGGATACCGGTTTCCTTTGGGAAAATAAGACAAATTCGTAACTCAAGTGCATTGGTAGAAGTTCAGATCTTTAAAAAGGTACCTGTAATATTTATTGAATAAAGGTGGTGAATAAGATACATACTTATTTTATGTACCTTTATGTATATTAGAATATTTTATAATTAATTTTAAAACTGGATCATGTTACTTCTTTGCTTAAAAATTTTCATTGGCTGCCCACTACACTTAATACAATTCAGATTTCCTACCTCAGGCACTACACAATCTGACTCTTGCCTCTAAAACCATACCTCATATTCAACTATTTGCTTATTAAAAAGCAGCCAGCCTGACTGGCCATATTTTTCCAACTCAGGTACCTTCATCCTTCTCTTTCCCAGACATTTCTGGCTCTCTCAACTTTCAGCTTAAATATCAACATAGTGCAGCCATCTCTTACTATTCTATATCAGTAACCTGCCTGCACATTTTCCACTCTGCTAATTTCTTTCCAGTACTTCTCTCTACAGAATAATTTCAATTTTATTTCCTGTCTTTCTTCCTCACTGTGCTGTGAGCTCTAGCCAGAGACTAATTTGCAAATAATAACTCTATTCCTAGCCTCTAACACAATGAATGTCATATACATGCGCCCAGGTATATGGTCCAGTGTAACATAAAGATTGTGAATCTGCAATCATAAATTTAGTATCTTAGATGTGTCACATATCTTCATTTTCTTTAAATCAACTTAAACTCCATCTGAAGCCCAAATCCTTCATGGATGGTAAGAAATGCAATGTTAACCAACATTGACAGTTAAAGTGGGGGGACGGTGCGCTCACCAACTCTTCTTCAAATCCTCAGCTGTGGGACACCAAAATCACCACTCATGACCTCACTCCACTCTCACATGAGGTCTTCTACATCAGCTGGCCCAGATACCTCTGATCTTTGCAGGCACTGACAGCTCTCTCCTCCTACTCTAGGTCATCTAAAATATTTTTTTTCAATTATAGGAAACTTTTGCAAAAGACAGTAAGAGCATTTACTTCAAATTTTTCCCTGAGGCAAAGGAAGTTACCTGATAGAAGTGGTGAGGGAGAAAAAAATGTGGGAGGGCAAAACACAAATCTCAACAAACATCAATTATATAGGTTGATTTTCATATATTAAAACTACTTTGCATTTTTCCACAGGGAAAAGGGGGAGGTGGAAATGACTAAATGAATGAATTAATATATTCAAGACACTAAAGCTAATACCTTGCTATTATTATTGTAGCCATTGGTTGTCTCAGCTGCCATTACATTTGCATATCCACTTTTCACATGATTTTCAGCGGCTTGTCATTGCTCTTAGTATAAAGATCAAAAACCTTAATCCCAACATTTTCTCCAGCCATACTTCTCTTAACTATAATGCAGTAGTTCTGGATTTTGGCTATGCAGTAGAATCACCTGAGAGAACTTAAAAAACAAACAAACAAACAAACAAAAAACTGTACGATCCTATTCCAGAATGATTCTAGGTCTCTGGAAGTAGAACCCAGGAACTGGTGTCTTTTGTAAAGCTCCCCAAGTGTAGTCAGGGTTGGGAATCATTTCTTCAAAGTCTCCAGCTATACTGGTCTTTCTTCTATTTATCAAAAAGTAGAATGACTCTTCCCCATTTTTAAACTAGGTCAGCAAACTGGCATTTATTTCTAGTTGTTTCCATAATGAATGCTTGGCCAGAAATCTTTGTGTACCTCAATCTAGCTATCTTCCTCAGGGAAGTCTTCCCTGAGTGGTTAGATCCTCTCTTCTATGCTCTCATTGTTTCCAATATGTTTTCTTCACAGCACTTACAGTTTATAATTATTCTCTTGTGTGACTTTTTAAAAAAATTTATGTATGTCTCCTATATTAGATTGTAAAGCCCCTAAGGGCAGGGAATTTGTTCATAATTATATCCAAAGCTTAGGGCATTATAGGGAAATGACAAAAATTTATAAAATGAACACATATGAATGAACAAATAGGTATATGGATGTTGGAACCTGTGAACCTTATACTTGGGTACATGATCAGGTATATAATATATGATAAAAACAAAAAAATTTATGCCCTTTTTTTTGATAAAGTTTAGATGACTTTGAAAATACTTTCCTAGATGGTAAGTTAACAACCTAGTTTTCAAATATTTTTTGTGTAATTTTAACATCTACACCAAACTGCATTTGTAAATAGTTTCAGAACTTCTGAGAAATATTTGATATTTTAATTATTTTCATTTAATTTTCCAACTTAAATAAAGAAAACTGAGCCTCATGAAAAAAATGAAAAAGAAAATCTTGGCATGCAATTAATGAACAAACAAATAAGCTTCGAACCCTTACAAACTACAATATTTGTACCTTGGTACAAAATTCATCCCTACAAGCACCAAAAACATGTCAAAACAAAAGTAGAGTATCCTCTCCAAGAATTTTTTAGGAGAAAGAAACATTCTGGATTTTGTAACACAGGGTTTTGATCATTTATTTACTCAAAAAAAAAAAATCTCAGTTCAGACAGACTGTGTAGGTTTTCAGTGAAGTCTGCTTAATTTGGAGTACTGTGTTTCTTTTAGAATTTCATAGGCTTGTCAAAAAAAAATCCTTTACTAAAAACTTATAAAATTTTTTGCTCCGATATATTTCTTCTTTCTTTAAAACGTGTTATTATTTAAAAACTATAGTTTATCATTTAAACTCTAAATATGAAAAACATTTAGTTCTATTTCTCAACAACTCAGTTTAAAAAACTGCACAGGTGATAAAATTATAATTTAAAGATGGAGTTTTTAGTTCTTAGGTTACTTTTTTATAATTAGCCATATAATTGTCTTCATATGTGATTACACTAATTGTAATGCCTATGGCAGTTATATTAGAATATAGAAGATGCTAATTTTGTTTCTTTTAAAGATCTTGCCTTGGTGTCTCTGCTCCCTGCTATACAGATACAAGTATATATGTCGCTATTTCAAATTTAAGGATAAGTAATATTTACGAAGTCCTTAGACAGCTGTTTCTAATGTTCTGTTCTGTGAGTTGTGTTGATTAGGGGCATGTGGCATGGCAATCACACCCCGTTCAAAAGGGAGGTAGTTACAGGCTCTCACCAAGCTCAGAAACACTTGCCTCAATCACGGATGCTTGCTGATAATATTTCTTAAACTATTCTGATGGCTTCCCCGCCCCACCCGCCCCTCAGCTAACTATTTAAATGGTTGACCTACTATTTATAAAGTATTTATAGAGGATACTTTAGGCAATATTTATGAAGCAAACATTATTGAGTATCTATAGTGTGTCAGAAACCACGTGGAGTCATGACAAAACAAAGGTAAATGCATTCAATGTTTTTTTTAAGTTATTTGCATTACTTAATTGTTGATTTTTTTTGTTGTTGTTGTTATCAAGTAGTTTGTCTTTACCCATGTAGCACCTTTTTAGTAGAAAGAAGATAATATTTCTTGGCCACCTATTAAGAGCCAAATATTAGTATATGGCAACAAATCCAATTGTATACCTCAGCATGACCTTCTGGGATAAGAATTGTTTTAGCTTCATTTTGCAGATGGAAAAGCTGAGGCTTTTAACAGCTGAATCACTTATTCATGAGTGAATAACAGAACATCACCAAGCTATCTGGGAAAATGTCTCTGGAAACTAAGAACTCAGAAGAAATGACAGAAGATAGGTCCACATCTCGCTTACTAAAGGATTGCTCACTAGAGAATCAAAGCAAAACAACACTGAAAATATCAGAGGGAGGGAGGCTACAAGAGCATTAGATGTGAAAGGACTCATAGATGCTTTTGCAAATGTCAGGGAGGTAAGCTTTCAAATGAGATCACCCTTCCTGAGTGTCCATCTGTAGTAAATTGCTCTCCACTCTTCCCTGTGAACCTGTGAGTTTTAACACAAGTAGTTCTTTTGTATTACAAGTGTGATACCCCCTTTTTTCCCCCCTGCTACTCTCACAGAGTCACTTAACAATGAAATGATGCAAATATTTGTCTCTGAGTGCTAGCACACTGTATTTCAATCTAAGACCTGAAAGTAGTAGTTTATGAGCCACCTCTAATAGTACTGAGCATCTTCCCTCAATCTATATTCACATCAGTTCCATTTTCAAATGAGTCAAATGGGAAGCTGAAGTTAGCCAGTCAGAGCTTAACACCTCTGATTTATGGTCAGAAGTATCTTAATAGGATCATTCATTTTCCTTTGCTCGTTCAGAACATCTGATGTTACAAGTTTCTAGAAATGTTCATGTATCCTCTGGTCTGCAAAAATATAATCTTTATCTCCAAAAGTGACCTTCAAATGAGCAGGAAATGAAAGCCGGCCGTTCTTTCTCAGTCACCTTGCCTTGCTTTATTGATGTGTCATAATGGAAATCTTGAGAGCTAGAAATCTCAGAATTATTATGATATTTTAATCTTTTTAGGTTAAGTGTAAATGTGAAGGTGTAGGGCAAAAAGCATTAGTTTAGACCTGGCTTTATGAAGTATCTCTTTCTTGCCCTTTATCTCCTTGTTCAATTGCTTTAGAGAGTATGTCTCTTCTGCAAATCCACAATTTCTGGGATTTTTTGAACTTGGTCTTCTATTTCTTATACCTTTATAAGTGCCCTCCTTTATGAAATTGATTGGAACAATTCTAAGCTCCCAGCCCCCATCCCCTTCTAATTACTTCCCCACCCCCTCCTTCCCTCACCTGAGTACCTCAGCACTAGGTCCTTTGTTTCTACGACATATTTTTAAAATATTAGCAGACAAACAAACCTAACTGCAGTCTGGTTACTAGCCTCTGTTCCCATAGGAAACATGTCTAAATAAAAACATGCTTTGTGCAGTTTGAGACTGCACACGTCAGGACACAGAGTTCTATCTATGCCCTGAGCATTCCAACTTTCTAAGTAGCATAGGCTTGTCAAAAGCTAAAATCTGGCTGCTATTCTACTCTGGAGCATGAGCTCTCAATTCCAAACCATTAGAGTATGTCTTTTTATTTATAACAGTTACCCCTAGAACTGGTACTCTAAAGTGTTCTTTTGTATGGATAAACTCTTAGTAATGGATCAGTTGCTTACCTGGGGTAATCATTCTCCTGAAGCAGAAGTAATTGCTAACTACTTGATTCTAAATGCATCTCAAAAGCAGTACAAATTAGGATGAATTAGTGAATTTGCAGAGCCATTCAAGGATATATAAACATAACTCTTTCAACATTATGATTTCTGTTTTAGCCTTCAGATCACCCCCAAAACATTTGGTTTTACCTGTGCAACAAACTCATCTAAGACTACCAGATATTTTTTTAAATGTCTCCAACCAATCACTTTATACACATTTTAGAAAAAAAATGTATTGGCTTCATTTTTAATTGCTAAATTAATGAATTCTCATTATTAAAAAAATCAAATATAATAACGTACAAAATGAAAATTAAAAGTTGCTTTTAACCAATCTTTCTTCATTTAAGAGTTTAATCTGTGTGCTTCTATGTCTTTTATAGAAAAGTAGATGTATAAGCATTATATTCAAATATATTTAATAAACATATTGTGACAGTGTATTTCAACCTTAATATTTATAATATGTCATCAGCTTTATAGTTTCCATCTTTTTTTTTTTTCTGTAAGCTGTAGACTATGGCAGTAACACCAGAAGGGCTGTTTTAAAATTGGGGGCTGACACCTTAGCTATACAATTGGCCCACACTGAAAGGATTGAACATCGACACATTATATTTTAAGGTCTCAAGGAGATATTTTATGATCAGATTTAACAAACCACATACTCTTTTCTTTAGGGAAGCCATAAAATTCCCAGATTATGGGAGCAGATCTTGTGCTCAAGTATTCAATTCTCTTTTTTAAGCTTGATTTTTCTTTTATTAAGATCTGTCATTAGTACTTTGTTTAAATTCCCGCCCGTGGCCAAAGACCCCTTTCCTACAAATTTGGTTTTATAATATGTGGTTTTTAAAGAATATAGACTTTCTATCTATGAGAATATAATAAGGAACATTCTTTTGTTGCTAAAAAGATCTAGCTGATAAGGCCAAATATTTGTGATACCTCAAAAATAATCATAAAGCCAATAGGAAGTTTCCGCAATGTAGAAAAGTACCTCTTGTAACTGATAATAAACTGAAAAGAGAAGAGTGTGGTTCAGTCTTTTATTGACAAAAAAGGGGAGAGGTTGGGGAGGTGGGAATCCCTTATACATATGGTATGAAAGTTTAGTCCAGTTGAAGAGTCAAGTCCTATTTTGTTTTATTTTGTTTTGTTTTGCTTCTGTTCAGATAAATTTTATCAGCTGAAAGGCAAGTCATAAATAAAAGAGTGTTTGAGTTTTATTTTCCATTGATAGCCACTTTAGGTTAGATGTTTTGTTCCACAAAGTATGATTTCAAAATCCTTATTCTTCTGTGTGTACAATTGTCCCATCCAACTAACTCTGTCAGTCCCTTTTGGTGGTTAGAAATCCTCAGTGCAAAATAGCCACCCTGCAGCTTTTTAGAACTTGCCTTTTTTCCATTTTATTTCTATTGACTATAATCTTAAAGATTCAGAATGAGTTGTTTGCCTTCCCCTGTTAACATCCACTAGAATTGGTCAAGTTTCTCACTTTCCCTTAAATGGGAACATAACGAGAATCCATCTAGTTTTGCTTTCTCTTTTCTCTTCTCTTTAAAATCGGTGTCAATAGTCAGCAGTTTGCGCTAACGTAAATCTTGTTATTGTTTATACCAACTCACCCTTTCTGATGCTATTAGAACCACAGTGGATCTTAGACCCAGAAATATGCTCCTCTTAAAGCTCTAAAACGGCACCACTTTTATGACAACAGTAAAGCCTTGAGCTGTCACTTTACCCCTAAGACTGTTACTCTCCATGATTACTGGCATTTCTTTCTTGCTCTATCCCTCCTATGCTCATCCCCATTTGACTGTTTAAAAAATATATTTGGAACAAATATGGTAAAGGACTAATAATTAGCAATTCTTAGCTGAGCTATATAAAACCCTGCCTAGAAAGATTCTGTATTCTCTGTGCTGTATATACACTGAGAACAAGAAGGATAAAGGAAAGCATGGCTTTCTTCTTACTGATGAGGAACTGGGTGTGTCCCGCATGATCCTGTACAGGCTACATGACATTTCAACCCAGCAGACTTAGTTCAAGGCTGAACTCTACTGCTTCCAGGTTGTGAGGTTCAGGCAAGATACTAGCTTCTTGTCCTTCAGTTTTCTCACTGGAAACAATCACATCTGCCTCACAAAGCTGCTGTGAGGATCAAATAAAATGATGTATGTAGAGGGTATTATAAACCTGTATCACACTATAAACATTTGAACTTAAAATGCTTGTTGATTAAAAGAAAGGGAAAAAAAGGTTTAATTAGGCAAAAGAACTAGAATGCACCTGCTCAGGCATTTAAAAGTCACAGTTAAATAGTCCCGTGGTTTTTGAATTTAAGAACAGATACTTTCGAGTGTAGCTCTGCAAAATTGAAACTTTTAAGAATATTTTTTAGTTTTAAAGGTGTTGTAGAAGAAGAAGGTATTGTCATTTTACAAATGAAGACAATGATATAAAACATTATGTCACTTGCCCCAGGCCCCTTATTACTTGGAGTCAAAAGCTTTTCGATTTTGACAGCCTAGATATTTGTCTCACAACCTCCACAGAAAGAAGAGGATTTATGTGGGAAGTTCATCCTGGGAAGGTGACATGCTCATTAATGTATGCTCATTTTGCATTAACACTTTGCTTCATCCCAGAGCAGTATTAACTGTATCTTAAATTTTATTCTGTATTTCTCTATGAAAATAAATTCATTTTTTAAAATGCATTTGTAAAAATGCATTGAGAAACAAGGTTAATATGTAGAGAAAATAGGTCAAAGAAACTTCTTAAGTGCCTAACATCTTCAGGTTGAGAGCTTCTTTTTCCATTTTCTTCTCTACACATATAAAACGTGCAAAACATAGGTTTTTATTTTAACTTTTTTAGACAAGGCAACCCTTGATTGACCTCACAGCTTGTAAGGACCTTGTCAGCTTACAATCCCTTATTTTTAATTTTTTTTTTTTTACTCTTATAACACATGGTCTTCCTAGGTGGTCTCCCATCCAAGCACTAACCAGGCCCGACCCTGCTTAGCTTCTGAGATCAGACAGGATCGGGCATGTTCAGGGTGGCATGGCCATAGACAAAACATAAGTTTTTAAATGAGATTCATATTAACAGTGTGGGATGGCGAAGGTGGTATTAAAACTGATCATTTCCATTATTAAGTCATTGAAGATTGAGAATTAAAATCTATCTCACCTACTCGAAAAGATTTTTTAAAAATAAATGTTCATATTTAAACATCAACTTGGAAAAATACTTTGGCTCATTTTTTGACAAGTGAGTTTGTATATGAACAAAATAACAACGTGCAGGGTGAATGAGATGAAAAAGCTACAGAGTGAATGTGTCTTGGAATTTCTAGTCATTTTGGTCTGTGAATGTTTTGAGGAAATTATTTAGTCTAACTTCAGTTTCTCAACTAATGTGGCAAGTAATTGACCTTGGAAGAATAGTCCAGAAGCTCTAGCTTTGCACGCATCAGTCTTCTAACATATTCACTTGCATACTCATGCCCTGGGTGCATAGGGATAAGGCATCACAACAGTAAGCCCCCAAGTGATAAATGTGTGGCTGAAGAAGAAAATATATGCAGGAAACATTATTAGAGTAGGCAGACTCTAAACCTATAGTTCCTATGGACCCATCCCTTTGTTTCCCAGTCACATGGAGGGAGTAACTTTGAGAAATAATTTAACAAACTGTGAGAGAGAAATCACTGGGCTTTGGAAATATCTGTCTACCTGCTCTTTGAAGGAGTTATTGTCCTTTTAATCCATTCCCTCTAAGGCCCACCAGGGCAGAAAGATGTGTGAGAAGTCAGAATGCTCATTGCTACTCAAATAACATTAATGTTCCCAATTCTCTATTGGTGAAGTCTGTGCAAACTAGTTGGGGAACCAAATCACATTCTAAAAATACTGCCAGGGAAACGTAAACTTCAAATTTTAGATGATTTATATATTAACTCTTAGAATTAATCCACTCATAAATTGAGAGCTTCTGGACTATTCTTCCAAGGTCAATTACTTTGAACATTCCTTTCATTTTGAAAGTAACAGTTGTCTTAGGACTTGAAAATGACCATTAAAAAATCTGTAATCGATATGACCTAAAAAGCATCCAATATGAGTTGAGAAATAAACTTTTAATATTTCATTTTGGATAGAAAGAGTATATCATTTAGTATCTTCCCTTCTTTGTGTTTATAGAAGGGAAAACATATTCCCAAGTTAACACAGACTCTGTGAAGCAGATAGTTCCTAAAAGAGGACAAATTAAAATTTACTGGTCTCCAAATGGGTGTATAAAGTTAAACATTGGTTTCATGTAAACTTTTCATAAAAAAACTAAATCTTTAAGGATTAACTCAAATATCTGGCTGAAATAGAGCCTTACACTCAACCCCGATACCCTCTCTTTCTCAAAGACCAGAGATATGATGATATAATAAACTAAAAAGGAAATTGATTTCTATGACAATAATAGCAGAATAAGGGAATCCTATTATTAGATGATCACTCTATGCCAAATTTGGAATATATAGCATTATATCTATGTTATCTTCCCTCTTAGCCTGCCAGCATGTGCAAGCTGGGTTCTTCTCAGTTTCTCAGTCTCTGAGATGACTTCCCAGGGGGCAGGGGAGGTAGGGCACATGGCCACATATGAAGTCGTCTTATCCCAACATTCGGATTTTTGTGTTTCAGAGTATTAACCAGATTACAGGTCATAATCTGTAAAAGCTCCCCTGCTAGTGCCCTGCTTGACTTCTTTCCAGATGAAATCTCTTCAAACAAATCCTGGATCACAAAGATACTCTGTTTTGTGTCTGGAGCCAAAGAGAAAAAAAATATGCATGTAGAAAGACAAGTATCCGCCAAGGGTAAAGAGCTAGATTGATGAGGTTCTGCGTTTATCACCTCTGGGGAAAAAAAAAATTGTTCCTGTAAAAGAAGCCAATTGCAACATTTAGGATGAAGTAATTCATCTAGTGATTCTTCTTCCATTTGAACTTTTCATTTCCTTGTGCTTTTTTATGGATGCTCAGTTTGAATGTGTCTAGATAAGGACATGACTTATTTATTGGCACTAAGAGCTTTTTATAAATTTAATATAATTTATGGATTTTTAATAATCCCTCTAATTGTTTCTTTACATGAGTTACCACTTTTTATAAAAGCCAGATTTCATTTGCTTTATGATAGCAAAAGAGTGAAAGAGAAAATTAAGGTTTAAATAAAGTTATCTTACTTGGCAGCCCAAACCCATTCATTGACTCATAAAACACTCCTGATGGGGGCACCCTATTATTTTTAAGGGGTTCATGAAATGGACAGAATTCAATTGTTCTCTCAGCATGCAGACAGGATATTTATGGGAAAGCACTCTGAAAAAAAAAGAAACAACCTTCCATTCTCATTGGGAATGTCTGGGATAAAGCTCTGGTAATCAGGCTTGCTTGCTAAATGCCCTCAATTTTTCAAACCATTTTCTCTCTTTTACAAAGCTTCCCTCCCACCCCTCTGCCCTATGCCAGCCCCAAAAGGATAACTTTTGAACTCAATGGATATTTACTAGTATCCTTTAGTTTTTAGTTTATCCTTGTAAGTGGTTTAGAATTTGTTTCTAGGGCAAATAACCTGGTGACATCTTTACAAAAATGTTAGGGGGACTAGCACACAATGAAAAGTCATCGGTCTCTAGACAAATATCCTCTAGACTTAGAGGTGTCCTCTTCTTTCCCAGTACCTCACTTAGCTACACACAACAGATTACCACACCGGATGCCTCTCTGTGTATTCCTCTTACCTATTAAATCCCTTCCTGGTCCATTCCTCCTTTGCTGCTTTTTTTTTCTTTTTTTTCTATCAATGAGCTCATTCAAAAAGCCTCATTCCTCCCATCATCATCCTTAGGTAAAACTTTGAGTTTCCTCTATCTCTGATGATTTGCAGTACTGAAACCAACCAGGAACATAAACATGGGCGAGTAAGGAAGCTGTCACTGTAGAATACGAGTTTCCCTCTCCTCCGCATTAGATCTGCAAAATCCTTCCTAAACTGGGACCTACCCGCATCTCCAGGCTGTGGGTGGTTTCCCCAGACCTCAGCGCTAGAATTGTGCTTTGGGTCCTACTCCCTTACTCTGATTAAAAAAAAATCTGTTCTTATCTTGTGTTAAGTTCACTTTTTAATAATAGTTTTATTGAGGTATCATTTGTATACAAGTCACTCATTTGAGGTGTACAGCTTGGTAAATATTGGTAATTGTATACAGTCATGTAACTTCCACCACAAGCAATCTGTAGAACAATTCCATCCCTCTAAAAAGTTAGGTCGTGCTTCTTTGTAGCAAATGTCTTCTCATTCCCAGCCCTAGGCAACCACTGATCTACATCCTCTCACTGAAGCTTTATCTTTTGTAGAATTTCACATAAGAATCATACAGTTTGACATTATTGTGACTGAATCATTTCATTTAGCCTGATGTTTTTAAGATTCATCAATATAGTTAAGTATTAAAACTTCTTTACCTTTTTTTTTTTTTTTTTTTTTTGCTGAGTGTTTACCACAGTATGTTTATCTATTGACCAACTGACAGGTTCATATTGATTTTGCTCCATATCTTCCATCCCCTCCGATACTGATTTGGAAGTAAATTCCTTGAATTTCAAGAGGTCTGCTCCAAAAACAAGTTATTAAACACATATGCACTTAAATGCAATAAAAAATGTCCAAAGATGCAGAAGGACCCATCAGGTTCTTACAAATAAAGAATATTTTATTGCATCAATGTTCTCGGGGAAATGAGAAATTATTCACATATGGGAAATCAATGCCACAGTGGAGAAGTATAAAGTTAATTCAACATCTAAAAGAACAAAGACACTGAATAGTCATGTGTCTCTGCTGTGGTCTGCCTTGATTCCTGCACCTCTTTAAGGCAAAGTTACTTAATTTTCTCCTCCTACCTTTCTGCAGTTATTTAAAAATGTAAGTCCTGTGACAGTTGCTTCACAAGCAGTTTCTGTCTTTATCAATACCAGCATTTTAAAATTTGATTTATTATTTGTCATTTAAATAACCAATTATTTAAAAAGTATTGTTATTTGACTAAACTCAGTTTGATTTTAAAAACTGCTTGATCTGAGTGATACAATCAGAAATTTAATGTGCATAAAATCACCAGGCAGCCTGACAAACATGAGGTTCCTAAGCCTCACCTTTATAGTTCTGTTTAAGAAGTTGGGGTACAGTCTAAGAATCTTCATTTTGTAAGCATTCCAGGTGAGTCTAAAGCAAGTGGTATGTAGATCTCACTTCGATAAGTGGTGAAATACAAAAGATCTGACATAAAAAAGCAGGTCAAACCGGTTCTTTGGCAAACTACAACATTAGTAAGGACTCTCTCAGTTGTAGATGACAGGAACACACATCAAGCTGGCTTACACGAAAGTTGTATATTGACTCAGATAATTGGAAACAATAGGGGTAGAGCTGGCTTCAGTAAAGATCTGACCATCATTTGGCTTTCAAAGGATATCATCAGGCCTTGATTTTTCTCTGTCTCTTGGATTTCTTTTTCTCTATGCTGCTTCCTTCAGGAAAACTCTCTGTAAGAGTTAGCAAGAAGGCCACCAATAGTTCTGTGCTTTCATGTCATCTCTTCAGAAACTCCTTTGGATTGACAAAAGTCCCATGATTAAGTCTCACTGTATGGAGTTTTATCACATTCCCATTTTAAAAACTTTCAGAATGATTTGAATGACCAGGCCAGATTCAGGTGACCTCTTTTCCCTCCAAAGTGAGTGAGTGGGTATATGTCTTGGGACTTGGAGAGCATAGATCAGCTCCAATTAAACCCTAAGAACGGACCA
This sequence comes from Cynopterus sphinx, assembly GCA_030015415.1. Taxonomy (NCBI): domain Eukaryota; kingdom Metazoa; phylum Chordata; class Mammalia; order Chiroptera; family Pteropodidae; genus Cynopterus; species Cynopterus sphinx. Next base: position 70,892,663 of record CM057384.1, on the reverse strand, counting down.
CAGGGAAGAAGTGATTCCCTGCTCCCCAAATAACAGCAACAGAAATAACATGTTAGTGATGGAAAGCAGCCCAAGTGTATGACATCACACATTTCACATAGATGCTAGTAAAATACTATGTTTTCCTCTGATTAGCTGTATAAGTTAATAATTTTATATTTCACACTCCTAAAGACAGAGCACTAAAACTAACTTGTTTTATATGAGGCTTAATAATCACCTGCCAATGCATGCTTAACAAATCCATTTTTATCTTGATTAGCATGGCTATGACCAAGTAGCTTTTACAGAGTTTAGCTGTTCAAGAAAGGAGGGAGGTACTTAATAAGGCTGTTTCTGTGAATTAGAGTCTGTTGAATGGTTAGGATTATGGGGTTTTTTTTTATTATTATACTTTGAATTCTAGAACTTAAACTGCCAACAGTAACTATGATGATGGGTGATAAATTATATTTAGGAAAATGAAATGTCTACTAAACTAACTCATCATTGGGAGGTGAGAGATACAATAGGAGGAATTAAAAAACAAATAGAAATTGAAAGAACCTAGATAAAGAAGATGAATTCTACAACCTGTGTATAAGAACTAAGTCATGACTGTGAGGGTGACATGATTCTGATGTGCACAATGTGGGCAGGTAAAAGGAGGGGTAGTGGACCTGGGTTATGAAAACCACTCTGCATTAAGAAAGACCACACCTAGAACTGATACAGGCAAGAGACCTACAAATGGAAAGCAGTTTTTTCAGTAATAATAAACTGTGAAGTAATTTCATAGAGTTGTTCACGAACAAATCTAAGGCTAGGCTGAGCAGTACACGACAGAGAAAACAAAATGAAACAGTGGCATAAAGATAGGCGGGAAACGGGAGCCCATGACCTGAAAGGTCTCTTTGATCTCAGTTTTCTATGATTCCAAAACAAATATGTCTCCTTTGTGAATTCTTTCTAAGTAATAACAATTCCCAGTTCAGTTGAATTTCAAACATGGATGCTCCTTTCCCAGGCTGTCTGATATGAGTCTGGCGAGTCTTACTGGCTTATGACTTAGCAGGCTCAGGAAGTAACAACAGACTTCTCTGTTAAAACTCATGACTGATGCCTCTTATAACCTAAAATTTAAAACCAAAATGTCCAAAAAATATCTAAATGTCTAAAATTGTAAACCAAATGTCTAAAAACAACAAAGTTCAACTCAGAATAGACTAAAATTATTTAATGGTTTATTTGTTCAAATTTCAAAAGTTTGAGGAATGTGGCAATGTGTGGTGGTGATACTGCAACAATTTCTCCAGGAATCTAGTGATCTCTCAGAATTGTGCACTTTAAAAAAATACACTTGTATATTTTTAACTGTATAATTACATATACCTGTGTATTTAAAAAACTTCCCCCAATGGACACTATGTGGTATTACTGTGTGTACATATAACTTGTTTCTTGACATTTTCTCTTAAATGAATTGACCATGTATCCTACGTAGGGAAAAGTCGGTTCAATGAAATTATAGTAAATTAGACACAAAGAAAAAGACAAAAGACAGAATGTAAATTGAAGTGACTTTAAGGGCTGGATATAGGATGACATCAGCATGTTGGCAAGAAATAGAGATACACAGAAAGGCTAGACTGTCTGGTTCAGGGTGGAACAAATGAAGATGAAGGCAAATGCAAAGCTACAGCAATAAATACAACTGTCTAAAATGTGCCCTTCATGGTTATTTGTAAATTTATTTTCCAGTGTAGGAGATATATTTAACATATGTAATTCATTTTTCACCTCCCTCTCTTTCCTCCCGTGTTTTCATCTCTATCAACCCTGCCTGCTCCACTCTGACTTCCCACCCACTCTAAGAAGATTCTTTTGAAACTTGTGTTCTATAATAAACTTTTCCAATGTCTTTCAGGGCTCCTTCCTCTTTAGCTAACTGAAACGTGACATTTTACTTGATCGTGAAATCTTCCTTATTTCTCACTTACATGGCTTCTACTTATTGATAGGGTTCTTGATTTCTCCCAGAAAGCAGGTCTGCAACAAGGGCTTGCACTTAGTTAGTACATGTTAACAAGCAATACCAGTGACCAGTGTGGGGGAAATAGAAAGCATGAACCCAGGAAGCAGAGAAAGCCAATATAAAAGTATATTATCAAATTGATCACTGATGTGATTGATTGGAGATCAATCCACCTGGGATGCTCTGAGGAGCCTTATAGAAAGCACCTCAGAATTGTTCACCCAAGGGATGGAAGAGAGGGTGGAAGATTTCCACTAGGTAAGTGCTGGTCATATTTTGTCCCAATCAGTGTCTACTCCCTCCATTTTTAGATTGCACGTGAGTGCCACATTTTATTGTCAGAAAGGCCCTTAGGCGGAAGGCAAGAGCTAAGAGGTATAGTTCAGCTGAGGTGCTGTCGGACTACACCTGTGTGAAACTGGTTACTGCCCCAATTCCTGCAGTAAGCAGTGGCCCAAGGGGATGCAAAGAGGGATGTGAAATGTTCCATATGGAGACAGTCAGCTCCTTAATCACTGCTTCATTGAATCCATTATTTTCCCCATCAATAATCCTCTTCCAGAATATATGACATCTCACTTGACCACTCTCTTCCTTATCTCAGCTTTCAGATATCAGGACACAATTCCAACCTCCTCAATGATGGTGGCACTAAAACCTTCATCTTCTACATTCTGTGTCTGTCACCATTTTCCATGACTTCAGTACACATGGCGATGACCTTTTGACTTCCTGGCCTAATATCTTCTCATCTTCAGATGTCATTCAACCCCCAGCACAGCTACACCATCACCCACACTTACACATCTTGAACACAGAAAATTTTTTTCCTATACGCAACCTATTCATTTTCTTATCCCTTCTGCTCTCCAGTTTGTTCTCAGTATGCCCTCTAGTGCTTCCTTACTTCCCAACCCATGTCCCCGCAATTCTCATTTTATCTGCTCCTTACCCAGGTTGGCCTTCTTGAAATGAACAATATGGCAAAGGCTTGTGAGATATCACTTTAAAATCCTATGTCTCTTGTACCTACTGTCTACTTTCTTGGTTTTGTAGCCTTAGATCTTATGAAAGTTTGCTGGAAAAAATTCTCAAAGCCATGATACCAAAATCATGCCATTTCATCTCTGCTTAAATAGCAATCTTATTTCTTTTCAAATCCCTAGACTAGCTTGCTTTTTCCACATTCCCCATGCTTATATCCCTAACCTTATCTACTCATTCTCAGTTGATGACCTTGCTTCCTACTTCACTGTAAAAACAAGAGAGACACGACTACATAAGCCCTCTCATCTTCTCTTATTTCTACCATCAAATTTGTACTCTTACTCCACCTTTGCTTCTGTCTTTGAGAAAATTAGCCCACCTAATTCTACCCTTTGAGACCATAATATCAAAAGAAATGCAATAGTCTCTACTCCGAGTTTATCACTCAACTATTTCTGTCAGCACACCAGTGTGCCTGAAATCCTCCAAATTTAAAATGACATTTCTCTTGGCGTTGTCATCATGCTGCTAACACCAATCCATGGCCAAGTGCAATGCATTCAAGTTTTGAAACAAATCAAAATTTCCTATCGGTTGCATCCTAGAGGAGTCCTCCTCACACCCTACCTGGATCATAACACTCATCTCCTGGCTGGTCTTCAGAATGCTGTCACACTCATTATCTCACATCATCCCTTTCATCAATAAGAGGTTGCTTCAGATTTCAACCCCAAGTAGTGTTCAGGACCTCTGTAATAAAGATTCTCACATACCCACACAGGCCATGAACTTCTCCCTAAAGTAGAAGTACATTAGCACATGCTGTGTCTGTTTCCTGTATCTTTCCCCCTCCTTCGGATTTCCACATTCTACTCATTCTCCACAAATTCATCAGTGTGTGTTAATCTTTCTCTTCTCCAAATGTCTATTGTGTATATAGTCTGTAGTGTATTTGGTTATATACTGTTTTATTTTTTAAAATTATTTCTTCCGTGTAGGACTTGTCTTTAACGAAGGAGTATACTCCCCAGGATTTTATCTTATACATCTTTTGTCTGCCAATAGTGGCCACTCATTAAGCACTTAGTAGAAAAACCTGTTGACTTCTTTAAGTGTCAGAGCTTTTCATTTGAAAGAAGAACCTACACGTGTGCACTTGATTCTCAAATAGTACCAGCTCCTCAAAATTCATAATTGGAATGAATTGGCACAATTAGGATCATTATCTTATTTTATTGTAAATGTTGGTTGTGAATGACCTAACTTTATGGGAATCTTGGACTTTGGGAATCATCCCTAAATTTATAGTTCCAACTAAGTACAGTGCTAAATGTCCATCCAAAACTACATAGATGATGAAACGTAAATATAGCCTGTGTCTACACATCGTAAACACTTAAATTGAAGTATGAAAAAATAAAAATCTAAAAACAGAAATTTGACTTTGTCAAAACAGTTTTTATAGAGATGTTGGCAGCAATGACTTTGAGGTTTAATTTTATAATTTCTTTAGGATCTATACAAATCAGAGATAAAGCACAAGAATTTAATTCACAAGTGTTATGTTTGTGGATGTTTAAGAGTCATTAGAATAAAAATAATTTAAGCAAACAGGACTTCAAGCCTCTCTTTAAAAAACAAAAAGAAAAGAAAAAAAATTTATAAACATCACTCTATCCCAATTTCTGGTCCAATCCAAGAATCCTCTTTGTAATATCCATTCCGACTTATACTTCAACAATGCTGCCTTCTCTGATAGATAGGAAGCTTAATATTTCTTAAGGCATACCTACCACATCTGTGGACAGATTCCAGTTTTTCAGAATTTCTTCATCACAAATTCAAACACCTGGAGGCCAGGCACATACATAAACGAATAGAGCAGTTCAGGGGTGAGGCAATAGTTGGAAACTAACGCACGGCAGGGACAGTAGTGTCTGACAGTGCCAATCTGCTCCAGGTGAATGCGGGCAGAGCAGAGACAGGCCAATGTTGCTGGATTTTCCTATTACTCAAGAGAAGCTGAAAAATCTAGATATTTACGTGAAATCTCATGCCTCTTCAATGTGAGCAACTAAATGTTGAACAAAACAAAATGGAGGACGGTAGTAAATAAAACAAACACATCTCTTGGCTAAACTTGGCTCGAGGCCCTTCAGTTTTCTAACTTCTGCCTTATGCTTTTACCCCTGAAAAGGAATGTATTAAACTTACAATCATTTCTTTAAAAAGAAGAAAAAGTCAGTTATTTAAGGATAACTATTGTTCTCCATACTTCACCAAGCCTGTTTAAAATTCCTCGAGTCTTTTTATATATTCAGTTCAAAAATCAGTTACGTGTATCAATATTGGGAGTCATGATTTAGAGGGCTCCTTAATGCAAAAGACTGATTTCTACTGTGATCGTTCTGCTCAGTTTTGGTCTACTGTTACAATTTTCATTTGGAAGCCATGTCTGGTATCCTCTAGGCATGTCATAAGCAAACTTGATAAGCATGGCTTTTATGTTCTCATCTGGATCATGAATGAAAGCAAATGAGGTTTTCTGGACCAACGTGATTGTTTTATGGAAAGCCATGAGTCCTACTGCCCTGGACCCCAACCCGCTGGCAACCATCAGTTTGATTTTTAAACTTTGGAAAAAATATTTAATCTTTTAAAATTGTTAGCATCTTAACTGTATTTCTTCTTCTTCATAAGAAGATGTCAAGATAGAGTTTGTCAAATATTCCGTCAAAATAAAAATACACTATGTAAATTATTTACCAACTTAAATTTTCTTATTTACCAACTTAAATTCCACTTAAAAAGGAGCTTAGGTCAGTGCCATTGTGCTGCACAATGCAGGGGGCTCCATTTCTACTGTCTTTTGCTCAAAAGGCAACCCAGAAGCATAACTCATACTCAGAGAACACAATGTGGCTGGTGCCCCCTGGAGTTGTGCATCCACCCAGCTCTAAATGAGGTTAATTTGTCAGTAATGGCCTTGAGGCATCTATGTCTGTGTGTTAGCTCCTGGTGATGGTGTTCTTAGGCCAGGCTCAAAAACAAAAACGAAAAGCCCTGATGAACAATTTGCTGGCATCAGACATCATACATGCTCCAGAATACTTTCTGTTGATAAATATTTTGGTAACATTTGAACTTATAGAAGAAAGTATAATTTGGTTATATAATTTTTAATATAAATTAATATAATTTTTAATCTTAGTAAATGCTATGTAACCCCATAGGAAAATCTAAATATCTCTGACATTCCACATATATTATTCACTTACACTTAATAAACATATCTATGGTAGTCAGGATTATCTATTAGGGCACAGATTGATGAATACTTTTGTAAAGGGCCAGATAGTAAGCATTTTAGAATTTATAGGCCACGTGTGGTCTTTCTCAGATGTACTTTTAATATTTTTCTAGCAGTTCCAGTGTTTTAATATCTGGCAATTTAATAAATAGTATATTTTGCCTCAGTGCTTTATTTATTTATTTATTTATTCCTTTATTTGTTTGTTTGTTTGTTTGTTTGTTTATGTACTATATGCATGCACTGTCCTAGGTAGTTTTACATATCAGCTTGTTTGATCTGCACAGTAACTCAGGAAAACACATTCTACTGTTGTCTTTGTATTTCAGACTTGGAAACTAACGCATAGCAAGAGTTAAGTAACTTGCCCAAATTTCTTTGACGATTTTACTCTTAGAAAGAATTTCTTAAAATTGTATCTTACATACATTAAAAGGTGAGAATGAGTGCAAAACAGATACAGAGAACTGTTATTTATTTCTATATAAGGTAAAATAGCCTCAGCCTTTTTCATTTTTTTCTTTTTACCGAAGGGTAAAACTGCAGATGTGTGTGTTTTCACTATATTTTGGAATGATAAACTGATATGAAAATATTTTAAATTGCATGCCAAAAATGTCTTTACTGTGCATAAAATGGACAAAGTCCAAATGTTACTTTAAATTTCATATTATCTACCGATCTTCCCAGAAGAATCTGAAAGATGTTTTTGTTTAAGTCACGTAGTTATCCTGGATAATCTTTTCTTTGTAAACAGTTGGCAATCCAAAGGCTGAATTTTCCCATTTAATGTTCAAAGGAAGTTCATTTTTAAGACAGTTTTTAATCAGCATATCTGTCACCTCTTTTCTAACCTTTTTTTGCCATTTCTTTCTGGTGCTGGTGGTTGTTTGACTTGCAACTTCAAACTGCTATTCACTTTCTCCAGCAACACTGCAATTTCCTATTCACCAAGACTTGCATTTTCCTCTAAAACTGAATATTAGTGGTCCTTTCTCAAAGAGCTGTAATTTTTACATTAACCTTGTTTCTTCTTTTAATTGGTGTTTTCTGTCAGAGAATGGTAGGGGGCTGGTAATGGGTGTTATTTATTTTGAGAATCCTGCTTCAGTGAAGCTATTGTGAAATAAAGGCTTAAAATGAAAGTACTCTTCATGGCCTCTGACCGTGGTGTGAATAAAAAGCAAGGAGCAGGGGAAAGCGAGAAGTATGGCAGGGAGCAGGGATAGCACTGGAATATCCTCATCAATTCAGAAACGAAAGGCCAGTTAGAAGTGAGCAACCAAAATGTTTCTTCAAATTTAAATACAAAGCCATATCTAGGTTCCTATAAATCCGATTTGCTAAAAATACCCCCACCCCAGACCAGCCCACTGAACACGAGGAAGCTAAATAACAGAATGTCAGCATGTTTCCTTCGACACATGTATGGTACACATTCAAGAGGAAAACCAACAGCTAAGAGAAAGTGACTCTTTTGAGACAAACAAGTAAATACATTTTTTATCTTTTGTTGGTTTCCTTCTCAGTGGCTACTGTGTAGCTCCCTTCATCACCATTAATTGTCCACTTAGTTGAATGTATTGTAGTTAAATGGTTTATCTCCAAAAAGAAACAAACAAACAAAATACTTCTGTGGAAGGTTCACCTCACCTGGAGATGGTTTATAAATATAAAGCAGCGTAAGGAAATAAATCTCATGAATTTCAAACCTAAATCCTTTTTTAATTTGATTAGGATAAAGAAAAAGGGCTAGAGAATTAGATTTAGGTACTATCATATTCAATCTACAAATCTTAACTCATTTAACAAATTGTAAACATTTCTTTAAGCTTGACAAATAATAGTTGCAATCTTAGTTCTCCAATTTTACACAATCAGCTAGAAGAAAATGTGTATAATATCTCTAAAATTTTTAATTAAAAATCTGGATTTTTATATGCTACCACAAAAATCCAGTACTTGAAACTGTCACAGTCTTTTTAACCTTTTTTCCACTAGTTTCCATAGCTTTAAACCTCTGATGGTGCTACATTTAAGGATTATCTAATTCTAAGTATTCGTTTTCCTGTCTCAATGTTTTAGTTAATAAAACTGTGTGTTATTTTAGTATGGTAATCGTATCAATAGAACATACTTTTACCAGATTACAACAATTAGAAAGCATGATTTATAGTAGAATCAACATTAAATTTTAATAATGTAATAGATTATGATAAAATTAAAATAAAATATACAAGGAGATCAGGTCATGGGATGTTTTTATATGGTGCTTTCAAATCAAGACTTTAAAAAAACATTATTTTCTTGCCAATTTATTCAAGAATCTAGTTGATTTGTTTTTCATGTTTTTGTGTTCTGGGACAAATGTTCGATGTCCCCTCAAACTGGTTTTTATTAGGCAACTTTCACACACAACACCCTGAGCAAAATGTTTTCAAGTAGTTCACTGGCAACGCTACATGAAGTTCGGCACTTGTCCCCCAGGAAACGCTGCCAGTCACAACCAGTGGGGATGCTTTTTTCCACATTACAACAAACTTTATTGTGCAGAAAGGACTAATCTAATCACAAAGATGAGCTTCTATAGAGAGGTAGGTGGATATTTTGAAGGTAAATACATAAATATAACTAGAAACAAATATTTATATGTAGAGAATATTGATAATTGTTAATTACTGGGAAGATTTTTAAAATTTTTATTAAAGTTTAATGTGCATGGTATAGTTCTAGGTATAGAAAACCATGAATGTTTACAAACTATAGTTGTATAATCAGCATGCAGATCAAGAAACAACAGAATATTACTAGCACTCCTGAAGCAACTCTTTCCACCTTGAGGATAACTCCTCTGTATTTTCTAACAGCATGGTGTAGCTCTGCCTGTTTCAGAATTTTAAATAAATTGAAACATTCTGTTTATACCCTTTTTTATCTGACTTCTTTCACTCAACATTCTATTGGTGAGAATTAGACACATTTTATATAGTTATATTTCTTTCTTTCTCATTGTATTATATATACATATACATACATATATATATACATACATACATATGCATACACACACACACACACACACACACACACACACACACACACACACACACATATATATATCTTGATTTATTTATCCATTCTGTTAATGGGTTTGGGGAAATTTTCTAGTTTGGGATTAGTATAATAGTGTTGCATAAATATTCCTGTGCATGGCTTTTGGTTCATAGATGAATGTGTTCCTTTGGCTACTTTTTTAATGAGGAGATGCTGGATCAGTTATGCTTGTTGTTCAGTTTTATTGGACAGTGCCCGTTTTCTAACATGGTTGTTCTGATCTGCATTCCCACAGGCAGCAACCGAGAGTTGCTTCACATAGCTGCTGGCACTTGGTCCTTTCTGTCCTTTTCATTTAACCATTCTCGAGAATATATAGTAGCACTGAGCTGTTTCAGTTTGCATTTCTCTGATGACCACTGTGATATATGTAAAAGCACAGTGCCACAACAATCAAATCTTCGTAACATTTTGTCCTGATGGGGAAACTGGGCTTTAGCAGATTTGTGATTCACTCAAATTCCCTCATCTTGGATGTAGTAAACCAGGATCAGAAATGGTAGGTTTTGATCATTCATGAGACACATAATAATAGAGTTTTAGAGTTAGGAGGGACTTTTGAGATCATGCCATCCAAAAAATTCTCACAAATGAGAAGGTTGAGTGTTGACTATGTCAATCTCATCAAACATTCAATTATATTCCTTTGGTTTTGTCTGCTGAGACACTGGCCTGAATGTCTGGATTCAATTCTGGGTTTTTCCACCCACCAACTGGGTGGCTAAATCCAGTCACCTACTTTTTCTGGACATCTTTTCTTTAATGAGAGCTAGATGAGCTCAAAAATGTTTTCTTGTGTGTTCGTAGCCACCTGGAAGTCAATTATGATAAAAGTGCAATTTTCTATGGTTTATAGCTGAGATAGGCTTGAGTGGTCTTTAATTGTCTGTGCCCCCTCTATGTTATGAAGCTGTTCTTCAGCTAGGCTCAGCAGCTGGGTTCTGGCCTTATTTTTTGACTTGTATTCTAATTGTTTACCAGATAGCTCTAACTGAACACCTATGGGCACCTCAACTTACCATATCCCAAAACCAACGTGTCCTTCCTCTCCATTTTACTAACACTTTTCTTACTTATCTATCCTCTGCTAAAGATGAAGGCTTTATCTTTCTATATTCTGACATGATCATGCCATAATCTTGCTAAATTAAAATAAAAACATCTTTGATAACTCTTTGTGGACAATGAGACAAAAATCTAAATTCTCTGGGTTGGCATTCAAGGCCTTTAATATCTGGCACCTACCTTGCACACCTGAATTTAATTTCCTGTTGCTCATTTTGCTTTGCTGCTTCACCTCCATGGCCTACCACAGACCCTGTCTGCTCTCAAACCACACTCCATTCTCTGCATGAGACATACATGCTCCCATTCACCTAAGAAACAGCTGATCCAGAATATACTTTTCATGTACCTATATCTGTTAAATTCCTACTGATTTCCTTACCCATGAAGACTCTTTTTTTACACTCCTTTCCATTTCCCCAGTCATCTTCACTGTCCTGCCTCTGCTTTCATGTCGGTCATCAGAGTTCTACTGCAACATTTATCACATGGTATCCTAGTCGTTTGTTTATGTGTCTATTTTTTCTGCTTCTTTAAGCTCCTCACTCATCAAGATTGGATCTATCCATCTCCATATCTCCTGGGCTGAATGAACATAGATGCGCAGTGACTATTTCTTGAATGTATAAATGAATTTATTAAATTTGAAGAGGCAAAACCCCAAGCTTTCCTTCCTAGTGAACCAAGGATACCAAGATACTACTTTCTTCCTTTGTTATTAATATGCTCATCTTGCTTCTTTGCTTTTCTTATCATCAATTATTTTTTTAACTAGGTGTTTGCAATAACGGCATTTTTGTATACACTTTGCATCATCTATCTACAATTATGACATCCTAAATTTGAAGGTCTGTGTGGGACTCCTTGAGGCTCTAAATGGAGTATTATAGATGAGTAGTCTTTAAATGGACTATTATAGATGAATATCCTGAAATCAAATTTATCTTTAAAAAAAAATAGACTCCCAGAGTGCTGTCAAGTGTAATGTGTGTAATGGTGTGCACTCTCTTCTTTACCCTCTTCAGTTTTGGTCTACACTTCTCTGTTTCTGTTTTATAGTGTGTGAAACTGAGCCAGTAAGCTAATTATGTAATGGTGAGAATGTGACTGATCATATGTTGCCTTTAGAAAAGTACCCCCCAAAATCTGGCTTGTGAAAAAATCCAAATATATTTTAAAATTAGAAATAATACAATGCCTAGGTAAAACAAACAAAATCCCACAAATAAATCTTTGAAATCTAAAGTGCCAGATGGTTTATAAGCTCTTTTCTGGAAAAAAAATAAATAAAAGAATCAATTACTCATAAATGTACAAATACTTCACATTTTCCTGAAGGTATTTTATGTGGACATAATCATCACTCAAAAATTTAGCTTTCAATTTAAATTTTAATACCTGGGAATGCTGATTTTTTTTAAATGCTGCTATAAGAATACTTTATAAAAACAAGATAATGGCTCTCTCAAGACAGAAAAGTCTTGAAGTTCTTTAACCATAACTAGGTAAATAACAATGTACTGAAAAAAGTTCATTTAAATTTTCCAAAATGCTTTTTCTCTTATAACATTCCAAGTTTTACAAATAGGTTTTAAAGAATAGAAATGTGCAGAACAAAGGAAAAGAACATTTTTAGGTAAATCAAAAAAGGAAAAATTAATAAGGATTAAAAATTTTCTACACTTTGTTCAAAAATGCATATTTTGATTTTGTTCTCACCTAAGTAATGGGAAATTATAGCATGAAGCCCACATTAGCAACTACTTTCAATAGTCACATTATCCAGGATTATTGGCATTAAATACTAAATTAGCATTCGCTGACTCCTATTGTTTATAAATTAATTTTTTTTCTGTTTCTATGAGTTCTATGAATTACATTGTATAATCTCCCTTCTCTCAAGGGACATAGGTTATAACAGTGAAAACAACTGTGGCCTAGAAACTGTAGACTTAGTAACAAAATGTGATTTGCCACTAAGTGGCTCTGTGACCTTGGATGAGTCACTGAACTTTTGCTGACTGTCCATTAAAATCATTGGATGGAACTAGATGATGTGTGAGGTCTTTTTAAATTCTAATAGTAAATGACTCTTCTTGAGGTAATACTGAAGAGGATTATGCCTTATGACAGACCTCTATTCCATACCCAGTCCTTTCTATACCTTTTGTTTGTCTACTAGACTAGACTCTTCTAGTCTACGGCCATGCTACCCTGAACAAGCCAATCTCGTCTGATCTCGGAAGCTAAGTGGAGTCGGGCCTGGTTAATACCTGGATGGGAGACCACCTAGGAAGACCAGGGGCTGTAGGCATAAAAAAATAAAATGAAGGAATTGTAAACTGACAAGGTCCTTGCAATCTGTGAGGTCAACCAAGGGTTGCATTGCCTAATAATAATAATAATAATAATAACAATAACAATAATAACAGTAATAATAATAAAAGACTCTTCTACTTGAAAATGACTAAACCTTTCTCAAACAGCCTGAAGCAAGATCTGTCTCCACAACTTCTGGCTATTATGTTAAAAATCAGGATCGAGTCTCTGCACAGCCTAGCTAGAGATGTGCTGAGTTGGATAACAGAGAAAACAAAACAATCCTAAATTTGCCTCAAAAATTAGCAAGTTCAGCAAAGCTTGGGCAAGTATCCTTGGGATTAGATTTTGAGGGTGCTTGACAAAGGTGGCCAGAAAAATAAATCTCCTGGATAAAGGAGATTCATTGATTTAGAAATACACTCTTGGAATACAGGATTTCGCCTTGGCAAGGGCCTCAGAACATAATACACAGCCTTTGATTTGGCAAATATGTTTGTTCCTTTCTATCCTAATCAAGAAAGGTGAACAGAAACAGTTTACAACCACGTGGTGTGGACAACAATATACATTTACAGTTTTGCCCAGTGCTATGTAAATTCTATCATACTATAGTCCTAAGAGATCTGGACCATTAACTATCCTTTGGAATACCACATTTTTCTATTTCATCAATGATACTATGCAGATCAGGCAGGTTGAGTAAGAAGTGGCTAGCATACTGAAAGCCTTGTTAAGACACGTCAGAGGACAGGAAACAACTATATGAAGATTCAGGGGTCTATCACATCAGTAAAGTTTCTACGGGTTCTGGAAGCAATACATTCCATACTTAGAAATACTACTTCTGCTCAAATAACAGGGGGTAGGGGACTGCAGTAGGTCCAGACTGTGTGGACCATGTGATCAGGCAGGCTCTATGATTTTGAAGGTGTCTGTGGTAGAAAAGATGCAGTGGAGTTTATGGCAAACCCCAAATGGAAAATCTCAGTGCAGACGCCCAGCATTCTGAAAGAAGTCCAATCTGTCTGCTGCAGAGAAATATACACCAATAGAGGTGATGACTATGGAAAGGGAGAGTTAATAGAGGAGAATAGAGAAGGGCAATGATGAATACCAGTTGCAAGAAGGGCTGTCATGGTCTTAGAAAGAAAGGCCCATTAGAATCCCAGAGGGCTACTTGGATCTCCAGAGGCAGTGCCTTTGGAGTATATCATAACTTTAAACCAAGCCATAGTCCTTCCTGGTGGTCCTCAAATTGAAAAAAAAAAAAAAAAGACTGATGTGAAATTCCTCTGACATGCAATCCAATCCCCGATGTTTCACAGTCTGAGACCCTCCCTGCCTAATTTGGCTTCCTCTACTTTCCTATCACAGATCCCAGATTTATAGCTTGGTTTATAGGCTTTCCTTGCCCAGTCCTGCTTCCTTTCTTTTTATTTTTCACAGGCGTTACTCCACTTCCCATCTCCCACACAGCCTAAAACCTCTTGCAGTTCTGTCTTTACCTTAGCATTTATGTCTCAGTCACAATAACTAACTTGATAGAAATTCTGATTTTGGCTAAAGTCTACATTGTCCACCTGCTTCAAGAGCACTTAAATTTTTCTCCAGCATGGTTCATGGAGATTGTTCTCCAGTGCCCCATTCAAGCCAACATCATAAAGTTTGCTTCAGTGACTTTCACTTTAGCTCCATTTCTGAAGAGTGCACGGCAAGCCATAGTTCTGTGGTGAACAAACTGAGGTGATAATTTAACCTTCAAGAGTTCCTTCTTTACTACTTTTTGTACGCGTATGAAAATAAAATTTAGTGTTCCTTACTCCTTTCTGGTTTTATCTTGCAACAGGTCTCTGTCAAAAAAGTTTCTGATTAGATAGTGAGAAGAACCTTCAATTACCACAGAAGGATGTACATGTGAAAAATATAATGACTTTGAATGTTAAGCATAGTTTTGCATCCTTATGTCTTGTGTTTCCCATATTATTCTAAAGTTAAACTCTCCAAATATTATTTTGAATTATTTGTTAGTCTCTTTCTTTGTCCCAACCATACCTCTGCCAGAATTTTGGAGACATTATCTTTCACTGTTATTTTGAAGATATTTTCTTTCACTGATTTTAAGAGAGGGGTCTTGTTTCCTTTTACTTACTCTCCCATTTTTTTCCCAACTGGTTTCAGTCTTTTCCTTAACTTTTATTAAGCTATCTTTGAGTTCAGAAGGCTGAGAGAATTTTCCTTTTAAGAAAGAAAGCTTGCCTACCAGCCAGTTTTATATTTTTCCCCAAGCACTCAACAGTCTAATCTTTTTCCCATTTAAAATGAGAAAGAGTTTAGCAAGAAATTGACTTGATGTTAGGACAGGAGCTTCGAGAAGCTCTAATCTCAGTGACAGCTTTAACAAACCAATCCTGTTCACTGGCCTTCTACATATTGAACAGGACCTGCCTTCTTGCCCTCCAGGTAGGAAAGTTAGCCTCTAAAGCACATTTGTGAGGGCTCTGTGTTCACTTTTTCTTACGGTTTTCTCTTCTGTACTTTTTGGATCTTGAGTCTTTGCAATATATTTCCTACTCTTTGAGAAGCCGAAGAATTTAGAAAGAGAATCGAATTTTGGTTGCTTTGAAATGTTTGCTCCAGTTTTACTACCTGAGCAGCATCCAAATTAGTAACATTTGAAAATGTTTTGAAATTTTGAGTTTGTAAGGGATTGTTTTGTTTTCTGTTTTCTCTTTCCATAGGAAGAAACCAGTGGTAATTTTTTTAGGCTAAGGAGGAGAGACTCTTGCCTCAGAAAAAAAAATAGTATTATAATTATCTGTAACATTGTTTCTTGTTTACTAATAATCATCCATGCTGGTGGTCCTCAAACTTTAAGCTCATGCTATCACCTAGAGAGCACAGCGAAACTCAGATTTCTGGGCCTCACTCTCAGAGTTGTTTATCCAATAGGTGAAGGTGGAGAACTGCATCTCTAACAAGTTCCTTTGTTGATGTTAATGATGATGATGATGGTCTGGGGACCACACTTTGAGACCCATTATTTTATACCATTGCTATCATTACTCAAAAAAATATTTTTTTAAATGTAAAATTTCTAGGAGCATTCTTAATTGAACTCGAGTGTCATGAGCATTTATATCATAACGGAATGAATTTAATAGGGAAAGTAAAAAAAATTCCTGGTATGTGTTAGGACAAATAATTATTAAGATATAAAAACTGTAATTTATCTTCTCAATCTGATTGTTAGTATTACATTTTTTTTGTTTCTTACAGGAAAATACATGTGGAAAATATATATTGTAAAACAATATCTGGCAACTACAAATATAATTTTGGTAATCTTTATTTTTCTTATGTTTTCCCAAACATTTACTAGTCTGTTGCAATTTATGAAATTTTTCTATTTCTAAACATGGGGCTAATAATAAACACTTTCTAGGATTGTTATAAGGGTTAAAAGAGAGAGTATGCATAGAATGCCTAACATAATGCCTGACTAGCAGCAGATTATCAAGAAATATTAATTTTACTCTGAAAAATCAGAGAAATAAGAGAGGAGAGGTAGAATTATTTCCCATTAAATATTGAAGAAAGTGGGAATTTTTTTTAAAAATAAGAATTAGAAAATAGGAATAAGACCTTCAGTGCAGAGTAGGCATGTTATTTAGGCTGTTACTATAAACTAAAATTTTTGATTCATACTATTTCCTAATTCACATAATAGCATAAATAATGGCTTTTGCATAAAAGTGTATTTGTGTGTCAGGAATTGGGCTAAACACTTCATATTGTTTACCTTATTTCACTACTGTAACAACCCTATGAAGTTGTCTTTTCCAAATTTTACAGATATTTGTCTAATACTATCTCCTCCTCTTACCCATAACAAGAACTCCGTGTGAGTAGCAACTATGCTTTATATCCAGCTATAGCTCTATGGCTTAAAAGAATACTTTGCCTATAGTAGATGCTCAAGGAGTACTTTTTTTTTTTAAATTAAAGCATATATCAATGAAAGGAAATGATTGAAAGAAACTCTTTCCTGAGAGGTTAAATAATTTGCCTCAAGCCCCTGGCCAGGTTAAAATCCAAGAATTCTGACTCAAGTTTTCCCTCTCCTAACCCCTAACTACAGAATATAGGCCTTTCTAAACCATTAATACAATATTGGAGTTTCTCTGTAACTTTCAAGTGGTAATTCCAGTGTGTGTAATATTGAAATGTGCTTGAAAAGAAACCTGGAATTTAGATAAAAGTTTTAAATAAGCTCAAGTTGAAGGTTGTGGGTCTTCAGTAGAGAATGGTTAGGAGGAGCAAGTTATTCTATAGTTGGATCTAGTTTTTGTGCAGGACCAGACTGTAAATGGTAGGACATCTGAGATCCCCACCAGGAGGTTCTTTCATTCTCAAACTGCCTGCAGTCATTCCCTTAATAAAAGGTGTGACCGCAGCTTCCTAGATCCCTGTGCCTTATAAATCTCACAGAGTATAAACATAGCAATGGGATAATCTTGATCCTTGACACCCCTTCTTCATACTCTAAATATGGGCCAAAGGAACAATAGTTAACCACATTACTGTTGAATAAACAGTATCTGCATACGTACTTGGTTTAATTTTCTGTCATAAATCAAATGAAAGTGGTATCTCCCAATATAAGATTTATCATTATCTGGGACTTCTTAAAGATGTGTCAACTTCTTCCTTTTAACAAAAGAAAAACTGTCACCACATTTTACTCCTATATCCCTTTCCCTCTGGCTTCAATGGCAATCAGAAATAAATGTTCCTTTATCAGCTTTGTTGGTGCATACTTCATAATATGGCTATAATATTTTAAGCAAATATTGTTAGAAATTAATCCTCATTAACTTTAATGAATAGTTACCTCTCATATTTTAGTTTCAGATTAAGTGAATTTATTTTTCTCTCTTAATTTCAAGTGTTTTTTTTTTTTTAAACTGCCCCCTTCCTCTACAATAGTAGAAGTCTTGATTTTTATCTGGCCACATGACTATAAGATGGACTCTTCATTACTCAGCCTTTCTTGGCAGCCATTCATGGGCAAGTAACTAAGTTTTGCTAGATGAGATGTAAAGGTAGTATGTGGCATTTCTGAAACATGCTCTTAGGAAGAAGACCCATGCCCTTATCTCTCTCAATCTTGGTACTTCTATCTGCTTCCAACAATATAAATGGGATAGCTGATCATCTTCAGCTGCATTAGTTCAACACCTTTTTCCAAGGCGAAACAACAAGATAGAAGGAGCCAAGGTCCCTGCATGATAATATTGAGTACTTTGAAACATTTACCTGAGAAAGAAATAAACTTCTATCTTATGTAAGCCAATTATTCACTTGGGTTTTTGTTATACAAAACTGAATTGTCTTTGTATACAGTGTATTTTACTCCTTTAATGTTCAATCAGTATTTCTTTTCAATAAAAGTTAAAAATGAGTAAATTATAAGAAGCCAAAATCTTTGGCAATAAGGACATATCTAAGTGGAAATATTTTGTATCACTCTACAAAATAAAATCAGATTGGAAAAACTTTGAAATTTGAACAATTACTTTAAATGTTTTCCCTCATATATAGTAAATTATAACTCTCAGTGAATCTTATTTGAGTTTACACAATGATCACTTTTTAGGAGGGATTATTTCTCAGTCAAAATAAGTAAAATTAAAACAATCACATTAGTCTCTTAGCTTTGTGCAAAATTACACTGATAACACTTCTCTGGTACACATGCATTCTTTATTCTCCTGAGACACAAACACTGAGAAGTTGTCTCTGTAAATAAGTCAGCCAAGAAGCTGCTGCTTCTAGGACTTTCACCAAATGCATACCTAACAGTTGGAATATAATTCTTGGACAAGATTATTTTAAACATTTTTAAAACAATTCTTCAGTAGTTTAACTCTTTGAGATATGCCTTTGGTTATGAGTCACTAATAACAAGTAGTGATTAAACTTCAAAAGGTTGAGTTATTCTTACTTGTTCTGTATCTTAGGCAGCTGTCCAGGGTACTTAAATAAAATTAATTACTATAAATACTTAAATTACAAATCTTTCCTTTTTTCTTTTGGATTCTGGGTTAGGAAAAAATGAAGATGCCTTGCAGAATAACTCAGTTTGTACTTCCACTTTGAAAAAGAGTTTGAAATTCTCTAGCCTGAAAATAATGATAATATTTGTAGTTGCCTTGTAATCTACATTAGAAAGATTGTGCAACACTTTGACAACATGTTTTCAAATACCAGGATGTTTTGCTTATGGTATAAAGATAACACGATTAAAGATTATGTTTATATAAATTATGAACTTAAAGAACATTGACTCCGATAGACTCCCAGTGAAAAATTTCTTCATCTGAATTCTTAGAAGGTGGTCATCTTGTTCTGATAAATTATGTTCCAAGTAAGGGAAGCTTGGCACCTCCAGAGGTGCCTTATTCATGTTCTGAATAATGGAAAACTTCTTTCTGCTGTGGAATTTAATCTAGCTCCTAACATGTTTCATCTTTGCATCCTTCGGGAGTATTATTATGATTTCTGTATTCCCATCGCTTTCTTGAAAAATAGAGGGAAAATTAAGTTCCTGGCCCTAAATCTTCAACATTAAGTATTTAAATTGTTTTGCTCAAAACTATACCCACTTCCTGGATAAAAGTGTGAGAAAACAAAGTACGTATTTCTGTGTCCTATATGAAATAAAAATCCTAAGTACAATATTTGTAATGATTCATGATTTTTTAGCAAGCAATACATAATGAAAAAGTTTATTTTCTTTCTTTCTTCAAAAAATACAGCAAAAGGAGAGTTTAAACACTTCCTTTCACTGACTGGTCATAATGACAAATTGAGACTTACATACTGTTAAGACAGCAGTTCTTGAAGTGTGGGCCAAGGACCTTTTTGGTGTGTTATAAGGTCAAAACTATTTTGTAATAAGACTAAAACATTATTCACCTTTTTGTTGTTGTTGTTGTTGTTGTTGTTGTTGTTGTTGTGGGTGGATGAATTGATAGTGCAAAAGCAATGGTGAGTAAAACTCCAGCATTAGCATAATTCAAGGCAGTGACACCAAACTATATTTGCCTCTGCCATATACTCATAGTAAAAAACTGCCAGTTTCATTTCAGAATGACCTCAATGGAGCAGTAAGAATTACTAATTTTATTAAATCCAAACCCTTGAATGCATATCTTTTAAAAATTCTTTGTGATGAAGTGGAAAGTACACACAAAGTACTTTTACTGCACGTTTATAAGTAACTAAAAAAAAATACTGTGCCATTGTTTGAGTTGCAAGCTGAACTAGCCAGATTCCACATTATAGCCAACTTTTAAGAAGTTGCTTCTTGTTGAGCGTTGATGTAATAGCAAAGAAGAACAATCATCATTAATTATTTGCCATCGACATTCAATCAGTGTGCAGAGAAGTCAGGCTCTGAATCTAGACCTCCCATCTATTGTGAACACTACAGGTCAGTGTTTTTCAAATATGGTGCCTGGGCCAACTATATTAGAATCACCTAGAAATTTGTTAGCAATGCAAATTATCAGAGCCACTTCAGATCTACTGAATAAGATCCTATAAAGGTAATGCCCAGAAATGTGTTTTAATGAGCCCTTCTTGTGATTCTGATTCATGCTAAAGTTGGAGAATCATTTCTCTATCTGAAGAGAAATAACAGTTAAATAAAACCAGAATGGTTGACTTAGCATGTAGCATAATAAAATCATTTCTTTGATTAGGTTTATAAAATATCCCATTCTACTGAAAATAAAAAATTCAGGTAAAAATTCATCTAGTTCAGTTGTTTTTATTTTGAAAATAAATTCAGTTCAAGATAATTAGTCATTTCTTTAATTAACCAGGTACAGAATTAATAACATTACAATTGCTAAAAAAAATTTAGTGAAGAAAAGACTACATAGTTATGCCTACCTGGAGAAACCAAGCCAAACAGAAATAAAATTTCTACATAGCATTAGGTACGATTTTCATCAAAACAAAAAGTAGCATGGACTGTTGGATCTGTGGACCAAGTACTAACTCATATCTTAGTGACTCTGTGAAAGTTCTAATTATGTTGACAATAATAGGGGAAGCAAACTAGAACCAACATTTGGCATTCTTTTATGTTTACAGGTAGATTTAAAATTGTCTCCTAAAAATGAGAAATATTTCAACTCAAAAATCAAATCCACTTCCATGAAAAAGTAAGCAAAAGCAATTTTAAGATTGTTGTTTAAAGACAAATAATCTTTTGAATATGTTGAGAGTATTTAGTTATTTTCATTAAGTCTAAGTTTAGCTTTAGTTAGATTCTATTGATTTGCACACGTTTTGGAATAATATTGCCACATATGTGAATATTTTAACTAAAAAACTGTGGATTTGAGACCCTTTCCCACTCATCAAAGTTTTCTTTTTAAAAAACAATTCCTCCTTCCCTACTGCCTGCTGCTGAACTGAAAAAAAAAAAAATAGCTGAAGGATTTTCCTTTTTCAACTAAACCTCTTCTCTTTCTAGCTATATATTTATAAAATCTTCTGAGAATTAGTTTAGCATAATAGCTTCAGATCTTTAGTGTTTGATATAGGTAGAATTAATATGAAAATAATCCTCAGCACTCTCCTTATATATTATATATGTACATACATATATTATAAATACTGATTTATTACATATTCTCTCTTAATTCCTTAGTTTCTCTTCTGGAATATCAAGAAAGACTATACTGCTAAGTTTATGTTATTTTTTTTCTCTCCCAATAGTATAGCTTTGCTTTTGAATGGACTAGAGGACATATTAATATTATGGCAAATTTAGCAGTAAGAGATTGAATTCAATTTGGATTGAGGAGCAAAGATAGAAAATTGTTTAAATCAAATATTTAACCCCTCTGCAGAATGTAAAATTTCCTTTACAAGATATGGAGGGACCTAAATTTTAGTTCATGGCTTGTCCTATGATGAAGACTCATCTCTCAATTGTTCTAAATTTCATATGAGGTTTTTTAGTAGAAAAAAAAAAACTCTCATTGAAGCATGATCACTTCAATAAAACACGATATTTCAGAGTAAGGCATTTCTTACCTTACTCATTACATATATTATTTAATTTCATTTTGCTTTATATTATCCTGATCTCTGTGTACTATTTTTTTTAAGTATCTGACCAAAGCAAAGCAAAAATTAGGTACAATCAAGCTTTGTAGCTCCTCTCTCCTACCTGTCATTGGCAGCTTCTGACAGCCAATAGGGAAAATTCCAAGTCAAATTATTTAACTCTAAGTAGATGAAAATGAAGTTTGAAAGAATAGATATTCTTACCATATGAGCAAAAGGCACAGTGGTACACTGATAACAAGGATGAAGATGTAAATATCTAATTGTGAAAGTTGAGTATTTGTCATATGCATATATTCAGAGTTAAAACATCATAAAATCTTTCTCTATATCTCTACATAAACTAATATGTAGATTTTAGAGGGGGGGAGAATATAAAATGAGAAAGTATATAGTTTAATGATAACTGGAGCCCTTGTGGTTGGATGAGTGCCAGGGCAACTTTCAAAATATTTCAAAACAGCTGCCAGCATGTAAAGATTTTAACTGAAAAAGCCGAGTAATGAAATCTGAATTACTAATGAGCGAATAAACTTATATTTTGCTTAAGGTCCTCAATGAACATGGAGATAAGCAGATCCAATAAGGAATTTGTCTCTCATACATGCAGAACAAACTATGCATGTGAGAACAAAATACTGAAACAGACTTATCATATGCACTTTAAAGTAACCTACTGTGCATATCTTCTTTAAGTATTCTATGTATTTCTATTTTAGAAAAAAAAGTTCCTGGAGGGCAGGAGCCATATTAATTCTCTTAAATACAGGTAGTTGAAAGTCTGGAACTTTGAAATTGAATGTGCTCATTAAACTCTATTTTAATGTTATAAAGTAAAATTGAAGTAGCTTCAGGATATCTAGTTTTAAATATCTAACAACAGATCTCACATATTCTTTTGATTGGGATGATTTTACTCTTTGGGTTCCCCAAAAAACTTGCCCTCCAAAAGGGAAGGGAAGCAATGCCTCATATTTCTATACCAGCTATTCCATAAAATAAATAGTTAAAAAATATAATCGCTGGTCTTTTCTATTTATAGAATCTGTATTAAAACAATTAAAGAAGAATGGTGATATCTATATATATAAATATAACCCATTGTCGATTGTGCAGAAAGACTTTAAAAAGTAAAGTAATTTCTGCTCTTTTGGACAAAGAGGGTTTTACCCCCTTTGGCATCATTCGTTACATTAAGACTGCATAGGGATCAAAAGGATCTACCATTAAGCTATTGGAGCCCAAGCACAGGGAAGCAGGAGCTACTTGCTGGAGGCCTCCATGATCTGGTTGACCTAGAGACCAGGTGGCAGGCACAACACCACCCCATAATGGGCCAATAATTCAGACAAATCCTATTTTATAGAAAGCCACTGCCTGCATCTATGTTCATTTTTAGCCTCATTCATCAGCTGTTTACTAGGCTTCTATTGGCCTACAGGACTGCAGGCCTTGACCTGTGCAGTCAGAGGAGAACTTTTCCCAACCCCTAAAACATTTCTGACCTCTCTAGAACTAGCGTTATTTTCCTTTTCTTTCAACAGGAAAGTCTGCACTGGACCAAGGGATATTTGAGATCTCCTCTTTAGATTCAGCCCTGAGCAGGAGAGATGAGGAGGGGAGAGTGTAGAGACTGAAGTCGAAGTTAACCCACGTCTCCTGGCTGCGGTCCGCCGAGTGGAACGAGGACCCACATCTGTGACCACATCCTTGCAGGGTGGCCTTCCCACCTACCCAGGCCCTCTAGTCCTCAGCCCTTTCTCCACCCCAGGGGGTTCAACGACCTTGCCTTTGGCCTCTGATCAAGGGTCTCCGAATGAAAAGCCGTTAAGGTAGAAAATGACCCCTTCCTAGGAAAGAGGGAGTCAGGACCTCGGTGAGGTCTTCAACTAACTCTTAGGATCCCTAGCACACACCACAGATGCTCATTATGATTCTTTTTACGTGCAACATGTGGGGGACGAAGCGGTTTCATCTCCCCGGGTATTATCTGCCGTCCAAAGCATTTTCTTTGAGAGGAAAATGGAAACGCAGCTGTACCGTGGGCCCGGCCAGCCAGAGCTAGGGCTCCCACCCCTGTCGCCCTTCGGCTGCCCGGTGCCCGAGGCTTCTCCAGAAACTGACTCGGGTTAGGGGGCCGAAGAGGTGGCCTCGGCAGGCGCGGGACGCCGCTGGGGCGCGAACCGGCCTTTGTGAGGTTTGGCTGTTTCCTAAGAGCCACGAGGTGAAAGGGGACGGCCAAGTCCGCGGCGATGGCAAGCGTCTGGCCCATAGATCGTGAGCGGGGACACTGGGCTGGGCGGTATCTGCTACTCTTGGCCTTGGCAACTTCTGGCCAATCGGCCCCTACCCCTCTGGCTTCCAGCCGGCCAGCTGCGCCCCAGGCTTAAAGGGTTAAGCAGGTGCTTCGCCTGGCGAGGCGCTATTGGCCAAGGGCCGGGGCTGCGCGACCGCGGCCACCAAGCTCCACCAGCCCAAGTTGAGGCGGGCGCGGCGCGCGCGGTGAGCGCCGGGGCCACTCGTCCCCCGGCTGCCAGGCCAGGGCCTCAGCGCGCGGAAGAGGAAACGAAGCGAGAACGAGATGCGGGAAACCTAAAGCCGCAGTAGCAAAGCGGGTCGTGGGTGGGGGCGAGCAAGGGGGGCGAGCCCCGAGACCTGCGTTGCGCAGGGGCTGCACCCTCTGCCTGGCAACTCCGGTCCTGGCTCGAGATCAGGAAGAAAGAGGAAGGAAGTGGGACAACAGGGGTCCGGGGTAGGGAATGGGGGAGTCATCGACTCCCACTGCCCCCACCTATCAGCCAGGCGAGAAGCGCAAGAGTTCACTAAAACGGCGCGCCCACACCACAAGTCCACACCACAATCCCTGCTCACCCCCCAAAGAAGCACCGATATAACAATGTAGAGAAGTAACTGGGAGACGCGAGGAAATAAACGCACGTGTTTTCTCTTTTTGTTTCCCTGGTGGTTGGAATTTGCAGAGTTCACTTCAGTTGTTGCTGCTAATTTATTCGTTTCATCGCTCGAAAGGGGCGTGCAGAGACGAATCACGGGGGGCACACCCGGGTTCCTCTAACAGGACTTGTAGTTGCTTCCTCGTAAGTTTGTCCAAGACCAACCCGCCCGCCTATCGGGGTCGAGGAGAGGCCTTTCTTCTAAAGGGAACAAACTCTCCATCGCACAAAAGCGTCCTTTTCTCCCCCTCCTCCTCTGTACACCATCTCCGATAGGCAAGCATCAAGTTCTCCCATACTCCAACTTGCAGTTAGCAACCCTAGCGCTGTCTGGTGTACAGAAGACGGGTAGAGAGGAGTCCCGGCTAAGAGGGGAGGATCTGCGCCCCGATTCCTGCACACGCGGAATGGAATCCAGGTTGCTGGAAGCCGCAGGAGGCTCGAGCCTGCCAGGATGCTGGTGGTGATTTCTCTAGAGAAAAAGAGCGGGTAGAGAGCTCCTGTCTTGCACTTTGGGTCGGAAGTGCACCGTGCCTGTGTGTGTACGTGTGTGTGTGTCTGTGTGTACGCGCGCGCGCGCTCGTGTGTGTGTGTGTGTGTATAGAGGGGGCGGGAAAGAAAGGCACCCTCCACTGCCCGTCATTCCCTTGCACCGGCCAAGTCCTCGCCAAGCCTCCCGGTGCATCCTTCCTCCGCCACCCCCTCCCCTTCTTCCCTCAGCTGGGCTCGCGCCTCGCAGCCGGAGCAGCCAGTGAGAGCAACATCCTGGAAAGAGGGGGGAGCACCACCGCCCCCCCAAAAGAGAAAAAAGGCCCCACCCTGACACGTTTTGCTGTTTGCAAGTCCCTCGCACGCCTCCCGCACCTCCTCCTCGCGCTCGAGGCCCCCCCAGCCCGCTGCGCGCACATCAAAGCGCCTCTCCGCCGCGCACAGTGGCCGCGGCTCACTAATGGGATTGCAGGCTGGTGCCTGGCTCCGCTGCTGCCGCCGCCGCTGCTCGCGCCGCTGCTGCTGCCGCCGCCGGAGCCCCGGCCCGAGCCCCCGCCAGCCCGAGCCCAGAGCCGCCGCGTCCCGCGGCCGAAGCCGCGGCGATGATCCGAATCTTTCCGGATTTCAGCGTGCAGGTGACGGCTGCGGCGGCCGGCGGGGCGGCCGCGGGGGTGCCGGCCGGCGCGGGCATGGGGAGGGCCGGCACCGCGGCCAACGGCACCCCGCAGAACGTCCAGGGCATCACCTCCTACCAGCAGCGGTGAGTAGTCCCGCCTGGGCCGGGATAGTGTCCCCGCCCCGGGGTGCTGGGGTGGGACTCACTTTGCCTCCTGTTTTATGCGTTACAACACACATGCACATCGCCAGGGCTCTCACTTTGCTTGCCCCTCGTTATACAGACGAGAAAGAAAAAAATAAGAAGAATTCAGTTCGGTTTGAAAGGAACTCCAGCGGACTAGGAAAGTGAAATCATCCTTTGCCCTCTGCCTGGCCCCAAATCCAGAGCCTCAGCCTCACGTAGCCAAGGAGTTGCGGCGAAGTCTGAGACACTACACAAGGTGCTTTTGGAAAGTTTGGGATCCCCGTCCCCTTCAGCGGAATTCTCTCAATGCCTCCGCCGGTCGCGGACCGGTGCTGACGGGCAGCCAGGGCGGCAATTGATCACCGGAGGCTGATTGATCATTTGTTTCCAAACAGAATAGGAACGATTTTCACGTGTAGCTGTAGACTTGCAATTCTACATAATAGTGTTATCATGTCACCTGTTACTACAGAGAAATACAGCATGAAATCCGAGTCTTCTCGGCACAGTGAAGTATTCATCTTAAACGCATTATAATGCAAATGCCTAAGATTCAGAGTTTCGAGTTAGGAAGCAAACCTTACAAAGTTAGCGTAGATGGTGAGAAGGAAGTTTTAGAGTATTACTTGTTTGCATTTCTCCCAAAGATTTATAGATTTTTTAAAAGAAAATTATGGTCGTGACATTGAAATAGTGAGCGTTCTTTGATTTAATTAGGAAAGAAAGAGAAACAATTGACCACCACCAACAGCCTTAGAACCCTAAACTTTTCTTTTAAGGACAACTTGTGATGTTCCAAGATTTATTGAGAATATAATCCACAAAATGTGCTGAGACAAACTAACAATGTAGTGTAAAAGGTAAATTCCCCATTTGTGGGGCTCAGCTTTACAGAAGATAGGAGGTAAAAAAAAGAACACATGAAAGTGTGAAATTAAATATTTGTGTTTTCCAGATTGCACACTATTAAACATCTGAGAGATTTGCCAATGGCATTTAACTTAAAATATACACAATGCATAATTCAAATAACAGTTCCTATTTTTACCTTGTATTTCAAACTTCATTGATTTGAGAACCTTTGATTTGAACCAACAGTGTTTAAACTGAAAAGGTTAAGATAATCTATCACTGCCATATTTTGTGCCTTCTCACCAATGGCCCAGCGACCAGAGCAGATTCTGCATAATACACTGAGTGTTTTCCAAGTTGATGCCCAATATTTCAAATATTCCATGGAAGACTTCATTAAATGCTCTGACTACTATTGGAAGTTTAAAAAGAGGGTCTTGAAGATAACTCAAAAAGAGGCTATTCCATGTCAAAGAGATTTTTTTAATTTAAATCATTCCAGTCTTGTTTTACTTCAGTGATTACAAAAACATTTAATACAAAAGATCTAGGAATCTTTCAAACATAAAGGACTTGGAAAAGAGTTAGATTTTTCCTTTTCATGGTTCAGGTATAGTTTTTGTCACTTATAAAACATTTAAATGACAATAGAATCTGGCAGTCACTTTAGGAAATGCAGGCAATAGTCACAATAGTATGGTCTGTGAAGTAGGGATCAAGGGTCAGAAATGTCAGATGGCCTTTGGATGATTTCAGGGAACTCCGGGGAACTTGAGATAACCCATAAAATATAAATTGGACATAAGGGAAAATTGTGAATTCAGCCTGTAGGTTTGCTCTGCGAATGCTGGTGTCTTTCACCATGAAGATCTTTTCGGGTCCAATTTTCTTGCAAGTCGGGAGAATCCAGGGTAATCCTCCATATTCCCCCCACTCCAATACTGAAAGCTTCACTGATGGCCTTCCGCCTTCATCTTTGAATTTGGGCCATTTTATCAAGTCACTTAATCCCACCACTAGTTCTAAAAACTAAATGTTATAAATAATCACATCTAAAATTCAGCCTTTGGGATGTATTATTCCCTTTCCCTCCCTTTATGTTCTGTCATATTGACAGAAGAGGTGATCGCTGTGAAAAATTTTGCCATCTTTGGTTTCATTACTCAGACTTGATGACACCTGTTACTGCTTTTAGTTTTAATTTGGGGACAGAAGAGTGAGTCATGTGGGGCAAGAAGATTATTGACAGGTATTTAATGGAGGGTCTAAGTCAGGAGTTGAGTCCCCTCTCCTCTGACACTTCATTAGGAATATAAACCACCAACCTGTTAGGCTTTAGGAGCTGTGAGGGGATGACTTAGTTTCTATCTCAAGACCTGGTTATAATTGCTAAAATGAATGGTGACACATTTTATCATTGGTGGTGATGTGGAGAAGGGGGTGGGGAGGGAGGTTCCAGCAAAAAGTTTCCTGTTGAGAGAACACAAGCTTTTCTCATTTGTCATTTTTGGGCAAAAATGCTCTAGGCTGGCTGTCCTAGAGCCAAAACTTCCAACTTGCAACTCTTACACCTCCCTACCAGCCCATGTATCTTGGACTCATCATTCTCCTCTTAAGTTCATTTTCAGTCACTCTTCTACCTGTAGAGTGTACTCCAAAAAGAATTCAAACACGTTATGCAGATTAAACACCTCTGCTATGGAAAACACATGTTTTCGGTTTCCAACTCTCCAGCTCGCTTTACTGGAATGGTGGGACCGAACAGGACCATTTTTCGGGTCTATTTTTTCTTAAGCTTAAAGTAAAATGCAAAGCCTCAGGTAGGGACTGATGTTTTCTGCCTGGCTCTTTCATTTATTTAAAGTGTAAGTGCTTTGGGAGTCCTTTCCACTTTCTTGGTTGACACATGACTGATCCGAGTCTCTGTTCCCAAAGCTGCCCACAGCCATTAGAGCAGTTTAGGGGAGAATGCGCTGACCAGGGTCTACCCAGGTAACAGGAGTTCAGCATTTGCTCTTCCCCGAATGGCTCTTTCTCTAGGCCTAGTTGGGCTACAAAATCGGGAGGCCGCTGGGCTGGATACCAGAGGCCCGTAGTTCGGTTTGGTCCTATCCCAGGTACCAGGAGCCGAGTTGGGAGCAGAGTTTACATGTTAACTGCGTTTGAACTCCCGGGAATTCACCTCTGTACCCTGGGGTCTGCAGACACGTATGTGCGTGAATGATGCAGATGCTCTGGCTAGGGAAATGCGGCTGAGAGCGCCAGGACCGCAGCAAGGTGCCTGTGCCGCCGCTGTGCCCGCCCACCGGGCTCTGGGGCCGCTGGCTCGGTCAGCACACGCCCCACCCGCCTTTTATTTGCGCTGTCGCCCGAAGGCTCACCCGGGACGGTGTCCTGCCCTAGCAGACTCCCGTGGCCTCCGAGTTCGTCTGCTCCTTTCCCCCTGGCTGCGAGCCTCCAGAGAGAGGGGAAGTGTTCAGAACTGCAACTGAGTGGCGTTGTTGCGCCAGTAGCCGAGCTTCCCAGTCCCCCAACAAGAGAGAGAGAGACAGAGAGAGAGAGAGACAGAGAGAGACGGAGACAGAGACAGAGACTGAGAGAGACAGAGGGAGAGAGACAGAGAGGCGGAAGGGGTGTGTGTGTGTGTGTGTGTTCGTGTCTGCGTGTGAGCGCGCTCTGGAGCAGAGCAGCTGGAAAATGCCCAGAAATACTTTCACAGCGGTCAAGCTGGGATCCCCTGGCGTGTCTTCCCCTCCCCGCCCCTCCCGGCCTAGACCCCGACCGCCCCCCGCAGGGAGGGTGTGCGCCCCACCTGCCGCGGGGCCAGCCCCGGGTGGGGGTGGCAGGGGTGACTGCGGGGAGGGGGGGTGTGGCGGCGCGAGAGGGTGAGAGCCCGCAGGCGGCGGGGCCCTGTGCCGGGCTGCCCGCGGGGCCGCGCGGCCGCCTCCCCCCTGCCGCTGCCTCCCCCTCCTCCGCCGCCGGTCGCTGTCTCTGCGCTGGGCATGTCTCGGGAGCCTGAGCGGCCCGGGCCGCGGGAGCTCTGCGGCGCATGGACGGCGGCGGCGCCGGGCGAGCAGGGGGAGGAGAAGGCACGGGCGGCGGAGGAGGCGGCGACCTGCGGCGAGGGGCACCGGCGGCGCGAGGGGACGGCCGGCCGCCGGCGCGGCTCCGGCCCCTCTACTTTGCCGTAGCCTCCCTGGCTCGGCCGCACGGCCGCCGCCGCCACGGCCACGGCCACGGCCGCCGCCCGGCCGGCCGCTGCGGAGCGCCGCGCACGCCCGCACTCACTCCCGCCAGCCCACGCACACGCACACCCCCCGCCCGCCCCACGCCCCCCACCCGGGGAGGGGGGCGAGAGGCAAAAAGTAAGAGAGGAAAAAAAATAGCAGGAAGATGGCGCCCACCAAGCCCAGCTTTCAGCAGGATCCTTCCAGGCGAGAACGGTAACACTTTTCTGTTTATTGAACCTGCCGCCCGCGCGGCTGCTCCCGCCGCCGCCGCCGCCGCCGCCGCCGCGGTGCGGGGCCCGCTCCGCAG
This sequence comes from Cynopterus sphinx, assembly GCA_030015415.1. Classification (NCBI taxonomy): domain Eukaryota; kingdom Metazoa; phylum Chordata; class Mammalia; order Chiroptera; family Pteropodidae; genus Cynopterus; species Cynopterus sphinx. The sequence goes on along the minus strand of CM057384.1, from coordinate 70,862,073 downwards.
CCCGCCTCCCGGGCCTCGCGCCCGCGGGGACCGCGGCCGCCGGCCCCGCGCGCATTGTCCGCCCCGCGGCGGTGGCGGCGGCGGCGCCAGGCTCCCTCCGAGCGGTCGCACCTCCTCGGCTCGGCGAATAGAGTGCCTCGCTGACAGAAAAAAATAAAAAAAATAAAAAAAAAAGAAAAGAAAAAAAAGAAAAAGAGAAAATAAAGAAAAAAATAATAAAGAAAAGAAAAAGAAAAAAGAGAAACCAACAAAAAAAGAGAAGGGGCAGCAGTGTGACGGGGAGCGGCGGTGAGGGTGGGGGCCGGGGGATCCCCAGGGCCGCCGCAGGTCCCTTGGCAGCTGCTCTCTAGGAAGGAATGAGGCTGGGGAGGGGGAGGGCAGGCAGGAGAGCAGGGGGAGGAGGCGAGGAGGAGGAGGAGGAGGGGGGAGGGGAGGAGGCGGTAGCCTCTGGGCTGGGGCGTGCGGGCTCGCGCCAGGCCCGGACCGGGGCGCGGAGGGGCCGGCGCCGCGCAGAGCTGCTAGGCCGGGCCGAGGAGCGAGGCTGGGTGCGCGGCCGCCGCCTCCCCGCTGCCCCTGGGCAACTTGTGGGTCTCCGGCTTTGCCTTCTCTCCACTCCCCCGCCCCCCGCCCCCCAGAGAGAGAGAGAGAGAGAGAGAGAGAGACACTCCCACCCCCAATTCAAAGAAGCCCCCAAACAGCGAGATTTAAAATGTGCCAACAGTTGGAGCATCTACGCCGGCTCGTTACCGTTTGGGAGATCTGGGTTTTCAAAAGTTCTCGGGGAGAATCGCATAGCCTGGCAAGGGGCTCAGCCGCACTGTCTGTCTGAAGTTAGTTGAACTGAAGCCAAAGCAAAGGTAAAGGGAGTTTGTCTTAAAGATATATCTTTAACCGTCCTACATGAATGGCATTGTTAGGTTTCAGAGTAACTAAGCACCCCCCCACCCACGTGGTTTCCCCTCTTGCTGTCCACGCAGCCTGCTGCCTACTTTGTTGGAATCCTATTTGCTATTAATTGGCAGCGCTGATGACATTAACTGCATATAGGGTATTAGTTGGAGCGAAGTGAGTATCTCTTTCTGTTTCCAAAGAGAAAATGCTCAGTAGGAAGTATGAAATGTTACCCATTGATTCAGGAGGAAAACAAATGCAGTTAGATATATCTGTCTCCCGCCCCTTCCCAAGAGTTGTTTCCTTTCCTCATAGGCTCAAGTGAACTGGAAGTTGAGGGAAGTCCATAGTTGCAAGATTTAATTATTATTACATGGGCAGTTTAATTTTTGATTCAACATAGCGTTTAACCTATAGCTTCCACCAAGAGAAAGTAGGGAGGTATTTAAACAAGTTATTCATTTAAAAAGCTTCAGTTGCATTATCGCTTGTTTACTTCATACAACAAGAACTGCAGAATTGTCAGGATTAAGGAAATAATATTGTTCAGTAGGTACATAACTGAGTAATTCTAAACTCTAGATAATGTCTATATAAATCGTATACCTGAGAGTAAATCGTACATAATCCAGTTTTTAGAGTTGTTAAATGTGTATAGCATTAACTACCTGACAACTCATAAAGCTAAAATGAATGTTTAGTATTAGTGTTTTATGAAGAATTCACATATTTACAATTTTAGATAGAAAAATTATTTCTCAGAGCATTGTACAAGCCTGTTAATTATTTTTATCTACATGGTGATGAATACTTTTGAAATCAGAAGTTCACAATTTCCTTCCTTCCTTCCTTCCTTCCTTCCTTCCTTCCTTCCTTCCTTCCTTCCTTCCTTCCTTCCTTCCTTCCTTCCTTCCTTGTTCTATGGGTAGTAAATACATTTACTGGGATGGCCCCCGTAATCTCTCTAGCAGAGGCCTATTTGTGTGCCATTTTGGGAATTTCTCTGAGATAGGAATCTCGAAGATAGAATTAATTTCTAGAGGAAACTTCATAGCCTGTGCATGAATGCGTTCTTTATCACCTGTCTCCATTTGGCATTCGGAGAAGGTAAATCAAAGTGCGCGATTTGTTATTCTGCTCCACTTGAGAGCTGAACTAAATAACACTTGGTCTGAAATTCTGATTGAAGTTGTAGGAGGATATACTGTATTTAATTTAATGCCCTTTAATAGCATCTTCTTGTTCAGCTCGGATGCTGTCATTTTAAAGGTTGGATCTGAGAAGGTTTAACCTGTAGGGAGAGGGAGGAGTTAGTTATAAGGAGATAGGGGGCAGAAAGAGCCATACAGTGGAAAAGAAGGAAGGAGTTATAAACTAAATGTTTCATACAGTAATAACCACGAACTTGGCCTGTTATCCAAACAGTTGTTTTATGCCCTGAGGGTTCACTTTGTTTTTAGGGTTTTAAATGTTCTTAACACTTTAGGTGTAAACATTACACTTGTCAGTTTGGGTTTTGTAATGAGAAATAGAAAGTCAGATGGTTTATTCTGGAGGGGGTTGTTTTTCATAGTTACTTGCTAAGTAGAGTCATTTCATCTTGATTTGCACTTTTTGCCTGGAACTTGTAGGTTAGTACTATTGTTTCTCAGTATTGGTTGAATACAAATGTTTTTAAAAGATGACTTTTTTGTAGACATGCTTTTAAATGATAGCCTCTCGCTTATTTAAAAAATGGTTTCTAAATTATTAATTTCATAAAGGCATTTATGAACACTTTATTGCTTTTCAAATACACCAGGAATCAAAAACTTATATAGAAAAAATATCTTTCAAATTGTCTTGTTTTTTATTTATGAAATATCTGACCTGAATATAATAATACGATATAAAATATATTTTCTTCTAATAAGGTTTATCTAGTAAATTTTGGAAAAAGGCTTTTCTAGATAATGTCTTTGATTACTCTTTGGTACTCCTTAAATTTCTCTGATTCATACACGCAGAAAATGCCTCTTTAGAGCCTGAAAAAAACAAGGATATTTAAACTTGTTTGATTTTTCTTTAAACACCAATAGGCTGCAAATTATATAGCACCACCACAGACTTTTTCCATCGTGTGGATGTATAACCAAGAAAATTAGACTGACAGAAGTGTCAAGCATGTGATATGCCTATGCTGGTTTGTGAAGCATATTCCAGTAGTACGGGGCTTTTGGTTTAAAAAGTGAAGGTAGTGGTGGAGATTTCTTTGGAAGTATTTCTTTCTACAATGTAAGCTTAAACATAGAGTGATAAATGATGATATGCGTTGTCTAACCCTTGCTTAAATATAAATAGCTCCACAAGATTGCTTAAATGATAATCGAAAATATGAAATAGGATGGCTTTCATATCACAAGGCCAAGGGTCTACAAATGGAAAAACTGAAATAATGAAATATTTCCAAGGCAACAGGCTGTCAGCAAGAACTGTAATGCATGGGCATATCATAGAACCACCGGAGAGGATATTAGATCATATAGCTCTGGAGCCAGGAGTTATAATGACCTTTATTATGTGGGACCCTCCCACATTACAGCATCCTTTCATATTTCCAATTTCTAATTTATGCATGGACAGAAATATACTTACTCCAGACTTGTAATATGCCAGTTACTAGGTTTGATTTGTTAAAAGAACAAACTTGAAATCAACATTATTTGATGCTTTTGGTAAAAAAAAAAAAAAAAAAGTTACATGAAGCATTTTTTAGCACCCTATGGTATCATGAATAAAATTTTGGTCCCTATGTCTCTATATATTTTTAAAAATATGACTTTTATTTTTGACTAAAAGTTCTGTGAAAATAATCTCAGCAATGAATTGGTAAGAATTGCATTACAGCTTAAATAGCATCTACAGATTGGAACAGCTTGATATTTTTAGTGATAGAAGTTGGACTTTTCCCTGAAATTCTTCTACAAGATGGTCGCCCCTACAATGGAGATGTTTTAAGGGAATATAAGAATTTCTATGAACCCTTTAATTCTTTTGCTTGGTCCCTGATCGTAGTCTGGAATCCACTGGCATGTCCATATTATATCTGTTTGAAATAGGACCTAATGTTTAGAATCTCCTGCTCTGTGGTGAGGCTCTCTATGACAGGACATAAATTGTGTGTGTGTGTGTGTGTGTGTGTGTACTTTTGTGAAGCACCACTTTAGGGGGAGGATGTAGGCAGTGTAGATTTTATTTAGTTATTTTTAAGCTGTAGGGTTTTATATTTTGCGAGATATTTGTGAAGGACCTGTCATGAAGACTTCTAAGTCATTCCTAGGAATGTTTTCTCCTATGAACTTCCTTAAGTGCCTTACTAGTAATAATGACTCCAATGTAAACCTTAGTCTATTTTTATTTTCTTATTTTTCCTGCAATTCCCCTGATCCTTTTTCCTATGCAGAATGCCACTCTCTGAATTTAAAGAAAATAAAGCACACATGAGAGCAGAATTAGCCCCTTCCTTGTGGTGGTTACATGGCTACTTTTACTACATTGTAGCATTTCATCACTTGAATTAATATTTTAAAAATTCTGCATTGACACTGGCTTAGAATCTAACTTCAGGTGTTTTACAGACATTTCTTAATTGCTTACAATGGATGAGGCTGAAACTTAGTGGAAGAGTTAGTGTGTTGAATATTTTAGTTGATTAGTTGATTAAGTACTAATTTTAAAATTTAAATGCTACTGAAGGTGCACATAATGGAATATGTGCAACTTTAAATATTTAAATCTGTATTATGATTAGGTTAGAACTTTCAGAATTTATGGGAAAATTCAGTTCTGTTTGCTTTGCATTTAACGATGTTAGTATTTTCATAGTAAATAGTGCCTCCCTCCCCCCCCCCTTATTGAGCAGTGTAATAAACCAACTGTAACCAAATGGTATTTTTATGGCGCTGGGCCCCATTAGTGTGAATAGGATGTTTGCACTATTAAGTTTGATAGAACCTTACGTAGTTAGAATAATTTGTAGTAATATTGGTAATACTACAGTGCATAAGCAGAATGTTGCTTAGTAAGAGTGAAGTGACTGCTACTATATTTGAAATGACTAGGACAGAGACAAGATTAAACAATTTGAAGTTGTTATCTGTTTACATTTTTAAAGTATAATGTTCTAGTGAACTAATTGGAATACTTGTGGTCTTGTGTACCAAATCATGAGATGCAAGATCAAAATCCCATATTACTATGACCCAAAGTGCTCTTGGCCCTCATCTGTAGTTATCGATTGGTTCATTCACTCAGCTTTATTTATTGAACCTTTACTGTGGACTGTAGTGACTTGTGCCAGGGATAGTAGTGCATAGTATGCCCAATAATAGCAGTTGCTGTGGTTAGAGACTTATCTTTATTATGGGCATGCAAAATATTACAGAGATCCAGAAAACACTATGTCTGAAAGAAGAGGAAGTGCAAAATTCACGGGAGTGTAAATAGGCTCTCTATTGCGTTTGATTTCTATTAGCTTAGTGTTCTGGGGGGACGAGCCTTCAGCTTGTAAAATACTTTAATTAATGACCATAAAATGAATAAAGGTTCTTGGAGGAAAGAATGAATGCTATATAAATATAAATTATAGCAAATTAAAAAAAAAGATGTTTGATGGGATTTAAAAATAGAGATCACACATGATAATAATAAACATTTATTGGATACTACTATGTCTCAAACCCTGCATTAAAAACTTCACAGTAGTTTTCTCACTAGTTTCCCCATCTCGCTATGAGGGAAGTGCTAATATTCTATTTATGGATGAGAAAATAGAGGCTTATTGTTCCTAAGGAAGGTGGTAGGGCTAGAGGTTGAATTTAGGTTTGTCTCTGTAGAAATACTCTTTAGCAGCAGTGTGAAGGGGTGTGCATTTCTGGATTTTTGAAGTCAGGGATTTTGAAACTGATGCCAGAGTTCCTATGGCAGAAAGACCATGGCACTATGGATAGTGAACTAAAACTCTGCTTCTTGGTCCTTCATCAGATGTTGGGAGAACTTCAGAAATACAGTGTTTATAAAGTTAGAGGAAGAATCAATATTTAATTTATTCTCACTCCTCCCTGTAACATTCCAGTAGTTTTGTGGGCAGGCTCCATAGTTATATATACTTTAGGGCAGGTTTTTCACCAAATGGTTAGGATAGAATCAGTTTGCCATGCACATAAGGCTCTTTGGTCATAGACTATGAAGTACGCAAGGGCCTTTTCGGTTCATGTGATCCATGCTTCAGATTGTGTCACAGTTTTTCTAAAGATTACAGTTGAGGCATTTTTATTTTGTGGTAATTTTGCCACCGAATGGGTAGAAACAGCCTCAGAGAGCTTTCTGAATAACACACTTTTGCGCCTAACTGTATTTCTGGATATTGTCTTTTAAAATATTTATGGACTCCTACAAGTTGGCCTTTTGCCAACTTATCAGCATTATAATAATGTCAGCAAGCATTTATACAGCACTAAGTGCCAGGTACTCTTCTAAGGGTTTTGCATATATTACTTAACTCATTAAATTAAAAACGTAACATGAAAAAATGGACCACAATCAGTACATAAATGATAAGTATGTATCATGTGTACACACCTGTGGCATCTCCGAAAAGAGAAACTCTTCAGTAACATTTTTATTTCTTTAATGCCAGGAATCATAAGAGTTCCTTGACAAAGCTGTACTTTAAGAGCATTTGTAGCTCCTGACTCCATCACTGCTAATTGTAGAACACATACTAGCTTTGAGTTAGCAGACAAGCATGCCACATTTATCTTTATGGTTTTGGATGTGATACTGTCAACCAGATAGGTTCTTAAAACAAAGTAAAATGTGTAGTTGGAATTTCAGGACTTGAAAGGACTGGACGAACAATGCTTGAGTATTTGTGTTGGAAGAGCTGAGTATTTTGCTTGTGTATCTTAATTGAAGATTCACTTTTACGTTCATGAAATGTTTTTGTTTACATAAAGAAACAGTTGCCTTATAAAATGTTGGAAAAGCTTCATTTATAGAAATGTTCTGCTAAAATATTGAAAATAAAAAGTAGCAGTAATAGAAAATATAAGCGAAAAATAAGCTACAAAATTTAAAACAGCGTTCAGATCATTTTAACAGAAATTACATCTGATTACAGTATTTTATTATCAGTATGCTAATGCAGAATTAATGGGCTCTCACTTGGGTATCTAGGTTGTATATAACTTTAAACCTAACAAATCTTTACCACAGATTTTGGAAAGTAGTGTCGTGTAGCGTGTTAAGACCACTTTATGGAGTCATAGGTCATTTCATTAATATTTCATAACTTATGGTAGACTGGGGATTTTTATTTGTAAGATTTACAAAGAATTTTATTATGAAGAAAATTTAATATTGGATTGAGGGTCATCTTTATGTCAGCATAACTGAAACTAGTAAGATTGCCATATTTTTGATAGGTGCAAATTGAATGATTGAAATCATAGAACCTATCTCTCTGGTCCTAGAAAATGGAGATATCGATGAACAAAGATATTTTAGTAACTAACACATATTGCACTTATTTAAAGAACATTTTTTCCCTACAAAAGTAATTTATTTCTCAGAATCTCTTTTTGAAAAACATTCTAGTCATATATATGAATGAGGTGATTTTTTTTATTGCACAAAATTTCTGTATATGGTATACATTGTTTATATATGACACACATTAATATACATTGTTTACAAAATAATTTATAAAATATAAACCACATATACCCTCTTTGTACATAGCTACCTAAAATAGAAAGTTGTTACAAACATATCTTGAACATATTATAAATGTCTTACTTTAGATCAAGTTAAATTTAAATACATGCTGTGGATTGGTGACGTTTTTGTTTTCCTAATGCTGTAAGGAAAAGTAGGCTCATCATTTTTTTTTTTTGCACATTTTTATTGTTCTGTGTAAATGTAATTTGTTAATCCTGTGAAATTTGTCATAGATAAATTTGCTTGGATTATCTTGTCACCACCGTATCTGCATTCTTTTGTTCATTGCTTATTCATAATTTAACAGTCTGGCAGAGAGCCTTTTTGGGATGCTCACAAAAGATATATGACCTCTACCAGCTGCTACTATAACCTGCAGAATGCACAGCAAGACATTAGAAACGTGAGGATTCCTCTACTGATTAAAGTGCTCTTCATTTAAACAGTCTGTTCATAAGAATCTCAGGAATCTCTTGCTACCAGCAGTTTTGATTTTTTTTTCTTAAGAAAATTAGTTCTAATAATTGAATCTTCATTTGGTATGAATTTTTCAGATTATCCCAACAAAGTTAATTACTTGAATGCTGTTTCTTCTTTATAACTAAAAACTTAAAATTTTTATATTTGGGGGTTTAAAGTTATCAAGAAATAGTTTTATGGGGCAAGGAAGAATGGGGAGTAGAATAACTATCACATCCTAATCATTGAAGAAATGGTTGGTTTAATCCTACTTGAATCCAAGGACTTTACAATTTATACTTAAACACCTCATATTATGTAGTATGTAGCAGACATTAAAAATAGAATGTTACTTGAAGTGTAACCATATATTTAGGTTTTTGTTATTCTAAATTAGTTTAACATACGAATTTATTTTCATTCTCTCTCTCTCTCTCTCTCTCTCTCTCTCAAGAAATCAGATCAGTTTATGAGTAATGGCTAGTTTTTGCCTCTCTTCTATGCAGGCATATGATTATAGTTCAAAATAATTCATTGCTAATCCATGCAGTATTGGTTCATCTCCATCACTGCTCTGTGATTAGAGCCTCAGGCCTGCTGCCTTGCTTTTCGCCCTGATTTCTTTTTTTTTTTAACTGCAACCCTTGTTTTAATATAGTTCTGTAGTCACCACTCTCCTACTGCCCATCTCCAATCCTCATATATATATATAGATTGCAGTAGATTAATATTTATTTGAAGCTATTTTTTAGTCTTTGTGAAAAATGTATTAATTTCTTACTGTGAATCTTCATCTGAAGGGTGGGGGAGAGGGAAGATGAGGGACCCAGGTATGCAGCTCTTCCTATGGAGTAAAGCTATGGCATTTCCAATCTTCATTCTTTGCTGTGGTCAAGTTTGTTCTTTATAAACAAATCAGATAGTTTAGTTTCCTGTAAAAACATTTTATACAGATTAAGCTACAATGTTAACAGTCGAACTCGTGTTTATTACAGTTCTAAAATGGCTTTTTGTATTTTCCAAGTATATACTGTAGTCAGTGCAACCACCATAATATACATTGATCAGCTTGCATTGAATATTTCCAGACAGGGACACAAAGCTATCATTTTCTTTAACATCAGAATTTGCCAATTTTACCAGAAGGTCATCTAACAATTTTAAAAGACTTTGTTTCAGATCTCAGTAGTCCTGTGTTCCTTTTAATAATTACTTTAGTCTCATTGTAGCCGTGTGTTTGAAAGTGTAGGTCAATGAGGATGATTGCATTCAGAATTTCATGATCTGTGTAGTGGAACAAATTGAAAGCAAAGCCTGTATCAATCACTGTGAAGGGAGGGTTAATTGTTACCGCTTCTCAAGCCTCTGGACAGATAAACCAGTAATGAAATACTTATTACTCTGATATGTGAATGCTAAAGGATGAAACAATGGAAACAGAAGCAGTCTTCAGAGATAACCAAAAAGGCAAAGAAAAAAGAATAAACTGGATGAAAGTGTGGAACTGTGTACTGCATTAACTCTCTTAAAAGTAATATTGTTGTAACCTCTTACCCATCTTTTTCTGGCAGGTTGGGACAGTGTCACATATCAGGTTGTTAAAGCCAAAATAGAATATAAATGGAAAAACTCTGTTAAAAAAATCTACAAAAAAGCAATGTCCTATGCTTTATATAAACTTTATATATTTTACAAATACAATGTTTGAGATAATATTTTATGTTTTCACTTTTGAAGGATTAGTGATGCTGTATATGTTAAATATTATAAAGTCACCAGTGGCTTAAATTCTAGAATGTTTTAAAGGCTTGTTTTGTTATATTTGAAGAGATTTTGGAACTGTTGGTCTACTTTAGACCAAAATATAGAGGAAATTGTGAAATGCATAAAGGAATAGTAAAATAAGAATTGGCGTTGCAGAGAAATCATGAAAGTAAACACATTTAACCATTCTTCTATATGAACTTAACATTTAAACATCTGTTAGTTACTTATATGTTGAAATATATGCAAAAATATTTAGCCAAATTGAAGTCTTAGGCCCATGACAATCATCTCAACACAGTGGGTAGTTCTGAAAATTAATGAGAATGATAATACTGTAAAGACTGTTCCAGAGTTTGCCCAAATTCATTATCTAAGACTCTTGTTAAAAACATCTCAAAGAATTTTAACCAGGAAAATATATTAATGGTTCAAAAGCATTTTCAAAACCCTGAATTATAAAAGTATAATGGAATTATATATGCAGGAGTTACAGTTAGCAATACAGATAGCAGAGGATATTATGAAGGCATATTTTTCCTAACGTTTACTGCTCTTGACCATGGTTTCATCCATAGGGTTTAATCTTATAGATTATTTCTTTTGTATTCGGGATAAGAAAATCAGGATCACTTAAAAAATATAATGGATTTCTTTTAATTGACATAGGGAGGTCTACAGTTTTTAAAAGTTAGATGTGCTTTTAGCAGTCGTTTCAGGTTTGATACAAACAACTACTAACAAGTAGAACATTCTTAGCAAAAAGAAAAGACTGTTCCACATTTTTATATTTGTCTTCAGAATGTCAGGAATTTCTCAAGGCCTGTTTCCTTGCAGTAGTAATGCGGCTGCACAGCGGCTTAAACAAATGATTGGGGCACAGCCCTTTTTATGACAGTAGCACCACTGTCTAGCTAATGAGGTTTCGTTTACTGTAAAAGATAACTTGTAATTGTAATGCTACGACATCCCAGGATTAGGGGCCATTTAAAGTGTTACTCAAATACACCAGGGTGTAAGTCAGTAGAAAGCCCCGAAAGTCAAGCTATACCAAAGGATATCAATTTTGTGTATGATGCAGAGCAGGCAAAAAAGCAAGAAGTGTTTCAGCACTCAGTAATAGATGTGTACTTAAGATGGGAGCCCATGGATATGGAGGTGGTCAGAGCTCTACATTATGAATTGCCATTGGTAACTTGCTCTGTGATTATGAGTAGAACAGCAGGTAATGGCATAAATTCTGGTAACCAGTGTCAGTCTTTCCTTATCTTTATAGGAAGGCATACTCTACACAGGTTTTCTTAACCATTTAGAGCCTCAGTTTTGTCATCTGTGTAGTATTGAATTGCTAACATTTCCTTCCAGCTACAAAAATCTATGATGCCATGATTTGAATTATGTGGCTATATGATTCCAAATAATGAATTTAAGCATATAGTGGATTTTTTAAAATGGTATCAACATTTACAAATATTCCTTATTATTAAATTGTTAAATAAGTTTTTAGATCAAATGTGATGCTCGTCCTACAGGTTTCAATCAATAAAATATAGGATATTTAAATAGTTTTCTTCTATGAAAACATCTTTTAAATGTCCAGAGGGACATTGCAGTGGAAGAAATGGGCTGTATTAAGTTATTTTTTTAAAGCGACATATTATTCACATGATTCAATGTAGCACTAAAGAAAAACACTAAAAGTGTTTAGTGAAAAATACATTTGTTGGTTAAATTCAATCGAGACAGTAGAACAACTCAGGAAATAATTGAAAATCAGATGATATATCATAAAGAAGGAGGTTAACAATGTAATATTTGATGGACAGGTGAGAGCTAAGGGGAATAACTAATCTCTGAAAATTCTGTGTGTTTCTAAACCATTTATAAAGGAATAAATTTCTGCAGTGAGATATTTGGCCAAACTACAACAATTATTTCTTTTTAACCTTGTTTTTCACAGGAGCTTTCTTCTAATTTCTTTCCCTTACTCATAAAGGTGAACTGATTTAGTGTTAATAGCATAGACAAATTTAAATATTTATAATTGGGTAAGATTTCCTGCTTCTAGTAAATTAATGACTTCTAAAAGATGTATCATTTTAGTCATTTATTTATTGTTTTTTTTGGAAATTCCCAATTAATGATATGAATAGATACTGAAAGTATGTTATTATGAGACAATTAACTTTTTGCTTATTTTCTATATATGAAGATTATCTATGCTTATTTTCCATATTTTGTCTGTAGATTGAATATTTTATTTCCTAAACCTATTTTATGCTTAATTGTCAGTGACAATTTCACACCACTGATAAAAATATTTTTCCTAAAAACTCTCTGTTCTTCAAAAGGTAATTTTTCATTTTTCTATTATAAAAACACTTAGGAAATTAAAAAATCATGGTGTAGTGTAGACTGGACTTTTGTTACTCCTCCCTTTCTCTCTTCACGCATGAAAACTCTATTTTCTCAATGCTAATTTTGGGTAGGTGTTAGGAGATAATCTGATTAGAACAATTTGCAGTTAGGAATGAAGTTTATTTTCATTTTTCAAAAGGAGTCAATAATAACAAATAAAACTTCATTTAGTAGAACATAGAGAATTTCCACACATATGTACCTTTTCCCAAGAGATACATTAGTCAGTAGCTTGAAATAACTTTTCTGAAAGTTGTTTTAGAAATAATTTTCTCACTTTATTAAGTGTAAAACTGGGTAAATAGCATTGGTTGGGTAAATACATGTGTTGTACATGCTTTCATTGGTAACCATTTTTTCTATCTAGTTAAAAATCTCACTATGGGAAAGAGCTACCATCAAGTGAAGAGATTTAGAATCGGTTGATATATTTATTGTGACACCAAACTTGGATGTGTCTACTCAGTGCTGAAATAGAATTTAAATGTTGAATTTATAGATGGCTATAATATTCTGTGTAGAAAGGAATTCGCAGCAGATATTTAGACTTGGGTTGAATCAAACTACTGTAGACTACACAGTAGACTTCACTCTGCCCCCTTTCCCACTTCTTCTGCAGTTAGGTTCATTAACCAAGTCTTGTTCCAAGGGCAGACATTACTGTCTAGCTATATGCTGTTATTTCTTTGTCAGCTATTTATTGTCAGCAGTATCTGTTCCATACATGGTCACGAAGACTTTTGTTAGGCCCTGATTGGGTGTGGCCTCTTTTGACCTGAAAAGGGATTTTTAACCCATGGTGTTATCAGTGTTATAATAGTCGGTGAATAGGCTTCAGGGAATCTGAGAATTTCCTGAGATGATATATTCATATGTTTTTATCAGTTCCTGAAGAGGGTATATTTTTTCCAAGAAACTCTGTCAAGAATTGTGAAGAATCTGAGATTTTAGCCTGCTTGCAAGCTGGTCAGTTAGCCTGCTACCGTTTAACGGATGCTGGTAAAAGATGCAAAACCATTGAGTTAGAGATGAAAAGTTTAATACAGCATTAGCAGTAGCCAGAGTATTAGCATTTAAGGCAATTTTCTGAGCCACAATTACTAAAGGATGATGTAAAGAGAGCCAGCTAATAACTCCATGTGCAGTAGGTTGTGTTACAAGAGGAACTCTGAGTTTAGGGAACCTAAATCTTTTAAAATGGATAATAAACATGTCGTCCTTTTCCCCTGGAAGGAGAAACACTAGCTCTATTCTCCAAGGCTGTTTTCCACACAAATTTGAATAGATAGTGCAGGACAAAGGACAGATAGTATCTTGCTTACAAGAGACCCATAGAGACTTTTCTCTCAATAGTCTGAACCACTCTTATGGAAACTGTTATAGAAGGGATGAGACAAACTAGTGGTGAAATAGTCCTAAAGGTTAGAGCTTCTTTGAACTTAATACAACATGAAGTTAACTCTTTGGAGAGAAAATAACAAAGGTTATAACTTTCCCACAATTGTATATGATGCAGTACATCAAACTTACCTAGTTTTAGCTGACTCTGTAGTGGATGGTCTTTATGTTGTTAATACATTCGCAGTCTCACTACCTTTTTTCTTTTTTTTTTTATAAGCATGCAGTTTTTCTGGGTTGCTTTACTTTGACTTGGTGAGAGTCCCTTTGTTTCTTTGCATTAAATCATTTAAGTTTCACCATAACCCAATAAGATAGATCTGTCAATATCTCCACTTTACAGATAAGGGCACAGTTAGTAAGGATGTGAAACTGGATTCAAGCCTCAGTCTGTACTGACTGACTGTATGAAAGAGATGACATACTTTTGCCATACCACCTTCTTTTTGATTCTCGTGGATTTATTTTCTATTTTTATTCTTACTTCTGGGGCTTCTCCATTTCCCCACAACACCTTCCTAATGTTTTCCCCTTTTCTGTACCCTGTTCCTCACCTCATATGGCCCAGCTGGTGCTGTAGCTCTCTTCTTATACGTTGCCTTTTAATACTTTCCATGGAGTTGTAGGTATTGAGTTTTAATGCACCCTCAAATTGTACTAAACTTTCATTTTTCTTCTCATTTCATTGTTACTATCTCTATAAAGCTAATGATTGCAATCACAACATAAACAGGAAAACCAAAAGTTTGCAGATCATACTTAGCATTACGCTAAGGTATTACATTAAAGATTGTTGTGCAATTATGATTTTGTTTAGCAAGTTATAATCTGTAGTTGTATTTCATACATAGTTTTTATAACATTTAATTGTGAATAGATTAACATTTTGTCTGTTGTATTGGCATGGGTCATAATATCTTCCTGTTTTTTACATAGCATTGCACTTTTGTATATACTATAATTTGTTGATATAGCATGTATCTCACTCAGAGTCTTAGTTAAAATAACCCATGGCTTCTGGTCAATTCAGATCCAATTACAAATTAGTCATTCATCTTCAATCAATGCCTAATGACTTGGCACTTTGCTTTCTCCTTTTCCAGTTGATTAGCCCAATTTTTATCCCAATAGGATTTAGCAATACCATAATAATATAATTTAATGCAAATTAATTATCAAAACATGTTCTAATAACTAATGGGACCACTCAGACCCAAATATTCTCTATGGATACATTCCATAATTATTCTATGCAATGGAGATGTTTATATAAATGTCAATCAAATATCTGGAGATCATGCTAAAATATCAAACTGGAAGATGCCCTTGAGGAGGTGACAATGGAATTTAGAAACTGTCTATCTGTTGAAAAGCAAATCATAGTTCATCACCAGAATCTATCATTAAAATTCTAAATATTCATAACTGGTATAGAGGACCACTAACCAAAATGATCAATGATAAAGATATAAATTATAGTTTTATTTCTGTACTTGTCTTTCTGCACAGATTATGATGGCTTTGGAAGGAAAGAAATCAGTCTCTTTTATTTTGCATGCCCAGTGGTGAAACACAGTCCTGGGATTGAGTTAGTGAGTACAGGAATGAATGAATTCTAGTCCTAATTATGCCTATTACATATTTACATTTTAGCCCATGAATTCCTCATATCTTTCAAATATCCACAACCATACTTTGCATAGCCCAGGACCCCTGATTATATATATATATATATATATATATATATATATATATATATATATATATATATATATAGAGAGAGAGAGAGAGAGAGAGAGAGAGAGAGAGAGAAATTAAGAGGGAGAAACAAGCTTTTTTAAATTGTAAATATTTTACCAATGCTTAGAAATTTGTAGTGTGTTGTGGGTTTCAAAGCTGAATTATTTACATTGTCAGTTTTGGATTCCCTGAAGATTATATTCCTGTAACTTTAGATAGAATAGTTTTAGGTTAAAGATGCGTCACAACTCTTTATTAAGCAAGGAAACAAGAAAATTAATTAAAAACAAATAAACCATTAAAAGTTTTGTTACATCCAAATAAAACCACAAAATATATGAATTCTGGAACAATGGAATATTTCCAATTAGAATTACATTTAACTAATTTTGTAGTCAATTATAGTTCCATAAAATTTGAATTTCATTAATTCTGTATTTTATAAAATTGTACCTATAATAATTTAAGTTGATTAGACCAAAATTTGAAAATTCAATCATGTGAAATAGAACAGGTTATAAAGAGAGCTGACATTTTTTAGGGATCTCTCCTCTAGTAGCATAGTTCAGCCATCACATGGCCTTGTGTACATAGTCCCTGTAACAAAAATCGTTGCACAGAAAATGTCATGTAAAGGTACACTGAATAACCATGATTAATTTTGCTCTTTATCATGATTGATTAATAGTAGTAGACATTGTTCCTTTCATACAAACCAGTAGAGGGATAAAACTTGATAAACTTGCTTGAACTTAATATATATAAAGAAATGAAATAATTACTCTAGGGAAAGAATGGACCAGTAATTAAAATATACGTATTCTTTTTCTCTATTCTCTTCTCTAAACATTGCTCATTTTCTCCAAAGGTTACTATCTTTAGTCACTAAATTTTGTCTTTATACATATTAGCCATATTCAGATATGTTGATGTATCTCTTGAATAATTTTTAGAATAAAATTTAACTACAAATTTATTAACATACAGGTAATCAAACACATCCAATTCTCTCAAACTAAAGTAATATCTGACATATTTGACATGTTAAGGTTCATAACTAAATATGTCCAAACACAACACACACACACACACACACACACACACACACACACACACACACTCTCTCTCTCTCTCTCTCTCTCTCTCTCTCTCTCTCTCTCTCTCTCTCTGCAAATAGAATCAGGGCTCTATATCCTATAACACAGTTAGAAATTCTATTCAGTGTTAATAATGAAAACACACTCCAATGGGCAAAAGCTTTCTATTTGCCTAATGAGAGCACTTAGTTCCAGAAACAAGTATAACCATGCATGGCTATTTGGTATGGTGCCCTATCATGATGATGATTTTATTTATTTTGTTCAGATCCACTCTGGCTTCCCAGCTCTACATGAAAATGGTCTTCTGCATGCAATATCTATTTAGGAAGATTACTCTATTTCTGAAAAACAAAGACTGTCCTTGGACTGTGCTTTCCTACCTGGAAAATTTGAGCAACTACAAATATTACAGTTTTTGTAATTATATTTTAACAATTAATGCTTATTGCATTATTTTTATGTCAGACACAGTGAAGAGCTCTTTAATATATTATCTTTCTAAATGTTTGAATCTGTCAATTTGTAACTCATCCAGTAATTTGATACTTAAATTACCATTCATTGTAAACATTTATTTTCAGTTCTAGGTATTTATATTGTATTTGTGTCTTAGGAGTTATGAAAGTTGCAGAAATTTCAGTTTTGTTTAAATTAGTCACTTGCTTACTGTTTGGACTGATAACTCTGTCTCTCAGTTTGGGAAATGTGCATCTCTTAGTCCTGAATTTGATAGCTTTATGGAAGTTCTTGTTTTCTGAGTTTTATAAATTCAGACATTTTGTAGCTTAAATGTAAAACTCTAGCTTTTGAATCATTGCAGTAACATTCACTGGTTGCCACCCAACGCAGTACAGGAAAGCTTCAGTGTAGCTTTCACATTTTGACCACCCTGCTATGTGCGTTGATCTCAGACTCACTGAGCATTTCCTTGAATACACTTCCATTGTTTTGAAATTGGGTCTTTCCATTTTGAAGTTCCACCTAAAGGTTTGTTTCTCTTTCTGAAAAAATTTGTGACCTTTGTTCTCGACTTGATTTTTATTTTTTGTTACCTTATACATTCTTCAAAACGAAAGCTCTCTTTCCCTAAAATACCTGAAGCGTTAATACCCTCTACCTTATTCCATGAACCTATCATTATCTTCAGTTTTTCTTAACCAACTGTATTTAGCTTCCTTGTAATACTCCAAACCAGAGATGACCTGCTGCCTCCCAGAGACCCAAGAGATTTATCTCCATAATCTCTTGGTAGCATTTGGCACTATTGATCACTTCTACCTTTATAAGGGACTGTGTTCCCTTGATTTCCACGAGCCATGCTTTCTTTCCAGCTCTCTGTTGTTCATCATTCTGGCCTGGTTTTCTACTTATCTCCTTTTCCACTCCCTACAGGAATCTCCTATTTTGCTGTTCATTCCCATGACTTCATAAAAGGAAATAATAAAGATGCTAACAACACCACAGTTATTCACTTAGAGATCTCTTCTAGCTCTAAACCTATAAACTCAGTTGTGTGTTGGCCATAGCCATTCACATGTCCCTTGGGTACTTCAAACTCAACAGGACCCCAAACTTAACTGTACAGTGCTTGACACATAGTATGTGCTCAGTATATCATGTCAAATGAGTAAGTAGTAAATAAGTAAATATCTGGACAGGAAATGTAGCCCCAGCACAGGCTCACACCAACCTGGTGATGGTGATACTGTTATCTTTCTCTGTCAAACTACTGGCACAGATAGTCTTGTCTGCTTTGACCATTGAAATTTGTCCTATCTCTGTTTTGACTTTCTGGTTTCCAGACACACTACTTATTTTGACTAATTCTTGAACTCCTATACTTGTGCCTTGATGATTTTGTTCCCAAGATTTTGCTTTGCTTCTATATGCCCCATAAACCATAAATCCTCTTCTTCTAGACCTGGCCTGTTTTTTGACAGGATGCCTGGTGTTTAATAGGGGTGTGTATGCACATGTGTGTGTGTGTGTGTGTGTGTGTGTGTGTGTGTGTGTGTATGTGTACATGTATGCTTTAACTGTAGTTCAAATAAAGACTCCAAGGATGAGTAATGACTTGAGTCTAGCAATGTTCAAGTCAGATAGTTGAAATGAGCTAACCCTTCAGAAAACTATGTTTACATTTACATGAGTAAATGCTTCATGTACTTTGATTCTATTGTCATTTTGCCATTTTTAGATTTCTTTTCTCTCATGCAATCTGCTATTTGCATGAACTGTGTCAAAGTTTCTGGTGGACATAGACTTAACTATGACTGCAATAGTAAAGGAGTGAACCTGTTCAGTGAGAGTCCCGTAAATGTGCATGTAGAGCTGATTTTAGAAGCATGGGATAAGCTTCATTTCTTCAATCACAGGATCACCACTTTGTGTTGAAATTCCTGAGTGTGTTTCAGGTTTACTGAGGGGAAAACTCTATTTTCTGAATTTATCAAGTAGTAAGTATGAATGTAGTGCTATTATCTATAGTTTTTCTCTGCTCAAGTATACTCCACAGAGGACATACCGACTAAAGTGAGGTAGCTTGTGTAAACTAGCATAAACATTTTATGAACATTACATAAGGGATACATCAAGTCTAATGTTTTATGTGAGTTTTTATTTACTTTTTTGTGAATAATGGTTTATTGTTGAATTAGGTAGAATCTGTAGTTCTTCCTGTTTTTCCAAGTATGTATCAGGGAGTTTTGGAAAGAAAGGTGATATATGGGTTATACGATAGTAATCGAACACATAGAAGAACTTTTAAAAGGATACCATGCAAGAAGGTTTTCTTACTTTTTTGTGTGGTTTTTTTTTTTTGGTGTGTGTGTATGTGTATGCATTTATATATATTCTTTTCATTGACTTAAATATTTTTAACAGTCATTACCAAACTCACATAATAAGTTTGGGAGAGAAGCAGGAAAGACAATATTCATTAGAGTGCCTTATTATATGTTTATATGCTTGAACGTTTCTTGGAACAAAAGAAAAGTAAAATCTTGCATTAATATAAAGAGAATCAGTTCAAATACAAATGGAAACTAAAGAGACATACCTCATATCTCCTCCTGTGCCCTAAAGGTAGTTGACTGAGAGAGTTTCTCAGATGAATCATTAAAGAGCACCACAGTGGAATGTCACATTATAGACTTTTTGAGGAGGAGGGAGCAGTTATTCTATACAGTATTATAGCTTTTATTAATTCAGAAATAACAAAAATAGATTTTCCTTACTACTCTATCAGTTAGTTAGATGTAGTCATACTTAAAAAAAAACATTATTTGGGTCCTTGGCAAGAGAATAAAATATTTTCTTATCTATGAATTTTATTTATACAGCATGTAAACTTATGTGTTCAATGTGGAATTAAGAAAAAGTAAAGGACTTATATAAAACTTAATAATGATCCTTTAAGAAATAGTAGGAGATGAAGACCTGCATTAAAATAGCTCCATTCAATCATAAGAACCCAAACAGCAGTGTCTTGTGTTTCAGTTTGTTGTGTTTTCCCCAGCATATGTGTTTAAACGTGTTCACCCACCTCTGGAAGCATTTAGAGAAATGTTTGTGCTGCTTAATTCCCCACGTAAATGGCAATTTCATGGCAGTTCTTGAAATAAACATTTTTAAACTTGAAAATATTTTGTGTCTGTTTCCATTACAGAAACAAATATTTAAAACCCAAAGTAATATTTTACCAGTAATTCAAAACCTAATAACATTTCTCTGAAAAATATGAATTCATATCTGATTGTAGTGCTGCCATCTTATATTGGTTCTGCTCTCTTTCACACTTAATCTGTATAACATGTTGTGATAAATTGTTCCATGTCTCAGATTGAGGATGCCTCTTAGTTATTCATAGTGTTGGTATTGTCTGATATCCTTCATGGCCACACCCTCCACCTTCATCATCATCGTTGTCGTCGTCGTTGTCATCGTCGTCATCATCATCATCATCATCATCATCATCATCATCATCATCAAAGCAACATGTGTTGAACCCTTTCTGTGCCTCAAGAAGTGCTAAGTGCTTTATACACATTACCTCATTTAATTCCCAAAGAAACTACCCATTTTGCAGCTGAGGAACAAAGTCTCTGTTAATCAGTCATAGTCTCATTTAAATTTTTTTAGAAACCTACATTTTAGTGGTAAATAAAAGTAAAAGAGTAAAGAGAGTGGCTCAGATGTTCAAATACAGAACAGCATGTGCTATACAGTTACTTAACTGTAACACAAGTTAAAAATCTTCTGAAGTAAATAATCAAAAACAAATATAAAATCCCTAAAAAATTTTTCATTTGCAGTTATAGAGTCAAAAGAAGCAATTAGAAAAAAAGGAAGCTTTTTTGGATTAAACAAATAGTTTGATACAGTGTTGTGTTACTTCTTGATGTCAGTGAGAAACTGTGTGTCTCTATTTCAGTTTAGGGCCTTAGTATTAAGGACAGGGAGAGGACATGACAGTGGTGAGATGTTTTGAAGAATGTCCTCTTACTTGTAAAGAAGGATCTCCACAAAAAATGAGTTGGTTGATTAACATTTATTTGAATTGAAAAATATAGAGATGAGATTTTTATTATTTGAGTTATTAAAAATGAAATTTGAAACTACTAAGCACTAGTGATTTATTTCAGATTGCAAGTAATAACATCAGCATAAAGGTAGAACTAGATGAACCATTTAATAAATTAATAAATGATGAAAAATGTTAGCTTAGTAAGAAGAATTTTTGCTTATAAATGGAACTGTTTTAGTGAAAACATTAATAAGATAGGTTACTAACATTATATGAAATCTAAGAATATACTAAATTTAGGAATTTATGCCACTATTTAAAAGTACATGCTTTATTCTGAAGCAAGATCTCTTCATCTTTTTTCCTTCTGGAGGCTATTTATTGTTTAAATGAGTATTATCCAGTGGTGGTTCTTATTGTTCATATTGATAGTTGATCCTGAAGAAAGTCTAGATAAACATGAATGACAAAACTGATACTTTCTGGGGCTAAAGAAGTGACAGTAAAAATGCAAGTAGTTCTGAATGCAAATAATAATGGCAAAATATGTCTTCTCTGTGTTTGCTGCAATAAGTCATAAACCAGCTATCTTTCAGAATTGAAATACAGAGTAATCTTTGATAAGAGGAGATTTACCAAATAGAAAGAAAACAGCAGATAAACACATTAAATTGGAATAATGAGCTCCTAGGAATGATAATGGATCGGGCTGTTTCAAAGCAAAGAATGGTCTCCCTTTACCTCAATGAAGTACTGGCTGAAGAGGAGGGCATGGAACAGGTATATCTTGTATATGTGATATTGAGGAGGGTGTACTGAGTCTTTACACATACCTGTTGATTTGGAGGCTAACAGCTTTCAGCTCGCCTATCTTCTTCCCTTGGAAGAAGCAGTCATTAGTTTTGTGATTAACTTTGAACTTAGAATTGAGCTCCTATTTTAATGTTTAAATTAAATTTCACAGTTTAAATCAATATTCAGTATCCAACTAGAACTTAGAAGATGATTCAATGAGATAATACATGGGAAAATGCCTTTTAGATTCCAAAGTTCTTTATAAATACTAAGTAATATGATAATTGCATGGTATAAATAATCCTGATGCTCTGCATTTAGGGCTTTTATTATTGTTGTGATAAAAGAAGAGACTGGAGAGAAGCTATGCTTCAGGAGGTCAGAGATGCCATTAATTAACGGAAGATTCAGTTTTTCATTGTCTGTTCTTCCTCAATATACCTGAACATTATATTTGAGGATAATTGTTTTGCCTCAATGAAATATAAGTTCCAAAGCGATCACACTTATAAAAATAATGATCAAATAAAGAAAATTGACTGATAATATTCAATATAATGTCTTCAACTGGGACATTTTCTGCAGTTCTTTGTTTCACTTTTACTACACTAAAATGGCAAACATTCATTGATTTAGTGCTTACTGTATGCTAGACTCTGTGCTAAGAATATTATATGTATTATTTATTTCATATTCAACCTTATGGGATAGGCATTATTATTGCAATTTTATAAATGAGGATGCAGCAGTACAGAGAGATTAAGTAAATTACCTAAGGTCACACAGCTAGTACATTTTATAGCTGGGATTTCAGCCCAGGACTCTTGGACTTTTGATCTCAGATTCCTGTTTGATATACTATACATTTTGAGGTGAATGTGCTAAAAAATTTCCCCCATTATTTTGACCATTTTTTAAGTTAAAAAAAATTCAGCTGTTACATATATACATAAAATGTGCTATAAATAGAGAAGAAAACAGTATCTCAATGAAGACATTTAAAATTCCATATGAGTAGAAGAAATTCTGAAGATTTAATGGAAGCATCTATTGTAAATTAGATATCCTGTTTGTTTTGCCAGAGAAAGAATTTGCATATTTTAAAGGCTGTATATAGAGAAGCATAAAAAATGGCAGTTGTGAAAGTCTAAACAAAGACTATTAAAAAAAATTCTTAATATACATGCCATATAATGTAAATGTACATTAAATATTTTGGTTTGGATTGTTGGTTTGAAAATTCCCAAGATGATCCAGGTTGATGTCTTATGTATATATTATGTATATATATTATGTCAATAAATTTACCAGTTTTTATACTTGGGATATAATTATGGATTACATGTTTTCTAAATCCGAAGTTTAATAATGGTACATTTTCAAGTTTAAGTCACACCACTTTGCATAACCAATACATTCATACAATGACATTTATTATCTAACGCAGTTTCTGATGGGCATGAGTCTTGGAGTGCCTTCCTGGGTGGTTCTGGCTCAGGGTCTCATGAGATTTTAGTCAAATGCTAAGTAGAATATTCCTTCCAAGATGGCTCAGCTCATGTGGTTGTTGGCAGGCCTCAGTTCCTTGCTGGCTGTTGGCTGGGAGTCTCATTTTCTCTCCTTTTAGACCTCTCCATAGGCTGCCTGAGTGTCCTTACAGTGGCAGCTGGCTTACATCAGAATGAGTGATGAGAGAGAAGGAAGGAGGGAGATAGAGGAGGGAGCTTAGATGGAAGCTGCAGTCTCTTAGAACCTAATGTTGGAACTACCATAACATGTTCTGTTGGTCCCAGAGATCAACCCTGGTACAGTATGGATGAGAACTACACACAGGTGAAATATCAGGAGGCAGAAGATTATTGGGAACCACCCTGGGGACTGATTACCACAAACATTTTATTAGGAAAATTACCAATAATGTCCCAACATCTTTATGAGGAGCTGTTACCAATATTGTGTCACAAGAATTGTAGTACAAACAAACAAACAAACAAACAAAAAACAGAATCAAATCCTCTTCCAGCTCTGGATAGCACTTTGCAATTTCATTGCATTGAATTTGTCGGTGCAGATGAAATTTGTTATATCAGACTAAACAGTCATTTTTATAATGGGACTATTATAAAATATCTAGAACTATAGGTTCTAGATTTGAATGTCTGCTTTTCTGTTTCCCACTGTGCTACTTTTAAATCTTAACTTTCTTATCTATAAAATAAGATTAATATTAGCCTGTAGACTTGCAAATTCTGCTTATAAAAATCCTAGTCTGGTAATGAAAAATACATGGTAGATAGTGGAATTAGTAGATGAGAAGACAAAAAAAATATTTATTTTTTGAAACAATTTTAAAGAAAGCTTGCATTAAAAATTTTAGTGCTGTGCCATAATTTAGAAAAGAATGTCAGGTGGGATTGCCTCTTAAAACTAAATAAGTAAAAAAAATTTATGTTACTAATAACTTAATATAATGAGGCTAATTGAGAACAGCAAAGCGACATCAGGACTTAGGTTGAAAGAGAGATTAAATTAAAACTGTTTTGGGGGTATAAGGGAAATCTCTGTACCTTCCAATTTTGCTGTAAACCTAAAACAGCTCCAAAAATGGTCTTTTTAAAAATGGACTTTACATAAATCTTTTGAAATTCATTTGTTATGCAAAATTATGAGAGAATTAATTTGAACCTAGAATTACATACCAGCCAAACTATTTATTATATTCATATTTCAGAAATGAAAGGAATAAAAATGTTTATCTTTTAAAGAAAAAACACATCAAACACTGTTTTTTAAAGGCATTTACAATAGTGGAGACTAAATTTTTAAAATACACTGAAATACCTGGCCATCAATAAAAACGAGTTTATAAACCTGGGAAGGAAGTTTCAAAACATAGGATGAAAATAATCAAGTCATTAATGGTAAAGCAACTGAACTTGATTTAGGTTCTTTTTTATTAATATATCTTAGGTTAGAAATAGGTTAAAATGACATCTAAACATTCTCAGTTTTTGAGGAAAGGCATTGTTGGTCTTCACAGTTTTGTGATTGCTACCTTCAGTTGCTTCTGTTACCCTCAGGCGCTGTGACTTCATTGATTTTCCAACCCAGAGACCTAACCTGGTATGTCCATTTTGATTTTTGTTCAAAGATTCATGGTGTCTTTTTAACCTCTGCAAAGGAATGGTTTTAATTTTTTTAATTTTAATTTTTAATTTTTTAATTTAATTTTTTTTACTTTTCATTGTTAATTAAACTACATTCAGAGAAGCCATATATATGAACTATTTAAAAATAATTATAAAAAATGATTACCCACTGTATTTATTTTCAAGGGCTGTTATGAATGTCTCACCATTCTAGAGGTTAAGAGTCCAAGATCAAGGTGTCAGCAGAATTGGTTCTTTCTGAGAACTGTGAGGGAGAATATATTCCATGCCCCTCCTAGCTTCTGGTGATTTCCTGGAAATCTTAGGCCTTCTTTGGCTTGTTGTTATATCATGTCAGTCTCTGCCTTCATCTTCATATGGTGCTCTCACAAGTTTTTCCTTTTTTTATACACTGGCCATATCGGATTAGGGCCCACCCTAATAACTTTGTTTCCTAATAAGGTCACATTCTGAGGTACTGGGGGTTAGGACTTCCACACAACACCTAACCTGGTTAAGACAGATGTTATTACTATCCCAGAAATAACCACTGGGAGGTATTCAATCTCCCTCCTCCCTGTGGTAATCACAATTTGAACTTTTGTGAAAACGATTTCCATATTTTTCTTTATTGTCTTACCATTTGAACATCCTCTCTAACAAGAAACATAGCTTTTTATTTAAGACTGGTTTTATGAAGTGGATAAGTTTTAAAAGGTAGGACTGGAAATTATATGCTCTGTATAATGTTATCAGTTCCCTGGTGGCAATATTTATTAAAAATGCCTATTTTTATGGATAAAAGTGGGTAGTTAGAGGTAATATTTTGTGAGTTCCATTTCTGATCATATTTTGATTTTTTATACAGTGATGACTAATATCTGTGTAAACTTTTCTGGAATGTATTTTATTCCCCCATTTTGTTCATATTGTAATGAGATCCATGATCATGGTTTCTAAACATTTCATTACTAAGGACTCAAATTATAATGTTTTTTTTTAAACACGTTTTGCAATAGTTTAATCTTGTAAATAGCACTTGTTAAGATATAGTCAGTCTTGCCATTCTTTAATAGTTAGTGATAGATGTTTACCAGTGGGACACTTGGTCTGCCTGAGATATCCTGTGTAGTAAAACTGCCAGTATAATACTAGTTAAAACCAAAGAAACTTGATGTCTTAGTTAAGCCTCATTTAGGAACAAATGCAAGACTTTTCTTAGCTTTAAAAACAATGTTAAAAATAGTTTAGGCTTGCTATTACCTTGGAAGATTCCCAATGATCAAGGTTTCATTGAAACACACACACACACACACACACACACAGTCTTTGCTGAAGTCTGCAGCCTGAAAGAACAGATAAATTCCTTGTAATCACATTTTTGTTTTAATTAAAGCCTTCAACCCCATAAGTACAGATGGTTGCCAAATTATAAATGACCCATAATAAATCCAGCAGGTTGCCCTGTTCACTTATTGTTCTCCCCTTTATTAAAATCCCTGCTGTGTCTACTGTAGAAAAGGGGTAAAAAGCAATACTTTTCCCCGTAGTAGATTCTTCATATTTCTCTGTTGAACAAAGTACATTTTAAAAAGGATCTTTGACAACTGTGGGTTCTGGAATAGGAAATGGTTACAAAAAGTGATAGAAGAAGGATTAGGATAGGGTAGCTTATCCCCAAAGTCGACTCATTTCAGATTTGTTTGCTCACAAGAGCCTCCCCACCACATTGGAAAATGGGCTCAACTTGAAAAGCTCACCTCATTTTTGTGGGACTGAAGCTCTGCAGTTAGATACATTAGGGCTAACGCACAGTCTCTTTGTATAAGGTAGATACTTCCAGAAAGTACCCTTGCAAATTACTTTGATCACATTGCCTTCTGTCTATATCAGAGGTAAAGGGCATTTTGCTTGGGGTTTTAGAGTAGGAAGAGAAATGGTTTTGGTGGTGGTAGTGGGGGACCTTTTGTGCTATAGGAAGGGGAGTGCTTATTAAGATTTGTATAAAGTCACTTTCAGCTTAGTATCTAGGAAAGAGAAACCTAAAGAAAGAAAAAATTTTTAAGAACACATTTATCTGTTTGAAGTTCTTGCTCTGAGCTAACTCCAAACCAAAACAAGGAGTGGGGTAGCATGGGTTGATGTCTCTTTTTAAATTTTTAAAATTTCCTTTTTCACTGAACTTACTATTGATGATGGGAATATTTGATCCATAATTCTGCCATATTAAGGCTGACCAGGCATCTGGGGTTGATCAGACGCCTAACCACAATCTAAAAAGTTATTTGTTGTTTGAGAAAAGTGTTCCAAGTTTTATATAAAAGTGTACTTTTTGAATATTACTTGTTTGTAAGTTTAGAATTGCTTGTAAATGAAAATCTGTTTATAGTTCTGGAAGTGTATTTTGAATTTTGGATGTCATTTCTATAGCAAAGATACCTAGTTAAGTAACCCTTTCAAGTACTGTCATCTGAAATAAACCATAATGGGCATAAGTGAATAGTTTTTATTTTCTACAATAAATTACTTTATTTGAAGTCAAGAACTTTATCAAATGGATATCTACTCCTTTGGCACATAGATTAATAGATGAATATTGAAGAATGAGTGAATGGTTGTATAGAGATAGAATGTATAAATAGAATGTACACAGGAGCCATTTACATGAATAGATTTGTGAGTTTGATTATTGTCATCTAAGTGACAAAGGGAGTTTATACTTTATTATCAGTAAATTTATTCAATAAATATTAAACTGAACACTTAGGATTGCTAGTCACTGTGCT
Source organism: Cynopterus sphinx (assembly GCA_030015415.1). NCBI lineage: Eukaryota > Metazoa > Chordata > Mammalia > Chiroptera > Pteropodidae > Cynopterus > Cynopterus sphinx. The sequence continues at coordinate 70,834,289 of CM057384.1, read as the reverse complement.
GAGTGCTTTGCAGTGAGCCGAGATGAATGAAACAGGACGTCTGTCCTCAAGGACTTTACTTTCCAGTGGGAAAGCAGTCATAATAATAACACATGGAAAACATGATGTGGGCTACAACTAAGATACAGGTAAAGTACTTTAAAGTAGTTCAGAAGAGTAAGAAAATTTTAGGTGTTCATTGACATTTGAATTTGAATTTAGAAATGTGATGAAGAAAAAGAAGGTACATATCAGGAATGTTTTCCACTGCAGATAACAGAAAAATCAGCTGATAGTGGCTTAACACAACAAATAAGTTAAAAAAAAATTAGAAATACAGGGGTAGGTGGCCATTGGTGTGGGCCTAATAACCAAATAGACAGAGCTCGTGGCTCCCTTGGTTTTCTTGGCTTCTTTTCAATGGTTAGGAGGTAGCTACTCCCACTCTACCATATCTGCTCTCAAGGCAGAATGGGTGAGGGCAAATGGAGGTGCAGCCACTTTCATGCTTTTTATTCTGAAAAAGGCTTCTCCAGAAGCTCCAAGCTGATTTCTGCTTATATCTGATAGGTCAGATCAGTGCCACATGGCCACCCTTAAGTATCATAGTACCATCCAGATTATACTTCGAACATTTTCTTTTTTAAAAGGTCAAAACCGAACAAAACAAAAATAAAGAAAACAAACACACATCAAAAATTAACTAAAGAAGGTTTTCTCTAGTGTTACTAATGAGAATAAATATAGAAAGATGTCTGATCAATGAGTTTATCAGTCAGAATATAGTAGCTAATCAATCATGATCTCTAGATTTGTCTACAGTTAAAGCATGCTATTTGTAGAATAGTCTTCTGTTGCACCATACTAGCAAAGATTTAACATAATATTCTACAACAAGCACTTGAATGATTAAAGACTTCCAGTTGTACGGCAGGTCCTTGAATAGCAGTGTTATGTTCAATGTCAATTCGTTAATACGTGGATGAGGAAAAAAGTCAATTCTGGCTGGGGCCACTGTCTATGGAGTTGGTATGTTCTCCTCATGTCTGTGTGGGCATTCTCCAGGGACTCCAGTTTCCTCCCACATTCCAAAGATGTGCACGTTGAGTGAAGTGGTCCCAATCTGAATGAGTGTGGATGTGTACGTTGCCCTAGAGTTGCCTGTGATGGCAGAGTTGCCCTGTGACGGCAGAGTGTTCTATTCAAGGTGGGTGCCTCTTTGGTGTCCTGAGCTCCCGAGAGAGGCTCCAGCCGCCTAAACCCTGAACTGAAATAATTGGGTTGGATAATCATGGTCTTACTTGTTCTTATTAATCTTTCTTAAGTGTATTCTAGCTCATATTTATTTCAATATAACATTAGAAGTATATAGGTTTCTATTTAGAAGTTTGGTATTTTTGTAACCAGAAATATGCCATAGGAACTTAACTCTTGTTTATATCAATTAGCTTATGGTAAAATTGGTTTCCATATGTCATTTAACTTAAAGTGGCAATTTCTAGGAATGACAATGTTAAGTGAGGACTTTCTGTATTGAAATAAAGAATGTAAACCTCCAGACCAAGTCTTTTTACATCACCAGCCTAGAGAACTTGTATTAACAGTTGTGTGAGTCCTTGTCTTTGAGAAAATATGTTTTTTTTTTCTTTCTGTTTCTAGAAAGGACTTGTTGCCATTATTTCTTTCAAATGGTCATGGTCACCTTTGTTGATGTTGTCAGCAGAAGAGATTTATAGAAAAGCATCTTTGCCTCTGTAAATCATTGGAATAGTGTGATGGAGCAAAAGATGTTCACTTTTCTTATACTGGTATATCATTTTTTATTTTTATAATTTTTCTGTAGGTGAATACAAAATTCTTTGTAGGAAAGGAAGACTAAAAATCCAACAGCTCATAGACAAGAGATAGCTTCTATAGTTAATGGAAGAAAATAACAACAAAGAGGTTTGAATTTTTAATAGCATCTCCACTTCTCAAAAGTGATTGTCTTCTTTGGAGGATTTTTTGCTCATGCTGTCATGGCTGTTGCGATGGTGGTGGTGGCGGTGTGTCTCTGTGTATATGTATTTTGCGAGAACCACTCTAACCTTAGACTTTTCTTCTGGTCGTCTTGGGGACCACAATGAAGAAGGAACAAAGGCAGTCGGCTCCTGGTGATTGGTTTAAGTTAGTAAATTTCAAACATTAATGTACAAAAAAATCCTTTGTAAAGCTTGATAAACATAACTTAAAATTATACTGACTAAGTCAGGCAGGGATGGAGACTGGAAATCTACAGGTACTACTGATACATGTGGCCCCTGGATTCCACTTCAAGAAACCTTGAGATGGACAGTGAGTGAGGTGGTTGGGGCAGTTAAGAGGACAGCTCTCACCCTAGGTCTTTGTGTGTCTCACCTGCTCCTGATCTATAAAGTTAGGGGTCTCCAAAATGGGAATGTGCGCTCTAGCTAGTTCACAAGAAGACACATTTTGGTTTAGGAAAGAAAGAATGAAACTTCCATTTATGTTAATTTTTTAACTTTGCCTTTTAATATTTCTTGTTTGTGTTTGGTAATGTACATGCTATATTAATACATTTGTACATATTTATAATTTAGAGATAGGTAAGTACATGCACTTTAAAGGTCTGTTCTGGAAAATGTTTTACTGATAGTGGTGTGTGATCAAAGAATTTTAGGGATCACTGCTTTAAATGATGTACAAGGCCAGAATCCGTACCTCTTTTCTGTTCTTTTTAAGAGTTTATTGTTCCTTGATTGTTTTTCATTTAGATATCGACATTAGTCAATGCTCTTTTTATTAGTATATACATATACAAAGATTGAGAGATGGAAATGGCTTTGCACTTTATGTCAGGTGGAAATATCTGTGGCCTGAGGTTAATTATCTGATCTGACACCTTTACTTAAGCAAGCCTCTACTGAGGAATCCGTAGAAAAGAATCAAGGTAACTTCTGTCTAGCAGGTTATGGCTATCACTTCACCCACTTGCAGAGCTTGCTGGCTCATCACAGCATACTCAGACTCAAGAGTAGGTATGTGTCAATGCAGATTTTTCTGAGACTCAACTCATTCTATTTTTAACTCTGAGTTAGCCCCTTCTGTTCTGAGATGACTCTATCAAATATGTCTCTGCAAGGTTGAAGAAAAGGCACTGTTTTCACTGCATAAAATTATATTTAAAGGTATTTTAAATATATAACAGCTAAAAGTACCTATTGTCAACATAATTATGAATATAGTCCATTAGATAAAATTTTCGTTTCCCTTATCTGGAACTGGCAGCAAGATTTTGCCTCCTTGTAGTTTCTATCCTTTAAAATGGATTGTAGGATCCAAAAATGACATGGTTCCTCTAGTCAGTGTTTCTAGATTTAAGACCATTATTACTTTTTTACAAGTTTTGTCACACACACACACACACACACACACACACACACACCCTACACACCTGCTTAATCTGTTCCATTGGATTGTCAATAGGAGGGGGAAAAATACATGAAATTGCTGGCTTGAGCAAAAATATGAACAGTTTCTGCAATTTTGTCATTCTTTTAGTAGCCACAGAAACACAGGCAGTATGTTAAGATCTGATTTTAAAAATTATTTCTTCTTTTAGTGCCATTTCTTCCCCTGGTGTTTCTCAGAATTATTGTTGGATGGGTCTGGTTAAATTGGAGAAGAATGGCAAAATTGGAGTTAAAATGATAAGAAATGTAACTAACCACTAGTGATATTTATTGAGCCCACATGTGCCAGGCACTGTGCTAGTTACTTTAACATCTCATTTAATCTTCTCAATAACCACACAAGTTGGGTGCTATTGTTATTATCCCGTTTACAGATGAGGGAATGGAGACTTGGGGAGGTGGTAAAGCTTGCCAAGAATCACTCAGCTCCTAAGTAGAAGAAAAGGCTGGATTCAAAATGGGCAAGGCTCTGTTCTATAGCAGGCTGTAGATATTCTGCTTTTGACTTTTTTGTAAGATTGGAAGTTGAGAGTTAGAATGGGGACAGACCATTCTGGGGAAAATAAAGATGTCCTACCCTAGGCCAAAGGAAAAGCCCACATACAGTACTGGGAGCAGCGCTATATACCCTGTATAACTCAGAGAGCAAGATTTCCCTTGTATTTGAAGAGAATGGTGCCCCTAAGAATTATATCAAGTGGGTATACTGACTGGGAGCTCTGTCTCAGGCACAGGAAGTTGGAAGAGGGTAACGGAGATTGTGTATATATAAATCTTAACAGCTGTGTGTAGATCTGGGTGCTATGGTGCTGGGTGGAAGGCCTCCCAGACTCTATGTGGAAGAAACTGCTATTGGAGGGGCTTGCTATGTGTCTAGGTTCCAATCCCTCAGAAACATTCTGTTTTCATTTTTGAAACTTGTTTTCAATCCATAGGTTCGAGACAGTTAACATTTCTGTGTTTCAGTTTATTCCTCTGTAAAATGACAATGATAACTGTTTTGCATACTAGAGAAATGTTGGGTGGACTGATGAGAAAAGTTTTTCAAGATTTAATTGCTATTTTCCCCCCAAAACAAAGTGTCAGGTGATGACTACATTCAGTTCTAGATTGATATTTTCCTCAATCTCTAAGGTGACATCCTTTCAAGATTGTTTTTTTTCAGGTGTGATTTTTGTAAAGTGGAGACATCAGGAATCCTGTTTGTCCTCTCATGTTTGTACCTGCCTCCATACCTGTGATATGATAAGAACTTAGTAAGTAATTGCTGAGTTAAAATTGCTCCACTATTCTGAGCCTTGGTTTTTCTTGATTATAAAATGGGGACAATAGTGTGAATCACATAGGAAATTATTGTGTTGGATTATATCTTAAAGAGTTTAGTATAGTGCCTGCACATAGCAGGCACAAGATAAATGTTTGCTATTAATGTTGTTGTTCTTATTATCGCTTATCTTTAAAACATCACTTCTGGGTGCTGCCACATAAAACCTGTGTGCCCTGGAACAAACTAGTTAGGCTTGTCTGAGTCCCAGTTTCTTATTCTGTAAAATGGGGATATTAATGCCTACTTCTCTGATTGCTGTCAAGTTTAAATAAGATTAAGAAATAACAGTTACTTAGTGCATATTGTGTGCATCACTGAATTAGACATGTTTTCTGATTTAAGCCTTGCAAAAAATCTATCATTGTTTTCATTTTACAATTTAGAATACTAGAGCTCAGAGAGTAAGGGTTTCAGTGGAAAGTCACATAAGTTGTTAGTAGCCAGTGTCTGTCTGATGCCACTCTTCTGTACTTTGTAGCTTTAAGGCCATTTAAAAGGACCATACACGTGTGTGAGCCATTATTTATGACATCTCTTTCTGTGGGCTTGGGAATTGCAGTACAGCAAGGCACCCTACCGTAATTTGCTCTGTTTAGGTATTTAGATACATCATGGTGGAATGAACATTTGAGAGAATCACATCTTTCCCAAAATTCTCTTTGGTTTTAAATTTTTTAGATTTTTTTTTCTGGCTGAAAATACTGGATCCTGGATTTCTCAGGTCAAGAAAGAGTAAAACTATAACCGAAATTTGGAATGAGGCCCTTTTTGTGTTACATTGCCCTTTTGTGGGCTTTGAAGTGGTTGTTAAGTAAAAGGGGCTTACTAAACCAGGAGGTCAGTTTAGTTTTAGAATTGTGCCAATTGACTTGCCAGAAATGTTTTCTAAGATAAAAAACAAAAAAACAAACAAACAAACCAAAAAAAACATAATAATTTTAAATCAATTCTAAAGCAGCTAAATGGAGTTTCTGTGAGTGTTAAATTTTGCCAGAGGATCATGATATTGAATATATCACATATTCAAAGACCTAAAAGTAGCTACTTTATAACTATGTTTTTCTCTGGGGTGTCTTAATTAAAAACCAGTTTTAGCAACAAGAAGAATCAGTTTCCAGCTGGAAATATTGTTTCTCTGACAGATTTTTCCTTCCTGGAAGTTATCCCAAAGTTGTTTGGAGGGTCCGGTTCAGAGTTAATTGAGTTTTCCTGTTTAGTGAAAAGAGGGGGGCCTCTTTTATTTTGGTCTGTTGTTCCTGTAGTTGTGAGTTTTGGAAAGGTTTGACTCAGAAACCAGGAGATACTAACAGAAGCACTATGTTTTTGAATTCTTATTGATTGACAGGTCTCTGTTTAATGTAAACAGCTTGAAGGGAGAACTGCAGTTACAGAAACAGAATTTGCATTTAAGAACAGTCTCCTGTATGAAGTAATGATTAAGTTTCATAGTAGACAAAATAACAAAAAGGGGGTTATTAAATTTTCTTGTTGTGAATTGTAAATTAGAATGCCTAATTGGAAAGAATTAAATTGTATTTTTGTTTAGATTTCTCCTCTTGGATGCTACCATTTCAAAAGAGCACAGTTCATGTGAAAGTCTGAATAAAATTCTCAGAGTAGCATCAAGGACCTCTGAGCCCAGGAAACTGAGTTTGGCAGTGCTAATTTGTATTAAAGTTGTTGTTGCATGACAGCCGGAAAAAGATTTAATGCTTGCCACCTGAATCAAGGCACGGAACATTGGTTTCTATAACTGCCATGAATTTGAATCGAGGCCAGTATCTCTAAATTTGAAATAAACTGATACTCTGTCTTCAAAGAAGATACAGGCCACTTAGGTTGTGGAAGGTATTTAGAAAATAGTATTTCAATTTAATTTTTTAGCAACACACACACATTTCAAATTGTTGGGCTCCTCAACTCTGTGGCCTGTCGTAGTTCTTGCTGTTAAAGGTTCACACAGAACTAAGAAATGCCTGCAGCCATTTATTATCCACTTTCAGCTAGGAGTTAGCAGTGAGTTTGCAGCAGGTCCAGGTTTGGCATTTCTTCTCTTACCACAGAGAAGCTGCTCACTTCATCAGAAAGTCATTATCCCTCTTGGATGTCACTATGGTTCAAAGTATTACAGTATTGCTTTAGGAATTCAGATTTTAACCCAGCCACCCTGCTGTGGTAAAACCTTAGAGCCACCAGATGCAAAGTCCATTCACATGCCTAGTATAATAAAAATGATGATGATGACAATAATTCATATTTTGCATTGGCAAAATCATCTTTCATCTGAAGAGCTTTTGTAAACGGAACATGCATCTTGAGACTACTTTATAGAAAGTGATCTTTGAGTCCAGTATGGAAATGAATCCATCTCCGAGGTGAAATGTGGCAGGCATTTAATTATTTTTCACCGGGTACATATTAAGCACAGTTGTGTCTCTGCAATGAATGTTTTGCCAAGAAACTATAAATTATATGTAACATTAAAAATTTCAGACTTTATTTTCACCCTTACTGAAAAATAACATTTTTTTTTTTAGAAAAACCCTCAGAAATTGACTATTTAAAAATAAATCTCTATCGAGCTCTTTTTTTCAAGCCATAAAGGATTCCCTTAAAATATCACACAAATGTTTCTCAGATGTCCTTATAGCCGCTCGTGCCTTACTGTACCGTCTTGGTTGGGGTGGTAAGAAGCTCTAGCAGCATACTGTCTCAATGGGCACAACTAAAGTGCACTCAGCTCTTCATTACACAAATGCAAATAATCCCAGGCCAGATTCTCTTCTGTTCACACTGTTTCCCTGGATGATCTCATCCATTCTTAGGGTGTCAAATAGCAGCTCTCTGCTGATGGCCCATTGCGCTTTATCTCTGCTTCTCATGTCTCGCCTCAGTTTCTGCTTTATTTTCTAACTTCCTCCTCTCTCAAGGTATCAACCCAGCACCTCAGTTTTCAAAGTAGGACACCTCTTAAAATAATGTCTGGCTCTATATGTACTCCTTAAATAATTAACTTTCTACCTCATGCTTTTACTGCTGGCATATATACTTAAGACTTGGTAGTATTTAAGACAACCTCCTTCTCAAATCTAGTTAGTTCCTAAATGCATACACTTACCATCTGCATGGTCCCTTGCATCTGTCCACTACAGTATATGAACCAGTCAGTGGACATTTTACTGTTAACCATAGGATAAAGAAAAAGAAAGTGAAACCAAAATCACTCAACTTCCCACTTGCTAATATCATACAGATGGTGGAAGCAGAGTTAAAACTATTGGCTAAGATAAAGCTTGTGGGTAACTTAACAGCTTTCATTCATTGTTCTGTAGTGACAGGAATAATTTAAAAGTTCGAGGCTATACCAGAAATGATGTGTGTCTGATTTGACCATTTGTAACAGTTTACAGCATGGTATGTGAATATTAAGTTATCTTAAGTGAAGATGAACAAAAAAATTTTTCTTAGGTGTAGTGAAAGAAGAGAAGCAAATTTCAATATACAGAACTGTAGATGCTTGAATAGCATGTTGCCATTACAAAAGTGTTGAGGAAGATTTTCATTGTCCTCAAATGGTAATTATTATAGTGAATATATTCTCCATCAAAGAAAATAAATCACTCAAGTTCTGTATTTTTAAGAATATTTTGAAGGGTTCACATACCTGAAAAACTTTTCCTTATGAAATTTCATATATTTCTTTAGACTATGGAAATTCTCCCACTATTTACTTCACCAATAGTGTGTGTGTGTGTGTTGTGTGTGTGTGTGTGTGTGTGTGTGTGTGTGTACTTTTTATATTGATGGAATGATTTATTAGATTAAATGATCTGTTTACATTCCCAACATTTAGGGGACAGGGCACTCATTTATACTGAATCATTCATTTTGGAGATGAATACTTTCATCTGGTATTGTAGATTTCACTTAACTTTGTTCTTTCTGTAATAATCTTAAATGCAAAATTTCCCTTTATAAATGAAAAAATAATGTACACCAGTATTCATTCTAAAAGTCTTCACCAAACACGACAAATTAAAAATTTTTAAACAGCAGTTTTTATTGGAATGTTGAAGTATTACACTCAGTATCCATGTACAGAAATCATTATTTAAAATTTTTTTTTTTTAGGTTTTAGGCGGGGCAATCATTGGTTGACCTCACAGATTGCAAGGACTTTGTCAACCTACAATCCCTTATTTTTAAATTTTTTAATTGTTTTAATTTTTACATTTTTTTACGCCTACAGCACCTGGTCTTTCCAGGTGGTCTCTTATCCAAGTACTAACCAGGTCCGATCATGCTTAGCTTCTGAGATCAGATGGGATCAGGCTTATTCAGGGTAGCATGGCCATAGACTACAAATTTAAATTTTTGGCTAAAACTATATGATATGTTTTGTGTTTCTTTATTCTCTAACAATGGCTATAAATTAGTGATGCTGCACTATATTTATATAGTTTGTCAGAGCTTGTAGAATGAAATGGCATTATACATAAAAACTCATTCAGAGGAAAAATTGTGTAATACAGTGTGATTTAAAATGAAGCTTCATTGACTGGATTAAGTATATATGACACATTATATGTTGTCCCATGTTCTGAAAGTGAGTTGCTCATTGTTTAGATGTAACCCAGGCCTGTATTATAATGGCTCAATCTTAGTTTTGTTTGGTTTTAATCCTTGCTATATCTTAGAATTTTGATGGACTTGGAAGCTGAATGAGGATTCTTTTTCATACTGCTCTTCAGAGATTTTCCACTTGGATTGGAGTGATATTATTATATAAATCTTGCCACTTTTTTAGTGCTTATATAAGGTAAAAATGCTCAAAAATGGTTAGGTGAACACAGAAAAGGAAAGAGATAAACTGTAACAGAGATCTGTTGTTCATCTGTTTTTGGAGATGTGGCCATGTAAGGTGAACAACTACCTAAATACTTGTGTTTCAATTCTCTATAAACCTTTCTTATGCCGTATTTAGCATGGAAATAATATTTAAAGCAGTTTTAAATTCTCTCCTAGTATTTAAAATTTTTTTCCAACAATGTTATCAGGCAAACTGAATGACCTTGGGATAGCTAGAATACTGTTGTGTTTGCTGTATTTTTTCGAGATGGGAACTGCTTCAGAAAAGCACAATGGAATCAAAATAATGTCTTTATTGTTCATTCTTAACAAAGCTGTTTTTTTTTTTTTTTGTAGGGTGGAAATGGTTGATGTTAATTATCCTTAGTCATGTGAATATTCTGTGAAGTTTTCCCTGTCTTCTAGAAGAGTTTCTGGAGGAATGGCCATCAGGTTCACAGCTCTATTCGAGTCATTTCTATGTTCTGAAAGTACATTATCTGATTAAACTGTTAAGGACAATTGCATTATGGGAGGCTTTCTGACTTGATGTGTACCTTGCCAACTAATTAAGTCCTGGATGTAATGTGCATGAAGATGTAAAGAATTTGAGGGCCAAATTATACCTATTTTCTCATAAAGGAAGTTGTTTAAATTATGGTAATGATTATCATTTGATATTTATGAGGACAATCGGCATGATATACCAGAATACTGTCTTACCAATATATGCTTATGGTCAGACTTAGATAAACAAGTAGCTAATATATATTGATAAATACAACTGAGAAGAAAAGAATTCTACGGATAGGCTTGGTAATAGTAGATTTTATATATGCCATTCTCATTTTTACTTAGTTTAGGAAGGACTTCAGTGATATGTCTTGGAGGAGAAAGGTATATAGCTATGCAGTACAGGGGCTATCGAACATTTTCGAAAAACAAAATAGACAGTATACAAACAGCACTCTTAATTTGGTTATTAGAAGAGTCTATGTAGTTGATGTAAGGTTGTTCCTATACAAATTGGGAATTTTTGTGTCTCAAGAATTAATGTTTATGCTTTTTTTATATAAAGAATTTATCTAATGCCTAAAATATATGTTATGTTTTGTAAAGGAATTGAGCCTCTTTTGAAATTCTCAGTGTAGAGTTTCTAGGGAAGATGTCTTTTTTCCCATGTGTGTCAATTAAGGATTGTTGGAAAAACAAAACAAAACAAAAATCAACAAACTCATAAGAAAGGGCAAATCATGGAAAGGAAAAGAAGGCAGACAAAAAGATCTCAGGCTTATAAGAATGCAAACAGTCCATTTCTATGAACATTTCGCAAGGATGTTTTGAATTCAGATTATGATCATGGATGGCAGCAGCTTGATTCTTTATAATGCACAGATATAGCCTAGAAGAAGCTATAAAGTTCTATCATGTCATGGGCTAATGAGAGGATGGATTTACACAATCAAGGATATACATGGCTTTGAGTGAGTTGTTAGTCATAAGGTCCACAATTCTTCAGAATTGACATGGCTTTCCCTTGTCATTCAGACAGACAGCAGTAAGGATATGCTATTGTCACAGCAATCCTAAGAGCCCACATATGCTGCTGTGAGCATTCTAAACTCTGTACTGGAGAATACTGCATGCCTCTTTGTGTGCAGCTGTGGTTTTGGATGTCTTACATCATTTAAAAAATCATGGCCGGAGCACCAGCTTTATACTGCTCTCTGTCATTTGTATGATTTAGAGAAGAGAATGTGAGCAAATGGTTTCTCCCCCCTCCCCCAAGTGTGACTACATACCTGTGTTTCGAGAATAAATGGAAATAGTCTCATGCCACATTCCTTATGGTCCAGCCTTTCGAGGCATATTCCAATGATGAGACAGGAAAGCGTACTATCTTCAACTTAAAATATTTTAGAAAGGCTAGTAGGAACCTGCTTTCCAAATAATTGTGGATATTTGGTATACTCTAAAAAGATTTGGATGCAACTTTTCTAAGACCATCAGGAAAAGTAAGGAGAAAGGGAAACCTCTGTGTGCATTGGTTTAAGTGTGCTGATGTCAGTGGGGAGGGAGAAGTTTTTGGTTCCATAACTATATGTCAAATATATTTTTAAAATGTGATTTAAACCTAAAGGCAATGCTAGCATGAATCAAAGACTTTTTACATTAAAATTTTGAGTTATTTTTGGTATCTTATTGGGCATTTTTAATAGTGGGACAAGTTATAAAAATTATTCTGAAGGTCAGTGGTAGTTTTAAAAAGTTACCAATACCACTGCATAAGATTCAGTTAAAGCAGCTTTGATTGAGCTGGGCTGTAGGCACACAGGTCTTTCACATAGGGTGGATATGATTTTACGTTATTCATTTTTTTTTTTTTTGAGGGGGAGAAATGAATGAGGCATGCATTCATGTTTTTCACCTAGGCCAAATGGAAGACTTTTCAGTGATGTAACCCATTAGGTTGGAGAAGCTTTTCTGTGGAGCTGCCCCGTGGTGCTGAGAATAAGTTATGAATGCTGCACTGTTTCAGTGCAGAGGGCCTTGCCGGGAAGAGAGCGGTGTGCCTGGGCCCCAGCTATTGAGAAGATGCCAGTCAGGGATGAAAACTTCTTTCATGAAACTATAGCTAACTTCCCTGCGACACATTACTATAAAGCAGAGGGTATTTTTAAAACCAATAGTGGGAAAATAAACACAATACCTTATAGAAGTCAGAAAGCTTTATTTTAAAGTATGCATGTTGAGTGACAAAAAATATACAAGTTTGTGTCAGAATTCTTTTTAGTGAATTGGTCTAAGCAATTTTCCTCCTCTGCTCTTCTCTCCCTGTTCACAGCTCTGATTTCTTTTGCCTTTTGGTTACAGCTACAAAAGATATCTTCTGAGACAAGTGCTGGTGCATGACATCAGGACGAAGGAATGCTCAGCTCAGTCCAGCATGTTTAAAAGCATCAGCTCCTTAAAAAAAAAATGTTACATTTTCCAGGGTGGATTAGAAATTATGATAATCTGTGAGACAGGGGAGTTAGGTGCAGACTTTTACAGATTTTTTTTTTTGTTGTTAATATTTCCAGTGATCAGAGACATAATAAAATTGAGATTGGATTTTGAATACTAGCAATATAGTGTTTTACCTCAAACAGAAGATACCTTGTGGTCTTTATAAAACAAGTGATAACAATAACAATAGGATAGCACAAGGTTATAAATTTTATAAAAATTTCAAACTTAAAATTGTAAATTTTAAGTACTGAATCTTTATTTTTATTTTTATAAATTCACATGAAAGTTTAATTATTAAATGATTACATGTCAACAATAATTTTACCTTCTTTTTGTTCTTCTTAGGTATTACCATGACTTGATTGGGAACATTTTCATGAAATTTCTTGTACTTGGGTAAAGTGCATATTATTTAGAGTAACAACTAAACATTTGTTATGGTTCAAGATATGAAATGTTTCTTTTTCTAAAAACTATCAGTATCTTTATAGATGTTATTAATTTCCACCCTTGTTTAAATCTACATCAGTAGCAGAAAATGAAAGTTCTGGAAAAATTTTTAACAAGTACAATTTCAAAAAAAGTATATTAAAATGATAACATGTGAAAAATTCAATCACATTAAAGAAGTTATTGGTTTGGAGATTTATTACCTGTATATTTGAGAATTACAGTCTCTAAGTATTGGTTCTGTTAAATTATAGCTGAAAATAGTAAACATGTTAAAAGTAAACTGAATCATATCAAAAATTTTGAGAGGTTATTTGAGCATAGATTAATTCTAATTGAGCAGTGCTAACCTAAAGTTGGTTAGAAGTACTTCTCTGTGAGGAGCTAGGGATTAGGCTTTTATAGAGAAGACACTGAAACAAGGAAATTATTAGATTAGCTGTAGTTTAAACGGTTGCCTTATTTGGGAAAGCCCGATTGGCTGTAATTGGTTGTTCTTACGTTTCACTTTCTTGGATCCAAGTGCATTGACTCTGGCTTGGTTTGCTTGTGTAAGCTAGCAAGGCATTAGAGCCACCCCAGACTAACGGCCTCCTTGATTGATTAACTATCATTAGGCAATAGATGCTAAAGCTGTTTATACCACAAAAAGTATTCAAGGATCGCATGGTTTCTTCCTTCATAGGAAGGAAAAACAAACATTAAGGAAAAGAAAAACCAAGGAAGGAGATGATTCTGTCATGTAGGCTTACCATGGCAAAGCCAGAGAGTGCGTTGGCTCTATCCAATGGCAGTACAAAGTGTGTTTGCCTCTCTAACAGAAAAGGGGGGTTTGTTGGAAGGGAGAGTTTACTCCCTTAATTAGGCCATCAGGTCCCAGAGTTGACCGAGGCTGGCAAAAGGCAACTTCAGTCTACTTTTTATATGTGTTTTCTGGAATTTAAGCCATTAGAAATGGCAACAAACAAACAAACAAACAAACAAACAAACAAACATGGACTGGACAGACCTTTCACTTATTGCTTCGTTTGTTGGTTATTCTGGTTTTTCTTGGGGGTAAGAACATAGCTGTCTTAATGCTAGAACAAAATGGGGGAAAGTTTATGTATACAGAGGATAAAGCAAATAACTTCAATTTACCTCTAGATATTTTTTCCAATTGGAATATGGATTGAAGACAGTTCTCAATAGTCATTGCCTCTCTAACTTTTCTTCTAATAGATTTTTCTAGTAATTTCTCTACAATCCATATGGACTTGTATTTTTTGTAGGTAAATTATGAAGCATTTGAGATTTTATAGATGTTTATAGCATTCAGGATACTTTGTTAACAACAGAAACAAAATTCTAGCTGAGCATTTGGCATAATTAATTTGGTTACCATTTAACTGGAAAAAAAAAGATTCATTTCACTTTGTAAGATGCCTTTCCTGCATGTTCATAGCAGACTTTTGTCAAAGAAAAGACTCAACAAGACAGTTTTCTTTAATCTTTCACTTTTTTTAGTTAAAAACATAAAAGGTAATTACTTTTGATTTGTGTCAGTGGTATAGGAACAGGTACATCCCATGTGTTAACAATGATTGATTAAGATATAATGATGGGTAACAACCTGCCTACTCCATAAACGTGTTTAGGTTTTAGGCTTTTGATTGGTTTAGTATTTCAAGAGAAGAATGAGAAAATCTTGTATTTATATAAAATATTTCTTATGAGGACCCCAGAGTTTGAATTTGGTTTTACACTGTTGATGGGGTGTGCCACCTTTGGGGATATCACCAACCACAGCAGCACTACCAATAACTAAACAGGCTGGATACATGTCTCTTTTGTTGTCTTCATTCTTATACCAATGACAATGACTTGTGTCCTCTCACTTGATTTGTGTTCTCTCACCCTTGACTTGTATCCTCTTATACTTCTCTAGGGTTTATTTAAATCTCTCAAATACCTAATGTGTACCCCTCATGACAACCTTTCAATTTATATTTTCTTCTAATTTATTTATATTTCTAATTGTGATACCCATAACACAACAAGAAAATTGTCCCATCTAGTCACTTGGCACATATTTATTATCTGCTATATAGCTGCACATGAGCAGGGTGTTAGAGATCACAGATGATATCACTCATGATACTTGCCATCAAGGATCTCCCATTCTGAGTGTGGGGAAAGGCAGGAGTGGAGACTGACATGTGCAAAGTAGCAACTTGTATGCTGTGGAAGAGGCAGGTACAGAAGGTTCTGGTGTCATAGAGTTGTGACACCAGACTCATTGTCAAGGCTCAGGACTATACATTGAGAGCAAAGGAACCCTTTAAATCTTGAAGGATGAGAAAGAACTGGGAAGATGGATAAAGTGGAGAGGGATGTAGGCACAGGGGCAGAAAAGCCATAAGGAACTCTGTAGAAACTATTGTGATTGAACACATGTAGTCATATGACAGGAAATAGTCTGGAAAGCTACAGTTTGGGAAATCATTAAATCTTATATTTTTCGTAATGGGTTTTGCACTTTATTTTATACCTCTTTCACAGTGCCTATGAATTGAATTAAACTGAAAGAGCTTACAAAGGATCAGTTTGGGAGTGAGCTGGTTAGATTTGGATTTTAGAAGGCTAACTCTGGTGGTAATACAGAGGTAAGAGGGGGTGAGATCAGAGGAAGGAAATGTCAGTGTGAGCTGTGAGGTCCTTCTGACAAGAGAGGGTACCCTAATCAAAAGCAGTATAAATAGGTATAAATTAAAGGCTTGGTAAATTATCAGAGACAAAATCTACAGAAATTAAAAACTGAATGGTAATGAGGGGTGAGGCAGAGGGGAGACTCATAAGAAGCAAATGGTTTGACTCAGTGGATTGTGTTTTTATTCCCCGAAACAGAGAATATAGGAAAAGGTGGAGATTGTGTCAGATGAGCTTTGGTTTGGACGTTTTGAGACTGAGGGCTTCCATTAAAATGTGAAATAGCAGAAACTCATATTTGCAGACTAATTCAGAGTATGGAAATAATTAAATGTATTTGATAAGTAAATGCTTGTGGAAAGACTGAATGGGTCTGTAGATTAGCCATCAATTCATTACATTTTAAATGACTATTATTGACTTGCTGTAATTATTTTAAAACCACATATTACAATAGGAAGCATTCTAATTATTATAAAAGCAAAAGAATAAGTAGCAGAAAAAATTATTTTTGTTGTGTAAAAATTTCCAAATAGGTTAATATGGTTATACCTAATGCAGAATTTAAAGTTGATTAGTCTGATACTGCCATTTCCCCCTTCCCCAATTGCCTTTTTTTTTGGAATTTGTTAATAACAATGGAAGGCTACAGTGGGCAATTCCAATATGAAGAGGAATCAACTTGAAGAGAGTGACCAATAAAAAGCTCGAAAACTAGGAGTGAGTATAGATTTTTAAAAGTTAGTGGAGGATTAATCCATTAGGACTCGAGGTTTGTTCTTAGTGAGATTTATTACTGGGGGCTTGTCAGGATCAATGAGATAGGTATAGGATGATTATAAGTAGCCTTATAGAGATGTATTTGTGATCCTTTGTGATAAGAATTAGTATTCTTGATGTTCCCCCAGAAAGCCAATCTGGTTAATGGGGCTGTAATTCCAGAAGGATCAAATCCCCTATAAAATGTAATCTCAACACGTGGTGCAATATCTCCTTCTTAGATTACCTTGGAGGTTATCACTCTAGTAGACTTAAGGTTTGCAGGCTGAGGGATATCGAGCTTTTTACATAACATAGCCTTGGTTTCTAGCCTTCTGTCCATCTGCCATAATTTCCCCAACAATGCTTGTAGCATCTTCCTTTGAATCTGTACGTTATTGGTTTATAATCATACAAGGGGAGTGGAGACTCAATGTATAAAGAATTCTTTCCTCTGGCCCTGAAAAGCTATTAAAATAACACATCATTCACTTAATGACAAACATTTCAATGATAGTTACTTTCCATCTCTTAATTTGTGTCATTCAGATCGTAACCCATGATTATTCAAAGGAATTTGATTGGACTGTAAATGCTATCCCCTATATTAAACGTTACGAACTGTCATTCAGGGTTAGTTAAAAGTACTTACATTGCATCCCTCTTTGGGCCTCGTAGTAAGGCATTTGTTGGTTTGGCTGTTTGACTGTCTGGCACAGGGTCGGTCACTCAGTTTAGCCAGCCTGGAAGTCTGATTTGCCAGCGCTCAGAGGGCAGCTCCATCTCTCTCGGGCGGACTCATGTTAATCACATTCATGAGGCTAATAAAACCAGAATGCCAGATTATTTATTTGCGATGAGAAAAAAAGAGTCACACAGATGGAATGCTTGTCTTAGTAAGACACTCGCATTCTTTTCCGATGTGGAGAGATCACACCCAGAAGTGGCTCATAAGCATGGAATCAGAATGGAGGAGTAGGATGAATCAGACTAATGGCTATCTGTACATGGACCATGGGCTAGTTAGTAGGACAGGACTCCTCAAAGTCTGTCAGCCAAGGTTGCTCCTCCATGTAAAGTGTGTGGAAGGCCACTTTCAGCATTTGTCTCTGTGGCTTTTATTTTCTAAGTACTAAGTGTGATTAAGGAATTCCTCTCTGAGTGTCATATTTTTTATGTCCTCAGATAAAATAATCAATTGTTGATGTGGCTTAGAAGTCATTCTTCTTCTTTACGATGAAACTGTTTTTTTTTTTCTTTTTGTTCCCATATATTAGTTATTGTTGTGGTAGAAATTTCAAGGTCAGATTAACTTCCAGATGTTTAGAGGATGTTACTGTTTAGCCCCCAAGCACAAGCAGGGTCTAGAAATACAAGGAAGTAAGAATTCTAGAGGAAAACATATCTGAATGCACTCAAGTTCTTTGCTTGGTGTGGAGTCTGGAGATCTATGGCGTGAGAAATTTAAGAGGAATTAATAAGGAAATGCACAAAAAGGGAAGCAGATTTTGGATCTAGAAATGGCCACTAAACTTGATAATGTCATATATGACAAAAGATCCATTTATTAGCCATTGTTTTTCATTAGTTCAACTGTTCTTTTCATTTGCCAAACAGAAGTGCTGAACTTCACTTACAGATTGTGGCCTTTAGTTTCCACTGTAAATTAATCATTTTCTCCAATTAATTTTTAATTACCTCGATTTAAATTTTGAATGAAGATGGTGAGTAAAAAAAGTGAAAACATTAGGAGATAAAAATATTGTTACCTTTTTAAAGACCGATGTATCTTCATAACTTTATAGGTATAAGATTTTGATTAATCAAATGATGGCATGAGGATCTTTACAGTTCTTTCTGATATTATCAGATATTTTAATTAAGCACTTTTGTTTACATAAACGAGATCTCAGTCCAGAAGGAATTTGAAGAGGTTAAGTCGAATTAATTACCTTCTGCTCCAGGGAAAGAGAACCAGCAAGTTTGAGGAGATATCCTCTTTTGAATTTTCTAAGTTAAAGACATGACAGCATGGGTGCTGCTTGGGGTTGGAGGAGAGAAGGTATGGATGATGGATGGAGATAGTTAGTTCTTATCATTTTATTTGAAGTGGTATTATGAGTTATATGATATCCTAAATATGCAAGTACTTATATTTGTACTTACATGCACACTCTTGAGGAAAATGTAAATACCTTCGGGATTCTATGATACTTCACTTTTCTGTCTGTTAGAACAGACACTTGCAAACTGATATTAAATGAATATTCTATTAACCAAAAGTTAAGATAGTTTGATATCTTTTTCAGCAAATAAAAAATATAACAACAAAACTAAAATAATGAAGTATACTGAACTCTTACAAATTGTAAATTCTAGCACACAGTATTTTTTTCCTCATGTTAATTTAAATGAGTCACAATGAGTTCATATAAAGAGAAGCTAAATTTTAATGAAATTTGCATGACAACTATTTGTTATTGGGACCTTAAATTAAAAAAAAAAAGGATAACCATTCTAGTATGTGTGTTTTAGATATTTAAGCACTTGTAGTTTCGGAATCAAGATTCTCTACTTGGAACACTCTTTATTTACTAAGAAGGCAAGTAACCCTTGGGAAAATGTTATAAAGAAGACAGGAAATAAAGAGGACTATTTTAGTAGGAAACTGAAGGTGGGGGCAGCTCAGCACAGTACAAGGAGTATAGGTTCAAATCCTCATCCTTACAATTGCTTTGTGGTTTTGGGTAAATTAACTCATCTAAGCCTCCAGTTATCATTTGAAAATTTGAAAAAATACCCATATAAGTCTTTTTTAGAACAAAACAAGATGATATACATACACATGCCAGACACAGGAAGCATTCAGTATATGAATTGTTCTGAATAAAAGGAATCTTGCTAATGGAGAAACCAATAGTGAATTACAAACCAACCTTTCTGGAGGAGATACTAATAAGGAAATGTTAAATCTTGTTTTTGGCTCTTGTAATCACAGTCAGAGTTCATTTTTTTCTCTTTGCTTCCTTTTCATTTCCATGGTCTTAGTTTACCTTGCACTCATATATGAGCATTTCCAAACTGCTTTCCTTGGGCCTCTTCTCTTGTTCTAAATTTTTCCTTGAGCTCTCTTGTTCTACATAGCTTCTTCAACCATCCTCCCTTTTAAAAAATATTTATTTTTATATTTTTAATTACAGTTGATATATAATAGTATATAAGCTTCAGGTATACAACACAGTGATTAGACATTTATATAACTTATGAACTGATGACACCAATAAATCTGGTACCCATCTGACACTGTTCATAGTTATTATAGGGCTACTAACTATATTCCATATGCTATATTCTACATCCTCATGACTGTTTTATAGCTACCAATTTGTACACTCTGAATCCCTTACCCCCTTCACTCATCCTCTCAACCCCACTCCTCAATCTGGCAGCTATCAAAATGCCCTCTAAGGTTGTTTCTATTTTGTTTGTTTATCCTATTCTCTAGATTCCAGATATGAGTGAAATCATTTGGCATTTGTCTTCCTTTGTCTGATTTACTCTACTTAGCACAGTACCCTCTAGATCATCCATGTTGTAGATGACAAATTTCATTCTTTTTTATGGCTGAGTAATATTCCATTGTATATATGTACTGCTTTTCTATATCCATTCCTCCACTGATGGATACCCAGGTTACCCCCATATCTTGGCTATGGTAAATAGTGCTGCAATGAACACGTGGATGCACATGTTTCTTCAAAATAATATTTTGTTTTTCTTGGGATAAATACCCAGAAATGGGATTACTGGATTCTTTGCCTCTTATTATAGCCTTCGTTTTGAAGCCTGCTGTGTTTGGTATAAGTATTGCTATCCCAGCTTTCCCCCACCCCATTTTCATGAAACATCTTTTTCCATTCCTTTACTTTCAGTCTGTATGTATCTTTTTATCTGAAGTGAGTCTCTTGTAGGCAGCATATATGAGTCTTGTTGCCTTATGTCTTTGGTTTGGAGTTATTTACTCCATTTAATTTAAAGTAATTGTTGATAGAGATGTAGTCATTGCCATTTTATTATTCATATTTTTTATCTTTTTTCTTCTTAAAGAAGTCCCTTTAACATTACTTATAATACTGGGTTGGTATTGATGAACTCCTTTAGCTTTTTCTTGTCTGGGAAACTCTTTATCTATCCTTTGATTCTAAATGATAGCTTTGCTAAGGAGAGTATCTTGGTGGTAGGTCCTTTCTTTTCATCATTTTGAATATTTCATGTCATTCCCCCTTCTGCCCTGCAAAATTTCTGTTGAGAAACCAGCTGACAGTCTTATGGGAGCTCCTTTGTAAGTAACTAACTGCTTTTTTTTCATGCTGCTTTTAAGATTCTCTCTGTCTTTAAACTTTGGTGTTTTAATTATGATGTGTCTTGAGGTGGGCCTCTTTGGCTCCATCTTGTTTGGGTCTTCCTGTGCTTTGGGCTTATATATCTATTTCCTTTGCCATGTTAGAGATGTTTTCAGTTATTATTTCTTCAAATAAGTTTTAAATTCCTTGCTTTCTCTCTTCTCTTTCTGATATCCATATGATGTGAATGTTAGCACCAGTTGATGTTGTCCCTGAGGCCTCTTAAACTATCCTAACTTTTTTTTTTTTGGATTCTTTTTTCTTATTGCTATTATGATTGGGTGTTTTTTGCTACATTATCTGCCAAATCCCTGATTTGATTCTCTGCTTCATCTAATCTACTGTTGATTTCCTCTAATGTATTCTTTATTTCAGTTATTGTATTCTTCATTTCTGACTGGTTCTTTTTTTTTTTTTTTCTGGCTTCATTATTCTGGTTCCTGTTTCTTTGTTGAGATCATTGAGAATCTTTATAACCAGAGTTCTGAACTCTGCACCTGGTAGATGACTTTTCTCCATTTTGTTTAGTTATTTTTCTGGATCTTTGTTCTGTTCTTTTATTTGAGACATGTTTTTTTTTTTTTTTTGTCTCTCTATTTTGGCTTTCTTCCAGTGTTTGTTGTATTAGGTAGAGCTGCTATGTCTCCTGGTCTTAGTAGAGTGGCCTTATATAGTAGGCATCCTGTGGGCCCCAGGGGCACAATCTTTGCTCATCACAAAGTTACCCAGCAAATCTACTCCTAGGTATTTACCTGGGAGATTTGGGAATGGGTACTCAAATAATTACGAGAATGCACACATTCATAGCAGCACTATTCACAATAGCTGAAAGGTGGAAACAACCCAATTGCCCATCAACAGATGAATGGATAAAGAAATTGTGGTGTATATGTAAAATGGAATATTATTCAGCCATTAAAAGGAAGGAAATAGTGGTATATGTACAAATGTGGATGAATCTTAAAAATGTACTAAGTGAAAGAAGCCAGACTAAGAGGTCACATATTTTATAATTCCATTTATATGAAAAGGTAAATATATAAAACTAGAACACATATTGATGGTTTCCAGGGCACAGGAGAAGCAGGAAATTGGTAGCAAATGCTTAATGGGTATAGGTTTTACTTTTGGGGTGATAAAATATTTTGGAACTAGGTAGAGGTACTGTTTGTATGCCTCATTCAGTAAATGCCATTGAATTGTTCACTTTAATATGATTACATGATTAATTTTATATTATGTGCATTGCACCTCAACTTAAAAATGCAACAAACTTTCACTGCCTCCCCGCTTTGTCCAGTATGCAGCTGTCTTTCCTACCCTCAAGGAATAGGTGCTATTCCCTAAACATTTTGTATTCTTTCATCATTCTCTACTTTGGCTTATGCTGTTTTCCTTGGTTCCTTTCTTGGTAAAGCCCAACTGCAGCCTTTGAGGAAGAGGAAAAATACCAGAATTTCCACTCCGAAATATTCCCCACTCTTGCCCTACCCAGGCAGTAGCTATTCTTTCTCCCGCTCCTTGTCCTCGTAGAAACAGATCACAGCCTGCATTATGCTGTACGGAGGTTAGCGGTGTGTCCACCTCTTTTTATCATTAGTGTTTATCATATGTATTCTTCATGCCCAGTACAGTGCAAGGAACACAGTGGGAACTTAAAGTTGCCTCTTAAGTTTTATTTTTGAGGAATAATTTTTGCTGCTTATATTTCAATCATTGACTATGGTAAAAAAAAAAATCCAGTGGAGTGTCTTTTCTATCCTTTGATTTATAATAGGAGTACTGTGAGAAATTAGATGGGGATTATTATAAATGTTATGTTTCTTGTCAAACACAGTTGCATTTTGTAAATGATTATCAGTGTATATTTTCATCCTGAAGTATTTTTATTCCTATTAATTGTAGGTATATTTAAAATTTTATTTCCTTTGATATTTTGGAGGAAAAAACAATTTTAACTTAAGCTTTTTATTTTTGGTAAAGATGCTCCCCAAAATTACATACACTTGGGGAAAAGAAATCTGTTAATGGTGTGTTTTCCTAGGCCCAGTTATCCTTACTGCTACTTAGTTCTTTTCTTCTTCCAAATTGTTTAGGTTAGGTTTTTGTGCTTGTTTTAAAAAGTACCCTGAATAATGTCACTTAGTATACTCCAAGTACTGTATTACCCCTAGGGCTTTGGCTGGAGTAAGATTCAGTCCTTGTCACAAGGTGTTTATAGTGGGTTGGGGTGAAGCAGATAGGAAAAGTCACAATTGCCACCTAGTGTGATGAATGCTATAATTGTCGTTTATACCAAAAGTCCTCATATCTCAAAGGAGGGAGCCCCTCACTCTATTGTAGGAAATAGAAGAGGTGGCACACATGCTGTGTTACAGAGTTGAGTCTTAATGAGTTGGTTGCAGCAGGATCTGATGGTGTCTAGAGAGTGTCAACAGCCTCTGACTTAAAATATTTTTACCAGTTGTTGCCAGGGTCAGACCTGTGTAAACCGATTTTGATTGGTTTGAACTTATTTGCTACCAAATGTCTAGTTGTGACCTGTTTTAGTGACTACCACAAAAATGTGATTTTCAGCTCAAATGCCAGATAAATGTGCTATATTGTTTAGCCTCTGTGTTCCTCCATGATGTATTATATTTGATTGCCAAGATTAACTCTATGAGCCAGCTCATTCCCTGATGATGATGGATAAATGAGGGACCACTATAAGACTGTGTGTGTATTTATGTTATAGATTCAGATATTGTGAGTTCTTACACATCTGGTGCAAGTATATGAGTAGAGTTTGAACTTCAATTTGTTGAGTTTATGAAGCACTGACAGTGTAGGGCAATATATGAGGCATGTAGGAAATTACAAAGGAAATAGGAAACACAATCTTTGTTCATATTGAGTTTATAATCTAATGGAACAAATATAAATGGCGATACATGATAACAGATAAAATAAACATAAAAACATAGTCATAACCAGTTACAGATGGATAGAGATATTTGCACAAGTGCTGTGGGGTTGAGAAAATGATTACAGTGACTCTTGTCAGCTGAGGTAAGTCAGGAATTGTTTTAATGCAGGATGTAAGATTTAGGCAGTAATATTAAGGACAGGGCGGACAAGGTTTAGTGTGGGGAAAATAATCCTAGGAAATATGAATGAAAATTAATAAAATGAATGAAAATAGAGTAGGTGGGCTATTTGTAGATGGCAGTAAGGTTTGCTTGAACAACTGAAGTTTTACAGGATAGATTTATTTTGGAAGACCTTAGAGTAGGCTAGCTGCTATAACAAACAATCCCAAATATCAGTGACTTAATACAACCAAAGGCTACTTTTCACATCAGACCCAAAGGGAAGCTGTGTGGGTTTGGTTCCTATTTCATGTTTCATGTTCCTATTTCAGGGTTCCAGGCTTTTTCCAGTTTTAGGTTCTAGGAGTCTTCTGGGTTCTAGGAGTCTTTCATTCAGCTGGTGACAGGGACCGAAAATGGAGGGTAGTCTATTGGAAGGATATGTGAATCTAGCTTGAAGTAACCCTATACGTATTCTCATGACTGGTGCTCAGGCACATGGCCATATCTCTGTGCAAGAGGCTGGGAAAGTGCCCAAGAAGAAAAAGGCATAAGTTTTGGGAAACACATGGGATAGTATCTTGCTATCACTTTTATGCTAGTATCTTCTGAATCTAGATCACATCCTTATTTTTCCCCTGAAATTTAGCTTGTTCTCTTTAGTTTGACTAGTGAGCTTAGGTGCTCTGCTGTCACCTCTAATTTACCACGCCCTCCTTTTTCAGCTTCATTATTTATTATATTTTTATCAATAATTTCTTCATTTAGTATAAAGCGCGGTAACTCAGGCACACTGTTAATCCTTTTCTCCTCTTTATGTACTGAACAATGTTCCTTTAGAATGCTTTTTTAATCTGTTCTTTTTCACCTTCATCCTTCTGCACACTCTTGTTAGTAACCTCATCTCCTAATGATTGGCTGGTATCATAATTTCCTATCTAATATTTTACCCTGAATATTGCTACTAGATACATACTTTCATCTTGCTACATTCTCACTCAGTAATCCCTTTCCTTCCCTTTTGTGTGAGAACGAATTCCAAATTTTTCAGTTATAATTAAAGAATTACCGTTATCTTGCCTCCACTTCATTTCTGACTACTGAGCACAAGAAGGCTCTACTTTTACTCTAGGCAAGCTGGCCACATAAGTCTCTGAATTTGGAGGATGCTAATTCATACCCTGAAGGCATGAGCTTCCCCTGCAAAATGTGCTATTCTTCACCTTTTTTGGAACAAGTCCCAGCTCATATCATGTATCACTCATGAAGCCTTGCACAAGCACTGTGGCTCTTAGTAATCTTGACTTACATGTTTCACTCACTTCTGTGGGCACTTAGTCATATATAGCTTCCTTGTGTTTTAAAAATGTTTAATGTGTCTATGTTTTGTCTCTCCACATTGATTGGTAAGATCCATAAGGGCAGGGATTATGTAATATATATTATAATTTCCCACAGGACCTAGCATACAACTAGGCACAAAGTGATTACTCAACAACTACTTGCTGAATAATGTATTAAATGAAGATCAAGGCACTTAGGTGTGAAGATAGTCATTTGGATAGGACTTTTCATTTGATTCAAGAGACAATTGGGAGCCATTGATGGCTTCTGAGAACAGAAATCAAAAATTACTCATGGTAGAGGATTCTTATGGTTGTATGTAGAATCCTGTTAGGTTGAAAAGAGACAAATACAAAATGTTAGAGATGGAGGTAAAGCAAAGTGACTGCTTTGTTCGTCTCAACAATGTAAGGGCCCTGTTCCACAGGATTGGAGAAGGCAGAAGTCTGAAGCCAGAGAAAATTCCTGGTAGGCATTCTAGTTGTGAAATATAAGACATAAAAGTAAATGATAGTACTTACACCTGAAAGCGAAAGGGAGAGATGGCCCCCATAAAACCTGATAGCAATGCAATGTTGATGTCAACCAATTGGGAATGAGTGATGATTTGAATGAATGTGATGTGTTGATTTAATGCAAGTTAAATTTCAAGTTGTTACAGGACTTTCAAATGCAGATATTCTGTAGACATGGGCAGGATCATATGTTTGAAAGAGTTCTAATTGCAGAGACCAGTAATCTAGTTCTGACTTTGTTGTCATTGGGATGTGATCTTGCGCAAGTCATTCAAACTTTCTGTATGACATAATGTGTTAGGTGATAGCATTTTCATGGGGTAGAGCCATTGAAAGAGGATTCCATAGTCAGTAAATTTTAGAAATGCTTTAGTTTTCAATATTTTTAATCATAATCTGAAACATATGGAATACTAGAAAGACTTTTACAGTACACCCCCATATACCCATCACTTAGATTTGACAGCGAATAGTATTTGCTTTGTTATACATCTGTCCATCTGTCCATTCCTTTATCCAGTCATCATTTTGTTTCCTCTTCCTTGTTATTATTATTTATAATGCTGATCACAAAGAGCAGGCATAATACAGATATGCTCATTACTTGTAAAGAATTTAGATTGCTTCGATTTGAATTCTTTGATCTATCTTTAAACATTGTCTTATATCCCACATCTAGTTCATCAGGTTTATTCTGGAATCATCTATTTTATACTGAACATTCAGTTTATTTCTTCAACTCTGCTTTCAAAATATAACCCAAATCTGTTTATTTCTTACCACCTTCACTACAGCCCTGTGGCAGACCACTGTTTTCCCCACTGGGTACCTAGTCCCCTACTTTCACTTTGGTCTATAGTTTCTTCTCCACAGGGAAATCAGAAAATAAAAATCAGAATGAGTCACTCTTTTGCTAAAAAACACTTTTTTCCTAAAAATCTTCCAGTCACGTTAGTGGAGCCTACTAGGCCATGCATGATTATTCACTTGCTCATGCTTAATGGCTTTTTTTATACCCTCCTTTTTTTGTGCTTATTGTGCTCCAGCTATGTGTTCCTACCTTGGGCCCTTTGCACCTGCCTGGCATTCTCTTTACCCATATAGTTGATGATTTCCTTCCTAAACTTCTTCAGGTTTCTGCACTTGTGTCACCTTATCATGAGGGTTTTCTTTATCACCCTATCTAAAATAGTTTTTTTTTTGTCAATCTATTTCCTCATCGTATTTTTCATTTCTTCAATGCATGTATATTTATTTGTTCTTTTTTTTTTTTTCTCCATGGGGGAAAATGTGATCACTATATATTCAGGAGTATAGAACAATACTTAATATGTATTTGGTAAATATCTAAGTTAATTGAAGATAAATAGCATTGACAGAGGGCATAGAAGATAAATAACATGGATATTGCACTGACGTAATGACCAAAAATTTAAACAAGCTCACTGAATTTATAGCATATACTGATGTGTTTAAAATACAGAGTTTCCAAGTATGACATGAAAGTAGATTTGTAAAATACTGTTGAAGCTGTCCATGGCTTTTTCCCATCCATGTTCATTTGTGAAGAAGAAGATGATATGGGGCAAACCTTGTTCAAGTGTGGTAGAAAATCACAGACTGGTGAAAGCTGATATGAAGTGAATTGATGCTTAAGTGTAGGAGTTGCAAAGCACAGTAAGAAGAGTATTAAAATATGGGAGGAGAAAAAAGCTCATGTTTTTCTAAGTCAGTAAACGACAATTTGAGTTCCAAGTAGTCTTAGTATGTTGTTTTTAAGAGAAGCTATTTTGCACTCATGTATTGATTTTATGGAGCATAGATGCAAGAGCTCCCCTGTACAGGCATGTATCATAGCAACTTGAGAATTATAATACAAAAATAATTTTATTCATAATATTTGTTTTATTTCTTTGCTTAATTTAAAGACATCAGAATTTCTTTGTGCTATAAGTATATTTCAATATGTTCTTTTTAATCACTTTCACCTTTTAATCACATCCACAAAATAAATAAATACTTATCAGTTACTGAGAAATTGGAGCATGAGCTCAATTATGTTAAAAATTAATGGGCAACACTAACACATAGTAACAGCTTCTTTTGCAATATTTATTCTCTCCGCGATAAAAAAAAAATAAGCCAACAGCCCATTGCTGCAGAAAGAATTTAGCTACAAGTTTATCAATTTGAGCAGGCCAGCTGCACAACTAAATGCATGTGAAACTTAACAAATCCCTAGGGGAAGCTGACTGTAAGAATTTTCTAGTCTGTGTCGAGTTACTGAGGTGCGACATGGTGGATTGGACTTAATGCCTTAGGCAAGCACAATCAAATAGAGACAGTTTAAGATTTCTCTGTGTCCATGAAGGGATCTCTGGTAGGTATCTAAATGAAACCTTCAGAAAGGAATATAACACCATCATGAACTCTCTTCCCTAAATATTTTGGCAAGTTATTTTGCTTTAGAAGAAATCCAAGTAAGATTTACACAGGGCAAGCTTTGTAACAGTTGAAAGATTTAAGATTGTGATTTGTTCATAGGAATATGGGAAACTACAAAGCATTTCCCCTTTACATTTAAATTTTTATTTTCAAACAGGAAAATCAAGAATAGTGTATGTGTTTTATTGGAATTACTTTGGGTTCTGGCAATTTGACTTTGTGGTCTCTTAAAATTGACCATTCAACCCACCCTCAAATTTTGGAACAGTTTAGTGTGCAAAAGTTACTGTAGTAAAGTTATTGTAGTAAAGTGGTTGAATGGTTTGGGTATGAAGCTTGATTACATTGGTTTGAATCCCAGTTATACCGTCTATTAATATATGAGTCAGGGCAAATTAGTTAACCTCAGTTTTCTAATCTGTAAAATGGGAATAACATCATTAGTTTTAGGATTGTGTGAAGATTAAATAAATTAATAAATATGAAGCATTTAGAACAGAGCTTGACACATAGCACTCAATAAGTGCTAGCTGTACAATAACAATGACAATAATAATAATTTTTATTAATGTTGTTCTGTGGTTAGTCAGTACATCTATTGCAGTTTCTTGGGAGCATGAGTCATATAGTATCATAGTCTTTCAGCTGCCAAGTTCTTAGCCAGTGACAATTAATATGAGTGGTAGGTTTGAGAGGTGGGTCCCTAGTCCCTGAGAAAGTTGGAAACCCTACCAGACAATGTTTTTCACCTGAGGAAGGCACTCCTAAAGAGGAAACTCACTCTAAAATCATCTCTGCCAGAAAACAGAATCCTGAAATCTAGAGGAGAGGAACAGCAGGATAGAGGTGAAGGGGGAAGTTGTTTTAGCTTTGAACACATCAAAATTGTTAAAGCACCTCCTCCTGGGATATCATTTAGCTGCTGTGTCTTCAAGAATCAGAGAATTTTTCTCCATTATTTCAAACGTCAGCTTTTATGATAATCCTGAAGAATCGTTTCACTCTCAACTCAGTCCTGTGAAAAAGTCCTTTCAATTTTTTCCTGTCATCTGTCCTCACAATACTGACCTATATCCCTAACAGCAGTCTTCTTACGGATACCCTGCCCTTAACACATAACCTTTTGTCCTAGGCAGCCAACCTGGGGAGCATGTAATTCCCTCCCCCTGGCCTGAAGGTAGGGAGCCATTGACATTGACCTCAGACTTCTCCTTTGACTGTGTCATTGACCACTTACTTCATCTCCTCTCTCCCTCCCTCTGGATTTCTGGACCCCTGCTTGTCTCTAACTCTTCCCATTGCCTCTTCCAGCCAGTGCTTCCTCTTTCTCCCTTCTGAATTTTCCTAATCAGAACTCGCAAAAAAAGAGATGGAGAAAAGATGCTGAGGGAGGCAAGGATGAAAGGAGAAATTCTTTCTAAAGAGGGCAAATCTGGGACATTACTAGAGAAAAGTAGGGGCTATTGATAATTACATGAGGAAAATCTGTTATAAGCCTGGTTGTCATGGGCAAACTGGGTCCTGGGTCCACCTCAGGCCTAAGACTGCAGGGAGATTCAGTTATTTCCTTCATCCCTTTTCCTTGTTCTTTCTAAACAGCAGTAGTACCAGGAACAAACTAATGCCTGGAATTAAAAAAAAAATTTTATTGTTACTTTTTTAGTAATTGCTGGAGGAAGGGTTAACTGTGGCTTACTACAGCATTATGGTCTATGCGACTAAGTGATCAGGTCACTAATAGGGGTCTCTGAAATGTCTGCCAATAGTCAGTCAGAAAACAATAAAGTAATTATTATCAATACTATTTTTGATTAAAAAACAATATACTTATTTCTCCCTTTTTCCTCTCTGTAGAGGAGAACAAAATAAGAATTCAATCCTTTGTATAATTCTCAACCCTTATTATCAATTTTATGAAGTTTCATAATGAGAAATGCTGAAAAAACCTTTAATATATACAACATAGGATAGTCTTTGAAAGCACAGTTCTCTTTCTACAAATGTGACACAATGTGGAAAGTTGAGCTAAAATAAATAAAAGCATTTATATTTCTAATAAGAGCAAATTTATTTGAGCATGCTCTGAGTTTCTTCATATTGTTTAAATAAATGAGAATTCTATTAGCAATTAACTCTGTAAACACCAGTTCATTGTACATGTCCATAGAGTAAATAAACACAAATTCTGCAAATTACAACTTTTTTGTTTTCTGTTAGGACCTATTTTCTAACTTTAAACTAAATTTTATAGTCAGCAGCAACATAAAATAATAGTGTATCAGGAAACGTTTTAGTATTTTTAAGTATATAGTTTAAATAAGTGGAGCACCTGTTATAACTACCTCCTTTGAAGTGTGAATTCTAGCTGCCACACAATGTGAGAACTGGAAAGGATCTTAGCTATCACCTAGTGCAACTACCGCAGATGCCAAAGGTTCGGGGAAGCTCAGAAGTATACATTATGTGGCTGGAATCACTAAGTGCCTCATTCTATAATATTGTTTCGCCTTCCAAATATTAGTAAATATTAAGAGGCTATAGTAGATAAGTCATTTAAAATTTTTGTATTTTGCTTCAAAATGGCAACCCAAGTCACCAGTTGAGTTTAGAAACATGCTATTTTTATGAATCCCAAATATAATTGATTCAGTGTTTTCAAAAGTTATGGAGGACCTGAAGCAGATATGGCTTTATGTTGAATATTTTCAGTTGTGGAATTCAAAAGAGATATTGTTTTGCTCAGCAGATATGGACTTGGACTTTTTGTTGTTGTTGTTTTTAGTAGCAAGTACCACTACAAATGTTTTATGCCAAAAATGTAAAGATACTGACCCTTTAATTTGCACTTTGTAGAATAGGAAAAGCTTCTCAGAGGAAGAATATTTCATATTCCAGGATAGGGGTCAATAATCTTTTTTGGTAAATGGACAAATAGTAAATATTTCTGGCTTTGTGGGCATGTGGTCACTGTGACAACTACTCAGCTCTGGAGCTCTTGGAGTGCAAGAGCAGTTATAGACAATATGTCAAAGAATGAGCGTGGCTGTGTTCCAGTCAGACTTTATTTACACAAACAGGCAGTGGATGGGATTGGCCTGTGGGCTATAGTTTGCCAACTCCTGTTCTTTTGTGATGACAGGTTTCTAAATTTAATATTAACAAAGATGAAAGCTCTATTTTAAATTTATTCTAGTTAAGCAATAAAGAAAAAAACATATATGATATCATTTAATGAGAAATTATATATGATTAGGATCTATACATAATTAAAATAATTTCTGATAAATGTCAGTGAGAACAAAATAGGGAAATACTAGCAGGGATTATTACTGCAATCTTATTTGTAATAGCAAAAAAGGGAAAACAACCTAAATGTTCGTGGATGAAGAACTGATTCAACGACTTGTGAGAAAATGCACAGTTAAAAAGAATGAGCTACAAGTAATTTTACTGACAAGGAAATTTTTCCCCGACATCATTATCTTGAGGGATACAAAAAAGCAAATTATAGAATGATATATACAATATGACATCATTTATGTTAAACAAGTCTCAAAAGAATATTGCACATTTTCTGTGGATACAGATGTATGTTTATAAATTTATAGAAAATAAGCTTTAGGGGAACATATACTAACCTAGTAACAGTGGGGATATCTGTGGAAAGGATTGCGTTTAGGGGTATCAGTCACAGGTCAAAAAGAATGTGAAACCACAAGAGACATTAGAGAATGGCACCCAAAAAATGCTAGGTGGACATTTATGTTCTGAAACAGTATAAACAATGAGGACTTGTAACTTTTAAGTTTAAAATTATAGGCATAAAATTTATAGTATTTATAATTTGAGGGTTCTATGGGAAATGAATGTTAGGTAAGAATCCTACTTCCATTAGAGTGAGCATATGATTTATTTATAGCATAGGCCTTGGTCCTACAGAAAATCTTTAGACGTTAAGAAATTTGAAAAACTCAACTTTGTGAAGGTAGGAGACTAACCACAGTGGTCAGCAATTTATAAGCTGTATGTGAATGTTATGGTCAGCCTGGCCTTAGGAATTTACACCTGTGCTGGTGTCACACTTGGATAGGGAACCCTGCTTAGTAACATGCTACCTTCTCAAATGAAATCTGTGAGGATTTGATATCAGGGTTCTTCACTTTGGCACAGTCATGTTGTTTAAAAATATGGCTGTTGTAAACTAGTACCGTATGTGAATCCAGACAAAGCGTGAATGACATAAAGCAAAAAGATGCTTTTTTATGATTGAGAAAAGACTATTTTCAATCTAGCAAGTATTTGTTCCGGATCTACTAGGAACTCCTCACTCTATTGGAAAAGTTGGTGATATCAAATAGATGTGAACAACAGCTTATTTCTTTCATTGGGGAATAAAGAGAAATCAGAAAATATCAAAAGACATCACATTTTAAGCACCGACATTGCAACCCAATAAAGTAGATAGCACATCAGGACTGTTGTGGGCTGAGAGTTGAGGGTCAGCTTTGTAAGAGAGTTGTGTTTTGATTTGGGCTTCAGTGTAAAGTTTGGATAGATAGGGCAGATGGAAAGGCAGATTCTGAGAAGGAGAGAGCTTATGAACAATGACTCATCATAGAACAACTTCAGGCATCTCTTCTGAAGAGGAGCATGGTGTAGTCATGATGAAGGTGATGGCAGCAACAACACCACTAATGCTGCTGTTGCCGCTAACGCAAGTATCGGTAGTAGCATTAATAGCAGTAGTAATAATACTAGGGTCACATTTTTTGACCAAGAGTATTATGCCAGGCAAGGTACTAAGTGCTTCACTTTTTAATCCGCACTAAACACCCATAGTACAACTCTTTCCCCCCAATATACTGATGAGGAATCAGGGTTTAGAGAGGTAACATAAATTCCTCAAGAATACTAAGCTGGTGAGTGCCAAGGTCAGTTTCTAAATACAGGCTACCTGACTCCCAAGGCCTGAACCCCCCAAGGCCAAGCTGACCCAGAAGACAACTATAATCTCCTCCTAGTTCTAGCAGTAAGCAACTCAACTGACTCATTTCCTTCTTTGTAAAATAAAGGCACTGGACAGCACAATCCTCATATGTCCATCCTGTGATTTAGTTGCCTCTTCAGAAAATGGGACTAGTGATTGCACTGTGCAGATTAGATAAGACAATGGGAGAATTCATGGTACAGTGTCCAGTAAATAGTAGACACTCAATAACATTTTAGAGTCCAATAAATAAAACGTCATCATCTTATCATCAAACAATCAATCAAGATAATGGCTTCGACTTCACTCGAATGGATATAAACCTTGGATAAGAGAGTCGACACAGGATTAGCATGGACCACTGTATGTACTTACATTCAGGGTGGAGAACTGCCTTAAAGATGTGGGTCATGACACAGGGAGAAATCTTGGGAGAGACCTTCTTAACTTCGTTTAAACCTAATTGTCTATATATTGTATTTGGCTAAGTGGCAGTGGTTTTCTAAAAGTAGTAACATCTATAGAGCTTCAGGAGCCAAAGTGAGAGGTGACAAGCCAATTCTTCAGACTAACTTTGAGCCAATTTATGTAAGAAGACGTATGTTTTTAAGTTACAGGAATCCAGAGTTCTGGTTTGCCTGCTTGTTATTCCAGTAACTTAAAAAAATTTTTTTAGTGTCATTGGCATACAATCTCAATTTGTTATATTAATTTCAGGTATATGATATAGTGATTTGACATTTTTATACCTTACAATGTGATCACCCCACTAATTCTAGTAATCATCTGTCACTGTGCAAACATCACAATATTACTGATTGTGTTTCCCTTCTTTTTACCCTTCTCCCCACTTCTGCCTCCTGGCAACCATTTCTGTTTCTATGAGTCTGTTTTTGTTTTGTGTGTTTTGTTTTTAGATTTCACATGTAAGTGAAATCATACAATATATGTCTTTCTCTGCCTGACTTATTTCACTTGCCATAATAATGCCCTCTAGATATTATGTTGTTGCAATGGCAAAATATGTTTATGACAGGCAAAGGACTAAGTGCTTCACTTTTCAATCTTCTCTGATCCCCTATACTATGATTCTTTACACCCATCATACAGGTGAAGAGTTGATGTTTAGAGAGGTACCATAAATTCTCCAAGAATATTTAGCTGGTGAGTGCCAGAGTCAGTATCTAAATGCTGACTGCCTGACTCCCAAGCAATGGCAAAATATTATGCTTTTTTATTTCTGCATAATATTCCATTGTGCATGCACATATACACACATACATATATACACACCCACACCCACATATATACATATATGTGTATACACACACACACATATAGACACGCATACATAACACATCTTTATCCATTCATATGTTGATGTACACCTAGGTTACTTTCATGTCTTGGCTACTATAAATAATGCTGCAATGGACATAAGGGTATGTATATCTTTTCAAATTAGTGTTTTTATTTTCAAAACAAAATTTTGATAAATACCTGGAATTTGAATTGCTGGGTTATATGGTATATCCATGTCTAGTTTTTTGAGGTATCCCCATACTGTTTTCCATAGGGGCTGCAGCAGTGTGCAGTCCCACCAACAGTGCACAGGGGTTCTCTTTTCTCCACATCTTTTCCAATGCATGTTATTTGTTGATTTATTGATAATAGACACTCAGACTGGTGTCAGGTGATATCTCATTGTGATTTTGATTTGCATTTTTCTGATGATTAGCGATGCAGAGCATCTTTACATATGTCTGTTGATCATCTGTCTGACTTCTTTGAAGAAATGTCTTCTTGTGTCCTCTGCCTATTTTTCATTTGGATTATTTATATTTTGATTGTTTATTTATATTTTTTATATATTGTGCATATCAACATCTTATCAGGTATGTCATTTACAAGTATATCTCCCATTCAGTACGTTCCCTTTTGTTTTGTTGAAGGTTTCTTGAGTCCCATGTGTTTATTTTTGCCTTTGTTTCCCTTGCTCCTGGGGACATATCCAAGAAGATATTACTTAGACTGATAGTTTACCTCCTATGTTTTCTTCTAGGAGTTTTATGGTTTTAGGCCTTACATTTAAATCCTTAACCTGTTTTGAACTTATTTTTGTATATGGTGTAAGATAGTGGTCCAGTTTCATTTTTTTTTTTTTTTGCGTGTATCTGTCCAGTTTTCCCATCACCACCTAAAGAGGCCATTTTTTTTCTCCATTGTATATTTTTACCTCCTTTGTCACAAATTAGACCTTATAAGTAAGTGTTTATTTCTGGACTCTATTCTGTTCCATTAATATATGTGTCCATTTTTGTGCTGGTACCATACCGTTTTCATTATTATAGCTTTGTAGTATAATTTGAGATCAGGGAGTGTGATACCTCATACCTTATTCTTCCTCAAAATTGCTTTAGCTGTTTGGATTCTAGCAGCTTTTAATCTTTGTTATCTTACTTGTGCATGGAACATAATTTAATGATAAACCAGTTGTGCTCTTTTGTTTTATGTTTTTGATATATTTTTTTCACTTTAATGTTACATTTATTGCAGGCTGTGACAGTGAGGCAGCCTGCTGAAAGTGCATTCCTAGTTTGTGACAATGGTGAATCAATAATTCAGATTTCTAGGTTAGAAAGGCCTGAGGTCATTTGCTTTCTTTTCTCAAAAATTTTTTTTGTCCTTTTTTTTCCCCTTCCTTTTCTTCTTCAAGCATTAGGCCAATTTCTCTAAATGAATTATTTTGCAGGAATCCAGTATGTACAACAGATAGCAGTGGAACTGCTCAGGTTGGCTGGGGTCTGGGGCCATGCCTTCCTTTCCCTCTCTTTTCCTCTTTGTCCCATGGTCCCCCAACCACAATCCAGTTGTCTTCACAAGACAGTTATATAGAACACTGCCCTTCCAATTTGTTGATGATATAGGAGCACTGTGAGTTTTAAGATTAGACATAGGACTTAATATTTTTATCTTCTCAGTAGTAACTTCAGTAAGGGTATAGAATGGAAGAGAATTAAGATCTCTTCTTGCACAAAACAAACTTTAGTTGCTATTTACTCTAAATATTTAATTTCTAATATCCATCGTTATTTCAATACAGGCATGTTTTCTTGGTAGACAGTAACTAAAGTCTCATGAGAATTAATAACTCACTAAACACTAGGAACCATATTTCTTACATGATAATATAGATTTATCTTATAAGTGAGAGTTTTACTTTTTGGATTTAGATTCTAGGAAAATCTTTAAACTCTTGTCAGGATAAACATCATATTTTCAGCCTTAAGTCGTATCTTTTGATCAACTTGTTTATATATAAACAATGGCAAAGTATGACAGAACTTGGAGTCCAAATTTGTTGGTTAGTATCATGTGATGCTATCCATCTAAGTGTTCTTGAGATAGAGAAAGCAGTGGGAAAGAATGGGTTTTCTGACTCAAATGTTTAATACCCTTGAGAGGTAGCAAATTCTAACTGTCTAATACACTGGATTTCTGTTCCCTTGCTGATAAGATTCACTGATTAAATGAGGAAAAGAAGTCAGAAAAAGTATTGTATTCTTCAGTCAAATTCTCCATATCTAAAGAATACATGTAGATCGTATTAGATGATTTCTTCCTACAACTAATGAAATAGTTTGTTTGCTGTTACATTATAAATACTCAGATCTCTTTATCCCCCAAGGTTGCCTTTTATATTTCTCTAGATATTAAATGTTTACAGTAGGTTTCCAACAAATTTTTTAAAATTAGTCAGACTTGACATTCTTATGGAAAAAAAATGTTTTGAATGGAATTTAGAATCATGTGTTTTGGCTCATTTAACTAGTTTAGATTTAAAATAATGAGTTTAAAGGCATATGTTATATTCTAGATATATTTCTTTTCTTTTTTTTAAATTATAAATGTAATACATGCCCATTGTATGCAATACAATGCACAGACATAAAAACAAAGTTACTCATGATCCCACCTTACAGAAACATAACCATTTAAACAAATTTGGTCATAATCTTTTAGACTTTACTGCATTTATGTGTATATATTCTAAAAAAGTTGTATTGTATTGTTATACATTGATCCTATTGCTTTTTAAATTAATACGTTGTGGAAATCTTTATAATATAGCAATAGTCACACAATATTTAGTGCATAGAGTTTCATAGGCAGAATATCAATGGGTGTTTAACCAGATTTCAATATTATGCTTTTATAAAGAATTCTTGAGATATCTTTTTGCATTGTATGTGTATTTGTTCAATTACTAGATTTGCTTAGGATAAATTCAAGGAAATAGAATATGCATTTAAATTTTGGTAAATATTGTTTAGCTCTCGTCCAGAATTTTTGTTATTTTGTTAGTAATAACATGAAGATGTCAAAATAAGCTGAAATAACAAATACAATAATTTTCACTTTTCTACATATGTTCAAGTGAAGAACACATATAAAAAATCAATCTGAAATGTTTTCAGTGCAGGATCAGTAGAGTTGATCTTACTGCTTACTTCTTCTAAGCCATTATTCAAATCAGAAAAGCAAACATTTTTTAAAAATATCCTTATAATTTTGTTTTGAATGGGAAAGGAAAGAAAAATGTTAATTTTGGATAATATTAAGATATAATATTATCTTTTATATAATATAATTATATTATAATTACATTTTATGTGAATTACATTTTATGGCAGAGGCATAGATAAGAGACAGAGGGAATTGTATTGCTTATTTCTAGTCAATCATTCATTTAAGGACTGTATTCATTACATCATGATTTTAGTATTAAAAAATATAAGAATAATAGTTGTAGAGAAATAGACATTTGCCTTTTGCTTCTTTTAAAGCCGTTATATTTGTGATAAAGTGTCCTCAATTTTAAATAAACTATTCAAATACTAAAATTATAACCCAATGTTATATACCATTCTTTTGAACTAATCTTAAATTGATGATAACATACTGATCAGAAAATCATTACTAATATATTATCTGTAGTGTGATATAACATCTTAAATGACTAAATTATATGTAGTCATAGCTTAGTATATTAATATATTAATATAATTTTAGTAAATAAACTTCTTGGACTGTGGAGAGGTTTGCTAGTTTTAGCTATCTGGGTGATAACATTTATTATTAGATTATTATTTTTCTATCAGGCAAACTGAATGTAACAAATACTCAGAGAAAAAATAAAACAACATCAGAGGGCAATTATAAACCAACATGAAGAGACTGGTGAGTGTAGAAACTTGATTCCACACAGAAAGAGAAGAGGCAGTTCTGCCATCCTGAAGTACACAGCAGATTTGAGATATTCCCCTGGAACCTGAGTCTGGGACTTCCGAGGAAACACTGTTCCATACTTAGCTGGACAGTGAGCAGTGTTCACAGAAGAATCTTACACAGTGACTCCAGATAGTGCTGTGGTCTTTCTTGAGAAATAGGAGGAGGCTGTACATAGATCTGAAATGGTTTCATGAGAGATACACCACATTCTTGGAGTGAGAATATTGGAGGTGACGGCTGGTGGGTTAAATCTCATTAAACTTAGGGCTGTTCAATGCATTTAGAAGGTAGATGGTTACAAGGGCCTGAGAAAGTATCTCTAAAGTTCTGAGTGGAAACTTATAAGGCTTGAGATATAGGTAGCATCTTTATTTGTCCAGGTTTCAGAATGGGCTTGACAAGGGTGTTGTTGTTAAAGCCAAGAGGGCTTTAAACTGAAATTTGGGGCTGGTAAAAGGGAAAAAAGTGAAACAAAATTATCAACACATAGAATTAATATTTGACTAAAAAAGGAGTGACTAAAAACTGTGGAAATTTTTTGGAGACCATAGCTAGGCATAATAGTAGGGTGGGGTCAATATTGTCAGATAGCTCTATGCTATGTATAAAGTATAGATTTTGAGAAGAAAATGTAATTATGGTGTAAGGGATCTAAGCAAATCTTGGCCTAAGGACTAAAGGGAAAGACCTAAAATGGAAAGACTGCAATGGAAGGACTTTCTTTCTGCAAAAAACATTTTAAAAATAATACAGATAGAACTCACTATATATTACATAGGTAAATATATATACAGAATTCACACACACACTATGTATGATATATATGCATATATAGATCTGTGTAGTCAGAATATATCCACATATATTCAAGAAGGAAATGCAAAAATGTTACAGAAATTATCCCCATGCAGTAAGATTTTGAATAATTACTTTGTTTTTATGTTTTTCTATATTTTCAAATGTTTCAACAGTAAGCATCTATTATTTTGATAGTTAAAATAAAATTTAAGTACTATTTATAAATATCAGAAATACCAAAACACACATTGGATCACTGGTACAGGAGGCTCTATTAATAAAATTCTGACAATAATTGATGACCCCAACAAAGAAGAAGAGTCATCCAAAAAAACACACAAGTTTTCAAAATGCACCTGTAAAATATGAAACTATGGAAGTAGACTTAATGTTATGTTTGGAATCACTAAAAGAAGGAAAATAGAAGCTCAGCTCATTGTTTAAGTGGTTGCTTTTCTAGGGGATCCCATCCATAGCAGCTTGTTTGCTCTCCTGTGCATTGTTCTCTTTTGCATAACACATGACTATCTCTGTCTCCGTGACTTTTCTTGGTTTTTAAGCACACTGTGTCATTTTTGTGTTTCTTTCCTTCTTATCAGGAAACTTGCACATTCTAGTGTTCCATAAATATTTGCTGATTTTAATTGTTTGGAACAGATGGTATAATGTTAAAGATCGCTAAAGAGAAAGAAGCACTACTAAATTCTATTTAACGTCTGTTTCCTCTGTAAAGCATAACATTTTTTTTTTAATTGTAAAAGGCAGCACAACCATAGCTAGAAGACCTTGGAAGCCTCAAGTAGGGGTAGAGATTCTAAGTGAGCTCCTAGTCACTTTAGATTTGTAGATTCAGCCATTGAACTAAAGGAATTTTCAGTTAGGATTGTGGAACTACTTTTGGAATTATTTGGAAAAGCTAAGATAAAGGAGAGAGGAGCCAATATTCTGATATTCTGAATCAAGTGGCTGCCTGAACTTAGACTCATTCTGGGTTTGTGTCTATTAAATGGATGAATTGACAGCACTTGGGAACAAAAAGTAGTCATTAGGTAACAGCCAAGGTGCCAAGCTAACATTACTTTCTTCTAAAAAAATATGACTATTGAGTCTGTAGATTAGGGAAAGTTCCAAGATATCATGTACTTTAGTTTGTGCAAGTCGTTGAGAAAATATCTTATATCATAGTTGTGGGCTTTCTGTAGATATGTACATTGTATGGTAAAGAATCCATGGGTTTTTGAGTAAATAGTTCCCAAAAGATCATCAAACTGGACGCTAATCTTTAAAGAGATACTGCTTTAATCTGGTTCTATCAAACAATTTTATCATAGGCTTTTTATTAATGTTTTAAAAATGGGAAATTTAAGAATGGTCATTGATAGTGTGGTTGTTAAGGGTGGCCTGAACTCAAACCCTGGCCCTGTCACAAGCTGAGTGATCTTGTGAAATGGATTTAACAGTCCCTACTTGTGTGTGGTGGATGTACTGCCCTTAGCACTGTTCCTGGCACTTGACAAATACTTCATAAATAATAGCTAGTGCCTGTTTAGAATTTATTGGGCTGAACATCTTATACACAAAGAGACTAAGACTTAGAGAGATTAAATAGTATCAAATGAACAGGAAAAATTTCCTCAAAGTTAATAATGGACAAGAAAATGAAGTCTAAGACCAATAAAGGTGAATTTTATAAAATTTATACTTTTGTTTAAAATGATTTGGATAAAAAATTGATCTAGAGGTTTTAGTTGGTAATGAAATGAATATGATATGTTGTAATATCATGACTTTAGAAATTAGAAACAGAAAAAATACTGGTCCTACTATACATGGATAATTTGATCACATCTGGAATATATATATACACACACATATATTTTTGTTGTGGTTTTTTTGTTTGTTTGTTTTCCTGCCAGCATTTGTTAAGAGGGACAGATTACGGAGGATGGACACAACAATACATAGATACATAGGGACCAGCTGCTGGAAGAAGTAAAGTTGAAGAAGAAGCAAACTTAATAAGTTTATAAAAGCAGGAACTTCGAAGGAAGCATGATAACTGTCTTAAAATATTTGAAAGGGATCATTTGGAAAAGGGATCAATTTATTCTGTGATAATCCAGAATGGGCTTCAGGGGTAGAATTTAAGGGAAGGCCAGATTGACCTTTAGATTTTTGCTAACCTTCAGAACCATTCAGAAATTCTGAAGTGGGATGATCTGCCCTTCAATTGTCAACATGATCTCCAAGTCTTGGCAAAGGCAGGATTCTCTGAAATACTGTGGAGGAATTTCCATATTGAATGGGGGAAGATAACCTCTTATTTTCCAAATCTAAAAATTTATCATTTTGTGAAAGACTCAAACTATCAAAATAACGTAATTTTTAATGATGTATGTTACTGATGTAAAGCACCTAATCTTAAACTTTATGAATTTAATTGATTTTCAGATCAAGTTGCAAATGTAAAAAAATACATTTTTTTTTCATTTTGGAAAATGATGACTATTTCAGCATTCTTGGTAAAACCATACTTTTAGCTAGTAAAATTTCAAGCAATGAATTTATTACAAGAAAGACAATTTCCTCTTCATGATTAATTGTAAGACCTTTCTTCTATTATTTAAGAGAAATCATCTGTGTTTAAGGAGCATTTATGTTGGGTAAATAAAGTGACTTTCTTTGACATTTCTGTGTACACAAAGGTAGCTTATAGAGCAATTTAAGAACACAAGAAGTATGAACAGATAAAAAATAACTTTCACATGATAATCTGATGATATGTATCAAATATACTCAGACTTCATAAGTTTGTTCATTTTAGAACCTATGTTTTCTTTCTTAAGAAAAATAACTCAAGATTATTGGCTATGATACTATCTTGCCCAGATTCATAACATTATGTTAGAATTTTGCTCAATAAAAATGAGTCTGATTTTAGTAGTGAAATGTGCTTGATTCTTTCCCTCTTCTCCACCCACGTGTCAGGCCAGCCCAAGGTGTTTAGCACAATGAAAGTTCTTGTTTGACCATAACTGCACATCTCACTCTACAGGCAATCAGCATTTTAATTAGTGATTCAAAGGAAAGTCATTGTCGTCTAGTTGCTTTATCATAATTGCCAAATAATTTTCTATTGAATAAATAAATAATGTAAAGGAGAATCCTCCCCTCATAATGTTGTCATTAAGCCTTCATTTTTTCACCCCCTCATTTGTATTTGTATTAACACACAGCCCACTTGAAAAGGAGTAATTATAATGGCTTTCTGATGGTAGCCTCTCCTTTTTAAAAACTGGGGATGGTTTCTTTTTCTATCACCACTTTGTACTGCATGGCTTATTTTAAGGTTTAGATAAAGGAAGCTCATGGTAGCTGGTGTCTCTTCAAAGGTGTGTGAAAGTGAATGATTGATTTGCTGTGTGCATCACTGGAACTAGGTAACTTGCATTATGACTCTGATGTACTGTGTAATTGATGCAAGTCCTTTCATAGCATTCTGAGATTGGAATCAATATTCATTTGGAGTGCAACAACTGTAATAAACTACGTTCCTTTTGTAAGCAGTGGTCTAAGGCTTTGTAAAGGATCAGTTAGGAGTGACAGATTATCATTTTGGTCAGG
Source organism: Cynopterus sphinx (assembly GCA_030015415.1). NCBI lineage: Eukaryota > Metazoa > Chordata > Mammalia > Chiroptera > Pteropodidae > Cynopterus > Cynopterus sphinx. Next base: position 70,791,274 of record CM057384.1, on the reverse strand, counting down.
CTGGGGTGTATTTGAATAGATATGAGCAATGTCTTCAAAACAACCCTGTTTAAAACATCTGGTTTCATGAGATTAACTTGATTTTGCTGTGTAAAAACTTCTTTTGCTTTTCCTTTATATGAGTCTGTCTTCTGTCTGATTACAAACCTGGACCCAATGGGAAGAAATAGTAATAATTATTTTCATAAATAAATTGATTTTTGTGATTAACACCATAGATATTATTTATATACCTTGACAGATTTATAAAATCTACTGTCTATGGTGTTATTTCTTTCAAGATATTGACAAATGGCAATTGGCTTTGCATTCTTTGTCAAAAATGAATATGCCTTGACAGTTTTTACTATAGAGTAAAACTTCATATACCAAAGAGATACATTCTGAAGAATAAAGAAATCAATACCAATTAATTCCTAAAATCAGATAGTGTACCTATCATCTTAACTGTAGTCACGTAAGAGCTGGCATAATTTAGAAGCCAAGAGTGCCTGTTCTGGGGTCAGACAAATCTGAGTTCAAATCCTGATCCCATGGTCCACCAGCTGTATGACCTTGAGCCAGTTTAGCCCTAGTTTACTCATCTGCAAAATGCTAATGATAGTAAAGGTGGGATAATTAAATTCAATAATTAGCATGAAAACACAACACATTACTTGGCACATTTTAAGTACTAGATAAATGTTAGAGAACTATAAGGACAATGTATCATGCCCACTTTGGGGAGGTGGGGTCAGAATTTCTTTCTCTCTACTCCATTTCTACCACCTTGAAAGTGCCCATCGACTAGCCCTTCACTGCTTGGACAAGAATTTTTAGTACCCATTTTGCTTCCTTACTGTGCTGTTCCTGCCAGACCAGCCCTTTTTAAATAGTGGTATGCCCGAAAGTGTTTGTAGTGATTATTTTTACTAAAACAAGTATGACATTTTTCTATTTAACTCCATTCAACTCACCATTTCCAATATGTTTCCCTGTGGGTGGCAGGGTCATTGTAAAAAGCAGATGAAGCCATGAAAGAAAAGTACATCACCAGGGGCTGGTACTACATCATCATTATCTTCACCACCCAAACCAAAACTAGTGTTTGAGTGCTTAGTAGTCATAAGCAATGTTCTATGTGCTTTTCCTGAATTAAGAACTATTATCCCCGTTTTAGAGACAAGGATAAGAGACACAGAGAGTAATTGGCACATAGCATTTGTTCAGAAAAATAGTAATTTTCACTATTACCCTAACCTAAGTATCTCAGTAGTTCTGGTTTTCTCCAAATATATTCATTTCTTATGTGTTAAAAGTCACAAATTATGTCCCAAGGGTCAAAACCAACTTCCAGACATAGGTACTCAGTTTTAGGAACCTAAAAATAAAATTTCCCTTAAACATGCCTTTCACATATGTGCCCCCACCCTCTCACCCTTACAATCTTCCCAGATCCTACCTGATTTTTAAAGCAAAGGACATCTTTTCACTGAAGTCAACCCTAATTATTTGCTTCTTAGCTTTATCTTTTTTGCTCTGAACTCCATCAGTACTTTTAGTGTTTATACAGAGTGTAACAAATTATGTAACACAATAAAATATGCAATATTTTGTGACATAGTCTATGTCACATGCCTTATCCACTTATGTTCTTATAGTAATGCTCAACATAATAATAGTAGTAGGAGTGGTAATACATAATAATTGTTACAATTTACTAAGTACACATATTTTACACATAAAAGGCTATCTATGAAACCACATATCTAGGTAGGTATCATCATCCCCAATGCACTGATAAGGTCTGCCTGAAGACTCATGGAGGTTAGGTAATATGCCCAGAGTCTCAGAGGGCTGGACTGACATTTAAACCAGGGTCTGTCAGACCCCAAACTCCATACATTTTCCACCTCATCCACTAGAATGCTTCCTTTTTATAGCCTCCTGATCACTTACCTAATTTTTAATCAGGTCAAAGGAATCCTGTGTTTGGCCTTTAATAGGTATATTTATATTTGATTACAGAATACAAGATATAAACTTCCTGATCTCGCTATGAAAATAATGAAGCTAGAGATTGTGAGTCTACAAGATAGCTTGACAAATTGGAGCATATACTTTGAAGATGAAAAAAACTACCTATAAGACACAAATATCATCCTATAAGGCATTTCCACTAAAGTTGTTAGAAATTACACATTTTCAGAGGTTTTAAAAAAATGATTTGTATTAAAAAATAAAACCATATTCATGGTTTATAGAAGAAAATCCTATTAAGTGCATATATATAAACTTTGTAATATTTTTCTTCCCTAATTATGTATTTTTACAGGGAAAAAGAATATATTTTACTATTACTAATATTAATCAAAATAGACTTATTATGACAGCTTATTTTATTTGCCAGTGTCATGTTCAGAATCTTTTGTTCCATGGTCATTTTGTCTTAGGTTGCCATATTTTGGTCAAAAGTTGGGGTATGTGATTTTGCATTTCTGAGTGAAGACAGATCCATTGCCTTAAAAATTGTAATCTGACTATTGACAGTTTTGCAAAAAAGACGCCACTTTATCTGAGGGCTGCCCTCATTGACATCTGCACTCTCACAGGCAGACATAACAAACATAGTGGCAAACACAGGTTAAAAAAAAAGAGGCATGCTAAAAACCTTTTTCAGCTCTGTCTTCTGGGTTGTCACCATCAAATATGGCTACCAGTTAAGATCACATTTCACATCTCAGACACAGATGATTTGACAAGATGCAATCTGAAGGCTTTCAGAAAGAAATCTGTCTGTGGTAGTTTTTGTGTGATATAAATATTACAAGGTCAAATTCATTTTTTTCCAGTGAGACAAAATGTTAACCTTATACTTGGATTCAAAGCTGACCCATGACATCACTTTTGGAATGAATATTTCTTTTCATTGGAAGGTGTGACCTAATCTCCATATTTCTTCTATGTATCTTATTTCCTAATTTGACTTTGAGTTAGAATCACCTTTTTTCATACATGTGTTGATGCTTTCTGCTGCTGGAAATGGATCTGTAGGCTGTTAACAATTATTGTCATTCCTAATACATTCTAAAAATGCATTATAAAGGTAGATTGATTCTGTAGTATAATAACCTGGATGTGGCACTGGAAAAGTAGATGGAAGAGTATTCAGAATATGTCCTTTTCACATTAGACATTTAAATCCTTTAGTAGTTTTGAGGTTCTAAGGAAACATCTTTTCCTGGTCATGATATAAAATATTGACAAGTGTCACCTTTTGTCTTAAAGACTACTTTGTGTTTATTTACAATGTTTATATTAAAGTCGAGAGGTTAGATTTGTTTGTTTATTATGCATACATTTAGGAATACTATATACAAAAATCCATGATGTGTAGGCTTGCCTTAATTATCTAGTAAGTCTCAGATAGGCATACCTTCAGAACAATTCAGCAGACATTTATTGAACATTTACTATATGTCAGTAAGCAGCAAATACCAAACTTGAAGAAAATTAATTCTTTTAATTTTATAGAACACAATACTCGTATACTTTTTCAAATCTAAATTGTAAATCAGATGTAGTTTTACTATTAAAATGTACCATATAGCTATGCTCTCAAGACCATTTTATTCTTATCCTGTTGGTGCATTTCTAAATTTACTAAGGCATTCTTGAAATGGGTCTACATGCCCACTAATAAAAATACCATGTGTGTCTTTATAGGTTTTGAAATAAGAAGTTTAGCAGAAAAAGAGAAAGACAACATAGGAAGCTGCTACCTCCGCAGAGGTCATTGAGATCTTGGATAGTAGTGGGCAGCTAGCTTAATTGGTTTTGAGCATAGGCTTTTGGGATCAGACAAATCTGGGTTTGTATCTTAGCTTTGCCAATTACTGGCTATGAGACCTTGAGTGAAGCACTTTAAGTTTTTGAATCTTGTTTTCTTATCTAAAAATGAGAATATTAACATGTACCTTCCTGGGTTGTTGCAAGATTTCAATAAATAATACTTGCAGTACACTGGGCAAAAAGCACAAAGTAGGTGATTAATAAATGCTAGTTCTTCTGCCTAACTTCTTCTGCTTCCTACTATATAGGTCCAGTCTAGGCATTGAGTGATATCCCTTGGAAGAAAAATTGGTCAGAGTAAGTCTGCCAGACCAGGAGATGCAAGTGAACTCTTTCAGACTCTGAGTTTTCAAGTGGATTTGACAGGGAATTGACAAAATACTGGTAAAAAGATATTTGGAATTTAATTATGGAAAATAAGATATTTGAACTTTCTGTCCTGTTCTCATTGAAGGCTTTCTCCTCTAATGTCAGACTAGACTTTATCTGCTCCAAAAGGAACAGCATTTTAGATCACATCCTGTATTTATGTAATAAGGCGTATATGTTAAATAGAAATAACTTATTTATATCAGATGACTATTACTTAATGCAAATATAGAGCACTTCCTCCCGCTAGTCTTCTGGCTGACTCCTATTCAATTGTCAGGTTTCAGCCTAGATGATGCTTTCTGGGACAGCTTCTCAGATACCGCAAACCTGGCTATGACTCTTCTGTGTTTCTCTTACCTTGCTTAGATTGAGTATATGTTAATAAACTATCTTCCTTCACCACTAGCATATAAACTTTTAGAGCGCAAGAACTGTGTGGGACCTTATTGTATCCACAATCATGAACACAGTTTTGACTCATAGTAGCTATTCAGTTAACATCTGTTTATGGGACTTGTTCAGGCAGAATTCACTTGCATGTTAATGCTGCCTACATACCAACAATGGTCTAAATGTTCTTCTTTTTTGTTGGCTCCTCTCTGTACAATGTGCTCTTCTCTCTGTCTTTTCACATTTTTCTGAAGAGCTACGGAGGAATCTAATCTATAATCTTACCTGTCTAGATTTTAGTTCTTCCTCACAATGGATTTATTGTTCTTTATACTCTTGTTTTCCATTCACTTCAACTTCATAATCTTAGATGTAGTTTACGAGTTCATCAGATGGCTAGTTTAAATATATTTTTAGTCTCTCACCGTTTTGATTGATTCTGTTCATTAGCATTTCAAGTAAATAAAAATAGATTTGGCTTCTTGAATCTAGGGCTCAGAGTGCTTCATCTTTTCCCTGTGAATCTCTTCCTCCTTTTTTCCCTCGGTACCACAGAAGCTGTTCCTCTCATTACAGAGTCGCTTAATCTTTGCAGCTAAATTCCAGGGACTCTCTAGGACCTGCCAGCTCAGGGAAAGGGGTGGTGTTAAATGTGACGTACTTCATGCTCTTGTTTCCTGCAAGGAAGTGTATCATTTTCTCCAGTTGACCCAGTGAAGGAAGGTTAGCAAAACGCTTCTAATTCCTAGGTCAGATCAGAGCCTCCAGCCTGGACCACCAACGTTGGCAAGGGGTTGGGTCACTGCCAGATGCTTGGAGATATGCACAAGGCTCTATTTTCCTTGGGCTGAATTGAGTAGTCTTCCTGCTCCCTCCTCTTCTAGGAGTTTACATAGATGGAAAATAAGTTTTCTCTTTTGGCAAAATAGCAAGACATTTCAAAGAAAGACGTGTTTGGGCACTGAATCAGGAGGAATAGGAATCATTGGAAAAGCTGGAAAAGCAGTAGTCTATTCATTTTTTTCCCCCTGATTTTCCAGTCCCTTTAAAAAAAAAAAGCTTCTTTCTTTCTGGGGATATGTATTGCTGTAACGAATTTCAGAACTGTTAAAAAAATTACTTTTGAATTTGCAAATACTTAACACCTGGTGAACTACTTATTCAGATTAGGTTGAGTTGGTTTCTCTCTCTCCCATTCTCTCTCTTTTCATTTCTTTGTCTTTGATATTCTAGTAACCTAGCTTCCACTTAATTTTGGCAGCTTGGAGACCTCATTTTATTTTATGAATGTTCATTGAGGAGAGGTAATATATATGCCCCCACCCTCCAAGCCATCTACATTTATTTTTTGTTATATGATTTAGTGCTTAGCTATAAATGACTCTATTACAGATTCCTTTCCCTTCTATTCTACCCTTTAATATGTGAATTTACAAGGGGCAGTAGATCTCCCAGAAGCAATATACATATTTTTAACAGTACGTGGGAGGCCAAACTAACTTGTGTTGAGAATAATGGACTGAATATAAAGGAAATGGAGATTGGCATAAATAGCTGACCTCAGTTGCAACCTTTTTCTGCACGTTCTTTTCTATACCACGTGGAATTATATCCAAAGTATAGTCAACTTACAAAAGAAAAAAAATCAAATGTATGTTACTGAATTTTTAATGTAGTATGACATAGGCTACTTTCACTCAATGCAAATTGCTCATAAAATGTCACTTGTTCTTTTATAAATTTAAGAAGTTTATTGGGGGTAAACATCAGTGTGACTCATGCCTTGGACCATCATGTAGGTCACACTTCAGTCTCTGTAGTGAATTTTAGTTGAACTCTTAGTTGTTTTTTTTTTTTTACCTTTAAGGGATAAAATACATTTATATCTTATAAACATGAGACTTACCATTAAGAATAGCAAAATTTTCTTTCTGATATTTTTCTGCAGTTCAACCTCAAATTCACTGACATTTTTACTTTGTCATTTTTAGGACGTGTTTTGTGACTGGACCCCAGGTATTCCCTGTTTTTGAACTGTGATAGGCAGATTCTGATAATTCTACATTGCAAGGAAAAAGCTTGTACAGTGGTGGGAATGATTAAATTAAAAGGAACAAGTGATTTATGGCCACATGATATAAATATGGAGGTGAACTTAATACCAGATACATCATTCAGCTGCTGCTCTTTGATTCTTTTCATGCTGGGGTTCCAGTGTAAGATAACTTTAGCTATTTGAGATATGTTTGGAATTTGGAATTGTATTTTGTTCCCATTAGAACATAGTCTCTATGGCAGTTAACATAGTCAGATAGAGAAATAACTGAAATAAGCACTTATTACAATATTGATTATATTCTCTATACTGTACTTTACATCCCTGTGACTATTTTGTAACTGTCAATTTGTTCTTAATTCCCTCACCTTCTTCACCCAGCCCCCACTCCCTCCCACCTGGCAACCATACTTGTTCTCTGTATCAAAGAGTTTGTTTCCATTTTATTTGTTCATTTATTTTGATCTTAGATTCCGTGTATAAGTGAGATCATTTAGCATTTGTCTTTCTCAGTCTGATTTATTTCACTTAGCAGAATACCCTCTTGATCCATCCATGTCGTCGCAAAAGGTAAGATTGTATTCTTTTTTATGGCTAATAGTCCATTGTATAAATGTACCACTTCTTCTTTATCCAGTTATCTACTGATGGATACTTAGGTTGCTTCTATATCTTGGCTATTGTAAATAGTGCTGTAATGAACATAGGGGTGCATATATCTTTTTAAATTAGCATACACCCTCTTATGAAAATTGGTTTCAATGATCTACGCAACAAAAAATAAAACAAAAAATGTGGAGAAGACAAGGAAGTGCATTAATAGTACCAGTGTGAAATGGTAAAGTCTATCCATTTATAAAGCTTTTTACATCATATGGTATATCAGGATTATTTTCAGTGGAAATAGCATAATTGGTACTGGCTTTTTAAAAATAAACATTATATTGCTTTAAAGTATCTTACTAAAATAATAAAACTAGATAATCTAAAAAAAATAAAATAGTCAATTATACATTCTGTCCTGGAATAGTATATAGGTGCTGAGGGAAAACCAAAGAAAGAATATATACATTTACCTGGAAAAATCAAAGAGGGCTTCACAGAGGAGGTAATGGGAAGATATTTTGAAGAAATTTGAAGAGTTTGACTTGGTGGAAGTGATCAGGAAATCCTTTTGGAGCTCAACAGATGGAAAGGCTGAAGTGAAGGGCCCAGTATGATATTAGAATAGGGAACTGCTTGGTGGGGCTAGAGAGAAGGGTCCTTAGGACTAAAGTTGCAGCCATGAATTTGTCAAAGCAGCTCTTGAAATGCTGGTGTGCTTGCTGAGTGACTGGGACTTTCTCCCATATGTAATGAAAGCACTGATTTTATGCAGATAAGTAATATGATAGAGTAAGTTTCTTAGAATAATGTAGATTTTAATATTTTAAAATGAATAGTCTTTTAAAGTAAAAATGAAGGGAGTTTTTGATCAAATTGAAGGAGATCCTCTAATATGCTGGAGAAAATGATTCATTACATAGGCTCTAGTTTCTTAGGAGGGCTCTAGAATCTGAAAAAATAATAATTTTGTCAGCCCAATATTTTTGTTAATGGTTCTCTTTTATTAAGGAGACTCATATTCTGGAGAATTTAAAAAATCCGCTATTTATCACACTTTATAATATGAGTCGGAAAGGTAGCATTTCTAGCCTTTCGTTCAGACTCACTGACATTGTGGTCCTGGGAGGAATTGAGGACCACTGAACATCCTGACGAAGTGGAGTTGGGTCGTTTTATTTCTGCAGTTGGAAAAGCCCACTCTAAATTATGAGTGAGTGTTACTGGGATAATTGTGTGAAAATACTGACTGCCAAAACCCAAATGAGAAGAACTGAGCGCTGTCCATTAAGAAACCATCCCAGATGATTTATTGCACTGAAAAAATGATATCCTTTAAATATTTGCCCTCCAAATGGATTATGCCAATTTATACATTATGTATTTGTTGATATTGTCAGTATAATGGTGCTGAAATTATAACTTTGAACCAGACTTCCCCAATTAAACTGATGATTCAAGTGGTCTTAACTGTGTCAGTGAGTTCTGCCTCCCTTTGGCAATGCTTAATAAATGCAAATCTAAATTGCCACATTGTAGCTTTAAAAATATGCATATTTTCTGGCTGTCGAGTAAAAGTAAACCTGAATACTTGGATTTCAACCACTGAGGCAAAGACAGAAAGATGATTGAATTTAGTCTTAAATTTTATAGAACTAAATTTAATGGTGAGCACAATCGTACTCTGTGGTGATTGTTTTCAGTGCTGCTTTATTAAGTTATATAATGGCAGGAGTTCAAATTCAGTGATTGTCGAAATGGTAAATTTAAGGAGTATTTGAGGTTGCCTGCCAATATGCAAGTGCAAGGGGTTTCAGAGTGCAGAAAATATTATTTCCACCTTCCCATTTCTGTGGCTTATTATTCTTATTCAAACAGTTTTTAGGGATTATATTTAATACACTGCCTTAAAAATGTTTAAAAATCTCATTTTATTCCCCAAAGATTTGTTTTTTGCTGTTGCGATTAGATGATGACAGCTAGCTGGCTTTTAAAATTGATCAGGAAGTATTCTGGCAGTCATTCAGTGTTGTAATAGCACTTTAATGGATATGAGCTATTCACCCAGATCAGACTCAATGTCAAAACAGGCGAAAATACAGCTGTCACTCTGGACAACAAGATACTCATATGCAAGCAGCTGCTTAATACACTGTAGAAAGGCAGCCTTTTAGTAATATTTAAAAGGTGTTCAATGCCAGTGTATGAGTGTATTATAAAGTGGAGGTGTGCCATTTAGAAAAGAGGAGAATGAGGACATACATATATTTTATCTGCACATTTATTCAGGTATATCGTATAAAAATCATCTATGTGGATACTATAGATAGGCAAGAGAACCACATATATTTCTTCTTTTAATTGACCTTTTAGTTTATTAAATACATAGAAAAATACATACACAGATACATCCACACAATAACAGGAAAATACCTCTTTGACTCTGTTGGTAAAACATGAGGTCAGAGTCCTTTAGTATCCATATGAGGCTAGGTAACTGTTGTGAACTGAATTCAAATGATCATCCCTCTCCCCAGCTAGCCAAGCACTGATTTAAGGAGAGCCAAATTGAGGCAAGTGCAATCAGGGCAATTATTGGTAAAACTACTCACAGTATCACAGCAGTGGATTGGTATCATCTCTATCATCACCTGAAGGACAGTACCTCACTCTGATAACACCAATAATTTGTGATGTTCTGTCACTAGAAATTTCAAAGCAACCTATTAATATCAAATTATTGAATTCTTGAGTTATATGGAATGTGTAGCAAAGGGCAGTTGATTTTCCAGTTTTATGGGTGAGACAACTGAGATGCAGAATGATTAAGTGAATGTCACATACTAGTTATGACTACAGGTTAGATGTCAGACTCCAAGTTCAATTCCTTTTTTATGACACAATGACACATTTCCAAATTCATGGTTTCATCTCAGCACATGTTTTGTGAGCATCTCTTGGATCTCAAGCATTGTTCTAGATATCATAGGTGACACAGAGGGAGTAACATAAGATTTTGATCTCATGGATACTATAGATAGGCAAGAGAACCACATAAATTTGGACTTGAGAATATAGAACAGCGAAGATGGTTTATTTATGTTGCATATAAGTAGACATAATTCAAGCCCAATAAAGGCCAGAGTAAGAGAAGGAAATCAGGTGTTGTGAAAGTACAGAAGGGGGCATGTGTAAGGGATGCCCACTGGAAGTAGACTCATCTCAGATGAATATAGAGATACCCTTTGCTTTGAATTAGACTGTGATAAAGTCTAGATTTTCCTGTGTGAAGTGCAAGATGTGAGCAAGGACGAAAGTGTATTCAGGTGAATAATGACTGTTCACATTGACAAGAAGACAAGAGAGGGAGTAGTACATAATGTGACTGGAAAAGGATAGACAGAAACATCTGACTTAATTCTGAAGACAAAGGGGAACCATTGGAAGGTTCTGAGCAAGGCAATGACAAATTAGAACCATATTTTAGGAAGATTAGTTTGATAGTAGAGAATATGAGAGGTCAAAATAGAAAGAGTAGGTACATGAGAAAATCAGTTAGAAGATGCTTAAAACATTCAAAAGAGAAGGAAATGTAGGGCCCTGCTAGGGTGGCAGCAGGTCTGCGAATTCCTTTGTGGAGCTTTTGAGTGCATTAGAATACCATAACACACATGATTAGTGTCTGTGACCTGCCTTTCAAAGGCCTGTGTCCTTTCTCCAGGGATTTCTCTGGCTGCTGAAGCTCTTGCCATGGAATTAACATAGTCCCCAATGCCTGATAGAGATGATATGTAAGTACACCTGCTTCTTTGCCCCTTGAGTGGGATAATCCTGAGGTTCAGTTTACACTGGCTTCCAGAGTTCCTTGTGGTTAGGGTCCTGTGGTCCTTGATGGTCATATTGATTTCATACTCTTATTTACCACCTCCTCTTCCTTCCGTCACTTCCCCTAAACCCTTCCAGTATTTTCTTCACCTCCAAATAAATTATTTACATTGAAATCTCTGTCTCATAGTCTGCTTCTGAGGGATCCTAAATAAAGATAAACTTAACCCATTTCCCATTTGAGAATACTCATCAGTGACCCTCATGGCTGCAGCATTTACGCCAAGATAACTCGCAGATTACAATCCTAACCTTACCTCCAAGGTATGTCATGAAATATCTCACTTTAATTATTATTTTTGCATCTCTCTGGCATATTGATAGTCTTTGGAAACAAATGACATCATTCTACTTATAGCATCCTGTTTTTAGTAGTCCTATCACTGAAAATGTCAAATCCTAGAAAGCGTAATGTTCCTATGCATGATGTTAAATGAAAGCTGGTAGCAAGATGCACATTTTTTCCAAAATAGGAAAAAGGTTAAGTTCCAATTTGATCTTATGAGTCCATATGTCGGTGTGTGTGTCTGTATTCTACATCAGAAACTTTCACTGACACCAAGTTGAAACTTTGAGTCCTACTACAAATTATATTTTGTTCATTCATGATCCAAAAAATAGCTTCACTGTATCTATTATTTTCTCTTGATACCCAAGTCAAGTTATCAAATCAAAAGAGAACTCCAGGTGGTGATTTCACCCAATCTCATTGTGTAGACAGACAAATGTAGATTTCAAAACATTTTGATGGAAAGTAGGAATAAAATTAAGTCCTCAATGATGGTATATTAATATCTTCATTTCATTCAAATAAATGTATAGACCTATTTGTACATGCATATGTACTACATATTGTATATGTCTTCGTTAAAATCTGTGAAGCAGTTAATATCCATTGCCTATGAGAAAATTAGCAGGTCATGCCCATGGTGTCACATCTATTCTCTGCCCAATGGTTCATTTGCTTAACTGATGACCACTCTCTCCCCATTGAGAGCTATCATACATCATGTAATAATGATATCTTCCATATTTGCCATCCACAGCTGAACCAAGTTACCTCTCAATCACATTCTAGCATTGACCAAATGTCACACCTTGCTTATATTTACTCTTTTGTCTCCATAGTTGGTATTTTGACATTCTTTTTATGTGTTAAGAACATGTAGTAAATCGTTAAAACCAAATTACCATTGTAGGCACAATTGTCCACTGGCCCTTAGCCTTTGAACCTTATGCATACTGTACAACTACATTTATTTAATGATATTTAGGGACCTTATTTGAAAACACAATAGCACAAATAGTTGATCGTAAATGAAAGTAATGATTACATAAATCAGATAAGCAGTCGCTCAGGATAAATAAATATAATGGTTTCTAATTGCTGCATTTTTTTTTGTGCTAGGTAAATGAAAGTTTTTCTTCTAATTTGAATGAAAGGTTTTTTTTTTTTATAAACAGTTCAGGTTTATTTCTGATTTTTTTTTCACTTTAAGGATATCATTATAGAATTTAGCAATGAAAAGATGCATTATTATATGAAATAAGGAGTCATTATAATAGTGTTTCTAAAGTAGGATTTACAGGTTGAATTTTAAAAACATTTCATCTTGAAATGTTACAAAAAACGTTTATGTAATATTGTAAATAAAACCTTGAGTCTTTTATGCTCATTCTGTTAAAATGTGATTAACTTCATGTATATGTGGTGGTATACTTGGTATGTCCTCAGTTGGAAAATAAAACTAAAGATGATATTTTAATATGTAAAACTGTATATTAATGGAGGTGTTAACATATAGCTATTGGTTTAGGTATTTAAAATGTAAGTGTGTTTGCCTACAGAACACACAAACATATTTTTAAAAAAGTAAAAAGCACTTTAGGGCATGATATTGATATTGTGAAATAAAGTTTGACTATATTTAATTATATTTAATTTGGTAAATTCAGATATTCCTTTTATGGAGCAATTGCAGATTATCAGGGCCTCAGAAGGCATTTTGTTCAATGATCTCATTTTATGAATGAGAAAACTAAGGTAAGGAGGGGACTGTGACGACTAAGAAGGCACAGGAATGGTGACAGACTATAGTTTCGGATACTTTGATAATTGTCTTCTGAACCAAGTTCAGCAATTCTGATTCCTTGGAAAAGTTTTGTTAAGACAAAGTTATTTTTTTAAGATCACCTGTCAGTTTATAAGAAGCTAATTTCATGCAGGCTGGTTGTTTTGTTTAATCAATGCCAATCACATTGATCGGATGAATTTCTTTTACTTTATGACTGTACTGATCAGTTATTTTGATAGTTTGCAGACACCTCATGAAAGAGCATCATTTGAAAAGTTAGTCTTATTTTCTGAACGTATTTAGTGAATTTTACATATAAATCAAGCCTAGCAAACTATTTGATATATACATAATATTTGCCAAAAGGGCATACAAAAATCAAGGGCCTTTTAGAGGACGTTTTCTAAAGTGGCAGTGATCTCTTTGGCCTGTTTTTATCTGTATTATTATTACCTGCAGGAAGTTTTTTTTGTGTGTGCAGTGGGGCTAGGACTTGCCTTAGGAGAACAGCAGCCTCACACCCTGAGATGGAAACACTTGCTGGTATTTTTTGACATTTCAAGTATTTTCATGTTGTGTGAGAGCTTAACCTCTACTGTGCACATTTCTGATCTCCCTAACTAAATTGTAAGCTCAGGCTTCTACATCTTCAAATCCCCTGAAGTCCCAGCAGAGTGCCTCATAGTTGCTGCTCAATAAATATTTGTTGTTTATTTCAGAGCTGGTTTTAATCTTCGTTGCCATTCAGGGCTTTGAAAATATATAACAGACATTAGGCAGAAACTTGAAATGCTTTTTATCAGTTGGTGCAGCATTTTCCAATTACTTTGCAAAAGAGACTGCCAAGGGATGTTTTAGAATTGTCTGGGCTACCAATATGGCTTTAAGGATAAACAGACTTTTCCTTGACATGCATTCTTCTGTTTGTACCAGTTGTATACTACCCTTCTAAGGGCATTCCTCACTCCTGAGCTTCAGGTAAATGGAAGACTTTACCTCTATAAAAGTCCCCAGTGCTCTTTGGTCACTTCCTAATAGATATGTGGTTTTTATATAATTGCCATATGGAATGTTAATTTCATTGCATGAAGGAAGAATGGAGATACAGGATAACAAAAGCAAAAGCACCTTGTGCTATCCTGATTTATTTTGAAACTGCCCTGGGAGCCACTTCCTTTTTTAATCTGTGGAGTTTATGTACAACCTGGCTTTTCCTCCGGTTTGGGAGATAAGATCCCTGTACTGGGTTGTTCTTCATTTTTTCCCCAACTTTACTTCTAAGACAAAGAGCTCTGGAAAGCAGAGGTGTCAGAATTTGAGGGCAAGGGTGAGCATAGAGGAGGGCAGGGTGCTATAATCCTTATTTAAGTTACTAGCAATGGCTTTAGTAATGACAGGGAGCCTAGGGTCCATGAGTTTGGGTCAGTTCTGTGAAGAGGGGAAATCACATTATTAAAGTATATAATAACTGGTAGCAGTTATTCTTGATAAGAATGTGGTGCTCACAGAGAGCAGTGACCAACGTAATGGAGGAGGAGGGCCACCAGGAAGGAAGAAGGACAGTATCACTCCATAGGACACTACAGGCTTGATACTGTAAAGACCTTTGGCCAAAGAGAGGGTACTGGATGTCTAAAGGGGGTATAAGAAAAAAAGCCAATGGTGGTAGTATAGGCAGCAAAATTCCTGGAATCTATTATTTTGCCACAGCCAGAATAAAGTATGTGACAATGTGGTGGTACAGCATTTATTACTGTGGTACATAACACCTGAAGCAGATGTTTTCTTAAATATAACTTGAAGATTTGTGAAGTGAAATAAAGTTAACTATATAGCAAATTTAATTGTTGGATTGTCATATAGCACGGAAGGAAATGATTTCATCTACTTCCAGATTAAAAGCAGAAAATAAAATCAAACCTTTATGGAGAAACCAAAAAAGACTCTTTGAAGAATATAGAAAGTAATAGATGGTTTTAGGTAACTGAGTTGAACAAATTACATGAAACTATACTACTGACTTGCTCTTTTTCAGATCTATCAAAGGATTACCTACACACACATCTAGGCATCTCACTCAAGGCCTCATTATTATTATGTTTCAGAAAAGCCATAGCCATCTTATGAACTGGATATTCAGTTTAAAACTGTACTTCTGACTAAGCATCATTTCAATTTCGGAGTTTTTCATATGGAGATTGAAATGCTGTTTGGCTCTTGATTGAGAGCATGGACAGAGTGGGGAGAATATCAAAATGGAAGCCAAAAATGATCATCTCAGGAATAAATATGAGAACTAGCTACCTTAGTTAGGTTTAAAAATGTTAGCAATATACAGCAGGTCCTAGAATAGTATCATTTTGTACAATGTCATTTCATTCTAATGTTGATGAGGTGTCATAGGAACTTAACTCTTGTTGCCATGAGTTAGTCTGTGGTAAAATTGGTTTCATTGTATGTCGTTTTACTTTGTCACATAATCTATTGATGACATTAATTGAGAATTTACTGTATTCGTGAGTTTGAATACATATTGGAGTACTAGTAATCCTTTCTACATTCCTACTGCATGTTAAGATAGGTGGTTAAGACTGCACCAAACTTCTCAAAACTGCTGTTAGCCAAAATGTTTGTTGGAGAAATGAGTCCTCCTCTACATAGTCAAGATTCTCAAAAGATGTATTTCCAGTAACAAAAGCTTCTTTGAGATGCTGAGATGTTGGATTGATACCTTGAAACCATTCGAAGGAATGATGAGGTGTCTGCCCAATTGCACAAACAGTTTAACAGGAAGTTTCTATGTTACTCTCTATTGCAGTCGTTTTACTCTACTAAATTGATTGTCCTAGAATTGATTAGGTTGATTAAAAATTATCTTTCTTGTGAACATTTGGACTTTTTTGAGACTTTGGATGCAAATTAAAGGCATTTTGGTCTAGAGAAGCAGCGTGTCACTTGATTTCCATCTAACATTCCCTTATCCCTGTGTAGTTTCTTATTTGTTAACTTCACTTGTGGGAAAAATTCTATTTCTTTTTCTTCACTATTTTAATATTTTTCTGGGTCTGAGCTTTTTAGTTTTCCTTTGTAGGATACAAAGGAAATGTACTAATTCCTTCTAAGTCTCTAAATCCCTTAGGGAAGGAGACTTGGGAGCAAATGAAATGATTTTTAAAAAATCTATCAAGATATATGCCTTAATTGCCACATCTTTATTTCTGTGGCAGATAGCAAATTAATCCTCACTTATAAAATAATAAACAAGAGGCATGCAGAAAGAAGGGGATTGAAAAGGCCTACATGGATGCCTGGGATCAGTTTAACAGAAATGATAATTAGGTAGAGAAATGATATAGATAATTGAAGAGGCTATCTCTGTGCTCTTTCTAATCTTAGTTTTTTGTAATGAGAAAATATTTGTGTGAATAAAAAATGTTTTAAAAATAATGTTAAAAAATATATATACTGTTCATAATGGGATCAGTATATTTTAAAAGGGATGATGCTCTTATCATTATAAGTAAATTATTTTCTACACTAGCTGAGTAGCATTTGGGGTTAGCTGTACTATGTGTTAAGTTCTCACAGGGGAAAATCAGTTTTCTCTAACAGAAGATGGGCAGGTAACAAGGCTGCTCAGTTTCTAGTTGTTTAGGATCATAAACATCCTGCTGCTTTTTTTTCCTAAGCTCACCCAACTGATCTAAATTTTGAAGGCAGGAAAATGCTGATGGTCATAGCCAAGGCAGCATACAAGCTTGTTGTAAATTAATGGCATTTATTGGAAACAGACATTAGAAATTATCAATTATCTTAGGACAACTTGAGGCCGGATGAAGTTTGGTATACATCGATTCCTAGATTTTATTGAGTACAAACAACTTTTCAGAGATGAGAAAGAAGAAAAGTCCGTGTGCAATGTGGGAAACAAAATGAGTTTTTTGGATTCCATCAGTATCTCCATGTGTGATTTTAAAGATTTACCCATGAGGCCATGACCAAGATTTTTTTTTTTTTTGAGAGTTTTATTTCTATCAATCGACTTCTTTCACTGAGTGATCTGTACAGTCATTCTGACTACATAGCAGATCCTCATTGTGAGGTCATTTTTCATAACTTGTTACTTATATACCTTTACATAGACTTTTACATTCATGTCTGCTTTTGTTGCATTTTAATAAGTGGAGGAAATGAACTTCCCACAGCATGGTTACCTTTTCTTAAGGTACATTCTTGCTGCCGATGGAAGTCTAATTTCCATTATATTCACTCTGCCACAGAAATACTTAATGCCAGGAAGGAGATATTTACTGGAATCCGCGAGTCCAGAATTCATCATGATTCAGTGTGAAATCCACTGCCCTTTGCTCCCTACCCCCCTCTTGGACAGGAATGAAATGTGCCTTAAACTGAAGTGAAATACATCACATGCAGCAACAGTGGGCCCTGGCTTTGCCTCTATTCCTGGTGTGAAATCGATACACTATCTTTCCTCCTGACCTGTTCCGTGACCTCTATTGCAGCTTTCATGCTGAACAGCAATTGCTTTGAACAGTCTGGGTCTGCCACAGCTCACAAATGATTCTCAGCTTCTGTCTAAAACTGGTGCTGATAACAAAGGCTTGATTTTAAATAATGCAATTGTAGTCATCGTCTAATTATGAATTACATGAAAGTGCAGTCTCCTCTATTGTTCAACACTTTCAATAGCAGGCACCGTACATGTGCAGGCTACACACAGGGGCTTGGGGCTGGGGAATCAGGCCTTTACATTTCTCTAAGTTTGGATTTATAGAGAACAGGAAAGAGGCACAAAGTATATTTACACATCTTGATCATTTCCTTGGCAGAATTCTATTTGGTAACACATTATTTTTTTCCCCCACATGAAGCTATTTTATTTTCCTAAGGAAACGGTTTTGAATACTCAGATAATAAGCTCTCTCACAAGAAATGACTAGTTTACCAATGTTCGGTTTTTGACAAAGTGGATTTTACTAAGGCAATGCCAGTGTTAGGCTTTTAGGATCTGACTCACTAGAAGGAATAGGCAGTACCTTGCAGGGCTGTTTCCCCTTTTGATCACCCTGTGACTTTACTGAGGGAAGTAGGAGTATCTGATGGTGGCATTTTAGCCATTTTCAGGAGGCTATTGAATGAAGGAATTTATTATATCAAAGAAATAACGGGCATTTTTATGTGTGCTAAGAAATGAATGTGTAATTAACTAAATTGCTTGGCTTGGCTGTGCCAGACTAGAAATCAAATGATTGAGTGATGTGCTGGGTAGGAGTGGAGTTTTTCCAAAAATTTTGGTATGAAATAAGGATAGCAACAGGTTTTGTGGGTACTTTGTAAAACAGTTATATATGAAATGAGTCATTTTTATGTGTGTTTGGTTGGTGCTATTGAAATGAAATTTGTTTAATAATGAATGGCATAAACTCTCCATAAAATATTCTGTATCATGTCAATTACATTATAAATGATTCTTTAATAGCATGTGCGCGCACACCCATACCCACACACACACACACACACACCTACATAGGAGGAGGCGTTAACACTAACATGATTTCGTTTACCCTGTGCATAGGGTGGAATCTGCTTCTAACACAATCTGCTTTACCTAAGTCTTCTAATCTTTCATCATTTTGGTTTTCTCACCTGTAAAATGTGGTTAGTGAATGAGATTATTTTTAACTTCCTTTCCAGTAGCAGATTTAGGTAATTATAACACCAATAATAACCCTCCATTGACCTTTGCGCAGAACTTAGGTTTCCCAACAATTTTTCCTATGCATCTGACCTTCTCAAGCACCCTGGTAGGCAGCCAGGGTTTGCCACTGTTCCCAATTTCTTGAGCAGGAAACCAAGGCACTAAGTAGCTTGAGATTGTCAAGGCTGCAGTGGTAGTAAGTAGCAGAACTAAAGCGAGAACTGAGTCAATTGACTGTTAGTCCACAGCTTACTGGGTTGGGAGAGTGGGTGAGGATCTTTTATTACCATTAGAACTTGAAAAGTAGAGACTTGCTCTCATAGACTCTTCATATTTTCAATTGTTCAAATAAAGTAATTTTTTAAAGATTTAATACATATTAACAAGGCAATCTCCAGTGATTTATTCACTGTTCTGTTTAAATATCTCATGATAATAATGTACTGTCTTGGGACAGCTCCAGGTCAGTTATTTACAAGACAAATTATGTTTATAAATGTATGAACATATATACTTCAACGCACCAGTACTGAATGCAGGGAGGTATTTATGAATGTAGTGACATACGATCAAAGCATGACTAAGATTCTTTCAAGACCCAGTGATTTTGTGATGATGATTATTTCTTCACAACAGGATATAACTTGAATCATTTAAATTAGCAAATTGAAAGTCCTCAACAAGCTGTCATGTTTTCTTTCCAAATATGTCACATTTTCTTCTCGTGGGTACATTAAAGAGTGCTCTTTAAACTGTAAATAAAAATGGCAGGATACTGAAGCCATACATCAGCCAAAAAGAAGTAAATACCAAACATAGAACAGGTACTATCATATATTCCCACATTTTTAAAAGGAAGATTTTGGATCCTATGTCCTGGGCCAACTTTGGACTGAGGAAGTGTCACATTTTTCCTCCATGCAGTGCAATTCTTTTTGTCTTAGGGCTTCTTCATGGCACCTGTGGGGACATTCCTACTAGGGGATTGCCTAAGGAATTAGAAATCACACATGATGAGAAGAGTGTGGTACTCAAATGGAAGTGTGTATTCTGAGTGTAGAAGTCTCTATTTTGAAGCACCTGTGCTGATCATGCCTGGATGCGTTTCATGATGAGAAGGGCAAATGTGTTCACAAGGACTTGCTCACCTACTAGTTGTGTAAGGAATTATCAGGTTTTGAGAAATCTTATAAAAGATTCAAAGTGGTGGGGATAAGCCCTGCAAAATACAACCATCAGTTGCCAAAACATCAATAGAATGGAGACATATTTCTTGTTCTTCACCCCATCCTATTTAATGATATGCATTATTTTCTTTATTCTTCAACATGTCACTTCACCCAACCATGGTGAACCTGGTCTCAGCATTAATATTATCTTTGATCACACTTTAAGCATTTCAGTGTTAAAGTTCTAGTCGAAGACCTGCTAGTTCTATTAAGGGTTTTTTTTTTTTTCCATGAAAAAAGGGAAACCTTGGCTAGAAATCAGTACTAATTCAGCTTAACCAAGTTAAGAAAAGACTTTCATAGTGCTTCACAGTGCTTATTTTGAGACAGTTGAGTGCAGAAATGTGAGTTCTAAAGACAGAAAAATACAAACTTTTATACAGAGCCATTTTTTCCTTTAAAGAAGATAGTGCTAATAAATCTTGTTGAATCAAGACCTTGAAAGAAACTGAAAAATATGTACAAATCTCAAATACACCCAAGAAAAGTACTTTATATTACCTTGCTGCTGCTGCTTCATAATGTAGTTTTAGTTGAATGTAATCTCCTCCACTCAAATTTATTTTTGAGAAATTGCCACACTGAAAGTTGAAACCATTTTTGTCATTCAAAAGAAGTGGAAGATCAATACTGAAGCTCTACTATTCGTTGGTACAGTCTACTTTAAGATTTACGATAAGAACACATTTCTAAATATATATTACATACCAGTGGTACAGCAAAACCTCAAAATAAAACCTTTTTCTTTTTTTCAGAAGAAGGAGGTGGTCTATTTATTATTGAAATGCTACACTAAACTATAATTCAGTGATATTTTATTCCAATTAAATTCTCCTTAGTAGTAATCCTTTTTTATGATAAGCAAAACTGAATAATACAGGGTATGTTCCCTCCAATGAATTGTTGTGTAACAAGACTTGATGGTAATTCTACCTTTTCCAAAATCTGATATCAGGCAATTTATCTTCTAAATAATACTCTTGAGAACCAAAGCTGAAACGTTTTGGCTTCAACCCAAATCAAACTTGAGGAAGCAGATTCTCTAGAGCATTTTCCTAACTCTGTAAATTTAATTGTTATAATGAATAGAATACATGTGTCAAGATTACTTGTGATTTTACCTGTTTACTTCTCATCCTAAAACAAAAAGCAACATGACAAAGGCTGTTAACTCTTAATGGAGATTGGAGAAAAAAAAAGTGCATAACAGCGCGTGATAATTAAACATAAACTAATTTTAAAAGTTTAACTCCGGATAATTTCAGAACGGTTTAAATTTAAAAATCAATTTCAATATCACAATAAAATAGACTGATTGAAGTTTAAAAAAACACAAATATTTATCTATGAGGCACAAAATATTCAGATAAAATATTTGCATGAGCAAATACTACTTCATAGTATTTAATCACATCACTTCATCTTCAGTTTTCTCTCTTTGTGTAGTGTCTGGAAAAATGAAGTATTTCTTATATTCTACTTTCATGCAAAATTTTTCATAGACAGTGAAATCAAGTGTACTACTTGGATCAAAGCAATATTGGTATCATTGACATTCATACCATAAGTTACACAGAAATTAAGTTCATATTACTTTTTTGCCATTTATTTCAAAAACTGAAAAGGTAATTAATTGGGAAGGATGTCAAAGCTACTATAACCCTTTACCATGGATAATCATAATAATTTTAATAATAAAAGTCAATATTAAGTAACTGATGCTAATGTAGAATAAGTTATCAAAGGTTATTTTTTGCCATTTCTTTCCTTCATTTAATTATAACTATTTTTAAATTGTCATTACTCATATATATTTGAACCATGGTTTTTAGTCGAGGTAGCCATTATATTTTACTCATATTTCTATTATTGAGAAAGACCATGTGCATTAGGAGACTTGAACATTTCTTCTCATGCTTAGCAGCATGATTACTATGTACTGTGAGCAAACAAATGTGTGTATCAACAACTGTTCTTTACTTTCAATTAGCGTAGGAAAGTCTGTGTGATTCCCAACTTGATTTATTCATGTAGGATTCATTAAGCCATATATTTGTGCCAATCATTGTGCAAAAAATAGCATATAATGAATTCTTGCCTTCAGAATTCTAAGAGATCTTAGGGGCGGCCGAAGGGTAAACAGACCATTGAAATGAACTATGATGAGAGCTGTAATAGAGCTGAGAGCAGAGGACTATGGTGACTCAGAATAGGGGTAGATGTGCTATGGGTATCTCAGAAAAACTCCACAAAAGAGCTAGTTTTTGAAGGAGGAGGAGGAGCAGAAAAAATGGATAGGTGTTATTAGTTAGATAAAAGCTAAGAGGTTGTAATAAAAATGACTATAAAATTAAATAGCTGAAAGAACTTTGAAGTTATTTCTCTTTCATTTACAAGTTCAAGATCAATTGAAGGGGTAGCTCTGCTCCATAGGACCATTCATGGTCCCAGAAAACTTCTTTTTTGTTTTTCTGCCATCAGCTCTAATGTCTGCATGTCAAAGCTGGACAGTCATTACTTCAGTTCAGCTTGAGGGAAGGAAAAGGTATGCAGAAACACATGCACACTATCTTAAGGCCCAGACCTAGAAGTGGTGCTTATCACTCCTTTTCCCATTATTTGGAAATAATACAGTCGTATGATCATGCCCAGCTGTAAGGGAGGCTAAGTATCTACTATACAATGCTATTACCATGGCTATTAGTAGTTAGAGGCCAGACAACCAAGGGCCCCATATGTCATCCTGAACTAAGAAAAGCACTTCATAAGGTTTTTTTTTTTTTAATGTGAATCTTTACTTCTGATATTTGCTGAAGAAATCTTAGTATTTTGCAGCCCCTACTTTGCCTTTTAAATCTTAAACTCTAGGTTGTGACCTGCTGTGAGGTGTTTTCCTTTATGTTAATTTCATTTATCATAACCCCAGATTTTGTTGACAACTTGTATAGATGAGGCTGGTTCACTCTATTTCTGGTTTTAATTTTTGTTCTAGTAAAAAATGTTGTTAAGCTTTGTTCACTTAGGCAAGAGG
Organism: Cynopterus sphinx; assembly: GCA_030015415.1. Lineage (NCBI taxonomy): Eukaryota > Metazoa > Chordata > Mammalia > Chiroptera > Pteropodidae > Cynopterus > Cynopterus sphinx. The sequence continues at coordinate 70,768,083 of CM057384.1, read as the reverse complement.
GCTACAGAGAAGGGTCCCATGAGCAGTTCCTATCTGACTGATGGATATTTTTCAGCTAAAAATAGTTTGAGGCAAGATTTAAGAAAAGGGTCTCTAATAAGATATTAAGGGCTTATAGAAAAAGAGTAGAATGATTGCTTTGTAAAGAAGAAACATTATTTCTAGAGCTTTTAGACTACACAAGAGGGAAACTAGGCTGAGTTGGGGATAGATGTTCATAGCTTATAGATATCATTGGTCTTAATCCTCTTATGAGCCTTTCCCAAGGTGTTTTGATATAGAGGACCTGGACTCTAAGGATAGGGATACCAGCACAGAAACACTACCTGGTACATACTCACTGGTGTTTTGGATTTACAACAAGTTTTAGAATTGGAAATCTAAAGTGTAAAGCATATTCTTAACTATAGTTCACAATTGAACAATTAAAAAAAAAAAACAGTAGAAGCTTTATTAGAGGAAAATTTGTAGCAGATTAAAGACATGCTCTGCTTTCTGATGTGGGTCAAGTCAAAGCCATGAACTAAATAAGTCCTGAAAGATAGATATAAGTCAGCCAGGAAAGTGAGAGGCAATGCCATGGGAGGAGAGAAAACAGCACGTGAGAAGGTAGGAAGGCCTATGTAGTATGTGGAAACTGCAAGCGGTGTGGGGTGGTGATAAGCAAAAGATACGTATGGAAAAGTAGTGATAGGTGAAGCTGCAGAGGTGGGAAAGGGCTAGATCCAGATAAGTCTTGTATGCCAAGCTGTGATGCTGGAAAGACTCTTCAGGACAGTGATCTAATTAGACTTGCATTTAGAAAGCCTGTATCTTACGGTGTGGAAGATAGAGTGAAGGAAGGTGTGAGTCTAAGCCAGGAGAATTTAGAGGAAGATATTGCAGTGATCCAGAATAGGGCACTGTGAATGGAGAAGTGACTTTGTAGAGATATGTAGGAGACAAACGTGAAAGGGCTTGTTGACACCCTGCAAATGGAGGATGAGGGAAGGGAAGAATAAAGGGCCAGTTCTAGATGTGGTGCCAGGGAGAAGGTTTGGGGCTGATCCCGGAGGTAATTCCAGCAGGGAATTTGAGAGCTAGCTAAGGAGGAAAGGTGATGGGTTCTGTTATAAAAAGATCAGTGGAAGCCCCAAGTAGAAATGTTTAATAGACAGATGAATATATAGGCCTTAGGTTTGGGATTAAGATGAAAGCTTAGAATAGTGACTTGGAAATCATTAGCATATAGGTAAACGTTGAAGCTAAACACAGGTTAAAATTAGCCTGAGAAAGGGAAAAAGAATTAAAACAATTCTTAAATAACTCATAATGTATTATCTTTCCGCTGATACTTTAATAATTCCAATAAGTCAAAAAATTTTATTGCTTAAAATATTTCTTCAATAGGCATGTTTAATCAGAAAACTTTAGTTGCTTGGTAATCAGTAAGATAATTAAAATGTGACAACCACCCCCGGCATCTCAAATCCCCATTGTGAATGCTGCTATACTCTCCCACTCAGGACAAGAGCTATAAAAAAAAAAGACATGGGAACCAGAGGCCCAAATCTCAGGGGACAGAATTCGGGTGAATCTTAACTTATGAATTTGGAACTGTTAAATGATTTATGGCTATTTCTAGTGAGTGAGCCTTGGGCACATGGCAGTTCTCAAAATAGGGCAAAAAGCAAAATGTAAAGCATTCAGTAGATAGGAACTAAATTTCCATTCATTTCAAAACAGATCCTGAAGATGTAGACAGGCCAAATTAAGGGTGATCAAGAAAACCTTCTCATGTAAATCCTGAGGTTTTTTAAGCATGGAAGAGTGTTTCCTTGTGGTTGTTGAAGGCTTTTTGGCAGCACCATCAAATGTAAAGAATATTGCCCTGGAGCCTTAGAGTACTGAGCCTTCAACAAGCTTTGCTATAACTTCTCTGGAGGAGGTAACCTGGAATGCATCTTGAACTTCTGATTCTCAGTTTTCTTAGTGAAAGGACAGGTTTCTGCTAAGTGTTTCTTCTGGGTTCTGCAAACTGTCCACCTGGGCTTCACTCTATAGGCCACTCTTCTTTAATGAAAAATGAAAAGATTGATAAAATCTGAGTAGGTAATTTAGAGATGATCATTGGCATTGTAAATGGATTATAGCAGAATTTGGTGGTAGGTATCATCCTTTTCAGAAAATTGGTTCTTTGAACTTGGGGTCAGAAGAGCTGCTCTGGAAACCAGGATCTACTCATTTATTAGTTGTGTAGGTTAAATACTTTAAGTTTCAGTTGCCTCATTTTTAATTTAAAAGATTAATAAAAATGTATGGCTATTGTACAGATCCTTTTGAAGGGTGTAAGGTATTACATTTGACCCTTGAACACATGGGTTTGAACTGCATGCTTCAATTTATATGCAGATTTTTCCATAAATACCTGTACTAGTTTTTGTCTTTGGTTTGGAGTCTGTGGATGTGTGTGTGGGGACTCAGGCATCCATGTATTTTGGTATCCATGAGGGTCCTAGAACTAATCCTCGGTAGTTACTGAGGGATAACTAAGTTTTGGGGTGCCAAGAGTTATATGTGGATTTTCAAATGTGTGGGGGTCAGGGACCCTAACTTCTGTGTCATGCAAGAGTCACTTGTATAAAAATGTAAGTTATTCTTGCTCAAAGAAAACTAGTCATCTTAATCTAAGACATACATACATAAGTCTTCTGTTGTTGGAGACTGGTTGCTGGAAATCGACTCCTAGGGGGCTCAGCGCTTCAGGAACACACTATGGCATAGCTCTTAAGGGCAGATGACAGGCAGGTATCATTACAAATTACACTTCCCACCTCTTCAGAACCCTGAAGTCAGGCTGCGACTTCAAGCATAGCTTTTTTCTCCCCCAGCCATTGTTCTGCAACTTTTGGTTCAGCCTCCTGGGCTACCTTGACCTTGGGAGGACTCCCCCCAACCCCCAATTGTCTGCTGATCTCTACATACCCTTTCACCACCATTAATACAGCAGTGCCTGAAGCCATGTCGAACTTGCATGTTAATGTCTTTTGCTTCTTTGTCTAGTTCCAGGTATGGCACCGCCATAATTTTTTTCAGCCATTATGGTTCGGAACTATTTCCCAGAATTCAAGTTAATGGAGAAAGAGAGGTCACAGTGGTAAATAGCTCACTCTGATGAGCACACTCATCCCTGAAAGGAACTAAGAATGCTCAGTGGCTACGAGGTTTTGCAGTGTGGTGTTCTAACATTTACTGAATGAAAGTTCCAAGTACATGCTTGCACCATTGCGCTTGCTGCCAAGAAGATACATAGCACTCAGTGTGAAGGAAGATGATGTGTGTGTACACATGTGGGGAGGGAGGCTTTCGATAGAGGGATTTTGGCTTCTCTCAGTGCAGTACATTTTGTAGATCAAAGCTGGTTAGAGGTCACTTTTCTGTGATTACAAATCTCCCAGATCCACTGAAGTTACTATTTATGGTCTCAGCAGTAGCGTCTGTGGGCTTCTTGGTGTCACACTCCTGTTGGGTTCAGACAGAACCTCTTTATATACTTGCACAGTGACTGACATAGATAACTCTCAGTAAATGTTTGTTGAATGAGTGGAGTAATAGTTATGATGGTTATTTACCTTAAATTTTTTCCATGCATTTTGATAAAATCTAATCTTCATGAAATAAAATTTATCTTCACTACAAGTGAGAGAAGTGAGGCTCAGATATTCGATGCCCCTTTTTCTTTTTTAAAAATAATTTTTCATTTTTTAATACAGTTGACATACAATATTGTATTAGTTTCAGTTGTACGGCATTGTGATTAGACATTTATACAATTTATGAAATGATCATCCTGGTAAATCTGACATCAGACATTGTTATTATAGTATTATTGACTGTCTTTTACTTGCTGTTCTTTACATCTCTGTGGCTGTTTTTTATAACTGGCAGTTTACAGATCTTAATCTTTTCCCCAGTTTTACCCACCCCTCTAACTCCCCTCCCATATGGCAACTGTCAATTTGTTCTATCTATGAGTTTGTTTCTGTTTTGTTTATTCATTTATTTTGTTTAAATTCCACATATAGGTGAAATCATATGGTATTTGCTTTTCTCACTCTGACTTATTTTACTTAGCATAATACTCTCCAGGACCATCCATGTTATCACAAATGGCAAGATTTCACTCTTTTTATGGCCTAGTAATATTCCATTGTACATGCATACCACATCTTTATCCATTTGTTGATTGAAGAACACTTAGATTGTTTCCATATTTTGGCTATTGTAAATAATGCTGCAATGAACAGAGGGATATATATGTCTTTTCAAATTAGTGTTTTGGGTTTCTTCAGATAAATATTTAGAAGTGGAAATACTGGGTCATGCTTTGTCTTGTTATAGCCTTTCTTTTAAAGTCTATTTTGTCTCATATGAGTAATGCTACCCTAGTCTTTTTTTTCAATTCTATTTGCATGAAATATCTTTTCCATCCATTACCTCCAGTCTGTTTGGTCCAGTGAGTCTTTTGACCTGAAATGCTCCTTTTTCAATGTCACAGAGCTAGTATGTGGCAGAGCTTGAATTTCCATTCAGGTCTGTTTGGTTACAAAGCTTGGGCTCCTAAACATTACTTAGACATGTCTCCCAACATGTGGACAAATGTACGAATCTTCAAACATCGTGGAGGTAAGAGGACAGAGGAATAGAAAGAGGGGCCCATCTAATTGGGTCTGATTCACTGGAGTGTAATTATAGTATAATTGATTTAGAGGTTCAGATACATTCCAAGTTACCCTCTTAGGTTTTTTTGTTTGTTTACCTTAACATAAAAGCTTGTTAGCATTCCAGAATTAATAGGAACTTCAGGAATACTTTCGTTAGTGCTGAGTGTTCTGTAGGTATCTTAAGATCTTGAAGAAAAGTCTAGTTGGAGACACAGATTCTCAGCTTTTGTTAAAAGTTAACTATTCTGGTCACCAATTTGGTGCTTGAGCCCTGTGTTCCATACAGTGGCCAAATGGTGTCTACACTGGTTCAGAACACTACCGGTGACAGGAAGTTAACCAGTCCTCAAACTATACATTTCATCCTGACTTGATTCGACCATTCAGAATTTTTCCTTATTTTAAGATGGAATATGTCTTTGATCCATGGGACTCAGGCCCTCTCTGTGGGCTTGTAACAAACAGGTAACTTTTTCAGTCCAATGTTTCAAATGTTTGAAATGCCATGATTTTCCCTGGGTTTTCTTTCTGGAGGATCTAATTCCCTTAATGGTCATCATCTGCCCTGACTCCTATACTACCACTGTGTTGTTTCCTATCTAATTCTGTTCCATCTGACCTACATACCTCTTAAAGGGGAAGGCCTAAAATGTAACATTTTTGCTAATGATAAAAATTCATTTATTGAGAAAATGTATTTTGATTAATGTTACAGTAATTAAATTACAATTAGAGCAGATAGATTATCATGAAGCAGATGTCTATCAATTACAAGAATTAAAGCATCAGAGTAAAAGTCTTAAAACTTGCAACAGAAGAGACATGGAGAGAGAGAAAGCTGTAGTTTTTGATTTTCAGCCTATCCTTTATAAAAATATTT